>JBBDGP010001284.1:460000-2860000 GCA_037952835.1 Lithobates septentrionalis
TTTCAAGGCACTGTAGTGATTAGGGTGTGCCCAGGCACACCCTATGGGCGACACCAAGGCCAAAGGGGAAGAAATTCTGGAACAGGCTCTTGCAGGTTGCCCGACTGGCTACCTGGCGACTGAGGAACACAGCCACACAGCAATGCGGTGTAGACAAAATAGGTTCATTGGGAAACACAAGTGGCATTTTCCTTCCTGTCATTAATTCAGAAGGAGAATACTTTGTTGCTAAAGATGCTGTGCTTCTGACACTCATCAGAACAAATGGTACAGCATCAATCCACGTATTTCCTCTAACAACATTTTTGCAATTCTAGATTTGATAGTCCTATTCATTCTTTGCACAATACCTGCAGACTGTGGATGATATGGTACGTGAAATCTCTGTTCTATTCCCAAGATTTTACACATTGCCTGCATGATTTTACTTGTAAAGTGGGATCCTCTCTCACTACTGAGGTTTGTTGGTATACCCCAAACTAGAAAAACATGATTAATTAGCATCCTAGCAGTTGTTAAAGCATCATCTTTGCAATTGGGAGGATCCCAACCCATTTTGAAAAAAATGTCAACCAAAACTAACGCAAATCTGAATAAATTTTTCCCTGATGGTAATGGTCCTATATAATCTATTTGTATAGTGGACCAAGGTCCATCTACTAGAGGAATTCTTTGTAAAGGAGGTTTCTGATTCTTGGTCTAGGATTCACTTGTGCACGAATTAGACAAGATTTAATTACACTGTCTACAGTTTCTTCCATTTTTTCCCAATAAAAGTCCTCTTTAAGATTTTCAAGCAATTTTTGCTTACCAATGTGGCCTAAACTTTCATGATTGAATTTAGTGAATTCCACCTGTAGGTGTTGTGGTATAACAGGACGCAGAAACCCATCCAAGTTATGACACAAGATCCCATTTTCACAAACAAAGGAAGATTTTGGGTCACCCGGAGAAGAAGAAAAAAGAGATGCATCCATTTTCTGTTCCTCTGCAAATGAGGGAATCTGTGTGTCTGTTTTCTTCACAACATTAACTGGGACCGAATCAGGTTGAATCACTAATTTTCCATGCAATGCTGCTTCCTTTGCTAATGCGTCTGCTGTTCGATTACCTACAGTTAACTCACTATTATCTTTTTTATGTGATGGAAATTTTACAATAGCATATGCAAGAGGAATTTTCTCTGCAAGTTCAAAAACTGATTCAAATGTCTCTTTCTGCACAAGAGTCTTATTGGATGAATCTACAAAACCTCTATGTTTCCAAATAGGTAGGTAATCAGTAAGAGAACGAACATATATGAACTGTCACTATAAATCACTAATGGACTTCTATTCTCTTCATTGTCAATTGTCAGTACTGTTTTTACTGCTTCAAGTTCTGCTCATTGAACTGAAAAATGTCCTGGTAACTTGTGTTGTATGGCAAGATTACACTCTGGATACCAAATTGAATACCCACTGTGATAATTACCTGACATACAATATCTCGAAGCATCAACAAATACAGGTTCATCAATTTTCTCTGCCTCGCTATGGAAGAGAGGAGAGTGTGTCTTATGGACTTCACACAAACATTCATGTTCTAGCCCATTGTATTCCATTGTATAACAACTGAGGAAGGATATAATTTAAATTTACATCGTGATCAGCCCTGATTGGACACGGCTGATCACATGGTAATGAGTCAGAGACTCTACCTAGATCGGAGTTGCGGCGTGTCAAACTGACACGCCGCAACAACGATCGCCGCGATGCACACCCCCGGGGGCGCGCAGCGGCTTAATATCCTTATCACGTCATATGACATCCAGTCAGGATATTGAAACCACTTTGCCACCGTCATTTTGCTATATGGCGGGCGGCAAGTGGTTAATAACTATACAAATATAAAAAAAGAGGGAACACCAGAGTCGCAGTCAGAAAAACTGCATCTGAAAAATAAAAACGGGGCAGGACAAAAAATAAAACACGCAGCAACCAAAAAAAAGGGGGGGTATACAGCACTGTAAGCATTAAATATAATGTAATGCTGTGTTAAACACTGCACTACACTAACACACTACACTATACTCACACTCTATCGAAAAGCCAGTGGCGTGCAAAACACACCTCAAAAACTTCCACCCGGTGCCAAAAAAAAGTGCCCACACATAGAGAGTGAAACACAAAAACGTGCAACGGGTGTACAGAGTCCTCCACTAGGGAAGGACCTTACCCTGATCCCCCGGGGCATTAGGCTCCAGACAGGGACTGAGGTACTCAGACCAAGGGTCCATCCGGCCGAAACCAGGCGGACCCCCACAACTGGAAGGACTGCCGAAGCAGACCAACCCAAGTACAGTGGGGCTCTCCCAAAGAGAGACCCCTCAAAGGAGAGGGCGAACCAAGCCTAAAGGCCTATGTCCACCCCCTCCCAAGACTTTCAGAGTAGGCCCAAGGACCCACACCCTACTCGCCACACAGTGACAAACGTGTATACAAGACAACCAAAAAAAGACAAAAAGGTGACAAACAGGGGTAAAAGAGAGAGTGGGGAAGATAGTGAGATGGGAGAGTGAAAGTGGCCATTGTGCTATACAATGGCCGGCCCTCCGGCCAGGCATAAAAATTTCCCCTGGTCCTTGCCAAAAGACCCGGCCCAAGAGGCAGGTGCAAAAAACGTGTGTTGTGGTGAAGTGACCATGGTGCCATAAAATCAAGTGCTTTCACACCGTGACTATACGGCACCCCTGAACTGCCACTTCAGGGGCACATTCACCACTGGATTTTCTAAAAAGCCCCGACCCCCCCAGCCCAGACCACAGCAGACCCCACCACAGGCAGAAAGGATATGGAGATCAGGAAGCCGGAAAGAGTCCTTTATCAGACTCTGCCGTCGCTCCCATCACTCCCTCTTAATTACATTCGGGAAGTACTAACCACTCCCCCCTCCTTAAGAGGGAAGTAAGCGTTCTCTCCCGAATAACTGTCCGGAGCTAGATCTGCCCCAATCTAGGCCAGAAGGCCAGGATCCCGACCCTCCGGTTCAGACCCCATGGTTCTCCATCCCCATCAGAAAGCTTCCCTTTCGGCTACGAACTGCTCCAGGTCACCTTCACTCCAGCAGGCTTTGCATAGCAACCGCAATCCCGTCTATATTTTGCCATAGATCAGGGACGGAAGCAAGCGCCACCTCCTGAAAACTGATAAGAACAGATACTACACTTGATCTTAGCCAAAAGGCCGAGAAGCAATTAGCAATAATCACGCCTCAGTTGAACCTCATTGGCTATGATACTGCCACTGCGCAAAGCTACTACACTATACTCACACACTATACTCACACTACACTAACACTCTACACTCAGAGTCCCAATAAGTGAACACACTAACTCGCTAGTAGCAAATTGAGCCCTTCTCTATCTATCTCCACTCCAACACACTGCAAGATTTCTATGGGATGTTACCTTTTAAAGTGTGGGGTGGGACTATGAGCACTGAGCCGTTATGGAGAAAGTCCTCATCTCTTTGTCAAATCAGGGCTTTGACAGTGCTAATTAATGACATCCAATTAGGGCCCTAGAATGCACTGTGAAGTATTCCAGAGCTGTACAATATTATGCAACATATTTGCATAATATCCCACCTCTCTGGGAAAAAAAGAGAAGAGAGAGCTGTGTGGTGCAATAAAACCACATCACATTGCTCCCTGCCACACAGTCCAAAAAGGGCTGCTGCTTCCCGCACAAACTGCTGCGAATTGTGTGCGGACAAGTGTGAACAGACCTACAAGTTGAAATGATATTTTAAACACAATAAATCACCTCACCCCCAAGTCCCTCTACAGCATCTAGAAAACGTAAGGGAAAAAAAAAAAAACGGAGAACCCTGAACGTTCCATTTCAGAAGCTACAGATCTATAACTCTTCGCTCTGTTTATATCTACAGTACTTTCACTTTACACTGCGACTGCAACCCTTTAGATTTACTCTCCTTGGTATGAAGTATGAAATTGTTTATTTTCTTTCCCTGCAAATTGTTTAATGTTTAGCTGCGCATTCTTTGCCTTGTTCTAGAGTTTGGACTATCCCATGATCTTTATTTATCTGAATGCAAAACACAGGTTCATTGTCTGTCTAGAGCAGGGGTCTCAAACTGGCGGCCCTCCAGCTGTTGTGAAACTACAAGTCCCATCATGCCTCTGCCTGTGGGAGTCAGGCTTGTAACGGTCAGCCTTGCAATGCCTCATGGGACTTGTAGTTTCGCAACAGCTGGAGGGCCGCCAGTTTGAGACCCCTGGTCTAGAGCAAGTCAAAGATCACAGCGCATGTCTTCTCATATCTGATTTAAAACCTCTAATTACCGTGTAACAACACCCCGAGTATGAAAGGGGTTAAAGCCATTTAGGACATTCCATAGCCAAACACAAAGGCAGCTACCGAACACTCCGATCAGCCAAACAAGAAACCCATACGAATAATTCTCCCCCCCAAGTATGAGACGAGGCTCTGTCTTGAGGTTCAAGCAGGAATGAATCTTTATTCAAACACATGTTTTACAGATCCCACTTCAAAACACTTCCCCCCACCCTTGGAAAACAGGGCGGGTTAAACTGTCCAATGACAATGAACACACAGGTCAGGTGTGTTTTAACTTCTCATCAGTAAACAGTCTTAACAGGGGGGCTGCTGGAGGAATCCCCCCTCCCTCTTTCCTCACAGCAAGACACTTAGACATCTCATAATAGTTGAGGCAGGCAGCCACAATAGACAATAGAATACAGTCACACCCCAACCATCACAGCAAATAGTACACAACATAATCAGACAGCACACATTATATATACATATATACAGCATTAAGTCTGACTAGCACAGATCATAGTGGCGTTCTCATTCATCCTGTGTCCCTATTAGTGACTCCCGTCACAATGGCATATCCAGGGTCCCCAGAGTCTGTGTGTCTTGGGGGACATGGACCTGAATCTAAAGTAACGCCACCTTAAGGGTCCCCAGGCATACAGCTCAAACAAGCACTGTTCCCCCAAATGCCAGGGCCCATAATCGGTAGGCAAGAGGCTGGCATTCAGTCCCCTCCAAAAGCCTCTGTCCCGGCTAGGTCTGTCACATTTCTCCCCTTTCGGCAGGAGACTAACACAGGAGGAGACCCCAGATGGGTTGACTCCGAAGTTAGTCAGTAGTTCCAGTCCTCTAATGCTGGTATCCACACAGTACCCCAAATTGTTCCAAACAGAGTATTACTCAACCAGCCAACCTCTGTCTCTCTCAGAGAACATGCCCACCGCTGGGGAGAGGCCTGGACTGGCCTTTTTCCCTGGAGTCCTTTCAGCTGCTGGAGAGAAGACAGGGTGACTGGGTTCACTCCGTCATGCTGTTGGGGATCTGGGCCGACTGCCCAGCATCCCTGGGGTATACAGGTGGGGACTAAAGCCCCATCCACCTTTACAGGAAATTCATCCTCTGTTAGTGGAGGGTAGAGGCCAGCAGCACTCTGCCCTGTTGACAGCCCTTCTGCTGGAAACCCCACACCATCTGTTCCGGCTAACTGTTGGGGAGAGAGGCCAACTGCCCCGGCTCCCTGGAACTCTGTAGTTGTTGCCGGTGCTGGGCAGAAGTTGGTAGCACTCTGCCCGGTTGCCAGCGCATCAGCTGGGTTGGTGTCATCATTCTGGGGCGCCGTCTGCTGTTGGCACTCCCTTTCACTGGTATTATCTCCCAGGTGCACGAACCCTTGTTGGGGAGGGAAAATGGCTGCTTCTCCTCCCTGCATCTCTGAAATCCACTGGGAGAGAGGAACCATCACCTTCTCACCTCGGGCCTCCAAAACTGCCATGGGTGTAGAGCAGGGGTCTACAGTACTCAGTCCTGCTGCCAGCACTTGAGCAGGTGATGCATAATCTATAACATCCTCTGAACAGTCCATTAAGTCCATACATTCTGTAATCTGTGGCTGCAGAGATGAGCCGACTGCCCCAGCTACCTGGAACTCCACAGTTGTTGCCATTGCTGGGCAGGGTTTGGTAGCACTCTTTTTTTTCTGCATAGGAGAACACAAAATGTGAAACTAATTAAGAACATATAAAAGGAAAACACTCCATGAGTGGATAGGCCCAGAAGACTCCACCCCCAAGAGAAGATGAGAAACATTTAGACTCCACAGCTAGTCAGGATTAGGGGCGAGCTTTGAGTTCAAGTCGAACCCATGTTCGACTCGAACATCGCATGTTCGACCATTCATCGAATTGCGAACGATATGGGCCAGCATTGCTGGCTGATGATTGGCCAAGCATGCACTATGACCCGTATGCTTGGCCAATCACAGCGCCATCTGTGCTGTCTGTACAGAGAGCCGTAATTGGCCAAAGAAAATTATGGCTCAGGGGGTTTAGTACACACCCCACACTATATAAGGCCGCCTGCACGTCGGCCCTGTGTAGTGTGTTCCGGCGTTGAGAGAGAGATAGAGAGAGACAGTGTCATTTCATTTAAGTTAGAGTAGGCAGGCGAGTTAGTTAGCTGCACTCGAAGTGTATTGTGTGTGTGTGTGTGTGTGTGTATGTATGTATATATATGTATGTGTGTGTATATATATATATATATATATATATATATATATATATATATATATATATATATATACTGTATTCAGTTTAGCTGAATCCGTTCCTGTTATTCTCTTCCTACTGGCAGGCAGGTGTTTGCTGGTGTTCTTCTGATCCTATTAGTCCTATTAGCTACAGTATTTACAGTTAGTGTAGTGCATCCTCTGCACAGTGTGTACCTAAAGCTACCTGAGGAAAATTGGTGGTGTTCTTCTGATCCTATTAGTACCGCAGGCAGCTGTAGTATTTACAAGTTAGTGTAGTGCGTCCTCTGCATAGTGTGCACCTAAAGCTACCTGAAGAAAATTGGTGGTGTTCTTCTGATCCTATCAATACCGCAGGCAGCTGTAGTATTTACAAGTTAGTGTAGTGCGTCCTCTGCACAATGAGCACCTAAAGCTACCTGAAGAAAATTATTAGCGTTCTTCTGATCCTATTAGTACCACAGGCAGCTGCAGTATTTACAAGTTAGTGTAGTGCATCCTCTGTACAGTGTGCACCTAAAGCTACCTAAAGAAAATTGGTGGTGTTCTTCTGATCCTATTAGTACCGCAGGCAGCTGCAGTATTTACAAGTTAGTGTAGTGCGTCCTCTGCACAGTGTGCACCTAAAGCTACCTGAAGAAAATTGGTGGTGTTCTGATCCAATTAGTACCGCAGGCAGCTGTAGTATTTACAAGTTAGTGTAGTGCGTCCTCTGCACAATGAGCACCTAAAGCTACCTGAAGAAAATTATTGGCGTTCTTCTGATCCTATTAGTACCGCAGGCAGCTGCAGTATTTACAAGTTAGTGTAGTGCGTCCTCTGCACAGTGTTCACCTAAAGCTACCTGAACTAAATTGGTGGTGTTCTTCTGATCCTATTAGTACCGCAGGCAGCTGTAGTATTTACAAGTTAGTATAGTGCGTCCTCTGCACAATGTGCACCTAAAGCTACCTGAAGACAATTGCTGTTGTTCTGCTCCTATTAATACCACAGGCAGGCAGCTACAGTATTTACAGTTAGTGTACTGTGTCCTCTGCAGTGTGCACCTAAAGCTACCTGAAGAAAATTGGTGGTGTTCTTCTGATCCTATTAGTACCACAAGCAGGCAGTTGATTCTGCTAGCTGCAGTATCAGTATATATATATATATATATATATATATATATATATATATATATATATATATATATATATATATATATATATATATATATATATATATATATATATATATATATACACATATATTATATACACATCCCAGCTTTGTGCAGATACATCTCACTGCAGGCCATTGGTATGTCTGGAAGGCCAACAAGGAGAGGCAGACAGTCACAAGCCAATAAAAGAGGTCAAGCAGGCTCTGTGTCTAGAGGCAACAGTGCTGGTCGTGGACACGGTGCATCCTCATCAGCACGTGGCCGTGGGACACGCTTGTCCTTTTTTTCGGCAGCTGGCCGTGTTGAGCCGCAACATGCGGAAGACTTGGTAGAGTGGATGACCAAGTCGTCCTCATCCTCCTCATCCTCTCTCACCCAGGCTCAGGGTACTTTGTCTGGCAAAGCAGCTGACAACGCGGCTTCTTCCCTCGGCTCAATGGCATCAGTCACTCCTTCCCTAGCCCCACCATGTCCTCCTGAGGAGTCCCCCGAACTGTTTGACCACAGTGTTGGGTACATGCTCCAGGAGGATGCCCAGTGTCTTGAAGGCTCCGATGATGGTACCCAGCTAGAGGAAGGCAGTAACGTGAGCCCAGAGAGAGGGGGTGCCAAAGAAGGACAGCAATCTGGCAGTCATGTTCCCCCAACTGCAGCATACTGCCAGCTTTGCTCCAGTGATGAGGAGGGAGGGGATGATGAGGTCACTGACTCTACATGGATGCCTGATAGGAGAGAGGAGGAGGCACATCTCCAATGAGGCAGGATGCCCTCCAGGGGTCAGCTTAAGGGCAGCACACTGACTGCATCACACCGCCGAGCTCCGCATGTGCAGGACGCTGCTGTCTCTGCACGTTATTCCAAAAGTTCTTTGGTGTGGGCCTTTTTTGAGACGAGTGCATCAGATCCCACCGCTGCTATTTGCAACATATGTTTCAACCGTATCTCGCATGGCCAAAACATCACCCGCTTAGGCACCACATGCTTGACCAGACATATGTTGACCTGCCTTGCAGTTCTTTGGCAAGCGTACCTAAAAGACCCACACCAAAGAACAAAGCGGACCTCTCCTTGCTCTTCATCAGCTGGGATCTCCAAACCCACTATACCTTCAGTCCTCTCTGAAACCAGCACTGAGAGGAATGAAGGTGTAGAATTAGGTGTGTCACAGCCAAGTACTTGCAGGCAATCTGCTATCGGTACACCGACGTCAGATTGTACCAGGAAAATTTCCCTGCCCCAGCTGCTGCACCGCTGAAAGAAGTTCGCTCCCAGCCATCCACATGCCCAGCAGTTGAATGCTAGCTTGGCTAAATTGCTAGCACTTCAACTGCTGCCTTTTCAGTTGGTAGACTCTGCCCCCTTCAGTGAGTTTGTGGAATGTTCCTCAGTGGCAGGTTCCCAAACGCCACTTTTTCTCACGGAAGGCGATTCTGGCTCTCTACCGGCATGTGGAAGGCAATGTCTTGGCCTCGGTGGACAGGGCGGTAAGTGGTAAGGTGCACTTCAACTGCTGCCTTTTCAGTTGGTAGACTCTTCCCCCTTCCATGAGTTTGTGGAATGTGGGGTTCCTCAGTGGCAGGTTCCCAAACTCCACTTTTTCTCATGGAAGGTGATTCCGGCTCTCTACTGGCATGCGGAAGGCAATGTCTTGGCCTCGCTGGACAGGGCGGTCAGCGGTAAGGTACATATTACCGCTGACTCATGGTCCAGCAGGCATGGACAGGGACGTTACCCATTTTTCACCGCGCACTGGGTGACTCTTCTGGCAGCTGGGAAGGATGCAGGACAGGGTGCAGTAGTGTTGGAGGTTGTTCTGCCACCACGCCTCCAAAATTCTACTAGTGGTGATTATGCCACACCTCTCTCCTCCACCCCCTCCTCTTCTTCTTCCTCCATGGCCTCTCCCTGTGATGATTTGTCCTCAGAACCAGCGGTGCTCTGTAGGCGTTCAAGGGGCTACGCAAGCACGCAGGCAAAAAGATGCCATGCGGTGCTTCAGCTGGTGTGCTTGGGGGACAGGAGCCACAGTGGGGCAGAGATTCTGTCAGCTCTGCAGGGGCAGGTTCAGAGGTGGTTGACATCACACCAGCTTAGGGGAGGTATGGTTGTTTGCGACAATGGCACCAACCTCCTCTCTGCCCTCCGACAGGGACAACTGACCCATGTGCCCTGTTTGGCTCACGTCCTTAATTGGTGGTGCAGTGGTTCTTAGGCAGGTACCCGGGCTTACAGGATGTCCTGAGGCAGGCCAGGAAAGTCTGTGTGCATTTCCGCAGGTCATAAAATTGCCAGTACTTGGCTGGCTGACCTCCAAAAAGTATTTAATCTGTCCAAGAACCGCCTAATCTGTGACATGCCCACCAGGTGGAACTCAACGTTGGCCATGCTGCAGCGGCTGTACATGCTGCAGGGGCTGTACATGCAGCAGAGGGCCACCAATGAGTACCTATGCGACTATGGCACCAGGACAGGGTTAGGGGACCTTGTTTTTTTCCCATACCAGTGGGCTATGATCAGGGATGCATGCACTGTCCTGTCACCATTTGAGGAGGCCACGAGGATGGTGAGCAGTGACAGTGCATGCATCAGTGACACTGTCCCTCTTGTCCACCTGTTGGAGCACACACTGCGTGGAATAATGGACAGGGCACTTGAGGCAGAACAGAGGGAGGAAGAGGAGGACTTCCTTACCTCTCAAGGCCCCCTTTATCCAGACAGTGTTCCTGCGTGCCCGTCGATCACACAGGAAGAGGAGGAGGAGGAGGAGGAGGAGGAAGATTGTGTCAGCATGGAGGTGGAGCCTGGCACTCAGCATCAGCAGCAGTCTTTAAGGGATCAGTCCCAAGAAACACATGGACTTGTACGTGGCTGGGAGGAGGTGGCTGCGGACCATGTCGTCCTTAGTGACCCAGAGGACTCCGGACCGAATGCCTCAGCAAACCTACGCTGCATGGCCTCCCTGATCCTGCAAAGCCTGCGTAAGAATCCTCATATTCGTGGGGTCAAGGAGAAGGACCAATACAGGCTGGCAACCCTCCTTGATCCACGTTACAAGGGTAAGGTTGCGGACCTTATCTTGCCATCGCAGAGGGAGCAGAGGATGAAACATCTTCGGGAGGCCTTGCAGAAAGGTCTGTGCAACGCGTTCCCAGAGACTGGGAGGTTACAAACTCCTGTTTCTGGACAACGTGTGGCTGAGGCTTCAGTCAGTCAAAGAAGGAGCGGTGGAGAAGGTGGCCATCTGACCGATGCGTTCAGACAATTTTTTGGTCCGCAGCCCCAAGGTATGATCGGTTCCAGCAACCATCGCCAGCGTCTGTTTTACATGGTGCAGGAATACCTAGGGGCAAGATCTGACTTGGACACCTTTCCCACCGAAAATCCTCTGGGTTACTGGGTCTTGAGGATAGATCACTGGCCAGAGCTTGCACAGTATGCAATTGAGCTACTGGCCTGTACTGCATCCAGCGTTATTTCGGAACGCACATTCAGTGCTGCTGGAGGCTTTGTAACTGATCACAGGGTGCGCCTGTCCACCGAATCGGTCGATTGGCTGACCTTCATAAAAATTAATGAGTCTTGGATCACCCGCTACCAAGCAGCTGATGCTGATGTAACCGATTGATTTTTTTTTATTGTGAGATCCCTTCAAGACTGCCTATGCTGAGTAGGGATGAGCCGAACACCCCCCCCGGTTCGGTTCGCACCAGAACCTGCGAACGGACCGAAAATTCGCACGAACGTTAGAACCCCATTGACGTCTATGGGACTCGAACGTTCAAAATCAAAAGTGCTCATTTTAAAGGCTAATTTGCATGGTATTGTCCTAAAAAGTGTTTGGGGACCCGGGTCCTACCCCAGGGGACATGTATCAATGCAAAAAAAACTTTTAAAAACGGCCGTTTTTTCGGGAGCAGTGATTTTAATGATGCTTAACCACTTGAGCCCCGGACCATTATGCTGCCTAAGGACCAGAGGTCTTTTTCCAATTTGGCACTGCGTCGCTTTAACTGCTAATTGCGCGGTCATGCAATGCTGTACCCAAACGAAATTTACGTCCTTTTCTTCCCACAAATAGAGCTTTCTTTTGATGGTATTTGATCACCTCTGCGGTTTTTATTTTTTGCGCTATAAACGGAAAAAGACCGAAAATTTTGAAAAAAAATGATATTTTCTACTTTTTGTTATAAAAAAAATCCAATAAACTAAATTTTAGTCATACATTTAGGCCAAAATGTATTCGGCCACATGTCTTTGGTAAAAAAAATGTCAATAAGCGTATATTTATTGGTTTGCGCAAAAGTTATAGCGTCTACAAACTAGGGTACATTTTCTGTAATTTACACAGCTTTTAGTTTATGACTGCCTATGTCATTTCTTGAGGTGCTAAAATGGCAGGGCAGTACAAAACCCCCCCAAATGACCCCATTTTGGAAAGTAGACACCCCAAGGAAATTGCTGAGAGGCATGTTGAACCCATTGAATATTTATTTTTTTTGTCCCAAGTGATTGAAAAATGACAAAAAAAATATTTACAAAAAGTTGTCACTAAATGATATATTGCTCACACAGGCCATGGGCCTATGTGGAATTGCACCCCAAAATACATTCAGCTGCTTCTCCTGAGTATGGGGATACCACATGTGTGGGACTTTTTGGGAGCCTAGCCGCGTACGGGGCCCCGAAAACCAATCACTGCCTTCAGGATTTCTAAGAGTGTAAATTTATGATTTCACTCTTCTCTGCCTATCACAGTTTCGGAGGCCATGGAATGCCCAGGTGGCACAAAACCCCCCAATATGACCCCATTTTGGAAAGTAGACACCCCAAGCTATTTGCTGAGAGGCATATTGAGTCCATGGAATATTTTATATTTTGACACAAGTTGCGGGAAAGTGACACTTTTTTTTTTTTTTTTTTTCATAAAGTTGTCACTAAATGATATATTGCTCACACAGGCCATGGGCATATGTGGAATTGCACCCCAAAATACATTTATCTGCTTCTCCTGAGTATGGGGATACCACATGTGTGGGACTTTTTGGGAGCCTAGCCGCGTACGGGACCCCGAAAACCAATCACTGCTTTCAGGATTTCTAAGGGTGAAAATTTTTGATTTCACTCTTTACTGCCTATCACAGGTTCGGAGGCCATGGAATGCCCAGGTGGCACAACCCCCCCCCCAAATGACCCCATTTTGGAAAGTAGACACCCCAAGCTATTTGCTGAGAGGCATGGTGAGTATTTTGCAGCTCTCATTTGTTTTTGAAAATGAAGAAAGACAAGAAAAAACATTTTTTTTTTCTTTTTTCAATTTTCAAAACTTTGTGACAAAAAGTGAGGTCTGCAAAATACTCACTATACCTCTCAGCAAATAGCTTGGGGTGTCTACTTTCCAAAATGGGGTCATTTGGGGGGGTTTTGTGCCACCTGGGCATTCCATGGCCTCCGAAACTGTGATAGGCAGTGAAGAGTGAAATCAAAAATTCACGCCCTTAGAAAGCCTGAAGGCGGTGCTTGGTTTTCGGGGTCCCGTACGCGGCTAGGCTCCCAAAAAGTCTCACACATGTGGTATCCCCGTACTCAGGAGAAGCAGCAGAATGTATTTTGGGGTGTAATTTCACATATTTCCATGGCATGTTTGAGCAATATATCATTTAGTGACAACTTTGTGCAAAAAAAAAAAAAAAAAAAAAAAATTGTCTCTTTCCCGCAACTTGTGTCGCAATATAAAATATTCCATGGACTCGACATGACTCTCAGCAAATAGCTTGGGGTGTCTACTTTCCAAAATGGGGTCATTTAGGGGGGTTTTGAACTGTCCTGGCATTTTATGCACAACATTTAGAAGCTTATGTCACACATCACCCACTCTTCTAACCACTTGAAGACAAAGCCCTTTCTGACACTTATGCCGCGTACACACGGTCGGACTTTCCGGCATACTTGGTCCGGCGGACCAGAGTGTGCCGGACAATCCGCCCGTGTGTGGGCGCCGGCGGACTTTTCCGGCGGACTTCTTCCGAAAAGCCCGCCGGACCTAGATTTGAAGCAAGTTTTAAATCTTTCCGTCGGACTCAGTTTCGGGCGGAAAGTCCGCTCGTGTGTGTGCTGGCCCGACGGAAAGGCCGCTCGTGTGTAGGCTGGTCCGACGGACCAGATACGACGCGAGGGCAGGGTATTGCATCTCGCGCTCGCTGCAATAGGAAAAACAAATTTTCCTATTGCGGCGAGCGCGGGGCATACCAGGCCCTTAGGTCTGGTATGGATTATAAAGGGAAGCCCCTACGCCGAAAAAGCGGCGTGGGGTCCCCCCTAAAATCCATACCAGACCCCGATCCGAGCACGCAGCCTGGCCGGTCAGGAAAGGGGGTGGGGACGAGCGAGCGCCCCCCCCCTCCTGAACCGTACCAGGCCGCATGCCCTCAACATGGGGGGGGTGGGTGCTTTGGGGGAGGGGGGCGCCCTGCGGGCCCCCCCCCACCTCAAAGCACCTTGTCCCCATGTTGATGAGGACAAGGGCCTCTTCCCGACAACCCTGGCCGTTGGTTGTCGGGGTCTGCGGGCGGGGGGCTTATCGGAATCTGGGAGCCCCCTTTAATAAGGGGGCCCCCAGATCCCGGCCCCCCACCCTATGTGAATGAGTATGGGGTACATGGTCCCCCTACCCCTTCACCTAGGGAAAAATTGTAAGTAATAAAACACACTACACAGGTTTTTAAAATATTTTATTAAACAGCTCCGGGGGTGAGGATCTTCCTCCGGCTTCGGGGGTCTTCTTCCGGCTTCGGGGGTCCCTCCGCTTCATCTTCTCCCGGCGTCCGGTTGGTTCTTCTCCGCGTGTTCCAGTTCTTCGGCCGGCTCCTCTGCTGTGTTCAGGTAGCTCTCTTGCCAGCAGAGGTCCGGACTTCTGAGCTGCTGGGCTTCTTCTCTTTTCTTCTCTTCTCTTCTCTTCCCCCAGATGTTGACACGGCGCTCTCTCCGGCTGGACTGGTCTCTGAGGGCTGCGTTGTGACTTATATAGGCGGAGACCCCGCCCCCATATGATGTCACAGTCCCTGGGCATGCTGGGACTGTGACGTTTTAGGGGGCGTGGTCGACCACGCCCCCTAAAACGTCACAGTCCCAGCATGCCCAGGGACTGTGACATCATATGGGGGCGGGGTCTCCGCCTATATAAGTCACAACGCAGCCCTCAGAGACCAGTCCAGCCGGAGAGAGCGTCGTGTCAACATCTGGGGGAAGAGAAGAGAAGAGAAGAGAAGAAGCCCAGCAGCTCAGAAGTCCGGACCTCTGCTGGCAAGAGAGCTACCTGAACACAGCAGAGGAGCCGGCCGAAGAACTGGAACACGCGGAGAAGAACCAACCGGACGCCGGGAGAAGATGAAGCGGAGGGACCCCCGAAGCCGGAAGAAGACCCCCGAAGCCGGAGGAAGATCCCCACCCCCGGAGCTGTTTAATAAAATATTTTAAAAACCTGTGTAGTGTGTTTTATTACTTACAATTTTTCCCTAGGTGAAGGGGTAGGGGGACCATGTACCCCATACTCATTCACATAGGGTGGGGGGCCGGGATCTGGGGGCCCCCTTATTAAAGGGGGCTCCCAGATTCCGATAAGCCCCCCGCCCGCAGACCCGACAACCAACGGCCAGGGTTGTCGGGAAGAGGCCCTTGTCCTCATCAACATGGGGACAAGGTGCTTTGAGGTGGGGGGGGCCGCAGGGCGCCCCCCTCCCCCAAAGCACCCACCCCCCCATGTTGAGGGCATGCGGCCTGGTACGGTTCAGGAGGGGGGGGGGGCGCTCGCTCGTCCCCACCCCCTTTCCTGACCGGCCAGGCTGCGTGCTCGGATCGGGGTCTGGTATGGATTTTAGGGGGGACCCCACGCCGTTTTTTCGGCGTAGGGGCTTCCCTTTATAATCCATACCAGACCTAAGGGCCTGGTATGCCCCGCAACGGGGCTCGCAAGGAGTCAATCTCGCCGATAAAAGCGGCAAGATTGACATCCTTTGCTAGTCCCGTCGCACCTGAGTCACGTTCAAAATGAACGGACTTGGCCGTGTGTGGGCAAGTCCGTTCATTCTGAAAGTCCGCCGGAACTCCGGCGAAAGTCCGTCGGAAAGACAGGCGGACTTAGCCCGCCGGAAAGTCCCGGCGTGTGTGGGCAAGTCCGTCCGTTTTAAAGTCCGGCGCACCTGGCGGACAAAGTCCGTCGGAAAGTGTGCCGGACCAAGTATGCCGGAAAGTCCGACCGTGTGTACGCGGCATTATTGTTTACATGAAAAAGTTATTTTTTTTTGCAAAAAAATTACTTTGAACCCCCAAACATTATATATTTTTTTAAAGCAAATGCCCTACAGATTAAAATGGTGGGTGTTTCATTTTTTTTTTTCACACAGTAATTGCGCAGCGATTTTTCAAACGCATTTTTTGGGGAAAAAACACACTTTTTTAAATTTTAATGCACTAAAACACACTATATTGCCCAAATGTTTGATGAAATAAAAAAGATGATCTTAGGCGGAGTACATGGATACCAAACATGACATGCTTTAAAATTGCGCACAAACGTGCAGTGGCAACAAAATAAATACATGTTTAAAAGCCTTTAAAAGCCTTTACAGGTTACCACTTTAGATTTACAGAGGAGGTCTACTGGAAAAATTACTGCACTCGATCTGGCCTTCGCGGTGATACCTCACATGCATGGTGCAATTGCTGTTTACGTTTGACGACAGACCGCCGCTTGCGTTCGCCTTAGCGCGAGAGCAGGGGGCGACAGGGGTGCTTTTTTTTTTTTTTTTTTTTTTTCTTAATTATTTTTTTGCTTTTTTAATCTTACTTTTAAACTGTTCCTTTCATATTTTTTTTTTTTAATCATTTTTATTGTTATCTCGGGGAATGTAAATATCCCCTATGATAGCAATAGGTAGTGACAGGTACTCTTTTTTGAAAAAATTGGGGTCTATTAGACCCTAGATCTCTCCTCTGCCCTCAAAGCATCTGACCACACCAAGATCGGTGTGATAAAATGCTTCCCCAATTTCTCAATGGCGCTATTTACATCCGGCGAAATCTAAGCCATGAAATGCTCGTAGCTTCCGGTTTCTTAGGCCATAGAGATGTTTGGCGCCACTCTGGTCTCTGATCAGCTCTATGGTCAGCAGGCTGAATCACCGGCTGCATTCTCAGGTTCCCTGTTGAGACAGGAGAGCCAGAGAAAAACACGGAAGACCTTGGGGGGGGGGCATTCCCTCCCACGGCTTGTAAAAGCAGTCTAGAGGCTAATTAGCCGCTAGGATTGCTTTTACATGAAAGCCGACCGCTGGCTGAAAAGAATGATACCAAGATGATACCTAAACCTGCAGGCATCATTCTGGTATAACCACTCAAAGTCGTGCATGGCGTACCTGAAGACAAAAAAATGGTTAACAATGGTTAACAATAAAGCACAGTAAACAGTAAAGTATAAATAATTACATACCTGAAAAACAAACATGATAAAACATAATAACAATAACAATAACAATAAAACATTGCAGAATAGAATACAGTAAAAAAAAGAGCAGAACAATAGAGAGAGAATAGAGAGAGAGAGAACAATAAAACGACAACTATTTTTTTTTATTTTATATATATTTTTTTTTTACACTTTTTTTGTAACTAACTTTTCTAACTGTAACCGGTTCCAGGTTCGGGTCTCTCAAAATGCGATGGCATCTTGGGAGACCCTGTGAAAGTGCGCCTAGTCTGTGGAATGCTGTACCCTACGCTAATACTCAACTAGTGCATGGTAGCGTTCAAAACATTCACCAATGCAAAGACCAGGATTGTCAGGACAGGAGGGACAATAATAGCGGGTGTCACGCCTATATCCGCGCTTGCTGCAGACACAACATCTTTTTTGGGGGGTTCGCTGGGTAGGGGTACTCGGGAGGACATAAAAATGCCTCTCATGCAGCCGACTGCATTTGGTTGGGGATGTGAATGGGGGAAGTACGGGCGCTGCAGAAGCGGTGGGTTCCCAATTAGGATTGGCGAATGCAGCAGGAACGGCATTATGGGCACGACGGGCCTGTGATTGTCTTCTTGGTGGCAGCGGGACACTACTTGTGCTTGCCACCTCACCAGCTTGAACTGCACTTATGGGACTCGCCACGTCACCAAGTGTTACTGCAGTGCTGGTTTGACTACGACCGGGGTGTACTACGCCGCTGGCGCTTGCCAGTTCCCCAAAACGCTACCAAAAAAACTGTTAGCGATCGCAGGGATCAGGCCTGACTCTGCGAACGCTGCAGTTATGCGTTTAGAGTTTTGTAAGTGACAGTGATCGATCGATACTGCACTTGGGTGGGCTGGGCCGGGCCGGGCGGAGGGGCAAAACGCAGGTGCTAGCAGGTATCTGGGCTGATCCCGCTAACACTGCGTTTTTGGGAACCCTAAACTGCTGGGGACGCTAGTATAGATCTGATCGGATCAGATATTGATCCGTTCAGATACTATACCACTAAGGGAGGTGTACGCTGCGTGCGTGGGTGTTAGCGGTACTGGCGCTAACCTGACGCTGCCTGGGGCTGGTGCTTGCCAGTTCACCAAAACGCTACCAAAAAAACTGTTAGCGATCGCAGGGATCAGGCCTGACTCTGTGAACGCTGCAGTTATGCGTTTAGTGTTCTGTAAGTGACAGTGATCGATCGATACTGCACTTGGGTGGGCTGGGCCGGGCGGAGGGGCAAAACGCAGGTGCTAGCAGGTATCTGGGCTGATCCCGCTAACACTGCGTTTTTGGGAACCCTAAACTGCTGGGGACGCTAGTATAGATCTGATCGGATCAGATATTGATCCGATCAGATACTATACCACTAAGGGAGGTGTACGGTGCGTGCGTGGGTGTTAGCGGTACTGGCGCTAACCTGACGCTGCCTGGGGCTGGTGCTTGCCAGTTCTCCAAAATGCTACCAAAAAAACTGTTAGCGATCGCAGGGATCAGGCCTGACTCTGCGAACGCTGCAGTTATGCGGTTAGTGTTTTGTAAGTGTCAGTGATCGATCGATACTGCACTTGGGTGGGCTGGGCTGGGCCGGGCGGAGGCGCAAAACGCAGGTGCTAGCAGGTATCTGGGCTGATCCCGCTAACACTGCGTTTTTGGGAACCCTAAACTGCTGGGGACGCTAGTATAGATCTGATCGGATCAGATATTGATGCGTTCAGATACTATACCACTAAGGGAGGCGTATGCTGCGTGCGTGGGTGTTAGCGGTACTGGCGCTAATCTGACGCTGCCTGGGGCGACGCATATCACCGCCGGGTGATCAGGGGGCTAAACCTTTATTCGGTAATAAACGGCGGGTGCCCTGACACTATAAAAAATAAACAAACTAACCAGCGTCAACCGTAACAGTTATACGGTGATCAGTGGTGAAAGGGTTAACTAGGGGGCAATCAAGGGGTTAAAACATTTATTAGGTAGTATATGGGGGTCCCTGACGCTATAAAACGCTGACGGCGAACCTAAATATTTACCTCACTAACTAGCGTCACCAGCGACACTAATACAGCGATCAGAAAAATGATCGCTTAGTGACACTGGTGACGGGGGGTGATCAAGGGGTTAAAACTTTATTAGGGGGGGTTAGGGGGGTACCCTAGACCTACAGGGGGCTAACCCTAATTGTCCCAACACTGTAACTGTCACAAACTGACACTATGCAGTAATCAGAAAAAAAAACAAAAAAAAAAAACTGCTGGTGTCAGTTTGTGACAGGGGGGGGGGGTGATTGGGGGGGGGGATCGGGGAGCGATCGGGGGGGGGATCTGGGTGTAATGTGTGCCTGGCATGTTCTACTGTGTGTGTGTGTGTTGGTGCAGTCACTCACTTGTCGTCTCTCCTCGGGCCGGAACGGAAACTACCGACCCGAGGGGAGATGACATCATTTCCTTTGCTGCTGTTTAGCATACAGCAGCAAAGGAGTGTTCCCATTGGCCGGCGGCGATCGCGAGGGGGGGGCCACGAACGGATGGCCTCCCCCTCGTCTCCGATCGCCGGAGGACAAAACGGGACCGCCTCGGGCGGCGGGGGGGGGTCCGATCGGACCCCCCACCCGCGGAAGGCAAATCACGTACCCTGTACGTGATTTTGCCTGTCCGTACCGCCTTGCCGACGTACATCGGCGTGAGGCGGTCGTCAAGTGGTTAAAGTAAAAAAAAAAAAAAGTGAAATATTCCTTTAAATATCGTACCTGGGGGGTGTCTATAGTATGCCTGTAAAGTGGCGCGTGTTTCCCATGTTTAGAACAGTCCCTGCACCAAATGTCATTTTTAAAGGAAAAAATCTCATTTGAAACTGCTTGCGGGTTTAATGTAATGTCGGGTCCTGCAAATATGGATGAAAATCAGTGAGACAAACGGCATGGGTACCCCCCAGTCCATTACCAGGCCCTTTGGGTCTTGTATGGATATTAAGGGGAACCCGCACCCAAATTAAAATAAGGAAAGGTGTGGGGCCACCAGGCCCTATATACTCTGAACAGCAGTATACAGGCGGTGCAAACAAGACAGGGACTGTAGGTTTGTTGTTAAGTAGAATCTGTTTGTAATTTTGAACGGGTACATTTTTAACGTGTTTAGCTCCAGCCAAAAAATCTTTTTTAAGCTTTTTGGAAAACATAGGGAAGGGTTATCACCCCTGTGATTTGGGGTTTTTTGTGTAACAAGGATTGGAAAGCATCAGTGGAAAGGAGAAATGTTTTTCCCATATTAACTCTTAGAGGAGAGAATTTCCCTTCCTAGGGGTAGATTTCATCTCACTTCCTGTTGTCTCCTTCCGTTTGCAAGTAGGAGTCGTTTGTAAGTTAGATGTTTGAAAGTAGGGGCCTGCCCTATATACTCAGCAGAAATTTGGGCCTTAGGTGTTGTTGTGGCCACAACACTGTAAGCCCTCACAGGGCCCTGCTGTGAAATATTAGATCAAGAATTGTAATTACATGCCCCTGTTGAACAAGGGCAGAAAAATTGGGCCTTTGGTGGTGGTGGTGGTGGTGCTGGTGCCACAACACTGTAAGTCCTCATGCGCTCTTGGTGGGTGCAGAAATGGGGCCTGCTGTGAAATATTAGATCAAGAATTGTATTACATGCCCCTGTTGAACAGGGGCTCAAAAATTAGGCCTTAGGCACTGGTGCTGGTGCCCCAACACTGCAACCTCTCACAGACACTCTAGTTGGAATGCTGAAATGAGCCCTGCTGCAAAGTATTGCATCAAAAATTGTAATTGCACGCCCCTGTTAAACAGGGGCTGAAAAATTGTGCCTTAGGCACTGGTGGTGGCGCCCAGAACCAAAAATGTTCTTACAAGCTATCAGCGTGATCATTGAGGAGGAAGAGGTTAATTACTCAGGGATAGTCACTCAGCATCAGCATAGGCAGTCTTTGAAGGGATCTGAGATTTCAAAAAAAATTATTCCGTTACATCAGCATCAGGTGCTTGGTAGCTGGTGGTGATCCAAGACTGATTCATTTTTATGAAGGTCAGTCGATCGACCGAGTCGGTGGACAGACGCACCCTGTGATCGGTTACGAAGCCTCCAGCAGCACTGAATGTGCATTCCGAAAGAACGCTGGATGCAGGACAGGCCAGTAGCTCAATTGCATACTGTGCAAGCTCTGGCCAGTGATCCATCCTCAAGACCCAGTAACCCAGAAGATTTTCGGTGGGAAAGGTGTCCAAGTCAGATCTTGCCCCTAGGTATTCCTGGACCATGCAAAACAGATGCTGGCGATGGTTGCTGGAACCGATCATACCTTGGGGCTGCGGACCAAAAAATTGTCTGAACGCATCGGTCAGACGGCCACCTTCTCCACCGCTCCTTCTTTCACTGACCGAAGCCTCAGCAACACATTGTCCAGAAACAGGAGTTTGTAACCTCCCAATCTCTGGGAACGCGTTGCACAGACCTTTCTTCAAGGCCTCCCGAAGATGTTTCATCCTCTGCTCCCTCTGCGATGGCAAGATAAGGTCCGCAACCTTACCCTTGTAATGTGGATCAAGAAGGGTTGCCAGCCAGTATTGGTCCTTCTCCTTGATACCACGAATACGAGGATCCTTACGCAGGCTTTGCAGGATCAGGGAGGCCATGCAGCGTAGGTTTGCTGAGGCATTCGGTCCGGAGTCCTCTGGGTCACTAAGGACGACATGGTCTGCAGCCACCTCCTCCCAGCCACGTACAAGTCCATGTGTTTCTTGGGACTGATCCCTTAAAGACTGCTGCTGATGCTGAGTGCCAGGCTCCACCTCCATACTGACACAATCTTCCTCCTCCTCCTCCTCCTCGTCCTCTTCCTGTGTGATCGACGGGCACGCAGGAACACTGTCTGGATAAAGGGGGCCTTGAGAGCTAAGGAAGTCCTCCTCTTCCTGCCTCTGTTCTGCCTCAAGTGCCTTGTCCATTATTCCACGCAGCGTGTGCTCCAACAGGTGGACAAGGGAGACAGTGTCACTGATACATGCACTGCCACTGCTCACCATCCTCGTGGCCTCCTCAAATGGTGACAGGACAGTGCATGCATCCCTGATCATGGCCCACTGGCGTGGGGAAAAAAAACAAGGTCCCCTGACCCTGTCCTGGTGCCATAGTCGCACAGGTACTCATTGATGGCCCTCTGCTGCGTGTGCAGCCGCTGCAGCATGGCCAACGTGGAGTTCCACCTGGTGGGCATGTCACAGATTAGGCGGTTCTTGGGCAGGTTAAACTCCTTTTGGAGGTCCGTCAGCCGAGCACTGGCATTATATGACCGACGGAAATGCACACAGACTTTCCTGGCCTGCCTCAGGACATCCTGTAAGCCCGGGTACCTGCCCAAGAACCGCTGCACCACCAAGTTAAGGACGTGAGCCAAACAGGGCACATGGATCATTTGTCCCTGTCGGAGGGCAGAGAGGAGTTTGGTGCCATTGTCGCAAAACACCATTCCTGCCTTAAGTTGGCGTGGCGTCAACCACCTCTGAACCTGCCCCTGCAGAGCTGACAGAACCTCTGCCCCAGTGTGACTCCTGTCCCCCAAGCACACCAGCTCAAGCACCGCATGGCATCTTTTGGCCTGCCTACTTGCGTAGCCCCTTGAACGGCTACGGAGCACCGCTGGTTCCGAGGACAAAGCACAGGAAGAGGCCATGGAGGAAGAAGAAGAGGAGGGGGTGGAGGAGAGAGGTGTGTCACAATCATTAGCATTTTGGAGGCGTGGTGGCAGAACAACCTCCAACATTACTGCACCTTGTCCTGCATCCTTCCCAGCTGCCAGCAGAGTCACCCAATGCACCGTGAAACTTAGGTAACGTCCCTGTCCATGCCTGCTGGACCATGAGTCAGCGGTAATATGCACCTTACCGCTGACCGCCCTGTCCAGCGAGGACATTTCCTTCCACATGCCGGTAGAGAGCCGGAATCGCCTTCCGTGAGAAAAAGTGGCGTTTGGGTACCTGCCACTGAGGAACCGCACATTCCACAAACTCACGGAAGGGGGCAGAGTCTACCAACTAAAAAGGCAGCAGTTGAAGTGCTAGCAATTTTACCAAGCTAGCATTCAACCTCTGGGCATGTGGATGGCTGGGAGCAAACTTCTATCGGCGGTGCAGCAGCTGGGGCAGGGAAATTTGCCTGGTACAATCTGACGTCGGTGTACCAAAAGCAGATTGCCCACAAGTACTTGGCTGTGACACACCTAATTCTACACCTTCATTCCTCTCAGTGCAGGTCTCAGAGAGGACTGAAGGTATAGTGGGGTTGGAGATCACAGCTGATGAGGAGCAAGGAGAGGTCCTCTTTGTTCTTTGGTGTGTGTCTTTTAGATACGCTTGCCAACGAACTACAAGGCAGGTCAACATATGTCTGGTCAAGCATGTGGTACCCAAGCGTGAGATGTTTTGGCCACGCGAGATACGCTTGAGACATATGTTGCAAATAGCAGCGGTGCGATCTGATGCACTCGTCTCAAAAAAGGCCCACACCAAAGAACTTTTTGAATAACGCGCAGACACTGCAGCGCCCTGCACATGTGGAGCTTTGGGGTGTGATGCAGTCAATGTGCTGCCCTTAGGCTGGCCCCTGGAGGGCATCCTGCCTCGTTGGTGATGTGCCGCCTCCTCCTCCTCCTCTTCTTCCTCTCTCCTATCAGGCACCCACGTTGAGTCAGTGACCTCATCATCCCCTCCCTCCTCATCACTGGAGCAAACCTGGCAGTATGCTGCAGCAGGGGGAGCATGACTGCCAGATTGCTGTCCTTCTTGGGCACCCTCTCTGTCTGTGCTCATGTTACTGCCTTCATCAAGCTCAGTATCATCATCAGAGCCTTCCAAACGCTGGGCATCCTCCTGGAGCATGTACCCAACACTGTGGTCAAACAGTTCGAGGGACTCCTCAGGAGGACATGGTGGGGCTAGGGAAGGAGTCACTGATGACATTGAGCCGAGGGAAGAGGCCGCTGCTTTGCCAGACAAAGTACCCTGGGCATAGGTGAGAGAAGATGAGGAGGATGAGGACGGCTTGGTCATCCACTCGACCAAGTCTTCCGCATGTTGCGGCTCAACACAGCCAGCTGCCGAAAAAAAGGCCAAGCGTGTCCCACGGCCACGTGCTGATGAGGATGCACCGTCTCCATGACCAGCACTAGACACAGAGCCTGCTTGCCCTCTCTTATTGGCTTGTGACTGTCTGCCTCTCCTTCTTGGCCTTCCAGACATACTAATGGCCTGTAGCTGCACTAAGCTGGGATATATATATATATATATATATATATATATATATATATGTGTGTACTGGTACTGCAGCTAGCAAAATCAACTGCCTGCCTGTAGTATGAGAACACCACCATCCTTCTACAGGTAGCTTTAGCTGAACACTGTGAGGTGGACGCACCACACTAACTTGTAGGTTTAGCTGAACACTGTGAGGTGGACGCACCACACTAACTTGTAGGTTTAGCTGAACACTGTGAGCAGGACGCACCCCACTAACTTGTAGGTTTAGCTGAACACTGTGAGGTGGACGCACCACACTAACTTGTAGGTTTAGCTGAACACTGTGAGGTGGACGCACCCCACTAACTTGTAGGTTTAGCTGAACACTGTGAGCAGGACGCACCCCACTAACTTGTAGGTTTAGCTGAACACTGTGAGCAGGACGCACCCCACTAACTTGTAGGTTTAGCTGAACACTGTGAGGTGGATGCACCACACTAACTTGTAGGTTTAGCTGAACACTGTGAGCAGGAAGCACCCCACTAACTTGTAGGTTTAGCTGAACACTGTGAGCAGGACGCACTGCACTAACTTGTAGGTTTAGATGAACACTGTGAGCAGGACACACCCCACTAACTTGTAGGTTTAGCTGAACACTGTGAGGTGGACGCACCACACTAACTTGTAGGTTTAGCTGAACACTGTGAGCAGGACGCACCCCACTAACTTGTAGGTTTAGCTGAACACTGTGAGCAGGACGCACCCCACTAACTGTAAATAGTCTAGCTGTCTGACTGTGGTACTAATAGGATCAAAAGAACACCAGCAATTTTCTTCAGGTAGCTGTAAATACTGTAACAAGACAAGCCTGCCTGTCAGTAAGAAGATAACAGGAATGGATCTAGCTGAACACTGTGAGCAGGACGCACCCCACTATCTTGTAGGTTTAGATGAACACTGTGAGGTGGACGCACCCCACTAACTTGTAGGTTTAGCTGAACACTGTGAGCAGGACGCACCCCACTAACTTGTAGGTTTAGCTGAACACTGTGAGGTGGACGCACCACACTAACTTGTAGGTTTAGCTGAACACTGTGAGGTGGACGCACCCCACTAACTTGTAGGTTTAGCTGAACACTGTGAGCAGGACGCACCCCACTAACTTGTAGGTTTAGCTGAACACTGTGAGGTGGACGCACCCCACTAACTTGTAGGTTTAGCTGAACACTGTGAGCAGGACGCACCCCACTATCTTGTAGGTTTAGATGAACACTGTGAGGTGGACGCACCCTACTAACTTGTAGGTTTAGCTGAACACTGTGAGCAGGACGCACCCCACTAACTTGTAGGTTTAGCTGAACACTGTGAGGTGGACGCACCACACTAACTTGTAGGTTTAGCTGAACACTGTGAGGTGGACGCACCCTACTAACTTGTAGGTTTAGCTGAACACTGTGAGCAGGACGCACCCCACTAACTTGTAGGTTTAGCTGAACACTGTGAGGTGGATGCACCACACTAACTTGTAGGTTTAGCTGAACACTGTGAGCAGGACGCACGCCAGTAACTTGTAGGTTTAGCTGAACACTGTGAGCAGGACGCACCCCACTAACTGTAAATTGTCTAGCTGCCTGACTGTGGTACTAATAGGATCAAAAGAACACCAGCAATTTTCTTCAGGTAGCTGTAAATACTGTAACAAGACAAGCCTGCCTGTCAGTAAGAAGATAACAGGAACGGATCTAGCTGAACACTGTGAGCAGGACGCACCGCACTAACTTGTAGGTTTAGCTGAACACTGTGAGCAGAACGCACCCCACTAACTTGTAGGTTTAGCTGAACACTGTGAGGTGGACGCACCCCACTAACTTGTAGGTTTAGCTGAACACTGTGAGCAGGACGCACCCCACTATCTTGTAGGTTTAGATGAACACTGTGAGGTGGACGCACCCCACTAACTTGTAGGTTTAGCTGAACACTGTGAGCAGGACGCACCCCACTAACTTGTAGGTTTAGCTGAACACTGTGAGGTGGACGCACCACACTAACTTGTAGGTTTAGCTGAACACTGTGAGGTGGACGCACCCCACTAACTTGTAGGTTTAGCTGAACACTGTGAGCAGGACGCACCCCACTAACTTGTAGGTTTAGCTGAACACTGTGAGGTGGACGCACCCCACTAACTTGTAGGTTTAGCTGAACACTGTGAGCAGGACGCACCCCACTAACTTGTAGGTTTAGCTGAACACTGTGAGGTGGACGCACCACACTAACTTGTAGGTTTAGCTGAACACTGTGAGGTGGACGCACCCCACTAACTTGTAGGTTTAGCTGAACACTGTGAGCAGGACGCACCCCACTAACTTGTAGGTTTAGCTGAACACTGTGAGGTGGACGCACCCCACTAACTTGCAGGTTTAGCTGAACACTGTGAGCAGGACGCACCCCACTATCTTGTAGGTTTAGATGAACACTGTGAGGTGGACGCACCCCACTAACTTGTAGGTTTAGCTGAACACTGTGAGCAGGACGCACCCCACTAACTTGTAGGTTTAGCTGAACACTGTGAGGTGGACGCACCACACTAACTTGTAGGTTTAGCTGAACACTGTGAGCAGGACGCACACCCCATTAACCTGTAGGTTTAGCTGAACACTGTGAGCAGGACGCACCCTACTAACTTGTAGGTTTAGCTGAACACTGTGAGCAGGACGCACCCCACTAACTGTAAATAGTCTAGCTGCCTGACTGTGGTACTAATAGGATCAAAAGAACACCAGCAATTTTCTTCAGGTAGCTGTAAATACTGTAACAAGACAAGCCTGCCTGTCAGTAAGAAGATAACAGGAACGGATCTTGCTGAATACTGTGAGCAGGACGCACCCCACTAACTTGTAGGATTAGCTGAACACTGTGAGCAGGACGCACCCCACTAACTTGTAGGTTTAGCTGAACACTGTGAGCAGGACGCACTGCACTAACTTGTAGGTTTAGCTGAACATTGTGAGCAGGACGCACCCCACTAACTTGTAGGTTTAGCTGAACACTGTGAGCAGGACGCACTGCACTAACTTGTAGGTTTAGCTTAACACTGTGAGCAGGACGCACCCCACTAACTTGTAGTTTTAGCTGAACACTGTGAGCAGGACGCACTGCACTAACTGTAAATAGTCTAGCTACCTGACTGTGGTACTAATAGGATCAAAAGAACACCAGTAATTTTCTTCAGGTAGCTGTATATACTGTAACAAGACAAGCCTGCCTGTCAGTAAGAAGATAACAGGAACGGATCTAGCTGAACACTGTAAGCAGGACGCACTGCACTAACTGTAAATAGTCTAGCTGCCTGACTGTGGGACTGTGGTACTAATAGGATCAAAAGAACACCAGCAATTTTCTTCAGGTAGCTGTAAATATTGTAACACGACAAGCCTGCCTGTCAGTAGGAAGATAACAGGAACGGATCTAGCTAAACTGAATACAGTGTATACACTACCGTTCAAAAGTTTGGGGTCACATTGAAATGTCCTTATTTTTGAAGGAAAAGCACTGTACTTTTAAATGAAGCTAACTTTAAACTAGTCCTAACTTTAAACAAATATACTCTATACATTGCTAATGTGGTAAATGACTATTCTAACTGCAAATGTCTAGTTTTTGGTGCAATATCTACATAGGTGTATAGAGGCCCATTTCCAGCAACTATCACTCCAGTGTTCTAATGGTACAATGTGTTTGCTCATTGGCTCAGAAGGCTAATTGATGATTAGCAAACCCTTGTGCAATCATGTTCACACATCTAAAAACAGTCTAGCTCCTTCCAGAAGCTACAAAACTGACCTTCCTGTGAGCAGATTGAGTTTCTGGAGCATCACATTTGTGGGGTCAATTAAACGCTCAAAATGGCCAGAAAAAGAGAACTTTCATCTGAAACTCGACAGTCTATTCTTGTTCTTAGAAATGAAGGCTATTCCATGCGAGAAATTGCAAAGAAATTAAAGATTTCCTACAACGGTGTGTACTACTCACTTCAGAGGACAGCACAAACAGGCTCTAACCAGAGTAGAAAAAGAAGTGGGAGGCCGCGTTACACAACTAAGCAAGAAGATAAGCACATTAGAGTCTCTAGTTTGAGAAACAGACGCCTCACAGGTCCCCAACTGGCATCTTCATTAAATAGTACCCGCAAAACACCAGTGTCAACATCTACAGTGAAGAGGCGGCTGCGGGATTTTGGGCTTCAGGGCAGAGTGGCAAAGAAAAAGCCATATCTGAGACTGGCCAATAAAAGAAAAAGATTAAGATGGGCAAAAGAACACAGACATTGGACAGAGGAAGACTGGAAAAAAGTGTTGTGGACGGATGAATCCAAGTTTGAGGTGTTTGGATCACAAAGAAGAACGTTTGTGAGACGCAGAACAAATGAAAAGATGCTGGAAGAATGCCTGACGCCATCTGTTAAGCATGGTGGAGGTAATGTGATGGTCTGGGGTTGCTTTGGTGCTGGTAAGGTGGGAGCTTTGTACAGGGTAAAAGGGATTCTGAATAAGGAAGGCTATCACTCCATTTTGCAACGCCATGCCATACCCAGTGGACAGCGCTTGATTGGAGCCAATTTCATCCTACAACAGGACAATGACCCTAAACACACCTCCAAATTGTGCAAGAACTATTTACAGCAGAAGCAGGCAGCTGGTATTCTATCGGTAATGGAGTGGCCAGCACAGTCACCAGATCTGAACCCCATTGAGCTGTTGTGGGAGCAGCTTGACCGTATGGTACGCCAGAAGTGCCCATCCAACCAATCCAACTTGTGGGAGCTGCTTCTAGAAGCGTGGGGTGCAATTTCTCCAGCTTACCTCAATAAATTAACAGCTAGAATGCCAAAGGTGTGCAATGCTGTAATTGCTGCAAAAGGAGGATTCTTTGATGAAAGCAAAGTTTGATGTAAAAACAATGTTATTTCAAATACAAATCATTATTTCTAACCTTGTCAATGTCTTGACTCTATTTTCTATTCATTTCCCAACGTATGGTGGTGAATAAGTGTGACTTTTCATGGAAAACACAAAATTGTTTGGGTGACCCCAAACTTTTGAACGGTAGTGTATATATATATATATATATATATATATGCAACACCTGGGATGCATATATATACACAATACACTGTAAGTGCAGCTAACTGACTGACTGTTCTGCCTAATCTATCTAACTCAAATAAAATGTCACTGTCTGTCTCTCTCTCTCTCTCAATGAACGCCGGAACACACACTACACAGGGCCGCCGTGCAGGCGGCCTTATATAGTGTGGGGCGTGTACTAAATCCCCTGAGCCATAATTGGCCAAAGCCTCCTTGGCTTTGGCCAATTACGGCTCTCTGTTCAGACGGCGCTGTGATTGGCCAAGCATGCGGGTCATAGTGCATGCTTGGCCAATCATCAGCCAGCAATGCACTGCGATGCCGCAGTGAATTATGGGCCGTGACGCGCCACGTGAATTTGGCGCGAACGGCCCATATTGTTCGCAATTCGGCGAACAGGCGAACAGACGATGTTCGAGTCGAACATGGGTTCGACTCGAACACGAAGCTCATCCCTAATGCTGAGTCACAATCCTCTTCCTCCTCAATTTTCATGCTGATGGCTTGTATGAACATTTTTGGTTCTGGGCACCTCCACCAGTGGCCAAGGCCCAATTTTTCTGCCCCTGTTTTAACAGGGGCGTGTAATTACAATTTTTGATGCAATAATTTGCAGCAGGGCTCATTTCTGCGCTCCAACTATAGCATCTGTGAGGGGTTGCAGTGTTGTGGCACCAGTGTCTAAGGCCCAATTTTTCTGCCCCTGTTCAACTGGGACATGTAATTACAATTCTTGATCTAATATTTCACAGCAGGGTCCATTCCTGCGCCCACCAAGAGTAACTGTGAGGGCTTACAGTGTTGTGGCAACACGACCACCACCACCACCAAAAGCCCAATTTTTCTGCCCCTGTTCAACAGGTGCATGTAATTACAATTTGTGATATAATATTTCACAGCAGGGCCCGTTCCAGCACCCACCAAGAGTAACTGTGAGGACTTACAGTGTTGCGGCACCAGCACCACCACCAAAGGCCCAATTTTTCTACCACTGTTCAACAATGTCATGTAATTACAATTCTTGATCTAATAATTCACAGCAGGGCCCGTTCCTGTGCCCACCAAGAGTAACTGTGAGGGCTTACAGTGATGTGGCAACACCAACACCTAAGGCCCCCAGTATATAGGGCAGGCCCCTACTTTCAAACGTCCACCTTACAAACGACTCCTACTTGCAAACTGAAGGAGACAACAGGAAGTTAGATGAAATCTACCCCTAGGAAGGGAAACTCTCTCATGTAAGGGTTATTATGGGAAAAACGTGTCTCCGCTTCACCGATGCTTTATCACCAATCCTTGTTTCACTAAAAACCCCAAATTTTCAAAAAACATTTGTCATTGGGACAGAAAGTGAGGTGAAATCTTCTGAAGAGGTGCACAGACAAATGTTACAGGGGTGATAACCCCTCCCTATGTTTTCCAAAAAGCTTAAAAATAGATTTTTTTAGCTGGAGCTACACTTTAAAAATGTACCAGTTCAAAATTACAAACAGATTCTACTTAACAACAAACCTACAGTCCCTGTTTTGTTTGCACTGCCTGTATACTGCTGTTCAGAGTATATAGGGCCTGGGGGCCCCACGCCTTTCCTTTTTTTAATTTGCGTGCAAGGTTCCCCTTAATATCCATACAAGACCCAAAGGGCCTGGTAATGGACTGGGGGGTGGGGGGTACCCATGCCATTTGTCTCACTGATTTTCATCCATATTGCCGGGACCCGACATTACATTAAAGCCGCAAGCAGTTTTAAATGACTTTTATTCCTTTAAAAATGTCCCCAGGTACAATATTTAAAGGAATATTTCACTTTTATTTTACCCCAGAGCACCCTCCCAATGTTGAGAGCATGTGGCCTGGTACGGTTCAGGAGGGGGGGGGCGCTCTCTCGTCCCCCCCCTCTTTTCCTGCGGCCTGCCAGATTGCGTGCTTGGATAAGGGTCTGGTATGGGTTTTTGTGGGGACCCCATGCCATTTTTTCTTTTAAATTTTGGCGTGGGGTTCCCCTTACAATCCATACCAGACCTGAAGTGTCTGGTATGGATTTTGAGGGGGCCCCCACGCCATTTTTAAAAAAAAAATTTGGCCCAGGGTTCCCCTTAATATCCATACTAGACCTGAAAGGCCATGACTTTTTTTTCCTTTAAAAATGTCATTTTGCTGTCAGACTGTTCTAAACATGGGAAACATGCGCCCCATTACAGGCATACTATAGACACCCCCCAGGTACGAAATTTAAATGAATATTACACTTTTATTGTTTCACTTTAATCATCATTAAAATCACTGCTCCCAAAAAAAGGACGTTTTTAAAACTTTTTTTGCATTGATACATGTCCCCTGGGGCAGGACCCGGGTCCCCAAACCTTTTTAGGACAATAACTTGCACATTAGCCTTTAAAATTAGCACTTTTGGTTTTGTTTTTTTTTTGTTTTTTTTTTTTGTTTTTTTTTTTTTTGTTTTTTTTTTTTTTTTTTTTCCACTTCAGCGAAATTTTTCTGAGAGACATTATTTCAACTTTATGTGTCAAACTTTATCTCTTCTCATTTTTCACATCATTGTGGATTGTTTCCGTCACTTCTTTATTATTTATTCCCTTCAAGGGTATTATTTATTATTTTTAAAAGCCAACAACGAAGCGCCTCCCATATCTGTAAGCCCACTATTATATAATTTCCTTTTTGTCCGTCCCCCCCTTCCCCCTGTACCCCTCCTGTGTCTGATCCATTCTTTTATGTTATTCATTTATCCACTAGGCTCTGCACCTATTCTTTCTTTCATCTTATCTAAATAAATGTCTGAGGCTTTGTATTTTTTCCAACTTTCCCATCTACTATTATCCCTTTTCTTTCCTCCTTCCATTTTATAGTAATATTCTATTTCCTCTAGCCAATTTCTTATCTCTGGTTTTCCGCATTTTAACCAATTCTTAGGAATCAATGCCTTGGCCGCATTCAAAAGGTTAGGCACTATTGATTTCATGTATTGTTTCTTAGGTTTGTTATGTATATGGAAAAGACAAGTCCAGATATTTTGTTCTATTTCTTCTCCAGTTATTTCCTTTATGATCGTTAACACTTCCTTCCAGTATTCCGTTATTATTGGGCATTCCCACCATATGTGTATGATCGTTGCTGATTGGCCACATTTTCTCCAACACAAGGGTGTTTTGTCCTGTTGAAATTTATGTATTCTTACTGGGGTCATATACCATCTTGATACTAATTTATAGTTCATTTCGATAGTCTTCATATCCCAGGCCTTATTATATCCCATTTCAATCATTTTTTCCACTTTTTGGTTATCTATTTTTAAGTTCAGCTCTTTTTCCCATTGTTTTATGTATTCTGGTCTTTCTTGTGCTTCCAAGTCTGTCAGTATATTGTAAATTTTTGATGTTCCGTTTTTTAATGGTATTTCCTTACTACATAGCTTTTCCAGTGCGGTTAGTTTCGTTACATCTCTCAGTGGGTGTGGAATTGTGCTTACTAAGTGCCTTAATTGATTGTAGTTCCATTCATTCATCTTCCATCCGTTCATTTCCTCTAAGTCTGCTCGTGTTCTTATTTTGCCATTTCTGGTGATATCTTTTAATTGTGGATTACCTATACCTTGAGTTCCAAATATTTCCTTCCCGGGGGTGAAAAAGTTCGATCCTGTGAGTGCTAACAGTGGTGAATTGTATTTCCATTCATTCTTTAGGTGAGTGGTGTCCCAAATTTTTAAAACATTTTTTGTTATTTCATGTGTATCTGTGTCCAGTGTTCTGTATTTCGGTGGTATCCAAATAATCTTATGCAGTGTGACTCCGCTTATTATGTTTTCCATTTCAACCCATTTTTTTTCACTTTTCTCGTTTGTCCACTCTAACATTCGTGTTAATACTATGGCTTTATAGTACCTGCTTATATCTGGAGCGGCCAGGCCTCCATGCTCCCTTTTCCTTGTAATCAGCGTGTATTTAATTCTTGGTTTTTTGTTAAACCATATGTATTTTATCAACATTGTTTTAATTATTTTAAAAAAGCTCTGGGGGATTTTAACTGGTAGCATCTGTAATCTGTAATTTATTTTAGGTAATATCATCATCTTAAACATATTTATTCTTCCTATCCATGAAAGTGGCTGTATTCTTAACTTTTTCATTTCTTCTTTGACCTCATTGATCAGTGGAATAAAGTTTGCCTGGTAGATCTTTTCAACTCTGGAAGTTATTTTTATTCCAAGGTAGTTCAGTTCTTTTACCCAGGTAAATGGGAATTCCTTTTGTAAAAACTGGGCTTCCTTTTTCTCTAATCCTATATTTAATATTTCCGTTTTCATTGGGTTAATTTTAAAGTTTGACAATTCTCCATATTTTTTTATTTCTTTCAGTATATTTGGGAGTGACACTCTTGGGTTGGAGACGTACATCAAGATGTCGTCCGCATAGGCTGCGATCTTATGCTCTTTTCCTCCTACTCTCACTCCTTCCACCTCTTTGTTATTTCGGAGTGTTGCTAATAGTGGTTCTAAGGCCAGTACGTATAGTAGTGGAGACAATGGGCAGCCTTGCCGTGTTCCGTTCTGCATCTCAATTCTTGGAGAAAGTCTACCATTTACTTTTACGACTGCTGTCGGGCCGTTATACAAGTTTGTTATCCATTTCATCATTTTTGTCCTAATACCCAAGTGCCGTAATGTATCCATCATGAAACCCCAGTCTACCCTGTCAAATGCTTTTTCAGCATCCAATGACAGGAATAGAACTGGGGTCTCCTTCTGCACCTTCTTATGCAACATCAGTATTGATTTTAGGCTGTTGTCCCTCCCTTCTCTCCCCGGGACAAAACCTGTCTGGTCCGGGTTGATCCACTGTGGGATTAATTTTTTCATCCTGGTGGCAAGGATCTTGGAGTACAACTTCGTATCGGCGTTCAGTAGGGCTATTGGCCTGTAGCTTGAGCAGTTTACTTTGTCTTTTCCATCTTTTGGTATTATTGTGATATGTGCTAGTAATGATTCACTTCTTATTTCTTCTTCTTCACCTATGGAATTCAGGTATTCTGCTAATTTTGGTATCAAGTATTCTTCAAATTTTTTATAATATTTGACCGTAAACCCGTCTGGTCCTGGACTTTTTCCTACGGGGGTTTCCTTTAATGCCAGTTTTATCTCTTCTTGCGTGATATTTTTTTCCAGTTCTTCCAATTGGTCTATTTTTATTTTTGGTAGGTTTGCTTTTATTAGATATTCTTGTATCTTCTTTGTTCTTGTATTCGCTTCTTTCCAACTTTCCTGTCCTTTTATTGCATATAGAGAACTGAAGTACTTTTGAAATGTTATCGCTATATCCGTAGTTTTATTTACCACTTCTCCCTTTTCGTTTTTAATCTTCTCAATATAATTCAAAGATTTCTTTTTTTTTACCAAATTTGCTAGATATTTTCCTGATTTGTTACCCCATTTGAATTTTTCTTGTACTACTCTGTTATACTCCTTCCTTTCTTCTTGTTCCATCCAGTCTTTTAATTGCTCTCGCTTTTGTGATAATAGGCCAAAAATTTTATTATTTATTTGGTTTTTGTGTTTTCGTTCCAATTCATAGATTTCCTTAATCAATTGCTGCATATTTTTTTTCCTTTCTTGTTTTTTTTTTGCCCCTATGGCTATTAATTTGCCCCTAATAACGGATTTGTGCGCCTCCCATATTGTTGCTTTCTGTACCTCTGGTGTGTCGTTTTCCTCGAAGTATCTTTTAATTTCTTCTGTGATACTTTTTTCGGTCTCGGGGTCTTCTAACAGATTTTCATTAATTCTCCATGGCCCCCTTTCGTGTACTTCTCCTTCTATTTTCATTCTCAGCGTTACTGGGCTATGATCTGAAGCAGTTATTATCCCTATTTTTGTTTCTTCTATTTCTTCTAGATTTCTATGTTCGACCATGATATAGTCCAATCTGGAGTAACTTTTGTGTACTGATGAATAGTATGTATAATCCTTTGTACTGGGGTGCTGGATTCTCCACGGGTCTATTAGTTGCTGTTCATATAGTATTCTTCTTAATTTCTTTAGTTGTTTTACTTCTCTGTCCCTTACTATTGAGGTACTGTCCATTTTATTGTCCATGCTGAAGTTGAAGTCTCCAGCTAGTATTAATTTTCCTTGTTTGAAATCCATTAGTATTTTTATTATATCGATCAAGTATTTTTTAGGGTTCTTGTTAGGGCAGTAGACGTTGGCCAATGTATATTTTACTCCCTGTATAGTTCCTGTGATAAAAAGATATCGGCCCTCCGGGTCTGTTTTTCTTTGATCTATTAGAAAACGTACGTTTTTCCCTATACCGATGGCTACTCCTTTAGCCCTTCTTATTGGCGAGTCTCCTTGATACCATGTTGGTATATTTCTTGAATATATTTTGGTATTTGAGTTTTGGGATATGTGTGTCTCCTGTAGGAAAATTATTTCTGCATTACTTTTTTCTAGTTCTCGTAAAATGATGTTTCTCTTCCCCGGGGAATTTAGACCTCGGACATTATAGGAAGATATTTTTATACTGTTTACCCTTTCCATTCTTGTTCCTTTTTTTTCCTTTTCCCTTCCCTTATCTCAGAATAGGTGCGCCTCTGTAACCACTCATATGGATCAGACCTTCCCACCCTCCCTTCCCCTCCCCTCCCCCCTCCCACCCCCCCCCCCCTCCCACCCCCCCTCCCTTTTTTTTGATATGGGTTTTTTACCCCCATATTCTCTAGAGCTGAGAGCGTTTTACTTTGTTTTGTGGGGCACGCTCTGCCCCCTCTGCTCTATTTATTGTGAGGCGGAGCTCTGTAAGACACCCTATTCCCCCCCTGCCTAAGCACTAATAGGGCGACCCCCTGTCCACTCCGTGCGTCCCTGTCTCCCTCTCCCTGCATTTTTGTTGTGTTTTACCAATCCTTTCACTTTCCTTTTTTCCCATCCCGTCAACCCCAGCCCCCCCCCCCTTTCCACTCTAAGGCCCCTTGCACCGTTGTGTGGTATTTTCTCAGATATTAATTTCCTCGAGATTCCACATCTTGATGTCTGATCCTTGAATTTACTTGCCACTGTAGGTCATCTCTTGCCGTTATTCGCTCCTGACTATTTGCGTATTTTTCCAGTTCTGGGGAGGGGATTTCTAGTTTGTTGCAAAAGTCCGGAATCTCCTCCACATGTCTTAGCCTCGCACTTATTCCGTTTTTCCTTGCTATTAGACATGCTGGAAAACCCCAGTTGTATTGAATTTCTTGCTCCCGGAGGATTTCTAATAATGGCTTTAGTATCCGTCGTCTTTTCAACGTTTCTTGAGATAAGTCTTGAAATATTTGTAATTTACCTCCCGCAAACTCTATTTGTGTTTTCCTCTTTAGGTTTATCCAGATCTGTTTTTTTTCTTCCCATTTTTCGAAGCGTACTATTACATCTCTAGGTGTTTCCCTTGCGAACCTTTGAGGTTTTTTTACTCGAGAGACACTTTCTATTCCTATTGTGTTAGTTGTTTCCTTTCCCAAGATTTGGTTGAAGAGATTGTTCATTTTTTCTATTAGATTTTCTGCTTGTTCTGTTTCCGGTAACCCACGTATTCTCAAGTTTTCCTTTTTATCTCTATTTTCTTGCTCTTCTATTTTATATGATTGTTCCTGTTGTTCCCGTTTTAATTTCTTTATTTCGTCATCTAGTTCCTTTATGTTTTTTTTATGTAGGTCTACTTTGATCTCTACTTCTTCCACTCTGTTTAACATATATCCCATATCTTTATGGAGTGTTGACATCTCTGCTTTTAGGGAATTCTCTAGTGCCGCGAACATTTTTTCCATATCCTGTTTTGTTGGCAACTGTGGCCCTTGTTGTCCTTCCTCCTTTCCTCTGTCTTCCTCTCCCATTTCTGGCTCCATTCTGGGTTCTGAGAGGTGGCTGGTTTCTGTTTGTACTTTATACTGGCCTTTTTTATCCTTGTTGTCCTTCTCTTTTGTATCTGTTTGTCTGCCCTTTGAACCCACTTGTTTCTCTCCTTCTCCGATTCCTTGCTGTATATACTTGTTCATAGGGCCTGGACTTGGGCCAAGGCTGGTCCTAGGTGATTTCGGTATTGCTCCCGCACTTCTTGTTGTTTTCCCCTTCATGTTTGTTTCTATGGCTGGATTTATAAGATCTTCAAAGCTGCCTTCCAGAATACCCCTTGATTGGGGTCTCTTAATGATGAAAAAATCTCCCAGCCTTTTTAAATTGACTTATTTTTACTAATGTTTCTATTATTTCGTTCTCATACCCGGCATCCTCCCCACAATCCAATAATAGAAATAATTAATGAGATATGAGTAGTCCCCGTTTTCCAGAAGTTATGTTACTACCTTAAGTACATTAAGCATTCCTTGTTGCTGTTCAATTGTTTAAGCGTTCTTAAGCTGTAAAAAAAAAAAAAAAGCGCTCAAAAACGCTATTGCAAAAATGCTAAAAAAAGCTGGAAAAAGTTAAAAAAAAAAAAAAAGTCACTGCAAAGACACCGGCGTCTTCACAGCGCTTTTCCAGCAGCCCGTGTGCATGGGGGCCCAGATGCTCAGCAAAATAATTCAAATGTTTTAGCGATATAATGCAATCTAATTCAAATATTCAGCAAGATGATTTATGTATTCAGCTGTATAGTTCCAGTATAAGCTTATATGTTCCACATTTTTGTTACTGTGAAATTTCTTCTTATTCTATAGTTTGTACTATCAAGCCTATAATTAGTACCATTTGCAAAAAAAAAAAAAAAAAAAAAGTATTTCACAAGAAAGGGGGGGTACTGCAGCAGCAGCAGGCAGGTGGGGGCTGGGAGACAACTCTTCCGTTGGCTTGTCTTTCTTCTTGTCTTTCTTTCACCTTCTCCTTCTCTTCTCCCCTGTTCCCCCCCCCCCCCTGTTTTTGTTTTTCTTAGCTCACTTGATTCTACTTTTTCAGCTCTTTCGCCTTTTCCCCTGCTTGTTCACTTCAAAACAATTGCAATAGAAAAGAGCCAAAAGAGGAGGAAAAAAAAAACGCTCAAAAACGCCCACAGACGCCATTGCAAAAACGCAGAGAAAAGCCAAAAAAGTTAAAAAAAAATGTTCTCCCAACAGCCCATGTGCATGAGGGCCCAGGTGCTCATAAAAATAATTCAAATGTTTTAGCGGTATAATGCAATCTAATTCAAGTATTCAGCAAGATGATTTATATATTCAGCAGTATAGTTCCAGTATGAGCTTATATGTTCCACATTTTGTTACTATGAATTTTCTTCTTATTCTATAGTTTATACTATCGAGCCTATAGTTAATATCATTTGCAAAAAACCAAAACAAACAAAGACCAAAAAAAAAAAAAAAAAAAAATCACAAGAAAGGGAGCTACTGCAGCAGCAGCAGCAGCAGCAGCAGCAGCAAGCAGGTGGGGGCTGGGAGGCAACTCTTCCGTTGGCTTGTCTCTCATTCACCTTCTCCTTCTCCCCTGTTTTTAATGTTTTTCTTAGCTCACTTGATTCTACTTTTTCAGCTCTTTCGCCTTCATTTACTTTCATTTACTTTCGCTTTTTATTCCATTTTATTTCGTTTTATTTCAATATGTTCTTTCCCTTTCCCTTTCTTTTGTTCTATTACTTTTCCTTTGCCTTTTCACTTCAGGACAATTGCAATAGAAAGAAAGCCAAAAATAAAAAATAAAAAAAAATACGGTACTTATCTTTTAGTTGTTGTTGAAGTTGGGACAAAAAGAGACACTCACTACAGCTTGTTGCAGTCAGACGCAGGTACAAACTTCCTCTGGCTTACCCCACAAGACATCTCAGTGAGTGATGAGCAGGGGGGGCGGGGAGGGAAGCTACCTACACCTTCTCATCAGGCCGATCATTCCTCTCAGCTGCAGGGAGAGGGTTCCCAGGATCCTCACGCCGTGCACAGAGCCATTACCAGGCTCCTCCCTCCATCCCCAGGCTCAGCTGTTATGATTCTAGGCATATCAGCACTTTTGGTTTTGAACGTTCAAGTTCCATAGACTTTAATGTGGTTTTAAAGTTTGTGTGAACTTTCGGTCCGTTCGCAGCTTCTGGGGGAACCGGGGGGTGTTCGGCTCATCCCTAGTCAGGATGCATCTATTGACCGTAGTGGTCCTTCCCTGCTTTATAGTGCTCCATAGTCTCAAGATGGCTGCCATCCTCCCCCATCTAGCACTGAGGGTGAAATGTTTTATCTCATTTCATGTAGTATTTACTTCCTAGAGTCCATCTTCTTTTTGCTCAGGCATGCATGCAGGAGGGAGTGTTTAGCTAAGAAAACACCCTCCTCCCCTCCTGAAGACTTCTAGGATGTATGACATCATATTCTAGGCCAGAAACCAGGAAGTAACTGAAAAAATGTAACTTAAAAAGGTTTAAGGCTATACTCACACTTTAACAGACAGCACTGTCCTTGCTGGCTGCGGCAGGGGGCAGTGTGGTGCGAGAACACATCACACCGTTCCCTTTTTTCTTCTTTGATTTGTACAAACTTTATACAAAAGGTACACTTCATTCATGGCACTGAACAGCAGTGCAATGCACTGCCCTGCCATACAGTGCTATGCGATTCTGTATGGTGCGTTGCACTAAAATGCAGCATCTCTGCAGTGCAGCCCTAGGCTGCGTTGCAGTGTGAATGGGACACAGGAAACAATTGTTACCTGTGTATCCTTGCAGTGACAGACGTTTTCCAACGTGAAACATCTGTCACCACACACTGTGTGAATTCAATTGCAAGCAAAAATAATATACGTTCCTATATATTTATTAATGCTAGCAAATAGTTAATGTTGGTTGAAAGTGAAAATTCTGTTTAAAAATTGCTTAATTTAGATGCTCTTTTATGATAACTCCAGCACTGAAAAATACTATTTAGTTCTTTTAGTGAAGGGCCTGGGGAGTTGTGTTTGCCATATTTTTTTTTTTTATTTTACTCTTTATTCAGTTTTTAAATCTTTAACAGTTCAGTTAATAAAAAACATGTAATTATTATCTTATCTACATAATAAGGTTAATAAGTAAGCAGGAATGGGAGCACATTATACTAAAAGCGAATAGAAAAAATAAATAAAATAAAAACCACGGGGCAAGGGAACTTATCCCCCCTTCTTCACCCATTTCCAATGTTATAAGATTAGTGTTACACCTTAATTCCTCCCCTCTTTTCCAACCCTCCCCCTCTCCTACAAGTGTGCTCGTGTTTGAGTTCCTATGTCGCTTTTATCAAACTTTTCTTACATTTCGTGTGATTTACCTTATTAAAATTAGCGGACCCTTTACTTCCGTTTCATCTAATACTTCCCTTACCTATCAGTTTGTCTATTTTGGTTGTTTTTCCGGCTCTATTATACTCTTTACACTCTATGCGGGGGGACCCATTTTTTCCAGCCAAAGCCTCCACATCCTGTCAAATTCCTTGAGGTTAGCACTCTTTGTGTACACTGCTCTTTTTCTACAGAGGGCCTCATTTATTGTCCTAATCCAGTCTCTTACTGTAGGGGGTGCCTTCGATTGCCATCTTAATGTAATAATTTTCCTAGCTTGGAACAGGCATCTCAAAATTGCTATTGTGGTGCTCTTCCTCTCTCCCCGTTCCCTCCTGTACCCCAGTATACATACTAAGGCCTCCATCTCCAATGTAATTCCAAATGCATCTCTCATGGTATTGATCACTCCCTCCCAGTATCGGAACAGATTGGGGCATCTCCACAACATGTGCATGAGATCGCCAATCCCCTGGCATCTGGGGCATTTATCATCAGATCTTCTACCAAGCTTAAACATCAGGTGAGATATCTTCTGCGGGGGAGAGACCGATACCATTGGTCTCATCTATAGGATTCTCCTCCACTGCTCCTGTGTTAATGCCCCTATGTCCTCTACCCATCTTACTATTTCAGTGTGGAGTTTCCCCCCACTGTTGACTTCTTTACTTATTTGCCTTAGTGGGGCCTACCTGAAGTATACTTTGAAAGAGGGGTGTTTCTTTCCATCCTTAAGCCCTGTACACCCGGCCGTTTTTTCTGATGGAAAAGGTGCGATCGTATTATGTTGTCAGAAATTCCAATCGCGTGTGGGCTCCATCTGACTTTTTCCGTCGGAATTTCCGACACACAAAACGCATGTTCGACCGTTTGTTGAATTTCGAATGTTATGGGCCATTCGCGCCAAATTCGTGTGGTGCGTCACGGCACATAATTCACTGCGGCATCACAGTGCATTGCTGGCTGATGATTGGCCAAGCATGCACTATGACCCGCACGCTTGGCCAATCACAGCGCCATCTGTACAGACAGCCGTAATTGGCCAAAGAAAGGGTGGCCTTGGCCAATTATGGCTCAGGGAGTTTAGTACGCGCCCCACACTATATAAGGCCGCCTGCATGGCGGCCTTGGGTAGTGTGTTGCGGCGGCAGCGGAGAGATAGACAGGGAGACAGTGTGATTTCATTTAAGTTAGATAGAGTAGGCAGGCGGGTCAGTTAGCTGCACTTACAGTGTATTGTGTATATATATGCATCCTAGGTGTTGTGTGTGTGTGTGTATGTGTATATATATATATATATATATATATATATATATATATATATATAATATATATATATACACACACACACGTATATATATATATATATATATATATATATATATATATATATACCGTATTTATCGGCATATAACACGCGCCGGCGTATAACACGCACCCCAAGTTTAGGAGGGAATTTTAAGGAAAAAATTTTTTAGGAGGGAAGTTTAAGGAAAAAAACTTATATTTAAATGCCCATCAATGCAGCGTTATCGTGTCCATCTGCAGCCTTGTCAGTGCAGCCTTGCCCCAGTGTCCAGTGCAGCCTTGTCAGTGCAGCTTTGCCCCAGTGCAGCCTTGTCAGTGCAGCTTTGCCCCAGTGGAGCCTTGTCCGTGCAGCTTTGCCCCAGTGCAGCCTTGCCCCAGTGCAGCCTTGCCCCAGTGGTCAGTGCAGCCTTGTCGCCGCCGACATACACAGGTTTAGTTTGGATTTTTAAATATGGCGCTGCGGAGTTTGGAGGCACTCGGCGGCGCTCGTTCAGCTGAACGAGCGCCGCCGAGGACACAGTGACTGGGCGGAACCGAGATACACATAGCCGAGGGTTCTCAGCTCTTCTCGGCGCCGTTCACAGTCACGCCCAGTCCCTATGATGGACATAACACAGGTCCAATGGCGGGACTGGGCGTGACTGTGAACGGCGCAGAGAAGAGCCGAGAACCCTCGGCTATGTGTATCTCGGCTCCGCCCAGTCACTGTGTCCTCGGCGGCGCTCGTTCAGCTGAACGAGCGCTGCCGAGTCCCTCGGAACTCCGCGGCGCCATATTTAAAAATACACGCTAAGTGAATGTCGGCGGCGATCGCTCCGACAGATCACAAAATAGCGGAGATCAGCCTATAACACGCACCCACGATTTTTCCCTGATTTTCAGGGGAAAAAAGTGCGTGTTATATGCCGATAAATACGGTATATATATATATATATATATATATATATATATATATATATATTGTATTCAGTTTAGCTAGATCCGTTCCTGTTATTCTCTTCCTACTGACAGGCAGGCAGGTGTTTTTACAGTATTTACAGCTACCTGAAGAAAATTGGTGGTGTTCTTCTGATCCTATCAGTTCTATTAGCTACAGTATTTACAGTTAGTGTAGTGCACCTAAAGCAAAATGAAGAAAATTGGTGGTGTTCTTCTGATCCTATTAGTACCATAGGCAGGCAGCTGCAGTATTTACAATTAGTGTACTGCGTCCTCTGCACAGTATGCACCTAAAGCTACCTGTAGACAATTGCTGTTGTTCTGATCCAATTAATACCACAGGCAGGCAGCTACAGTATTTACAGTTAATGTACTGCGTCCTCTGCACAGTGTGCACCTAAAGCTACCGGAAGACAATTGCTGTTGTTCTGATCCTATTAATACCACAGGCAGGCAGCTACAGTATATACAGTTAGTGTAGTGCGTCCTCTGCACAGTGTGTACCTAAAGCTACCTAAAGAAAATTGGTGGTGTTCTTCTGATCCTATTAGTACCGCAGGCAGCTGCAGTATTTACAGTTAATGTAGTATGTCCTCTGCACAGTGTGCACCTAAAGCTACCTGAAGAAAATTGGTGGTGTTCTTCTGATCCTATTAGTACCGCAGGCAGCTGCAGTATTTACAGTTAGTGTACTGCGTCCTCTGCACAGTGTGCACCTAAAGCTACCTGAAGAAAATTGGTGGTGTTCTTCTGATCCTATTAGTACCACAGGCAGGCAGCTACAGTATTTACAGTTAGTGTAGTGCGTCCTCTGCACAGTATACACCTAAAGCTACTTGAAGACAATTGCTGTTGTTCTGATCCTATTAATACCACAGGCAGGCCGCTACAGTATTTACAGTTAGTGTACTGTGTCCTCTGCACAGTGTGCACCTAAAGCTACCTGAAGAAAATTGGTGGTGTTCTTCTGATCCTATTAGTACCACAGGCAGGCAGCTGCAGTATTTACAGTTAGTGTACTGCGTCCTCCGCACAGTATGCACCTAAAGCTGCTTGAAGACAATTGCTGTTGTTCTGATCCTATTAATACCACAGGCAGGCAGCTGCAGTATTTACAGTTAGTGTAGTGTGTTTTCTGCACAGTGTGCACCTAAAGCTACCTGAAGGAAATTGGTTGTGTTCTTCTGATCCTATTAGTACCACAGGCAGGCAGCTACAGTATTTACAGTTAGCGTACTGCGTCCTCCGCACAGTATGCACCTAAAGCTGCTTGAAGACAATTGCTGTTGTTCTGATCCTATTAATACCACAGGCAGGCAGCTACAGTATTTACAGTTAGTGTACCGTGTCCTCTGCAGTGTGCACCTAAAGCTACCTGAAGAAAATTGGTGGTGTTCTTCTGATCCTATTAAAACAGGCAGGCAGCTACAGTACTTACTGTTAGTGTACTGTGTCCTCTGCGCAGTGTGCACCTAAAGCTACCTGAAGAAAATTTGTGGTGTTCTTCTTATCCTATTAGTACCGCAGGCAGCTGCAGTATTTACAGTTAATGTAGTGTGTCCTCTGCGCAGTGTGCACCTAAAGCTACCTGAAGAAAATTGGTGGTGTTCTTCTGATCCTATTAATACCACAGGCGGGCAGCTGCAGTATATACAGTTAGTGTACTGCGTCCTCTGCACAGTGTGCACCTAAAGCTACCTGAAGATAATTGCTGTTCTGACCCTATTAATACCACAGGCAGGCAGCTACAGTATTTACATTTAGTGTACTGTGTCCTCTGCACAGTGTGCACCTAAAGCTACCTGAAGAAAATTGTTGGTGTTCTTCTGATCCTATTAGTACCAGAGGCAGGCAGCTACAGTATTTACAGTTAGTGTACTGTGTCCTCTGCACAGTGTGTACCTAAAGCTACCTGAAGAAAATTTGTGGTGTTCTTCTGATCCTATTAGTACCGCAGGCAGCTGCAGTATTTACAGTTAATGTAGTGTGTCCTCTGCACAGTGTGCACCTAAAGCTACCTGAAGAAAATTGGTGGTGTTCTTCTGATCCTATTAGTACCGCAGGCAGCTGCAGTATTTACAGTTAGTGTAGTGCATCCTCTGCACAGTGTGCACCTAAAGCTACCTGAAGAAAATTGGTGGTGTTCTTCTGATCCTATTAGTACCACAGGCAGGCAGCTACAGTATTTACAGTTAGTGTACTGTGTCCTCTGCACAGTGTGCACCTAAAGCTACCTGAAGAAAATCGGTGGTGTTCTTCTGATCCTATTAGTACCACAGGTAGGCAGCTGCAGTATTTACAGTTAGTGCACTGCATCCTCTGCACAGTGTGCACCTAAAGCTACCTTAAGACAATTGCTGTTGATCTGATCCTATTAATACAACAGGCAGGCAGCTGCAGTATTTACAGTTAGTGTAGTGCGTTTTCTGCACAGTGTGCACCTAAAGCTACCTGAAGGAAATTGGTGGTGTTCTTCTGATCCTATTAGTACCACAGGCAGGCAGCTGCAGTATTTACAGTTAGTGTACTGCATCCTCTGCACAGTGTGCACCTAAAGCTGCTTGAAGACAATTGCTGTTGTTCTGATCCTATTAATACCACAGGCAGGCAGCTACAGTATTTACAGTTAGTGTACCGTGTCCTCTGCACAGTGTGCACCTAAAGCTACCTGAAGAAAATTGGTTGTGTTCTTCTGATCCTATTAATACAACAGGCAGGTAGCTAAGTACTTACTGTTAGTGTACTGTGTCCTCTGCACAGTGTGCACCTAAAGCTACCTGAAGAAAATTGGTGGTGTTCTTCTGATCCTATTAGTACCACAGGCGGGCAGCTGCAGTATTTACAGTTAGTGTACTGTGTCCTCTGCACAGTGTGCACCTAAAGCTACCTGAAGATCTATGGTCAATTAAGCAATCTTGATAATAAGGGGGGGCTACTCCAAGGGGTAAGAACTAAATGGGAAGAGGATGTAGGAGTAGTGACCCAGGAACAATGGAAGAGGATTCTGGAGTTGGGGCCGTCGGTTTCGGTCTCTCCTCCACAGAAGATTTCGCACTTGATGCTGTTGAATAGAGCATACTATACACCTAAACGTCTCTTTAAGTTCGGCAGAAGGCCTAATGATAGCTGCCCCAGATGTCGGGGGATGGGGATCTTATCCACATGATGTGGAGGTGCCCTAAGTTGTTCCGATACTGGGAGGGGGTGACTAAAAGCTTGGGAGACATTTTTGGTATCCTAGTGGAAAGGGAGGCTATAGTGTGTATCTTGGGGTATAGAAGGGTGAAGGGGGAGAGGCTGAGTACCACTTTAGCCATTACTAGAGGCTTGTTTCAAGCCAGAAAAATGATAGCACTAAGATGGCAATCAAAGGACCCCCCAACTGTGAAAGAATGAATTGCTACACTTAGCGAAAATCTAGGTAGAGAAAGAGCGGAGTACATTAAGAGAGGCAATCTCCAGGAATTTGACAGAATGTGGAGGCCGTGGATGGAAAAGGTGGGCCGCCCTCAACGGTGAGCTCAGAGAACAGCGGAGCGGGATATAGTGTTAACATGGGTTGTCCGGCAACAGAAACCTTTGACTGCAGTGGGTGCCTTAAGGTGGTAGTTATGTTAAGTATAGTTCAGTTAGTTAATAGAAGAAAGAGTGTGAATAGTATTTGGGAATTCATTTCAACTATGTGATGCTTTGTAAGGGGGGAGGGGGGTGTTTGGGAGGGAGGTTGGTGAGGGTGAAATGATGTACACTTATTATGTAGTATAACATTGGCTACGACATCAGGTGGTGGGTGTGGGGAGCCCACTAGTTTTTTTCTTTTTCGTTTTCTTTTCTCTTTTTTCTTATTTATTTATTTATTTATTTTTATTTATTTATTTATTTTTTTTATGAGTTAGTATATTGTACTCTCATTGTGTTTTATAAGTGCTATTATATTCAGCATGGGATGAGGGCTCTTTGTTCCCTTACTCCCAGTCGGATTGTAATCAGATATACGTGAATAAGGAAATCAAGCTGTGTTTATAAGTTATTTAATAAAATGTCATGCGAAGACTTTATAAAAGAAAATGAGAAAATGCAATTACCACAATGATGTGAATTTGAGAGGGCGGCAGTTTATGAGCTTCGAGCTGATTTAGCCCTCTGACAGTGTTCGCTGATGTGGCAAAAAAAAAAAAGAAGCTACCTGAAGACAATTGCTGTTGTTCTGATCCTATTAATACCACAGGCAGGCAGCTACAGTATTTAAATTTAGTGTACTGTGTTCTCTGCACAGTGTGCACCTAAAGCTACCTGAAGAAAATTGGTGGTGGTGTTCTGATCCTATTAGTACCACAGGCAGGCAGCTGCAGTATTTACAGTTAGTGTATTGCATCCTCTGCACAGTGTGCATCTAAAGCTACCTGAAGACAATTGCTGTTGTTCTGATCCTATTAATACCACAGGCAGGCAGCTACAGTATTTACAGTTAGTGTACTGTGTCCTCTGCACAGCGTGCACCTAAAGCTACCTGAAGAAAATTGGTGGTGTTCTTCTGATCCTATTAGTACCACAGGCAGGCAGCTACAGTATTTACAGTTAGTGTACTGTGTCCTCTGCACAGTGTGCACCTAAAGCTACCTGAAGACAATTGCTGGTGTTCTTCTGATCCTTTTAGTACCACAGGCAGGCAGCTACAGTATTTACAGTTAGTGTACTGTGTCCTCTGCACAGTGTGCACCTAAAGCTACCTGAAGACAATTGCTGGTGTTCTTCTGATCCTATTAGTACCACAAGCAGGCAGCTACAGTATTTACAGTTAGTGTACTGCATCCTCTGCACAGTGTGCACCTAAAGCTACCTGAAGACAATTGCCGTTGTTCTCATACTAATAATACTACAGGCAGGCAGTTGATTCTGCTAGATGCAGTATCAGTATATATATATATATATATATATACATCCCAGCTTTGTGCAGCTACATCTCACTGGAGGCCATTAGTATGTCTGGAAGGCCAACAAGGAGAGGCAGACAGTCACAAGCCAATAAAAGAGGGTAAACAGGCTCTGTGTCTAAAGGCAACAGTGCTGGTCGTGGAGATGGTGCATCCTCATCAGCACGTGGCCGTGGGACACGCTACCTTACAGCGGAGCCCGAAAAGATGAGGGTGGCCTCTTGCACGGTTCCGGTCCAAGCACCCCTGGTGGTGGGTACAGGGAGTGCGAGGGCAACGAAAGGGTGCAGGTGCCTGCAGGCAGGAGGCTGGAACTTGGAGATTTAGGGACCTCTGCTGAGGAGATGTGGAAACTGATCGCCAAACTTGTTCAGCAGGAGCCAGATCAGGATCAACTGCAGAATCAGGAACAGGCAGGAGTCGGCAACAGGCTGGCAGTGGAGTACCAAGTCAGAAGGCAAAACCGTAGTCAGAAACAGGCAGGGGTTGGCAACAGACGGGCAGCAGGGTACAGAATCAGGAGGCAGAGCCGTAATCATAAGTTCAAGCCAAGGTCAGTATTGCAAGTTGAGGCAGGTTCAGCAGGCAGGGGAGATCCAAGATAAGGGTCAGAAGATAGCCGGGTTTTCAGGAACAAGGTTAATCAGGCAGAGTAACAACAGGAACACAGGAACAAGCTGAAGACAATCCAGCACTGATGCTAGGCAGACTCTCTGTTTATATAGGGTGCTGTGTGCCAGGATTGGCGCCAGCGTACGTGCATACGCGCATGCGCATTAGCAACGTAGCACATTGGCACCTTGGCGCATGCGCGTTAGCATATTTAGCGCTTTGGCACTCGCGGACATGCGTTAACGCGCGTGCGCATTCGCATAGAGGTGCCATTGTGCATGCCCACCCTGGATCTCATTTGCCTCTGGCTATGGTTCCGTGCATGCACCTTGGCATTAGCAGAACGAGGATTGGCAGCTGCTGCATGGAGACGGGTGCTTGCTGTGTGAGTTCTCTGACACACGCTTGTCCTTTTTTTCGGCAGCTGGCCATGTTGAGCCACAACATGCGGAAGACTTGGTAGAGTGGATGACCAAGCCATCCTCATCCTCCTCATCCTCTCTCACTCAGGCTACTTTGTCTGGCAAAGCAGCTGCCAACGCGGCCTCTTCCCTTGGCTCAATGGCATCAGTCACTCCTTCCCTAGCCCCACCATGTCCTCCTGAGGAGTCCCCCGAACTGTTTGACCACAGTGTTGGGTACATGCTCCAGGAGGATGCCCAGCATTTTGAAGGCTCTAATGATGGTACCCAGCTAGAGGAAGGCAGTAACGTGAGCCCAGAGAGAGGGGGTGCCCAAGAAGGACAGCAATCTGGCAGTCATGTTCCCCCAGCTGCAGCATACTGCCAGCTTTGCTCCAGTGATGAGGAGGGAGGGGATGATGAAGAAGACTCCATATGGGTGCCTGATAGGAGAGAGGAGGAGGTGGAGGAGGAGGAGATGGCACATCTCCAACAAGGCAGGATGCCATCCAGGTGCGAGCTTAAGGGCAGCACACCGACTGCATCACACTGCAGAGCTCCGCATGCGCAGGGCGCTACTGCCTCTGTGCGTTATTCCAAAAGTTCTTTGGTGTGGGCCTTTTTTGAGATGAGTGCATCAGATCCCACCGCTGCTATTTGCAACATATGTCTCAAGCGTATGTCGCGTGGCCAAAACATCACCCGCTTGGGCACCACATGCTTAACCAGACATATGTCGACCTGCCATGCAGTCCGTTGGCAAGCGTACCTAAAAGACCCACACCAAAGAACAAAGCAGACCTCTCCTTGCTCCTCATCAGCTGGGATCTCCAACCCCACTATACCTTCAGTCCTCTCTGAAACCGGCACTGAGAGGAATGAAGGTGTAGAATAGGGATGAGCTTCGAATTCGAGTCGAACTCATGTTCGACTCGAACATCGGCTGTTACCCAGTTCGCTGAACAGCAAACAATTTGGGGTGTTCACGGCAAATTCAAAAGCCACGGAACACCCTTTAAAAGTCTATGGGAGAAATCAAAAGTGCTAATTTTAAAGGCTTATATGCATGGTATTGTCATAAAAAGTGTTTGGGGACATGGGTCCTGCCCCAGGGGACATGGATCAATGCAAAAAAAGTTTTAAAAACTGACGTTTTTTCGGGAGCAGTGATTTTAATAAGGCTTAAAGTGAAACAATAAAAGTGTAATATTCCTTTAAATTTCGTACCTGGGGGGTGTCTATAGTATGTGTGACAGGAGGGCCCGTGGAACTCAGAATCCCTTGGAAAGTATGGGATGCCCTTGTTTCAGCTCCCCATACACCTCTTATGTCTAAGTCACCCTGTGCTATCCTGGCACAGGGTGAGTGAGAAAATATATCTTGGACTACTTAAAATGGGACAGTAATATTTGTCCACAATATCTCCCAGGATGTATGTAGAGACTATTATTGGTTTGTTTGATTCTGAACTCAACATGTTAATTGAGTGAGCTGATCACATTAGCCTCCAGGACTGGCTGGGAGACGAACAGTCTACTCCTACTATAGTTTGTTGATGACTAGGCTGAAGAGGGGGGAGATCATTGTTTGTATTGTTAATTGTAATTAGCTCCTGCTATTGTGTTTATACTACTGTGTGAAGCTCGGTGACCACAAGTCTGTGTCCTACAGGTCATGTCTCTGAGTCATCTAGTCTGGGTAAATGCTTTAGTAAACTAACTCATGTTAATTAGGTTAATTAGGTCACAGGTGTATTGTTAGAGTAATATGAGCAGGAGGGGGGACCTCCCCTTCTACTGTATATAAGGCTGTATTCTGGTTCTAATAAAAATAGTCCATGTTAGCAGTGAAACAAGTGTCGTCTTGTTTTATGCTTGGGAGCGGTTGGAATATCTGATATCTGTGTCCAGACTGGGAGGAAGTGGTATACTGACGGAAGCACTCAAGCGGAGTGTGGGACATTTCGTGACAGTATGCCTGTAAAGGGGCGCATGTTTCCCATGTGACATTTCAAAGGAAAAAAAGTCATTTAAAACTACTCGCGGCTATTAATGAATTGCCGGCCTGACAATACACATAAAAGTTTATTGATAAAAGGGGAACCCTGAACCAAAATTTTTAAAAAAAAATGACGTGGGGGGTCCCCCTAAATTCCATACCAGGCCCTTCAGGTCTGGGATGAATATTAAGGGGAACCCCGGCCAAATTTTTTTTTTTTAACTGGCATGGAGTCCCCCCTCAAAATCTATACCAGACCCTTCAGGTCTGGTATGGATTTTAAGGGGAACCCCACGCCAATTTTTTTTTTTTAAATGGCGTGGGGTCCCCCCAAAAATCCATACCAGACCCTTATCCGAGCACACAACCTGGCAGGCCGCAGGAAAAGAGGGGGGATGAGAGAGCGCCCCCCTCCTGAACAGTACCAGGCCACATGCCCTCAACATTGGGAGGGTGCTTTGGGGTAACCCCCCAAAGCACCTTGTCCCCATGTTGATGGGGACAAGGGCCTCATCCCCACAATCCTTGCCCAGTGGTTGTGGGGGTCTGCGGGCAGGGGCTTATCGGAATCTGTAAGCCCCCTTTAACAAGGGGACCCCCAGATCCCGGCCCTCCCCCCTATGTGAAATGGTAAGGGGGTACAAAAGTACCCCTACCATTTCACAAAAAAAGTGTCAAAAATGTTAACAATGACAAGAGACAGATTTTGACAATTCCTTTATTTAAATGCTTCTTCTTTCTTCTATCTTCTATCTTCCTTCGGTTTCTTCCTCCATGTTCTTCTTCTTCTGGTTCTTCTGGTTCTTCCTCCGGTGTTCTCGTCCGGCATCTTCCTCCGCGGCGTCTTCTTCCCTTCTTCTCTGGCCGCTCTGCATCCACCATGATGGGAGGCTCCCGCTGTGTGGCGCTTCTTGTTCTTAAATAACGGAGGGCGGGGCCACCCAGTGACCCCGCCCCCCTCTGACGCACGGGACTTGACGGGGACTTCCCTGTGGCATTCCCTGTGACGTCAGAGGGGGGCGGGGTCACCCGTTATGTAACGGGTGACCCCGCCCCCCTCTGACGTCACGGGGAATGCCACAGGGAAGTCCCCGTCAAGTCCCCTTGCGTCAGAGGGGGGCGGGGTCACTGGGTGGCCCCGCCCTCCATTATTTAAGAACCGTCAGAAGAGGAGAAGCGTCACACAGTGGGAGCCTCCCCTTAATGGTGGATGAGGAGTGGCCCGAGAAGAAGAAGGGAAGAAGACGCCGCGGAGGAAGATGCCGGATGAGAACACCAGGGAAAGAACCAGAAGAACCAGAAGAAGAAGAAGATGGAGGAAGAAACCAAAGGAATATAGAAGATAGAAGAAAGAAGATAGAAGATAGAAAAAAGATAGGTACGAAATTTAAAGGAATAAACTTTTATTGTTTCACCCTTCAAACCTTTTTTTGCATTGATTCATGTCCCCTGGGGCAGGACCCAGGTCCCCAAACACTTTTTTATGACAATGACTTGCATATAAGCCTTTAAAATTAGCACTTTTGATTATTCATGTTCGTGTCCCATAGACTTTAACAGTGTTCACGTGTTTGAACAAATTTTTTGCCTGTTCGCATGTTCTGGTGCGAACCGAACAGGGGGGTGTTCGGCTCATCCCTAGTGTAGAATTAGGTGTGTCACAGCCAAGTACTTGCGGGCAATCTGCTATCGGTACACCAACGTCAGATTGTACCAGGCAAATTTCCCTGCCCCAGCTGCTGCACCACCGAAAGAAGTTCGCTCCCAGCCATCCACATGCCCAGCGGTTGAATGCTAGCTTGACTAAATTGCTAGCACTTCAACTGCTGTCTTTTCAGTTGGTAGACTCTGCCCCCTTCCGTGAGTTTGTGAAATGTGCGGTTCCTCAGTGGCAGGTTCCCAAACGCCACTTTTTCCTCACGGAAGGCGATTCCGGCTCTCTACCGGCATGTGGAAGGCAATGTCTTGGCCTCGCTGGACAGGGCGGTCAGCGGTAAGGTGCATATTACCGCTGACTCATGGTCCAGCAGGCATGGACAGGGACATTAACAATCTTTCACCACGCACTGGTGACTCTTCTGGCAGCTGGGAAGGATGCAGAACAGGGTGCAGTAGTGTTGGAGGTTGTTCCGCCACCACACCTCCAAAATTCTACTAGTGGTGATTCTGCCACACCTCTCTCCTCCACCCCCTCCTCTTCTTCTTCCTCTATGGCCTCTTCCTGTGCTGATTTGTCCTCAGAACCAGCGGTGCTCCGTAGGCGTTCAAGGGGCTACGCAAGCATGCAGGCAAAAAGATGGCATGCGGTGCTTGAGCTGGTGTGCTTGGGGGACAGGAGCCACACTGGGGCAGAGATTCTGTCAGCTCTGCAGTGGTAGGTTCAGAGGTGGTTGACGCCACGCCAGCTTAAGGCAGGTATGGTGGTTTGCGACAATGGCACCAACCTCCTCTCCACCCTCAGACAGGGACAACTGACCCATGTGCCCTGTTTGGCTCACGTCCTTAACTTGGTGGTGCAGCAGTTCTTGGGCAGGTACTCAGGCTTACAGGATGTCCTGAGGCAGGCCAGGAAAGTCTGTGTCCATTTCTGCAGGTCATATAATGCAAGTGCTCGGCTGGCTGACCTCCAAAAGGAATTTAACCTGCCCAAGAACCGCCTAATCTATGACATGCCCACCAGGTGGAACTCAACGTTGGCCATGCTGCAGCAGCTGCATACACAGCAGAGGGCCATCAATGAGTACCTATGCGACTATGGCACCAGGACAGGGTCAGGGGACCTTGTTTTTTTTTCCCCACGCCAGTGGGCTATGATCAGGGATGCATGCACTGTCCTGTCACCATTTGAGGAGGCCACAAGGATGGTGAGCAGTGACAGTGCATGCATCCGTGACACTGTCCCTCTTGTCCACCTGTTGGAGCACACGCTGCATGGAATAATTGACAGGGCACTTGAGGCAGAACAGACGGAGGACGAGGAGGACTTCCTTACCTCTCAAGGCCCCCTTTATCCAGACAGTGTTCCTATGTGCCCGCCGATCACACAGGAAGAGGACAAGGAGGAGGATTGTGTCAGCATGGAGGTAAAGCCTGACACTCAGCATCAGCAGCAGTCTTCAAGGGATCATAGCATCAGCCGCAGTCTTCAAGGGATCATTTACAGTCCGAAGAAAAGCATGGACTTGTAGGCTGGGAGGAGGTGGCTGCGGATCATGTCGTCCTTAGTGACCCAGAGGACTTTGAACCGAATGCCTCAGCAAACCTACGCTGCATGGCCTCCCTGATCCTGCAAAGCCTGCGGAAGGATCCTCGTATTTGTGGTATCAAGGGGAGGGATTATTACTGGCTGGCAACCCTCCTTGATCCACGTTACAAGGGTAAGGTTGCAGACCTTATCTTGCCATCGCAGAGGGAGCAGAAGATGAAACATCTTCGGGAGGCCTTGCAGAAAGGTTTGTGCAACGTGTTTCCAGAGCCTGGGAGGTTACAATTTCCTGGTCCTCCTGGACACTGTGTTGCTGAGGCTTCAGTCAGTCACAGAAGGAGCACTGTAGAAGGTGGCCGTCTGACCGATGTGTTCAGAAAATGTTTTAGTCCGCAGCTCCAAGGTCTGATCGGTTCCAGCAACCATCGCCAGCGTCTGATTCACATGGTGCAGGATTACCTAGGGGCAAGATCAAACTTGGACATCTTTCCCACCGAAAATCCTCTGGGTTACTGGGTCTTGAGGATGGATCACTGGCCAGAGCTTGCACAATATGCAATTGAGCTACTGGCCTGTACTGCATCCAGCGTTCTTTCAGAACGCACATTAAGTGCTGCTGGAGGCTTTGAAACCGATCACAGGGTGCGCCTGTCCACCGAATCGGTCGATCGGCTGTCCTTCATAAAAAAATGAATCAGTCTTGGATCACCAGCTACCAAGCACCTGATGCTGATGTAACCGATAGATTTTATTTTTTATTGTGAGATCCCTTCAAGACTGCCTATGCTGATGCTGAGTGACTATCCTGTTATGCTGAGTCACAATCCTCTTCCTCCTCAATTTTCATGCTGATAGCTTGTAAGAACATTTTTGGTTCTGGGCACCGCCACCAGTGGCCAAGGCCCAATTTTTCTGCCCCTGTTTAGCAGGGGCGTATAATTACAATTTTTGATGCAATACTTTGCAGCAGGGCTCTTTCCTGTGCTCCAACTATAGCATCTGTGAGGGGTTGCAGTGTTGTGGCAATTTTTCTGCCCCTGTTTAACAGGGTCGTGTAATTACAATTTTTGCTGCAATACTTTGCAGCAGGGCTCATTCCTGCGCTCCAACTAGAGTATCTGTGAGGGGTTGCAGTGATTTGGCACCAGTGCCTAAGGCCCAATTTTTCTACCCCTGTTCAACAGGGACATGTAATTACAATTCTTGATCTAATATTTCACAGCGGGGTCCATTCCTGCGCCCACCAAGAGTAACTGTGAGGGCTCACAGTGTGGTGGCAACACCAACACCTAAGGCCCGCCCCAATTTCTGCAGAGTATATAGGACAGGCCCCTACTTTCAAACATCCAACTTACAAATGACTCCTACTTGCAAATGGAAGGAGACAACAGGAAATGAGATGAAATCTACCCCTAGGAAGGGAAATTTCTCTTGTAAGAGTTCATATGGGAAAATGTGCCTGCTCTTCACTGATGCTTTATCACCAATCCTTGTTTCACTAAAACCCCAAAATTTCAAAAAACATTTGTCATTGGGACAGAAAGTGAGGTGAAATCTTCTGAAGAGGTGCACAGACAGCAAAACAAATGTTACAGGGGTGATAACCCTTCCCTATGTTTTCCAAAAAGCTTAAAAATAGATTTTTTTGGCTGGAGCTACACTTTAAAAATGTACCAGTTCAAAATTACAAACAGATTCTACTTAACAGCAAACCTACAGTCCCTGTCTTGTTTGCACTGCCTGTATACTGCTGTTCAGAGTATATAGGGCCTGGGGGCCCCACGCCTTTCCTTTTTTTAATTTTGGTTCGAGGTTCCCCTTAATAAGCATACAAGACCCAAAGGGCCTGGTAATGGACTGGGAGGTGGGGGGTACCCATGCCGTTTGTCTCACTGATTTTCATCTATATTGCCGGGACCCGACATTACATTAAAGCCACAAGCAGTTTTAAATGACTTTTATTCCTTTACAAATGTCATTTTGTGCAGGGACTGTTCTAAGCACGGGAAACACGTGCCACTTTACAGACATACTATAGACACCCCCCAGGTACGATATTTAAAGGAATTTTTCACTTTTATTTTTTCACTTTAAGCATCATTAAAATCACTGCTCCCGAAAAAACGGCAGTTTTTAAAACTTTTTTTGCATTGATACATGTCCCCTGGGACAGGACCCGGGTCCCCAAACCCTTTTTAGGACAATAATGTGCATATTGGCCTTTAAAATTAGCACTTTTGATTTCGAACGTTACAGTCCCATAGACTTTAATGGGGTTCTAAAGTTTGCACAAACTTCCGGTCCGTTTGCAGGTTCTGGTGCGAACCGAACCGAGGGGTGTTCGGCTCATCCCTACTCAGAATAAATTAAGAGACAAGATCTATTGGCTACTGCCCTGTTTATAGTCCCGACGTACGTGTTTTACGTCACCGCGTTCAGAACGATCGGATTTTCCGACAACTTTTTGCGACCGTGTGTGTATGCAAGACAAGTTTGGCCCAAAATCCGTCGCAAAAAATCTGATGGATTTTGTTGTCAGAATGTCCGATCAATGTCCGATCGTGTGTACAGGGCATAAGGGTTATTTCCTGAATTGGGCTTCAAGGGCGAGCCCTAGCTGTAAATAGGTGTAAAATGTGCACTGTGGTATATTAAATTCACATTTCAACTCCGTGAATTTTTTAACCACTTGCTTACTGGGCACTTAAACCCCCCTCCTATCCAGACCAATTTTCAGCTTTCAGCGCTGACGCACTTTTTGATTGACAATTGCGCGGTCATACAACACTGTACCCAAATGAAATTTTTACCATTTTTTCACCACAAATAGAGCTTTCTTTTGGTGGTATTTGATCACCTCTGCAGTTTTTACTTTTTGTAAAAAAAATGTAAAAAACTGAATTTTTTTTAAAAAAAAATTGTTATTTTTTTATATTTTGTTATAAAAAATTTTAAACGGGTAATTTTTCTCCTTTATTGATGTGCACTGATAGGCGGCAGTGATGGGCACTGATGGGTGGCAGTGATGGGCACTGATGGGTGGCAGTGATGGGCAGCACTGCCGGGTGGCAGTGATGGGCAGCACTGCCGGGTGGCACTGATTGGCACTACAGGTGGGCATTGATAGGTGGCACTTGTGGGCATTGATAGGTGGCACTTGTTGGCACTGTTAGGTGGCACTGTGGGCACTGTTAGGTGGCACTGTGGGCACTATTAGGTGGCACTGTGGGCAGTGTTAGTTGGCACTTTTAATGTGGCACTGATGAGGCAGATGTGCCTCTTCCACTTGGGGACCGATGTCCCTCACATCCTAGCCAGTGATTGGCTTTTTTTTCTACTCACGCTGTCAGCGTGAGTAAAAAAAAAAACAATTACTGATCTTTTGTTTACATCATGTGATCAGCTGTCATTGGCTGAGAGCTGATCACATGGTAAGGGGCCGGGACCGGCCCCTTACTCGGATCGGTGATCAGCCGAGTTTCAGTGACTCGGTGATCACAGCGCGCCCGACACGCGCCCGACACGCGCCCTGCAGGGCACGCGCAGGGAGCGTGCACAGGGGAGGCCGTCATATGACGGCCTCCCGGGAATGCAGGTCCATGCTGTGGCCGTCATTCGGCCATAGCGCGGATGCCAGGAGGTTAAGAGTGTTACCCACATAAAGTTGTCTCAGCCTTTTAATGCCTTGTTTTTCCCCACTCTCTGGCTTTTCCTATCCGGAGGATTTCTTGCAGATTGCTGTTCCTAAACGGGGTGTATTCAATGAGCCCATTGTATCTCATCTGTTTTTTAACTGTTTTCCATATTTTAATTATCATTTTAATTGTTGGGTACCTATAGCGAAAAGAGTCCGCCTCTAGCGCTTCAATTATTGTGTCATGTAAAGCGCCTGTTAATATTATTCTTCCATTGGTAGTACCTCCATTCGGAACACCGCAACCCATTAATTGCTGCAGCTGTGATGACAAATAATAGCGCTCGGGATGGGGCAACGCGACCAACCACCTTCCCCCACCGGGAGCTGAAGTGTACGGAGTCAGATCCTGGCTTGTCCCCATTTCCATATTAGCTTTCTGAAAAGGCTCTCGATTTTAATGAACCAATTCTTGCATAACCAAACTGGTGAATTGTGCAATATGTACAGCAATTGTGGCATCCAGATCATTTTTATTAAACTGCATCTTCCTGCCACCGACAATGGAAACTGTTTCCAAATGACAATTTTTTGTTTAAATTTGGCCAAAAGTGGTATAAGGTTTTTACTTATAAATTGGTTAGGGTCTTTCGACAGTGCTATCCCCAAATATATTTTAATGTATCCATTACCGCCAACTGGGACATTCCAGGTATTATTAAATCACTAATGAGGTCTATTGGTAAAAGCTCAAATTTCTCCCAGTTTATCTCTTACCCTGTAAAGCTACCAAATTCCTCCACTATGCTCATTGCTTTTGTCAATAATTGACCCCTATCTCCCAGGAAGAGCAAAATATCATCCGCGTATAACGCGATTCTTTCTTCTCCCGTCTTCCTCTAAAAGCCTGTTATCTCGGAGCTTGTTCTTATAGATATAGCCAAGGGTTCCATTGCTAAAGCAAAGAGCAGGGGTGACAATGGACACCCCTGTCTCACCCTCCTCTCCAGTTCTATCTTATCTGAAAGTTCATTATTAATTTTAAGTCTGGCGCTGGGCCTGTTGTAAAGCATTTTAATCCAGCCGGTGAAGGAGGGACCAAATCCAAATTTCCCAACACCCTCCATATGTATCCCCACTCCACGCTGTCAAAAGCTTTGGTCACGTCCAGTGACAATACGGCCCTTGATCCCTTGTTCTCCATTGGGGTCTGTAAATTTAAAAATGCCCTGCTGATATTCGTACTTGTGGATCTGTTAGCTAGAAATTCCGCCTGATCTGGATGGATCAGTTTGGGAATAATTCTATTTAACCTAGCTGCCAGAACCTTGGCCAAGATTTTGGGGTCGGAACATAGGAGAGAGATTGGCCTATATGCCGCTACGTCTAAAGGATCCTTCCCTTCTTTCTGTAAAACTATAATGGTTGCTTCTAACATTGAAGCGGGTAATCGTCCCTCCCTAGCTGCCCCCCCCAATGCTTTTAGTAACTCCGGATGTAATATACCACCATAAAATGTGTACACCTTAGTCAGGAGCCCATCCGGACCCGGGGATTTTTGGTTTGCCATACTAGCTACTGCCTGTTGAAGTTCTGCAAGGGTTATTGGAGTTTCCAATTCATCTCTTTCCTCTTACGTAATGGCCGGTATTTACAGGTTCCCCGGGATATCTTCCATTACGCCCTCTACTCCCCCTTTCTGAGCAGTATAGAGGTTTTTTTTAATAAGCCCTAAGTATTTGCACATCTTTGTAGTATTAGATATAATCTCTCCTCCTGTGGATCTAATGGTAAGGATAGTGGGGAGTTGGACTTCACCAGCTGTGCCAGCATCTTTCCTACGCTTTCAACCTCTGCGAAGGAAGACTGCCGATGAAGGAGTCATCTAGTCTCAACCTTCTGCCTAATTATAGTCTCTTATAGTCTCGTTGTTTATCTAACCATATTTTCCCCCTCCCGGGCGTTTGATCTATTATATCATTATTTTCGGCCTCTAGCACCTCCCTTCGGATTCTTTCCTCCCACACCCTAGCATCTTTATTATATTTGGCCACCTATTGTATTAGGACACCTCTAAGAAATGCCTTCAAGATGTCCCATAGTATCCCAGTTGCCACCATACCTTCATTAAATTCTACTAACTCCCTCAGTTCGGGGAGGACCCCGTCCCTTTTTTTTTATTAATTCAAACCAGTATGGATTTATTTTCCACTCCCTCTGGACTTTTTTACCCCCTAGGTGCAATGTAATCACTATTGGGAAGTGATCTGATATCCCTCTTGGCCAATATATGATTTTTTCTGTAATCTGTAGCGCTCTGTCATTTCCCAAGGCCATATCTATCCTGGAGAGCGTGGAGTACAAGGCCGAGTAGCAAGAATATTGCTGGACTCCCGGGTTCTGCGCCCTCCACATATCTATTAACCCCACTTCGTCCAAGAATTGGCTCAGTCGGCTCTTCTCCATGGGCTCTGAAAAGATCCGTACAGGAAATCTATCCAGCTTTCTGTCTAGGACCTCATTGAAGTCTCCTACTACTATGATTGGCACTTCTTTGTCTAGCAAAAATGTATTTAGTCTAAGCATAACATCTATTTTAAATGGTGGAGGAATATAAATATTTGCCACAATGTACATACTATTATCAATTGAACAGTACAGAAAGATATATTGGCCCTTCTCATCTATGTTGGTCTGTCTACAGGAAAAAATTCACCCCAGTTCTCACCATGACACTTACCCCCCCCCCCCCCCTGCTATAGGAAGAGTATACCGAGTGGTAATGACATTGGTATTTCTTTTTTTTCTTTCCACAATCAAAAGGTTTTATTAAAGCTCAAATAAGCATACATTAGATGTTGGTATACATGAATTGAGAAACTGAAAGTAACAAATGTCAGCTTACATATAAAGGATTCACATTAAACAAATAAGTGTTTGCAATGGATTGGTGATATATGTAGTTATGAGGGTTAAAACATTAGATATAAGGGGGAGGTTAAGGTACAGGAGGGGGATGGAGGGAGTGACTAGGATTTAGGGGGGAGGGTGGGAGGGGGGAAAGGCGGGTTAGGAGTAGGGAGGAGGCAAGGTTACTGATATTAATAGTATATAATTAACAATGTAATATAAACAAACGAGTGGCCTCTGTTTATATTCATTAGGTGGATAACACACCTGGCACGCTGTCGAGTGGGACCTATTGGCAAGCGATTTGAGTGGACATGACTGTTTTGAACCTTCCACCTGGTCGCCCCCAATTACCCCACCCCCCAGTTTTAATTAACCCCCACTGACATACATGTCCTTGCGTGGGGGGGCCTCTGATAGTACACAATATTACCCTTAGCATATTATTTCCTAAATATCTAGCCCCGATGCATCCATTCATCACAGATGCCCATTGGTTTGGCCAGACAGTATTATCATCTTCTATCATTAGGGTACCCGCCCAATTTTTCACATGTTGTACCCAATTACGTGTCTATTGTCTTTGGCCGCTTTTCACTTACATGCATTACTATATGTATTTAAGGTTTTCAATGGGTCTATGTCTTGTATGTGACCCCATTGGCCCTGTAGGTACTGAATTTGTCCCTTCTTACCAATTACAATGCTCTGTATGACATGTTTATTTTTTTGTTTCATTATCTAATATTTCCATGTAATTTCTTGATTATTTGCTTCATTTTTTTCTTTGATACTGGAGCTTCCTGCTTCCCCTAATTGTTTTGTCCCTTTTGGCGGGCGCCAGCACGGGGCTCTCCACCTGTGCTTCTCCGCGACGGCCCGGTGAGATCCCGGGCGGAGGAGTCGGTCTCGGGGCTGCCTCCTTCTCTTGCACTGATCCTGGCAGGGACTATTCCCCTGGCCCTGGGGGCAGTGCGCATGCGTGCGTACAATTCATTTGCGCGCGCACCATGTGGGATCTCTGACCTTGTGACGTCATGTGCCGGCGTCCGGCCGGCGTGTGGATCAGCGTTGCACGGTTGGTAGCTACAAATAACAGGCCCCCACCTGTTTATTGATGATTAGGATGCTCGGTTCCCGGGATTGCGTGCCCTAGCGAGCTCATTGTAAGTCCATCTACCACTCATTTACTACCACTATTTTTCAGCTCCTTAAGTCAAGGCACTGGCATCATTGTTTTATCCTTTTACACCCGATACCGCTTCTTTCCCCATAGGTGCTCCAGGCATGGGTGGAATTGCTTCATCACGCCTCCACCCTTTGCCCGTAGTCCCTCATGCTATTGATGCTAGCTACATCCAGGCACCGGCTCTTCGAGTGGTGCCTCCCCCGGGAATCTTTATATCAGCACCAGGTACTACTGTGCCTCCTACCCACTTTATACCTCACACTTCTTCTTATCCTCATGCCTCTTTCCCCCCCCCCCCTCCCCCCCTCCCCTGCCTTCTGTCCTCCCCCTCCTGTGTTTCTTCTCCCTTTTCTCCCCCCCTCTTTCCCCCCCCCCTTTTCCCTTTTACCCATTGCCTTGTCCACCCTCCCCCCCTTCTCTTTTTCTTTCCTCCCCCCTCCCCCCCTCCCCTTGTCTCTACCCTCACTTCTACTTGTTGTCCACTCCTTTTTCACATTATATATACATTTTATCACTTTCACTTTTTCATTTACATTTTTCTACACCCTTCATTTTCTTCACCACTTCCACCTTTTTTCCTTCCCCCTATTGTTGTTACACATTTCCATCACTACCTTACGCTTGTCACTATCTCTTTTACTATCTGACACCCCACTGTTCCACTTGTCCTCAGTGTGGCTACCCCAGTATACCCAACCTGGTTACCTATTTACCCTTATCTATTTTCATCATTTTTGCAGCTCCCCCGGGTCGCCGCGGGGGATCCATTGTGGTGGTAGAGCCCTGCGTTTGGGGTCTGCTGGGACATGGGTAAGCAGTTTTGCTCCTTCCCCCTTTTAGCCTCATTAATACCTTGTCTACTTATGATGCTGTATTATAAAGTTTTTTAGCAACCTCATTATATTTATATTTTTGTCATTTATTAGGTTTAGACTGTTTTAGTCAGAAATACAATCTACAGATTCCCTCCTGATGAAGCGGCCAGTATCCGCGAAACTAGTTGAGGAACATGATATCTGAGATTAATCTTCCAACTGTATATTTTTTTCCCCTTTGGGGTTAATGACTCTACTGTTGTTACCATGTTTTACCGTGTAACTGATGATTTGTTCTCTGCATCAATAAATCAATTGGTTAATTTTTATTTTTTCATTGATATATTAGTCACATTGTAACACTTTTTACTGTACCGCAATAGTCCAAATGCCCTCATTCCCTTTTGGTAGTCTGGTTGGGGATCAGGCTCCCAAAATTCCTTAAATGTAATATAAAGTTACATAAGTGCGCAGTTAAATGAGTTTCTTAGCAATTCTATCTTCTTAGGACATGTTTACAGAACATAGCTAAATTACTAGTAGTATGTCAATCAGTGAGTAGATGGTACTCCGATGAGTAAGTGAATAACAGCCACGGTTGCCAGGTCTCGTTAAAGTTATTGCTGTTTTCTCTTTTTATGGCCACTATTTCCTCCATTTTATATATGTAGTGTATCCTGTCTAACCAATCCCTGACCTTCGGTACTTGTGTGGATTTCCAATATAAAGGTATAAGAGTTTTAGCTGCTAGTAATAAGTATCTAGTGAGTGATTTCTTGTACTTACTCAATGTAAGAGGGTTAATGTTAATTAGACAAGCAGCAGCGTTAAGTTCTATTCTAGTTTCAGTGATGTGTTTGATTCACTTTTTAATTTCTTCCCAAAAGGCAAGGATTTGGGAACATTCCCACCATGTATGCAAAAACATGCCTAAATGGTTGTTACAGAGCCAACAAGTATCTGGATTTGCAGCGAACCATCTCCTGGCCTTCTGTGGTGTAATATACCACTGAGTGAGTAATTTGTAGGTGACCTCTTAGTATTTAGAGCCTAAAGAGCATTTGTGTGCCAGAATACATGCCTTTTCCCATTGTTTTTCAGATTTTTTAACTCTCAAGTCACGTTCCCAATTCTCTTTATGTTTACAATTGTCCATATGAGGAGTTGGTTCAGCCACGAATAGGAAAGAGAAGTGGTATTTGCCACCTGAGACCTCTTGAAACATAATGTTTCTAGATGCGTCATAGAGAGGCAGTATTTTGTTTTATATTTGCTATTTACCAAGAAGTCCTTCATTTGGAAGTAGAACCATAGGCCAGGGAATGATTTGCCCCACTCCGATTGTAGAGTTTCATATGACTTAACCCTCTTGCCATACATACAGTGGTTGGCGAGTAGATTTTGAATTTTCTTCTGATGTAGACCTGGGATAAAGTCAGGGTTTTTGGTGATTGGAGTTAGTGGGCCAGGGATTGAAGTGAGTTTGTGTGTGATAGCTATTTTATGCCAGATGTTAAGTGTATTTGTTATTAATGGGTGGTTTATTTTTTTATCCATTTTGGAATGTAGGGACCATGGACGGAAGAGTATTTGATGGGGTGCCAAGTTTTGTTCTAAATGGACCCAGTCCTTGTTATTCCAATGGCAATGCCAATCTATATTTCTGGAGATATGAGAGGCTTGGTGATATTTTTTGAAGTCTGGTAGGCCTATACCTCCTCTATTTTTAGGTAGTGTTAATAATTTAAAATTTATTCTAGGTTTTTTGCCAGTCCAAAGAAAGCGCCTTTGTATTTTAAGGAGCTTGTTAAAGAAGGTATCAGGGATTCTAATGGGAAGTGCTTTGAATAAATAAAGTAATCGGGGAAGGACCGTCATCTTCAGAATCGAGGCTCTGCCAAACCATGAGAATGATTTTGACGTCCACCTATAAAGATCCTTTGTTATGGTAGATAGAAGAGGCTTATAGTTGGCAAGGTATAGTGAGTCAAAATTATTAGTTAGGTTTATCCCTAGGTATTTGAGTGTTGTTTGTTCCCATTTAAAGGGGTAGTTATCTTTCATTAGTTTCAATTGGTCTGAGGGGAGATTGAGGTTGAGTGCTTCAGACTTTGATTGGTTTATTTTAAAATTAGAAATAAATCCAAAAGTTTCAAATTTTTTTTAAGGTTAGGGACAGAGATATGGGTATGTGAAAGAACAGGAGGTCGTCTGCGTAAGCCGCAGTTTTGTATTCCCTCTTCCCTACTGTGAATCCCTTAATATCTTTGTTTAAGTTTATTGATCTTATTAGTGGTTATAGGGAAATAATAAAGAGGAGTGGGGAGAGGGGGCAGCCTTGACGTGTGCCATTTCGTATTTCTTTGGGTCGGAGAGGATGTTATTAATTTTGATTTTAGCCTGTGGGTTTCGATAGAGTGCTGAGATTCATGAAAGCATGTTTACGTTAAGTCCTATGTGGGAGCTGATGGACAGCATGTAATCCCAGGAGACTCTATCAAAAGCCTTTTCTGCATCAGTAGACAGCAGAATTCCCTTTGTCTTTGGAATTTTTGGCAAAATGTATGAGGTTCAATGCTTTGGTAATATTGTCTCTGGCCTCTCTTCCAGGCATGAACCCTACTTGTTCTGGGCCTATGATCTTTGTTAAAAGGGGTTTTAATCTGTTGGCTAAGATCTTGCCTAGGAGCTTTAAATCATCATTCAGGAGGGAGATGGGCCTATAGTTTGCACATTCTGTATGGTCTTTATCGGGTTTGGGCACTACTGAAATATGTGCCATAAGAAGGGAGTTGGAGTTGTGTTTGTTTTTCGCTAAGTAGTTGAAGGCAGATAAGAGAGGTTTGGAAAGCAGGTGTGTATAGGTTTTGTAGTACTGAGAGGTGAAGCCATCAGGACCTGGGCTTTTTCCTGATTTTAGATCTTTGATGGCTTCTAGTATCTCATTAGTAGTTATGGGTTCTTCCAATTTGTTTGAATCTTCTTGTTTAAGAGAGGGAATCTTGCTATCTCTTAGGAAGTCTTGGATCACATCTTGTTTCGAGAGTGTTAAGTGGTTTGTGTTGTTCTGGGAGGTTATATAATTTTGAATAAAATTTATGGAAGAGCTTAGCTATGTCTGTGGGATTATGTTTGGGAATTTGTTCCTTAACTCTTATAGAATGTAAATGCCCTGCTAGTGTTGCATCTCTAAGGGCTTTGGCCAATTGTTTCCCATGTTTATCTCCTTGCTCATAGAAAATACTCTTTTTGAAGAAGAGGGCTTTTTTAATTTTTAAATCTAAGATTGACTTTAGGGAATTTCTGCATTTTGTTAGTTCTTCTTCTAGTTTAATCGAGAGGGATTGTTTATGTTGCAGTTCGAGTTTAGCAATTTGGTGAGATAGTCTGTTAATTTCTCCTTCTCTCTCCCTTTTCGTTCTTGATCCCCATTTTATAAGTTCCCCTCTTATAACACTCTTGTGTGCTTTCCAGTTGTTTAACCGCTTCCCGACCGCCCACTGTATATTGACGTCCTGTTTTTTAAAGATGGATATCTCGGTAACGGCAGCAGCTGCTGCCACAACCGAGGTATCCATCTTTAGGGCCGGCGATTCTGCACACGATAATGGTGGTCTATGCGGCGGGTTCGCCGCGAGATCACCGTTATCGGCGGCGGGAGAGGTGCCACCCCCCCTCCCGCCGCTCTCCCGCACCCTCCGCCGCTTACCGGAGCCGTCGGTAACGGCGGAGGCGATCGGGTCCTTTCACTGCTGAGGTACTGAGACGAGTGAGGCCAAGATGGCCCCCACCCGTCTCTATACCATGTGACGGCCGGAGCGACGTCATTACGACGGCTCCGCCCACTTCTCTTAAAGGCACAATTTATTTTGTGTCACTTTTTTTTTTTTTTTTTTTTTTTTTTTTTTGCATTATAGTCTAAATATGAGATCTGAGGACTTTTTGACCCCAGATCTCATATTTAAGAGGACCTGTCATGCTTTTTTCTATTACAAGGGATGTTTACATTCCTTGTAATAGGAATAAAAGTGATCCAAATTTTTTTTTTTTAAAAACAGTGAAAAAATAAATAAAATAAAGTAAAATAAATAATTAAAAAAAAAAAAAAATTTTTTAAAGCGCCCTGTCCCGACGAGCTCGCGCTCAGAAGCGAACGCATACGTGAGTAGCGCCCGCATATGAAAACGGTGGTCAAACCACACATGTGAGGTATCGCCGCGACCGGTAGAGTGAGAGCAATAATTCTAGCCCTAGACCTCCTCTGTAACGCAAAACATGCAATCTGTAGAATTTTTTAAACGTCGCCTATGGAGATTTTTAAGGGTAAAAGTTTGACGCCATTCCACGAGCGAGCGCAATTTTAAAGCGTGACATGATGGGTATCAATTTACTTGGCGTAACATTATATTTCACAATATAAAAAAAAATTGGGCTAACTTTACTGTTGTCTTATTTTTTTTTTCAAAAAAGTGAATTTTTTCCAAAAAAAGTGCGCTTAGAAGACTGCTGCGCAAATACGGTGCAAAAAAAAGTATTGCAATGACCGCCATTTTATTCTCTAGGGTGTTAGAAAAAAAACAATATATAATGTTTGGGGGTTCTAAGTAATTTTCTAGCAAAAAAACCTGTTTTAAACTCTTAAACACCTAAAATCCAAAACGAGGCTGGTTTTGAAGTGGTTAATGGGTTTGTGTCTGTGTCAGCATTGTTTCTAAAGTAGTTGTTGATAGCGTTATGAATTTCGTCTTTTATAGTTTGATCTGTCAGAAGGGTAACATTCAGTCTCCAATTAAAGGTGGATTGTTTGGGAGGGCCAAAGTTTAGGGAAATGGCTGTAGGGGCGTGATCAGAGAGAGAGATGATACCTATCTCAGCTGCGGACAGGTTACTTAAGTCTCTCTGTGAAACAAAAATCAGGTCGATTCTTGAATACCGTTTGTGTGGTGAGGAGAAAAAGGGAAAATCTTACTCTATGGGGTGTAGTGATAAAGAATGTAAGAGGACTTTTATTCGTTTAAGGGTTTTGTAAGTTACCGAGGTATGTCCTGTAGAGGTATCTTTAAGTGGTGAGAGGGGAGTGTTGAAATCACCTCCTAGGATAATACATCCGTCTGCAAACCACTTAAGTTCTTCAATAATTTTGCGACAAAACGGTACGTGTGCTGTGTTTGGGAAATAGACGTTAGCTAAAGTGATAGGGGAGCCTGCCCAGGTACCTTTTAAGAAGATATAACGGCCTTTAGTGTCAAAAAGTTGTTGCTTTAATTCAAAGGGAGAGTCTTTATTGATTAGAATAGATACACCTTTTGTTTTGGCATGGGGATTGGTGGCATGATATGCTGTTGTGAAGATGTTATCTGTAAGTTTAGGGATATGTTTGCTTTTGAAATGAGTTTCTTGGATGAATACAATTGATGGTCTGACCTTTTTTAGTTCCTTGAATAATTTAGACCTTTTTTCAGGGATATTTGGGCCGTTTACATTATGCGAGATAATATTTGGTGATTTTCCTAAGAATGCGTATGCCATGTTTCAGCCTATTTAGAGTTGAGTTAGAATAATTTAAATTTATTGGCTTTGTCTGAGGTTATGATTTTAGATTCTGTAGAGGAGGAGAAGGGGGGTTAGGTTAATAGGATGTGGGAATGGATAGTTGGGAAAATGGGGAGGGAGCATAGGTTTGCGCAGCCTATTGCATTAGGGTGTGCACCCCAAAGCTCCAACACATAGGCGTTTGACATATTTACCGGCCTCTTTCCCGCTCTCCATCCTGAAACAATGGGAGGAAGGGGGAGCAAGGGAGCACATGGGAGACCCGGCCAACAGAAGGAAGAGGATCAGGGAAATGAGGGGTGGCATATATTAGTACCAATCCCCTATATTTTCCTCCTGTGGCAGCTGAATGTTGACAAAAGGGAGAGGAGAAGCCTACTTTCAGCTACTGCAGAAGGAAAATCCAGATCGGTTCAACTAAATTCCACCTGTCACCTGTTTACCTGTCACCTGCCCACCATTGACAGGTTGCCAACCCCAGGATTAGGGTGTGCACAGGCACACCCCTTGCGCACACCTATGGGAGGGAGAGAAGGATGTGAGAGAGAAAATATAGGGTTTAGGGTTTGTGGGAAGGGGGTGTATTGAGTATTTGCTCTGAAATACACCTAAAAGGTGGTGAGCTAATCAGTGTCTATTTTAACTGACACTAAGTAGTACTCTGGGGGGGTGGTGGGAGGTACGTTAGTGGTTAGCAAACATAACAGAATTTATTAGTTGTAAAAACAACTGTAAAATGAATTTAGTTTAGAGTAAATCTCATACGGGCCCGAAGGGCATGGGAATCAGATATGAGAGTTGTGATTTGGTTTTCTTAGACCATTGAAATAAAAAAAAGATAAAGAAGAAAAGAACTGGTATAGTGATGGGTAAGAGCAGAGCCATCGCTATATAACGATATTTAAAACAGTATATTTGTCTCCAGTGTATACAGTGAAAACTCGTCCCATAAGTCATAACTAATGTAAAGGGTGCATCTCAATGAAAAGGGAGAAACTTAAACATAAAAACACCTGAGACGTATAACATACCATTGCAAGAGCTTAGAGTGAGGTGATAAAGCATTTCTGCGATACATTCCTCGATGTGCTGCGTTTACTACTGGTATGTGGTAGGTTCAAATGCCCAATACTTTAGTATTTAGATCTTTTTTGTGAGTACAACCTTGAACATAATAAGTATTGTATGGGTCTTTCACCACCTATATAACTGTATAACTTGAATTAAAGTAAAGATTCTCTCGTATCACTTAAGATCATAGCCCTCTGGAGGTTAATGCGATGCGAGTACTCCATCTGGAGGAAAAAAGTGTAACCACTCCTCTATATGTTGTCTGGTTTAGGATAGTGATAAATTCCGCCTTCCTTATATGTTCAAGAGAAATTCTCTGATCTAAATGCGTAAGATCTTTAGTTTACTCACTGTTGAGCTGATCTGTGGAGGGAGTCTTCCTGGGTAGTAGAGGAGTGTTTGGAGTTTCAGAGACTTGACAAAAAGGCAGGAGGAAAAGAGTCCAAAGACAGTCCTTTAAATTCAAAAACGTTCTCTAGTGTAAAAAAAAAAAAGAGATAAAGGTTAACATGCAGAGCATAAATATTAACATGGCAGTCAAGTGAGAGCCTATGCTCCTTTAGGTGAGAACCGTCTTTGTTGTTTCTATGTGACCTTAAACCAAGACTATTTACATGTTAGTGGAGTTATTAAACCAAAGATACAAACAATGAATTATTATTCTATAGAAATCATTTAGCTAAGAGATTAAGGTAGAAGTCCTCATTTAAACTTGACGTTATGTGAAAAGCAGGAGACATGGATTTATACGTCATGTTAAGGTGTGAGGAAAGAAAATCTCCAAGTGGTGGGATAACAAAATTGCAACCATGAGATGATATAAGGTTATTTTGATGTAGTTATTCTGGTATAGTAGAGCCATCTAGTGGCAAATGTTTGGATTGCGTCTTTTCTTACTCCTCTTTCCCATTTCATAGACTGAAGCTGCCTATAAGTTTGAAAGGAAGTGTTGTTGCTGTATAAGCATACCTCCCAACTGTCCTGGATTGGCTGGGACCTTCCCGGAAATGGATCTATGTCCCGGGGTCCCGGCCAATCAATGTAATGTCCCGGAGCAGAGCCAAGTGCCGAAACAAGTTCCACCACTTGGCTCCATTGAAACTATTGGCAAGGGTGCGCTGGCGCGGGGCTTTTTTTCAGCCGACGCTGCTCACATCTCCCTGCAAGGTTATCTCACCATGTCAGCGCTGCTGCCTCCACCAACCCCTCCGGCACTCTGTAGACCCAGGGGCAGCCTGACCAATCGGTGCTGCCCTGGGTGAACATGAAGACTGAGCCTGGCAGCAGGTCCGGGGAGCGGGACAGCACCCAGCCGAGGACTCCAGGAGGCGGCGGGGATGAAGAGTCACGAGGGTGGCCAGAACCGATTGCCTGGCCCCCGGAGCAGGGAGAAGAGCGCCGAAGACCTCCCAGCCCAGGACCGATCTGGACAGGCTGACCGGAGATTAGGACGGACGGGCAGGAGGTGCAGGCAGAGAAAGCAGGAGATCTGCTGGATGGAGCAGCTCCGTGACCACCACGCTATGAGAACGGGCTCTGCGCACTGCATGGAAGGTACTGTGTCACACACACCTTACCGCAGGAGGGACTGCAGACAGGGCTAGGATCTCTCCCACTTAAGTCTAAATCAAAAGTGCTAATTTTAAAGGCTAATATGCATGGTATTGTCCTATAAAGGGTTTGGGGACCCGGGTCCTGCCCCAGGGGACATGTATCAATGCAAAAAAAACTTTCAAAAACGGCCATTTTTTCGGGAACAGTGATTTTAATGATGCTTAAAGTGAAAAAAAAGTAAAATATTCCTTTAAATATCGCACCTGGCTGTCATGGTGCACGTTGGCACCAATGACAAAGTCAGAGGCAGATGGAGTGTCCTAAAGAACGATTTTAGGGACTTAGGTGCTAAATTGAGGAAAAGGACCTCCAAGGTAGTATTCTCAGGAATACTACCGGTACATCGAGCCACACCAGAAAGGCATAGGGTGATTAGGGAAGTAAACAAGTGGCTGAAGAGCTGGTGTAGTAAGGAGGGGTTTGGGTTCCTGGAGGACTGGGCTGACTTCTCAGTCGGTAACCGGTACTATAGAAGGGACGGACTGCACCTAAATGAGGAGGGTGCAGATCTGCTGGGAATGAAGATGGCCAAAAAGTTAGAGGGGTTTTTAAACTAGGCGATGGGGGGAGGGTCCAGAGACAGTGATAGCCAGCACAGAAGATATTCCAGAGGGTAGTATTGGGGGCATTAGTGGTAGGTTAACCAAAGCACAAAAACACAAGGTGAGTATAGTAGCAAGTCCTAGTTGCAATCTTGAAACACCCAATACGAGGACAATATGCGACCGGTCTAAACTATGTGGCATGTTCACCAATGCCAGGAGCATGGCGGACAAGATGGGTGAACTAGTGATACTGTTGTACAAGGAGGATTTGGATTTTGTGGGAATTTCAGAGACCTGGTTCAACAGCTCTCATGATTGGCTGGCAAACATTCAAGGGAATACCCTATACCGCAAGGATAGAGAGGGTAAAAAAGGGGGAGGGGTATGCCTATATATCAAGAATAATGTACAAGCAAATGTGAGAGATGACATCACTGAGGGAGCTAGAGAGGAGGTGGAATCCTTATGGGTAGAGCTCCAAAGGGATGAAGCTAAGGGGAAAATAATACTGGGAGTATGCTATAGGCCCCCTAACCTGAGGGAGGATTAGCAGCAAGGATGGGAAGTGTTATCATAATGGAGGATTTTAATTATCCAGACATAGACTGGGCGGAGGGAACCGCGCATTCATTTAGGCTCGCCAGTTCCTTAATGTCTTGCAGGACAATTTTATGGGTCAGATGGTAGACGCACAAACTAGAAATAAAACATTACTGGATCTACTGATTACCAACAATACAGACCTGATCACAGATGTGGAAATACGGGGCAATTTAGGTAACAGCGATCACAGGTCAATTAGTTTCAGTATAAATCACACAAATAGGAAGGGAACACAAAGACACTGAATTTCAAAAGAGCCAACTTCCCTAAACTACAAACCTTGCTAAAAGGCATAAATTGGGATAAAATATTAGGAACAAAGAATACGGAGGAGAGATGGGTTTGCTTTAAGAGCATATTAAATAAGGGCATTAGCCAATGTATCCCATTGAGTAATAAATTTAAAAGAGCGAACAAAAATCCTGGATGGCTTAACTCCAATGTAAAAATGCATATAAAAGCAAAGGAGAAGGATCATCCTCAGCATTCAGACTTTATAAAGAATGCAATAAGAAATGTAATGCCGCGTACACACGGTCGGACTTTTCGTCTACAAAAGTCCAACGGACGCTGACGGACTAAAGCTGGCTGGTAATCCGATCGTGTGTGGGCTTCTCCGGACTTTCAACGTACTTTTTTAGCCTCAAATCCGACGTACTTTAGATTTGAAACATGCTTCAAATCTTTACTTCGTAACTACGACGGACCCCGAAATCCGCTCGTCTGTGTGCTAGTCCGACGGACAAAAAGCCACGCTAGGGCACCTATTGGCTACTGGCTATGAACTTCCTTATTTTAGTCCGGTGTACGTCATCACGTACGAATCCGTCGGACTTTTGTGTGGTCGTGTGTAGGCAAGTCCGTTCGTTAGAAAGTATGCCGCAAGTCCGCCGCAAGTCCGCCGAAAGTCTGCCGGAAGTCTGTCGGACAGGCTGTCTGACTTTTGTAGACGAAAAGTCCGACCGTGTGTACGCGGCATTAGGGTGCAATTAGGATGGCTAAGATAGAACATGAAAGACACATAGCGGAGGAGAGCAAAAAAAATCCCAAGAAATTCTTTAAGTATGTAAACAGTAAAAAAGGGAGGACAGACCATATTGGCCCCATAAAGAAAGAGGAAGGACATCTGGTTACAAAGGATGGGGAGATGGCAAAGGAATTTATTCTTCTCCTCAGTCTTCACGAGTGAATCGGGGGGCTTCAGTAACCAAAACTGCAGTGTTTATCCTCATGACACAACACAGGAAGCACCTCCATGGCTAACAGAGGACGGAATTAAAATGAGACTTGAGAAACTTAACATTAATAAATTACCGGGACCAGATGACTTGCATCCGAGGGTACTTAGGGAACTCAGTCAAGTGATTGCCAGACCGTTGTTCCTAATTTTTACAGACAGTCTATTGACTGGAATGGTACCAGCTGATTGGAGAAAAGCCAATGTAGCACCAATATTTAAAAAGGGCCCAAAATACATCCCTGGGAATTACAGACCAGTTAGCCTAACATCAGTAGTATGTGAACTCTTGGAGGGGATGATAAGGGACTATATACAAGATTTTAGTAATAAGAACGATATCATTAGCAGTAATCAGCATGGATTCATGAAGAATCGTTCTTGCCAAACCAATCTATTAACCTTCTATGAGGAGGTGAGTTGCCATCTAGATAAAGGAAGGCCCGTAGACGTGGTATATCTGGATTTTGCAAAAGCATTTGACACAGTTCCCCATAAACGTTTACTGTACAAAATAAGGTCCGTTGGCATGGACCATAGGGTGAGTACATGGATTGAAAACTGGCTACAAGGGCGAGTTCAGAGGGTGGTGATAAATGGGTAATACTCAGAATGGTCAGGGGTGGGTAGTGGGGTCCCACAGGGTTCTGTGCTGGGACCAATCCTATTTAATTTGTTCATAAACGAACTTGAGGATGGGGTAAACAGTTCAATTTCTGTATTAGCAGATGATACTAAGCTAAGCAGGGCAATAACTTCTCCGCAGGATGTGGAAACCTTGCAAGAAGATCTGAAAAAATTAATGGGCTGGGCAACTACATGGTAAATGAGGTTTAATGTAGAAAAATGTAAAATAATGCATTTGGGTGGCAAAAATATCAATGCAATCTATACACTAGAGGTAGAACCTCTAGGGGGAATCTAGGATGGAAAATGACCTGGGGGTCCTAGTAGATGATAGGCTCAGCAATGGCATGCAATGCCAAGCTGCTGCTAATAAAGCAAACAGAATATTGACATGCATTAAAAGGGGGATCAACTCCAGAGATAAAACAATAATTCTCCCGCTCTACAAGACTCTGGTCCGGCCGCACCTGGAGTATGCTGTCCAGTTCTGGGCACCAGTCCTCAGGAAGGATGTACTGGAAATGGAGCGAGTACAAAGAAGGGCAACAAAGCTAATAAAGGGTCTGGAGGATCTTAGTTATGAGGAAAGGTTGCGAGCGCTGAACTTATTCTCTCTGGAGAAGAGACGCTTGAGAGGGGATATGATTTCAATTTACAAATACTGTACTGGTGACCCCACAATAGGGATAAAACTTTTTTGCAGAAGAGAGTTTAATAAGAAAATGGAAACTAGGGGAGAGAGCCTCGGCTGCCTCCTAAAAAATGGGATTTTTTTAGTGGACCATGTCATCTGTATAATAAGGTAAGCATAAACTTAGAAATTGATAAAATTTACATTTTATTGATTACAAAACACATATTAACAAATATAATAAAATCATGAGCTACAAACAGTCCATTAGAGATACTTAATACTAATTATCATTGGTCCACGAATTGCTGGAAAGATGCTTGGATATGCGATAAGCCAACATGTTTCGCAGATTTCCTGCTTCTTCAAGGGCGTCGCTTACATCTGTCGGTATCTCTAGATTATATGAATTCATATTAGGTACTGTTTTATAGTTACATTGTACAAGTACAAATAAAAACAATTGTGCCCGAGCTAAAAAATATATATATGAACTGAGAAAAAAATATATGTGAATATATATAAACTAGTATAAAATATAAACTAATTGTGCAGAAATATTATACCCTAATTAGTATGCTAATAAAATCATACATATATAAATATAATGTGCAATCCTTATATATAAACTTCACAAAGTGCCTCCACAAAAAAGTGCAATCCTTATATAAAATGCTGAAAGTGCATCATGCAAGAATATAGACCTAATTTTTAAGTGCAAATCCTGTGCCAATCAAGTCCAAACAAAATACGATCAGCAGATTCAAACTGAAGAAAAGAAGTGCAAGAAAACAGTGTCCATGAATTAAGTGTTCATCATGCTTCTCCTGAAAAGTGTCCAAATCACAACAAGCTGGGGATGTGCTCTCCCGTGATCCCCCACTTGTGCTTGCGCTCACCTCTATTCGTGTGACACGGTAGTTAAACCGTGTCAAGCACGCATTGGGGCCACTCCTGGGCTCACTCAGGATGCAGTGATGTATATCCAATCCTCACAGGTAAAGCCAACACATCATTCATAAAAGAGAAAAAGAAAACTCCATGGTGTAATATAGTATGGGATTTATTAAAGTAAAAGAAGTTCCTCCAGGAGGGTACTCACAGTATGCGGGTGCTACAGTGCACCAAACTGACCAGGTGTATTTCGTATGGCAGCGGCTCATATGGCGTGCGGTGTGGTGTGTATTAACCTCCTTCCCTGCTGACAGCTCCGTCCTACCCCTCCCCGACGCGTATTCGGCACAGGGATCACGTGCCTTCCTCCAGAGGAAGGCACAGTTTGGTGCACTGTAGCACCTGCATACTGTAAGTACCCTCCTGGAGGAACTTCTTTTACTTTAATAAATCCCATACTATATTACACCATGGAGTTTTCTTTTTCTCTTTTATGAATGATGTTTTGGCTTTACCTGTGAGGATTGGATATACATCACTGCATCCTGAGTGAGCCCAGGAGTGGCCCCAATGCGTGTTTGACACTGTTTAACTACCGTGTCACACGAATAGAGGTGAGCGCAAGCACAAGTGGGGGATCACGGGAGAGCACATCCCTCAAGAGAATACATAATCAGTTCCAAAGACGAATAAACACATATATCTGCATCACTGTAGAGTCAATGTGTCAGCTTTACACAAATAGCTGACATACCCCCATTAGCCACTACAGAGTGCATCCATATGAACGATAATGGCATATGGAGCATTATATAAGCGCTATAATATGGGTTTGTATTGATATTAGTAAAGGGGGGGTAGTACAATATTGAGTTAAGTATGCATAGAACCAAATATGCCAGTCTCTCAATGACAAATGAACAAGGGAATCATCAGTAGTTTACCTCTGGTTTTATGAATACAGGATAACTTCTGGTCCAACACCCTCCGGACAAGGTCCGCTGTAACCGCTGTTGTGAAGCTGGCTGGAGGAGACGCTGGGCGCGTCTCCTTAAATTTCCGTGATCCCCCCGGAAGTAAAGGGTCAGCTGACCCCTGACTTCACTTCCAGGGCGAAAGCCCCTGTATTGCGCATGCGCAAGACGGTCGGAACTCGCCGTCATTGCGTCAGCGCACACCACGCAGCTAATTCGTGCGTGGGGAGGGAGCCCCCACTCTTTAATGGATACTAATATTTGACTCTGTAGCACCTTAAAGTCAATTATGTCTAAAATATATTAATAAGGTTTACACAAGCGTTAAACTATGAATTTTTGTATGCATTATTGCAGATCTCCTGTTCCTGTATATGTACCAGTGAGATTTAGATTTGTAACAGTATCGATGCTAAGTGGCCTGCATGGCACCTCACAGCGGGGGTTCTCCAGCTCAGCCGGCGGCGATTAGGAAATGAGTGTGGCTGTTCGGGCGCCCCTGGCGGGAGGTTAGGGTTGTCGCATCTTTCCCTTTCCTCCCTCCCCGCGCACGAATTAGCTGCGTGGTGTGCGCTGACGCAATGACGGCCAGTTCCGACTGTCTTGCGCATGCGCAATACAGGGGCTCTCGCTCCGGAAGTGAAGTCAGGGGTCAGCTGACCCTTTACTTCCAGGGGGATCACGAAAATTTAAGGAGACGCGCCCAGCGTCTCCTCCAGCCAGCTTCACAACAGCGGTTACAGCGGACCTTGTCCGGAGGGTGTTGGACCAGAAGTTATCCTGTATTCATAAAACCAGAGGTAAACTACAGACTGATAATTCCCTTGTTCATTTTTCATTGAGAGACTGGCATATTTGGTTCTATGCATACTTAACTCAATATTGTACTACCCCCCCTTTAGTAATATCAATACAAACACATATTATAGCGCTTATATAATGCTCCATATGCCATTATCGTTCATATGGATGCACTCTGTAGTGGCTAATGGGGGTATGTCAGCTATTTGTGTAAAGCTGACACATTGACTCTACAGTGATGCAGATATATGTGTTTATTTGTCTTTGGAACTGAGTATTTATTCTCTTGAGGGTATAAGTTAGCCTTATCCACCTGGACGATCATCTCTTTTAAAATGGCAATTGGGGTATTGTTCTAAGGGTTTAATATAGCCATTGCTATTTAGGATGTATGGACAGCAATAGTGAGAACCAATACATCAGTACTATGAACTATATTAACCAATATCTCTCCCCCTGGAACACAAAATTAGCTTAAAAATATCTTTTTACACAGGATATACCTATTTATTAGACTGGTCAGTACGTGATCCGACATCCCACTCTCCAACCCCGTAGGCTCTGACTGCCCTGGGGTATTGATCACGATCGGCTGTTAGCAGGCTGAACCTTTTGATGTGAGTCGGGCTTTGCATGCCCCATTTTAGGCATTGGTAACCACTATTGGGTAAGCACCCTTACTAGTTTAATAAACTGTACTTGTACAATGTAACTATAAAACAGTACCCAATTTGAATCTATATAATCTAGAGATACCGACAGATGTAAGCGACGCCCTTGAAGAAGCAGGAAATCTGCGAAACCTGTTGGCTTATCGCATATCCAAGCATCTTTCCAGCAATTCGCGGACCAATGATAATTAGTATTAAGTATCTCTAATGGACTGTTTGTAGCTCATGATTTTATTATATTTGTTAATATGTGTTTTGTAATCAATAAAATGTAAATTTTATCAATTTCTAAGTTTATGCTTACCTTATTATACAGATGACATGGTCCACTAAAAAATCCCATTTTTTAGGAGGCAGCCGAGGCTCTCTCCCCTAGTTTCCATTTTCGAATTAATCAGCAGGGATTGTGGACCTATATCTGTATCTGGAAATAGTCCAACATTAATCATTAGAGAGTTTAATAAGACTCGTGGCCACTCATTACAATTAGAAGAAAATAGGTTTAACCTTAAACTATGTAGAGGGTTCTTTACTGTAAGAGCGGCAAGGATGTGAAATTCCCTTCCACAGGCGGTGGTCTCAGCGGGGAGCAATGATATCTTCAAGAAACTATTAGATAATCACCTGAATGACCGCAACATACAGGGATATGTAATGTAATACTGACACATAATCACACACATAGGTTGGACTTGATGGACTTGTGTCTTTTTTCAACCTCACCTACTATGTAACTATGTAACCTGGGGGGTGTCTATAGTATGCCTGTAAAGTGGCACATGTTTCCCGTGCTTAGAACAGTCCCCGGCAGGGACTCCCTGCACAAAATGACTTTTTTAAAAGGAATAAAAGTCATTTAAAACTGCTTGCGGCTTTAATGTAATGTCCTGGCAATATGAATGAAAATCAGTGAGAGAAAAGGCATGGATACCCCCCCACCACAACCCATTACCAGCCACTTTGGGTCTTGTATGGATATTAAGGGGAACCCCGCACCCAAATTAAAAAAGAAAAGGCGTGGGGCCCCCAGGCCCTATATACTCTGAACAGCAGTATACAGGTGGTGCAAACAAGACAGGGACTGTAGGTTTGTTGTTAAGTAGAATCTGTTTGCATTTTTAAACTGGTACAAGTGTAGCTCCAGCCAAAAAAATTATTTTTAATGTTTTTGGAAAACATAGAAAAGGGTTACCACCCCTGTAACATTTGTTTTGCTGTCTGTGCACCTCTTCAGAAGATTTCACCTCACTTTCTGTCCCAATGACAAATGTTTTTTGAAAATGTTGGGTTTTTAGTGAAACAAGGATTGTTGATAAAGCATCAGTGGAGAAGAGACACGTTTTTCCCATATTAACTCTTACAGAAGAGAATTTCCCTTCCTAGGGGTAGATTTCATCTCACTTCATGTTGTCTCCTTCCGTTTGCAAGTAGGAGTCGTTTGTAAGTTGGATGTTTGAAAATAGGGTCCTGCCCTATATACTCTGCAGAAATTTTGGCCTTAGGTGTTGGTGTTGCCACAACACTGTAAGCCCTCACAGGGCCCTGCTGTGAAATATTAGATCAAGAATTGTAATTACATGCCTCTGTTGAACAGGGGCAGAAAAATTGGGTCTTTGGTGATGGTGGTGCTGGTGCCACAACACTGTAAGTCCTCACAGTTACTCTTGGTGGGTGCTGGAACAGGCCCTGCTGTGAAATATTAGATCAAGAATTCTAATTACATGTCCCTGTTTAACAGGGGCAGAAAAATTGGGCCTTAGGCACTGGTGCTGGTGCCACAATACTGCAGCCCCTCATGGATACTATAGTTGGAGCGCAAGAACGAGCCCTGCTGCAAAGTATTGCATTAACAATTGTAATTACACGCCCCTGTTAAACAGGGGCTGAAAAATTGGCCCTTAGGCACTGGTGCTGGTGCCACAACACTGCAGCCCCTCATGGATACTCTAGTTGGAGCGCAGGAATGAGCCCTCCTGCAAAATATAGCATCAAAAATTGTAATTACATGCCCCTGTTAAACAGGGGCTGAAAAATTGGGCCTTAGCCACTGGTGGCGGCGCCCAGAACCAAAAATGTTCTTACAAGCTATCAGCATGATCATTGAGGAGGAAGAGGATAGTCACTCAGCATAACAGGATAGTCACTCAGCATCAGCATAGGCAGTCTTGAAGGTATCTGACATTTCAAAAAAATTATTCGGTTACATCAGCATCAGGTGCTTGGTAGTTGGTGGTGATCCAAGACTGATTCATTTTTATGAAGGTCGGTCGATCGACCGAGTCGGTGGACAGGCGCACCCTGTGATCGGTTACAAAGCCTCCAGCAGCACTGAATGTGCGTTCTTAAAGAACGCTGGATGCAGGACAGGCCAGTAGCTCAATTGCATACTGTGCAAGCTCTGGCCAGTGATCCATCCTCAAGACCCAGTAACCCAGAGGATTTTCGGTGGGGAAGGTGTCCAAGTCAGATCTTGCCCATAGGTATTCCTGCACCATGTAAAACAGACGTTGGCGATGGTTGCTGGAACCGATCATACCTTGGGGCTGTGGACTAAAAAATTGTCTGAACGCATCGGTCAGACGGCCACCTTCTACACCGCTCATTCTTTGACTGACCGAAGCCTCAGCAACACGTTGTCCAGGAACAGGAGTTTGTAACCTCCCAGTCTCTGGGAATGCGTTGCGCAGACCTTTCTGCAAGGCCTCCCGAAGAAGTTTCATCCTCTGCTCCCTCTGCGACGGCAAGATAAGGTTCGCAACCTTACCCCTGTAACGTGGATCAAGGAGGGTTGCCAGCCAGTATTGATCCCTCTCCTTGATACCACGAATACGAGGATCCTTCCGCAGGCTTTGCAGGATCAGGGAGGCCATGCCGCGTAGGTTTGCTGAGGCATTCGGTCCGGAGTCCTCTGGGTCACTAAGGACGACATGATCTGCAGCCACCTCCTTCCAGCCACGTACAAGTCCATGGGTTTCTTAGAACTGTAAATGATCCCTTAAAGACTGCTGCTGATGCTGAGTGCCAGGCTCCACCTCTATGCTGACACAATCCTCCTCTTCCTCCTCCTCCTCCTCCTCCTCTTCCTGTGCGATCGGCGGGCACGCAGGAACACTGTCTGGATAAAGGGGGCCTTGAGAGCTAAGGAAGTCCTCCTCTTCCTGCCTCTGTTCTGCCTCAAGTGCCCTGTCCATTATTCCATGCAGCGTGTGCTCCAACAGGTGGACAAGGGGGACAGTGTCACTGATGCTTGCACTGTCACTGCTCACCATCGTCGTGGCCTCCTCAAATGGTGACAGGATAGTGCATGCATCCCTGATCATGGCCCACTGGCATGGGAAAAAAAAAACAAGCTCCCCTGACCCTGTCCTGGTGCCATAGTCACACAGGTACTCATTGATGGTCCTCTGCTGCATGTGCAGCCGCTGCAGCATGTCCAACATTGAGTTCCACCTAGTGGGCATGTCACAGATTAGGTGGTTCTTGGGCAGGTTAAATTCATTTTGGAGGTCTGCCAGCCGAGCACTGGCATTATATGACCAGCTGAAATGCACACAGACTTTCCTGGCCTGCCTCAGGACATCCTGTAAGCCCGGGTACCTGCTCAAGAACCACTGCACCACCAAGTTAAGGACGTGAGCCAAACAGGGCACATGAGTCATTTGTCCCTGACGGAGGGCGGAGAGGAGGTTGGTGCCATTGTCGCAATCCACCATTCCTGCCTTAAGTTGGCGTGGCGTCAACCACCTCTGAACCTGCCCCTGCAGAGCTGACAGAACCTCTGCCCCAGTGTGGCTCCTGTCCCCCAAGCACACCAGCTCAAGCACCGCATGGCATCTTTTTGCCTGCGTAGTTGCGTAGCCCCTTGAACGCCTACGGAGCACCACTGGTTCCAAGGACAAAGCACAGGAAGAGGCCATGAAGGAAGAAGAAGAGGAGGGAGTGGGGGAGAGAGGTGTGTCAGATTCACCAGTAGTAGCATTTTGGAGGCGTGGTGGCGGAACAACCTCCATCACTACTGCACCTTGTCCTGCATCCTTCCCAGCTGCCAGCAGAGTCACCCAATGCGCCGTGAAACTTAGGTAACGTCCCTGTCCATGCCTGCTGGACCATGAGTCAGCAGTAATATGCACCTTACCACTGACCGCCCTGTCCAGCGAGGCATAGACATTGCCTTCCACATGCCGGTAGGGAGCCGGAATCGCCTTCCGTGAAAAAAAGTGGTGTTTGGGTACCTGCCACTGAGGAATCGCACATTCCACAAACTCACGGAAGGAAGCAGAGTCTACCAACTGAAAAGGTAGCAGTTGAAGTGCTAGCAATTTTTCCAAGCTGGCATTCAACCGCTGGGCATGTGGATGGCTGGGAGCGAACTTCTTTCGGTTGTGCAGCAGCTGGGGCAGGGAAATTAGCTTGGTACAATCTGACGTCGGTGTACCGATAGCAGATTGCCCACAAGTACTTGGCTGTGACACACCTAATTCTACACCTTCATTCCTCTCAGTGCAGGTCTCAGAGAGGACTGAAGGTATAGTTGGAGATCTCAGCTGATGAGGAGCAAGGAGAGGTCCTCTTTGTTCTTTGGTGTGGGTCTTTTAGGTACGCTTGCCAACGAACTGCATGGTTGGTCAACATATGTCTGGTCAAGCATGTGGTGCCCAAGCGGGAGATGTTTTGGCCACGCGAGATACGCTTGAGACATATGTTGCAAATAGCAGCGGTACGATCTGATGCACTCGTCTCAAAAAAGGCCCACACCAAAGAACTTTTGGAATAACGCGCAGAGACAGCAGCGCCCTGCACATGCGGAGCTTTGCGGTGTGATGCAGTCAGTGTGCTGCCCTTAAGCTGGCCCCTGGAGGGCATCCTGCCTCTTTGGTGATGTGCCTCCTCCTCTCTCCTATCAGGCACCCACATGGAGTCAGTGACCTCATCATCCCCTCCCTCCTCATCACTGGAGCAAACCTGGCAGTATGCTGCAGCCGGGGCAACATAAAAGCCAGATTGCTGTCCTTCTTGGGCACCCCCTCTGTCTGGGCTCACGTTACTGCCTTCCTCTAGCCGAGTACCATCATCGGAGCCTTCAAAACGCTGGGCATCCTCCTGGAGCATGTACCCAACACTGTGGTCAAACAGTTCGGAGGACTCCTCAGGAGGACATGGTGGGGCTAGGGAAGGAGTGACTGATTCCATTGAGCCGAGGGAAGAGGCCGGGTTGGCAGCTGCTTTGCCAGACAAAGTACTCTGAGCCTGGGTGAGAGAGGATGAGGAGGATTAGGACGGCTTGGTCATCCACTCGACCAAGTCTTCCGCATGTTGCGGCTCAACACGGCCAGCTGCCGAAAAAAAAGGCCAAGCGTGTCCCACGGCCACATGCTGATGAGGATGCACCATGTCCACAACCAGCACTGTTGCCTCTAGACACAGAGCCTGCTTGCCCTCTTTTATTGGCTTGTGACTGTCTGCCTCTCCTTGATGGCCTTACAGACATATATATATATATATATATTTTGATACTGCAGCTAGCAAAATCAACTGCCTGCCTGTAGTATTATTAGTATGAGAACACCACCAATCTTCTACAGGTAGCTTTAGCTGAACACTGTGCAGAGGTCGCACTACACTAACTTGTAAATAATGTAGCTGCCTGTGGTAGTGATAGGATCAGAAAAACACCACCAATCTTCTGAAGGTAGCTTTAGCTGAACACTGTGCAGAGGTCGCAAAAAACAAACTTGTAGCTTTAGCTGAACACTGTGCAGAGGTTTGCAAAAAACTAACGTGTAGCTTTAGCTGAACACTGTGCAGAGGTCGCAAAAAACTAACTTGTAGCTTTAGCTGAACACTGTGCAGAGGTCGCACTACACTAACGTGTAAATAATGTAGCTGCCTGTGGTAGTGATAGGATCAGAAAAGCACCACCAACCTTCTACAGGTAGCTTTAGCTGAACACTGTGCAGAGGTCGCACTACACTAACGTGTAAATAATGTAGCTGCCTGCGGTAGTGATAGGATCAGAAAAACACCACCAATCTTCTACAGGTAGCTTTAGCTGAACACTGTGCAGAGGTTGCAAAAAACTAACTTGTAGCTTTAGCTGAACACTGTGCAGAGGTCGCACTACACTAACTTGTAGCTTTAGCTGAACACTGTGCAGAGGTCGCACTACACTAACTTGTAAATAATGTAGCTGCCTGCGGTAGTGATAGAATCAGGAAAACACCACCAACCTTCTACAGGTAGCTTTAGCTGAACACTGTGCAGAGGTCGCACTACACTAACGTGTAAATAATGTAGCTGCCTGCAGTAGTGATAGGATCAGAGAAACACCACCAATCTTCTACAGGTAGCTTTAGCTGAACACTGTGCAGAGGTCGCAAAAAACTAACTTGTAGCTTAAGCTGAACACTGTGCAGAGGTCGCACTACACTAACGTGTAAATAATTTAGCTGCCTGCGGTAGCGATAGGATCAGAAAAACACCACCAATCTTCTACAGGTAGCTTTAGATGAACACTGTGCTGAGGTCGCACTACACTAACTTGTAGCTTTAGCTGAACACTGTGCAGAGGTCACACTACACTAACTTGTAGCTTTAGCTGAACACTGTGCAGAGGTCGCACTACACTAACTTGTAGCTTAAGCTGAACACTGTGCTGAGGTTGCAGTACACCAACTTGTAGCTTTAGCTCAACACTGTGCAGAGGTCGCACTACACTAACTTGTAGCTTTAGCTCAACACTGTGCAGAGGTCGCACTACACTAACTTGTAGCTTTAGCTGAACACTGTGCAGAGGTCACACTACATTAACTTGTACCTTTAGCTGAACACTGTGCAGAGGTCGCACTACACTAACTTGTAGCTTTAGCTGAACACTGTGCAGAGGTCACACTACACTAACGTGTAAATAATGTAGCTGCCTGCGGTAGAGATAGGATCAGAAAAACACCACCAATCTTCTACAGGTAGCTTTAGCTGAACACTGTGCAGAGGTTGCAAAAAACTAACTTGTAGCTTAAGCTGAACACTGTGCAGAGGTCGCACTACACTAACTTGTAGCTTTAGCTGAACACTGTGCAGAGGTCGCACTACACTAACTTGTAAATAATGTAGCTGCCTGCGGTAGGTAAGAATCAGGAAAACACCACCAACCTTCTACAGGTAGCTTTAGCTGAACACTGTGCAGAGGTCGCACTACACTAACGTGTAAATAATGTAGCTGCCTGCAGTAGTGATAGGATCAGAGAAACACCACCAATCTTCTACAGGTAGCTTTAGCTGAACACTGTGCAGAGGTCGCAAAAAACTAACTTGTAGCTTAAGCTGAACACTGTGCAGAGGTCGCACTACACTAACGTGTAAATAATGTAGCTGCCTGCGGTAGCGATAGGATCAGAAAAACACCACCAATCTTCTACAGGTAGCTTTAGATGAACACTGTGCTGAGGTCGCACTACACTAACTTGTAGCTTTAGCTGAACACTGTGCAGAGGTCACACTACACTAACTTGTAGCTTTAGCTGAACACTGTGCAGAGGTCGCACTACACTAACTTGTAGCTTAAGCTGAACACTGTGCTGAGGTTGCAGTACACCAACTTGTAGCTTTAGCTCAACACTGTGCAGAGGTCGCACTACACTAACTTGTAGCTTTAGCTCAACACTGTGCAGAGGTCGCACTACACTAACTTGTAGCTTTAGCTGAACACTGTGCAGAGGTCACACTACATTAACTTGTACCTTTAGCTGAACACTGTGCAGAGGTCGCACTACACTAACTTGTAGCTTTAGCTGAACACTGTGCAGAGGTCACACTACACTAACGTGTAAATAATGTAGCTGCCTGCGGTAGAGATAGGATCAGAAAAACACCACCAATCTTCTACAGGTAGCTTTAGCTGAACACTGTGCAGAGGTCGCACTACACTAACTTGTAGCTTTAGCTGAACACTGTGCAGAGGTCGCACTACACTAACTTGTAGCTTTAGCTGAACACTGTGCAGAGGTCGCACTACACTAACTTGTAGCTTTAGCTGAACACTGTGCAGAGGTCGCACTACACTAACTTGTAAATAATGTAGCTGCCTGCGGTAGTGATAGGATCAGAAAAACACCACCAATCTTCTACAGGTAGCTTTAGCTGAAAACTGTGCAGAGGATGCACTACACTAACTGTAAATACTGTAGCTGCCTGACTGTGGTAGTAATAGGATCAGAAGAACACCAGCAATTTTCTTCAGGTAGCTGTAACAACACCTGCCTGCCTGTCAGTAGGAAGATAATAACAGGAACGGATCTAGCTATACATATATATCCACACACACAACACCTGGGATGCATATATATACACAATACACTGTAAGTGCAGCTAACTGACTGACTGTCCTGCCTAATCTATCTAACTTAAATCAAATGACACTGTCTGTCTCTCTCTCTCTCTCTATCTCTCTATCTGAACGCCGGAACACACTGTAGAGGGCCGCCGTGCAGGCGGCTTTATATAGTGTGGGGCTAGTGAGGCTATTAAAGATGGTGGATAAGGCAGGTCTGATTTGATCAGGGGATACAGATTCTGGAATTCCTGTGATTCTGATGTTGTGCCTTCTTCCACGATTATCCAAATCCTCAATCTGCCTGTTCATATCGATCAGGTGCTGAGAGTGAGTAATTGTAATGTCATCTAGCCTGATCAGTGCTCTGTCTCTCCTTTTCCCTGCACGCTCATTGACTGCCATTTGTTCTGTTAGCCTCAGCAATTCAGATTTAATGTCAGTAATAGCTAAAGCAAAAGATCTTTTGATATCTGCTGCTATGTCAGTCAAAGGCTGGTCTTTGTTATTACCTGCTGTAGAGTCCTCAGATGCTGGCAGCGAGACTTCATCATCCTCCATGTCCTCCTCCCTGCTCACGAAAAAAGAAGGAAACAAACTGCGCTAAGGTCAAAAATTGCAAAAATTATGTGCCAAAACCTGATGGTTTAACTGAAATGACAAATATGCAAAGCAGCAATTCTCCTGCACAACATAATAACAGTAATCAAATTGGAAAAACAAAAAATGGCGCTAAGCATGTGAAATATAAAAGTGCTCTCGTGCACCAATTAGATGACAAAGGCAGGTCATACAACTGATATTGTAAGACCCTATGTTAAAGTGGAGTTCCACCCACTTTTACAACTCTTCAGCATCCCTCACTAAACTGTGCACTGTAAACGAATTGAATATTTTTACATTTTTCTTCTCAGCACCTACTGTATATCTGCTGTATTAATTTTTCACTTCCTCCTTCCTGGCCGTGGCTCATCGCATCATTTCCTGTTTGCAATGCCTTCTGGGAAGGGGTGGCAACTTCCTCTGACACTGCCATTGCTATGGAAACGTGACCTGAAACCTATTACACTGCTTGTGCTGCACTGAGCATGTGCGAGATCTGCAAGGATGAGATCCAGGAAGAAATACAGTCTGGCTTCAGATGCCCACACTTAAGATGGCCACGGCCTGCTGTAGGTTTATAAAATAACAAACTACTGCTATAAACTAACAAAACAGACCTTAGTTTACAGACTAACTTTACTAGAATACATTAAGCTTGTGTATTATAGGGGTATTTTTATTTAAGTATAATTTTGGCCGGAAAACCACTTTAAATAAAAGAAATATGAAAATCATAAATTGCAAAACACCTGAACAGTTAGTGTAATGAAATATAAAAAAATATAAAAAATGTGAATTGCAAACGCCATTTTCCTATACATATAATTATTACTTTGCGCACTATCTTGCATCCAACAAATGCAATTTCTTACAATATTCCTTCGTGTTGTGACCTCAGTTAATCCACACTTCCCCTGTGTTAATTCTCGACCAGTTCCTGTGTTACCTCCCCCCTCCCACTCCCCACTCCCCCACCACCCAACTAGGTGACCCCCGAGGGGCTTTTGAGTGACCGTTTCCCACACCACCTGTTCCTCATATTTGCTCCCGGATTCCCTCCCATCCATCCCATCCATTACTCCCCTTATGTCAACTGTGTGTATCCATCTCCACCCCCCCCCCCTCAAGAATACTTCAATACTAGGGATGAGCTTCGAGTTCGAGTCGAACTCATGTTCTACTCGAACATTGGCTGTTCGCAAGTTCGCCGAACAGCGAACAATTTGGGGTGTTCGCGGCAAATTCGAATGCCGCGGAACACCCTTTAAAAGTCTATGGGAGAAATCAAAAGTGCTAATTTTAAAGGCTTATATGCAAGTTATTGTCATAAAAAGTGTTTGGGGACCCGGGTCCTGCCCCAGGGGACATGGATCAATGCAAAAAAAAGTTTTAAAAACGGACGTTTTTTCAGGAGCAGTGATTTTATTAATGCTTAAAGTCAAACAATAAAAGTGTAATATCCCTTTAAATTTCGTACCTGGGGGGTGTGTATAGTATGCCTGTAAAGGGGCGCATGTTTCCTGTGTTTAGAACAGTCTGACAGCAAAATGACATTTGGAAGGAAAAAACACATTTAAAACTACCGCGGCTATTGCATTGCCGACAATACACATAGAAGTTCATTGATAAAAACGGCATGGGAATTCCCCACAGGGGAACCCCGAACCAAAAAAAAAAAAAAAAAAATGATGTGGGGGTCCCCCTAAATTCCATACAAGGCCCTTCAGGTCTGGTATGGATATTAAGGGGAACCCCAGCCAAAATTAAAAAAAAAAATTGACGTGGGGTTCCCCCTAAATTCCATACCAGACCCTTCAGGTCTGGTATGGATTTTAAGGGGAACCCCGCGCCAAAAAAAAAAAAAAAAACGGTGTGGGGTCCCCCTAAAAATCCATACCAGACCCTTATCCGAGCACGCAACCTGGCAGGCCGCAGGAAAAGAGGGGGGACGAGAGTGCGGCCCCCCCCCCTCCTGAACCGTACCAGGCCACATGCCCTCAACATTGGGAGGGTGCTTTGGGGTAGCCCCCCAAAACACCTTGTCCCCATGTTGATGAGGACAAGGGCCTCATCCTCACAACCGTGGCCGGTGGTTGTGGGGGTCTGCGGGCGGGGGGCTTATCGGAATCTGGAAGCCCCCTTTAACAAGGGGACCCCCAGATCCCGGCCCCCCCCCTGTGTGAAATGGTAAGGGGGTACTTACCCCTACCATTTCACTAAAAAACTGTCAAAAATGTTAAAAATGACAAGAGACAGTTTTTGACAATTCCTTTATTTAAATGCTTCTTCTTTCTTCCTTCATCTTCTGGTTCTTCTGGCTCTTCTGGTTCTTCCTCCGGCGTTCTCGTCCAGCATCTTCTCCGCGGCGTCTTCTATCTTCTTCTCCTCGGGCCGCTCCGCACCCATGGCATGGGGGGAGGCTCCCGCTCTTCTCTTCATCTTCTTCTCTTCTTCATCTTCTTCTTCATCTTCTTCTTCATCTCTTCTTCCTTCTTCTCTTCTTCATGTCTTCTGCGGGCCGCTCCGCAGCCATCCATGCATGGAGGGAGGCTCCCGCTGTGTGACGGCGTCTCTTCGTCTGACGGTTCTTAAATAACGGGGGGCGGGGCCACCCGGTGACCCCGCCCCCCGTTATTTAAGAACCGTCAGACGAAGAGACGCCGTCACACAGCGGGAGCCTCCCTCCATGCCAGCATGGCTGCGGAGCGGCCCGCAGAAGACATGAAGAAGAGAAGAAGGAAGAAGAGATGAAGAAGAAGATGAAGAAGAAGATGAAGAAGAGAAGAAGATGAAGAGAAGAGCGGGAGCCTCCCCCCATGCCATGGGTGCGGAGCGGCCCGAGGAGAAGAAGATAGAAGACGCCGCGGAGAAGATGCTGGACGAGAACGCCGGAGGAAGAACCAGAAGAGCCAGAAGAACCAGAAGAAGAAGAAGATGAAGGAAGAAAGAAGAAGCATTTAAATAAAGGAATTGTCAAAAACTGTCTCTTGTCATTTTTAACATTTTTGACAGTTTTTTAGTGAAATGGTAGGGGTAAGTACCCCCTTACCATTTCACACAGGGGGGGGGCCGGGATCTGGGGGTCTGGTATGGAATTTAGGGGGAACCCCACGTCAATTTTTTTTTTAAATTTTGGCTGGGGTTCCCCTTAATATCCATACCAGACCTGAAGGGCCTTGTATGGAATTTAGGGGGACCCCCACATCATTTTTTTTTTTTTTTTTTTTGGTTCGGGGTTCCCCTGTGGGGAATTCCCATGCCGTTTTTATCAATGAACTTCTATGTGTATTGTCGGCAATGCAATAGCCGCGGGTAGTTTTAAATGAGTTTTTTCCTTCCAAATGTCATTTTGCTGTCAGACTGTTCTAAACACGGGAAACATGCGCCCCTTTACAGGCATACTATAGACACCCCCCAGGTATGAAATTTAAAGGGATATTACACTTTTATTGTTTGACTTTAAGCATTATTAAAATCACTGCTCCTGAAAAAACGGCCGTTTTTAAAACTTTTTTTTGCATTGATTCATGTCCCCTGGGGCAGGACCCAGGTCCCCAAACACTTTTATTGACAATAACTTGCATATTAGCCTTTAAAATTAGCACTTTTGATTATTCATGTTCGTGTCCCATAGACTTTAACGGTGTTCGCGTGTTCGAACGAATTTTTTTCCTGTTCGCATGTTCTGGTGCGAACCGAACAGGGGGGTGTTCGGCTCATCCCTATTCAATACCTAAAAAAAAAAAAAAATCACATCAAACAGTACAACCTATATGCATTTCCACCCTCCCACCCCCTTTCAGGTTATCTAAAGTTTCTCCTTATTTTCTTCCAGCCACTTCTCCACCCTGGTCGGAGAGTCAAAAATCTGGGTTCCTCCCAGTGCAATTACTCATAGCCTTGCCGGGTAGAGAAGGGCATAAGTCAACTTAAATTTTTGTAAAGTACGCTTGGTCTGTATAAACTCTGCTCTACGTCTCTGAAGTTCCGGTGAGAATTTAGAGTAAAATGATATCTTGATACCATTGAAAAAAATATTTCCCGCCTCCCTTGCTTTCCGCAGCAATGACATTTTAGCCTTATAGTTAAGAAACTTCATCAACAGTGGCCTGGAGTATCCTCCTGCTGGCAGGGCCCTAAAGGGCACTCTATGTGCTCTTTCAATAGAGAACATTGTTGAAAATGACTCTTTTCCAAAAAGTTCAACTAGCCACTTTTCTAGGAACTCTATAGGGTTGGAGCCCTCATTCTTTTCGAGCAGCCCCACAATCCTCACATTATCCCTTCGGAGCCTATTCTCCATCTCCTCCATTTTGGACGCATGTCTGGACATCTGTTCCTTCAAACTTTTCATTTCTTTTATTTGTGGGGATATATCGTCTTCTAATTGACTAGTCCTCCCTTCCAGGGCTGTTGTTCTCTCCACTGTTTTTTGTAAGTCCTGTCTGACCAGTATCAGATCCTCTTTTACTCCTTTCATTTGATCACAAAGATCTTTAAGCGACCCATTACATGCGCTCACTGCCACAAATACATCCTTCAATGTTGGTTCATTCTCTCAGGGTAAGCAAGGCTCAGCTATTACATCTGTATTTATATTTTGTTCACTCTGCCCTGAACTTTTATTACTCAGTGTTTTGTCAAGGCCGGTGGTGCTGTAGCAGTTAACTGGTCCTGGCTTTTTCTGTCTGACAGACCCCCCTGTAGTGCTTTGGACTGTGACCCCTTCTTTGGTGGAGTCTGAACGGGGGTATGTGCATATTGTTCCAATTTTGCTGCTGCTGCTGCCATTTGCTGAGAACTTTTCTCCTTATATGAGCGTAGGTGCTGCATCCTGTACTCTCCAATTAACAGAATGCCATCCAGGCCTTGAACAAATATTCCAGTACAGTACAAATACCGTATTTATCGGCGTATAGCACGCGCCGGCATATAACACGCACCTCAAGTTTAGGAGGGAATTTTAAGGAAAAAACTTTTAGGAGGGAAGTTTAAGGAAAAAAAAACTTACATTAAAATGCCCATCAATGCAGCCTTATCGTGTCCATCTGCAGCCTTGTCAGTGTCATTGAAGCCTTTTCAGTGTCAGTGCAGCTTTGCCCCAGTGCAGAATTGTCAGTGCAGCCTTGTCAGTGCAGCTTTGCCCCAGTGCAGCCTTGTCAGTGCAGCTTTGCCCCAGTGCAGGCTTGTCAGTGCAGCTTTGCCCGAGTGCAGCCTTGTCAGTGCAGCTTTGCCCCAGTGGTCAGTGCAGCCTTCCCCCAGTGGTCAGTGCAGCCTTGCCCCAGTGGTCAGTGCAGCCTTGCCCCCAGTGTCCATTACATGCTTGGATAGATCGCCGCCGACATACACATAGCATGTAGCTTTAAATATGGCGCCGCAGAGTTCGGAGGGACACATAGTCGAGTGTACTCGGCTCTTTCCGGGGCCGCTCACAGTCCTGCCCAGTCCCGCCCTATGATGGACATAACACAGGTCCAATGGCGGGACTGGGCGTGACTGTGAGCGGCGCCGGAAAAAGCCGAGAACACTCGACTATGTGATCTCGGCTGCGCTCGTTCAGCTCTGCCGAGTCCCTCCGAACTCCGCGGCGCCATATTTAAAACTACACGCTATGTGAATGTCGGCTGCGATCGTAGCGATCGCTCCGATAGATCACAATTAGCGGGGATAGGCGTATAACACGCACCCACGATTTTCCCCTGATTTTAAGGGGAAAAAGGTGCGTGTTATACGCCGATAAATACGGTAGTTAAATGCAGTTTTCCCAGTACTGGGACGTACACAAACACCATATGCTCGCTTGTATTCTATCCCTCCCCAAGGTTAACAGTATAGATAGAGGGAGAATACCAGGGCTCAATAAGTTCCCCACTTAGGGTATCTGTGTTTAGTTGTTACCCTCTACCGGGCCGGCAAAAAAAAACAAAAACGCAAAAGCCTCAAACAAAAATTGGTGCCTGCGTTCACAAACACACAAACACCCCGTAGGTTGCTGGGAGGTCTACGGGGTATGACCTTTGCTCTCCTCCTTTCTTTTCCCCTGACTCAGTCCAGAATTAATTGTGTAAGCTCAATCCTGTATAAAGAGATACTTTCAGTGCATCAGTGGTAAATACGTGCATTTGCAACCTGTTGCAACATTCCTCGCCAAGTCGCCATAGGTTTTTAAATCTAGCCTTGATCTATTATGGCTGTATCTTCACAATATACACAATATACACAGTCTCTGGATCAGTATTTAATACATGTTTGGTGTACTCCAGAGTTACAGCTATTATATGCTTATCATGATTCTCTGTGGTGGGGGATCATGGTCATTTGGTAAGAAGTGATTTCTTCTATAGCGGTGGTGGATTACACATATGTTTGTGTTAAACAGCAGTTGAAGATTCATCTTATTGGTGGATGGACTTTACTCCCAACTTCTGCACGGGTGGATGTTGATTTTCTTCAGTTATTCACATAGACTGTTTTATTTTTTGTATTTATTTTTCAATTTATTTAATGTACATTATTCACTTGATTCACATATTTTACATGATTTATGACTTATCAACCATTCGCATTTCACTTACTATTCACATTCAATTGCGAATAGTTTGCACATTTTGTTTATTCGTGGTTTTTATTCATTCACAGGTTTAGCGCGGTTCTAATTTTTTCTACAAGAAATGGCTTGTTCGGCTTCCAGATCCTCAGTTCCCTCTGCCACAATTACTACCGCCAGTCATGGTTATGTCTTTCTAGGGAGGTGGAGGGAGATCACACAGCGTCCTCTCACTCCATACCACTGCACATCTCACATCCGGTCACACCTCTCGTGTTTGCCATAATTAACCCTGTGTGAGAGAGTTTGGTAGCACTCTGCCCTGTTGCCAGCACTTCTGCTGGGGACTCCACATCATACGCTTCGGCTAACCGTTGGGGCAGGAGGCTGAATTCCTCCCCTCGCAAACTGTGCAGCTGCCATTGGGGAGGTGAGCTGGCTGCTTCCTTTTCTGTTCCCTCATCTGGCTGCTGGGAAGTGATTGCCACCTTCTCACCATGAGCCTCCAGAACTGCCACAGGTGTGGGGCAGAGGTCTTGGACCCTCTGTCCAGTGACCAGCGCCTCAGCTGGGGAAGTTCCTTGCAACTCCACAGATACTGCTGTTGGTGCTTGGCAGAGCACACTGAAGTTTGGCCCTGATACCAGCTCTTCTGATGGAGGCTCATCAGGTTGTTCTTCCACAGCAGAAAAGTCTATCAAATCCCCTCTCTCTGCAACTGGTGCCTGGGGATAGAGGTTCACCATCTCCTGTCCGTGGAACCCAGAAGATGCTATCAGTGCTGGGCAGAGGTTAGCAGAACTCTGCCCTGTTGTCAGCACTTCAGCTTTGGGGATGGCAATCTCCAGATTTTCCACTGCCGATTCTTTAACCAGGATTTCAGAGTTGTCAACTGGTATTTCCTGATAGTCCCAGGCAAAGGGAGCCCCACCCTGCTGCTGAGCAGCGTCTAGCAGCTGTCTGTAGGCGATCTGCAGCTCCGATTCCCGAATGGCCAGAAACTCTAAATCTTCCTGTGCCCAGTGCCCTTCCGAGACATTCAGTCTTTGCTCTCTGTGCTCCATTATTTCCTCCAAACGCCACTCCCGATCACTGCCAAAGTCAGGGTCCCTGGACAGTCTCCAATACAACAATCCCAGGCCATCATAGTCAAAGCCTTCCGTGGGGCTGTCATCCACTGACCACGGGCACTCTTGGGCTACCTACCACCGGAGGGCTCTGTAGCTCTTGTCCAACCGCATCTCTGCCCGGATCAGTCTGCTTAACTCAGCTGTCCACTCCTGCTTTGGTTGTTCCCCCAATAACAGCATTTGTACTTGATACTGCGACCAGTACCTCACATGGATGGAGGGGAGAACTTTTCCCTGGTGTTGCTGCTCGAGAGCTAGCGCTTTCTTCCAGAGTTCGCAGCGGATAGAATTAGACCATCCCAGCAGGACCTGCTCTGATACTGGTCCTCTATGCTGTATCTGCATCTCTCGCAACCTCCTTCTGAATTCCTCTTCCATGGTGGCTGGTATCTGTACCTCTTCTCTCCTTTCAGTTGGTGCTGCTGTGACTTCTGCTGCTGCAGCACCTCTTTGCTGTACCCAATTTGCATCCACAGTCACTATGACTAGGTCTATGATTTCCACTCTAGGGTTAGGACCATAATATGCCAGTCTTATTTTAACAGCCCGATCAAACCATGCCTCTTCGGTGGTCCTGTCTGTTATGCTGGGCCTTTCGGTTATGTTGGGTCTTTCGGCTCTACCCATTTCGACTAGTTCTGCGATAGTGTCCCTCTTCTTACGGGCGTTGGCCGGTCAGTAGAGATGAGCTTCGAGTTCGAGTCGAACTCATGTTCGAGCCGAACATTGGCTGTTCGCAAGTTCGCCGAACAGCGAACAATTTGGGGTGTTCGCGGCAAATTCGAATGCCGCGGAACACCCTTTAAAAGTCTATGGGAGAAATCAAAAGTGCTAATTTTAAAGGCTTATATGCAAGTTATTGTCATAAAAAGTGTTTGGGGACCTGGGTCCTGCCCCAGGGGACATGGATCAATGCAAAAAATTTTTTAAAAACGGCCGTTTTTTCAGGAGCAGTGATTTTAATAATGCTTAAAGTCAAACAATAAAAGTGTAATATCCCTTTAAATTTCGTAGCTGGGGGGTGTCTATAGTATGCCTGTAAAGGGGCGCATGTTTCCCGTGTTTAAAACAGTCTGACAGAAAAATGACATTTGGAAGGAAAAAACACATTTAAAACTACCCGCGGCTATTGCACTGCCGACAATACACATAGAAGTTAATTGATAAAAACGGCATGGGAATTCCCCACAGGGCAACCCCGAACCAAAATTTAAAAAAAAAAAATGACGTGGGAGTCCCCCTAAATTCCATACAAGGCCCTTCAGGTCTGGTATGGATTTTAAGGGGAACCCCGTGCCAAAAAAAAACAAAAAACGGCGTGGGGTCCCCCCAAAAATCCATACCAGACCCTTATCCGAGCACGCAACCTGGCAGGCCGCAGGAAAAGAGGGGGGGACGAGAGTGCGCCCCCCCTCCTGAACCGTACCAGGCCACATGCCCTCAACATTGGGAGGGTGCTTTGGGGTAGCCCCCCAAAACACCTTGTCCCCATGTTGAAGAGGACAAGGGCCTCATCCCCACAACCCTGGCCGGTGGTTGTGGGGGTCTGCGGGCAGGGGCTTATCGGAATCTGGAAGCCCCCTTTAACAAGGGGACCCTCAGATCCCGGCCCCCCCCCGTGTGAAATTGTAAGGGGGTACTTACCCCTACCATTTCACTAAAAAACTGTCAAAAATGTTAAAAATGACAAGAGACAGTTTTTGACAATTCCTTTATTTAAATGCTTCTTCTTTCTTCTATCTTCCTTCATCTTCTGGATCTTCTGGTTCTTCCTCCGGCGTTCTCGTCCAGCATCTCCTCAGCGGCGTCTTCTATCTTCTTCTCCTCGGGCCGCTCCGCACCCATGGCATGGAGGGAGGCTCCCGCTCTTCTCTTCATCTTCTTCTCTTCTTCCTTCTTCTCTTATTCATTTTCTTCTCCGGGCCGCTCCGCAACCCATGCTGGCATGGAGGGAGGCTTCCGCTGTGTGACGGCGTCTCTTCGTCTGACGGTTCTTAAATAATGGGGGGCGGGGTCACCGGGTGGCCCCGCCCCCCATTATTTAAGAACCGTCAGACGAAGAGACGCCGTCACACAGCGGGAGCCTCCCTCCATGCCAGCATGGGTGCGGAGCGGCCCGGAGAAGAAAATGAAGAAGAGAAGAAGAGAAGAAGGAAGAAGAGAAGAAGAAGAAGATGAAGAGAAGAGCGGGAGCCTCCCCCCATGCCATGGGTGCGGAGTGGCCCGAGGAGAAGAAGATAGAAGACGCCGCGGAGGAGATGCTGTACGAGAACGCGGAGGAAGAACCAGAAAAACCAGAAGAACCAGAAGATGAAGGAAGATAGAAGAAAGAAGAAGCATTTAAATAAAGGAATTGTCAAAAACTGTCTCTTGTCATTTTTAACATTTTTGACAGTTTTTTTAGTGAAATGGTAGGGGTAAGTACCCCCTTACCATTTCACACAGGGGGGGGCCGGGATCTGGGGGTCCCCTTGTTAAAGGGGACTTCCAGATTCCGATAAGCCCCCCGCCCACAGACCCCCACAACCACCGGCCAGGGTTGTGGGGATGAGGCCCTTGTCCTCATCAACATGGGGACAAGGTGTTTTGGGGGGCTACCCCAAAGCACCCTCCCAATGTTGAGGGCATGTGGCCTGGTACGGTTCAGGAGGGGGGGGGCCGCACTCTCGTCCCCCCCTCTTTTCCTGCGGCCTGCCAGGTTGCGTGCTCGGATAAGGGTCTGGTATGGAATTTAGGGGGAACCCCACGCCTTTTTTTTTTTTTAATTTTGGCCGGGGTTCCCTTTAATATCCATACCAGACCTGAAGGGCCTTGTATGGAATTTAGGGGGACTCCCACGTCATTTTTTTTTTTTAATTTTGGTTCGGGGTTGCCCTGTGGGGAATTCCCATGCCGTTTTTATCAATGAACTTCTATGTGTATTGTCGGCAATGCAATAGCCGCGGGTAGTTTTAAATGGGTTTTTTCCTTCCAAATGTCATTTTTCTGTCAGACTGTTCTAAACACGGGAAACATGCGCCCCTTTACAGGCATACTATAGAGACCCCCCAGCTACGAAATTTAAAGGGATATTACACTTTTATTGTTTGACTTTAAGCATTATTAAAATCACTGCTCCTGAAAAAACGGCCGTTTTTAAAACTTTGTTTTGCATTGATCCATTTCCCCTGGGGCAGGACCCAGGTCCCCAAACACTTTTTATGACAATAACTTGCATATAAGCCTTTAAAATTAGCACTTTTGATTATTCATGTTCGTGTCCCATAGACTTTAACGGTGTTCGCGCGTTCGAACGAACTTTTTTCCTGTTCGCATGTTCTGGTGCGAACCGAACAGGGGGGTGTTCGGCTCATCCCTACCGGTCAGCCCCGGTTCTCCAGTAAGTCCTTGAGGGCAGAACGCTTTAGCTGTTCATACTGTGCTTCCATTGGCCTGTGTCCTCTTGTAGCTGTCCTTCTGGGCTGTGGGAATGATCCCGCTGCTGGCCACTAGTTGTAACGACACCCTGAGTATGAAAGGGGTTAAAGCCATTCAGGACATTCCATAGCCAAACACAAAGGCAGCTACTGAACACTCCGATTAGCCAAACAAGAAACCCATACGAATAATTCTCCCCCCCAGTACGAGACGAGGCTCTGTCTTGAGTTTCAAGCAGGAATGAATCTTTATTCAAACACATGTTATACAGATCCCACTTCAAAACACTTCCCCCCACCCTGGGAAAACAGGGCAGGTTAAACTGTCCAATGACCATGGACACACAGGTTAGGTGGGTTTAACTTCTAATCAGTAAACAGTCTTAATAGGGAGGCTGCTGGAGGAATCCCCTCTCCCTCTTTCCTCACAGCAAGACACTTAGACATCCCATAATAGTTGAGGCAGACAGCCACAATAGACAATAGAATACAGTCACACCCCAACCATCACAGCAAAAAGTACACAACATAATCAGACAGCACACATTATATAGACATATATACAGCATTGAGTCTGATTAGCACAGATCATAGTGGGGTTCTCATTCACCCTGTGCCCCTATTAGTGACTCTCGTCACAATGGCATATCCTGGGTCCCCAGAGTCTGTGTGTCTTGGGGGACATGGACCTCAATCTAAAGTACCCTATATACTCGAGTATAAGCCGAGATTTTCAGCCCTTTTTTTAGGGCTGAAAGTGCCCCCCTCGGCTTATACTCGAGTCACCGCCATCTGCTTACCTGATCAGCGTGTCATGCAGACAGACGGTGGCCAGCGTGTCATAAAAACATATGGTGACCATTCCACTGTTCAAAAGCCGTGCCTCCTCCTCATCTGTGATAGGCAGAACACTCAATTTCCCAGCAGTCAGTGTTCAGTCTATCACGGACATCCTCTCATCCTCATCTGTGGTATGAGGATGAGCGGATGTCCTTGACCGGTGCAATGGTGGCTGCAGATCGGCACACGGAGGCTGCAGATCGCCACATGGAGGCATGCACAGGACACAGAGAGGATGCAGATTGGCACAGGTAGGCTGCAATGGACACAGGGAGGCATGCACAGGACACAGGGAGGCATGCACAGGACACAGGGAGGCATGCACAGGACACAGGGAGATATGCACAGGACACAGGGAGATATGCACAGCACACAGGGAGATATGCACAGGACACAGGGTGGTATGCACAGGACACAGGGTGGTATGCACAGGACACAGGGAGGTATGCAGCTGCAGATGGGCATTGTTGACCCTCTTTTCCACTTACAGTAGCTGCTGCATTTCTCACCCTCGGCTTATACTCGAGTCAATAAGTTTTCCTAGTTTTTCGTGGTAAATTAGGGGCCTCGGCTTACATTCGGATCGACCTATACTCGAGTATATACATTACCACCACCTCAAGGGTCCCCAGGCATACAGCTCACAACGAGCACCATTCTCCCAAATGCCAGGGCTCATAATCGGTAGGCAAGAGGCTGGCATTCAGTCCCCTCCAAAAGCCTCTGTCCCGGCTAGGTCTGTCACATACCGTACTACCGTGTCACAATTGCGTGCATTGCACGGCAATCATGGGTTTAAATCAGGTGGTGAGGCATATCGCCACCTGTTAAGCACTCTCAGATTGCTTTTCAGGGGAGCAGCAGTGCCTGCTGCACTTGTTAATGAGTCCTTAGTTGCATTTGGCAGCGGCATACTTAAAGTGGATGTAAACCCTTACATATACCTAGTGAAGTGAACAGCCTCAGATGATACACAGAGATAAAACAAATCCTCCTACATAAGTTTTACATGTATATCTTCCTGTATGTCTTCCCCTTTCTATAACCTTTGGAATTCTAACATCGTGTTAGGAGATTTTGACTTCCTCATTCTGCAGTCAGTGTAGCTTGGATTACACTGGGAGACAGCTGATTGGAGGAAAGGCACACACCCCCACTCCATATAAGCAAAGACTTGCAGAGCTCTCCTGTGAATTATACAGCACTCTGCTAATCTATTTATAGCAATCTCACCAGAAACACAAACTTTAGGCTCCTGTCTCTGAGAACTTGTCATAAGTTATCATGCTGATAACAGAGCTACCGAGCAGGAGAAAGCAACGGGGCATAGCATACCTTCCAACTTTTGAACTTCAGAATGAGGGACACTTGAGAGAGGAAGTGTCCTTACACACACTGTGGCAAAAAATGGGCGTGACCAAATGATTAAGAGTGAGAGGGGCTTATGGGGCGTGGTTAAACAAAACTTGGGCTTTCTGCTTTGATTCCTGTGCCACAAGCAATAGTCTCAAAGACATAAACCCCAGTGCAATCATCTAAAAAAAAGAATAAAAAGCTTCCATTACAAATGGTTTTGCACACACTGTGGAAGAGTGCTTACACAGAGTGTGAGGTTCAGGAGTGCGTTACGTACAGAGTGTGAGGTCCAGGAGTGCGTTATATATAGAGTGTGAGGTTCGTGAGTACGTTATGTACAGAGTGCGAGGTTCAGGAGTGCGTTATGTACAGAGTGCGAAGTTCAGGAATGTATTACGTACATAAAGTCCCTTGTTACCCTATGCATACAAGAACTTCTAATTTCCCTGTAACTCAGGATATGCTGGGAGTTGTAGTTTCACTGTCATTATGGTCATGCTGGCAGTTGTAGTTCCTGGTCACCCTGACCACCTTGGGAGTTGTAGTCCCCCCTGTCACTCAGGCCATGCTGGTAGTTGTAGTTCCCCCTGTCACTTAGGCCATGCTGGTAGTTGTAGTCCCCCCTGTCACTCAGGTCATGCTGGTAGTTGTAGTCCCCCTGTCACTCAGGCCATGCTGTCACTCAGACCATGCTGGCAGTTGTAGCCACTCACCTCTGCAGCTCTCTATCCATCTCCCCGGTCTTGGTGACGATGGGCTCCCTCACAGCGTACTCCACTGCCCGCACCAAAGTTCACAGCTTGCAGAGTGAGGATCCGGCTCTGCACCACAGGGGCAACCACACTACTCTTGGTCCCCCTGGGCCCCCAGCGTCCACCCTCCTCAGTCCGCCGTGGAGAACCTGCCTCACTGGACCCATCATGTCACTAAATACCGCCACTCTATGGTGGGCGGAGTCAGGAGGAGGGGCCAGGTGCTGCTCTGTGGTGGGCAGAGTCAGGAGGAGGGGCAGGGTGCCGCTCTCTGGTGGCTGGAGTCAGGTGGAGGGGCAGGGTGGTGCTTTGTGGTGGGCGGGGTGGAGGGAGGGTCAGGGCGCTCTGTTTGTGGGGCAGAGTCAGAAGGCTGAAAGGAATATCGGCCCACCCACCCCCGACATAGGAGGCTGAATTTGACAGCTGCACTTTCCCTCATTGCAGCCTTACCCCTGCTGGCTCGCCCACCAATCCCTTGCTTGCCCACCAACCGCTGACTGTGCTAGATGTTACAGCATACTGCTGCAGGCCCTGCTCTGCATGAAGTAATACGGGACAAAGCCCCTGTCCTCCGGGACCGCAGGGAAAAGGCTCAAATGTGGGGCAGTCCCGCCCAATCCAGGACTGTTGGGAGGTATGGGCATAGTGCTTTGGAGAGACATAAGAAAACACTACAAATATATGTGCCCAGCTCAAATTTCATTAATCGGGTTTACATCCACTTTAACCACTTGCCTACTGGGCACTTAAACTCCCCTCCTGCCCAGACTTTCAGCTTTCAGTGCTCTCACAATTTGAATGACAATTACTCAGTCATGGCACTGCCTCCTCACAAGAACCCCTTCGTCTGGCGAGCAGACTCTCATCCTCCTCTGAGGTTGTCAGTGTTCCACTGCTTAGGACAGGCTCATAGTCAACGTCAGACTCAGAATCTGAATTTGAGGAGGAATCCGAAGCGGAGAGCTCCCTGTTGCTCTCGTCGGCCGCAAGAATATTGTATGCCTCCTCGGCTGAAAATAATCTTCTAAACATTGTTGGTGATGACAGAAGGCACTGATGACACGTGACACTGATGACAATGGCACTGATGTGGCACTATATGGACACTATTTGGGCTCTGATTTTACTGTGTTTTCATTGTAATTGACTTTCAAAACAGTTGGCACTCACAGATCTGCAGCTACGAAGCTCTTCCCTCCTCACGCGCGGTCTCTGTGTGAGGAGGGAGAGCTGGCAATGAGAGATGATCTCATATATTTACACTTGAGATCATCTCTCATTGGACACTCCGATCGAGTGCTAAATGGCCACTGTGAGTAAACAGGAGGACATCCAGGGACGCCCTCCCGGCAATTGAGAGTTTCGCTGTAGCCATCTTTCGGCTATACCTAATGGTTAATGCTCGTTCACATGTAAAGATCGGGGGTGGTAAAACTCTGCAGTTGTGTTTTACCATCCCCAATCCCTACCCTCTTTAGCTGCTGAGGCAGCAGCCAAGGGTGTACACATGCCACAACAGAAATCAAGCCCCCTGTTGCTTTTGGTGGGTGCTACCACCTGCCAATCATGTCCCATTTAAGTAAATGGGGCCACTCTGCAAGTGCCTCACAACTGTATGCTTCTGTGGGGTCCAAGGGGTTAAAGCAGGTGGTGAGAAAGCAAAACAACACTTAAATCCCTTGTTTGCTGTACTGCACAAGGTTGCAGTGGCTCCATTCACTTGAATGGGTCATTCTTGGCAGGTGCTACACCCACCAACCATAACATAATGAATAACTCCTGCTGCGACACGTGTATGCCCCTGGCCACTGCAGCTAAAGAGGGTGCTGATGGGGCGGGGATAATAGAAACACATCTTAATTATGGGGTTTTACCAACCCCCAAACTGCAAATGTAAATGAACCCTTACTGTTCTGAGCCCCCTATAAGCCTGCTTTCACACTGATGTGCTGCGGTTTACCTGCCTTGCGGGTGCAAGCACAGTAACTCTGCAACTTTCTTGGGTTAGTTGCACTTTGCCAAAGACTTCTATTACATGCTGCAGGTGTGATGCACTTTCTGAAAGCGCACCAAAACTCCTGCATTCAGAAGTTTTGGTGCACTTTCAGAAAGCGCACTAAACCCACAGGATATAACAGAAGTCTGTGGCTCTTCGCAGCAAGCTCGCAGGAAAATTGCAAGTACACTGCACTGCAACCGCGGTATGACTAAATCACAGCACATTAGTGTAAAAGTAGCCCTATACTATTATGCCCAGAGTATTGCTTTACACTGACCTGAATATTTCTTCTTTCATGCTGCTGGCACCACTCTGAAGACTGCTAGCTGGGATAAGAGGTAGAGTACAGTTAGTATAACTCTGCATGGGACAGGAGCCAACACTAAGGAGGAGGCATCAGCTTCTGCAGCTCTTGCTCCTTACTACAGCTCCAACTTTACAAGCCGTGCCTCTGCATTGAACACTGTTTGATGCTCTGGAATGGCAAGTCAGCAAGCCCAGGCCGTGATCTTCCAGTCACCTGTCCAAGATCTAGTGGTTGCTGACCCCCAGTGTAGAGGATTACAGAAGAGATGTACAGTAGATGCTGAAATTTTTTTTAAATGGATTAGTACTAATGTTTTCTTTCATCTTTTCCCCATTATATTTGTGACTAAGATCATTGTTTATAGGGGTTGTAAAGGTTCAGGGTTTTAAAAAAAACAAAAAAAAACCTAACATGTCATACTTACTTCCGCTGTGCAGTTGGTTTTCACAGAGTGGCCCCGATCCTCCTCTTCTGGGGTCCCTCAGTGGCGCTCCTGGCTCCTCCTCTTCTCGAGTGCCCCATCTGAGGAGCGCTCTCCCTCATGGACACCTGTGCGGGCGCACTCCCGTGTCCTGCTTCTGTGTCTATTGACACAGAAAGCAGGACTTGGCCCCGCCCCCCTGCGCCCACGTCATTAGATTTGCGGGAGCCAATGGCTGCTATCAATCTATCCAATCAGGACACAAGACACCAGCCGGAACTGGTGTGCTCGTTTCTGTCGCGGGAAACACAGGGCTCAGATAAGTATAATGTGCGTTCGGATGGGTTGCTGAGTGACAGAAGATTTTTCACCTTAAACAATTGCCGCCTGCCATATAGCAAAATGACAGCGGCAAAGTGGTTTCAATAGCCTGACTGGGCGTCATGGCGGCGATCATTGTTGCGATGTGTCAGTCTGAAACACCGCAACTACGATCTTGGTAAAGAGTCTCTGACAGAGACTCTTTACCACAAGCTCAGCCGTGTCCAATCACGCTGATCATGATGTAAACAGGAAGAGACAGTGATTGGCTTTTTCTCACTCGCATCTGTCAGACGCGAGTAGAGGAGAGCCGATCGGCTGCTCCTTTGACAGGGGGGTCTATGCTGATCAATTATCAGAACAGCCCCCCGAAGTATGCCCACACTGGACCACCAGGGACGCCACTAGGACCACCAGGGATGTCACCACAAGGTGTGCCACCCTAGACCACCAGGGATGCCAATAAGTGCCCACAATGGATGCCAATCAGTGCCCACAATGGATGCCAATCAGTGCCCACAATGGATGCCAATCAGTGCCCATAATGGGCATCACTGATTGGCAGGCATTCTTGTTTGGCACTGATTGGCATCCATCAGTACCATACATAACAGTACATCAGTGCCACCTATCAGTGCCCTTCCATGCCCATCCGTGCCGCCTATCAGTGCCCATTTGTGCCGCCTACCCGTGCCCATCCGTGCTGCCTATCCGTGCCCATCAGTGCCACCTATCTACGCCAGTCCGTGCCCATCTGTGTCTCATATAAGTGCCACCTATCAGTGCCCATCAGTGCCACCTATCAGTGCCCCAGTGCCGCATATTAGTGCCCATCATCAGTGCCCATAAATGTCACCTCATAAGTGCCACCTCATTGGTGCCACCTCATCGGTGCCGCCTTATCAATGCCCGTCAGTGCAGCCCCATCAGTGCCCATCAGTGAAGGAGAAAACTTATTTATTTACAAAGTTTTGTAACTGAAACAAAAAAAAACCTTTTTGTTTTTCAAAATTTTCGGTCTTTTTTTATTTGTTTAGCAGAAAATAAAAATCCCAGAGGTGATCAAATACCACCAAAAGAAAGCTCCATTTGTGGGAAAAAAAATTATAAAAATTTAGTTTGGGTACAGTGTAGCATGACCGCGCAATTGTCATTCAAAGTGCGACAGCGCTGAAAGCTGAAAATTGGTCTGGGCAGGAAGGTGTATAAGTGCCCTGTATTGAAGTGGTTAAAGATTTGCAGCTAAGGTTCATGACACAACTATCACATTTCTGGATATTGAACTAAAGAAGGATTTAGCCAGGGACGCTGATAAGGCAGTAGAGCCAGCCCTCCTGTTCCGGGCCCAGGCCAATCAGTTCAAAAGAGGGGCCCAGGCACCCGCTCAGCAGGAGCGATAGCTGTACTGCCTTATTGCCAACTCTTGTGGCTCCCACTACAGCTCTGCTGGCTTCTCCTCCTCTTTCTTTCTCCGGCTGCACTGCAGGAGGACTGAGATCTGCATCCTGATTCCCCTGCTATCCAGGCCTCCCAGTGTGCCCAACTCCCCTGCAGCATTGTCAGCATCCCCTCCTCTCCCGCCTGCAGCTGCTGAGGACACATAGGAGGATGTTTCAGGATGGAGAATGAGGAGTGTGCGATAAATATGTCATATTTGCCAGCCTCTTCCTTTCCTGAATGAGCACAGTGAGTGATTTGCACCGATCACTCGCGGTGTCTATTCACCATTGAAGCATAGTAAACTTTGTTTGCTATGCTTCACGGTGTTAATGAACTAGGAGCCTCAGAGCGCTTCCCATTCATTCACTGTCCAGAGCAGCTGAGGCTGTCTGTTTACACCCCTGATATTTTACCAAAGGCCCCCCCAACAGGACAGTTAAAAAATAAAAGGAGGGGGCCTGTCAGGATGTACAGGGATCTGTGATTTCTAACAGCAGCCCTGAATATAGCAATCAGACTTTGCAAAAGAGAGATTAACAGGATATTTAAATTAAATAGCAGACATCAACTGGGATTAAATCATAAATGGGATGCCTCATATTTTTATAAATAGTTTGAAGGATGCTGATGGCTCCCCAATGCAGAATACCCTAGTTACATAAAGAGCTGGAAAATTATGGCTATAATTCATGTGTTGGCCAGTAGAGGTCATGATTGTCTATAACATGAATAATACCATGCAATAAAATAAATGCATAAAAGATTCTGTTTATTGCAAATTTATACAATTTAATAAAAAATGGAAACATTACTTAGATTAAGTTCATGCCAATTTTTTGACATACACGGCTGATGCTTGATAAGAAGCAAAAGGTATTGTAAATTGGTGAAAATAGATATTTTATCCGGCAGCAGCAACTGTTTTTTTAGCCATATAAAGTGCATAAGCAAAATGTGTCAAGTCTTTGCATGTTTTTTATATTATAAATAAAAGAAAGAGGCCCTTATACCTGGAGATCTCTTTGCGGTCCATCTCTTTTTGGAAAATTTGTAATAAGGAAGGCAACACTTGGTATTTTGCACCAATTCAGGGGGGAAGGAAGCAGTCTCAATAGTGGTAGGAGAATGTTTGTACTAATATATGCATATAGTAGTATATTCTTTCACACTTTTGCTCTATTGGTCCAGGTTTGTGAATCTATTTAGTATGTGCTGCAATATATTATCAGACAAATCTAAACAAACTGTAAAGTTTTCAGCAAAGGCACCTGTAGTTAAAAAACGTTTTGTTATAAAATATGTATGCTTTTTTATTTCCTTAGTATATAATATTTTGGAGAAGATTGGGTGCCTCTTCTTACCAAGTTCTGGAGTGTCACTTGGTGTTTTTCTCAGCGCAGTTTTTATAAGTGGTGAGCAATTATTTGTCCTCTCTTGTATGTACTAAACCACAGAGAAATTTTATTAGATGCAACTCCTAGTTTTACTACGGGACTAGAGAACAACATGTTATGTATGTTACTGGAATATCATAGTAATAAGGACAGTTCCAACCTATGTTGGAACTTTAATAGCACATAAATGTATTCAGCAATGGCACAGAAGGTACAACTTATGATCGCACAGTTGAAATTTTCATGACTGACGAGCAGTAAAAAGCAGTAAAACTCTAATGGACATCTACTGAACTAATGCTCCTTAATGCGCTTTATATATATATATATATATATATGTATTGAGCATCAATTGACATAATAGCATTTACAACCAGCAAAATTATTGCCATGCAACACTTGTTCAATCACCTCTTGCAAAAAGGTTTATGCTCCTCCTCAATATGAGTACAGTCATATATATCAATCAAAACATAAATTCAAATTCAAGTCAATACTCAGTGTAGGGAAATGCATGTGCAATAAATAACTGTCCGCAGGATGTGCAATACAAAGTACAGTAATCAAAAGTTGCAAAATAAGCTTCAGTTCTTAATGTGTAGTCACAATCTCCACCACCATCATTCGTGATCCACCACAAGTGTGCCCCAGCCTCTCGCCTCAACCCCAACGGGTCTAATGGCGCTTCAGGTAGAGGCCAGTCTGCCAGCTTGGAATGGACAGGATCATCACTGCAAATAAATTCTATGAAAGCTATATCCTTTCAACCGACCATGGTTCAATATGCCATTCATAGTTATATAGGGGTTAATTTCCTAAGGCAAATAGACTGTGCACTTTGCAAAGTGCAATTGCACTCTGCAAGAATAGTTGCTCCAGAGCTTAGTAAATGAGCAGAAGCTCTGCTGACTTCCATCATCCAATCATGTGCAAGCAAAAATGCTGTTTTTTTATTTTCCTTTCGCATGATTGGGTATGCTTTGCAAAGTGAAGCTTTACCTAATTTACTAAGCTTTGGAGCAACTGCACTTGCAAAATGCAACTGCACTTTGCAAAGTGCACAGTCTACTTGCCTTTAGTAAATCAACCCCATAGAGTGGGGGTTCTCAAACACTGGACCACGGCCCGGTACCAGGCCATGGCCTCTTTGCAGCCGGGCCGTGAGTGACATCTCTCACCTCCCACCCTGCATCACCACAGTTCCACCCTCACTGTGCATCCACGGGCAGCAGAGAGATTACATCATCTCACTGCTTTCCTTCTGCCTCAGTAAGGGGTGCTGGAGATTGACAGCTTCGAACATGAAAGTGATCAAATCTGATTGAAGATCAGAAGCTTGGCAAAACTTTTATGCTTCTCTCCCTCTGCTCACCACCCTGACACCCGCCGTGGAGGACCCGGGCACTCAGGAGGGACAGGTGAGCCCGGGACACATGGTGGGTGGTCAGGTATGGATGTGGCATTTTCTGAAAAATGTAGAAGCTATCAGACAGCTGTATTGCCACCTGAATCACTTCTACAAAAAATCTGACAGCCCAGTGAACGTAAATGAACAATACTATAGCAGCCAGGAGTATGTTTACAGTTCAGTGCTGGCATCAGCAGCAAAAGGGTTGTAGAACACTTTAGGGGGGCTGACAGGATGGTTATTTTTTGTATTTACTTTTTTGTCAGAAAAATGTCAAATATTTTTGCGTATTTGCATTTTATCTTTACCACCTGTGGCTAGAAGATGATAAGTAACTATACTAAAAAGAATATTCTAAAGTGGTATTTGTGACTTTCACCACACTGGTGATGAATCACCATCATCTAAAATGGGGGTCCTCAACCACCGGGCCGTGGCCTCTCTGCATCACTGCAGTTCTGCCCCCACTGTGCAGCCGAAGGCAGCAGAGAGATAACATCACCTCTCACTGCCCACCCTCACTCTGGGAGCCATGTGCTAAAAAGCTGGGGAGAGACTGCAAGACCTGCTGTCACTGTTGCCTGCCACCAAATCGTCTTTACATTTAAAAAGTGACAAGCTGCATCTGGTATTTTCCTGGAGCAAGCAACAGTGGGACGCTTCAGCTGGTGGCAGGATAGTAACAATCCGCATCTGGTGGCAGGTGGCATGGCAAGTAACAATTTGCATCTGGTGGCAGGCGTTGTGGCAAGTGACAAGCTGCATCAGGTGGCAGGTGATATGACAGGTGACAAGCTGCATCTGAAGGCAGGCGACATGGCAAGTGACAAGCCGCATCTGAAGGCAGGTGATGTTACAAGTGACAAGCTGCATCTGGTAGCAGGTTACGTGACAAGCTGCATCTGGTGGCAGGCGACGTGGCAAGTGACAAGCTGCATCTGGTGGCAGGCGACAATGGCAAGTGACACACTCAGGGCCCCCACTGATTCTGTATTATGGTGAGTTTCATTTTATATTACAATGTAATAACAGAAATAATGTGTTTCAATCATCCTGACACCATATTAACCATGGTGCTGTGATAAAAGAAGCGCCAACACCAACCATTGCCCTGACAAATTTTCTGCGAAAAACCGCACCCCCCCCCGGCCTTGGCATATTATTCTTCCACACAGCTGGAGCAGCTAAAAACTTGTAAACACTGCCATCTGCTGGCTGAATAATATATCTCTACTAAATACTTATATATTGTAGATGTTGCACAAAATACAATTCTGTGTTCCAACACCCCCACTCAATAACTATTCCTTACAGTATATTAGTCCCATTTTGGATCTCAGTTCTATAAATCTGTTTCTTGTAAGCAGATTTGTCAAAGCATCTTCAATCCTCATCAGCATCTCTGATCCACTTTTGTTTCTCATGAGTTGGAAGTCTTTGCATCTCATCCCATGAATCTGGATCTGGCTTTAATGCTATGTGAGAAACATAGGACAGATGTTTGGCTGGGATGCCTTTATTGCTTCTGGTGACCTTCCTGATTGAAGCCTCTTGTGGCCTGGTTTCTTCTTTTACTGTATTTGGATAGTCTGTGTTAATTCCAATTTTTGTGTCACTTTGTTGCTTATCTTCATGTGACACTGATGTGGAATTTCCCTCAGTTTGAAGCATTTGTGTTCATGAAATTTTGAACACACTGAAGTTTCATAAACAATTACACTTCTACTGATGGCTAAGTTGCTTGTGTCTTGATGTAGAATTCTGTATCACTTTTAAGATTCACTGTACCCCACAAGAAACCTTCTTTTTGATTTTGCCCATTTTGTACATTTTTGTTTTGGAATGTGCACAAAGGCTTTGCTTCAAAACATATTTAGATGGTTCATATTTGGGGCTTTTCCATTCCACAGTTCATATTGAGTTTTCTCAGTTGATTTTCCTGGTAGTCAATTTTGGAGATAGCATGCCATTACAATTGCCTCCCCCAGTATGTGGTTGGCATGTCTGCATCAAACAACATAGTTCTTCCACTCTCACATAGAGTATGGTTTCTTTTTTTCTGCAACCCTGTTCTGTTTTGGGTTGTATGGTAAATTAGTTTGAAATATCATGCCGTGCTTTCTGAGAATCGCCTGCGTTATCATCTGTATATTCAGTTCCATTGTCTGTATGCAATACACTGGGCACTGGTGTAAAATATGGTCCGGGAACACACTGTACACTTTTGCTGCCACTGTGCTCTTGCTGGGTGTCCAGTGTGCTCCTGTTCCTTTAAGGGGGGTTGGGCTGCCTCCAGGCCCACCTGCCCCTCATCTATCCATTTAATGCATGTGCTTCCATTGTGGAGATGCTTATAAATTCAGTAGCGTTAGGACTGCAAGCATACACAGGGTGCCATGAAGAGGCCTTGCAGCTTATGCATGCGTTTGCAAATGCGTGCTAACTAAACCCCTGTTTTTAACGCAGACTGTTGGACAGGTTAATTTGGTCAGTTGGCAGACTGGTTGGTGAGTGAAGCTATGGAATGTTCTGTTTTTGTCTTACACTGGGCATTTTGCCAAATTTGTTGCTTACCTGAGCCAAATAATGTTCAAGTTTCTCTGGTACTTCACTTTTGTTGTGTAACAAATATAGTGTAGTATACCTGAAGTAATCATCTATGAAAGTGAGAAAATACCTCTTCTTTCCTTTAGTCATTTTTTCCATTGGACCACAAAGATCTGAATGAACTAAGTCCAGAAGTTTCTTAGCTCTGCTGTTATTCTGCTTTGGAAAGGCTTTTTCTTGTAATTTTTTCTTTTATGCAGCTGGTGCCTTTCATTGTTTGATCACATGGACTAATTTTTATTCCACTTGCATATCATTCTCAGTTCATTTCTTTATTATGTCAAGACTTTTGTGCCCAAGTCCCCTATGCCATGTGTGAATGCAGTTTGAATTTTTCTTCTCCTTGGTAGTATTAACCACTTCATTGCAGTTTAGCTAATTCAGTTCATCTTTAATTTTAGCCTTTGCACGAAAGATATCCTCTTTTGTGATGGCACAACTGTCATCTTGGAAGGTCATTACATTGCCTTGTTTTGTGAACTTTTTCACTGACAAAAAACTGGTTTCAAGAGCAGGGACATACAGGACATTTTTCACAGGTATCTTTCTGGTGACAATATAGGACAGTAAAAAAAATCTCCTATTCCTTCAGATTCCATTATTTGCCCATTAGCTGTGGTGATTTTTTCCTGTTTTACTCTGGTCAAGGTGAATAAAGAACTTTCTGTCATTTGTCATGTGACTCGTAACTCTTGAATCAACACACCATGCCTGAAAAGATGAGGTGCAACTTATGGATTAAAAAACATCTTCATTATCTGAAGCAAAATCAGTTTCTTCCTTCACACGTTTGGCCTTTTGTAGTTTAGTATGTTTTTGCATCCTAGCTTTCCAGATTCTGCAACCTGCTTTTAAATGACCTTGTTTCTTGCACACAAAACATCCACATGTTTCTTGTTACATGTTACTATTTTTATTCCTATTTTTCATCTTTAAAGCAGACTCTGCGACAGAAGCACTGTCACTAATAATGTTTTCTGTTTTCCGCTTGTATTCATCCACGAGCTTCCCCTTAACATATTTCAATGTCAGTTCATCATCTGGACATGCATCAAGTGCTGTGACAAACATTTCATAACTTTCTGCTAAGTCAATGAGTAATGGTGATGGGACATTCAAATCTTTTATTTCTTCTCCTATACCTCTCAGGTCTTATATAATCCTGAATATCCTGGCCTTTCTTCATCTTGGTTTTGTATAGCTTTCTAATTAAATACAGTTTATTGCTGAGATTAGCACTATCATGTATCTTTTGTAATCCTTCCCACATTTCTTTAGCAGTATGTATGATTTGATAATTTTCTATGCTAATAAATGAGATTGTGCTCTTAGCTTTTTGGTCATTCTATATCCACTCACTCATCTTAAGGGTGTTCTGGCCTGACTTCATTTATGCGTGTTAACGTACCTTCTCCTAATAGCAGCATTCAACTTGAATATTCAAGACTGGTAGTTCTGGTTTGTCTGATTTGCAAATTAAAGCTTTGGTGCAGCTGTGTTACTGGCCATTTTCTTTTATTCTGTTGCAGTCTTCTTTCGGTTGATATTGTTTGCTGTATCTACTGGCTAATGTAGTTGTTGCACAAAATACATGAACACTGTATTCCAACAATTTTTAAATTTGCCTGTCAGGGAAGACCAGCCAGTACTCAAGATGGCCGAAGGAGAAGTCGACCTGTGACCTCAGCCTGTCAGGGAAGACCAGCCAGTACTCAAGATGGCCAACGGAGAAGTCGACCTGTGACCTCAGCCTCTGCCAGAACACCTTTGGTGCACCTGTGTGCACATTACCAAGAGGCTATTTAAACTTGGTCTGTGCTTGCATCCAGTGCTGTCCATTCTACAGCGTTCCCGCGTGTTCCTGCCTGCTTTACCCGTGATACCTGCACCTGTTTACCGACCCAGCTTGCCTCTGACTCTGCTACCTGCTGCCTGCATCTGACCCGGCTTGTTCTGACTCCGCATCTGCTTGCTCCTTCTACTACCACGCTGCCAGCCCGTTGCCGACCCTGCCTGCATCCAGACTACGCTCCTGCCTCCGCTTCTGCTCCTGACGTTCCCGCCAGTGTTTGACCCGGCTTGCCTGACCTGCATCTTCCGCTCATTGGAGAACCCTGCTCCAGCACCGTGCCACCTGCTGCTGTTCTACATTACAGTGAAGATGAACTGTTTGGCACTTGTGCGACTCTGCACTTCTGCTCCTCCTGTCTACTCTATCAGGGGGCCAGAATCAGATGAGCAAGAGAGGCCGTTCCCTGCATATCAGGCTCTACCGTCAGGTACGTGACAGTAACGGACAGCCATGTATGAGCCTGCGCAGGGACCCTCTCCTATGGATAAACTTTGCCAGCACCTGGCCGGCTTGGCACAAGCCGTCAAAGACCGACAGCAGGGCTACACTCAGCTAGAGGGACGCCTACAGACCCTGACGGGCGCTGCAACTCCGCAGGGTCCACCTTTAGCATCAGCCTCCTCTCAGGGATCTTCTCCTGCCCCTGCCGTGGTCATGCTCCCACCTGAGCCCAGGGTACCTACCCCAGACCGGTTCCTGGGTGAACGCAGCAAGTTTAGAGCGTTTCGGAACGCATGTGAACTGTATTTTGCCCTTCAACCCCACACATTCTCCTTAGAAGCTACCAGGGTTGGCTTTGTAATCTCACTGCTACAAGGGGAGCCACAGTCCTGGGCCCACCGCCTTCTGGAACAGAAGGCCGAATGCTTATCCGACTTAACCTCTTTCTTCAGTGCCATGGCCCAGCTGTACGAAGATCCTCAGCAGACAGCTTCAGCCGAAGCAGCCCTTCATGCACTTCAACAGGGTCGTAGGGCGGTGGAAGACTACATCTCTGAATTTCGACGATGGGCATTTGACACGAACTGGAACGATGCCACCCTACGATACCAATTTCGTATGGGCCTCTCCGAACCACTCAAAGATGAGTTAGCGCGGGTAGGGGTACCCCCTACCTTAGAAACTCTGATTGATCTATCCATCCAGATCGATCGCCGGCTGAGAGAATGCAGACTAGAGAGAGCGTCCACTCCATCCCGTCCAGTGTGGATGTTACCTCAGGTACCCAGCTCGTCCTATCCCGGTCCACCTGCTCCAGCCACTCCGGCTCCTGACGCCCCAGAACCTATGCAACTCGGCCTGCTGCGGCCATCTTTTACTGTTGAAGAACGACAACGCTGCTGCCAACAGAACTTATGCCTATACTGCGGGGGATCCGGACATTACGTGAGGTCCTGCCCAGTGAAACCTCGTAAGTCTCTCTTCACTACTTCTGCCTCGCTAACCCCAAGCTCGCTTAACAACTCCGCTCACTTTACTATTCCCATTTCTCTACAGCTGCCAGTGAAGGACTCTTCAGACTAATACCATAATTGATTCCGGAGCCTGCAGCTGCTTTGTGGACTTGTCCTTTGCTGCTGAACATCATATCCCCCTGCAGCCTAAAGCACAGAAACTCACAGTTCACTTGGCCGATGGTTCCACCATTAAGTCCAGGGCAGTCACTCACGAAACCATTCCTCTGCTGACCATCATGTCCCAGGAACACTGAGAACTGCTACGACTAGACGCCATTGCTTCCCCTCTGTTCCCAGTTATCCTCGGTATAATAGATACAAGAGGAGCAGCGCTGTGATAAAAAAGTTCTATATGATAAAACCAGAACAAAAATTGTGAAAATATTAAGCCCAAAAAAATTTGGGATAGGCTCCAAGTTCATAAATTACATAAACAGCTGGACCGTCCTATTCAAAAACCAATCTTGGATGGTAAATAGAAGAAGCGTGAATAATTGAAAATCAATGAGTCCTTCACCACACCACTGTGATAGTAAAAATGCGCGCTTACCAAATGGCAAGCTTGGAAGAGCTTGCGACCTTAACCCGGTCGGGGCCTTTCAGGGTGAAACCATCAGGGAGAGGCACGCCACTTTGGCTTGGATTAAGCACGCTGTTCTTCCAATTACCACTCTATGTGGAGATGTGACCCCTGGCTAGGGATAGGCGCAGGGTTCTACAAATTCTGTCTCCACTCCTGTAAGTTTGTCATTTCCTTTAATTTTTGTGTGTTTTAAAGTTCTGCTGGGCTCTATAGTTCCACAGGCAAGGGGAGTTATCCCCTTGCCTGTGGAACTATAGAGCCCAGCAGAACTTTAAAACACACAAAAATTAAAGGAAATGACACACTTACAGGAGTGGAGACAGAATTTGTAGAACCCTGCGCCTAGCCCTAGCCAGGGGTCACATCTCCACATAGAGTGGTAATTGGAAGAACAGCGTGCTTAATCCAAGCCAAAGTGGCGTGCCTCTCCCTGATGGTTTCACCCTGAAAGGCCCCGACCGGGTTAAGGTCGCAAGCTCTTCCAAGCTTGCCATTTGGTAAGCGCGCATTTTTACTATCACAGTGGTGTGGTGAAGGACTCATTGATTTTCAATTATTCACGCTTCTTCTATTTACCATCCAAGATTGGTTTTTGAATAGGACGGTCCAGCTGTTTATGTAATTTATGAACTTGGAGCCTATTCCAAATTTTTTTGGGCTTAATATTTTCACAATTTTTGTTCTGGTTTTATCATATAGAACTTTTTTATCACAGCGCTGCTCCTCTTGTATCTATTTTGCCATGTTGTATGTGTGTATCTCACGTTTTAGCGGCTGCTATTTATATTGATTTTTTGATCACTGATTTGTCACATTAGATTGTTTTCAATTTCTGTTTTTCAATTTGTTTCTATGCACCAACTCAGCTAAGGTATAGCGCGGTGATTTGCCTTTTTTCTATCCTCGGTATACCTTGGTTGAAGGCCCACGATCCCCATATCGACTGGTCTAAAGGAAGCATTAACTTCATCTCCTCTTACTGCACCCAGCACTGCCTACAGACCTCCTGTGATGTTCCCGCTCTGCTGTGTCTAGATGCGGACTCTGTAACCAGTCAGCTTGTGCCTACAGCCTACCACAGCTTCCTAGACGTGTTTAGTAAGAAGGGGGCAGAGATCCTCCCACCTCATCGGCCCTATGACTGCCCTATAGAGCTACTCTCCGGAGCCGAAGCTCCCTTTGGAAGGATTTTCCCTTTGTCTGAAAGCGAGCTGGTGGCACTGAAGGACTATATCAATGACAGTCTCAGGAAAGGGTTCATCCGCCCTTCCATGTCTCTAGCTGGGGCGGGGATTTTCTTCGTCCAGAAGAAGGATTAGTCGTTAAGGCCCTGTGTGGACTACCGTGAACTTAACAAGGTGACGGTGAAGAACCGTTACCCACTTCCATTAGTTCCCGAACTTTTTCAAAGACTTGGTTCCGCTACCATATTTACCAAATTGGATCTTCGGGGCGCCTATAATTTGGTGCGCATTTGGGAGGGAGACGAGTGGAAGACTGCTTTCCGCACACAATTTGGGCATTAAGAGTATCTCGTGATGCCCTTCGGGCTCTGCAACTCCCCGGCTACCTTCCAGAATTTCATTAATGATGTTCTCAGAGACTTCCTGGACTTATTTGTCATTGTATACCTTGATGATATGCTAATTTTTTCTTCCTCCCTAGAACACCACCGCAGACACGTGAGAAGTGCATTAACCCGCCTTCGACAACACGGATTATATGCCAAACCCGAGAAGTGCGAGTTTGAAAGCCAGAGTATCCAATTTCTGGGGCTGATCATTTCCACCGAAGGTATCCGGATGGATCCCCAGAAGGTAATGGCTATCCTGGACTGGCCTACTCCATGTGACAAGAAAGGTATTCAACGTTTCATAGGCTTTGCAAACTTTTATCGAAAATTTATTCGGGGGTTCTCGGCAATCATTGCCCCCATTACACAGCTTACCAAACAGGGGTCCTGATTCCGCTGGTCTCCAGAGGCTCAGTCGGCCTTTGAAACGCTGAAGAGGTTTTTCACATCCGCACCCGTCTTGAAGCACCCAGACATGGCCTTACCATATGTCTTAGAAGTGGACGCCTTGGAAACTGCGGTGGGAGCTATCTTGTCCCAAAGACAGGGCCCCAAGGCCCTGTTGCACCCAGTCGCGTTCTTCTTGCGTAAACTGTCTAGCGCGGAGAAGAATTACGACGTTGGGGAACACGAACTTTTAGCAATTAAGGCAGCATTAGAAGAATGGAGATACCTTCTCGAGGGAGCAGCACATCCAATCTTAATCTACACAGATCACAAGAATCTCGAATATCTAAGAACAGCAAAGAGATTGAGACCTTGCCAGGCCAGGTGGGCACTTTTCTTTTCGAGATTGACCTTCCATCTGACATACAGACCTGGATCCAAGAACATAAAGCCGGATGCGCTATCACGCATGTTTAGCAAATCCCAAGACATCTCTCCCCCGGATACGATCCTGTCCTCTGGAAATTTCCTTCTCCTACAAGGGGACTTAATGACGCAGATTAAACAAGCCTCTGTGAGGAGTTCTACACCATCTGGGATCACTTTACGGACACAGGAAAGGCTACTCTGGTATGAGGATAAGGTCTTCGTGCCGGAGGATCTACGAACTGCCACGTTGAGCATGTGCCACGACCACGTGCTGGCAGGACACTTTGGGGTCAGCAAGACTGCTGAATTGGTGCAGCGAACCTTCTGGTGGCCGGGGGTAGCAAGACACTGTAGGAGATATGTGGAATCGTGCACCACCTGCATCCATAATAAGAACCGCAAATCCAGGGCCTGGGGTCTGTTGAAGCCATTACCTGTCCCGAGCAGACCATGGAGAATGATTTCAATTGACTTCATTGTGGAACTGCCCCCATCTGAGGGATACAGTACTATCTTTGTAATCGTTGATCGATTGTCCAAGATGGCCCACTTCATTCCTATGAAGGGCACCCCTTCTGCACAAGAGACGGCACGGATCTTCATCAGAGAGGTTATAAGACTCCATGGGGTTCCGGCTAACATCGTCTCAGACAGAGGGGTCCAGTTCACCTCCAGATTCTGGAGATCCTTGTGTGAATCCTTGGGTATTGAACTTTCATTCTCTTCAGCCTATCATCCGCAGACTAATGGTCAGACAGAAAGGACCAACCAGACACTGGAACAATATCTGCGCTGCTTCTCCTCCTTTTCACAAGACGATTGGGTGTCCTTACTTCCCTTAACGGAGTTTGCCTACAATAATTCTTCTCATTCAGCCACGAAACAATCTCACACTGGAACCAGCCTTCCAGTTGTATATATACACACAATCCGTTCCAGCTTTTCTTTTATTTCACATGTGGAACGGATTGTGTGTATATATACAACTGGAAGGCTGGTTCATCACCTTAATCCTTTCTGTTGGAGATTATTAAGCACTAAAGCCTTACACGCAAGTGTGGGCAATTGGAGTTGGTGAGTGAGTTTTTCATCGGGAGTGGGTCCACTCAAACACCTGGGTGTGGTGGAAGTTGGAAGGAAGACATATCACTGTTTTTGATGGACTTTATCACCAATATAATTTGATGTACTGTTATTTTTATTATATTAATTTCTGAATGAGAATTTGCACTTTCACAACTTGTCACATGATTTTCACTTGGTGTTCACTTTATACATATATGAAGATATATGTGTATATACACAATTCACTGTGTATTTATAAATAGGTATATTGTATATACTTTATCTGGTACTTAATTAGACACAGTAAAAGTATAGCACATTGTGTGAATTGAGCGCCACGGTTTTATTCAGCGTGTGGTTTAACACTGGCTGACACGTTATAGAAGAAAACATTATACAGGTGTCTATTGTATGCCTGTAAAGTGACATGTGTTTCCCGTGCTTAGAACAGTCCCTGCACAAAATGACATTTTTAAAGGAATAAAAGTCATTTAAAACTGCTTGCGGCTTTAATGTAATGTCGGGTCCCGGCAATATGGATGAAAATCAGTGAGACAAACGGCATGGGTACCCCCCACCACCCAGTCCATTATCAGACCTTTTGGGTCTTGTAAGGATATTAAGGGGAACCCCGCACCCAAATTAAAAAAAAGGAAAGGTGTGGGGCCCCCATGCCCTATATACTCTGAACAGCAGTATACAGGCGGTGCAAACAAGACAGGGACTGTAGGTTTGTTGTTAAGTAGAATCTGTTTGTAATTTTGAACTGGTACATTTTTAACCACTTGCCGACCGCCTCACGCCTATATACGTGAGCAGAATGGCATGGGCAGGCAAAATCACGTACCTGGTACGTGATTGCCTTCCCGCGGGCGGGGGGTCCGATCGGACCCCCCCCCGGTGCCAGCGGCGGTCGGCATTTGGCTGGGAGAGTTGAGAGACGAGGGGGAGGCCATCCGATCATGGCCCCCCCTCGCGATCGCTCCCAGCCAATGAGAAACATCCCCTGCCTCTGTATAGTACGCAGAGGATGTGATGTCATCTCTCCTCGGCTCGGGAGTTCCGTTCCCGCGCCGAGGAGAGAAGACATGTGAGTGAGTGCACAACACTACACAACACAGTAGAACATGCCAGGCACACTAAACACCCCCGATCCCCCCGATCGCCCCCCGATCCCCCCCCAATCACCCCACCCCCTGTCACAAACTGACACCAAGCAGGTTTTTTTTTTTTTCTGATTACTGCATAGTGTCAGTTTGTGACAGTTAGAAGTGGTAGGGCAGTGAGTATTAGCCCCCTGTAGGTCTAGGGTACCCCCCTAACCCCCCCTAATAAAGTTTTACTTTATTTTAATAACTGTTACGGGTGATGCTGGTTAGTTCGTTTATTTTTTATAGTGTCAGGGCACCCGCCGTTCATTACCGGATAAAGGTTTAGCCCCCTGATCGCCCGGCGGTGATATGCGTCGCCCCAGGCAGCGTCAGATTAGCGCCAGTACCGCTAACACCCACGCACGCAGCATACGCCTCCCTTAGTGGTATAGTATCTGAACGGATCAATATCTGATCCGATCAGATCTATACTAGCGTCCCCAGCAGTTTAGGGTTCCCAAAAAACGCAGTGTTAGCGGGATCAGCCCACATACCTGCTAGCACCTGCGTTTTGCCCCTCCGCCCAGCCCAGCCCAGCCCACCCAAGTGCAGTATCGATCGATCACTGTCACTTACAAAACACTAAACGCATAACTGCAGCATTCGCAGAGTCAGGCCTGATCCCTGTGATCGCTAACAGTTTTTTTGGTAGCGTTTTGGTGAACTGGCAAGCACCAGTCCCAGGCAGCGTCAGGTTAGCGCCAGTACCGCTAACACCCACGCACACACCGTACACCTCTCTTTGTGGTATAGTATCTGAACGGATCAATATCTGATCCGATCAGATCTATACTAGCGTCCCCAGCAGTTTAGGGTTCCCAAAAACGCAGTGTTAGTGGGATCAGCACAGATACCTGCTAGCACCTGCGTTTTGCCCCTCTGCCCGGCCCGGCCCAGCCCAGCCCACCCAAGTGCAGTATCGATCGATCACTGACACTTACAAAACACTAAACGCATAACTGCAGCGTTCGCAGAGTCAGGCCTGATCCCTGCGATCGCTAACAGTTTTTTTTGTAGCGTTTTGGTGAACTGGCAAGCGCCAGTGGCCTAGTACACCCCGGTCGTAGTCAAACCAGCACTGCAGTAACACTTGGTGACGTGACGAGTCCCATAAGTGCAGTTCAAGCTGGTGAGGTGGCAAGCACAAGTAGTGTCCCGCTGCCACCAAAAAGACAAACACAGGCCCGTCGTGCCCATAGTGCCCTTCCTACTGCATTCGCCAATCCTAATTGGGAACCCACCGCTTCTGCAGCGCCCGTACTTCCCCCATTCACATCCCCAACCAAATGCAGTCGGTTGCATGAGAGGCATTTTTATGTCCTCCCGAGTACCCCTACCCAACGAACCCCCCCCAAATTGATGTCGTGTCTGCAGCAAGCGCGGATATAGGAGTGACTCCCGCTATTATTGTCCCTCCTGTCCTGACAATCCTGGTCTTTGCATTGGTGAATGTTTTGAACGCTACCATTCACTAGTTGAGTATTAGCGTAGGGTACAGCATTCCACAGACTAGGACACACTTTCACAGGGTCTCCCAAGATGCCATCGCATTTTGAGAGACCCGAACCTGGAACTGGTTACAGTTATAAAAGTTACAAGTTTGCAAAAAAAACACAAACAAAAATAAAAAAAAATAGTTGTCGTTTTATTCTCAAATGTAAACAGCAATTGCACCATGCATGTGAGGTATCACCGCGAAGGTCAGATCGAGGGCAGTATTTTTAGCAGTAGGCCTCCTCTGTAAATCTAAAGTGGTAACCTGTAAAGGCTTTTAAAGGCTTTTAAAAATGTATTAATTTTGTTGCCACTGCACGTTTGTGCGCAATTTTAAAGCATGTCATGTTTGGTATCCATGTACTCGGCTTAAGATCATCTTTTTTATTCCATCAAACATTTGGGCAATATAGTGTGTTTTAGTGCATTAAAATTTAAAAAAGTGTGTTTTTTTAGAAACAAAAAATGCGTTTGAAAAATCGCTGCGCAAATACCGTGTGAAAAAAAAAATGAAACACCCACCATTTTAATCTGTAGGGCATTTGCTTTAAAAAAAATATATAATGTTTGGGGGTTCAAAGTAATTTTCTTGCAAAAAAAAATAATTTTTTCACGTAATCAAAAAGTGTCAGAAAGGGTTTTGTCTTCAAGTGGTTAGAAGAGTGGGTGATGTGTGACATAAGCTTCTAAATGTTGTGCATAAAACGCCAGGATAGTTCAAAACCCCCCAAATGACCCCATTTTGGAAAGTAGACACCCCAAGCTATTTGCTGAGAGTCATGTCGAGTCCATGGAATATTTTATATTGTGACACAAGTTGCGGGAAAGAGACAAATTTTTTTTTTTTTTTGCACAAGGTTGTCACTAAATGATATATTGCTCAAACATGCCATGGGGATATGTGAAATTACACTCCAAAATACATTCTGCTGCTTCTCCTGAGTACGGGGATACCACATGTGTGGGACTTTTTGGGAGCCTAGCCGCGCACGGGACCCCGAAAACCAAGCACCGCCTTCAGGCTTTCTAAGGGCGTAAATTTTTGATTTCACTCTTCACTGCCTATCACAGTTTCGGAGGCCATGGAATGCCCAGGTGGCACAAAACCCCCCCAAATGACCCCATTTTGGAAAGTAGACACCCCAAGCTATTTGCTGAGAGGTATAGTGAGTATTTTGCAGACCTCACTTTTTGTCACAAAGTTTTGAAAATTGAAAAAAGAAAAAAAAAATTATTTTCTGGTCTTTCTTCATTTTCAAAAACAAATGAGAGCTGCAAAATACTCACCATGCCTCTCAGCAAATAGCTTGGGGTGTCTACTTTCCAAAATGGGGTCATTTGGGGGGGTTTTGTGCCATCTTGGCATTTTATGGCCTTCAAAACTGTGATAGGTAGTGAGAATTCCAGAAAATGTACCCTAGTTTGTAGACGCTATAACTTTTGCGCAAACCAATAAATATACGCTTATTGACATTTTTTTTACCAAAGACATGTGGCCGAATACATTTTGGCCTAAATGTATGACTAAAATTTAGTTTATTGGATTTTTTTTATAACAAAAAGTAGAAAATATCATTTTTTTTCAAAATTTTCAGTCTTTTTCCGTTTATAGCGCAAAAAATAAAAACGGCAGAGGTGATCAAATACCATCAAAAGAAAGCTGTATTTGTGGGAAGAAAAGGACGCAAATTTCGTTTGGGTACAGCATTGCATGACCGCGCAATTAGCAGTTAAAGCGACGCAGTGCCGAATTGTAAAAAGTGCTCTGGTCAGGAAGGGGGTAAAATCTTCCGGGGCTGAAGTGGTTAAAGTGTAGCTCCAGCCAAAAAATTTTATTTTTAAGCTTTTTGGAAAACATAGAGAAGGGTTATCACCCCTGTAACATTTGTTTTGCTGTCTGTGCACCTCTTCAGAAGATTTCACCTCACTTTCTGTCCCAATGACAAATGTTTTTTTTGAAAATGTGGGGTTTTTAGTGAAACAAGGATTGGTGATAAAGCATCAGTGAAGAGGAGACACATTTTTCCCATTATAACTCTTACAGGAGAGAATTTCCCTTCCTAGGGGTAGATTTCATCTCACTTCCTGTTGTCTCCTTCCATTTGCATTTAGGAGTCGTTTGAAAGTAGGGGCCTGCCCTATATACTCTGCAGAAATTGGGGCCTTAGGTGTTGGTGTTGCCACAACACTGTAAGCCCTCACAGTTACTCTTGGTGGGCGTAGGAACTGAATTGTAATTACATGCACCTGTTGAACAGGGGCAGAAAAATTGGGCCTTTGGTGGTGGTGGTGCTGGTGCCACAACACTGTAAGTCTTCACAGTTACTCTTGGTGGGCGCAGAAACGGGCCCTGCTATGAAATATTAGATCAAGAATTCTAATTACATGTCCCTGTTGAACAGGGGCAGAAAAATTGGGCCTTAGGCACTGGTGCCACAACACTTCAACCCCTCACAGACACTTTAGTTGGAGCTCAAGAACGAGCCCTGCTGCGAAGTATTGCATCAAAAATTGTAATTACATGCCCCTGTTAAACAGGGGCTGAAAAATTGGGCCTTAGGCACTGGTGCTACAGCACTACAACCCCTCACAGATACTCTAGTTGGAGCGCAGGAACAAGCCCTGCTGCAAAGTATTGCATAAAAATTTATAATTACACACCCCTGTTAAACAGGGGCTGAAAAATTGGGTCTTAGGCACTGGTGCTGGTGCCACAACACTGCAACCCCTCACAAATACTCTAGTTGAGCGCAGCAACGAACCCTCCTTGCAAAATATTGCACCAAAAATTGTAATTACATGCCCCTGTTAAACAGGGGCTGAAAAATTGGGCCTTAGCCACTGGTGACGGCGTCCAGAACAAAAAATATTCTTACAAGCTATCAGCATGATCATTGAGGAGGAAGAGGATAGTCACTCAGCATCAGCATAGGCAGTCTTGAAGGGATCTGACATTTCAAAAAAAATTATTCGGTTACATCAGCATCAGGTGCTTGGTAGCTGGTGGTGATCCAAGACTGATTCATTTTTATGAAGGTCAGACGATCGACCGAGTCGGTGGACAGACGCATCCGGTGATCAGTTACAAAGCCTCCAGCAGCACTGAATGTGCGTTCCGAAAAAGCGCTGGATGCAGGACAGGACAGTAGCTCAATTGCATACTGTGCAAGCTCTTGCCAGTGATCCATCCTCAAGACCCAGTAACCCAGAGGATTTTTGGTGGGAAAGGTGTCCAAGTCAGATCTAGCCCCTAGGTATTCCTGCACCATGTAAAACAGACGTTGGCGATGGTTGCTGGAACCGATCATACCTTGGGGCTGTGGACTAAAAAATTGTCTGAACACATCGGTCAGACAGCCACCTTCTCCACCGCTCCTTCTTTGACTGACCGAAGCCTCAGCAACACGTTGTCCAGGAACAGGAGTTTGTAACCTCCCAGTCTCTGGGAACGCGTTGCACAGACCTTTCTGCAAGGCCTCCCGAAGATGTTTCATCCTCTGCTCCCTCTACGACGGCAAGATAAGGTCCGCAACCTTACCCTTGTAATGTGGATCAAGGAGGGTTGTCAGCCAGTAACAATCCCTCTCCTTTATACCATGAATAAGAGGATCCTTCCGCAGGATCAGGGAGGCCATGCAGTGTAGGTTTGCTGAGGCATTCGGTCCGGAGTCCTCTGGGTCACCAAGGACGACATTATCCGCAGCCACCTCCTCCCAGCAGGCCTGTACTGGCCATAGGGACTACCGGGAGATGATGTCTCTGTGGGCCAGTCAGGTGCAGTCCTGGAGCCGCTCCTCTCTGACAGTGAGTGATCGCAATTTCACTCCTATCAGGAGGAGAAGCTTCCTTCCATTAGGCATTATGCTCCCTCCAGCCTGCAGGGGGAGATAGACCAACGGCAGACTTTCCTTCCTCTCTCCCCTATCACTTGTTATCACATGACTGGAGAGAGGAACGAGAAGCTGCCTTCAAAACAGTGAGTACATGTGGGAGAGGGAGGACACCGATGTGAAGGGCTGCTGATGGGGGCTCTCTGATGGGGACTGTGATGTGAAGTGGGCTGCTGGTGGGGACTGTGATGTGAAGTGGGCTGCTGGTGGGGACTGTGATGTGAAGTGGGCTGCTGGTGGGGACTCTGATGTGAAGTGAGCTGCTGGTGGGGACTCTGATGTGAAGGGAGCTGCTGGTGGGGACTCTGATGTGAAGTGGGCTGCTGGTGGGGACTCTGATGTAAAGTGGGCTGCTGGTGGGGACTCTGATGTAAAGTGGGCTGCTGGTGGGGACTCTGATGTGAAGCGAGCTGCTGGTGGGGACTCTGATGTGAAGGTAGCTGCTGGTGGGGACTCTGATGTAAAGTGGGCTGCTGGTGGGGACTCTGATGTAAAGTGGGCTGCTGGTGGGGACTCTGATGTAAAGTGGGCTGCTGGTGGGGACTCTGATGTAAAGTGGGCTGCTGGTGGGGACTCTGATGTAAAGTGGGCTGTTGGTGGGGATTCTGATGTGAAGGGAGCTGCTGGTGGGGATTCTGATGTGAAGGGAGCTGCTGGTGGGGACTCTGATGTGAAGGGAGCTGCTGGTGGGGACTCTGATGTAAAGTGGGCTGCTGGTTGGGACTCTGATGTGAAGGGAGCTGCTGGTGGGGACTCTGATGTGAAGGGAGCTGCTGGTGGGGACTCTGATGTAAAGTGGGCTGCTGGTGGGGACTCTGATGTAAAGTGGGCTGCTGGTTGGGACTCTGATGTGAAGGGAGCTGCTGGTGGGGACTCTGATGTAAAGTGGGCTTCTGGTGGGGACTCTGATGTAAAGTGGGCTGCTGGTGGGGACTCTGATGTGAAGGGAGCTGCTGGTGGGGACTCTGATGTAAAGTGGGCTGCTGGTGGGGACTCTGATGTAAAGTGGGCTGCTGGTGGGGACTCTGATGTGAAGGGAGCTGCTGGTGGGGACTCTGATGTGAAGGGAGCTGCTGGTGGGGACTCTGATGTGAAGGGAGCTGCTGGTGGGGACTCTGATGTGAAGGGAGCTGCTGGTGGGGACTCTGATGTGAAGGGAGCTGCTGGTGGGGACTCTGATGTAAAGTGGGCTGCTGGTGGGGACTCTGATGTAAAGTGGGCTGCTGGTTGGGACTCTGATGTGAAGGGAGCTGCTGGTGGGGACTCTGATGTAAAGTGGGCTTCTGGTGGGGACTCTGATGTAAAGTGGGCTGCTGGTGGGGACTCTGATGTGAAGGGAGCTGCTGGTGGGGACTCTGATGTAAAGTGGGCTGCTGGTGGGGACTCTGATGTAAAGTGGGCTGCTGGTGGGGACTCTGATGTGAAGGGAGCTGCTGGTGGGGACTCTGATGTGAAGGGAGCTGCTGGTGGGGACTCTGATGTGAAGGGAGCTGCTGGTGGGGACTCTGATATGAAGGGAGCTGCTGGTGGGGACTCTGATGTGAAGGGAGCTGCTGGTGGGGACTCTGATGTGAAGGGAGCTGCTGGTGGGGACTCTGATGTGAAGGGGGCTGCTGGTGGGGATTCTGATGTGAAGAGAGCTGCTGATGGGGACTCTGATGTGAAGGGAGCTGCTGGTGGGGACTCTGATGTGAAGGGAGCTGCTGGTGGGGACTCTGATGTGAAGGAAGCTGCTGGTGGGGACTCCTATGTGAAGTGGGCTGCTGGTGGGGACACTCTGATGTAAGGGGGATGCTGTTGGGGACACTCTGATGTAAGGGTGACGCTGTTGGGGACACTCAAAATTAAAGTGGGCCAGTCATGAGGAAGTCCAGGGCCAAATTTTTGTCCCAGTCCAGCCCTGCCTCCCAGCCATGTACAAGTCCATGGGTTTCTTCAGACTGTAAATGATCCCTTAAAGACTGCTGCTGATCCTGAGTGCCAGGCTCCACCTCCATGCTGACACAATCCTCCTCCTCCACCTCCTCCTCGTCCTCTTCCTGAGTGATCGGCGGGCACGCAGGAACACAGTCTGGATAAAGGGGCCTTGAGAGGTAAGGAAGTCCTCCTCTTCCTGCCTCTGTTCTGCCTCAAGTGCCCTGTCCATTATTCCATGCAGCGTGTGCTCCAACAGGTGGACAAGGGGGGCAGTGTCACTGATGCATGCACTGTCACTGCTCACCATCCTCGTGGCCTCCTCAGATGGTGACAGGACAGTGCATGCATCCCTGATCATGGCCCACTGGCAAAGGGAAAAAGAACAAGCTCCCCTGACCCTGTCCTGGTGCCATAGTCGCACAGGTACTCATTGATGGCCCTCTGCTACGTGTGCAGCCGCTGCAGCATGGCCAACGTTGAGTTCCACCTGGTGGACATGTCACAGATTATCAATAAAGAATTCCTTCGTGCTTGTCGGATAGTAAAAGTGAAAAATGAGTGAAAATTCTCAATAATATTAAAAGATGAAAATGTGACAATCACATGACAAAGTATTGTATTGCAGCAAAATGAGGGTGTTCACACGAACACTTAATGACGTAAATAATGTATTAGAATTTTGCGCAATATTCTAGTGGGTGGAAAAATGTGAGTCTAATAAGGTGCATCAGAGTGTACACAATGTGTATCGAAATGATAAAAAATGTAATAAAATAAATAAATAATTAGTCGTGGTAGTGGTGGCATATAAAGCCTTCACCGCAAGGACCAGTTGTCTCTATACTGCAGTTTATGGCTATAGCCACTAACTCCTAATTGGTGATAATAGAGTAGGGTATAGTGCATCAAAGTGAACACAATATGTATCTCTTTTTGTCACCATGAGCTTCATATAAAGTCCCACCATTTTTGATATACTTTGCTGCCTCGGCCGCTTTAGTGTATATTTCGCTACAGATGACAGGAATGGAGGCACATGGCTTTACCCAGCCATATTAACCTCATTTAAAGTCCCAATTTCCCCAATCCCCCCTTTTTATTTACAATATGTATCTAGAAATTATTGACAAAAGTATAAAAATAAATAAATAATGGTAGAAGTGGCACAAACAGCCTTTACTGTGAGGACCAATTGTCTCTACATCACCGTTGGCTGCTGCAGCCACTAGCACCTGGTTAGTGATAATATGTGCAAATTGTGCAATGTAAAAATAGTGTCATAAAGCCACTCAGAAATAAGAATGAAAATAAACATAAATTAAATAAATAATACACGCTGGTGCTAGATAGCAATAAACAAGTTAATGTGATAAAGTCCACTGGAGAAAAAAATAAAATTGAAATTACAGCAAGAGAGTCTTTAAAAAGGAAATCGTGTTAATGGGGACCCTCTGATCTTTTGATCAATAACTGGCAGGTGTTATATATAATGTGTTGAGCTTGTGACACTCCTGATGGTGTCTCCTGTGTGTAGTCTCACAAAAGTCTCACCTTCAAAATATGGTAAAGAAGCATTAGGGGGTTGTAGATTTCTGGTACAAGCTCTATCAATGTGGTCCATGCATTCTTCCCTGTTATTCCTCCATCGTTGTTACATAGGTTGGACTTGATGGACTTGTGTCTTTTTTCAACCTCACCTACTATGTAACTATGTAACTATGTAGCTGTTCCTACACCACTCCGATCTTATTGCCTCAGTATTGGGGGAGGTAAAAACAAGTAGGGGAGGGGGAAGAGAGGAAGGCTCCACTAGTGTGATAATGTTTTTAAAAAGGGGGATAATAGTGTGGGGCGTGTACTAAACCCCCTGAGGCATAATTGGACAAAGCCACCCTGGCTTTGGCCAATTACGGCTCTCTGTATGCACGGCGCTGTGATTGGCAAGCATGCGGGTCATAGTGCATGCTTGGCCAATCATCAGCCAGCAATGCACTGCGATGCCGCAGTGAATTAAGGGCCTTAACGCGCCACTCAAATTTGGCACGAACGGCCCATATCATTTGCAATTCGACGAACGGTCGAACAGCCGATGTTCGAGTCGAACATGTGTTCGACTCGAACTCGAAGCTCATCAGAAATCCTGGCCAGGAGACACTGAAGTAGGCAGCAGGCAAACCGGTAGCTGGCAGATGCAGAAGCTCTGAGTGGTCAGGCTTTGGTTGGCAACAACCAGGAAGCAGAATCAGGGCCAGGCTAAGGTCAGTATCAGGTTAGCTGAGACAATACCAGAACAGCAGACAGGAGACAAAGTTGGGTCACAAACTGGAGTGAGCAATGGAATATCAGGAGTAAGCAAAATCAAATGAAACTAGGTCAGAACACAGGAGCAAACACAGGACAAGGTTACAGGCACTAGGATCTGATGACCATTTAGTGATCTTCTGTACTCCTGTACAGCTAGGCCACAGGGCGCCAAAACATCTATGCTCCTGTGCATGTTCATCAACTATCACGGCCTGGAGTCAGGCTCGGAGGCCAGTAGCTATAGTAGTGGAGCGGTACCAACTGACAAGCAGGACAGATATACGTGCAGGTCACCCTGGTTGATAGCACAGGTTTATCTGAGGTGCAGGGTCTAAGTACTAACCAGTATTTACAACAGCTCCTGATGGTGGAGATGGGCTTTGCTGCGTGTTAGTACCAGGTCACGGTCCTCAGGATTGACCCACCAGGAGGTGAACAGGCCGGGGTCTAGTAGCAGATATAGCAGGTAGGGATCAAGCAAAAGCATAGTCGAGGAACAAGCCAAAGGTCAGTAATGAATAGCTGCAGTTTGGGATTAGGCAGAAACGTAGTCGAGGAACAAGCCAAAGGTTGGTAACAAATGGTAGCAGCAGGAGAGACAAAAGCGAGATATTGGCTGGAGAGAGCACAATAATCTGGCAAACATGAAGTGCAGAGATATGGCTTAAATCTGGACACTTATGGGAGGAGCAAAGAGTTCAAAGTTCAAGACAAACAAGATTCAAGGCAGGATCATTTAAAGAATTATCCAGCATTCCAAGTGATTTAGCAAGCAGAGTCATTGCCAGACATAGCAAGAGTGCCAGGTTCAAGTCCAGGCCCTGACAGTACTCCCCTCCTCCCTGGATGTCCCCTGGATGTCTTACAGCCAGGTTTGTGAGGAAACCTTTGGTGGAATTCCCTTTTTAATCTAGGGCATGAACATACTCCTTAGGCTCCCAAGAATTTTCTTCTGGCCCATAACCTTCTCATTGAACCAGACATTGTAATTTGTTCCTAATGATCCTGAAATCAAGAATTTATTTCACAGCAAATTCTTCTTCACCCTGTACCTCAGCAGGTGGAGGAGGTGGATTAATTCTTCCAGAAAAATGATTTTCATGAAATGAGTAGAGCAATGTGTAAAACAGGGTGAATCTTCATACTGTCATTAAGTTTTAAGCGAAGTAAACAGGTCCCACAAACTTTTGACCCAACTTTGCAGATGGGATATGAACCTTCAAATTTTTAGTGGATAACCAAGTTTTGTCACCCACATGAAAGTTAGGAATCGATCTAGGATGTCTGTCAGCGGCCTTGTAATATTTCTGAGCCTCCTTCAATGTATCGATCAATTTTTCCTGAATCTCCTGTAATGTAGTTAATCTGTTGTTAACAGCGGGAATTGGAGTTGAGCTAGGGAGATAAGGAATAAAAACTGGATGATACCCGGTGTTTAAGAAAAAGAGGCTTTGGGAAGTGGAGCTATGTTTAGAGTTATAAGCCAACTCTGTCGTAGGAAGGTAGTCCATCCAATCTTCCTGAAGATAACTCACAAAACCTCAACTGTATTGCTCCAAAGTTTGATTGGTCCTCCCAGTCTGACCATTAGACTGAGGATGAAAAGCAGAGGAATGATTAATTGTTACACCAAAATCTGAGCAAAAACATCTCCAAAAGTTTGAGGTAAACTGTACTCCTCTGTCAGACACCACATTATCAGGAAAGCCATGTATTTTAAAAACTTCTTGAACCATTACCTCTGCAGTTTGTTTAGCAGAGGGTACCCCCCTAACTAGTACAAAATGAGCCCTTTTGAAGGGGGAAGAATGACCACAAAGTCCTTAGAAATTGACCCCATGGTCTTGATGGAACAGGCAGCATTTGGAATAACCCCAGAGGAGAAGATGGGGGTGTCTTATTGCGAGCACAGGTCAGACACAAGGCCACATAACTGTTGACATCTTTCGTTAACCCAGGCCACCAAAAGGAACGTGATAAGAGTTCTTCAGTCTTAAAAACCCCAAACCAGCAAGTTTAGAGTCGTGACCCAATCTGAGGGATTCTACCCAAGCTGATTCAAGTACATAGAGGTGATGCGTTTGAGTCCAAAAGCCGTTTTTGTATTTGAGGTTAATGTTCTTAGGAGGATGATTAAAAAGTGGGTCATTCTCATACCCCTCCTTGAGAAGATTCAAAAATGTCTTAGAACTCGTGGCCCCTAGAAAGTTCTTTTGAGGCAGGATCATACGTTCAGAGATGAGAGGCCCAGACAACATCCACAATATTGCATCACCCTTACCAATCCTAGACGCAGGGCAGTACGAAATAAGAAAATGTAATCTGGGGGGGGATAGGGTCCAACGAGAAAGTTTTAAACATAATTAAGATGATTAGCAATTCCGAAATTGGGGAAAAATCCCTGGCAATGTTTTTTTCATGCTACAAGCAAGACAAGGAAAAAATACAAAATGTCTATCATTCCTTTTTTGTTGAATGCAGCTAAGGTATTGATCCCAAAATATTGGAAATAAAAGAAAATACCAACTACGTTGGATTGGTTTAGAGCAGGGATCCTCAAACTATGGCCCTCCAGCTGTTGCAGAACTACACATCCCATGAGGCATTGTAAAACTCTGACATTCACAGACATGACTAGGCATGATGGGAATTGTAGTTCCTGAACACCTGGAGGGCCGCAGTTTGAAGACCCCTGGTTTAGAGAGGCAGAACCAGATTAATTGAAGAACTGGTACATGATTCCTATTTGAAATTCTTTAGAAAAGCTGGTTTGAGTTTAAACAGTCTTTGGTTTACATAGATTATGTGAGTATTACACAGATTATGTGGGTAATGAAAATATATCAGAGGAGGAAAGAGAGGGAGTGGGGGAGGAAATCCCATAATATGTTAAAGAGACAGTGGATGAGAAATGGAACAAGTCCTGCATGGGCATTTCTTTCCTGCTACCCTGAGTTCCTCCTCCTTTTTTTTTCATCACAGTACTTTGAAATAGTGAATTTGCTCACAGATAAAGGAGGAAGGGTATAGGACTATGGTGAGGGAAGATAAGGGTAGTACTGGGGAGGTGTAACTCTCCCTAGCTTTTGCCCTCTAAACTATCACAAATGGATTTTCATTTTATTCCTATGTTTTTGGCATGGTGTTTTTTTTTCTTTTTTTAATGATCTGATTATGTCACAACACAGGAAGTAATGAGATGATGGGGGGTGATTTAAGGGGTGGGGGGGTATAGGGGGCTTAGATTAGGTAGAGAAGCCTAGTAACCGCTAGATTTTTTTCTGAGGGGGAAGACCTGCTGGAGTTTTTGCATTTAGATGCGGGGTGTCTCCACCTTTAATGTTACCTCTTGCCTCCTCTCCGGGGAAGAATTTTGATATATTTGGTTATTATGATAAAGGTTCTAGTAGATGCACCTTTTATACTGTATAAATAAAAATTTTGCGAGCTACCAAAAAGATAACCAAACTTAAGTCACACTTAAATCCTTGTGTTGTGGTGAAAAAAATAAATATAAAAATGAAAAAACTATACAGCTGCTAGCACTGATCACACTCCCATATTCTGTGCTAAAAAAATATATCAATCAAAATAATGCAGCGCTGTAAATAAACATCCTCATCACAATAATATCTTGATCATGCTTGTAATTATAAAGTGCTAAAGTGCCAAAAAAAATATTCAAAATTCATATACATCAACTAGTATGTGTATGTTGGGGGGTGACCGGATGTGCTAGAGTGAGGACGTGTGTAACCTAGCTCCCACAGCAGCTCCGGAAGAGATCCTGCTCGCTGATGCCGATGCTGAAGCAGTGACGCAAGGACGGCTTATACCCGCCGTGATTCAGCCGCCTTAGCCCAAGGGATCCTGACTATAATGCTGGGATGGGAGAGAGAAGAGAGCCGCTGGTGCCTTTTGACGATATTCCCGTCACCATTCTCGGTGCACAGTGTGTTGCACGGACAGCCGGTGTTTTCCAGCCAGCAGCTGAGTGGGGGAGAGCCCACAGAGACTGTCCAGTAGCAGAAGTAAGGGAAGAGACCCTTTTGGCAAAACGTGAGTGGATCCTGTATTAGGACGCTATTATAACTATAACTGTTAGAGGAAGTCCTGGCTTGTCCTACAGCGACATCTAGTGGACACTGATTCGCCTGCAGTTGAAAAGGGAAAAAAGAAAAAAAAAAGGTGTCCCAGGGACTGTTGCAGGTATATCTCTCTCCCCTTCTCTTTCTTATCTCGGAGGAGTGAGCATTGTCTGGCCTTAACCACTTCCAGACCGTCACACGCCGATGTTCGTCCAAACTTTAAAGGGGTATATCTTTGTTATGGCAGCAGCTAGCTACCATAACCCCAGTATTCCCGTTTTCGTGCGGCGGTCCTCTTTCTGATAAAAGTGGTCCCTGTGGCGGATTCGCTGTGAGATCACTATTATCGGGGCCGGGAGAGGGCCCCCCCTTCCGCCGCAATCCGGTGCCCTCCGTCGCTTGCCGGAGCCGTCAGTAGCGGCATCCTACTCCGTGCTGTGTCTGGAGACGAGTGAGGCTAAGATGGCGCCCACTCGTCTCCATGACACTGCTGGGCAGAAGCGACGTCAAAAGAAAACTTCCGCCCACGCCTCTTAAAAGGCATATTTTTTTCAATGTCATTTTTTTAATGACTTTTTTTTTATTTATTTTTTTTTATTGCATTTTAGTGTAAATATGAGATCTGAGGTCTTTTTGATCCCAGATCTCATATTTAAGAGGTCCTATCATGCTTTTTTCTTCTACAAGGGATGTTTACATTCCTTGTAATAGGAATAAAAGTGACACAATTTTCTTTTTTTTAAACGGTGTAAAAATAAATAAAATAATGTAAAATAAATAATAAAAATAAAAAAAACTTTTTTTTAAAAACCAAGTGCGCTTGCAATCCAGTGATCAAAAAATGTGAATAAAATTTAACTGAATAAGTTGTGAATCAGTATAAGATGAGTATATTAATTTATATTAATTACCAATAATAAATATTGCCAAGTTCAAAAAGTGCTTGTAAATAAATTATAAAATCAAATATGAGTAAATGTACATTCAGTGATCTAACACAAGCATAATCAAATCCATAATTTCTAAATAAAAAATTCCAAAGTTCATAAATAACTAGTGAATTGAAAGGTAGTAGTGGTAGAGATAAATTCAGTCCATTCATAAAGAGTTCAGTGAAGGTACACCAATCACATGGAGGGGAATCACATATCCATCCACAGTTTGTTTAAACACAGCCCGTATAGGTGAGGAGGGAGGAAGGGAGTGTGAAAAAAATCCCAGCAACCGGTGACTCCAGGGGACAATAAGGATGGACCCTTACCAGACACGGTGGACCTCCTTAATAGCAAGGTCTTGTGCGCGTGCAGATACAGCCCTCTGCAGGGACAGATGGATGGCGGCGTCCGAATCCTCGTTCCGACAGGAGGCAGTTCTAGCATGTCATCTTGTTGTATCTCTTGTTGTAAATCAAGAATGCTTTCGGAATTAAGAATGCCACTTCAGCCAGGTTGCGCGGTCGTGTGACGCTGCACCCAAACAAAATTGACGTCCTTTGTTTCCCACAAATAGAGCTTTCTTTTGGTGGTATTTGATTGCCTCTGTGGTTTTTATTTTTTGCGCTGTCTCCATGTGTTCATCTCTAAAGACCTTAGAGATGAACACATGGAGACAGCGCAAAAAATAAAAACCACAGTGACAATCAAATACCACCAAAAGAAAGCTCTATTTGTGGGAAAAAAAGGACGTCAATTTTGTTTCGGTGCAGCGTCACACGACCGCGTAACCAGGCTGAAGTTGCATTCTTAATTCCGAAAGCATTCCTAATTTACAACAAGAGATACAACAAGATGACACGCTGGAACTGCCTCCTGTCGGAACGAGGATTCAGACGCCGCCATCCATCTGTCCCTGCAGAGGGCTGTATCTGCACGCGCACAAGACCTTGCTATTAAGGAGGTCCACCGTGTCTGGTAAGGGTCCATCCTTATTGTCCCCTGGAGTCACCGGTTGCTGGGATTTTTCTTCACACTCCCTTCCTCTCTCCTCACCTATACGGGCTGTTTAAATGAACTGTGGATATGTGATTCCCCTCCACGTGATTGGTGTACCTTCACTGAACTCTTTATGAATGGACTGAATTTATCTCTACCACTATTAACTTTCAATTCACTAGTTATTTATGAACTTTGGAATTTTTTATTTAGCAGTTATGGATTTGATTATTTTTGTGTTAGATCACTGAATGTACATTTACTCATATTTGATTTTATAATTTATTTACAAGCACTTTTTGAACTTGGCCATATTTATTATTGGTAATTAATATACTCATCTTATACTGATTCGCAACCTATTCAGTTATATTTTATTCACATTTTTTGATCACTGGATTGCAAGCGCACTTAGTATATTCTTCTTAGCTCATTACATCGATATTAGTGTTTTTTTGTTGCAGCTGCAATCTAAGGTGTTTTATAGCCTTTTAGCGCGGTACCTTTTTTCTTTATATTTTTTCAAAACCCCCCGTCCTGACTAGCTCGCGCGCAGAAGCGAACGCATATGCGGGTAGCGTCCGCATATGAAAACGGTGGTCAAACCACACATGCGAGGTATTGCTGCGACCGGTAGAGTGAGAGCAATAATTCTAGCCCTAGACCTCCTCTAACGCAAAACATGCAACCTGTAGAATTTTTTGAACGTCGCCTATGGAGATTTTTGAGGGTAAAAGTTTGACACCATTCCACGAGCGGGCGCAATTTTGAAGCGTGACATGTTGGGTATCAATTTACTCGGCGTAACATTATATTTTACAATATAAAAAAAATTGGGCTAACTTTACTGTTGCCTTATTTTTTTATTCAAAAAAGTGAATATTTTCCAAAAAAAGTGCGCTTATAAAAAGTATTGCAACAACCGCCATTTTATTCTCTAGGGTATTAGAAAAAAAACATATATAATGTTTGGGGGTTCTAAGTAATTTTCTAGCAAAAAAACCTGTTTTAAACATGTAAACACCCAAAAATCCAAAACGAGGCTGGTCCTTAAGTGGTTAAGTTGGGGAGGAGGTATTGGGCTACTATAATACCCTGCTATGACGAAGAAGAGGGGGGGGGGACCCAACACAGCAGAATGGTGCTACCGCCAGCATGCAGTTGCAGCGAGCTTGGAAGGGGAATCAGGTAGCGGCCAAACTGGAGAAATTTGCACATACCCCGGGTCAGACACCTACAAAAGGAGGGCTACAAAACTTGCAAGTACAACTGGGGCCCCGGCTGCAAAAAAAGCCAAGGCTATAGCCAAGCAGTAGTAGTACTGGAGGTGAACTATATAGGGGAGAAATCTGTAGGGGAGGATATCCTGGATGCCTCAGAGTCTCTGCCTAGGGCTGGAGCCCCAATAGAAGGAGAACCGTCACTGAAAGAAGTCCTGCAAGCAATTAATTCTTGTAAACTTTCTTTAAGTGAATTGTCTGACTAGCTTAAAACCATTAGGGAAGAGTTATCCTTTGTCAAAAAGATAAACTCCCAAAAATTGATGCAAAAGTTTGCCACCATCCCTGAACAGTACAAAAAGAACCTCAAATAGGTGGGATTTTACAGGCAAAATCAAATTAGATTGACAAAATTATATTTAAAAATAAATTTTATTGTACAAAATAGTATAAAAGAGACAAATCTACAAAAATACAAAAACAATCATAAAAATAGCACCATTACAATGTATTACAGTGATGGCAAAAAATCCCACTACACGGATGCTCCTTATCCATGAGTGAGAATCCGACGTGTTTCGAAATAGTTAATTATACAGTCTTCCTCAGGGACAATTGTTGCCATTTCTGAAAAGTACAAATATAATATAAATTACTTACATATATCTTATCACATTCATCTAAAGCTTGTGCTGAAATATATGAAAAGCTTACAAATCAAAAAGAAAATTTCTATGCTCCATTGGATTTTCACTCAGTCTGTGTAAGCCTTTTATTATGCAAAGGAACCCCCGGATCTTTTAGTCCAAAAGAAGCACCAAATTAAAAGGCGGAAATCCGCCTTGAGGGAATTAGACACAGCAAAAATGCGGAGATCTGCGAGAAAAAACACAGCATGTGGTAAAGCTAGGTGAAAAAAAAAATTATATGCTACACTTACAAAAAGTTGTGCGATATGATGTCCCAAATGCAAATTTTTGGAAAAGATTTACTCCCAAGGAGGGGGGTATTCACACCACTCACTGATGGAGACGAAAGATTCCCAGCCCTAAAAGACAGTGGGGAGGGAGAATATAGGGATCGTTTAAATAATCTATAATGAATAAGGGGAAAGGACTATGAGGTTGGAGGCACTGGTAAAAGTGCCAGTCCCCAAGGGGAACCTCCAAAAGGAAAAAGTTCCCCTCCACAAGGGCAGCCCAGAGTCCCAAACAATGAAATAAATCCAAATTCTATCATATATATGTCAAAATGTATCAAATCATGTCCAAAAATTCATCCAGCTTACCAAGCTTTGCTGAGTGTCTCTTCCGCAGATGGATCCACAGCCGCCCAAAGTCCGAAAAGCGTCCAGTTAACCACCTAAGGACCGCCTCACGCCGATGTACGTCGGCAAGGCGGCACGGGCAGGCAAAATCACGTACATGTACGTGATTTGCCTCCTGCGGGTGGGGGGTCCGATCGGACCCCCCCGGTGCCCGAGGCGGTCCTGTTTTGTCCCCCGGCGATCGGAGGTGAGGGGGAGGCCATCCATTCGTGGCCCCCCCTCGCGATCGCCGCCGGCCAATGAGAATCTTCCTTTGCTGCTGTATGCTAAACAGCAGCAAATGAAATGATGTCATCTCTCCTCGGCTCGGTATTTTCCGTTCCGGCGCCGAGGAGAGAAGACATCTATGTGAGTGTAAAGCACAAACACACACAGTAGAACATGCCAGGCACACAAAACACCCCGACCCCCCCCCCCCCGATCGCCCCCCGATCCCCCCCAATCACCCCCCCCTGTCACAAACTGACACCAAGCAGTTTTTTTTTTTTCTGATTACTGCATTGGTGTCAGTTTGTGACAGTTACAGTTTTGGGACAGTTAGGGTTAGCCGGTGACGCTAGTTAGGGACGTAAATATTTAGGTTCGCCGTCAGCGTTTTATAGCGTCAGGGACCCCATATACTACCTAATAAATGTTTTAACCCCTTGATGGCCCCCTAGTTAACCCTCTCACCACTGATCACCGTATAACCGTTACAGGTGACGCTGGTTAGTTTGTTTATTTTTTATAGTGTCAGGGCACCCGCCGTTTATTACCGAATAAAGGTTTAGCCCCCTGATCGCCCGGCGGTGATATGCATCGCCCCAGGCAGCGTCAGATTAGCGCCAGTACCGCTAAAACCCACGCACGCAGCATACGCCTCCCTTAGTGGTATAGTATCTGATCGGATCAATATCTGATCAGATCTATACTGGCGTCCCCAGCAGTTTAGGGTTCCCAAAAACGCAGTGTTAGCGGGATCAGCCCAGATACCTGCTAGCACCTGCGTTTTGCCCCTCCTCCCGGCCCAGCCCACCCAAGTGCAGTATCGATCGATCACTAAACGCATAACTGCAGCGTTCGCAGAGTCAGGCCCGATCCCTGCGATCGCTAACAGTTTTTTTGGTAGCATTTTGGTGAACTGGCAAGCAAGCACCAGCCCCAGGCAGCGTCAGGTTAGCGCCAGTGGCGCTAACACCCACGCACGCACCGTACACCTCCCTTAGTGGTATAGTATCTGAACGGATCAATATCTGATCCGATCTATACTAGCGTCCCCAGCGGTTTAGGGTTCCCAAAAATGCAGTGTTAGAGGGATCAGCCCAGATACCTGCTAGCACCTGCGTTTTGCCCCTCCGCCCGGCCCGGCCCAGCCCACCCAAGTGCAGTATCGATCGATCACTGACACTTACAAAACACTAAATGCATAACTGCAGCATTCACAGAGTCAGGCCTGATCCCTGCGATCGCTAACAGGTTTTTTTGTAGCGTTTTGGTGAACTGGCAAGCACCAGTGGCCTAGTACACCCCGGTCGTAGTCAAACCAGCACTGCAGTAACACTTGGTGACGTGGCGAGTCCCATAAGTGCAGTTCAAGCTGGTGAGGTGGCAAGCACAAGTAGCGTCCCGCTGCCACCAAAAAGACAAACACAGGCCCGTCGTGCCCATAATGCCCTTCCTGCTGCATTCGCCAATCCTAATTGGGAACTCACCACTTCTGCAGCGCCCGTACTTCCCCCATTCACATCCCCAACCAAGTGCAGTCGGCTGCATGAGAGGCATTTTCTTTATGTCCTCCCGAGTACCCCTACCCAACGAACCCCCCAAAAAAGATGTTGTGTCTGCAGCAAGCGCGGATATAGACGTGACACCCGCTATTATTGTCCCTCCTGTCCTGACAATCCTGGTTTTTGCATTGGTGAATGTTTTGAACGCTACCATGCACTAGTTGAGTATTAGTGTAGGGTACAGCATTGCACAGACTAGGCACACTTTCACAGGGTCTCCCAAGATGCCATCGCATTTTGAGAGACCCGAACCTGGAACCGGTTGCAGTTATAAAAGTTAGTTACAAAAAAAGTGTAAAAAAAAAAATATATATATATAAAAAAAAAAAATAGTTGTCGTTTTATTGTTCTCTCACTCTCTATTCTCTCTCTATTGTTCTGCTCTTTTTTACTGTATTCTATTCTGCAATGTTTTATTGTTATTATGTTTTATCATGTTTGCTTTTCAGGTATGCAATTTTTTATACTTTACCGTTTACTGTGCTTTATTGTTAACCATTTTTTTGTCTTCAGCTACGCCATTCACGACTTTGAGTGGTTATACCAGAATGATGCCTGCAGGTTTAGGTATCATCTTGGTATCATTCTTTTCAGCCAGCGGTCGGCTTTCATGTAAAAGCAATCCTAGCGGCTAATTAGCCTCTAGACTGCTTTTACAAGCCGTGGGAGGGAATGCCCCCCCCCCACCGTCTTCCGTGTTTTTCTCTGGCTCTCCTGTCTCAACAGGGAACCTGAGAATGCAGCCGGTGATTCAGCCAGCTGACCATAGAGCTGATCAGAAACCAGAGTGGCTCCAAACATCTCTATGGCCTAAGAAACCGGAAGCTACGAGCATTTTATGACTTAGATTTCGCCGGATGTAAATAGCGCCATTGGGAAATTGGGGAAGCATTTTATCAATTTTTTCAAAAAAGAGTACCTGTCACTACCTATTGCTATCATAGGGGATATTTACATTCCCCGAGATAACAATAAAAATGATTAAAAAAAAAAAAATGAAAGGAACAGTTTAAAAATAAGATAAAAAAGCAAAAAAAAATAAAGAAAAAAAATAAAATAAAATAAAAAAAAGCACCCCTGTCGCCCCCTGCTCTCGCGCTAAGGCGAACGCAAGCGGCGGTCTGTCGTCAAACGTAAACAGCAATTGCACCATGCATGTGAGGTATCACCGCGAAGGTCAGATCGAGGGCAGTAATTTTTGCAGTAGACCTCCTCTGTAAATCTAAAGTGGTATCCTGTAAAGGCTTTTAAAGGCTTTTAAAAATGTATTTATTTTGTTGCCACTGCACGTTTGTGCGCAATTGTAAAGCATGTCATGTTTGGTATCCATGTACTCGGCCTAAGATCATCTTTTTTATTTCATCAAACATTTGGGCAATATAGTGTGTTTTAGTGCATTAAAATTTAAAAAAGTGTGTTTTTTCCCCAAAAAATGCGTTTGAAAAATCGCTGCGCAAATACTGTGTGAAAAAAAAATGAAACACCCACCATTTTAATCTGTAGGGCATTTGCTTTAAAAAAATATATAATGTTTGGGGGTTCAAAGTAATTTTCTTGCAAAAAAAAATAACTTTTTCATGTAAACAATAAGTGTCAGAAAGGGCTTTGTCTTCAAGTGGTTAGAAGAGTGGGTGATGTGTGACATAAGCTTCTAAATGTTGTGCATAAAATGCCAGGACAGTTCAAAACCCCCCCAAATGACCCCATTTTGGAAAGTAGACACCCCAAGCTATTTGCTGAGAGGCATGTCGAGTCCATGGAATATTTTATATTGCGACACAAGTTGCGGGAAAGAGACAAATTATTTTTTTTTTTTTTTGCACAAAATTGTCACTAAATGATATATTGCTCAAACATGCCATGGGAATATGTGAAATTACACCCCAAAATACATTCTGCTGCTTCTCCTGAGTACGGGGATACCACATGTGTGAGACTTTTTGGGAGCCTAGCCGCGCACGGGACCCCGAAAACCAAGCACCGCCTTCAGGCTTTCTAAGAGCGTGAATTTTTGATTTCACTCTTCACTGCCTATCACAGTTTCGGAGGCCATGGAATGCCCAGGTGACACAAACCCTCCCCCCAAATGACCCCATTTTGGAAAGTAGACACCCCAAGCTATTTGCTGAGAGGTATAGTGAGTATTTTGCAGACCTCACTTTTTGTCACAAAGTTTTGAAAATTTAAAAAAGAAAAAAAAAATGTTTTTTCTTGTCTTTCTTCATTTTCAAAAACAAATGAGAGCTGCAAAATACTCACCATGCCTCTCATCAAATAGCTTGGGGTGTCTACTTTCCAAAATGGGGTCATTTGGGGGGGGTTTGTGCCACCTGGGCATTCCATGGCCTCCGAAACTGTGATAGGCAGTGAAGAGTGAAATCATAAATTTACACCCTTAGAAATCCTGAAGGCGGTGATTGGTTTTCTGGGCCCCGTACGCGGCTAGGCTCCCAAAAAGTCCCACACATGTGGTATCCCCATACTCGGGAGAAGCAGCAGAATGTATTTTGGGGTGCAATTCCACATAGGCCCATGGCCTGTGTGAGCAATATATCATTTAGTGACAACTTTTTGTAAATATTTTTTTTTTTTGTCATTATTCAATCACTTGGGACAAAAAAAAAAAATATTCAATGGGTTCAACATGCCTCAGCAATTTCCTTGGGGTGTCTACTTTCCAAAATGGAGTCATTTGGGGGGGTTTTGTACTGCCCTGTTATTTTAGCACCTCAAGAAATGACATAGGCAGTCATAAACTAAAAGCTGTGTAAATTACAGAAAATGTACCCTAGATTGTAGACGCTATAACTTTTGCGCAAACCAATAAATATACGCTTATTGACATTTTTTTTACCAAAGACATGTGGCCGAATACATTTTGACCTAAATGTATGACTAAAATTGAGTTTATTGGATTTTTTTTATAACAAACAGTAGAAAATATCATTTTTTTTCAAAATTTTCGGTCTTTTTCCGTTTATAGCGCAAAAAATAAAAACGGCAGAGGTGATCAAATACCATCAAAAGAAAGCTCTATTTGTGGGAAGAAAAGGACGCAAATTTCGTTTGGGTACAGCATTGCATGACCGCGCAATTAGCAGTTAAAGCGACGCAGTGCCAAATTGGAAGAAGACCTCTGGTCCTTAGGCAGCATAATGGTCCGGGGCTCAAGTGGTTAAAGAGGAAAAATGCACCTCTTCCATTAAGGACATAAACAGGATGGTACTGACTATCTAGGACCAAGTGTCATAAAATGGAGATGGTGGCTCTAGGGTTCCCAGCGTTCTCCTTTTATGGCCGATGCTCAATCACCGCCGGAGCTCCGCAGAGCGCCGAGGGACGACGCCCGATCACATGACCGCAATGACATCATCACCTACGTGCCGCTCGTACAGAGATTCCCCGGCAAGGCGGCGTGTGTCTACAAAACAGGACGCAGGGGGAGCGTGGCCAGCAAACACACAGCCACGTCCCCTGCAGTTCAGGACGTAAGGAAAACCATCACTGCTGACAGTACCTTACAAATATGTCCTGGACTGGATAAGATCAAGGTACGGCCAGCACCCAGCTCCACCCCCATGTAGTCAAAAACAAGGACAGCAATCATTGAGGTTTTAATTGTGACAGTATGATTGAGGAACTCAAAAATAATAATCCAAAAGGTGGTATAAATGTTAACTTAAATCAATAAATAATATTTAGTAAAATGTCAGATAACATCACATCATAGCATTATATTGAGAAATATTAAATGGGCTGGATGGGTAAGAAATTATATTGAGAAGTGTAAAAATATTAATATTAAATGGGCTGGATGGGTAAGATGGAAAAAACATCACCCAGTCCAGAGCAGAGGCATATGGAAACCGACCCAAAAGAGGGCTTACATTTCCAAAAAGGAGAAATTAATAGCCCCGGACACATGAAATATCCTCCCACAGCTGCTGAACAGTGCCAAAAACATCTCGAACAACAGTGTGGAAGGAGGAAGGCCCCCAACAACATTGGTGGGGGCCTACGTGTGCCGGATGCATGATAGTGGCCACAGATGAGAGTGAACAGGGCCAAATGGAACAAAGGAAATCAATCTCATCATATGTGAATAAAATAAAACTAAATATAAATATTGAAAAGAAACAAATGGAAAATGAAACAACATAACTTGAGATCATAATATATTATAGAGCTACCAAAGAGCTTTTTTAATACATCAATAACCCAAAATAATATATTATATTGTTTAAATTGATATAATTTCAAAAAATAATAGTGATGTGATACCCCCAATAGAGACCGTCATTTTAAACAGATCTCCCGCTGAAAAAACAGAATAAAAGAACAAAGGGGCAAGAAAAAGGGGAGAAAGAGAGGGAAGGAAAGGGGAAAGAAAATCAAGCATATTGAATTTTAGTCCGTTTTTCCTGAATTAAAGCCTTCTAAGAAGGGCCTAAAACTTTATGCCTCATTAAGGCCAGGTGGGGTGGTAGCATCCAAGTGTCTGATCCAGCGCGTTTCGCGTTGTAAAAGGATTTTATTCCAATCCCCACCTCTAATGGGGACATGGATACGGTCCAAAACTATAAAGTTTACAGATGGCATCCTATATCTATGTCCCCTGGCTACATGTCTGCCAAGGGGAAGATACAAGTTGTCAATTTGCATACTTTGTAAGTGCTTGCTTACACGTTGTCCAAATTCTTGTCGGGTTTTCCCGACGTAGAAAGCCCCGCATTGGCATTGTACTAGGTATACCACTCCCCGAGTCTTACAATTGGCGAAATGTTTCATTTGGAAGCATTCGCCATTAAGTAATCGAAAGGAGGTTCTCTTGCCAATAACTCTACAAAAAGAACATGAACCACAGGAGAAAGTCCCACAGGTTTTACAGGGGTCCTGTCTTTGATTTCCTTTGTATTCACTTTGGGTTAGCATCTCTGCCAGGGAACCTGCCTTTCTGAAAGTAATCTGGGGTTTGGGGGTAAGAAAACCCCCTAGGATAGGGTCATCGGTGAGATTCGACCAGTATTTTGTAAGGATCTTCCTTATGTTGTTGTGTTTGTTGGAGTAATGTAAGATGATCCTTGTTGTATCATCATGTTTTTGAGTTTTGGTTTTAAAAGTTAGAGCAGGTCTATCCTGATCCTTAACCCGGTTGAAGGCTTTTTTCAGAGAGGATTATGTATATCCCCTTGTGAGCAATCTCTTGCTCAATTTGTCTGCCTCACATTGGAAAGTTTCCATGGTGGTGCAATTACGTTTCAGCCGTAAAAATTGGCTGAAAGGTATGGATTTCTTGAGGTGTTCAGGGTGGAAGCTGTCAGCGTGCAAAAGAGTATTTCCGGCAGTTTCCTTCCTGTAAAGGCTGCTGGCAAGTTTCCCATCCTTATTCTTATAGATGCTAATGTCCAAAAAATTGAACATATGATGATCATAGAACATTGTAAAAAACGAATTCAATGTGTTGTGATTCATCTCTCTTAGGTAACTTTTAAGGATATCCTCTGGGCCATTCCATATGAGGAAGATATCATCTATGTACCTTTGCCAAAGGATGATATATTCAGTATATGTGGTTAGCTGGCCATCGGACAAAAAAGCCTTTTTCCCACTCCCCCAGGTACAGGTTTGCATAAGTGGGGGTGCAACACGTCCCCATAGCAACACCCTGTACCTGGAGGTAGTGGGAACCCTTAAACAGAAAAACATTGTGTCTAAGAATGAAATCCAACATCTCAAGTATGAATTTGTTGAATTTCCATTCTTTGGTTGCCTTTTGTTGTAGCACACGACTAACCGCAGCTATCCCCAGATCATGCGGAATGCTATTATAAAGTGATTCGACGTCTATGGTTACTAGAATTGCCGAATCGGGGATCACTAGATCGTCCAATATCTGCAGTAGATGAATGTTGTCCTTAGTATAAGATGCCAACTCTAAGACATGTGGTCTTAGATGTTGGTCAATGACTTGGCTGATGCCTTCCAATATACTGCCATTGCCCGATATAATGGGGCGGCTTGGGGGATTGTATAGATCTTTATGTACTTTTGGAAGTGCATACATGGTGGGAATGTGGAGATGTCTAGTACGTATGAACTCCAATAATTCACCCGTAATGGCTCCCATCATGAAAGCTTCGTTAACCAGGCGATAAAATTCCCGGTTGAACCTATCAACCAAAGAGGCTGAAATTTTCCGATAGCATTTTCAGTTATTGAGAATTTTGAAGCACATATCTTCATATTTGGAATTGTCCATTAGTACAATATTGCCACCTTTGTCAGATCCCTTGATAGTTATATCAAGACTGTTCTTTAAAGATTTTATGGCATTCTGTTGTTCGGGGGTGAGGTTCTTGACTGATCTGTCCTTAAAGATTCAATTTCTCTAGTGGTTTGTTTAACAAATAAAGCCAAAGCTGGATTTTGGCTTAGTGCAGGAAATCTGTGGGATTTCCTTTTAAATTCCTTTTCAACTCCCATCTCTTGATGCGAACCCCAAATTGACATTAATAAATAAGCTTCTTTGAAATTCCAGGGATGGCCCTTAATTAATTGAAATACTTCCGCTTGCTAGTTTTTCTAATTTGGTCTAACTTTTAGTTGGGGACCATACCTAATCTTTATACGTCTATTTTTTACTTCTTCTGCAGTTACTCAGGATGGGGGACCTTTTGGGTGAAAATTGGGAGGAACATATGTCCACCATTCAAACTAACTATCAAGCAAAGGAACAAATTAAAACTGATCTGACCTCACTTTTTCACAGTCTTACGAAAGTACTAAAGAAAAAATGTGCATTACACTGGCACATACAATCCCTAAGATACAATATTAATCCAATAGAATTAAGGATCCAAATTTTTCCAATTTTGGATCATATTTCAAATGATCTAAAGAAAAACTGGGAATCCAAATTAAATGGCTGTTCTAAAAATTTGCTGTTATTATTACAAGAGGAATATAAACTACAACTGAATACTCTAGACTCAGAGATTGGTGCTCTCTATAATCGCCTGATTCCCCTGAAAACACACAAGGACTATACAGGCCTTGAAGAAAAATAAAGGGAACATCTAAGGTCATTTAGCAAGGCCATTCTCCAGAAAAAAGAAATTCTGGAGAGATAAAAACGCCTTCGGGGAGAATCGAGCCTATAGATGGCCCCAAAATAAAAACTTTAAAAATAAAAGTAAGAAAGTTTCCAGAAATCAGGAAAGAAATGATTATAGCTCAGATACAACCTCTAATGCTTCTTCTTCAGCTTCTTCTCACACAGATTGTACTCTCAGAAAGAGGAAGGGTCCATTTGCTAGATCACATGAAATGGAGGGGGAACTCCAACAGATCAACAAGAAACGAGTTGCAGATGCACCACATACATCCCGTGGTTCTCCTAGACATACTCAAGTTAATACTGAAGGTACCAAAGGGTCAAATATGGGCAAAGGTAAAATGACCAAAACCACTAAAGAGTTGGGAGCTATTCCAAAAAATCAAACCCAACTTGATAATTTTTTTAGACAAGATGACTCTGACACAGGCGCTATCAGTACAGAAAGAACAAGAACCCACATCGACCCAAAACACTCAATCAGCCAATTAAATATAATTAATTTATCATCGCATATACTTACTGAGGCAGAGGAAGAAGTCCTATCTTTGGGACTATCCTTTTGCCCCAGTAGGAGTCTTGATAATTTTGAAGTAGTGAAGGATATCTTCTTATTTGCGAGAAAACTGCTCTTGAAAAGCATGTATAAGAAAGTAACTAATCGAGAGGAAACAATTGCACCCAACCTTAAAACAGCAGATTTGAAGGCCCTTCGGAACCTGAATCTGCTTCTGCAGGAAAGTGAGGGAGTGGAGTCGGGATGGTTGGATGCTTGGGAAAGTGAGGATAGTGAAGATGAGAAAATATGTAACACACAACAACAAAGACAATTTAAAAGGAAATCCCACAGATTTCCTGCACTAAGCCGAAATCCAGCTTTGGCTTTATTTGTTAAACAAACCACTAGAGAAATTGAATCTTTAAATAAGGACAAATCAGTCAAGAACCTCACCCCCAAACAACAGAATGCTGTAAAATCTTTAGAGAACAGTCTTGATATAACTATCAAGGGATCTGACAAAGGTGGCAATATTGTACTAATGGACAATTCCAAATATGAAGAGATGTGCTTCAAAATTCTCAATAACCGAAAATGCTATCGGAAAATTTCAGCCTCTTTGGTTGATAGGTTCAACCAGGAATTTTATCGCCTGGTTGACAAAGCTTTCATGATGGGAGCCATTACGGGTGAATAATTGGAGTTCATACGTACTAGACATCCCCGCATTCCCACCATGTATGTACTTTCAAAAGTACATAAAGATCTATACAATCCCCCGGGCCGCCCCATTATATCGGGCAATGGCAGTATATCGGAAGGCATCAGCCAAGTCATTGACCAACATCTAAGACCACATGTCTTACAGTTGGCATCTTATACTAAGGACACCATTCATCTTCTGCAGATATTGGAGGAAGAGATCTCTGATTCGGCCATTCTAGTAACCATAGACGTCGAATCACTTTATAATAGCATTCCGCATGATCTGGGGATAGCTGCGGTTAGTCGTGTGCTACAACAAAAGGCAACCACAGAATGGAAATTCAATAAATTCATACTTGAGATGTTGGATTCTTACACACAATGTTTTTCTGTTTAAGGGTTCCCACTACCTCCAGGTACAGGGTGTTGCTATGGGGACGTGTTGCACCCCCTCTTATGCAAACCTGTATCTGGGGGAGTGGGAAAAAGCTTTTTTGTCCGATGACCAGCTAACCACATATACTGAATATATTATCCTTTGGCAAAGATACATAGATGATATCTTCCTGATATGGAATGGCCCAGAGGATATCCTTAAAAGTTGCCTAAGAGAGATGAATCACAACACTTTGAATTTGTTTTTTACAATGTCCTATGATCATCATCTGATCAATTTTTTGGACATTAGCATCTATAAGAATGAGGATGGGAAACTTCCCAGCAGCTTTTACAGGAAGGAAACTGCCGGCAATACTCTTTTGCACACCGACAGCTTCCACCCTGAACCCCTCAAGAAATCCATACCTTTCAGCCAATTTTTACGGCTGAAACGTAATTGCACCACCATGGAAACTTTCCAATGTGAGGCAGACAAATTGAGCAAGAGATTGCTCACAAGGGGATATACAAAATCCTCTCTGAAAAAAGCCTTCAACTGGGTTAAGGATCAGGATAGACATGCTCTAATTTTTAAAACCAAAACTCAAAAACATGATGATACAACAAGGATTATCTTATGTTACTCCAACGAACACAACATAAGGAAGATCCTTACAAAATACTGGTCGACTCTCACCGATGACCCTATCCTAGGGGGTTTTCTTACCCCCAAACCCCAGATTACTTTCAGGAAGGCAGGTTTCCTGGCAGAGATGCTAACCCAAAGTGAATACAAAGGAAATCAAAGACAGGACCCCTGTAAAACCTGTGGGACTTTCCCCTGTGGTTCATGTTCTTTTTGTAGAGTTATTGGCAATAGAACCTCCTTTCGATTACCTAATAGCGAATGCTTCCAAATGAAACATTTCGCCAATTGTAAGACTCAGGGATTGGTATACCTAGTACAATGCCAATGTGGGGCTTTCTACGTTGGAAAAACCCGACAAGAATTTGGACAATGTGTAAGCAAGCACTTACAAAGTATGCAAATTGGCAACTTGTATCTTCCCCTTGACAGTTTTGGACTGTATCCATGTCCTCATTAGAGGTGGGGATTGGAATAAAATAATTTTACAACGCGAAACGTGCTGGATCAGACACTTGGATGCTACCACCCCACCTGGCCTTAATGAGGCGGAAAGTTTTAGGCCCTTCTTAGAAGGCTTTAGTTCAGGAAAAACGGACTAAAATTCAATATGCTTGATTTTCTTTCCAATTTCCTTCCCTCCCTTTCTCCCCTTTTTCTTGCCCCTTTGTTCTTTTATTCTGTTTTTTCAGCGGGAGATCTGTTTAAAATGACTGCCTCTATTGGGGTATCATCACTATTTTTTGAAATTATGTCAATTTAAACAATATAATATATTATTTTGGGCTATTGATGTATTAAAAAAGCTCTTTGGTAGCTCTATAATATATTATGATCTTGAGTTATGTTTCATTTTCCATTTGTTTCTTTTCAATTTTTATATTTAGTTTTATTTTATTCACATATGATGAGATTGATTTCCTTTGCTCCATTTGGCCCTGTTCACTCTCATCTGTGGCCACTATCATGCATCCAGCACACGTAGGCCCCCACCAATGCTGTTGGGGGCCCTCCTCCTCCACACTGTTGTTCGAGATGTTTTTGGCACTGTTCAGCAGCTGTGGGAGGATATTTCATGTGTCCGGGGCTATTAATTTCTCCTTTTTGGAAATGTAAGCCCTCTTTTTGGGTCTGTTTCCATATGCCTCTGCTCTTGACTGAGTGATGTTTTTTCCATCTTACCCATCCAGCACATTTAATATTAATATTTAATATTATATTTAATATTTTTACACTTTTCAATATAATTTCTTACCCATCCAGCCCATTTAATATTTTTATATTTCTCAATATAATGCTATGATGTGATGTTATCTGACATCATTTTACTCAATATTATTTATTGATTTAAGTTAACCTTTATACCTTTTGGATTATTATTTTTGAGTTCCTAAATCATACTGTCATAATTATAACATCAATGATTGCTGTCCTTGTTTTTGACTACATGGGGGTGGAGCTGGGTGCTGGCCGTACCTTGATCTTATCCAGTCCAGGACATATTTGTAAGGTACTGTCAGCAGTGATGGTTTTCCTTATGTCCTGAACTGCAGGGGGCGTGGCTGTGTGTTTGCTGGCCACGCTCCCCCTGCATCGTGTTTTGTAGACATACGCCACCTTGCCGGGGAATCTCCGTATGAGCGGCACGTAGGTGATGACGTCATTGCGGTCATGTGATCGGGCGACGTCCCTCGGAGCTCTGGCGGTGATTGAGCATTGGCCATGAAAGGGGAGCGCCGGAAACCCTAGAGCCGGCATCTCCATTCTATGACACTTGGTCCTAGATAGTCAGTACCATCCTGTTTATGTCCCTAATGGAAGAGGTGCATTTTTCCTCTTTAACTGGATGCTTTTGGAACTTTGGGCGGCTGTGGATCCATCTGCGGAAGAGACACTCAGAAAAGCTTGGTAAGCTGGATGAATTTTTGGACATGATTTGATACATTTTGACATATATATGATAGAATTTGAATTTATTTCATTGTTTGGGACTCTGGGCTGCCCTTGTGGAGGGGAACTTTTTCCTTTTGGAGGTTCCCCTTGGGGACTGGCACTTTTACCAGTGCCTCCAACCTCATAGAGTCCTTTCCCCTTATTCATTATAGATTTAGACGATCCCTATATTCTCCCTCCCCACTGTCTTTTAGGGCTGGGAATCTTTCGTCTCCATCAGGGAGTGATGTGAATACTCCCCTCCTCGGGAGTAAATCTTTTCCAAAAATTTGCATTTGGGACGTCATATCACACAACTTTTTGTAAGTGTAGTATATAATTTTTTTTTTCACCTAGCTTTACCACATGTTGTGTTTTTTTCTCGCAGATCTCCGCATTTTTGCTGTCTCTAATTCCCTCAAGGTGGATTTCCGCCTTTTAATTTGGTGCCTCTTTTGGACTAAAAGATCCGAGGGTTCCTTTGCATGATAAAAGGCTTACACAGACTGAGTGGACGTCCAATGGAGCATAGAAATTTTCTTTTTGATTTGTAAGTTTTTCTTATATTTCAGCACAAGCTTTAAATGCATTTGATAAGATATATGTATGTAATTCATATTATATTTGTACTCTTCAGAAATGGCAAAAATTGTCCCTGAGGAAGACTGTATAATTAACTATTTCGAAACGCGTCGGATTCTCACTCATGGATAAGGAGCATCTGTGTAGTGGGATTTTTTCCATCACTGTAATATATTGTAATGGCGCTATTTTTATGATTATTTTTGTATTTTTGTAGATTTGTCTCTTTTATACTATTTTGTACAATAAAATGTATTTTTAAATAATATAATTTTTTCAATCCAATTTGAATTTGCCTGTAAAATCCCACCTATTTGAGGTTCTTTTTGTGTTGTTGAGTTATCCTTTGTCAGGCATGATTTACAAAAAGTTTGTGAAAGGACTACTGCCTTGGGGGGGAGAGTTAGCTTAGTGGAGGATGACCTGAACCCCCTTAAGCGAGAGATAAGGATCGTAAGAGAACAAATGGCTAATTATGAGATGAAAATCGATGACATGGAAAACAGAATGCAAACAAAAAAGGTGAGGATTGTGGGGGCTCCCTGAGGGAAGCGAGGGATCAGACCCTGTAGCACTCCTGGGAAAGTGGTTTGCAGAATTATTTAGAAAAGACACTCTCACACTTTTTTCGCAATGGGGAGAGCTCACAGGGTGCCCTCCAGACCTCCCCCACCAGGAGGTCACCCAGGATCTCTCCTTGTAAGATTGCTTTATTATAAGGATAAAGTAACTATACTACAGAAGGCCAGAGGAATGGGTAACATCCTTTATAACGGCGTTAAGGTATCTATATACCCAGATTTTTCACCAGAACTGCAGAAACGGAGGGCTAAGTTCATGGAAATCAAATTTAAACGACAACAATTAAAAGTAACTTATGCCATTTTATACCCAGCAAGATTGCCGGTAACCGCCCTAGGGGAGACATTGTTCTTTGACACTCGGGAAGGCGTGGCGGCGTGGCTGGCAACCCATAAGGGAAAACTATAGATGAAATGGCTTATACTGCTTTGAAGATACCAGGAGTATAACAGGCAGCATAATTGATTTAAGGGCACAGTAGATTACAAATTCAGAAAATAAAGGAGTTGGGATGGGGGGCGGATTTAGGCTAGAGGGGATAATGTGCACAGGGTTTCCTTTTATAAAGGGGTCTGGGGATTTTTTTTTTTTTATTTACAGTTTTTTTTTTTTCGTTTTTGGGGGGAGGGAATGGGAGGGGGGAAGGTTTGCACATGAAAGTAACACACAAGAAAGTTACATCAGAAGCCCCCAATATAAACCCAAATTGGAAGTGAGTGAGGTTGGAGAGAGATATGGATGGTATGATTGGCATGAACGGGAGTGTATGAAAAATAAATGCACTTTATAAAAGGAAATATTTTGTCACAAAAATTCCACAGAAGAAATATAATAAGAAAAAGAGGTATTGGACACCAGAAAGATTATACAATGTTTATCGAAATTACTTGATTGTGTTATTTGCTTTTTTTTCACATTAAATGGTTAAATGGTTAATAGTATACAGGTAAAAAACAATATGCTCCTGGAATGTTCGGGGTCTGGGAGACCCAACGAAAAAAACCCGCAGTTTTCTCGGTAGCAAAAAATGTATGGGGTGGGATTGCTCTGCCTGCAGGAGATGCACCTCACCCTCAACTGGGATGGGGTGCCTTTCGAACTCAGTACCATTCTGTTCACACCTCCTATTCTAGGGGGTGAGTATTTTGATTAGATCCGGGGTGATGTTCACTTGCAGGCAGATTAAGATTGATGAATTGGGGCATTATATTTTTTTTAAATTGCACGATAGAGAATAGAACCTATGTGTTGGCTAACCTGTATATTCCACTACCTTTCAATACTCTAATCCTGGAGTTTGTTCTGGACAAGCCGGGTGTGCTGGTTATTGTAATGGGAGACTTTAACACGGTCATGGACCGAAAGATGGATAGGTTCCCTTTAGGGACACAGCTACTATAGTTGATGACAGACTATCCTTATTTTTGGGGGAGGCTGGATTAATGGACATATGGAAAGTACGGAACCCCAAAGCTCGGCAGTCTTCGTGCTTCTCCAGAACACACTCCACACTCTCCAGAATTGATCTGGTTTTGGGGAATAAGGAAGCATTACATGTGATAAAGAACATAAGTTACATGCCAAGAGGTCTTTCAGACCATTCCCCGGTGACATTGTCAGTAGAACTAAGGGAAACACGCTGCCTCTGGGAGTGGATAATAAGCCTTTTTGGTTGGAACTAATGGGTGAGCCAAATGAGGTATTAACAGCCTTAAGAGAATTTCTTGATCTAAATAGAAGTACTGCCTTGGTGGGGGTGGTATGGGATACCTTGAAGGCCTTCCTCCGGGGTATAATGATCCAACAAGTGTCAAAAAAAAAAAACAAGGACTAGGAAAAGACAGCTGGGGAGAGGGTTGCAATAATGGAAGAACAATATGTGAACAACCCAACCCCTGATAGACTTAGGGCCTGGCCAGAGGAACAAGAGAACTATAGGACTATGATGATCAAGAAAGCAGAGAATAAACAACTTTTCCAGAGGCAGAGCACCTTTGAAGAAGGGGAAAGTGTGGTACGAATGCTGGCCCATCTGGTCAGGACAAACTCATCTCCATTGGTGGTCCCCACGATTCGAATAGGGGAAGGCAGGGTTTCGTCACATACCCCAGAAATAGTAGATAAGTTCAAAGAATATTATGAGGATCTGTATAGTACTCGGCAGGGGGAAATGAGGGAGAAAATGGATCTGTTTCTCAGGGGCTTGGCGATTCCGATTCTCTCTAAAATTGACAGGGAGGAACTGGATCTACCTATAACATTAGAGGAATTAAAGTGGGTCACAAGGGAGATGGCGGGCCAGAAATGCCCGGGACTCGATGGTCTCCCGGTGGAGACCTACAAGCGCTATGGGAAGGTGTTACTCCCAAAGTTGATGAGGGTCTTGAACTGGTCGATGACGGAGGGAGAGCTTCCCTTATCTATGATGGAATCCACCATAGTAGTGCTACATAAAGGAAGGTAAAGACCCACTTAACACATCTTCATATAGACCCATTTCCCTGATATAAAAATTCTGGCCAAGGTCTTGGCGGCTAGGTTAAACAAAATTATTCAGAAACTTGTCCACCCCGATCAACGGGATTTATACCTGGAAGGTCTACTAGTATAAATATAAGACGTGTATTTTTTAACCTGCAGATCCCGACCGAGGGGGAAGGACCCACGGCGGTCTTGGCTTTGGATGCTGCCAAGGCCTTTGACAGCCATGAATGGCAATATCTGTGGAGGGTTTTGGCGGGGTTCCAATTTTGCCCGATTTTCACCAACTGGATAAAAATGCTATATAAAACGCCAGAAAGTGAATAGTGAATACTCTGATAAATTTTGATTGCTGAGGGGGGCGAGGCAGGGGTGCCTTTTGTCACCCCTGCTCTTCGCCCTTGCAATCGAACCCCTGGCAATAGCCATTAGGTCTTCCCCTGAGGTAAGAGGATTCAGAAGAGGAGTAGTGGAAGAAAAAGTTGCATTATATGCGGACGATCTTCTACTGTTCCTAGGAGACACACAGACCTCACTGCTAAGGGCAATGGAAATAAAAAAAATTGGCCAATTCTCTGGGCTTACCATCAACTGGGGAAAATCCATATTGCTACTTGTAGATACTCTAGAAAACCCCCTGCCTGAGGAGGTTGCCCAGATTGAAATAAACAACATGAAATATTTGAGGATAAATATTACAAGAGACCCTAAACAATATATTATAAATAATATTGTCCAGCTCCTAGCTAAATTTAGGGGAAAAGTTAAAATATGGAACAGACTCCCATTATGCGTAGCAGGACGATGTAATCTAATCAAAATGTTATGGTAGCTGCAGCTTCTGTATACACTGCATAATTCCCCAGTTTGGGTGTATAAAAAGTGTTTCCAAAAGATAGATACTATTTTTAGAGAACTAATCTGGAAGGGTGGTCCGGCAAGAATTAGTTTGCATACTTTACAACTACAAAGACAGGAAAGAGGGGTTGCACTTCCTCACCCTCTGAGTTATTTCATAGCGGCACAACTACAATATATGGGAGGGTGTGACAGGTTGAAAGGGCGATATGTAGGAAGGGAAATTTTGTTACAAAATACCCTGCATAGATCATTAGTGGAAACCATGGAGGCAGGTTATTTTTCTCCTGGGTTCCCCACATTAAGTTACATAGTTACTAGTTTTAGTTACATAGTTACTAGTTTTACTTACATTAGTTTGATGGTAAAAGTATGGGATACAGCGAAGACACTGCTGGGGTATAAAGGATCCACAGACTATGCCCCCTTTGGGAGAATAGAAACCTGGGAGAAATACACAAGATAGGGACGATTAAGGAATAGGAAAGGTGTGGAATAAACTTCATTAATCAGTTATATGGGGATGGAGCTCTGGAATCCTTACAGGAATTGAGAAAGCAATATGCTATACCAAGTCCTTCTTTAGGTACCTACAGATTAGACATGCCCTGGGAGAACAATTTAGAGAGAGGACACTGGAATGGAGTAAGATCCCATTGCATCAGGGAGTAATTAATGCAAAAACCTCAAAAGTCCTAATCTCAAGTTTATACCCACACATATATAGGGGAGCCTGGAAGAGATAGAAGCCCCATCGAGTAGGAAAAAGTGGGAACAAGACGTGGGTACCATAACCGAAGTACAGTGGAGTAGAATCCTGGAACTGTGCTTGTTGGTCTCACTTTCTCCCTCTCAGAGGATGTCACATTTGTTTTTGTTATACAGAGCCTATTATACCCCTCAAAAGCTTTTTATGTTTGGCCATAGATCAGATGCCTAGGTGTGGGGAGATATAAGGAGATCTAATTCATATGTTCTGGAGATGCCCAAAGCTATTCCGGTATTGGAAGGAGGTATCTGGAATAATAGGCCAGGTATACGGGAGGCCCCCAAAATTGGATGTAAGGCTATGTGTGTTGGGACTTAGGGAGGGGGAGGGAAACCCTAGATGCACTCAGATCGCAATCCTCAGATGCCTATTCCAGGCCAGGAAATTGATAGCACAAAGGTGGCAGTCGGTTTTACCCCCATCTAGTGGAGAGTGGGAACGTGGCATGAACGAGACAATATGGAAGGAAAAAACGGTATATGTTAGACAGGGCTGTATAAAGAAATATGAAGAGATCTAAAAAAACCCTGGTGGGATATGAAGGGATTCCCTTCTTAGAATAAGGTGAAAGAAGTAAATTAGTAAGAAATCATCTGCATAGAGGAGGAAGCATAGGGAGGGAAGAGGAGATGGGTAGGCCAGGGGTATTAACATCTAAAAAAGATAGAGAATAAGTATAACAATAACAAGGATAGGATGTGACATACTGAAATGGGTGGATGGCGTGACAGAGTGAAAGGTGTGAAGTTTGAGGCTGAGTGGTTTCTGGGTAAGGAAGTCGGAGGGGTGGGTAGAGTCAAAATGAATGGAGGTTAAAAAGGGAGGAAGAAGAACTTATTCCCGAATAAACATCTGAGAAAGTTACTATGAACAGGTTCTACACTTTATTTTAGCATTTGTATATGCAAAATGTAGGGGGGAGGGGGAGGGAATGGGTCCAATGATTGTTTGAATTATAACGATGTTTAATGTAAAAAAAAAGTTAAGATTATAAAGTTTTTTTAAAAAAAAAATAGTATGTGTAAAGTATAGCGATATTGCACAGTGCCCCAAACAGATTCACAATGAAAAATAACAAAAAGTCCTATATTAAGCAAGTCCACAGTGAAGGTGGTTGATACTGAAGTTATAATGTCCAATATTGTGACTGTGAGATGGTGATCCAAACAATGGTACAGTCACTTCACAAACATGCTCCCCCCTGTGTGATTGTGCTCACCTCAGGGTGTGTGACCACTAGGGATTAGCCGAACACCCCCGGTTCGGTTCGCACCAGAACCTGCAAAAGGACTGAAAGTTTGCACGAACTTTAGAACCCCATTAACCACTTCAGCCCCGGAAGGATTTAACCCCTTCCTGACCAGAGCACTTTTTACAATTTGGCACTGCATCACTTTAACTGCTAATTGCGTGGTCATGCAATGCTGTACCCAAATTAAATTTGCGTCCTTTTTTCCCACAAATAGAGCTTTCTTTTGATGGTATTTGATCACCTGTGTTTTTTATTTTTTGCGCTATAAACGGAAAAAGACCGAAAATGTAAAAAAAAATGATATTTTCTACTTTTTGCTAAAAAAAATTCAATAAATTCAATTTTAGTCATACATTTAGGCCGAAATGTATTCGGCCACATGTCTTTGGTAAAAAAAAAATGTCAATAAGCGTATACTTATTGGTTTGCGCAAAAGTTATAGCGTCTACAAACTGGGGTACATTTTCTGGAATTTACACAGCTTTTAGTTTAGGACTGCCTATGTCATTTCTTTAGATGCTAAAATGGCAGGGCAGTACAAACCCCCCCCCCACATGCCATGGTTATATGTGAAATTGCACCCCAAAATACATTTAGCTGCTTCTCCTGAGTATGGGGATACCACATGTGTGGGACTTTTTTGGGAGCCTAGCCGCGTACGGGGCCCCGAAAACCAAGCACCACCTTCAGGATTTCTTAGGGCGTAAATTTTTGATTTCACTCCTCACTACCCATCACAGTTTTGAAGGCCATAAAATGCTAAGATGGCACAAACCCCCCCAAATGACCCCATTTTGGAAAGTAGACACCCCAAGCTATTTGCTGAGAGGCATGTTGAGTCCATGGAATATTTTATATTTTGCCACAAGTTGCGGGAAAATGACAAACTTTTTTTTTTTGCACAAAGTTGTCACTAAATGATATATTGCTCACACAGGCCATGGGCATATGTGGAATTGCACCCAAAAAAACATTCTGCTGCTTCTCCTGAGTACAGGGATACCACAAAAAATCCCTAATGACACAATTTTGGAAAGTAGACACTCCAAGCTATTTGCTGAGAGGCATGGTGAGTATTTTGCAGCTCTCATTTGTTTTTGAAAATGAAAATAAAAGAAAAATGTATTTTTTTTTCAATTTTCAAAACTTTGTGACAAAAAGCGAGGTCTGCAAAATACTCATCATACCTCTCAGCAAATAGCTTATGGTGTCTACTTTCCAAAATCAGGTCATTTGGGGGGGGGGGGGGTTGTGCCATCTTGGCATTCCATGGCCTCCGAAACTGTGATAGGCAGTGAGCAGTGAAATCAAAAATTTACACCTTTAGAAACCCCAAAGGTGGTGCTTGGTTTTCGCGTACGCGGCTAGGCTCCCAAAAAGTCATGTGGTATCCCTGTACTCAGGAGAAGCAACAGAATGTATTTTGGGGTGTAATTTCACATATGCCCATGGCATGTTTGAGCAATATATTATTTAGTGACAACTTTGTGCAAAAAATAAATAAAAATTGTCTTTTTCCCGCAACTTGTGTCAGAATATAAAATATTCCATGGACTCGATATGTCTCTCAGCAAATAGCTTGGGTGTCTACTTTCCAAAATGGAGTCATTGGGGGGGGGGTTTGAACTGTCCTGGCATTTTATGCACAACATTTAGAAGCTTATATCACACATCACTCACTCTTCTAACCACTAAGACAAAGCCCTTTCTGACACTTTTTGTTTACATGAAAACATTTTTTTGCAAGAAAATTACTTTGAAACCCCAAACATTATATATTTTTTCTAAAGCAAAGGCCCAATAGATTAAAATGGTGGGTGTTTAATTTTTTTTTTTTCACACAGTATTTGCACAGCGATTTTTCAAACGCATTTTTTTGGGAAAAAACACATCTTTTTTAATTTTAATGCACTAAAACACACTATATTGCCCCAAAAATTACTATGTGGCTGGGCGGCCCTCAATGTAATACAGCACCTCATCCCAAAAATTTGAAAGTCAAACCGGAGGAAAGGGAGTACAGGGATTATGACGGTGCCAGGAAGAACACAATATATTCGAATTTTAAAGTTAAAAATAATTTTTATTATTACACAAAAATTGTAAAAAATGAACAATAGAATCACAGAGACATGGTGTGCATAATTGCTAAAAACATATCTGTAGCGAGCTTCACGTCACTTGGCCTAAGAGACGTAGCGGCCAATGCAGTGGGTAGGTATTTTAGATGCCCGACATGTTTCACCAGTATTGGCTTCCTCAGGGACAGATTATTGATACCTAAAGCGCTACAGTAACTCTATAGAAAGAAATATAACAATCAATATACATACTAGGACAGATAATACATTAAATGCAAAAAAGATATGAAGGATCTAAGTATACACATGTTTGCGAGCCGTCAGGGTAGACCAACCCCCACCACCAACCAAATAGTGCCACAGGAGACTCCCCCACACATATAACACCAGATAGCCAAAGGGCCCCCAGCCAGACATTCTAAAGATGGAAATTATATACCTGCAAATCACCAGGAGGGTGCCACACACCTCCAGAGCAAGGGCTCCAGCAAAGATCACAATAGGTAGCTGCAGGGAGCGATAGGAAAGGCCTGGCCGAATATATGTCTAAAAAGTACAATTATTTGTAGATAATTTCATTATAATGGTTTCTAGAGGGGTCATATGGCCCCCCGTTAGTTAAGGAATAAAGGAAATATATAGGACTAACATAGTCTCTAATTAATGTACTTACAGAAAAATACTCTTTAAAATGAATAACAGGACACCGATAGATCACTAACGTTGAAAGGAATTCAACAGCAGCAGAGGGGGTATCTCTATAAGTTGAATAAAAAAAGAGAAATTTTGTGGCATATGAAATTGTCTAAGGGATAGTGCGATTGCAAATTGCATTTTAGCTAAATCAGTGAATAGATTGGACCAACAATGAACAAAGTAAGTTTGACACTTACCACTAAGTAGATATAGAATGAAATAATGAGCTGAGAAAGAGCCTGCAGCCGGTTGCAACGCCAGATGAGGCAAGCTGAAGGACAAAGGACAAAGTCAGCAAGAAATGAATCTGTAAGGAAAATGAATAAACGAATACCCCAAGTACAGATGGTCCACAAGAATGCCTACTAGATCAGATGGCGATGAATGCATCGGTGTCCTGTACATCCCTGGCGTGTGTACTGGCCTGGGATGCCGGCGTTCTTATGCCCCCCCCACACGAGCGGCGTCTGACGTCACCGCACGTGTGAGCGGACGAAAAAGGAGCCACAGCGCATGCGCCACTCGCAGATCCGTCCAGGCCTACAAGGTCCAGAGAGCATTGCAGTGGTGTCTATGGTGATGTGTAAACACATCATAGACAGCCCGCAGTATCCAAACGCCGCAGTTAGCAGCGTGATACCTGGAAGATGGTGTCAATTTCCAGTGTGCCGTGGCTAGGGCGGGCAGAGGAAAATCCAGTGCCCTTGGGTGTCCATACAGCTGAATGTGTCTTTTGCAGGAGGCTGAAAGCACCAGATTGGGTGCGCACCCACCACAGCGAAATACAGGGGCCTGAGGGCAATTGAGAAGCTGGAAGTGGAGAAGGGAAGGGGGGGAAGAGGGGGGGGAGGGGGAAGAGGAGGAAAGGGGGGGGACTAGGCATCCGGAGGTGCAAGAGTGCCACCAGGGCACAAAGGGGGGGGGGGGCAGAGGTGGGTGAGAACAAGCCAGGGATATATATGAAGCCCCATAGAAACGCCTGCACACATGGCATGAATAGAAATGGGACAGAATTCAGGAGGAAACAATAGAGAGGGGCTAGATCCCTGGGATGTGCCCACACAGATCACCCTGACAGCTCGCAAAGACAACATTGAATAATGACACAGAATATCCATCAACTACGAACCAAATGATTATAATCGGGACATATATTTAATACAGTAGTATACATGTCATGATAATTGAGAAGATATATCTTGGATATATGTATGTCATGTACAATCATGTAAACAATGATGAAAAATTAAATAAAGACAAAAGGGAGGAGGGGGTTGTATCCTAATCCAACATGACTATCTCACACGTAGGGAAGGCAAAAGGGAGGAAAATAAAGAAACATAAATAAAGTATATAATAAAAAATATATAATGAAATAAAAGGGTACAAGAAAACTTGAAAAAAATTTTTTTTGAAAAATCCATGAAAAAATTATTATTATTGTCTGCCCCCTGAAGGGGTCTCCCTATAAAAAGGGTTTAAAACTAATATTTTCATTAAGCCCAGGATATGTAGTAGCTTCCAAAATGTGTATCCACTTAGTTTCCAATTGAAGAAGTTTTTGGTCAATTTTTCCACCCCTTACATGTGCAGGGATGTGTTCCAATGCTGTAAATCCCACAACGTGGGGATTGGAGTCATGGTGCTGTGCTATGTGTCGATTAACAGAGGTGGAGGTCTTTCCTTTAAATAAGGGTTTGATATGATCACGGATCCTAACACAGAATTGGCGTTTAGTTTTACCCGCATAATAACTACCACATATACATGTGGCAAGGTATACTACACCCATAGTTTGACACGTGATCTTATGTTTAATTTTGTGTGTTTGGCCATTTGGAAGCGGTTTCTCGCGTATATCATAAACGAACTCACATATATCGCAGTGGCCACATGGAAATGTGCCAAACACTGTCGAAAGACACTCTGGTTTAGGTGTATGATGACTCGCCGTAACTTTGTCCCGTAGGGACGGGGAACAACGGTAGGTGATTTGAGGCTTGGACTGAATGTATTTTTTAATAGTGTTATCTGCTGTTAAGAGGGGCCAGAATTTGTATAAAATATCCCTTATCTCCTTATGATGTTGGGAATATTGGGTTATGACCCGGACCGGCTGAAAGCCGTCCTTCTTTTTGGTGGAAAATATCAGTTTTCTGCGATCTAATTTTTTTACTTTATTAAAGGCCTACTTCAACAGATTATGGCTATACCCTCTTCTTTTTAGTCTTTCATAAAGTTCATGTGAGGCCATAAAGAAATCTTTTTCATCAGTGCAGTTCCGTTTAATGCGCAAATATTGGCTGTAAGCAATACTGTTAAGCAGTGGTTTGGGATGAGCGCTATTAGCGTGTAAAATAGTGTTCCCTGACGTTTCTTTACGATACAGGGATGAAGAAAGATTTCCTTCAGGGTCCAGTCGTATTTCCAGGTCAAGGAAGGTAATCCTTGTCTGGCTACACTCCATTGTGAACTTAAGATTATAAGAATTAACTGCCAGAGTATCCACAAATCTTGAAAGAAGACCAAAAGAAGATGATATCGTCTATATACCTGTGCCACGAAATCACGTGGCACAGGAAATCGACTAGATCGCAATTAGAAAATAGATCCTTTTCCCACCCCCCCAGGTACAAATTGGCGTAGGATGGCGCACATTTAGTGCCCATGGCCACGCCTTGCACCTGGAGGAAGTGGGAAGTACCAAATACAAAATGATTACGTGTTAAGATAAAGTTCAGGAGATCGACAACAAATTGATTATATGCCTCAGAACTGGGGCCTCTGTCCTGTAACAATTTAGAGATGACTTTAATGCCAGTACCATGAGGTATAGTGTTATACAGACTTTCTACATCTAATGCCACCATCCAGGTGTCCTTTGGAAGCTCTAGGTTCTCAAAAATGCGGAGGAGATGTACTGTGTCCTGTACATAAGAGGCAAGGGCCTGAACATGTGGATTCAAGTATTTGTCCACCAGGGCACTTGCATTTTCTGTCAAACTTGAACACCCTGATATGATCGGACGCCCAGGAGGGTTTTTTAAAGACTTGTGAAGTTTGGGCAAGGCATAGAACGTAGGTATTCTTGCATCTTTGACATTTAAGAATTTTCAGGTGTTAATGTCTATGATTCCCTTCTGATAAGCGGATAAAATAAGTTCATATTTGCGGGCGTAATTTTCAATAAGTGTGCGTGAAATGGGTCTATACCAGTCAGGGTTGTCAAGGATGTTGCGGCACATGGTTTCATATGCCGCAACATCCATGACAACCACGTTGCCACCCTTGTCGGCAGGTTTTATAACCAAACCTGGGTGGTTTTGAAGAGATTTCAGGGCCTGCCTCTGGGCACCAGACAAGTTAGAAGAACATGGGGTGGAGAAATCAGTATCTTTAGTCATGTTGGATTAGGATACAGCCCCCTCCTCCCTTTTGTCTTTATTTAATTTTTCATCATTGTTTACATGATTGTACATGACATACATATATCCAAGATATATCTTCTCAATTATCATGACATGTATACTACTGTATTAAATATACGTCCCGATTATAATCATTTGGTTCGTAGTTGATGGATATTCTGTGTCATTATTCAATGTTGTCTTTGCGAGCTGTCAGGGTGATCTGTGTGGGCACATCCCAGGGATTTAGCCCCTCTCTATTGTTTCCTCCTGAATTCTGTCCCATTTCTATTCATGCCATGTGTGCAGGCGTTTCTTTGGGGCTTCATATATATCCCTGGGTGGTTCTCACCCACCTTTGCCCCCCCCTTTGTGCCCTGGTGGCACTCTTGCACCTCCGGATGCCTAGTTCCCCCCCCTTTCCTCCTCTTCCCCCTCCCCCCCTCTTTCCCCCCCCCTTCCCCACCCCCCCTTCCCTTCTCCACTTCCAGCTTCTCAATTGCCCTCAGGCCCCTGTATTTCGCTGTGGTGGGTGCGCACCCGATCTGGTGCTTTCAGCCTCCTGCAAAAGACACATTCAGCTGTATGGACACCCAAGGGCACTGGATTTTCCTCTGCCCGCCCTAGCCACGGCACACTGGAAATTGACACCATCTTCCAGGTATCACGCTGCTAACTGCGGCGTTTGGATACTGCGGGCTGTCTATGATGCGTTTACACATCACCATAGACACCACCGCAATGGTCCTTGTAGGCCTGGACGGATCTGCGAGTGGCGCATGCGCTGTGGCTCCTTTTCGTCTGCTCACACGTGCGGTGACGTCAGACGCCGCTCGTGTGTGGGGGGCATAAGAACGCCGGCATCCCAGGCCAGTACACACGCCAGGGATGTACAGGACACCGATGCATTCATCGCCATCTGATCTGGTAGGCATTCTTGTGGACCATCTGTACTTGGGGTATTCGTTTATTCATTTTCCTTACAGATTCATTTCTTGCTGACTTTGTCCTTTGTCCTTCAGCTTGCCTCATCTGGCGTTGCAACCGGCTGCAGGCTCTTTCTCAGCTCATTATTTCATTCTATATCTACTTAGTGGTAAGTGTCAAACTTACTTTGTTCATTGTTGGTCCAATCTATTCACTGATTTAGCTAAAGTGCAATTTGCAATCGCACTATCCCTTAGACAATTTCATATGCCACAAAATTTCTCTTTTTTTATTCAACTTATAGAGATACCCCCTCTGCTGCTGTTGAATTCCTTTCAACGTTAGTGATCTATCGGTGTCCTGTTATTCATTTTAAAGAGTATTTTTCTGTAAGTACATTAATTAGAGACTATGTTAGTCCTATATATTTCCTTTATTCCTTAACTAACGGGGGGCCATATGACCCCTCTAGAAACCATTATAATGAACTTATCTACAAATAATTGTACTTTTTAGACATATATTCGGCCAGGCCTTTCCTATCGCTCCCTGCAGCTACCTATTGTGACCTTTGCTGGAGGCCTTGCTCTGGAGGTGTGTGGCACCCTCCTGGTGATTTGCAGGTATATAATTTCCATCTTTAGAATGTCTGGTTGGGGGCCCTTTGGCTATCTGGTGTTATATGTGTGGGGGAGTCTCCTGTGGCACTATTTGGTTGGTGGTGGGGGTTGGTCTACCCTGACGGCTCGCAAACATGTGCATACTCAGATCCTTCATATCTTTTTTGCATTTAATGTATTATCTGTCCTAGTATGTATATTGATTGTTATATTTCTTTCTATAGAGTTACTGTAGCGCTTTAGGTATCAATAATCTGTCCCTGAGGAAGCCAATACTGGCGAAACATGTCAGGCATCTAAAATACCTACCCACTGCATTGGCCGCTACGTCTCTTAAGTGACGTGAAGCTCGCTACAGATATGTTTTTAGCAATTATGCACACCATGTCTCTGTGATTCTATTGTTCATTTTTTACAATTTTTGTGTAATAATAAAAATTATTTTTAACTTTAAAATTCGAATATATTGTGTTCTTCCTGGCACCGTCATAATCCCTGTACTCCCTTTCCTCCGGTTTGACACTATATTGCCCAAATGTTTGATGAAATGAAAAAGATGATCTTAGGCTGAGCACATGGACACCAAACACGACATGCTTTAAAATTGCACACAAACGTGCAGTGGCGACAAACTACATACATTTTTAAAAGCCTTTAAAAGCCTTTACAGGTTACCACTTTAGATTTACAGAGGAGGTCTACTGCTAAAATTACTTTTCTTGATCTGACCTTCGTGGTGATACCTCACATGCATGGTGCACTTGCTGTTTACATTTGAAGCCAGACCGACACTTGCGTTCGCCTTTGCGCAAGAGCAGGGGGGAACAGGGGTGCTTTTTTTTTTTTTTGCTTTTTTATCTTATTTTTATACTGTTCATTTTTTTTTTTTTATCATTTTTATTGTTATCTCAGGGAATGTAAATATCCCCTATGATAGCAATAGGTAGTGACAGGTACTTTTTTTTTGAAAAAATTGGGGTCTATTAGACCCTAGATCTCTCCTCTGCCCTCAAAGCATCTGATCACACCAAGATCGGTGTGATAAAATGCTTTCCTAATTTCCCAATAGCGCTGTTTACATCCGGCGAAATCTGAATCATGAAATGCTCGTAGCTTCCGGTTTCTTAGGCCATAGAGATGATTAGAGCCATTTTGGTCTCTGATCTGATCAGTCTAGAGCAGGGATATGCAATTAGTGGACCTCCAGCTGTTGCAAAACTACAAGTCCCATCATGCCTCTACCTCTGGATGTCATGCTTGTGGCTGTTTTTAATGCAACCTGTGCCTAAAATATATATATGCCGAAGCATGGGGGCATCCACCCGCAAAAGGTAGGAGCAAATCGTTCCTCCACCCCTGCTGCCCCCATGCTTTGGCATATATGCTGAAATATGTAACTTGTGGTGAAATCACCTCCGACAGCGCTGAAGTCACGCTTTATGTATCGTGGGAGCAAACGCTGTTACTGTCAAGATAACTGAAAAAAAGGGGGGGAAAGCATGGGGTAAAGGGTGAACCCAATAGTACTGGGTTTCAAAAAAGGGGGTTACTTCATGCAACAAAATAGTCAATAATCATAAATCAAATAAAACCATGTATTTATTGATATTGCCTTAAAACATTCACATTGGTTAAGAATTTGTGCAAATAAGCATATCTTAAAGATTCGGTGCGGCCGCTCATGACAATACAAACAGGACAGACATGACAACAAAAAACATATAAAAAGCTACCCGGTCAGGGCGTATTGCACTGTGCCTCGGAGACCTTGATGGACCATCAAATTAAACAAATTGTGGAGTTAATACCCCATTGATCTTACAATTTCGTATCCTTTATTTGGTGACATACGGTCAAACGTGGCAGAGTGCAAGTGGGGGTGGAGAGTGCTGTGGAGGAAAGCCTATTAGAAACCTAAGTGGTATATATCATATTCACTTCCACTAGCTCAAAGTTCACACATCATAAAAAATGAATGATTTGGAAGTCCTGTTCAAAAAAATGAAAAAAATATGGAGATCATCTTATGTGTGAAGAAATGGCTGAGATAGCGATTAGTGAGGCATTAGCCATCTTGGTTTAGATTAAGTTGGTTTCATGGTTTAAGCAGATTCCAAAAGAGAGATTGGTTACAGTCACTACAATACCAGATGTCATTAAGCAGTGTAATATTATAACCTGTAGACCATGTAGTCCCAGATGAAGCTACGTCAGTGAACCACGGCGAAACGCGTTGACGTCACAACGCCGCCCGGTCGATGCATTACGGGTTGAGTGGAAAGTGCACGGCTGCTTCCGCAGCAGGGACAGGTTGATCGGTTGACAGCAGTGTATGTTATGTGCGGAGGATATGAAGTGGAAGACTGATTACTACTGATTACTACTACCACCGTAAAAGCTCCCCAGGGAATTACCATAACAAACACTGAAGGTCCCTACGCTGCAGCCGTCCAGAGGATCCCTATACGCTAACGCCCAAATTAAGACGATTGGACTGTCTGTGAGTCATGGAGCTATGACGGATTGGTAACGTACCGCCACCACCATAGTATGATTGACTGTCGTGACTACATGGTCTACAGGTTGCACTTGCACTCTGCCACGTTTGACCGTATGTCACCAAATAAAGGATACGAAATTGTAAGATCAATGGGGTATTAACTCCACAATTTGTTTAATTTGATGGTCCATCAAGGTCTCCGAGGCACAGTGCAATACGCCCTGACCGGGTAGCTTTTTATATGTTTTTTGTTGTCATGTCTGTCCTGTTTGTATTGTCATGAGCGGCCGCACCGAATCTTTAAGATATGCTTATTTGCACAAATTCTTAACCAATGTGAATGTTTTAGGCAATATCAATAAATACATGGTTTTATTTGATTTATGATTATTGACTATTTTGTTGCATGAAGTAACCCCCTTTTTTGAAACCCAGTACTATTGGGTTCACCCTTTACCCCATGCTTTCCCCCCCTTTTTTTCAGTTATAAGTATGGTTACAGCAACAATGCCCTAAAGGGTTATAGAGTGTACGGGTAATTAGATTCTCATTGCTCAAGTACAGGTGACACTCACGCCTCCCAGTACTTCCCATTCCCTACATCCCTTTTCCCTTTCCCTAACGATTTTATGTTACTGTCAAGATAAGTAAATCCGCGCTGCAGCTGAATGGCGTACCTGAAAACAAAAAAATGGTTAACAATAAAACACAGTAAACAGTAAAGTATAAAAAAATTACATACCTGTAAAGCAAACATGATAAAACATAACAATAAAACATTGCAGAATAGAATACAGTAAAAAAGAGCGGAACAATATAGAGAGAATAGAGAGAGAGAGAGAGAGAGAGAGAGAGAGAGAGAGCGAGCACAATAAAATGACAACTATTTTTTTTTTTTTAAATTTTATATTTTTTTTGTGTATTTTTTTTTTTTTACTTTTCTTTATAACTGTAACCGGTTCCAGGTTTGGGTCTCTCAAAATGCAATGGCATCTTGAGAGACCCTGTGAAATTGTGCCTAGTCTGTGCAATGCTGTGTCCTACGCTAAAACTCAACTAGTGTATGGTAGCGCTCAAAACATTCACCAATGCAAAGACCAGGATTGTCAGGACAGGAGGGACAATAATAGCGGGTGTCACGCCTCGCCTATATCCGTGCTTTCTGCAGACACATTTTCTTTGGGGGGCTCGTTGGGTAGGGGTACGCGGGAGGACATAAGGAAAATGCCTCTCATGCAGCCGGCTTACTGCATTTGGTTGGGGAAGGTGAGGTGGAGCACCATCTGGAAACAGAAGGGCTCTGACGATCTCTTCCTGGAATTTAAGGAAGGATCTAGTCCATTCTGAAGCTCTGTATAGCACATGAGCGTTCAGCAAAGCCAATTGAAATAAGTATACAGACACTTTTTAATACCAACAACTGGTCATTGAGGCCCACCCCTCCCATATTTTGGTTATATTCGTGGACACAGAGGGGGTTTCTCCACAACACCAGTTGCTGTAGTAATTTGGACCGTCGTGTCTGCATGAAGGGAGGTAAGAACGAAAACATTCTTATTATCCCTCCACTTCATAGCGAGCAAATTATTACACTGCAAGCAGGCTCTCTCCCCCAGCCTAAGACGGGAATCTACAAGCCGCTGGGGAAAGCCCCGGCGATTAGGTCGCACAGTGCCACATGCTCCAATCTGATGATCAAAAAGGTGACTAAAAAGTGGCATGCTCATGTAATAATTGTCCACATATAAGTGTTACCCCATTCTCAATAAGGGTGGCACCAAGTCCCACACAATCTTGCCAGCACTTCCTATGTAGTCAGGGCAGTTTGTCAGCTCTACGTGGCTATCTTTTCCCTCGTAAACCATAAAACTACATGTATAGCCTGTGGCCCTGTCACAGAGCTTATACATCTTGACCCTGTATCTGGCACGCTTGCTGGGAAGGTACTGTTTGAATGACAAGCGGCCAGAAAACTTAATCAGGGACTCATCAACGCAGACAACTTGATGGGGAGTAAACAAGTCTGCAAAGCGTTAGTTGAAGTGGTTTACGAGGGGCCGATCGTATCCAGGGTCTCCACGAGGATGACAGAGTTCATTGTTGTTGAAGTGCATGAACCGCAAGATCTGCTCGTATCGTGCCCTGGTCATGGAGGCCGAGAACAAGAGGCATATGGTGAATTGGGTCAGTGGACCAATATGACTGCAACTCACTCTTTAGTTATGCCCATGTTGAGGGAAAGGCCCAGAAAGAGCTTAAATTCGGAAACAATAATTGGTCTCCAATCTGTGGCAAGGGAGGACTGGGGAATAGTGGCGATGTGTTGACCAGCGTACAAATTGCTTTGGTCCACAATAGATCTATAGAGATCTTCGGTGAAAAACAGCGAATAAAAATCAAGTGGCGTAAAATCAACTGTTTCCACCTGTATGCCGGGTTGGCCAGTGAAAGGGGGAAGTACGGGTGCTGCAGAAGTGGTGGGTTCCCAATCAGGATTAGCGAATGCAGCAGGAAGGGCACTATGGGCACGATGGGCCTGTGCTTGTCTTCTTGGTGGCAGCGGGACACTACTACACATCACCAAGTGTTACTGCAGTGCTGAATGTACTAGGCCGCTGATGCTTGCCAGTTCACCAGAAGGAATAGCGGCGCTAGTACTTCTCTGCTCCATACAAGAGCCCTGTGGTTCTTGCACTTCAACAGCAGAAGAAGAAGTTCAGGGTCTGGTACGCCTGACCTTGGCAGGGACCACAACTCCATCGTCAGAGCTATCTGTCATGGAGCCTACAGGTTCGTATTCTGAGCCTGAATCTGACAGATGAGTGACTTCCTCTTCACTATCTGTCATGCTCAGAAACGTGTAGGCCTCTTCACTAGTGTACCTTCGATTTGCCATTTTGGGTTCTAAATTTAGTGGTACACTAGTGAGACTCACAGGCAACAAAGCTCCTGACTGTTAGCGACTGTATCAAAACGCTACCAAAAAACTGTTAGCGATCGCAGGGATCAAGCCTGACTCTGCGAACGCTGCAGTTATGTGTTTAGTATTTTGTAAGTGACAGTGATCGATCGCTGGTGCTAGCAGGTATCTGGGCTGATCCCACTAACACTGCGTTTTTGGGAAAACTAAACTGCTGGGGATGCTAGTATAGATCTGATCGGATCAGATATTGATCCGTTAAGATACTATACCACTAAGGGAGGTGTATGCTGTGTGCGTGGGCGTTAGCGGTACTGACACTAACCTGACGCTGCCTGCGGCGACGCAGACTCTATCTGACCTTAAAACTTAACTTATATTACCGCCGGGCGATTAGGGGTTAAACCTTTATTAGGTAATAAACAGCGGGTGCCCTGAAACTATAATAAACAAACCAACTAACCAGCATCACCCGTAACAGTTATACAGCGATCACTGGTGAAAGGGTTAACTAGGGGGCAATCAGGGGGTTAAAACCTTTACTAGGTAGTATATGGGGGTCCCTGAGGCTATAAAAAGCTGACGGTGAACCTAAATACTTACCTCCCTAACTAGCGTCACCTGTGACAATAATACAGCGATCAGAAAAACAATCGCTTATTGACACTGGCGATGGGGGGGGGGATCACGGGGTTAAAACGTTATTAGGGAGGGTTAGGGGGGTACCTTAGACCTAAAAGGTGCCTAACACTAACTGCTCTACCACTTTTAATTGTCACAAATGACACTAATGCAATAATCAGAAAAAAAAACCTGCTATTGGTGTCGCTGTGTCAGGGGGTACAGGGGGGTGATCGGGGGGTGATGGGGGGTGAAATGTGTGCCTAGAGTGTTCTACTATAAGTGTTGTGTTTGGTGCACTTACTTGGATGTCTTCTCTCCTCGGGAGCCGGAATGAAAAGGCTTCCCGAGGAGCGATGACACCACTTCCTCTGCCGCTGTTTACATTACAGCAGCAGAGGAAGCCTGTCATTCGCCAGGAACGATTGTGAGGGGTGGCCATGAATCAGTGGCCTCCCCCTCACCTCGGATCGCTCCCGACAAGAATCCGACCGCCGCAGGCATGGGGGGGGTTCCGAGCGGGCAGGCAGGGACGTACAGGTAAGCCCTTATGCCTGCCTGTGCCATTTTGCCTACGTACATCGGCATGCGGCAACTGGTTAAGTAGAATATGTTTGTAATTTTGAACTGGTACGTTTTAAAAGTGTAGCTCCAGCCAAAAAATCTATTTTTTGGAAAACATAGGGAAGGGTTATCACCCCTGTAACATTTGTTTTGCTGTCTGTGCACCTCTTCAGAAGATTTCACCTCACTTTCTGTCCCAGTGACAAATGTTTTCTGAAAATTTGGGTTTTTTAGTGACACAAGGATTGGTAATAAATCATCAGTGAAGAGGAGACACGTTTTTCCCATACTAACTCTTACAGGAGAGAATTTCCCTTTCTAGGGGTAGATTTCATCTCACTTCCTGTTGTCTCCTTCCGTTTGCAAGTAGGAGTCGTTTGTAAGATGGATGTTAGAAAGTAGGGGCCTGCCCTATATACTCTGAAGAAATTGGGGCCTTAGGTGTTGTTGTTGCCACAACACTGTAAGCCCTCACAGTTACTCTTGGTGGGTGCAGGAACGGGCCCTGCTGTGAAATATTAGATCAAGAATTGTAATTACATGCCATTGTTGAACAGTGGTAGAAAAATTGGGCCTTTGGTGGTGGTGGTGGTAGTGCTGGTGCAACAACACTAAGTCCTCACAGTTACTCTTGGTGGGCACAGGAATGGGCCCTGCTGTGAAATATTAGATCAAGAATTGTAATTACATCTCCCTGTTGAACAGGGGCAGAAAAATTGGGCCTTAGGCACTGGTGTCACAACACTGCAACCCCTCACAGATGCTATAGTTGGAGTGCAGGAATGAGCCCTGCTGCAAAGTATTGCATCAAAAATTGTAATTATACGCCCCTGTTAAACAGGGGCTGAAAATTTGGCCTTGGGCACTGGTGCTGGAGCCACAACACTGCAACCCCTCACAGATGCTATAGTTGGAGTGCAGGAATGAGCCCTGCTGCAAAGTATTGCATCAAAAATTGTAATTATACGCCCCTGTTAAACAGAGGCAGAAAAATTGGGCCTTGAGCACTGGTGGCGGTGCCCAGAACCAAAAATGTTCTTACAAGCTATCAGCACGAAAATTGAGGAGGAAGAGGATTGTGACTCAGCATAACAGGATAGTCACTCAGCATCAGCATAGGCGGTCTTGAAGGGATCTCACATTTAAAAAAAAAATCAATTGGTTACATCAGCATCAGGTGCTTGGTAGCTGGTGATCCAAGACTGATTCATTTTTATGAAGGTCAGTCGATCGACTTATTCGGTGGACAGGTGCACCCTGTGATGGGTTACAAAGCCTCCAGCAGCACTGAATGTGCGTTCCCGAAAGAACGCTGGATGCAGGACAGGCCAGTAGCTCAATTGCATACTGTGCAAGCTCTGGCCAGTGATCCATCCTCAAGACCCAGTAACCCAGAGGATTTTCGGTGGGAAAGGTGTCCAAGTCAGATCTTGCTCCTAGGTATTCCTGCACCAGGTAAAACAGACGCTGGCGATGGTTGCTGGAACCGATCATACCTTGGGGCTGCGGACCAAAAAATTGTCTGAACGCATCGGTCAGACGGCCACCTTCTCCACCGCTCCTTCTTTGACTGACCGAAGCCTCAGCAACACGTTGTCCAGAAACAGGAGTTTGTAACCTCCCAGTCTCTGGGAACGCGTTGCACAGACCTTTCTGCAAGGCCTCCCGAAGAGGTTTTATCCTCTGCGATGGCAAGATAAGGTCCTCAACCTTACCCTTGTAACGTGGATCAAGGAGGGTTGCCAGCCAGTATTGGTCCTTCTCCTTGACCCCACGAATACGAGGATCCTTACGCAGGCTTTGCAGGATCAGGGAGGCCATGCAGCGTAGGTTTGCTGAGGCATTCGGTCCGGAGTCCTCTGGGTCACTAAGGACGACATGGTCCGCGGCCACCTCCTCCCAGCCACGTACAAGTCCATGTGTTTCTTGGGACTGATCCCTTAAAGACTGCTGCTGATGCTGAGTGCCAGGCTCCACCTCCATACTGACACAATCTTCCTCCTCCTCCTCCTCCTCCTCCTCCTCCTCCTCCTCTTCCTGTGTGATCGGCGGGCATGCAGGAACATTGTCTGGATAAAGGGGGCCTTGAGAGCTAAGGAAGTCCTCCTCTTCCTGCCTCTGTTCTGCCTCAAGTGCCCTGTCCATTATTCCATGTAGTGTGTGCTCCAACAGGTGGACAAGGGGGACAGTGTCACTGATGCATGCACTGTCACTGCTCACCATCCTCGTGGCCTCCTCAAATGGTGACAGGACAGTGCATGCATCCCTGATCATGGCCCACTAGCGTGGGGAAAAAAAACCAAGCTCCCCTGACCCTGTCCTGGTGCCATAGTCGCACAGGTACTCATTGATGGCCCTCTGCTGCGTGTGCAGCCGCTGCAGCATGGCCAATGTTGAGTTCCACCTGGTGGGCATGTCACAGATTAGGCAGTTCTTGGGCAGGTTAAACTCCTTTTGGAGGTCCGTCAGCCGAGCACTGGCATTATATGACCGGCGGAAATGCACACAGACTTTCCTGGCCTGCCTCAGGACATCCTGTAAGCCCGGGTACCTGCCCAAGAACCGCTGCACCACCAAGTTAAGGACGTGAGCCAAACAGGGCACATGGGTCATTTGTCCCTGTCGGAGGGCAGAGAGGAGGTTGGTGCCATTGTCGCAAACCACCATTCTTGCCTTAAGTTGGCATGGCATCAACCACCTCTGAACCTGCCCCTGCAGAGCTGACAGAACCTCTGCCCCAGTGTGACTCCTGTCCCCCAAGCACACCAGCTCAAGCACCGCATGGCATCTTTTGGCCTGCGTACTTGCGTAGCCCCTTGAACGGCTACGGAGCACCGCTGGTTCCGAGGACAAAGCACAGGAAAAGGCCATGGAGGAAGAAGAAGAGGAGGGGTGGAGGAGAGAGCTGTGTCACAATCATTAGCATTTTGGAGGCGTGGTGGCGGAACAACCTCCAACACTACTGCACCTTGTCCTGCATCCTTCCCAGCTGCCAGCAGTCACCCAATGCGCCGTGAAACTTAGGTAACGTCCCTGTCCATGCCTGCTGGACCATGAGTCAGCGGTAATATGCACCTTACCGCTGACTGCCCTGTCCAGCGAGGCATGGACATTGCCTTCCACATGCCGGTAGAGAGCCGGAATCGCCTTCCGTGAGAAAAAGTGGCGTTTGGGTACTTGCCACTGAGGAACCGCACATTCCACAAACTCACGGAAGGGGGCAGAGTCTACCAACTGAAAAGGCAGCATTTGAAGTGCTAGCAATTTTGCCAAGCTAGCATTCAACCGCTGGGCATGTGGATGGCTGGGAGCAAACTTCTTTCGGCGGTGCAGCAGCTGGGGCAGGGAAATTTGCCTGGTACAATCTGACGTCGGTGTACCAAGAGCAGATTGCCCACAAGTACTTGGCTGTGACACACCTAATTCTACACATTCATTCCTCTCAGTGCAGGTCTCAGAGAGGACAGAAGGTATAGTGGGGTTGGAGATCTCAGCTGATGAGGAGCAAGGAGAGGTCCTCTTTGTTCTTTGGTGTGGGTCTTTTAGATACGCTTGCCAACGAACATATGTCTGGTCAAGCATGTGGTACCCAAGCGGGAGATGTTTTGGCCACGCGAGATACGCTTGAGACATATGTTGCAAATAGCAGCGGTGCGATCTGATGCACTCGTCTCAAAAAAGGCCCACACCAAAGAACTTTTTGAATAACGCGCAGAGACTGCAGCGCCCTGCACATGTGGAGCTTTGGGGTGTGATGCAGTCAATGTGCTGCCCTTAGGCTGGCCCCTGGAGGGCATCCTGCCTCGTTGGTTATGTGCCGCCTCCTCCTCCTCCTCTCTCCTATCAGGCACCCACGTTGAGTCAGTGACCCCATCATCCCCTCCCTCCTCATCACTGGAGCAAACCTGGCAGTATGCTGCAGCAGGGGGAGCATGACTGCCAGATTGCTGTCCTTCTTGGGCACCCCCTCTGTCCGTGCTCATTTTACTGCCTTCATCGAGCTCAGTATCATCATCAGAGCCTTCCAAATGCTGGGCATCCTCCTGGAGCATGTACCCAACACTGTGGTCAAACAGTTCAAGGGACTCCTCAGGAGGACATGGTGGGGTTGGGAAGGAGTCACTGATGACATTGTGCCGAGGGAAGAGGCCGCTGCTTTGCCAGACAAAGTACCCTGGGCATGGGTGAGAGAGGATGAGGAGGATGAGGACGGCTTGGTCATCCACTCGACCAAGTCTTCCGCATGTTGCGGCTCAACACGGCCAGCTGCCGAAAAAAAGGCCAAGCGTGTCCCACGACCACGTGCTGATGAGGATGCACCGTCTCCATGACCAGCACTAGACACAGAGCCTGCTTGCCCTCTCTTATTGGCTTGTAACTGTCTGCCTCTCCTTCTTGGCCTTCCAGACATACTAATGGTGGGAAGCTGGGATATATATATATATATATATATATATATATATATATATATATATATATATGTACTGATACTGCAGCTAGCAAAATTAACTGCCTGCCTGTAGTATGAGAACACCACCAATCTACAGGTAGCTTTAGCTGAACACTGTGCAGAGCTCGCAAAAAACTAACTTGTAGCTTTTTTAGCTGCCTGCGGTAGTGATAGGATCAGGAAAACACCACCAACCTTCTACAGGTAGCTTTAGGTGAACACTGTGCAGAGCTCGCAAAAAATAACTTGTAGGTTTAGCTGAACACTGTGAGCAGGACGCGCCCCACTAACTTGTAGTTTTAGCTGAACACTGTGAGCAGGACGCACAGCACTAACTTGTAGCTTTAGATGAACACTGTGCAGAGGTCTCACTACACTAACTTGTAGGTTTAGCTGAACACTGTGAGCAGGACGCACAGCACTAACTTGTAGTTTTAGCTGAACACTGTGAGCAGGGCGTACCCCACTAACTTGTAGGTTTAGCTGAACACTGTGAGCAGGACGCACCCCACTAACTTGTAGGTTTAGCTGAACACTGTGAGCAGGACGCACTGCACTAACTGTAAATAGTCTAGCTGCCTGACTGTGGTACTAATAGGATCAAAAGAACACCAGCAATTTTCTTCAGGTAGCTGTAAATACTGTAACAAGACAAGTCTGCCTGTCAGTAGGAAGATAACAGGAACGGATCTAGCTAAACTGAATACAGTGTATATATATATACTGTATATATATATGCAACACCTGGGATGCATATATATATACACAATACACTGTAAGTGCAGCTAACTGACTGACTGTTCTGCCTAATCTATCTAACTCAAATCAAATGACACTGTCTCTCTGTCTATCTCTTTCAACTCCGGAACACACACTACACAGGGCCGCCGTGCAGGCGGCCTTATATAGTGTGGGGCGTGTACTAAATCCCCTGAGCCATAATTGGCCAAAGCCTCCTTGGCTTTGGCCAATTACGGCTCTCTGTTCAGACGGCGCTGTGATTGGCCAAGCATGCGGGTCATAGTGCATGCTTGGCCAATCATCAGCCAGCAATGCACTGCGATGCCGCAGTGAATTATGGGCCGTGACGCGCCACACGAATTTGGCGCGAACGGCCCATATCGTTCGCAATTCGGCGAACGGGCGAACAGACGATGTTCAAGTCGAACATGGGTTTGACTCGAACACGAAGCTCATCCCTACCAAGGACGACATGATCCGCAGCCACCTCCTCCCAGCCACGTACAAGTCCATGGCTTTCTTCAGACTGTAAATGATCCCTTGAAGACTGCTGCTGATGCTGAGTGCCAGGCTCCACCTCCATGCTGACACAATCCTCCTCCTCCTTTTCGTCCTCTTCCTGTGTGATCGGCGGGCACGCAGAAACACTGTCTGGATAAAGGGGGCCTTGAGAGGTAAGGAAGTCCTCCTCTTTCTGCCTCTGTTCTGCCTCAAGTGCCCTGTCCATTGTTCCATGCAGCATGTGCTCCAACAGGTGGACAAGAGGGACAGTGTCACTGATGCATGCACTGTCACTGCTCACCATCCTCGTGCCTCCTCAAATGGTGACAGGACAGTGCATGCATCCCTGATCATAGCCCACTGGCATGGGGGAAAAAAACCAAGGTCCCCTGACCCTGTAATGGTGCCATAGTCACATAGGTACTCATTGATGGCCCTCTGCTGCGTGCGCAGCCGCTGCAGCATGGCCAACGTTGAGTTCCACCTGGTGGGCATGTCACAGATTAGGCGGTTCTTGGAGGTCAGCCAGCCGAGCCCTGGCATTAAATGACCTCCAGAAATGCACACAGACTTTCCTGGCCTGCCTCAGGACACCCTGAAAGCCTGGGCACCAGCCCAAGAACCACTGCACCACCAAGTTAAGGATGTGAGCCAAACAGGGCACATGGGTCAGTTATTCCTGTCGGAGGGCGGAGAGGAGGTTGGTGCCATTGTCGCAAACCACCATACCTGCCTTAAGCTGGTGTGGCGTCAACCACCTCTGAACCTGCCCCTGAAGAGCTGACAGAATCTCTGCCCCAGTGTGGCTCCTGTCCCCCCAAGCACACCAGCTCAAGCACCACATGGCATCTTTTTGGCTGCGTGCTTGCGTAGCCTCTTGAATGCCTGCGGAGCACCGCTGGTTCCGAGGACAAATCAGCACAGGAAGAGGCCATGGAGGAAGAAGAAGAGGAGGGGGTGGAGGAGAGAGGTGTGGCAAAATCACCACTAGTAGAATTTTGGAGGCGTGGTGGCGGAACAACCTCCAACACTACTGCACCCTGTCCTGTATCCTTCCCAGCTGCCAGAAGAGTCACCCAGTGCGCGGTGAAAGATAGGTAACGTCCCTGTCCATGCCTGCTGGACCATGAATCAGCGGTAATATGCACCTTACCACTGACCGCCCTGTCCACCGAGGCCAAGACATTGCCTTCCACATGCCGGTAGAGAGCCAGAATCGCCTTCCGTGAGAAAAAGTGGCGTTTGGGAACCTGCCACTGAGGAACATTCCACAAACTCACTGAAGGGGGCAGAGTCTACCAACTGAAAAGGCAGCAGTTGAAGTGCTAGCAATTTAGCCAAGCTAGCATTTAACCGCTGGGCATATGGATGGCTGGGAGCGAACTTCTTTTGGCGGTGCAGCAGCTGGGGCAGGGAAATTTGCCTGGTACAATCTGACGTCGGAGTACCGATAGCAGATTGCCCGCAAGTACTTGGCTGTGACACACCTAATTCTACAAATTGTTAAATAGGTATCCTGAATGATAACGCCCTTCACACAGAAAACACCTCCACCGCGCCCCTGGCACCCCAGTTAAACCTCAAAAATTGCTGATTAGTGCAAAAACTCCAAAAATAATATGAATAATCAATAGTGTCGAGCTACTCCTTTAAAAATAAATGTACATCACCTAATTATTTAATCCTAAATGTCGGTGCGTGACCCAAAAATGGTAGACAGACACGTAGGATAAATAAGAGGCGCTCAAAGACAACTAAAAATCAAAACTGACAGTAAACAATAGTGGTGGAACCCTCTATTGGTAATCTTAACACCTTAGTGCAATACACTAATTTAAGTGAACCATAAACATATACCAAGTAACAGTGAATTAATATATGTATATATAAGACAAAAGTAGTGAAAATAGATGTGTATAGACCTTTCACTCCATGCTGTAAAAAATCAACACTCCACATAAAAGTCCATAAATATGAAGACAGCCTACAAGCTGTATGTGATAACATGTAATTAGTGACGAATTGTAAATTAAGTGTCCCAAACAAAATCTTCTCAGTGAACGCTGTCAGCCACACAGGAGGATAGGAATATGAGCACACGGAGGAGCGGAGGTTTACCGAGGGAGGGGTGAGATTGTAGCCCAGCAACTGCACACCTCGGGTCCGCCGTGACCGCTGGTTATATGGTTTTATCTACAGAGTTGAAGTTTGCTGTGAATTGCACGATTACTGCTGGTTTATCTTTTTAAGAATGTGAGTGCATTATGTGAAGATTGCAGTGATTTTAATAAATTGTGTTTGCTGGTTCACACTATTGGAGCATTTATTTTCTTTTATGTGGATCCATTCAATAACTATCACCGTGGACATCGTATGTTTTATTTGCCCTGGAGTGTGGTAAAGAAAGCGTTGTTTACACAAATGTATGACTCAGAGGGTTGGCTGTGTCATTGCCACCATCCCTTATAACTTTTAAAACCGAATATATACCTCGAAATGGGATTTTTGGGGCAATGCGATGATTGAAAGTGTTAAATTAAATTTAAAAAGAGTTTTATTAGTACAAAAACGAATAGGCTATACATAAACGTACACATTAATCTATAATTAGGAAGTATTGAATAATTGTAAAAACATCAGATACATGGAAACATATGATGCATCCTACTGCTAATTGCAAGTACCACCCCAGATTGGTGTGATGGCGTCCTGATAGCAGATTTCCAACGCGTTTCAACTTTTATTGTAAAGGTAAAGTCTTCCTCAGGGAGGGACTGCATCACATTCTAAAATTTCAAGCAACAGCATGATTACTAATATATACATATATACTTGTATGTCGCCTATATCTAAAGCAATCGCATTGCAACAAAAAAGTAGTATATGCGACTTACATTTGCGGCATGTAGCTGTGAAAATCGCTTTCCCAGTGCTGGCAGGGGTCCTAACACCCGATTGTCAATACTGCTCAAACATCCTCTATGGGGTGGCCTGGTGTATTTTAAAGGAACCAATATTTGGCAGTCATACTAATTGAACAACTGAAAAACATAAATAGTATTTGAAAAATATTGAAAAAAATAAATCATCAGTAAAAAAGAGGTCAAAAATAGAGATAATAGTGATTCGTGGGAGAACAAAATTCCCCAGAGCCATCATAAAGTAAAAAGATCCAATACCTTGAGTTGGTTGTGTCAGGTGTAAAGTTCCAAGTAGCAGAGAGCTCCGGTCCTGGAGTACCTCTCTGTAGCAGAGCCAGTTGTGGAATGCTGCCTGTCTGGCGTCCTAATATATGGGGTGTGAGCGTGGTAAAGTGGTGGGCGTAGCCTTATTTTAGATAGGATCTCTAATTCATTGGTGGTACAGTGGAGGGGGTGCGGCTTCAATTAGCCGCCGTCACTGTTTAGAAGAAAGCTCGTTCATGGCTGAGTGAGGACGTGCTAGATCAGAGCTCCCGACCCCCCACGAGCTACACCAGCTGCTAATCACTATCCTTGCTAGCCACTGCGGTATGCCTGTTACCAGAAGGAGGAAAGCGCAAGGGAGCATTCAGTGCGTTCAGAGAGGGAGAGGGAAGACAGCAACGAAAAAAGTAAAGGCAGCGGTAAACTGCCAAAAGATGGATCACTACCTGACGGATCCTCTGGCTGCACTCAGCGCCTCTCCTACCTCTCCTGTCTCTCTCATTCCCTCCCCCGCTCCGAGGATGGTGGAGCAACAAGAAGGTCCGCTGGCTTCCCCGCTGGCTTCCCCTGATCTCAGAGCTCCACTGACGGCTGTTACTGTTCATGCCGCTGCTGCTACTGCTGCCGTCCGTGCTTCCTCTGATTCATGCTCCAGCTCTGTGACGGCTTCTGGAACACTTACTGGTTCACTCACTGGGTCACCGCCGGGACTGCCGGGACTTCCCTCCCAACCTCCCCCCCAACCTCTTACAGTCCAGATTGACTCAGACCTGCGAGCATTGCTGCAAGCATTGCCGACTAAAGCGGACATTGAAGCCCTTATCGGTCGCCTGGAGGAGCAGCACCGAAGGGACTTTGCTGAAGTGAGACGGGACGTGCAAGTCCTGTCGTCCCGCATGAACACCGGTGAGGCATCACTTGAAGGGCTGCAGCAACGACTTACCAACTTAGAGACGCTGCAGGACACCCACATACAGACATCAGCATCCATGCAGCTCCGTTTGGAAGAAATAGAAGACAGGAGCCGACGCAATAACTTACGGCTACGAGGACTGCCAGAGGTCACGGGCATGGAAGACCTGACAGCGAAGGCAATTGCGATCTTCCGACAGTTGACAGGTGAGGTTATCCCTGTAGACCTAGAGTTAGATCGGATACATAGAGCACCGGGTCCAAAGCAGTCAGATCCCAAACGGCCACGAGACGTCATATGCAGAGTACACCGTTTCACTCAAAAAGAAACCATTGCCCGTAAGGCCTGGGAAGTAGGTGCAGTTGAATACGAGGGTGCATCAATTAAAATTATGCCTGACTTATCAAGAGCAACGCTTTACAGAAGAGGACTGTTACGACCAGTCCTGGATATAGCCCGCCGCCAGGGAGCTACATATAGATGGGGTTTTCCCCTTTCAGTTACATTTAGGAGAGACAAAAAATCTTTTATTCTCCATACACCAGGCGATCTGCCGGCTTTCTTTGTTTTTATGGACACCGAGCCGATCCAAATGCCAGACTGGCTGCAGCCCATTCCACAACCGATGCACCGCTTGGGCCGTTTGGCTTTCAACGGCACCGTGATATAGTGAGGGAATGAGGAAGTCCCTAATCATGTTTAAAAAAAGGGAAACCGAGTAGCAGTACAACAATAGTACAACACCGGATAAGACGATTATATATTGTTTTTTTTTATTTTTGTTTTTTTTTATGTGAACTTTACAATATTGGCTGTTGAACAATATTAGTATTATCATTCTGCGGGTTCCTTTTCCCCTTTTTTTTTTTTTTTTTCTTCCTTGTGGTTAGCAATCGAATTACCCCCTCCTCCTTTTTTTTTTTTCTCTCCCTCTCCCTCTGTGGGGAATCCCCACTAATTGCTCCTGGTAAATGCCCCTAGTGGAACTCCCGGGAAGCACCTTGGATAAATAGACACATGGATATATGTATGATATATGTTATGTATGAATATGTTATGAAATATACATATTTGTTACCTTCTTTGGTGCTTTCTTGTTAGTAACCTCTCTCTGATTATCTAGATACTGAGAACTTATTGCAATGACCCTGAGTAGTATTTTTTTCTTTTTTTTTTCTCCCTCTCTCTCCCCTTTCTTTCCCCTCTTTTCTTTCCCGGGGGGGGGGGGGGGGTTTATTTGAATTTCCTTCCAGGATTGAGACCTAGGGTCGATTAAGGGATAGGCCGATACGATTTAGTGCTTCAATGCTGGAATAATTGCTGTTTATTATTGTTTGACTTATTTCCTATTAAAATGTTATATTTACTTAAGGGTATTTACACTAAAGGGAACTATTATATATTGAGAATATGTATATAACCTCTCCCAGGGAATGCAGGGGTTGTATGAGGGCCATTGCTCGATAGATATACCAGTTGCCTCAGTGTCCCCCGCTTGCTGCATCTAGGCCTACCAGGATTATGAATGATGAATGCATGAGATGCGTAAGAAAGAAATGGCTCTGGGCTCCCCTCTACTGAATAAGCTCTCCAGTGTGATAGGGTGTATCAGCCCCAGTTGAGCAGAGTGCCCTCTCCTACTGCGGAGGATGAGATGCTTGGAGACGTGGAATCGAAAATCGCAGAGAAGCGTTTTTTCGCTATTCCCTTAGTTGAGATGAGGTGGGGGGGTCGGGGTGGGAAATACTGAGGTAGCGACACTGGAATGATAAAATGATCCTTACGATTCGTTGCCCCGGGTTGAGTCGATCTCTGGCGGTGAGCCATGGAATAAAAAACCGGGTCTAATTCATCTCTTGGAGAGAACAAGTAAATTATCTTAAAGTTAACCCAATTCACTGGGAGAAGTACCTATCAGGGATATGGGGGTCCCCAACACGGGGCGGGGGCATTCCATGCACAGGAAGACATGGAGGACAGGGGGAATCCGGGGGGGGTCTGCCCCCCCCGGTCAGACAGGCCCCACCTTATTTTTGGGGGGTGTCGGGCTGGGGGGGGCTGCGGACCCCTCCGGTTAATATTAATATTACTTTGAGATTATTGTTATTAAGTATCACTACCAGAAATACGGGTGGTAAAATAGTGATGTTCTTGGTTTAAGATTAGCAAACTCTTTGAATATATATTCCTATCAAGATAGAGGTGGGGGGGGGAAGGATAGGGGTGGGGGGGGATACGGGACGCTCTCATGGAGTTTGTCCTATACACTTCCCCACATAGGTCGTCACACAAGCCCCCCAATTCAGTTTGGGGAGTAGATGTGACTTAGCATTTGGTGTTTACCAATTTAGTGGTTTGAAGTAGAGTGGCGTGTGGAACGGATTGTTTCCGTCCCCCGCTCCATTTCTCTTTGAATTTTTTTTTTTATTTATTTTTTTTTTTTTTGAGATGGATGGCCTTAAGGTGCTTTCACTCAATGCCAAGGGACTAAATACCCCAGAGAAACGGAAAATGTTGCTACACGACCTGAAGGCCTCTAAAACTGATATAGCATTCATACAGGAGACTCATTTTAGAGCGAATAAGGTACCTGTACTAAAGAACAGATTTTTTCCTGAAGTATACCATGCCACTAATAAATTTGCCAAAGCCAGAGGGGTATCTATTCTCCTATCTAGTAAGTTTTCATGGGTATGCAGTGAATCTCTGTTAGATGAAGGGGGACGTTTTGCGTTTATAAAAGGGCTTCTGGGCGGAGTACGGGTGACTCTAGCAACGATTTATGCGCCTAACGATCACCAGGATATCTTTATCCGTCGAATATTGGTCAAACTGATGGACTTCATGGAAGGCCCACTGATCTTGGGAGGGGATTTTAATGTCCCCCTGACCCCCCAAGTAGATACATCATCAGGGAAATCATCTGTTTCTATAAGCTCCCATAAACGGATTAATCAGGCTATACATAATGCCCAACTCATCGATGTGTGGCGCCTTCAGCATTCGGGCGAGAGGGACTACTCATTTTATTCCCCACCCCACAAGGTGTATTCGAGAATTGACTTTTTTTTAATCCCCCACTCCCAGTTGCATGCTGTTCGTGAAACCTCTATTGGTTCGATCACGTGGTCCGACCATGCCCCTATATCAATGACATATGCCCTATCACAGGTGGCTTCACATGCAACTCATATATATAAAATTGTCCTTCGCGCTGGTGGATATAAAATGGTGAAGTGCTCAAATGAACTATAGTGCTGTGTAAAATAATATTGCTGCAAAATATGGGTGTTCACACCAAACACTTAATGTCTAAATGAAAATAGAAAATAAATTTCGCGCAATATTAAGTGAAAATAAAATTAAAATGGAAATAAGGTGTATATATATGTATTGTGGAACACTGTTGTCTGTCAGGTGGTAGTGTAGAAATCTCTCTGGTATACTAAAATGATCGCTGTTTTCACTCAAAAAGGTGAGGCTTAAATAGCAGTAAATACTGAATTACTCCTCATACCATCCACTTTTGGATTGTGGATTTTAGAAGACCATATACGACTCACTACTGGAAATATTTTTATGCACAATTTTTATGTATCATGTCATTATTTATTTATGCATGTTAGGTATGGGTGGTATGAGGAGTAATTCAGTATTTACTGCTATTTAAGCCTCACCTTTTTGAGTGAAAACAGCGATCATTTTAGTATACCAGAGAGATTTCTACACTACCACCTGACAGACAACAGTGTTCCACAATACATATATATACACCTTATTTCCATTTTAATTTTATTTTCACTTAATATTGCGCGAAATTTATTTTCTATTTTCATTTTCACATGCAACTCGCATGTGGAAATTGAATGAAAGCCTCTTACAAATTCCAGAAGTATTATCAGAAATTACCAAAGAATTGCCTCTATACTTTCAGACAAATCAAACTCCTGATAGTAACCCAGGCATAGTATGGGAGGCTCACAAGACAGTTATACGAGGCATTTTTATTAAACACGGCTCTAGAATTAAAAGAGACAAGGAACGACAATTAAATCTGCTCCTGACCAAACTTCAAGCTATAGAATCTAAACACAAAAACATACCCTCTCAGGTAATAGAACGAGAACTAGTCGATATTCTGACACAAATCAACGACCTTCTACAATACAGAGCTAAGGCGGCATTGCAGAAATGTAGGAAAACCAGTTACGCATATGGGGATAAATGTGGGAAAATATTAGCGAAGTTAACTAAGGAACAAAGACTCCAAGCATACATGCCACATATTATGTCCTCAAAAGATCAGAAAATAGCTTTGCCAATGGAAATTTCGAAGGCTTTTCGAGACTTCTACGCATCTCTTTATAAAATACCATCTGTTACAAATCCCCAAACATTGATAGATGAATATGTGCAATCAGCTCAGATACCTACTCTTACCCCTGAAATTAAAACGGAACTAGACAAACCAATAAGTTTAGAGGAACTGACATCAGCAGTAAACTCTACAAAACCAGGAAAGGCCCCCGGTCCGGACGGTCTTACCCTGCAATACTACAGAACCCTGCTTCCTATATTAGGACCCTTTATGGTAGACCTGTTTAATGGCTTGGGCAACGACGAGACTCTCCCTAGAGATATGTCAAAAGCATATATATCCGTTATTCCGAAGGAAGGCAAGGACCCGACCCTATGTGGCAGTTATAGGCCAATCTCCCTTCTAAACGCGGATATTAAATTGTTTACTAAAATTCTGGCGACTCGTTTAGCAATTCATTTACCAGATTTGGTGCATTTAGATCAAGTAGGCTTTGTTCCTACTAGAGAAGCAAGGGACAATACGACTAAAGTCTTAAATTTGCTACATGTGGCTAAAACTTCCCACACACCATGTGTATTCCTCAGCACAGACGCGGAAAAAGCATTCGATCGGGTGAATTGGCAATATATGTTTACGGTTCTTCGATATCTGGGCCTAGGAGATACGATTATTCAATGGATTACTACAATTTACTAACAACCTACGGCTCAGGTTAAGGTAAATGGGGTCCTTTCGGATCCCTTTCCTATATTAAACGGCACCAGACAGGGATGTCCGCTTTCCCCCGTGCTATTTGTTCTGTGCTTAGAACCATTTCTAAATAGAATTCGTCGGAACCCGGACATCCAGGGCATAAGTGTCGGAGGTGATCAGTACAAAATTTCGGCCTATGCGGATGATATGCTTTTTTCATTGACAAATCCTGCTATCTCCCTCCCCAATCTACTACGTGAGTTTGAGACTTATGGACGTCTATCCAATTTGGAAATCAATTTCCATAAATCAGAAGCTATGGGGATAGGGATACCCCTCTCTATGCTGTCTACATTCAAGTCCAGTTTTAAATTCAAATGGACAGTGACAGCTTTGCAATACCTAGGCACCTATATCCCGACGGAGACGTCTCGCATATTTGAAATGAACTTCCCATCACTGTTGTCAAAAACCTGTATGCTTTTAGAGACTTGGAACAGGGGCCTGCATTCGTGGTTTGGCAGAATTAGCCTATTAAAAATGAGTATTCTACCGAAATTTTTGTATCTGCTCCAAGCCCTACCAATTAGAATCCCCATATCCTATCTTAAACAAGTTAACGCACTTTTTATCAAATTTGTGTGGGCGTATAAGAAGCCACGATTTTCTTTTCATTTAATGACCCTACCTAAACAACATGGGGGACTAACTTTCCCAGATATCCGAGCATACTATCAGGCAATCCACATAGGTAGAATTGTAGATTGGTGCCGTCATAGTCGATCTAAACTATGGACTTTGATAGAACAGGCCCAAACATGTATCCCACTCTCAAAGGCCCTGTGGTGCTATGACCATCTCCAACCACCATTGAAAAGTCACCCACTAATAGGGACGACGCTCCGTATAGGATCGGTAGCTAGTAAACAATACTCTCTTTCTTCTTCGGACTCTCCGTTATTTCCTATTTTAGGGAACCCACAATTCTCTCCCGGCCTCTGCCTTCACACGTTCGGCAAACTACGCCGGACGGGTATAACCCAAGCATCCCACTTTTTAGTGAATGGCAGATGGCCTTCCATCAAGGAACTAATGACGGAGGAGGGTCCCTTCAAATTGACCCTCTGGCCAGCACTTCAGCTACGACACTTCCTGGATACAATACCTAATCCACGTAATTTCACTCGCTCCCTGACGAGGTTTGAAGAATATTGCTCTGATGAAGGCAATATAACGCGGGTCCTATCTAAAATATACACTATGCTGAATTATCTGACAACTCTATCACACCCGTCGTTCTTGGAAAAATGGGAACAGGACCTACAACGGAAATTCACACCGGCACAAACCCAGAATATATTTAGATTAGCTTGGAAGACATCAATCTGTACAAAAACACAAGAATCTAACTACAAACTACTGACGAGATGGTATTATACCCCTTATCTTTTGCACCAATACTACCCTGATACCACTGATCTCTGTTGGAGATGCTTGGGGGACAGAGGTACTCTACTCCACATATTCTGGTCATGCCCCAAATTGACTAACTTCTGGACGACAGTCCGGGAAGTGTCTCAAAAGTTCACGGAATATAAGATACCTGGTGATCCGGCATTTTTCTTATTTCATGTCTCTAATATTCCTGCCAAATGCTATCAAGAATCAATTCTGGGGCATCTTCTTAATGCTGCAAAGTCCTGCATTCATCTTTACTGGAAAAAACAATCATCACCAACGGCAGCCGACTGGCTACGTAAAGTGATAGACATCAGTAGAATGGAGGACTTGCTGGCGGCGGAGCAAAACCAACAAGACAAGTACTCCATGACTTGGAGTGGTTGGAAACAGTTCATAAATTCTACGGAGGGAATAGCCCTCCGTAGATAGGAGACTCATGTATGAATGCTATTCTTTACACACCTTGGCCATCCCTCTCGGCTAGAGGGTTTTTTTTTTTTTTTTTTTTTGTGTTTTGTTTTGTTCGGTCTTGTTTTGTTTGTTTGTCTGTTTGTTTGGTCTGGTTTTATTTGTTAATCGATTAGAAATAGGAAAAAAGAAACGAGCGTAGTTGGGTTTTTTTTTCTTTCTTTTAACCTGAATCCCTTCTATATATGTCTCCCAGTAGACAACAAAGGGCGGTGTCGGTTGGGGACTGGCCCTAAAACAGCTATACTGAACTGTATTGTAGACATAAACAGACGGGGTTATATTGCAGTTGTAATCCATATGTTATATTGTTTATTTTTTCTGTTGTACTGACCTGACTTTGCCCGTTGTGGGTGTTAATAAAAGTTATATTTGAAAAAAAAAAAGAAGAAAGCACCTTTCTATGATATATTGGAGGGGAGCGTCCACAAGCTTCCCTGTTGCCTAGGCAACGGACGCTTAACCTCCTCCTTCACTGTCTCCTCCCCTGCCGCGACATGAAGCCGTCTGCTTGCACGTATCCCATAGGATATGGGCGCGGAGTGAGGCGGGGAGAGAGGTGCGTCTGGTTGCCGGGGCAACGTCACTTGAGGAGTCTCCAGTACGTCTGACGTCGGAGTCACATGGCTCCGATGTCGGTTCATTAGGGAGGAAAGAGCGCTGTGTAATCCTGCAGCGCTGTTAAACAGTTTTGTCTGTGTTACACAGGGCGTCGGGGCATAATGACCCCGCTGCCTGTCAGGAGGGCATCAGAATATGTGCAACAATATGTAAGGCACTATTTCATACAAATGTCATAGATGCCCCTGAAATGTGCAGTAACAGGTATGGCATTATCGTTCTAGGAATGACAGATCTGTTCTCCCTCATTGAGATGGAGAAAGGGGGAGAAAAGTTGTGTATTCAAAGAATTACTGGTAAGTAAAAATGGAAAAAACAGAAAAAATAGAAAAAAATTGAAGTAAAGATAATAAAAACTAGAAAAGCTACAATTTCTGGGGAAATTGTGAAAGTGTTCTTGCCTCTACAACTGGAGTGGGTGGAGTAACTGGGTGGGGTGGAGTGGCTTGAGTAACTGTGAAAAATGTTAAAAAGCTTAATATTTTAAAAAGTATAAATAGTAGTAAAAAAGTTCCATCATTAGCTGAAAGAGCTGAACATTTTTTTCAAAAGTAAATTTTTTTTTTCAAAAATGATTTTTTTTTTCAAAAATGATTTTTTTTTTCAAAAGTGATTTTTTTTTCAAAAATCATTATTTTTTTCAAAAATGAATTTTTTTTTTGAAAAATATTTTTTTTTTCGAAATGATTTTTTTTTTTTCAAAAATAATTTTTTTTTTCAAAAATAATATTTTTTTTTTCAAATTTTTTTTTTTTTTTCAAAATTATTAATTCTTTTTTCAAAATTATTTTATTTATTTTTTTCAAAATTATTATTTTTTTTTTTCAAAAATAATTTTTTTTTTTTCAAAAATAAATGACAGATCTGTTCTCCCTCATTGAGATGGAGAAAGGGGGAGAAAAGTTGTGTATTCAAAGAATTACTGGTAAGTAAAAATGGAAAAAACAGAAAAAATAGAAAAAAAATTGAAGTAAAGATAATAAAAACTAGAAAAGCTACAATTTCTGGGGAAATTTTGAAAGTGTTCTTGCCTCTACAACTGGAGTGGGCGGAGTAACTGGGTGGGGTGGAGTGGCTTGAGTAACTGTGAAAAATGTTAAAAAGCTTAATATTTTAAAAAGTATAAATAGTAGTAAAAAAGTTCCATCAGCTGAAAGAGCTGAACATTTTTTTCAAAAATAATTTTTTTTTTCAAAAATGAATTTTTTTTTTCAAAAATGAATTTTTTTTTTCAAAAATGAATTTTTTTTATTCAAAAATGATTTTTTTTTCAAAAATGATTTTTTTTTTCAAAAATTAAGAAAAATAAATAAAATCGAATAACAATAGTGGGACTGCTAAAGCTAAAGCAGTCCCACTAACTAGAAAAGGTACAATTTCTGGGGAAATTGTGAAGTGTTCTTGCCTCTACAACTGGAGTGGGCGGAGTAACTGGGTGGAGTGGCTTGAGTAACTATTTTAAAAAGTATCAATAGTAGTAAAAAAGTTGACGAAGTCCCATAATTAGCTGAAAGAGCTGAACATTTTTTTCAAAAATGATTTTTTTTTTCAAAAAATTTTTTTTTTTTAAATGATTTTTTTTCAAAATTTTTTTTTTAAATGAATTTTATTTTTTTTTTCAAAAATGAATTTTATTTTTTCAAAAATAATTTTTTTTTTTCAAAAATATTTTTTTTTTTTCAAAAATGAATTTTTTTTATTCAAAAATGATTTTTTTTTCAAAAATGATTTTTTTTTCAAAAATGATTTTTTTTTTCAAAAGTAATTTTTTTTTTCAAAAATCATTATTTTTTTCAAAAATGAATTTTTTTTTTGAAAAATATATATTTTTTTCGAAATGATTTTTTTTTTAAAGTAATTTTTTTTCAAAAATAATTTTTTTTTTAAATATTTTTTTTTTTCAAAAATATATATTTTTTCAAAAATAATTTTTTTTTTCAAAAATAATATTTTTTTTTCAATTTTTTTTTTCAAAATTATTATTTATTTTTTTTCAAAATTATTTTATTTTTTTTTTCAAAATTATTATTTTTTTACTATAAATTAAGAAAAATAAATAAAATCGAATAACAATAGTGGGACTGCTAAAGCATTCCCACTAACTAGAAAAGGTACAATTTCTGGGGAAATTGTGAAAAGTGTTCTTGCCTCTACAACTGGAGTGGGCGGAGTAACTGGGTGGAGTGGCTTGAGTAACTAAAAAGTATCAATAGTAGTAAAAAAGTTGACGAAGTCCCATAATTAGCTGAAAGAGCTGAACATTTTTTTCAAAAATGAATTTTATTTTTTTTTCAAAAATGATTTTTTTTTTCAAAATTTTTTTTTTTTTAAATGATTTTTTTTCAAAAATTTTTTTTTTAAAATGAATTTTATTTTTTTTTTCAAAAATGAATTTTATTTTTTCAAAAATGATTTTTTTTTTTCAAAAATGATTTTTTTTTTCAAAAATGATTTTTTTTTTTCAAAAATGATTTTTTTTTTTCAAAAATATTTTTCTTTTTCAAAAATATTTTTTTTCAAAAATATATTTTTTTTCAAAAATGATTTTATTTTTATTTTTTTCAAAAAAAATTATTTTTTTTCAAAAATTATTTTTTTTTCAAAAATATTTTTTTTTCAAAAATATTGTTTTTTTTCAAATTTTTTTTTTTTTTTTCAAAAATATATTTTTTTTTTCAAAAATAATTTTTTTTTTCAAAAATATTTTTTTTTCAAAAATATTGTTTTTTTTCAAAATTTTATTTTTTTTTCAAAAATATATTTTTTTTTTCAAAAATATTTTTTTTTCAAAAATAATTGCTTAATAGCTAAATTGCTAAAACGACCGCCATCAAAACTGCCCCATCATACTGCCATCAAAACTGCCCCATCAAAATTGTCCCCATTAATACTGCCACATCATATTGCCACCATCAAAACTGCCCCATCAGAAATGCCCCATCAAAACTGCCCCATCATATTGCCACCATCAAAACTGCCCCATCAGAATTGCCCCATCAAAACTGCCCCATCATATTCCTCTATTATAAATTAGTACATGGTGTGTCTGTCCCCTCCCCCCGGGCTCTGTAATCAGAGCTGAGATGCTCCAGCCACCTCCCCCCCTGTGTATAACAGAAGCTTTGGTAACCGTGGCAACAAAACACACACAGTACACTCTGATTAATGGCTAAAATTTCTTGAAATGACCTCTAAACAAAAAGCTTTTTCTCAAAAACTGTAAAAGATATCAAACTGAAAAGATATAGCCAGATAGCTGAATATTTTGTGAACATTTTAAAGTTTGTTTGGTGTCTCTAGGTGAAAGTATGAAGGAGCTGAAACTTTTGGGAGCGGAAGAAAAATTTAAGGATTTCAAGCATGCTCCCATTGACTTCAATGTTAAAAAAAGTGATAAAAAGCTTAATATTTTAAAAAGTATAAATGGTAGAAAAAAAGTTGAAAAAGAGCACACCTCAGCTAAAAGAGACGAACATTTTGATAGTTGAATGGTTTTAATAGCTGAAAGTATGCAGAAGTTACGCATTACCGAAAAACGTACGGAAGAATAAGAAAAACTAGAAAATGCATTTCCTGGGGAAAATGCGTGGGAATGCTGAATTGCTAAAACGGCCCCCAGCAAAATTGCCCCCATCATATTGCCATCAAAACTGTCCCATCATATTGCCACCATCAAAACTGCCCCATCAGAATTGCCCCATCAAAACTGCACCATCATATTGCCACCATCAAAACTGCCCCATCAGAATTGCCCTATCAAAACAGCCCCATCATATTGCCACCATCAAAACTGCCCCATCATATTGCCACCATCAAAACTGCCCCATCAGAATTACCCCATCAAAACTTCCCCATCATATTCCTCTATTATAAATCAGTACATGGTGTGTCTGTCCCCTCCCCCGGGCTCTGTAATCAGAGCTGAGATGCTCCAGCCACCTCCCCCCTGTGTATAACAGAAGCTTTGGTAACCATGGCAACAAAACACAGTATACGCTGATTAATGGCTAAAATTTCCTGAAATTACCTCTAAACAAATGGCCGTATTTTAAAAACTATACATCCTACAGCGAAGATCTTTATATTGTGAGAATCACAAGACCCAGACCTAGATTTTGATATATAGTATGTCTCTGAAATATTAAAATTGAAGGCACGGTCGCAGTTTAGAAATTGCCCTTCAAATTTGAAGGGGCTAGAGTGTAGTTTCAATGAATGTCAATGGACGGCGTGAGTTGCAAACAAATGGTCATATTGTGAAAACTATCAGGACTATGGCTTAGCCGTGGACATGTTTAGTGGCAGCAGGGATAGCTGAACGTTTTGATATAAGATTTGTGTAGGTGGGCTTGAAAATGAGGGAGTGGCGGCAGTTTAGAAATCATGTTCTGATTTTCCAGCTTTTGTCATCTCCCACTCTAGTTTCCCCATTCATTCCTATGGGACCAATTTCGCTGCAAAAATGACGATATTTCGTGAACCATTTGGCGAAACGTTCCACAAAGTAATAGCACACCATTCGGGAACAATCCGCACGTTTTGGTATATTACTTGTCTATGTAGTGTAAAAACTGTGGGAGGAGTTAGGGTGGTAAATTTGGCTATAATAATAATAATAACTAGAAAAGCTACAATTTCTGGGGAAATTGTGAAAGTGTTCTTGCCTCTACAACTGGAGTGGGCGGAGTAACTGTGAAAAGTGTTAAAAAGCTTAATATTTTAAAAAGTATAAATAGTAGTAAAAAAGTTGAAGTCCCATCATTAGCTGGAAGAGCTGAACATTTTTTTCAAAAGTTTTTTTTTTCAAAAATGAATTATTTTTTTTCAAAAATGATTTTTTTTTTTAAACGACATTTTTTTTTTCAAAAATAATTTTTTTTTTCAATAACTGCCATCAAAACTGCCCCATCAGAATTGTCCCATCAAAACTGCCCCATCATATTGCCACCATCAAAACTGCCCCATCAGAATTTCCCCATCAAAACTGCCCCATCAGAATTGCCCCTTCAAAACTGCCCCATCAGAATTGCCCTATCAAAACTGCCCCATCATATTGCCACCATCAAAACTGCCCCATCAGAATTACCCCATTAAAACTGCCCCATCATAATTGCCCCATCAAAACTGCCCCATCATATTGCCACCATCAAAACTGCCCCATCAGAATTACCCCATTAAAACTGCCCCATCAGAATTGCCCTATCAAAACTGCCCCATCATATTCCTCTATTATAAATCAGTACATGGTGTGTCTGTCCCCTCCCCCGGGCTCTGTAATCAAAGCTGAGATGCTCCAGCCACCTCCCCCCTGTGTATAACAGAGGCTTTGGTAACCATGGCAACAAAACATACACAGTGCACTCTGAATAATGGCTAAAATTTCCTGAAATGACCTCTAAACAAAAAGCTTTTTCTCAAAAACTATAAATCCTACAGCGAAGATCTTTATATTGTGAGAATCACAAGACCCAGACCTAGATTTTGATGTATAGTATGTCTCTGAAATATTAAAAATGGAGGCACAGTCGCAGTTTAGAAATTGCCCTTCAAATTTGAAGGGGCTAGAGTGTAGTTTCAATGAATGTCAATGGACGGCGTGAGTTGAAAACAAATGGTCATATTGTGAAAACTATCAGGACTATGGCTTAGCCGTGGACATGTTTAGTGGCAGCAGGGATAGCTGAACGTTTTGATATAAGATTTGTGTAGGTGGGCTTGAAAATGAGGGAGTGGCAGCAGTTTAGAAATCATGTTCTGATTTTCCAGCTTTTGTCATCTCCCACTCTAGTTTCCCCATTCATTCCTATGGGACCAATTTCGCCGCAAAAATGACGATATTTCGTGAACCATTCGGCGAAACGTTCCACAAAGTAATAGCACACCATTCGGGAACAATCCGCACGTTTCGGTACATTACTTGTCTATGTAGTGTAAAAACTGTGGGAGGAGTTAGGGTGGTAAATTTGGCTATAATAATAATAATATATATGTGAGATAACAATAAGTGGTCTTGCTATGCAAGAACACTTAACTAGAAAAGGTACAATTTCTGGGGAAATTGTGAAAGTGTTCTTGCCTCTACAACTGGAGTGGGCGGAGTAACTGGGTGGGATGGAGTGGCTTGAGTAAGTGTGAAAAGTGTTAAAAAGCTTAATATTTTAAAAAGTATAAATAGTAGTAAAAAAGTTCCATCATTCGCTGAAAGAGCTGAACATTTTTTTCAAAAGTAATTTTTTTTTCAAAAATGAATTTTTTTTATTCAAAAATGATTTTTTTTTCTTCAAAAATGAATTTTTTTTTCTTCAAAAATGATTTTTTTTTTCAAAAGTAATTTTTTTTTTCAAAGGTAATTTTTTTTTTTCAAAAATGAATTTTTTTATTTCAAAAATAATTTTTTTTTTCGAAATTATTATTTTTTTTAAAGTAATTTTTTTTTCAAAAATATTTTTTTTTTTCAAAAATATTTTTTTTTTCAAATATTTTTTTTTTCAAAAATAATTTTTTTTTTAAAAGTAATTTTTTTTTCAAAAATATATTTTTTTTTTCAAAAATAATTTTTTTTTTTTCAAAAATAATTTTTTTTTTCAAAAATAATTTTTTTTTTCAAAAATTTTTTTTTTTCAAAAATAATTTTTTTTTTTCAAAAATATTTTTTTTTTTTTTCAAAAATGATTTTTTTTTTTCAAAAATTATTTTTTTATTTTTTTCAAAAATGATTTTTTTTTTTTAAAAATATTTTTTTTTTACATGGGGCGGTCATAATATTTTGGCTGATCATGGGGTGGTCATAATGTTTTGGCTGATCATGGGGTTGTCAGCTTTTGTCACCTCCCACTCTAGTTTTGAACATTTCGCCATTCATTCCTATGGGACCAATTTCGCCGCAAAAACGTCATTTCGTGGACCATTCGGCGAAACATTCCACAAAGTAATGACACACCAATCGGGAACAATCTGCTCGTTTCGGTATATTACTTGTCTCTGTAGTGTAAAAACTGTGGGAGGAGTCTACAAGCATTATCAAGTCTAGCAGATGAAGTCACATGCATTTGGGGTGTCTCAGCATCTTGTGTTTACAACCACTGTTTCCTAGCAACGCTCATGCCCTGTTTATGCTTCCCAAATACTACTTCATCAAAACTGCCCCATCAGAATTACCCCATCAAAACTGCCCCATCATATTCCTCTATTATAAATCAGTGCATGGTGTGTCTGTCCCCTCCCCCGGGCTCTGTAATCAGAACTGAGATGCTCCAGCCACCTCCCCCCCCTGTGTATAACAGAAGCTTTGGTAACCATGGCAACAAAACAAACACTAACAGTACACTCTGATTAATGGCTAAAATTTCCTGAAATGACCTCTAAACAAATGGCCGTATTTTAAAAACTATACATCCTACAGCGAAGATCTTTATATTGTGAGAATCACAAGACCCAGACCTAGATTTTGATACATAGTATGTCTCTGAAATATTAAAATTGAAGGCACGGTCGCAGTTTAGAAATTGCCCTTCAAATTTGAAGATGCTAGAGTGTAGTTTCAATGAATGTCAATGGACGGTGTGAGTTGCAAACAAATGGTCATATTGTGAAAACTATCAGGCCTATGGCTTAGCCGTGGACATGTTTAGTGGCAGCAGGGATAGCTGAACGTTTTGATATAAGATTTGTGTAGGTGGGCTTGAAAATGAGGGAGTGGCGGCAGTTTAGAAATCATGTCCTGATTTTCCAGCTTTTGTCATCTCCCACTCTAGTTTCCCCATTCATTCCTATGGGACCAATTTCGCCGCAAAAATGACGATATTTCGTGAACCATTTGGCGAAACGTTCCACAAAATAATAGCACACCATTCGGGAACAATCCGCACGTTTCGGTATATTACTTGTCTATGTAGTGTAAAAACTGTGGGAGGAGTTAGGGTGGTAAATTTGGCTATAATAATAATAACTAGAAAAGGTACAATTTCTGGGGAAATTGTGAAAGTGTTCTTGCCTCTACAACTGGAGTGGGCGGAGTAACTGGGTGGGGTGGAGTGGCTTGAGTAACTGTGAAAAGTGTTAAAAAGCTTAATATTTTAAAAAGTATAAATAGTAGTAAAAAAGTTCCATCATTCGCTGAAAGAGCTGAACATTTTTTTCAAAAGTAATTTTTTTTTTAAAAAATGAATTTTTTTTAATCAAAAATGATTTTTTTTTTCTTCAAAAATGATTTTTTTTTTCAAAAGTAATTTTTTTTTTCAAAGGTAATTTTTTTTTTTCAAAAATGAATTTTTTTTAATCAAAAATGATTTTTTTTTTCTTCAAAAATGATTTTTTTTTTCAAAAGTAATTTTTTTTTTCAAAGGTAATTTTTTTTTTTCAAAAATGAATTTTTTTATTTCAAAAATAATTTTTTTTTCGAAATTATTATTTTTTTTAAAGTAATTTTTTTTTCAAAAATATATTTTTTTTTAAAGTAATTTTTTTTTCAAAAATAATTTTTTTTTCAAAAATAATTTTTTTTTTTCAAAAATATTTTTTTTTTCAAAAATGATTTTTTTACTTTTTTCAAAAATTATTTTTTTTTTTCAAAAATATTTTTTTTTTTACATGGGGCGGTCATAATGTTTTGGCTGATCATGGGGTGGTCATAATGTTTTGGCTGATCATGGGGTTGTCAGCTTTTGTCACTTCCCACTCTAGTTTTGAACATTTCGCCATTCATTCCTATGGGACCAATTTCGCCGCAAAAACGTCATTTCGTGGACCATTCGGCAAAACATTCCACAAAGTAATAACACACCAATCGGGAACAATCCGCTCGTTTCGGTATATTATTTGTCTCTGTAGTGTGAAAACTGTGGGAGGAGTCTACAAGCATTATCAAGTCTAGCAGATGAAGTCACATGCATTTGGAGTGTCTCAGCATCTTGTGTTTACAACCACTGTTTCCTAGCAACGCTCATGCCCTGTTTATGCTTCCCAAATACTGCTTCATCAAAACTGCCCCATCAGAATTACCCCATCAAAACTGCCCCATCATATTCCTCTATTATAAATCAGTGCATGGTGTGTCTGTCCCCTCCCCCGGGCTCTGTAATCAGCTGAGATGCTCCAGCCACCTTCCCCCCTGTGTATAACAGAAGCTTTGGTAACCATGGCAACAAAACAAACACTGACAGTACACTCTGATTAATGGCTAAAATTTCCTGAAATGACCTCTAAACAAATGGCCGTATTTTAAAAACTATACATCCTACAGCGAAGATCTTTATATTGTGAGAATCACAAGACCCAGACCTAGATTTTGATGTATAGTATGTCTCTGAAATATTAAAAATGAAGGCACAGTCGCAGTTTAGAAATTGCCCTTCAAATTTGGAGGGGGCTACAGTGTAGTTTCAATGAATGTCAATGGACGGTGTGAGTTGCAAACAAATGGTCATATTGTGAAAATTATCAGGACTATGGCTTAGCCGTGGACATGTTTAGTGGCAGCAGGGATAGCTGAACGTTTTGATATAAGATTTGTGTAGGTGGGCTTGAAAATGAGGGAGTGGCGGCAGTTTAGAAATCATGTTCTGATTTTCCAGCTTTTGTCATCTCCCACTCTAGTTTCCCCATTCATTCCTATGGGACCAATTTCGCCGCAAAAACGACGATATTTCGTGAACCATTCGGCGAAACGTTCCACAAAGTAACAGCACACCATTCGGGAACAATCCGCACGTTTCGGTATATGACTTGTCTCTGTAGTGTAAAAACTGTGGGAGGAGTTAGGGTATTAAATTTGGCTATAATAATAAGAATAATATATATGTGAGATAACAGTAAGTGGTCTTGCTATGCAAGAACACTTAATAATAATAACTAGAAAATGCATTTCCTGGGGAAAATGCGTGGGAATGCTGAATTGCTAAAACGGCCCCCAGCAAAATTGCCCCCATCATATTGCCATCAAAACTGTCCCATCATATTGCCACCATCAAAACAGCCCCATCATATTGCCACCATCAAAACTGCTCCATCATATTGCCACCATCAAAACTGCCCCATCAGAATTACCCCATCAAAACTGCCCCATCATATTCCTCTATTATAAATCAGTACATGGTGTGTCTGTCCCCTCCCCCGGGCTCTGTAATCAGAGCTGAGATGCTCCAGCCACCTCCCCCCCTGTGTATAACAGAAGCTTTGGTAACCATGGCAACAAAACAAACAGTACACTCTGATTAATGGCTAAAATTTCCTGAAATGACCTCTAAACAAATGGCCGTATTTTAAAAACTATACATCCTACAGCGAAGATCTTTATATTGTGAGAATCACAAGACCCAGACCTAGATTTTGATACATAGTATGTCTCTGAAATATTAAAATTGAAGGCACGGTCGCAGTTTAGAAATTGCCCTTCAAATTTGAAGGGGCTAGAGTGTAGAGTGTTTCAATGAATGTCAATGGACGGCGTGAGTTGCAAACAAATGGTCATATTGTGAAAACTATCAGGACTATGGCTTAGCCGTGGACATGTTTAGTGGCAGCAGGGATAGCTGAACGTTTTGATATAAGATTTATGTAGGTGGGCTTGAAAATGAGGGAGTGGCGGCAGTTTAGAAATCATGTTCTGATTTTTCAGCTTTTGTCCCCTCCCCTGGGCTCTAATCAGAGCTGAGATGCTCCAGCCACCTCCCCCCCTGTGTATAACAGAAGCTTTGGTAACCATGGCAACAAAACACACACAGTACACTCTGATTAATGGCTAAAATTTCTTGAAATGACCTCTAAACAAAAAGCTTTTTCTCAAAAACTGTAAAAGATATAAAACTGAAAAGCTATAGCCACATAGCTGAATATTTTGTGAACATTTTAAAGTTTGTTTGGTGTCTCTAGGTGAAAGTATGAAGGAGCTGAAACTTTTGGGAGCGGAAGAAAAATTTAAGGATTTCAAGCATGCTCCCATTGACTTCAATGTTAAAAAAAAGTGATAAAAAGCTTAATATTTTAAAAAGTATAAATGGTAGACAAAAAGTTGAAAAAGAGCACACCTCAGCTAAAAGAGACGAACATTTTGATAGTTGAATGGTTTTAATAGCTGAAAGTATGCAGAAGTTACGCATTACTGAAAAACGTACGGAATAAGAAGAAGAAAAAAAATAATAAAAAAACGAATAACAATAGTGGGACTGCTAAAGCAGTCCCACTAATAATATATATGTGAGATAACAGTAAGTGGTCTTGCTATGCAAGAACACTTAATAATAATAACTAGAAAAGCTACAATTTCTGGGGAAATTGTGAAAGTGTTCTTGCCTCTACAACTGGAGTGGGCGGAGTAACTGGGTGGGGTGGAGTGGCTTGAGTAACTGTGAAAAATTTTAAAAAGCTTAATATTTTTAAAAAGTATAGACCACTTCCGGTTCCGGCGCCGCATGGAGTAGCTGTTTCTCCTCACAGCTCCCGCAACCAGGACGAAAAAACTGCTTATAAAACCGGCCCTGAAGCCCGAATTAACCCTCGGCTACCTCGGGCACCAGTACCCACTACATGGACCGGTTCGTGGAAGTCCGCGGCCCCCGCTCCAATACGGCCCAAACGGCGCCGCCGCCCCAGCCGCAAATCGAGGCCCCGGCTTCGGCCTACACGGACCTGCAATCAGGCGCGCAGCCAGCAGATATGGAAGTAAGTGGCAGCGCAGCCCCTCACACATCTCCACAAGCCTCCCAAGCTCAGCCACAACCCCAAGCCGCCTCTCCTCTAGCCCCTCTCTCCCAGGCCTTTCAAACGTTGGCCTCCGCTCCACAGCATACAGGGGACCATGATACAGAGCGCATCGCACAAGCAGTAGCAGCTCTCCTGTCCCCCATGATTGCAACATCTGTGGAGAAAGCTGTAAATGCAGGGATGAAACAAATTAAAGCCCAGCTAGGAGAACATAACACCAGGCTACATGATCTGGAACACCGCCTTTCCAGTATGGAAGAAGAGATGTACCAAGCCCAAGCCACGGAACAGGCGCAGGACAAGACAAACCAATACATAATACAAAAACTCGACGATTTGGAAAATAGGTCCAGAAGGAGCAACCTGCGATTTGTGGGGTTACCTGAATCGCTACAATCATCTGCTCTAACAGACTTTTGCTCCCATCGCATCCCTGAAGCGTTAGGCCTAACAGGCCCCTGCGCGGTGGAGCGCGCCCACAGAATGGGACCATATAGCGAAGAGCGCAAGAGCCCTCGCCCCATCATTGCCAAATATCTAAACTACGCAGACAAAGCTCTCATCCTCCAAAAATTCAGACAAACCCGCACACTCCAAATCGATGGTGTGAGGGTCCTGATCTTTGCCGATTACTCCATCGAGGTCTCCAAGAAACGCAAAGCCTTCCAACAGATATGCACAGAACTCTTCAAGCAACAAATCAAATTTACTCTAGCATTCCCAGCCACCCTACGCCTCAAGACTCCCAACGGCGACCAGTTATCCTTCCAGGATCCACCAGAAGCGGAAGCCTACGTGCGATCGTTACTCTCCAACAATCAACAGCACACCCCCTCCAAGGGCACCCCACTCAACCGCTCCCTGGACCAACGGAGCCCACGCAAGGACTCTCCCAAACGCTTCAGATCCTCATTTCCTGACCAGCATCGCTTCACTCCTCGCTGAACTGTAACTTGCATCCGCCATCGCGGGCTACCCAATCTACGGACAGTTCCTTAACTTGTCCCCTCTCAGGTTTTCTTTCTTACCTTCCTTCCACGGTATCACGTAATGTATATATTGTTATGATTGGCTCTCAGTTTTAAGAGGCATTTTTTTTGTTCTTCTTTCTTTTCCAGAACAATTTTTGTACTGAAAACAGCTTTTCTATACAGTTATGTCCTCCTGGCTTCACTGTGTACGGCAACATGCATCCCCCCCCCCCAAAATTTCTACTTTCTATCCTCAAGTGCTTGCACAGACTCCTGTCACCCTTCCACGGGCTTTTCGGGCCCCACTCCGTCACTGTCCTGTTATGGGAGCTGACCTACACAGTGAACCCATGCGGAAAAAAGCGAAGTGCTTAGGCTTAATGGTTATGTTACTCCCAATGTTATTTCCCCTCCATGGTATACCCCCCCCCTCCTTCTACCCCCTTCCACGGGGCCCAAACCTTCTCCCCCATACATCCAATGTGTCTCTTGATCATTATGAAAATGACATGAATCCTGCCATAGCTGGTGTCTCAACCCCTCATACACAAATTGGTAAATTGATAATATCTGCTCATACCCCTCACAACCCCCCCCTAACATGAAAATAATTTCCTGGAACGTAAAGGGTCTCAGATCCCCTCAAAAAAGAATGAAAATTCTCAGGCATCTTAAACGGCTCAAAACAGATATAGCCCTACTCCAGGAATCACACCTGCTAACCTCAGACTTCCACCGTATGCAGAAACTCTGGGTTGGCACTGTTCTAGGATCTGAGGCAGCAGGACGCAAAGCTGGTGTCCTCCTACTCATTCACAAAAATCTCCCCTGCTCAATCCTGTCGACAAAAACTGACCACCAGGGTCGCCTGCTCACCACACATGTCAAAATAGGCTCCAAAGAGCTCATAATCACAAACGTCTACGCCCCTAACAGCCCCAACAAACAGTTCTACTCCGAGCTCTCCAGTTGGCTTCTAGCAAACACTCACCTCCCCCACCTGATCGGAGGTGACTTTAATGACACCCTTCATCTGATAGACGACAGATCCTCCCCAAAAAGTCCAAACCCACGATCCAACCCTCCAGCCCCTACCCTCTTCGCAAACACCATGGATTCTATCCATTTCCAGGACCTTTGGCGCCTCTCCCACCCAACAGACAGGGAATTTACATTCTACTCCAACCCACACAAAATATTCACAAGGATTGACTATTTCTTCGGTTCCGACAACTTAATCCCCCTCCTCCAGAACACCACCATTCACGACATAACCATCTCCGACCACGCACCTATAGAAGTAACTCTCGACAATCTAAACCTACCCCCACATCCCAACATCTGGCGGTTTCCTTCTTTCCTCCATAACAACACTGATTTCCAACAATACATGTCCGATGCATGGACGGAATACTCCTCCAACAATGCCCCCCACATACACGACCCCAACCTATTCTGGGACGCCGGTAAAGCCTACCTAAGAGGCCTATCATCTCCTATGCAACCTCCTTTAAACGCAACACCCTGTCTAAATATAAAGCAGCCAGCTCACGCCTACACCAGGCACAACGAGCACTATATACCACAGACTCCCCAGCCAACCGATTGGAATGGCAGGCAGCTAAGAGGGACTTCGACACATGGGTAAACACCCTTGAACACACCAAACAGGCCCACTTAGAAGCCTCTTTCCATAAATTTGGAAACAAAGCTGGTAAGCTCTTATCTAGACTATGCAAAGGCCCTTTCCGCCCCACCCACATTACATCACTCCGCGACAGTACAGGCACCCTTCAATCCACTCCGCAAGCTATTAACAAAGTTATGCAACAATTCTACTCTACACTCTATGCCACAGATCCCATAGATATACAAAAAGCACGCGCTTTTTTAGGAAAAATAAGCTTGCCCAAGATCTCCACACAACAACTAGAAACCCTTAATGCCCCCATAACCCCCACTGAAATAACTACAACCATCCGCCACTTGACTCTCTCCAAAGCCCCTGGCCCGGACGGCTTCACCAGCGAATTTTATAAGACCCTTCAACCCCTTCTGGAACCCACCCTCCTCCAAGTATACCAGAATATCTGGTCAGGGGGTACGTACATACAGTCGGGAAACCAAGCTCTTATAAAATTACTATCAAAAAAGGGCAAAGACCCCCAAGAACCAGGCTCTTACAGGCCCATATCACTTCTCAACCTAGACGTGAAAATCCTCTCCAAAATTATAGCCACTAGGCTGGCTGACATTGTCCCTTCCTTAATCCACCCCGCTCAATCAGGCTTCGTAAAAGGTAGAACCGCCACCCTCAATATTCGTAAAGTCATGATGGCCCTAGAACACGCACTCCATCACCCTAACACCAACCACGCCATTATCACATTAGACGCAGAAAAGGCCTTCGATAATGTTAGCTTCGACTGGCTTTCTATGACAATGTCAGAAATGGGATTCTCTGGCCCATTCCATCACCTCATCACTACCATGTACACAGCCCCATCAGCAAAATTAGTGGTAGCAGGCCTCATGTCAGAAGAATTTCGCCTTCACAAGGGCACCCGCCAAGGATGCCCTCTATCCCCACTCCTCTTTAACATCGCCCTAGAACCCCTGTCTAGATATTTAACACTAACAGCCCCCTTACATGGCATAAAAATAGGCACACATGATCTACGTACTTCTCTATTTGCGGATGACGTCCTCATATTCTCGGCCAACCCCCCCTCTGATATGATAACCATCAAAAAGGTGTTTGATGAATTTCGCTTGTGCTCCGGCCTACGAATTAACTACAGCAAAAGCGAAATTCTCCCCATAGGCACACACTCTGTACCACAATGGGCCCAAAAATCTATCTTCCCGGTCGCGAAATCCCATATCACATATTTAGGGATAAAAATAGGAAAGCTCCCCTCCTCATTATACCATTTAAACTACCCTCCCCTGCTGTCGAAAATATCTCAAGATACTACTACTTCTTCACAAAGATGTATCTTCTCTCAACTCATTCTTTTCAAAATTCCTATGGCGAAACAAAAGACCACGCATTGCTCTAAAAAAATTACATCTTCCCAGGCGCGAAGGGGGCATCAGTTTACCGCACATTAGAATGTATAATATAGCATGCTTGCTTAGAACCAGCATAGACTGGATAACGCAATCCTCCCGCTACTCAAACTTCTCACTGGAATCGGACATGGCCCATCCTTACTCGCTAGCAGGACTCCTCCACTGCAGATGGAAGTCAGTCCCCCCCCCTCACCAACATAATCTACTATTGAGAGACACAGCGGTGGCTTGGAGAGAAGCCAGGAAAATACTAAAGATATCCCCTTTCGTGTCACCTCATCTCCCGATTCAAGGAAATCCGGCCTTCCCACAGGGGCTAGACCATAAACCTTTCAAAATATGGGAACGGAGAGGCCTAACAAAATTCTCCTCCCTTTGCAACATTCAGACGGGTCGACCACTGCCTTTTACCAACATTGCCGAAACCTTCGCTCTTCCCACCTCACATTCTTACCACTATGGGCAATGCATCAGCTTCCTAAAGGAGACATGTACACAAGCAGAGAAAAGGTTTCCGACAAACATCATAGACCAAATGATAGCAAACAACTCATACAAAACCTCAGACATTTACAAACCCCTCCTACTTAAATCATCTCCACCTCTTTCAACATCATCAATAACAAACTGGACTAAAGATTTCCCGGACTCTAACCTAGTGGAAAAAATCGTGCAAGGCCTCAACTCCGTACAAAAGCTTACACCCAATGAAGTTTGGAGAGAAACGCAATTGAAAATAGCCCACAGAGCTTATATGCCCTTTTCATCGTCAAAGACGGACACTAGCAAAGCCTTCTGCCCACTATGCCACCTCCGGAAACCTACCTTGGCCCACCGCTTCTGGAACTGCTCATACATTTCAACTTTTTGGGACCAAGTTCTTGCCTACATATTCGAAGTGACCCTATTAAAATTACCCAAAGACCCGCTACTCCTCATATTCGGCTACTGGGACCCACTTCTCCTACCCTGGTCAAAACTCGCCAACAGCGACACAAGCCCCTCAGGAAACTTGAAAGTCAACGCCTCACACAAAGGGTGGATCCTAACCTGTCTCCTAATCGCAAGAAGGACTATCTTAAAACAGTGGATATCTCCACCCCACCCCAACATCGCCCAAGTCAAAAGAGAGCTTCTACATCTACTCATCAAAGACCGCATTAACACGGACTTCAAACAGAAAACCTCCTCAGACCGCTTCCACTCTAACTGGCACACCTTTATGCTCTCATCTCTTTCTCAAGAAGAAATAGCAAATATAAACCAATCCACCTTCTCCTACCACGACTCCTACCAGCAGCTGCGAAACAAGAAAATCCCCCCATAAGAGGTGACCCCCTGAACCATCCTAAACCGCCCGGACCGCGGCTTGAGCTACTCAACTCACAAATCCAAGATCACCAACAGTTCCTCATGAAACCTAAAGTCTACCAGCTACCTTACTCGCATAATGTCCGTAATATGGCACAATGTCTAAGATCAACCGGATACTATACCCTCACTAACTGTCTCTCTCTCTTTCATCTCAAGCCCCCCCCCCCCTCCCACCCCTCCCCTGGTTAGAGTTCCTATCACACCTACAGGTATTTGATTGTTATTAAATAAGTTGGTACTCGCAGAAATAGTAATAATTGGTTCCATCCAGGCTTCCACCACATTACTCTATTATTACTAGGTTTGAGATCTGTCTAATCGTAAACCGATCTGTCTCCCATATCTGTGAATGTACAAGTCCATCAAAATATCTGTATACATCAAAATATCTATATACATCAAAATATCTGTATACAACACTATATTTTATACCTTCTGTTATATGTTTGAAAAGCGAAATAAAAACTTTTTGAAAAAAAAAAAAAAAAGTATAAATAATAGTAAAAAAGTTCCATCATTAGCTGAAAGAGCTGAAAATTTTTTTCAAAAGTAATTTTTTTATTCAAAAATGATTTTTTTTCTTCAAAAATAACTTTTTTTTTTAAAGTAATTTTTTTTTTCAAAAATATATATTTTTTTTTCAAATTTTTTTTTTTTCCAAAAATATTTTTTTTTTTTCAAAAATATTTTTTTTTTCAAAAATAATTTTTTTTTTCAAAAATAATTTTTTTTTCAAAAATATTTTTTTTTTTCAAAAATAATTTTTTTTTTTCAAAAATAATTTTTTTTTTTTTCAAAAAAAAAATTATTTTTTTTTCAAAAATATTTAGTGGCGGCAGTTTAGAAATCATGTTCTGATTTTCCAGCTTTTGTCATCTCCCACTCTAGTTTCCCCATTCATTCCTATGGGACCAATTTCACCGCAGAAACGACGATATTTCGTGAACCATTCGGCGAAACGTTCCATAAAGTAATAGCATACCAATTAAATGACATTGAGGCCGGATTCACACTGGTATTTTTCAGATTTTCACAAAGTTCCACAAGGTAATAGGACACCAATTAAATGACATTGAACATTTCGCCATTCATTCCTATGGGACCAATTTTCCGCAAAAACGACGATATTTCGTGAAAAATTTGGCGAAACGTTCCACAAAGTAATAGCACACCAATCGGGAACAATCCGCACCTTCGGTATATTACTGTCTATGTAGTGTAAAAGCTGTGGGAGGAGTTAGGGTGGTATGATCATGGGGTTGTCAGTTTTTGTCACCTCCCACTCTAGTTTTGAACATTTCGCCATTCATTCCTATGGGACCAATTTTGCCGCAAAAACGACGATATTTTGTGAACCATTCGGTGAAACGTTCCACAAAGTAATAGCACACCAATTAAATGACTGATTCCGGATTCACACTGGTATTTTTCAGCTTTTCACAAAGTAATAGCACACCAATTAATTGACATTGAACATTTCACCATTTATTCCTATGGGACTAATTTTGCCGCAAAAACTACGATATTTCGTGAAAAATTCGGCGAAACGTTCCACAAAGTAACAGCACACCATTCGGGAACAATCCGCACGTTTCGGTATATTACTTGTCTATGTAGTGTAAAAACTGTGGGAGGAGTCTACAAGCATTATCAAGTCTAGCAGATGAAGGTATGACAACATGCATTTGGGGGGTCTCAGCATCTTGTGTTTACAACCACTGTTTCCTAGCAACGCTCATGCCCTGTTTATGCTTCCCAAATACTACTTCATCAAAACTGCCCCATCAGAATTACCCCATCAAAACTGCCCCATCATATTCCTCTATTATAAATCACTACATGGTGTGTCTGTCCCCTCCCCCGGGCTCTGTAATCAGAGCTGAGATGCTCCAGCCACCTCCCCCTGTGTATAACAGAAGCTTTGGTAACCATGGCAACAAAACAAACACAGTACATGCTGATTAATGGCTAAAATTTCCTGAAATGACCTCTAAACAAATGGCCGTATTTTAAAAACTATACATCCTACAGCGAAGATCTTTATATTGTGAGAATCACAAGACCCAGACCTAGATTTTGATACATAGTATGTCTCTGAAATATTAAAATTAAAGGCACGGTCGCAGTTTAGAAATTGCCCTTCAAATTTGAAGGGGCTAGAGTGTAGTTTCAATAAATGTCAATGGACGGCGTGAGTTGCAAACAAATGGTCATATTGTGAAAACTATCAGGACTATGGCTTAGCCGTGGACATGTTTAGTGGCAGCAGGGATAGCTGAACGTTTTGATATAAGATTTGTGTAGGTGGGCTTGAAAATGAGGGAGTGGCGGCAGTTTAGAAATCATGTTCTGATTTTCCAGCTTTTGTCATCTCCCACTCTAGTTTCCCCATTCATTCCTATGGGACCAATTTTGCCGCAAAAATGACGATATTTCGTGAACCATTCGGCGAAACGTTCCACAAAGTAATAGCACACCATTCGGGAACAATCCGCACATTTCGGTATATTACTTGTCTATGTAGTGTAAAAACTGTGGGAGGAGTTAGGGTGGTAAATTTGGCTATAATAATAATATATATGTGAGATAACAGTAAGTGGTCTTGCTATGCAAGAACACTTAATAATATATATGTGAGATAACAGTAAGTGGTCTTGCTATGCAAGAACACTTAATAACTAGAAAAGCTACAATTTCTGGGGAAATTGTGAAAAGTGTTCTTGCCTCGATAACTGGTGTGGGCGGAGTAACTGGGTGGAGTGGCTTGAGTAATTGTGTGGTTGGAGTGGCTGGAGTAAATGTAAAAAGTGTTAAAAAGCTTAATATTTTAAAAAGTAGTAAAAAAGTTGAAGTCCCATCATTAGCTGAATCAGCTGAACATTTTTTTTCAAAAATGATTTTTTTTTTCAAAAATATATGTATTTTTTTTTTTTCAAAAAAATGTTTTCTTCAAAAATGATTTTTTTTTAAAAATGATTTTTTTTCAAAAATGATTGTTAATTTTTTTTTTTCATGGGGTGATCATAATGTTTTGGCTGATCATGGGGGGTCATAATATTTTGGCTGATTATGGCGTGGTCATAATGATTTGGCTGATTATGGCGTGGTCATAATGTTTTGGCTGATTATGGTGTGGACATAATGTTTTGGCTGATCATGGCGTGGTCATAATGTTTTGGCTGATCATGGGGGGGTCATAATGATTTGGCTGATTATGGCGTGGTCATAATATTTTGGCTGATCATGGGGGGGTCATAATATTTTGGCTGATCATGGGGCGGTCATAATGTTTTGGCTGATCATGGGGCGGTCATAATGTTTTGGCTGATTATGGCGTGGTCATAATGTTTTGGCTGATCATGGGGCGGTCATAATGATTTGGCTGATTATGGCGTGGTCATAATGTTTTGGCTGATCATGTTGTGGTCATAATGTTTTGGCTGATCATGGGGGGGTCATAATAATTTGGCTGATCATGGGGTGGTCATAATATTTTGGCTGATCATGGGGTGGTCATAATGTTTTGGCTGATCATGGGGTGATCATAATGTTTTGGCTGATCATGGGGCGGTCATAATGTTTTGGCTGATCATGGGGCGGTCATAATGTTTTGGCTGATCATGTTGTGGTCATAATGTTTTGGCTGATCATGGGGGGTCATAATAATTTGGCTGATCATGGGGTGGTCATAATATTTTGTCTGATCATGGGGCGGTCATAATGTTTTGGCTGATCATGGGGTTGTCAGCTTTTGTCACCTCCCACTCTAGTTTTGAACATTTCGCCATTCATTCCTATGGGACCAATTTCGCCGCAAAAACGACATTTCGTGGACCATTCGTCAAAACGTTCCACAAAGTAATAACACACCAATCGGGAACAATCCGCTCGTTTCGGTATATTACTTGTCTCTGTAGTGTAAAAACTGTGGGAGGAGTCTACAAGCATTATCAAGTCTAGCAGATGAAGTCACATGCATTTTGGGTGTCTCAGCATCTTGTGTTTACAACCACTGTTTCCTAGCAACGCTCATGCCCTGTTTATGCTTCCCAAGTACTGCTTCATCAAAACTGTCCCATCAGAATTACCCCATCAAAACTGCCCCATCATATTCCTCTATTATAAATCAGTACATGGTGTGTCTGTCCCCCTCCCCCCAGGCTCTGTAATCAGAGCTGAGATGCTCCAGCCACCTCCCCCCCTGTGTATAACAGAAAGTTTGGTAACCATGGCAACAAAACAAACAAAGTACACTCTGATTAATGGCTAAAATTTCCTGAAATGACCTCTAAACAAATGGCCGTATTTTAAAAACTATACATCCTACAGCGAAGATCTTTATATTGTGAGAATCACAAGACACAGACCTAGATTTTGATGTATAGTATGTCTCTGAAATATTAAAAATGGAGGCACGGTCGCAGTTTAGAAATTGCCCTTCAAATTTAAAGGGGCTAGAGTGTAGTTTCAATGAATGTCAATGGACGGTGTGAGTTGCAAACAAATGGTCATATTGTGAAAACTATCAGGACTATGGCTTAGCCGTGGACATGTTTAGTGGCAGCAGGGATAGCTGAACGTTTTGATATAAGATTTGTGTAGGTGGGCTTGAAAATGAGGGAGTGGCGGCAGTTTAGAAATCATGTTCTGATTTTTCAGCTTTTGTCACCTCCCACTCTAGCTTCCCCATTCATTCCTATGGGACCTATTTCGCCGCAAAAACGACGATATTTCATGAACCCTTTGGCAAAACGTTCCACAAAATAATAGCACACCATTCGGGAACAATCCGCACGTTTTGGTATATTACTTGTCTATGTAGTGTAAAAACTGTGGGAGGAGTTAGGGTGGTAAATTTGGCTATAATAATAATAATAAGAAGAACTAGAAAAGGTACAATTTCTGGGGAAATTGTGAAAAGTGTTCTTGCCTCTACAACTGGAGTGGGCGGAGTAACTGGGTGGGGTGGAGTGGCTTGAGTAACTGTGAAAAGTGTTAAAAAGCTTAATGTTTTAAAAAGTATAAATAGTAGTAAAAAAGTTCCATCATTCGCTGAAAGAGCTGAACATTTTTTTCAAAAGTAATTTTTTTTTTCAAAAATGAATTTTTTTTAATCAAAAATGATTTTTTTTTCTTCAAAAATGATTTTTTTTTTCAAAAGTAATTTTTTTTTTCAAAGGTAATTTTTTTTTCAAAAATGAATTTTTTTATTTCAAAAATAATTTTTTTTTCGAAATTATTATTTTTTTTAAAGTAATTTTTTTTTCAAAAATAATTTTTTTTTTCAAAAATTTTTTTTTTTTCAAATATTTTTTTTTCAAAAATATTTTTTTTTTTAAAAGTAATTTTTTTTTCAAAAATATTTTTTTTTTCAAAAATAATTTTTTTTTTTCAAAAATATTTTTTTTTTCAAAAATATTTTTTTTTTTTTCAAAAATAATTTTTTTTTTTCAAAAATTATTTTTTTACTTTTTTCAAAAATATTTTTTTTTTCAAAAATATTTTTTTTTTTACATGGGGCGGTCATAATGTTTTGGCTGATCATGGGGTGGTCATAATGTTTTGGCTGATCATGGGGTTGTCAGCTTTTGTCACTTCCCACTCTAGTTTTGAACATTTCGCCATTCATTCCTATGGGACCAATTTCGCCGCAAAAACGTCATTTCGTGGACCATTCGGCAAAACATTCCACAAAGTAATAACACACCAATCGGGAACAATCCGCTCGTTTCGGTATATTATTTGTCTCTGTAGTGTGAAAACTGTGGGAGGAGTCTACAAGCATTATCAAGTCTAGCAGATGAAGTCACATGCATTTGTGGTGTCAGCATCTTGTGTTTACAACCACTGTTTCCTAGCAACGCTCATGCCCTGTTTATGCTTCCCAAATACTACTTCATCAAAACTGCCCCATCAGAATTACCCCATCAAAACTGCCCCATCATAGTCCTCTATTATAAATCAGTACATGGTGTGTCTGTCCCCTCCCCCGGGCTCTGTAATCAGCTGAGATGCTCCAGCCACCTTCCCCCCTGTGTATAACAGAAGCTTTGGTAACCATGGCAACAAAACAAACACTAACAGTACACTCTGATTAATGGCTAACATTTCCTGAAATGACCTCTAAACAAATGGCCGTATTTTAAAAACTATACATCCTACAGCGAAGATCTTTATATTGTGAGAATCACAAGACCCAGACCTAGATTTTGATGTATAGTATGTCTCTGAAATATTAAAAATGAAGGCACAGTCGCAGTTTAGAAATTGCCCTTCAAATTTGGAGGGGGCTAGAGTGTAGTTTCAATGAATGTCAATGGACGGCGTGAGTTGCAAACAAATGGTCATATTGTGAAAACTATCAGGACTATGGCTTAGCCGTGGACATGTTTAGTGGCAGCAGGGATAGCTGAACGTTTTGATATAAGATTTGTGTAGGTGGGCTTGAAAATGAGGGAGTGGCGGCAGTTTAGAAATCATGTTCTGATTTTCCAGCTTTTGTCATCTCCCACTCTAGTTTCCCCATTCATTCCTATGGGACCAATTTCGCCGCAAAAATGACGATATTTCGTGAACCATTCGGTGAAACGTTCCACAAAGTAATAGCACACCATTCGGGAACAATCCGCACGTTTCGGTATATTACTTGTCTATGTAGTGTAAAAACTGTGGGAGGAGTTAGGGTGGTAAATTTGGCTATAATAATAAGAATAATATATATGTGAGATAACAGTAAGTGGTCTTGCTATGCAAGAACACTTAACTAGAAAAGCTACAATTTCTGGGGAAATTGTGAAAGTGTTCTTGCCTCTACAACTGGAGTGGGCGGAGTAACTGGATGGAGTGGCTTGAGTAACTGTTGTGTGGTTGAAGTGGCTGGAGCTCCTGTGAAAAGCGTTAAAAAGCTTAATATTTTAAAAAAAATAAATAGTAGTAAAAAAGTTGAAGTCTCATCATTAGCTGAAAGAGCTGAACATTTTTTTCAAAAATTATGATTTTTTTTTTCAAAAATTATGATTTTTTTTTTTCAAAAATAATTTTTTTTTCAAAAATATTTTTTTTTTTCAAAAATATTTTTTTTTTCAAAAATGATTTTATTTTTATTTTTTTCAAAAATTATTATTTTTTTTTTTCAAAAATTATGATTTTTTTTTTCAAAAATGATTTTTTTTTCAAAAATGATTTTTTTTTTCAAAAATATTTTTTTTTTCAAAAATAATTTTTTTTTCAAAAATGATTTTATTTTTATTTTTTTCAAAAATTTTTTTTTTTTTCAAAAATTATTTTATTTTTTTTCAAAAATTATTATTTTTTTTCAAAAATGTATTTTTTTTTACATGGGGCGGTCATAATGTTTTGGCTGATCATGGGGTGGTCATAATGTTTTGGCTGATCATGGGGTTGTCAGCTTTTGTCACCTCCCACTCTAGTTTTGAACATTTCGCCATTCATTCCTATGGGACCAATTTCGCCGCAAAAACGTCATTTCGTGGACCATTCGGCGAAACATTCCACAAAGTAATAACACACCAATCGGGAACAATCCGCTCATTTCGGTATATTACTTGTCTCTGTAGTGTAAAAACTGTGGGAGGAGTCTACAAGCATTATCAAGTCTAGCAGATGAAGTCACATGCATTTGGGGTGTCTCAGCATCTTGTGTTTACAACCACTGTTTCCTAGCAACGCTCATGCCCTGTTTATGCTTCCCAAATACTACTTCATCAAAACTGCCCCATCAGAATTACCCCATCAAAACTGCCCCATCATATTCCTCTATTATAAATCAGTACATGGTGTGTCTGTCCCCTCCCCCGGGCTCTGTAATCAGAGCTGAGATGCTCCAGCCACCTCCCCCCTGTGTATAACAGAAGCTTTGGTAACCATGGCAACAAAACACACACAGTACACGCTGATTAATGGCTAAAATTTCCTGAAATGACCTCTAAACAAATGGCCGTATTTTAAAAACTATACATCCTACAGCGAAGATCTTTATATTGTGAGAATCACAAGACCCAGACCTAGATTTTGATACATAGTATGTCTCAGAAATATTAAAATTGAAGGCACGGTCGCAGTTTAGAAATTGCCCTTCAAATTTGAAGGGGCTAGAGTGTAGTTTCAATGAATGTCAATGGACGGCGTGAGTTGCAAACAAATGGTCATATTGTGAAAACTATCAGGACTATGGCTTAGCCGTGGACATGTTTAGTGGCAGCAGGGATAGCTGAACGTTTTGATATAAGATTTGTGTAGGTGGACTTGAAAATGAGTGAGTGGCGGCAGTTTAGAAATCATGTTCTGATTTTCCAGCTTTTGTCATCTCCCACTCTAGTTTCCCCATTCATTCCTATGGGACCAATTTCGCCGCAAAATGACGATATTTCGTGAACCATTCGGCGAAACGTTCCACAAAGTAATAGCACACCATTCGGGAACAATCCGCACGTTTCGGTATATTACTTGTCTATGTAGTGTAAAAACTGTGGGAGGAGTTAGGGTGGTAAATTTGGCTATAATAATAATATATATGTGAGATAACAATAAGTGGTCTTGCTATGCAAGAACACTTAATAATATATATGTGAGATAACAGTAAGTGGTCTTGCTATGCAAGAACACTTAACTAGAAAAGCTACAATTTCTGGGGAAATTGTGAAAGTGTTCTTGCCTCTACAACTGGAGTGGGCGGAGTAACTGGGTGGGGTGGAGTGGCTTGAGTAACTGTGAAAAGTGTTAAAAAGCTTAATATTTTAAAAAGTATAAATAGTAGTAAAAAAGTTCCATCATTAGCTGAAAGAGCTGAACATTTTTTTCAAAAGTAATTTTTTTTTTCAAAAATGAATTTTTTTTCTTCAAAAATGAATTTTTTTTTTCAAAAATGAATTTTTTTTTTCAAAAATGAATTTTTTTTCAAAAGTAATTTTTTTTCAAAAATTATTTTTTTTTTTCAAAAATGAATTTTTTTTCTCAAAAATCATTTTTTTTTTCAAAAATCATTTTTTTTTCAAAAATATTTTTTTTTTTCAAAAATATTTTTTTTTATCAAAAATATATATTTTTTTAAAAGTAATTTTTTTTTCAAAAATATTTTTTTTTTCAAAAATAATTTTTTTTTTTCAAAAATATATTTTTTTTTTCAAAAATAATTTTTTTTTTCAAAAATATTTTTTTTTTTTCAAAAATAATTTTTTTTTTTTTCAAAAATAATTTTTTTTTTCAAAAATATATATTTTTTTTTCAAAAATATTTTTTTTTTCAAAAATGATTTTTTTTTCAAAAATTATTTTTTTTGTTTTCAAAATTTTTTTTTTTTTCAAAAATATATTTTTTTTTTACATGGGGCGGTCATAATGTTTTGGCTGATCATGGGGTTGTCAGCTTTTGTCACCTCCCACTCTAGTTTTGAACATTTCGCCATTCATTCCTATGGGACCAATTTCGCCGCAAAAACGACATTTCGTGGACCATTCGGCGAAACGTTCCACAAAGTAATAACACACCAATCGGGAACAATCCGCTCGTTTCGGTATATTACTTGTCTCTGTAGTGTAAAAACTGTGGGAGGAGTCTACAAGCATTATCAAGTCTAGCAGATGAAGTCACATGCATTTGGGGTGTCTCAGCATCTTGTGTTTACAACCACTGTTTCATAGCAACGCTCATGCCCTGTTTATGCTTCCCAAATACTACTTCATCAAAACTGCCCCATCAGAATTACCCCATCAAAACTGCCCCATCATATTCCTCTATTATAAATCAGTACATGGTGTGTCTGTCCCCTCCCCCGGGCTCTGTAATCAGAGCTGAGATGCTCCAGCCACCTCCCCCCCTGTGTATAACAGAAGCTTTGGTAACCATGGCAACAAAACAAACACTAACAGTACACTCTGATTAATGGCTAAAATTTCCTGAAATGACCTCTAAACAAATGGCCGTATTTTAAAAACTATAAATCCTACAGCAAAGATTTTTATATTGTGAGAATCACAAGACCCAGATCTAGATTTTGATGTATAGTATGTCTCTGAAATATTAAAAATGGAGGCACAGTCGCAGTTTAGAAATTGCCCTTCAAATTTGGAGGGGGCTAGAGTGTAGTTTCAATGAATGTCAATGGACGGCGTGAGTTACAAACAAATTGTGATATAGTGAAAACTATCAGGACTATGGCTTAGCCGTGGACATGTTTAGTGGCAGCAGGGATAGCTGAACGTTTTGATATAAGATTTGTGTAGGTGGGCTTGAAAATGAGGGAGTGGCGGCAGTTTAGAAATCATGTTCTGATTTTTCAGCTTTTGTCATCTCCCACTCTAGTTTCCCCATTCATTCCTATGGGACCAATTTCGCCGCAAAAATGACGATATTTCGTGAACCATTCGGCGAAACGTTCCACAAAGTAATAGCACACCATTCTGGAACAATCCGCACGTTTCGGTATATTACTTGTCTATGTAGTGTAAAAACTGTGGGAGGAGTTAGGGTGGTAAATTTGGCTATAATAATAAGAATAATATATATGTGAGATAACAGTAAGTGGTCTTGCTATGCAAGAACACTTAACTAGAAAATGCATTTCCTGGGGAAAATGCGTGGGAATGCTGAATTGCTAAAACGGCCCCCAGCAAAATTGCCCCCATCATATTGCCATCAAAACTGTCCCATCATATTGCCACCATCAAAACTGCCCCATCAGAATTGCCTCATCAAAACTGCACCATCATATTGCCACCATCAAAACTGCCCCATCAAAAAAATTTTTTTTTTTTCAAAAATATTTTTTTTTTTCAAAAATATTTTTTTTTTTTCAAAAATATTTTATTTTTTTTTCAAAAATAATTTTTTTTTCAAAAATTTTTTTTTTTTTCAAAAATATTTTTTTTTTTTCAAAAATAATTTTTTTTTTTTCAAAAATAATTTTTTTTTTTCAAAAATAATTTTTTTTTTCAAAAATAATTTTTTTTTTCAAAAATGATTTTTTTTTTTCAAAAATAATTTTTTTTTTTCAAAAATAATTTTTTTTTTCAAAAAATTTTTTTTTTTCAAAAATAATTTTTTTTTTTCAGAAATATTTTTTTTTTTTCAAAAATATATTTTTTTTTTCAAAAATAATTGCTGAATAGCTAAATTGCTAAAATGACCGCCATCAAAACTGCCCCATCAGAATTGCCACCATCAAAACTGCCCCATCATATTCCTCTATTATAATCAGTACATGGTGTGTCTGTCCCCTCCCCCCGGGCTCTGTAATTAAAGCTGAGATGCTCCAGCCACCTCCCCCCCCTCTGTGTATAACAGAAGCTTTGGTAACCATGGCAACAAAACACACACAGTACACTCTGATTAATGGCTAAAATTTCCTGAAATTACCTCTAAACAAAAAGCTTTTTCTCAAAAACTGTAAAAGATATCAAACTGAAAAGATATAGCCAGATAGCTGAATATTTTGTGAACATTTTAAAGTTTGTTTGGTGTCTCTAGGTGAAAGTATGAAGGAGCTGAAACTTTTGGGAGCGGAAGAAAAATTTAAGGATTTCAAGCATGCTCCCATTGACTTCAATGTTAAAAAAAAGTGATAAAAAGCTTAATATTTTAAAAAGTATAAATGGTAGAAAAAAAGTTGAAAAAGAGCACACCTCAGCTAAAAGAGACGAACATTTTGATAGTTGAATGGTTTTAATAGCTGAAAGTATGCAGAAGTTACGCATTACCGAAAAACGTACGGAATAAAATTAAAAATAAATAAAATCGAATAACAATAGTGGGACTGCTAAAGCATTCCCACTAACTAGAAAAGGTACAATTTCTGGGGAAATTGTGAAAGTGTTCTTGCCTCTACAACTGGAGTGGGCGGAGTAACTGGGTGGGGTGGAGTGGCTTGAGTAACTGTGAAAAATGTTAAAAAGCTTAATATTTTAAAAAGTATAAATAGTAGTAAAAAAGTTCCATCATTAGCTGAAAGAGATGAACATTTTTTTCAAAAGTAATTTTTTTTTTCAAAAATGAATTTTTTTTATTCAAAAATGATTTTTTTTCTTCAGAAATGAATTTTTTTTTTCGAAATGATTTTTTTTTTAAAGTAATTTGTTTTTCAAAAATATTTTTTTTTTTCAAAAATAATTTTTTTTTTTTTCAAAAATATTTTTTTTTTTTCAAAAATAATTTTTTTTTTCAAAAATTACTTTTTTTATTTTTTCAAAAATACTTTTTTTTTTTAAAGTATTTTTTTTTTCAAAAATAATTTTTTTTTACATGGGGTGGTCATAATGTTTTGGCTGATCATGGGGCGGTCATAATGTTTTGGCTGATCATGGGGTTGTCAGCTTTTGTCACCTCCCACTCTAGTTTTGAACATTTCGCCATTCATTCCTATGGGACCAATTTCGCCGCAAAAACGACATTTCGTGGACCATTCGGCGAAACGTTCCACAAACTAATAGCACACCAATCGGGAACAATCCGCTCGTTTCGGTATATTACTTGTCTCTGTAGTGTAAAAACTGTGGGAGGAGTCTACAAGCATTATCAAGTCTAGCAGATGAAGTCACATGCATTTGGGGTGTCTCAGCATCTTGTGTTTACAACCACTGTTTCCTAGCAACGCTCATGCCCTGTTTATGCTTCCCAAATACTGCTTCATCAAAACTGCCCCATCAGAATTACCCCATCAAAACTGCCCCATCATATTCCTCTATTATAAATCAGTACATGGTGTGTCTGTCCCCCTCCCCCGGGCTCTGTAATCAGAGCTGAGATGCTCCAGCCACCTCCCCCCCTGTGTATAACAGAAGCTTTGGTAACCATGGCAACAAAACAAACACAGAACACTCTGATTAATGGCTAAAATTTCCTGAAATGACCTCTAAACAAATGGCCGTATTTTAAAAACTATACATACTACAGCGAAGATCTTTATATTGTGAGAATCACAAGACCCAGACCTAGATTTTGATGTATAGTATGTCTCTGAAATATTAAAATTGAAGGCACGGTCGCAGTTTAGAAATTGCCCTTCAAATTTGAAGGGGTTAGAGTGTAGTTTCAATGAATGTCAATGGACGGTGTGAGTTGTAAACAAATGGTCATATTGTGAAAACTATCAGGACTATGGCTTAGCCGTGGACATGTTTAGTGGCAGCAGGGATAGCTGAACGTTTTGATATAAGATTTGTGTAGGTGGGCTTGAAAATGAGGGAGTGGCGACAGTTTAGAAATCATGTTCTGATTTTTCAGCTTTTGTCACCTCCCACTCTAGCTTCCCCATTCATTCCTATGTTACCAATTTCACCGCAAAAACGACGATATTTCGTGAACCCTTTGGCGAAACGTTCCACAAAATAATAGCACACCATTCGGGAACAATCCGCACGTTTTGGTATATTACTTGTCTATGTAGTGTAAAAACTGTGGGAGGAGTTAAGGTGGTAAATTTGGCTATAATAATAATAATAACTAGAAAAGGTACAATTTCTGGGGAAATTGTGAAAGTGTTCTTGCCTCTACAACTGGAGTGGGCGGAGTAACTGGGTGGGGTGGAGTGGCTTGAGTAACTGTGAAAAGTGTTAAAAAGCTTAATATTTTAAAAAGTATAAATAGTAGTAAAAAAGTTCCATCATTCGCTGAAAGAGCTGAACATTTTTTTCAAAAGTAATTTTTTTTTCAAAAATGAATTTTTTTTAATCAAAAATGATTTTTTTTTCTTCAAAAATGATTTTTTTTTTCAAAAGTAATTTTTTTTTTCAAAGGTAATTTTTTTTTTCAAAAATGAATTTTTTTATTTCAAAAATAATTTTTTTTTCGAAATTATTATTTTTTTTAAAGTAATTTTTTTTTCAAAAATAATTTTTTTTTTCAAAAATATTTTTTTTTTCAAATATATTTTTTTTTCAAAAATAATTTTTTTTTAAAAGAAATTTTTTTTTCAAAAATTTTTTTTTTTTCAAAAATAATTTTTTTTTTCAAAAATATTTTTTTTTTCAAAAATATATATTTTTTTTTTTTTCAAAAATGATTTTTTTTTTTCAAAAATTATTTTTTTACTTTTTTCAAAATTTTTTTTTTTTTTCAAAAATATTTTTTTTTTTTACATGGGGCGGTCATAATGTTTTGGCTGATCATGGGGTGGTCATAATGTTTTGGCTGATCATGGGGTTGTCAGCTTTTGTCACTTCCCACTCTAGTTTTGAACATTTCGCCATTCATTCCTATGGGACCAATTTCGCCGCAAAAACGTCATTTCGTGGACCATTCGGCAAAACATTCCACAAAGTAATAACACACCAATCGGGAACAATCCGCTCGTTTCGGTATATTACTTGTCTCTGTAGTGTGAAAACTGTGGGAGGAGTCTACAAGCATTATCAAGTCTAGCAGATGAAGTCACATGCATTTGGAGTGTCTCAGCATCTTGTGTTTACAACCACTGTTTCCTAGCAACGCTCATGCCCTGTTTATGCTTCCCAAATACTGCTTCATCAAAACTGCCCCATCAGAATTACCCCATCAAAACTGCCCCATCATATTCCTCTATTATAAATCAGTACATGGTGTGTCTGTCCCCTCCCCCGGGCTCTGTAATCAGCTGAGATGCTCCAGCCACCTCCCCCCCTGTGTATAACAGAAGCTTTGGTAACCATGGCAACAAAACAAACACTAACAGTACACTCTGATTAATGGCTAAAATTTCCTGAAATGACCTCTAAACAAATGGCCGTATTTTAAAAACTATACATCCTACAGCGAAGATCTTTATATTGTGAGAATCACAAGACCCAGACCTAGATTTTGATGTATAGTATGTCTCTGAAATATTAAAAATGAAGGCACAGTCGCAGTTTAGAAATTGCCCTTCAAATTTGGAGGGGGCTAGAGTGTAGTTTCAATGAATGTCAATGGACGGCGTGAGTTGCAAACAAATGGTCATATTGTGAAAACTATCAGGACTATGGCTTAGCCGTGGACATGTTTAGTGGCAGCAGGGATAGCTGAACGTTTTGATATAAGATTTGTGTAGGTGGGCTTGAAAATGAGGGAGTGGCGGCAGTTTAGAAATCATGTTCTGATTTTCCAGCTTTTGTCATCTCCCACTCTAGTTTCCCCATTCATTCCTATGGGACCAATTTCGCCGCAAAAACGACGATATTTCGTGAACCATTTGGCGAAACGTTCCACAAAGTAATAGCACACCATTCGGGAACAATCCGCACGTTTCGGTATATTACTTGTCTATGTAGTGTAAAAACTGTGGGAGGAGTTAGGGTGGTAAATTTGGCTATAATAATAAGAATAATATATATGTGAGATAACAGTAAGTGGTCTTGCTATGCAAGAACACTTAACTAGAAAAGCTACAATTTCTGTGGAAATTGTGAAAGTGTTCTTGCCTCTACAACTGGAGTGAGCGGAGTAACTGGGTGGAGTGGCTTGAGTAACTGTTGTGTGGTTGGAGTGGCTGGAGCTCCTGTGAAAAGTGTTAAAAAGCTTAATATTTTAAAAAGTATAAATAGTAGTAAAAAAGTTGAAGTCTCATCATTAGCTGAAAGAGCACAAACATTTTTTTCAAAAATGATTTTTTTCAAAAATGATTTTTTTTTTTCAAAAATGATTTTTTTTTTTCAAAAATGATTTTTTTTCCCAAAAATATATATTTTTTTTCAAAAATATATATTTTTTTAAAAATGATTTTTTTTTTTCAAAAATGTTTTTTTTTTCAAAAATGAGGTTTTTTTTCAAAAATATTTTTTTTTTTTAAATGAATTTGTTATTTTTTTCAAAAATGATTTTTTTTTCAAAAATATTTTTTTTTTACATGGGGCGGTCATAATGTTTTGGCTGATCATGGGGTTGTCAGCTTTTGTCACCTCCCACTCTAGTTTTGAACATTTCGCCATTCATTCCTATGGCACCAATATCGCCGCAAAAACAAATTTTCGTGGACCATTCGGCAAAACGTTCCACAAAGTAATAACACACCAATCGGGAACAATCTGCTCGTTTCGGTATATTACTTGTCTATGTAGTGTAAAAACTGTGGGAGGAGTCTACAAGCATTATCAAGTCTAGCAGATGAAGTCCCATCAAAACTGCCCCATCATATTCCTCTATTATAAATCAGTACATGGTGTGTCTGTCCCCTCCCCCAGGCTCTGTATTCAAAGCTGAGATGCTCCAGCCACCTCCCCCCTGCGTATAACAGAAGCTTTGGTAACCATGGCAACAAAACAAACACTAACAGTACACTCTGATTAATGGCTAAAATTTCCTGAAATGACCTCTAAACAAATGGCCGTATTTTAAAAACTATACATCCTACAGCGAAGATCTTTATATTGTGAGAATCACAAGACCCAGACCTAGATTTTGATGTATAGTATGTCTCTGAAATATTAAAATTGAAGGCACGGTTGCAGTTAAGAAATTGCCCTTCAAATTTGAAGGGGCTAGAGTGTAGTTTCAATGAATGTCAATGGACGGCGTGAGTTGCAAACAAATGGTCATATTGTGAAAACTATCAGGACTATGGCTTAGCCGTGGACATGTTTAGTGGCAGCAGGGATAGCTGAACGTTTTGATATAAGATTTGTGTAGGTGGGCTTGAAAATGAGGGAGTGGCGGCAGTTTAGAAATCATGTTCTGATTTTCCAGCTTTTGTCATCTCCCACTCTAGTTTCCCCATTCATTCCTATGGGACCAATTTCGCCGCAAAAATGACGATATTTCGTGAACCATTCGGCGAAACGTTCCACAAAGTAATAGCACACCATTCGGGAACAATCCGCACGTTTCGGTATATTACTTGTCTATGTAGTGTAAAAACTGTGGGAGGAGTTAGGGTGGTAAATTTGGCTATAATAATAATAATAATATATATGTGAGATAACAATAAGTGGTCTTGCTATGCAAGAACACTTAACTAGAAAATGCATTTCCTGGGGAAAATGCGTGGGAATGCTGAATTGCTAAAACGGCCCCCAGCAAAATTGCCCCCATCATATTGCCATCAAAACTGTCCCATCATATTGCCACCATCAAAACTGCCCCATCAGAATTGCCACCATCAAAACTGCCCCATCATATTGCCACCATCAAAACTGCCCCATCAGAATTACCCCATCAAAACTGCCCCATCATATTCCTCTATTATAAATCAGTACATGGTGTGTCTGTCCCCTCCCCCCTGTGTATAACAGAAGCTTTGGTAACCATGGCAACAAAACAAACACTAACAGTACACTCTGATTAATGGCTAAAATTTCCTGAAATGACCTCTAAACAAATGGCCGTATTTTAAAAACTATACATCCTACAGCAAAGATCTTTATATTGTGAGAATCACAAGACTCAGACCTAGATTTTGATACATAGTATGTCTCTGAAATATTAAAATTGAAGGCACGGTCGCAGTTTAGAAATTGCCCTTCAAATTTGAAGGGGCTAGAGTGTAGTTTCAATGAATGTCAATGGACGGCGTGAGTTGCAAACAAATGGTCATATTGTGAAAACTATCAGGACTATGGCTTAGCCGTGGACATGTTTAGTGGCAGCAGGGATAGCTGAACGTTTTGATATAAGATTTGTGTAGGTGGGCTTGAAAATGAGGGAGTGGAGGCAGTTTAGAAATCATGTTCTGATTTTTCAGCTTTTGTCCCCTCCCCTGGGCTCTAATCAGAGCTGAGATGCTCCAGCCACCTCCCCCCCTGTGTATAACAGAAGCTTTGGTAACCATGGCAACAAAACACACACAGTACACTCTGATTAATGGCTAAAATTTCTTGAAATGACCTCTAAACAAAAAGCTTTTTCTCAAAAACTGTAAAAGATATCAAATTGAAAAGCTATAGCCAGATAGCTGAATATTTTGTGAACATTTTAAAGTTTGTTTGGTGTCTCTAGGTGAAAGTATGAAGGAGCTGAAACTTTTGGGAGCGGAAGAAAAATTTAAGGATTTCAAGCATGCTCCCATTGACTTCAATGTTAAAAAAAAGTGATAAAAAGCTTAATATTTTAAAAAGTATAAATGGTAGAAAAAAAGTTGAAAAAGAGCACACCTCAGCTAAAAGAGACGAACATTTTGATAGTTGAATGGTTTTAATAGCTGAAAGTATGCAGAAGTTACGCATTACCGAAAAACGTACGGAATAAGAAAAATAACTAGAAAATGCATTTCCTGGGGAAAATGCGTGGGAATGCTGAATAGCTAAATTGCTAAAACGGCCGCCATCAAAACTGCCCCATCGTAGTGCCATCTAAACTGCCCCATCAGAATTGCCCCATCAAAATTGTCCACATTAAAACTGCCCCATCATATTGCCACCATCAAAACTGCCCCATCAGAATTGCTCCATCAAAATTGTCCCATCATATTGCCACCATCAGAATTGCCCCATCAAAACTGCCCCATCATATTGCCACCATCAAAACTGCCCCATCAGAATTGCCCCATCATATTACCACCATCAAAACTGCCCCATCATATTGCCACCATCAAAACTGCCCCCATCATATTGCCATCAAAACTGCCCCATTAGAATTGCCCCATCAAAATTGTCCCCATCAAAACTGCCCCAGCAGAATTGCCCCATCAAAACTAAAAGTAATTTTTTTTTTCAAAAGTAATTTTTTTTTTCAAAAATATTTTTTTTTTCAAAAATATTTTTTTTTTTCAAAAATATTTTTTTTTTTTCAAAAATGATTTTTTTTTTTCAAAAATAATTTTTTTTTCAAAAATAATTGCTGAATAGCTAAATTGCTAAAACGGCCGCCATCAAAACTGCCCCATCATACTGCCATCGAAACTGCCCCATCAGAATTGCCCCATCAAAATTGTCCCCATTAAAACTGCCCCATCATATTGCCACCATCAAACCTGCCCCATCAGAATTGCTCCATCAAAATTGTCCCATCATATTGCCACCATCAGAATTGCCCCATCAAAACTGCCCCATCATATTGCCACCATCAAAACTGCCCCATCAGAATTGCCCCATCATATTACCACCATCAAAACTGCCCCATCATATTGCCACCATCAAAACTGCCCCCATCATATTGCCATCAAAACTGCCCCATTAGAATTGCCCCATCAAAATTGTCCCCATCAAAACTGCCCCATCAGAATTGCCCCATCAAACCTGCCCCATCATATTGCCACCATCAAAACTGCCCCCATCAAAACTGCCCCATCAGAATTGCCCCCATCATATTGCCACCTTTAAAACTGCTCCATAAAAATTGTCCCCATCAAAACTGCCCCATCAGAATTGCCCTATCAAAACTGCCCCATCATATTGCCACCATCAAAACTGTCCCATCAAAACTGCCCCATCATATTGCAACCTACAAAACTGCCCCATCAGAATTGCCCCATCAGAATTGCCCCATCAAAACTGCCCCATCAGAATTGCCCCATCAAAACTGCCCCATCATATTGCCACCATCAAAACTGCCCCATCACATTGCCACCATCAAAACTGCCCCATCAGAATTGCCCCATCAAAACTGCCCCATCATATTGCCACCATGAAACTGTCCCATCATATTGCCACCATCAAAACTGCCCCATCATAATTGCCCCATCAAAACTGCCCCATCAGAATTGCCCTATCAAAACTGCCCCATCATATTCCTCTATTATAAATCAGTACATGGTGTGTCTGTCCCCTCCCCCGGGCTCTGTAATCAAAGCTGAGATGCTCCAGCCACTTCCCCCCTGTGTATAACAGAAGCTTTGGTAACCATGGCAACAAAACAAACACAGTACACTCTGATTAATGGCTAAAATTTCCTGAAATGACCTCTAAACAAAAAGCTTTTTCTCAAAAACTGTAAAAGATATCAAACTGAAAAGCTATAGCCAGATAGCTGAATATTTTGTGAACATTTTAAAGTTTGTTTGGTGTCTGTAGGTGAAAGTATGAAGGAGCTGAAACTTTTGGGAGCGGAAGAAGAATTTAAGGATTTCAAGCATGCTCCCATAGACTTCAATGTTAAAAAAAAGTGATAAAAAGCTTAATATTTTAAAAAGTATAAATGGTAGAAAAAAAGTTGAAAAAGAGCACACCTCAGCTAAAAGAGACGAACATTTTGATAGTTGAATGGTTTTAATAGCTGAAAGTATGCAGAAGTTACGCAGAACCAAAAAACGTACGGAATAAGAAGAAAAATAATAAAAAAACGAATAACAATAGTGGGACTGCTAAAGCAGTCCCACTAATAAAAAAACGAATAACAATAGTGGGACTGCTAAAGCATTCCCACTAATAATAAAAAAACACATAACAATAGTGGGACTGCTAAAGCATTCCCACTAATAATAATATATATGTGAGATAACAGTAAGTGGTCTTGCTATGCAAGAACACTTAATAATAATATATATGTGAGATAACAGTAAGTGGTCTTGCTATGCAAGAACACTTAATACTAGAAAATGCATTTCCTGGGGAAAATGCGTGGGAATGCTGAATTGCTAAAACGGCCCCCAGCAAAATTGCCCCCATCATATTGCCATCAAAACTGTCCCATCATATTGCCACCATCAAAACTGCCCCATCAGAATTGCCTCATCAAAACTGCATCATCATATTGCCACCATCAAAACTGCCCCATCATATTGCCACCATCAAAACTGCCCCCATCAAAACTGCCCCATCATATTGCCACCTTTAAAACTGCTCCATTAAAATTCTCCCCATCAAAGCTGCCCCATCATATTGCCACCATGAAAACTACTCCATTAAAATTGTCCCCATCAACACTGCCCCATCATATTGCCACCATGAAAACTGCCCCATCAGAATTGCCCTATCAAAACTGCCCCATCATATTGCCACCATCAAAACTGCCCCCAGCAAAACTGCCCCATCATATTGCCACCTTTAAAACTGCTCCATAAAAATTGTCCCCATCGTATTGCCACTATCAAAACTGCCCCATCATATTGCCACCATCAAAACTGCCCCATCAGAATTGCCCCATCAAAATTGTCCCCATCAAAACTGCCCCTTCATATTGACACCATCAAAACTGCCCCATCAAAACTGCCACATCATATTGCCACCATCAAAACTGCCCCATCATGTTGCCACCATCAAAACTGCCTCCATTATATTGCCATCAAAACTGCCCCATCAGAATTGCCCCATCAAAACTGTCCCATCAGAATTACCCCATCAAAACTGTCCCATCAGAATTGTCCCATCAAAACTGCCCCATCATATTGCCACCATCAAAACTGCCCCATCAGAATTGTCCCATCAAAACTGCCCCATCATATTGCCAACATCAAAACTGCCCCCATCAAAACTGCCCCATCATATTGCCACCTTTAAAACTGCTCCATTAAAATTGTCCCCATCAAAACTGCCCCATCATATTGCCACCATGAAAATTGCCCCATCAGAATTGCCCTATCAAAACTGCCCCATCATATTGCCCCCATCAAAACTGCCCCCATCATATTGCCACCTTTAAAACTGCTCCATTAAAATTGTCCCCATCAAAACTGCCCCATCATATTGCCACCATCAAAACTGCCCCATCAGAATTGCCCCATCAAAACTGCCTCTTCATATTGACACCATCAAAACTGCCCCATCATATTGCCACCATCAAAACTGCCCCATCATGTTGCCACCATCAAAACTGCCTCCACATATTGCCATCAAAACTGCCCAATCAGAATTGCCCCATCAAAACTGTCCCATCAGAATTGCCCCATCAAAACTGCCCCATCAGAATTGCCACCATCAAAACTGCCCCATCAGAATTGTCCCATCAAAACTGCCCCATCATATTGCCACCATCAAAACTGCCCCATCATTTTCCTCTATTATAAATCAGTACATGGTGTGTCTGTCTCCTCCCCCGGGCTCTGTAATGAGCTGAGATGCTCCAGCCACCTTCCCCCTGTGTATAACAGAAGCTTTGGTAACCATGGCAACAAAACAAACACGGTACACTCTGATTAATGGCTAAAATTTCCTGAAATGACCTCTAAACAAAAAGCTTTTTCTCAAAAACTGTAAAAGATATCAAACTGAAAAGATATAGCCAGATAGCTGAATATTTTGTGAACATTTTAAAGTTTTTTTGGGGTCTGTAGGTGAAAGTATGAAGGAGCTGAAACTTTTGGGAGCGGAAGAAGATTTTAAGTTTCTGAAGCATGCTCCCATTGACTTCAATGTTAAAAAAAAGTGATAAAAAGCTTAATATTTTAAAAAGTATAAATGGTAGAAAAAAAGTTGAAAAAGAGCACACCTCAGCTAAAAGAGACGAACATTTTGATAGTTGAATGGTTTTAATAGCTGAAAGTATGCAGAAGTTACGCATTACCAAAAAACGTACGGAATAATAATAAGAAAAACTAGAAAATGCATTTCCTGGGGAAAATGCGTGGGAATGCTGAATTGCTAAAACGGCCCCCAGCAAAATTGCCCCCATCATATTGCCATCAAAACTGTCCCATCATATTGCCACCATCAAAACTGCCCCATCAGAATTGCCTCATCAAAACTGCACCATCATATTGCCACCATCAAAACTGCCCCATCAGAATTGCCCTATCAAAACAGCCCCATCATATTGCCACCATCAAAACTGCCCCATCATATTGCCACCATCAAAACTGCCCCATCAGAATTACCCCATCAAAACTGCCCCATCATATTCCTCTATTATAAATCAGTACATGGTGTGTCTGTCCCCCTCCCCCGGGCTCTGTCATCAGAGCTGAGATGCTCCAGCCACCCCCCCCCCTGTGTATAACAGAAGCTTTGGTAACCATGGCAACAAAACAAACACTAACAGTACACTCTGATTAATGGCTTAAATTTCCTGAAATGACCTCTAAACAAATGGCCGTATTTTAAAAACTATACATCCTACAGCGAAGATCTTTATATTGTGAGAATCACAAGACCCAGACCTAGATTTTGATACATAGTATGTCTCTGAAATATTAAAATTGAAGGCACGGTCGCAGTTTAGAAATTACCCTTCAAATTTGAAGGGGCTAGAGTGTAGTTTCAATGAATGTCAATGGACGGTGTGAGTTGCAAACAAATGGTCATATTGTGAAAACTATCAGGACTATGGCTTAGCCGTGGACATGTTTAGTGGCAGCAGGGATAGCTGAACGTTTTGATATAAGATTTGTGTAGGTGGGCTTGAAAATGAGGGAGTGGCGGCAGTTTAGAAATCATGTTCTGATTTTTCAGCTTTTGTCCTCTCCCCCCGGGCTCTGTAATCAGAGCTGAGATGCTCCAGCCACCTCCCCCCCTGTGTATAACAGAAGCTTTGGTAACCATGGCAACAAAACACACACAGTACACTCTAATTAATGGCTAAAATTTCTTGAAATGACCTCTAAACAAAAAGCTTTTTCTCAAAAACTGTAAAAGATATCAAACTGAAAAGATATAGCCAGATAGCTGAATATTTTGTGAACATTTTAAAGTTTGTTTGGTGTCTCTAGGTGAAAGTATGAAGGAGCTGAAACTTTTGGGAGCGGAAGAAAAATTTAAGGATTTCAAGCATGCTCCCATTGACTTCAATGTTAAAAAAGTGATAAAAAGCTTAATATTTTAAAAAGTATAAATGGTAGAAAAAAAGTTGAAAAAGAGCACACCTCAGCTAAAAGAGACAAACATTTTGATAGTTGAATGGTTTTAATAGCTGAAAGTATGCAGAAGTTACGCATTACCGAAAAACGTACAGAATAAAATTAAAATTATTAAAAATAACTAGAAAATGCATTTCCTGGGGAAAATGCGTGGGAATGCTGAATTGCTAAAACGGCCCCCAGCAAAATTGCCCCCATCATATTGCCATCAAAACTGTCCCATCATATTGCCACCATCAAAACTGCCCCATCAGAATTGCCACCATCAAAACTGCCCCATCATATTGCCACCATCAAAACTGCCCCATCAGAATTACCCCATCAAAACTGCCCCATCATATTCCTCTATTATAAATCAGTACATGGTGTGTCTGTCCCCTCCCCCCTGTGTATAACAGAAGCTTTGGTAACCATGGCAACAAAACAAACAGTACACTCTGATTAATGGCTAAAATTTCCTGAAATGACCTCTAAACAAATGGCCGTATTTTAAAAACTATACATCCTACAGCAAAGATCTTTATATTGTGAGAATCACAAGACTCAGACCTAGATTTTGATACATAGTATGTCTCTGAAATATTAAAATTGAAGGCACGGTCGCAGTTTAGAAATTGCCCTTCAAATTTGAAGGGGCTAGAGTGTAGTTTCAATGAATGTCAATGGACGGTGTGAGTTGCAAACAAATGGTCATATTGTGAAAACTATCAGGACTATGGCTTAGCCGTGGACATGTTTAGTGGCAGCAGGGATAGCTGAACGTTTTGATATAAGATTTGTGTAGGTGGGCTTGAAAATGAGGGAGTGGAGGCAGTTTAGAAATCATGTTCTGATTTTTCAGCTTTTGTCCCCTGCCCCCGGGCTCTGTAATCAGAGCTGAGATGCTCCAGCCACCTCCCCCCCTGTGTATAACAGAAGCTTTGGTAACCATGGCAACAAAACACACACAGTACACTCTGATTAATGGCTAAAATTTCTTGAAATGACCTCTAAACAAAAAGCTTTTTCTCAAAAACTGTAAAAGATATCAAATTGAAAAGCTATAGCCAGATAGCTGAATATTTTGTGAACATTTTAAAGTTTGTTTGGTGTCTCTAGGTGAAAGTATGAAGGAGCTGAAACTTTTGGGAGCGGAAGAAAAATTTAAGGATTTCAAGCATGCTCCCATTGACTTCAATGTTAAAAAAAAGTGATAAAAAGCTTAATATTTTAAAAAGTATAAATGGTAGAAAAAAAGTTGAAAAAGAGCACACCTCAGCTAAAAGAGACGAACATTTTGATAGTTGAATGGTTTTAATAGCTGAAAGTATGCAGAAGTTACGCATTACCGAAAAACGTACGGAATAAGAAAAATAATAAAAAAAGAATAACAATAGTGGGACTGCTAAAGCATTCCCACTAATAAATAAAATCGAATAACAATAGTGGGACTGCTAAAGCATTCCCACTAACTAGAAAATGCATTTCCTGGGGAAAATGCGTGGGAATGCTGAATTGCTAAAACGGCCCCCAGCAAAATTGCCCCCATCATATTGCCATCAAAACTGTCCCATCATATTGCCACCATCAAAACTGCCCCATCAGAATTGCCCTATCAAAACAGCCCCATCATATTGCCACCATCAAAACTACCCCATCATATTGCCACCATTAAAACTGCCCCATCAGAATTACCCCATCAAAACTGCCCCATCATATTCCTCTATTATAAATCAGTACATGGTGTGTCTGTCCCCTCCCCCGGGCTCTGTAATCAAAGCTGAGATGCTCCAGCCACCTCCCCCCCTGTGTATAACAGAAGCTTTGGTAACCATGGCAACAAAACAAACACAAACAGTAGACTCTGATTAATGGCTAAAATTTCCTGAAATGACCTCTAAACAAATGGCCGTATTTTAAAAACTATACATCCTACAGCGAAGATCTTTATATTGTGAGAATCACAAGACCCAGACCTAGATTTTGATACATAGTATGTCTCTGAAATATTAAAATTGAAGGCACGGTCGCAGTTTAGAAATTGCCCTTCAAATTTGAAGGGGCTAGAGTGTAGTTTCAATGAATGTCAATGGACGGCGTGAGTTGCAAACAAATGGTCATATTGTGAAAACTATCAGGACTATGGCTTAGCCGTGGACATGTTTAGTGGCAGCAGGGATAGCTGAACGTTTTGATATAAGATTTGTGTAGGTGGGCTTGAAAATGAGGGAGTGGCGGCAGTTTAGAAATCATGTTCTGATTTTTCAGCTTTTGTCCCCTCCCCTGGGCTCTAATCAGAGCTGAGATGCTCCAGCCACCTCCCCCCTGTGTATAACAGAAGCTTTGGTAACCATGGCAACAAAACATACACAGTACACTCTGATTAATGGCTAAAATTTCTTGAAATGACCTCTAAACAAAAAGCTTTTTCTCAAAAACTGTAAAAGATATAAAACTGAAAAGCTATAGCCAGATAGCTGAATATTTTGTGAACATTTTAAAGTTTGTTTGGTGTCTCTAGGTGAAAGTATGAAGGAGCTGAAACTTTTGGGAGCGGAAGAAAAATTTAAGGATTTCAAGCATGCTCCCATTGACTTCAATGTTAAAAAAAAGTGATAAAAAGCTTAGTATTTTAAAAAGTATAAATGGTAGAAAAAAAGTTGAAAAAGAGCACACCTCAGCTAAAAGAGACGAACATTTTGATAGTTGAATGGTTTTAATAGCTGAAAGTATGCAGAAGTTACGCATTACCGAAAAACGTACGGAATAAGAAGAGGAAAAAAAAGAATAATAAAAAAACGAATAACAATAGTGGGACTGCTAAAGCATTCCCACTAATAAATAAAAAAATGAATAACAATAGTGGGACTGCTAAAGCATTCCCACTAACTAGAAAAGCTACAATTTCTGGGGAAATTGTGAAAAGTGTTCTTGCCTCTACAACTGGAGTGGGCGGAGTAACTGGGTGGGGTGGAGTGGCTTGAGTAAGAGCCCATTCACACAGGGGCAACATGACTTGCAGGTCGCCTCAGCGAGGCGACCTGCAAACGACTTCCGCGGCGACTTGCAAAACGACTTCTGTATAGAGTCGCCCCCAAAGTCGTACAGGAACCTTTTTCTAAGTCGGAGCGACTTGCGTCGCTCCGATTAGAACGGTTCCATTGTACAGAACGGGAGGCGACTTGTCAGGCGACTAGGTCGCCTGACAAGTCGTCCCTGTGTGAATGGGCTCTAACTGTGAAAAGTGATAAAAAGCTTAATATTTTAAAAAGTATAAATAGTAGTAAAACAGCTGAAGTCCCATCATTAGCTGAAAGAGCTGAACATTTTTTTCAAAAATGATTTTTTTTTTCAAAAATGATTTTTTTTTTTTCAAAAATGTTTTTTTTTTTTTTTCAAAAATGATTTTTTTTTTCAAAAATGATTTTTTTTTTCAAAAATGATTTTTTTTTTTCAAAAATGTTTTTATTTTTTTTCAAAAATGTTTTTTTTTTCAAAAATGATTTTTTTTTTTTCAAAAATGATTTTTTTTTTTTTTCAAAAATGATTTATTTTTTTTTTTCAAAAATGATTTTTTTTTTTCAAAAATGATTTTTTTTTTTCAAAAATGATTTTTTTTTTTTTTAAATGTTTTTTTTTTCAAAAATGTTTTTTTTTTTTCAAAAATGTTTTTTTTTTTTTTTAAAAAAAGATTTTTTTTTTTTCAAAAATGAATTATCTTTTTTTTTCAAAAATGAATTATTTTTTCAAAAGCGAAACGTTCTAAGTAATAGCACACCAATTAAATGACATTGAGGCCGGATTCACACTGGTATTTTTCAGCTTTTCACAAAGTTCCACAAGGTAATAGCACACCAATTAAATGACATTGAACATTTCGCCATTCATTCCTATGGGATCAATTTTCCGCAAAAACTACGATATTTCGTGAAAAATTCGGCAAAACGTTCCACAAAGTAATAGCACACCAATCGGGAACAATCTGCACGTTTCGGTATATTACTTGTCTATGTAGTGTAAAAGCTGTGGGAGGAGTTAGGGTGGTATGATCATGGGGTTGTCAGCTTTTGTCACCTCCCACTCTAGTTTTGAACATTTCGCCATTCATTCCTATGGGACCAATTTCGCCGCAAAAACGACGATATTTCGTGAACCATTTGGTGAAACGTTCCACAAAGTAATAGCACACCAAACGGGAACAATCTGCACGTTTCAGTATATTACTTGTCTATGTAATGTAAAAACTGTGGGAGGAGTTAGGGTGGTAAATTTGGCTATAATAATATATATGTGAGATAACAGTAAGTGGTCTTGCTATGCAAGAACACTTAATAAGAATAACTAGAAAAGGTACAATTTCTGGGGAAATTGTGAAAGTGTTCTTGCCTCTACAACTGGAGTGGGCGGAGTAACTTGGTGGGGTGGAGTGGCTTGAGTAACTGTGAAAAATGTTAAAAAGCTTAATATTTTAAAAAGTATAAATAGTAGTAAAAAAGTTCCATCATTAGCTGAAAGAGCTGAACATTTTTTTCAAAAGTATTTTTTTTTTCAAAAATGAATTTTTTTTATTCAAAAATCATTATTTTTTTCAAAAATGAATTTTTTTTTTCAAAAATAATTTTTTTTTTCAAAAATATTTTTTTTTTTTCAAAAATAATTTTTTTTTTCATGGGGCGGTCATAATGTTTCGGCTGATCATGGGGTTTGTCAGCTTTTGTCACCTCCCACTCTAGTTTTTAACATTTCACCATTCATTCCTATGGGACCAATTTCACCGCAAAAACGACGATATTTCGTGAACCATTCGGCGAAACGTTCCACAAAGTAATAGCACACCAATTAAATGACATTGAGGCCGGATTCACACTGGTATTTTTCAGATTTTCACAAAGTTCCACAAGGTAATAGGACACCAATTAAATGACATTGAACATTTGGCCATTCATTCCTATGGGACCAATTTTGCCGCAAAAACGACGATATTTCATGAACCATTCGGCGAAACGTTCCACAAAGTAATAGCACACCAATTAAATGACTGATTCCGGATTCACACTGGTATTTTTCAGCTTTTCACAAAGTAATAGCACACCAATTAATTGACATTGAACATTTCACCATTCATTCCTATGGGACTAATTTTGCCGCAAAAACTACGATATTTCGTGAAAAATTTGGCGAAATGTTCCACAAAGTAATAGCACACCAATCGGGAACAATCCGCACGTTTTGGTATATTACTTGTCTATGTAGTGTAAAAACTGTGGGAGGAGTTAGGGTGGTAAATTTGGCTATAATAATAATAACTAGAAAAGGTACAATTTCTGGGGAAATTGTGAAAGTGTTCTTGCCTCTACAACTGGAGTGGGCGGAGTAACTGGGTGGAGTGGCTTGAGTAACTGTTGTGTGGTTGGAGTGGCTGGAGCTCCTGTGAAAAGCGTTAAAAAGCTTAATATTTTAAAAAGTATAAATAGTAGTAAAAAAGTTGAAGTCTCATCATTAGCTGAAAGAGCACAAACATTTTTTTTTTCAAAAATATATTTTTTTTTCAAAAATATATTTTTTTTTCAAAAATATATTTTTTTTTCAAAAATATATATTTTTTTCAAAAATATATATTTTTTTTAAAAATATATATTTTTTTCAAAAATATATTTTTTTTTTCAAAAATGAATTTTTTTTTTCAAAAATATATTTTTTTTTTCAAAAATATATATATTTTTAAAAAATATATTTTTTTTTTCAAAATTTTTTTTCAAAAATGAATTTGTTTTTTTTTTTCAAAAATGATTTTTTTTTTCAAAAATGATTTTTGTTTTTCAAAAATATTTTTTTTTTCAAAAATATATTTTTTTTTTTTCAAAAATATATTTTTTTTTTACATGGGGCGGTCATAATGTTTTGGCTGATCATGGGGTTGTCAGCTTTTGTCACCTCCCACACTAGTTTTGAACATTTCGCCATTCATTCCTATGGGACCAATTTTGCCGCAAAAACGACGATATTTCGTGGACCATTCGGCAAAACGTTCCACAAAGTAATAGCACACGAATCAGGAACAATCCACATGTTTCGGTATATTACTTGTCTCTGTAGTGTAAAAACTGTGGGAGGAGTCTACAAGCATTATCAAGTCTAGCAGATGAAGTCACATGCATTTGGGGTGTCTCAGCATCTTGTGTTTACAACCACTGTTTCCTAGCAACGCTCATGCCCTGTTTATGCTTCAGTACATGGTGTGTCTGTCCCCTCCCCTGGCCTCTGTAATCAGAGCTGAGATGCTCCAGCCACCTTCCCCCCTGTGTATAACAGAAGCTTTGGTAACCATGGCAACAAAACAAACAAAGTACATGCTGATTAATGGCTAAAATTTCCTGAAATGACCTCTAAACAAATGGCCGTATTTTAAAAACTATACATTCTACAGCGAAGATCTTTATATTGTGAGAATCACAAGACCCAGACCTAGATTTTGATACATAGTATGTCTCTGAAATATTAAAAATGAAAGCACAATCGCAGTTTAGAAATTGCCCTTCAAATTTGGAGGGGGCTAGAGTGTAGTTTCAATGAATGTCAATGGACAGTGTGAGTTGCAAACAAATGGTCATATTGTGAAAACTATCAGGACTATGGCTTAGCCGTGGACATGTTTAGTGGCAGCAGGGATAGCTGAACGTTTTGATATAAGATTTGTGTAGGTGGGCTTGAAAATGAGGGAGTGGTGGCAGTTTAGAAATCATGTTCTGATTTTCCAGCTTTTGTCATCTCCCACTCTAGTTTCCCCATTCATTCCTATGGGACCAATTTCGCCGCAAAAATGACGATATTTTGTGAACCATTTGGCGAAATGTTCCACAAAGTAATAGCACACCATTCGGGAACAATCCGCACGTTTCGGTATATTACTTGTCTATGTAGTGTAAAAACTGTGGGAGGAGTTAGGGTGGTAAATTTGGCTATAATAATAATAAGAACTAGAAAAGGTACAATTTCTGGGGAAATTGTGAAAGTGTTCTTGCCTCTACAACTGGAGTGGGCGGAGTAACTGGGTGGGGTGGAGTGGCTTGAGTAACTGTGAAAAGTGTTAAAAAGCTTAATATTTTAAAAAGTATAAATAGTAGTAAAAAAGTTCCATCATTCGCTGAAAGAGCTGAACATTTTTTTCAAAAGTAATTTTTTTTTTCAAAAAGGAATTTTTTTTAATCAAAAATGATTTTTTTTTCTTCAAAAATGATTTTTTTTTTCAAAAGTAATTTTTTTTTTCAAAGGTAATTTTTTTTTTCAAAAATGAATTTTTTTATTTCAAAAATATTTTTTTTTTCGAAATTATTATTTTTTTTAAAGTAATTTTTTTTTCAAAAATAATTTTTTTTTTCAAAAATTTTTTTTTTTCAAATATATTTTTTTTTCAAAAATAATTTTTTTTTTAAAAGTAATTTTTTTTTCAAAAATATTTTTTTTTTTCAAAAATAATTTTTTTTTTCAAAAATATTTTTTTTTTCAAAAATATTTTTTTTTTTTTTCAAAAATGATTTTTTTTTTCAAAAATATTTTTTTTTTTACATGGGGCGGTCATAATGTTTTGGCTGATCATGGGGTGGTCATAATGTTTTGGCTGATCATGGGGTTGTCAGCTTTTGTCACTTCCCACTCTAGTTTTGAACATTTCGCCATTCATTCCTATGGGACCAATTTCGCCGCAAAAACGTCATTTCGTGGACCATTCGGCAAAACATTCCACAAAGTAATAACACACCAATCGGGAACAATCCGCTCGTTTCGGTATATTATTTGTCTCTGTAGTGTGAAAACTGTGGGAGGAGTCTACAAGCATTATCAAGTCTAGCAGATGAAGTCACATGCATTTGGAGTGTCTCAGCATCTTGTGTTTACAACCACTGTTTCCTAGCAACGCTCATGCCCTGTTTATGCTTCCCAAATACTACTTCATCAAAACTGCCCCATCAAAACTGCCCCATCATATTCCTCTATTATAAATCAGTACATGGTGTGTCTGTCCCCTCCCCCGGGCTCTGTAATCAGCTGAGATGCTCCAGCCACCTCCCCCCTGTGTATAACAGAAGCTTTGGTAACCATGGCAACAAAACAAACACTAACAGTGCACTCTGATTAATGGCTAAAATTTCCTGAAATGACCTCTAAACAAATGGCCGTATTTTAAAAACTATACATCCTACAGCGAAGATCTTTATATTGTGAGAATCACAAGACCCAGACCTAGATTTTGATGTATAGTATGTCTCTGAAATATTAAAAATGAAGGCACAGTCGCAGTTTAGAAATTGCCCTTCAAATTTGGAGGGGGCTAGAGTGTAGTTTCAATGAATGTCAATGGACGGCGTGAGTTGCAAACAAATGGTCATATTGTGAAAACTATCAGGACTATGGCTTAGCCGTGGACATGTTTAGTGGCAGCAGGGATAGCTGAACGTTTTGATATAAGATTTGTGTAGGTGGGCTTGAAAATGAGGGAGTGGCGGCAGTTTAGAAATCATGTTCTGATTTTCCAGCTTTTGTCATCTCCCACTCTAGTTTCCCCATTCATTCCTATGGGACCAATTTCGCCGCAAAAATGATGATATTTCGTGAACTATTCGGCGAAATGTTCCACAAAATAATAGCACACCATTCGGGAACAATCCGCACGTTTCGGTATATTACTTGTCTATGTAGTGTAAAAACTGTGGGAGGAGTTAGGGTGGTAAATTTGGCTATAATAATAAGAATAAGAATAATAATATATATGTGAGATAACAGTAAGTGGTCTTGCTATGCAAGAACACTTAACTAGAAAATGCATTTCCTGGGGAAAATGCGTGGGAATGCTGAATTGCTAAAACAGCCCCCAGCAAAATTGCCCCCATCATATTGCCATCAAAACTGTCCCATCAAAATTGCCCCATCAAAACTGCACCATCATATTGCCACCATCAAAACTGCCCCATCAGAATTGCCCTATCAAAACAGTCCCATCATATTGCCACCATCAAAACTGCCCCATCATATTGCCACCATCAAAACTGCCCCATCATATTGCCACCATCAAAACTGCCCCATCAGAATTACCCCATCAAAACTGCCCCATCATATTCCTCTATTATAAATCAGTACATGGTGTGTCTGTCCCCTCCCCCGGGCTCTGTAATCAGAGCTGAGATGCTCCAGCCACCTCCCCCCCTGTGTATAACAGAAGCTTTGGTAACCATGGCAACAAAACAAACAGTATACTCTGATTAATGGCTAAAATTTCCTGAAATGACCTCTAAACAAATGGCCGTATTTTAAAAACTATACATCCTACAGCGAATATCTTTATATTGTGAGAATCACAAGACCCAGACCTAGATTTTGATACATAGTATGTCTCTGAAATATTAAAATTGAAGGCACGGTCGCAGTTTAGAAATTGCCCTTCAAATTTGAAGGGGCTAGAGTGTAGTTTCAATGAATGTCAAAGGACGGCGTGAGTTGCAAACAAATGGTCATATTGTGAAAACTATCAGGACTATGGCTTAGCCGTGGACATGTTTAGTGGCAGCAGGGATATCTGAACGTTTTGATATAAGATTTATGTAGGTGGGCTTGAAAATGAGGGAGTGGCGGCAGTTTAGAAATCATGTTCTGACTTTTCAGCTTTTGTCCCCTCCCTGGTCTCTAATCAGAGCTGAGATGCTCCAGCCACCTCCCCCCCGTGTATAACAGAAGCTTTGGTAACCATGGCAACAAAACACACACAGTACACTCTGATTAATGGCTAAAATTTCTTGAAATGACCTCTAAACAAAAAGCTTTTTCTCAAAAACTGTAAAAGATATAAAACTGAAAAGCTATAGCCAGATAGCTGAATATTTTGTGAACATTTTAAAGTTTATTTGGTGTCTCTAGGTGAAAGTATGAAGGAGCTGAAACTTTTGGGAGCGGAAGAAAAATTTAAGGATTTCAAGCATGCTCCCATTGACTTCAATGTTAAAAAAAAGTGATAAAAAGCTTAATATTTTAAAAAGTATAAATGGTAGAAAAAAAGTTGAAAAAGAGCACACCTCAGCTAAAAGAGACAAACATTTTGATAGTTGAATGGTTTTAATAGCTGAAAGTATGCAGAAGTTACGCATTACCGAAAAACGTACGGAATAAGAAGAAAAATAATAACAAAACGAATAACAATAGTGGGACTGCTAAAGCATTCCCACTAATAAAAAAACGAATAACAATAGTGGGACTGCTAAAGCATTCCCACTAACTAGAAAAGGTACAATTTCTGGGGAAATTGTGAAAGTGTTCTTGCCTCTACAACTGGAGTGGGCGGAGTAACTGGGTGGGGTGGAGTGGCTTGAGTAACTGTGAAAAGTGTTAAAAAGCTTAATATTTTAAAAAGTATAAATAGTAGTAAAAAAGTTCCATCATTCGCTGAAAGAGCTGAACATTTTTTTCAAAAGTAATTTTTTTTTTCAAAAATGAATTTTTTTTAATCAAAAATGATTTTTTTTTTCTTCAAAAATGATTTCTTTTTTCAAAAGTAATTTTTTTTTTCAAAGGTAATTTTTTTTTTCAAAAATGAATTTTTTTATTTCAAAAATAATTTTTTTTCGAAATTATTATTTTTTTTAAAGTAATTTTTTTTTCAAAAATAATTTTTTTTTTCAAAAATTTTTTTTTTTTTCAAATATATTTTTTTTTCAAAAATAATTTTTTTTTAAAAGTAATTTTTTTTTTTCAAAAATAATTTTTTTTTTTCAAAAATTTTTTTTTTCAAAAATATTTTTTTTTTCAAAAATTATTTTTTTACTTTTTTCAAAAATTATTTTTTTTTTTCAAAAATATTTTTTTTTTACATGGGGCGGTCATAATGTTTTGGCTGATCATGGGGTGGTCATAATGTTTTGGCTGATCATGGGGTTGTCAGCTTTTGTCACTTCCCACTCTAGTTTTGAACATTTCGCCATTCATTCCTATGGGACCAATTTCGCCGCAAAAACGTCATTTCGTGGACCATTCGGCAAAACATTCCACAAAGTAATAACACACCAATCGGGAACAATCCGCTCGTTTCGGTATATTATTTGTCTCTGTAGTGTGAAAACTGTGGGAGGAGTCTACAAGCATTATCAAGTCTAGCAGATGAAGTCACATGCATTTGGAGTGTCTCAGCATCTTGTGTTTACAACCACTGTTTCCTAGCAACGCTCATGCCCTGTTTATGCTTCCCAAATACTGCTTCATCAAAACTGCCCCATCAGAATTACCCCATCAAAACTGCCCCATCATATTCCTCTATTATAAATCAGTGCATGGTGTGTCTGTCCCCTCCCCCGGGCTCTGTAATCAGCTGAGATGCTCCAGCCACCTTCCCCCCTGTGTATAACAGAAGCTTTGGTAACCATGGCAACAAAACAAACACTAACAGTACACTCTGATTAATGGCTAAAATTTCCTGAAATGACCTCTAAACAAATGGCCGTATTTTAAAAACTATACATCCTACAGCAAAGATCTTTATATTGTGAGAATCACAAGACCCAGACCTAGATTTTGATGTATAGTATGTCTCTGAAATATTAAAAATGAAGGCACAGTCGCAGTTTAGAAATTGCCCTTCAAATTTGGAGGGGGCTAGAGTGTAGTTTCAATGAATGTCAATGGACGGCGTGAGTTGCAAACAAATGGTCATATTGTGAAAACTATCAGGACTATGGCTTAGCCGTGGACATGTTTAGTGGCAGCAGGGATAGCTGAACGTTTTGATATAAGATTTGTGTAGGTGGGCTTGAAAATGAGGGAGTGGCGGCAGTTTAGAAATCATGTTCTGATTTTCCAGCTTTTGTCATCTCCCACTCTAGTTTCCCCATTCATTCCTATGGGACCAATTTCGCCGCAAAAACGACGATATTTCGTGAACCATTCGGCGAAACGTTCCACAAAGTAATAGCACACCATTCGGGAACAATCTGCACGTTTCGGTATATTACTTGTCTATGTAGTGTAAAAACTGTGGGAGGAGTTAGGGTGGTAAATTTGGCTATAATAATAAGAATAATATATATGTGAGATAACAGTAAGTGGTCTTGCTATGCAAGAACACTTAATAACTAGAAAAGGTACAATTTCTGGGGAAATTGTGAAAGTGTTCTTGCCTCTACAACTGGAGTGGGCGGAGTAACTGGGTGGGGTGGAGTGGCTTGAGTAACTGTGAAAAGTGTTAGAAAGCTTAATATTTTAAAAAGTATAAATAGTAGTAAAAAAGTTCCATCATTCGCTGAAAGAGCTGAACATTTTTTTCAAAAGTAATTTTTTTTTTCAAAAATGAATTTTTTTTAGTCAAAAATGATTTTTTTTTCTTCAAAAATGATTTTTTTTTTCAAAAGTAATTTTTTTTTTCAAAGGTAATTTTTTTTTTCAAAAATGATTTTTTTTATTTCAAAAATAATTTTTTTTTCGAAATTATTTTTTTTTTTAAAGAAATTTTTTTTTCAAAAATATATTTTTTTCAAAAATAATTTTTTTTTTTTCAAAAATATTTTTTTTTTCAAAAATATATATTTTTTTTTTCAAAAATGATTTTTTTTTTCAAAAATTATTTTTTTACTTTTTTCAAAATTTTTTTTTTTTTTCAAAAATATTTTTTTTTTTACATGGGGCGGTCATAATGTTTTGGCTGATCATGGGGTGGTCATAATGTTTTGGCTGATCATGGGGTTGTCAGCTTTTGTCACTTCCCACTCTAGTTTTGAACATTTCGCCATTCATTCCTATGGGACCAATTTCGCCGCAAAAACGTCATTTCGTGGACCATTCGGCAAAACATTCCACAAAGTAATAACACACCAATCGGGAACAATCCGCTCGTTTCGGTATATTATTTGTCTCTGTAGTGTGAAAACTGTGGGAGGAGTCTACAAGCATTATCAAGTCTAGCAGATGAAGTCACATGCATTTGGAGTGTCTCAGCATCTTGTGTTTACAACCACTGTTTCCTAGCAACGCTCATGCCCTGTTTATGCTTCCCAAATACTGCTTCATCAAAACTGCCCCATCAGAATTACCCCATCAAAACTGCCCCATCATATTCCTCTATTATAAATCAGTACATGGTGTGTCTGTCCCCTCCCCCGGGCTCTGTAATCAGCTGAGATGCTCCAGCCACCTTCCCCCCTGTGTATAACAGAAGCTTTGGTAACCATGGCAACAAAACAAACACTAACAGTACACTCTGATTAATGGCTAAAATTTCCTGAAATGACCTCTAAACAAATGGCCGTATTTTAAAAACTATACATCCTACAGCGAAGATCTTTATATTGTGAGAATCACAAGACCCAGACCTAGATTTTGATGTATAGTATGTCTCTGAAATATTAAAAATGAAGGCACAGTCGCAGTTTAGAAATTGCCCTTCAAATTTGGAGGGGGCTAGAGTGTAGTTTCAATGAATGTCAATGGACGGCGTGAGTTGCAAACAAATGGTCATATTGTGAAAACTATCAGGACTATGGCTTAGCCGTGGACATGTTTAGTGGCAGCAGGGATAGCTGAACGTTTTGATATAAGATTTGTGTAGGTGGGCTTGAAAATGAGGGAGTGGCGGCAGTTTAGAAATCATGTTCTGATTTTCCAGCTTTTGTCATCTCCCACTCTAGTTTCCCCATTCATTCCTATGGGACCAATTTTGCCGCAAAAACGACGATATTTCGTGAACCATTCGGCGAAACGGTCCACAAAGTAATAGCACACCATTCGGGAACAATCTGCACGTTTCGGTATATTACTTGTCTATGTAGTGTAAAAACTGTGGGAGGAGTTAGGGTGGTAAATTTGGCTATAATAATAAGAATAATATATATGTGAGATAACAGTAAGTGGTCTTGCTATGCAAGAACACTTAATAATATATATGTGAGATAACAGTAAGTGGTCTTGCTATGCAAGAACACTTAATAACTAGAAAAGGTACAATTTCTGGGGAAATTGTGAAAAGTGTTCTTGCCTCTACAACTGGAGTGGGCGGAGTAACTGGGTGGAGTGGCTTGAGTAACTGTTGTGTGGTTGGAGTGGCTGGAGTAACTGTGAAAAGTGTTAAAAAGCTTAATGTTTTAAAAAGAATAAATAGTAGTAAAAAAGTTGAAGTCTCATCATTAGCTGAAAGAGCTGAACATTTTTTTCAAAAATTATGATTTTTTTTTTCAAAAATAATTTTTTTTTTTCAAAAATATTTTTTTTTTCAAAAATATTATTTTTTTTTCAAAAATGATGTTATTTTTATTTTTTTCAAAAGTTATTTTTTTTTTCAAAAATTATTATTTTTTTTTTCAAAAATATATATTTTTTTACATGGGGCGGTCATAATGTTTTGGCTGATCATGGGGTGGTCATAATGTTTTGGCTGATCATGGGGTTGTCAGCTTTTGTCACCTCCCACTCTAGTTTTGAACATTTCGCCATTCATTCCTATGGGACCAATTTCGCCGCAAAAACGTCATTTCGTGGACCATTCGGCGAAACATTCCACAAAGTAATAACACACCAATCGGGAACAATCCGCTCATTTCGGTATATTACTTGTCTCTGTAGTGTAAAAACTGTGGGAGGAGTCTACAAGCATTATCAAGTCTAGCAGATGAAGTCACATGCATTTGGGGTGTCTCAGCATCTTGTGTTTACAACCACTGTTTCCTAGCAACGCTCATGCCCTGTTTATGCTTCCCAAATACTACTTCATCAAAACTGCCCCATCAGAATTACCCCATCAAAACTGCCCCATCATATTCCTCTATTATAAATCAGTACATGGTGTGTTTGTCCCCTCCCCGGGCTCTGTAATCAGAACTGAGATGCTCCAGCCACCTCCCCCCTGTGTATAACAGAAGCTTTGGTAACCATGGCAACAAAACAAACACTAACAGTACACTCTGATTAATGGCTAAAATTTCCTGAAATGACCTCTAAACAAATGGCCGTATTTTAAAAACTATACATCCTACAGCGAAGATCTTTATATTGTGAGAATCACAAGACCCAGACCTAGATTTTGATACATAGTATGTCTGAAATATTAAAATTGAAGGCATGGTCGCAGTTTAGAAATTGCCCTTAAAATTTGAAGGGGCTAGAGTGTAGTTTCAATGAATGTCAATGGACGGCGTGAGTTGCAAACAAATGGTCATATTGTGAAAACTATCAGGACTATGGCTTAGCCGTGGACATGTTTAGTGGCAGCAGGGATAGCTGAACGTTTTGATATAAGATTTGTGTAGGTGGGCTTGAAAATGAGGGAGTGGCGGCAGTTTAGAAATCCATGTTCTGATTTTCCAGCTTTTGTCATCTCCCACTCTAGTTTCCCCATTCATTCCTATGGGACCAATTTCGCCGCAAAAATGACGATATTTCGTGAACCATTCGGCGAAATGTTCCACAAAGTAATAGCACACCATTCGGGAACAATCCGCACGTTTCGGTATATTACTTGTCTATGTAGTGTAAAAACTGTGGGAGGAGTTAGGGTGGTAAATTTGGCTATAATAATAATAAGAATAACTAGAAAAGGTACAATTTCTGGGGAAATTGTGAAAAGTGTTCTTGCCTCTACAACTGGAGTGGGCGGAGTAACTGGGTGGGGTGGAGTGGCTTGAGTAACTGTGAAAAGTGTTAAAAAGCTTAATATTTTAAAAAGTATAAATAGTAGTAAAAAAGTTCCATCATCCGCTGAAAGAGCTGAACATTTTTTTCAAAAGTAATTTTTTTTTTCAAAAATGAATTTTTTTTAATCAAAAATGATTTTTTTTTCTTCAAAAATGATTTTTTTTTTTCAAAGGTAATTTTTTATTTCAAAAATAATTTTTTTTTCGAAATTATTATTTTTTTTAAAGTAATTTTTTTTTTCAAAAATTATTTTTTTACTTTTTTCAAAAATTATTTTTTTTTTCAAAAATATTTTTTTTTTTACATGGGGCGGTCATAATGTTTTGGCTGATCATGGGGTGGTCATAATGTTTTGGCTGATCATGGGGTTGTCAGCTTTTGTCACTTCCCACTCTAGTTTTGAACATTTCGCCATTCATTCCTATGGGACCAATTTCGCCGCAAAAACGTCATTTCGTGGACCATTCGGCAAAACATTCCACAAAGTAATAACACACCAATCGGGAACAATCCGCTCGTTTCGGTATATTATTTGTCTCTGTAGTGTGAAAACTGTGGGAGGAGTCTACAAGCATTATCAAGTCTAGCAGATGAAGTCACATGCATTTGGAGTGTCTCAGCATCTTGTGTTTACAACCACTGTTTCCTAGCAACGCTCATGCCCTGTTTATGCTTCCCAAATACTGCTTCATCAAAACTGCCCCATCAGAATTACCCCATCAAAACTGCCCCATCATATTCCTCTATTATAAATCAGTACATGGTGTGTCTGTCCCCTCCCCCGGGCTCTGTAATCAGCTGAGATGCTCCAGCCACCTTCCCCCCTGTGCATAACAGAAGCTTTGGTAACCATGGCAACAAAACAAACACTAACAGTACACTCTGATGGCTAAAATTTCCTGAAATGACCTCTAAACAAATGGCCGTATTTTAAAAACTATACATCCTACAGCGAAGATCTTTATATTGTTAAAATCACAAGACCCAGACCTAGATTTTTATGTATAGTACGTCTCTGAAATATTAAAAATGAAGGCACAGTCGCAGTTTAGAAATTGCCCTTCAAATTTGGAGGGGGCTAGAGTGTAGTTTCAATGAATGTCAATGGACGGCGTGAGTTGCAAACAAATGGTCATATTGTGAAAACTATCAGGACTATGGCTTAGCCGTGGACATGTTTAGTGGCAGCAGGGATAGCTGAACGTTTTGATATAAGATTTGTGTAGGTGGGCTTGAAAATGAGGGAGTGGCGGCAGTTTAGAAATCATGTTCTGATTTTCCAGCTTTTGTCATCTCCCACTCTAGTTTCCCCATTCATTCCTATGGGACCAATTTCGCCGCAAAAACGACGATATTTCGTGAACCATTCGGCGAAACGTTCCACAAAGTAATAGCACACCATTCGGGAACAATCCGCACGTTTCGGTATATTACTTGTCTATGTAGTGTAAAAACTGTGGGAGGAGTTAGGGTGGTAAATTTGGCTATAATAATAAGAATAATATATATGTGAGATAACAGTAAGTGGTCTTGCTATGCAAGAACACTTAATAATATATATGTGAGATAACAGTAAGTGGTCTTGCAATGCAAGAACACTTAATAACTAGAAAAGGTACAATTTCTGGGGAAATTGTGAAAAGTGTTCTTGCCTCTACAACTGGAGTGGGCGGAGTAACTGGGTGGAGTGGCTAGAGTAACTGTTGTGTGGTTGGAGTGGCTGGAGTAACTGTGAAAAGTGTTAAAAAGCTTAATATTTTAAAAAGAATAAATAGTAGTAAAAAAGTTGAAGTCTCATCATTAGCTGAAAGAGCTGAACATTTTTTTCAAAAATGATTTTTTTTTTTCAAAAATATTTTTTTTTTCAAAAATATTATTTTTTTTTCAAAAATGATTTTATTTTTATTTTTTTCAAAAGTTTTTTTTTTTTTTTTCAAAAATTATTATTTTTTTTTTCAAAAATTATTATTTTTTTTTTTTCAAAAATATATATTTTTTTACATGGGGCGGTCATAATGTTTTGGCTGATCATGGGGTGGTCATAATGTTTTGGCTGATCATGGGGTTGTCAGCTTTTGTCACCTCCCACTCTAGTTTTGAACATTTCGCCATTCATTCCTATGGGACCAATTTCGCCGCAAAAACGTCATTTCATGGACCATTCGGCGAAACATTCCACAAAGTAATAACACACCAATCGGGAACAATCCGCTCATTTCGGTATATTACTTGTCTCTGTAGTGTAAAAACTGTGGGAGGAGTCTACAAGCATTATCAAGTCTAGCAGATGAAGTCACATGCATTTGGGGTGTCTCAGCATCTTGTGTTTACAACCACTGTTTCCTAGCAACGCTCATGCCCTGTTTATGCTTCCCAAATACTACTTCATCAAAACTGCCCCATCAGAATTACCCCATCAAAACTGCCCCATCATATTCCTCTATTATAAATCAGTACATGGTGTGTCTGTCCCCTCCCCGGGCTCTGTAATCAGAGCTGAGATGCTCCAGCCACCTCCCCCCTGTGTATAACAGAAGCTTTGGTAACCATGGCAACAAAACAAACACTAACAGTACACTCTGATTAATGGCTAAAATTTCCTGAAATGACCTCTAAACAAATGGCCGTATTTTAAAAACTATACATCCTACAGCGAAGATCTTTATATTGTGAGAATCACAAGACCCAGACCTAGATTTTGATACATAGTATGTCTCTGAAATATTAAAATTGAAGGCATGGTCGCAGTTTAGAAATTGCCCTTCAAATTTGAAGGGGCTAGAGTGTAGTTTCAATGAATGTCAATGGACGGCGTGAGTTGCAAACAAATGGTCAAATTGTGAAAACTATCAGGACTATGGCTTAGCCGTGGACATGTTTAGTGGCAGCAGGGATAGCTGAACGTTTTGATATAAGATTTGTGTAGGTGGGCTTGAAAATGAGGGAGTGGCGGCAGTTTAGAAATCCATGTTCTGATTTTCCAGCTTTTGTCATCTCCCACTCTAGTTTCCCCATTCATTCCTATGGGACCAATTTCGCCGCAAAAATGACGATATTTCGTGCACCATTCAGCGAAACGTTCCACAAAGTAATAGCACACCATTCGGGAACAATCCGCACGTTTCGGTATATTACTTGTCTATGTAGTGTAAAAACTGTGGGAGGAGTTAGGGTGGTAAATTTGGCTATAATAATAATATATATGTGAGATAACAGTAAGTGGTCTTGCTATGCAAGAACACTTAACTAGAAAAGGTACAATTTCTGGGGAAATTGTGAAAGTGTTCTTGCCTCTACAACTGGAGTGGGCGGAGTAACTGGGTGGGGTGGAGTGGCTTGAGTAACTGTGAAAAGTGTTAAAAAGCTTAATATTTTAAAAAGTATAAATAGTAGTAAAAAAGTTCCATCATTAGCTGAAAGAGCTGAACATTTTTTTCAAAAATGATTTTTTTTTTCAAAAATGAATTTTTTTTTTCAAAAATAATTTTTTTCTTTCAAAAATATTTTTTTTTTCAAAAATATATATTTTTTTTTTCAGAAATATTTTTTTTGTCCCGACGATATTTCGTGAACCATTTGGCGAAACGTTCCACAAAGTAATAGCACACCAATTAAATGACATTGAGGCCGGATTCACACTGGTATTTTTCAGCTTTTCACAAAGTTCCACAAGGTAATAGCACACCAATTAAATGACATTGAACATTTCGCCATTCATTTCTATGGGACCAATTTCACCGCAAAAACTACAATATTTCATGGACCATTCGGCGAAACGTTCCACAAAGTAATAGCACACCAATCGGGAACAATCCGCACCTTCGGTATATTACTGTCTATGTAGTTTAAAAGCTGTGGGAGGAGTTAGGGTGGTATGATCATGGGGTTGTCAGCTTTTGTCACCTCCCACTCTAGTTTTGAACATTTCGCCATTCATTCCTATGGGACCAATTTCGCCGCAAAAACGACGATATTCCGTGAACCATTCGGCGAATGTGTAAAAACTGTGGGAGGAGTTAGGGTGGTAAATTATCAGCATTATCAAGCCTCGCAGATGAAGGTATGGCCACATGCATTTGGGGGGTTTCAGCATCTTGTGTTTACAACCACTGTTTCCTAGCAACGCTCATGTACTGTTTATGCTTCACACGCACTGCTCAATACACAACACAATGTAATTTCTACACAATACAATTCCTATCAAAACTGCCTCATCATATTGCCACCATCAAAACTGCCCCATCAGAATTGCCCCACCAAAACTGCCCCATCATAAATGCCCCATTAAAACTGCCCTATCAAAACTTCCCCATCATATTCCTCTATTATAAATCAGTACATGGTGTGTCTGTCCCCTCCCCCGTGCTCTGTAATCAGAGCTGAGTTGCTCCAGCCACCTCCCCCCCTGTGTATAACAGAAGCTTTGGTAACCATGGCAACAAAACAAACACAGTACACTCTGATTAATGGCTAAAATTTCCTGAAATGACCTCTAAACAAAAAGCTTTTTCTCAAAAACTGTAAATCCTACAGCAAAGATCTTTATATTGTGAGAATCACAAGACCCAGACCTAGATTTTGATGTATAGTATGTCTCTGAAATATTAAAAATGGAGGCACAGTCGCAGTTTAGAAATTGCCCTTCAAATTTGAAGGGGCTAGAGTGTAGTTTCAATGAATGTCAATGGACGGCGTGAGTTGCAAACAAATGTTCATATTGTGAAAACTATCAGGACTATGGCTTAGCCGTGGACATGTTTAGTGGCAGCAGGGATAGCTGAACGTTTTGATATAAGATTTGTGTAGGTGGGCTTGAAAATGAGGGAGTGGCGGCAGTTTAGAAATCATGTTCTGATTTTTCAGCTTTTGTCACCTCCCACTCTAGTTTCCCCATTCATTCCTATGGGACCAATTTTGCCACAAAAACGACGATATTTCGTGAACCATTCGGCGAAACATTCCACAAAATAATAGCACACCATTCGGGAACAATCCGCACGTTTCGGTATATTACTTGTCTATGTAGTGTAAAAACTGTGGGAGGAGTTAGGGTGGTAAATTTGGCTATAATAATAATAAGAACTAGAAAAGGTACAATTTCTGGGGAAATTGTGAAAGTGTTCTTGCCTCTACAACTGGAGTGGGCGGAGTAACTGGGTGGAGTGGGCGGAGTAACTGTGAAAAGTGTTAAAAAGCTTAATATTTTAAAAAGTATAAATAGTAGTAAAACAGTTGAAGTCCCATCATTAGCTGAAAGAGCTGAACTTTTTTTTCAAAAATGATTTTTTTTTTCAAAAATGATTTTTTTTAATGATTTTTTCTTTCAAAAATTATTTTTTTTTTTTTTTTCAAAAATATTTTTTTTTCAAAAATAATATTTTTTTCTTTTTTTTTTCAAAAAATTTTTTTTTCAAAAATAATTTTTTTTTGTTCAAAATTTTTTTTTTTCAAAAATTTTTTTTTTCTTCAAAATAATTTTTTTTTTCAAAAATAATTTTTTCTTTTTTCAAAAATAATTTTTTTTCTCAATAATATTTTTTTTTTCAAAAATGATTTTTTTTTTTTTTCAAAAATATTTTTTTTTTCATGGGGCGGTCATAATGTTTTGGCTGATCATGGGGTGGTCATAATGTTTTGGCTGATCATGGGGTTGTCAGCTTTTGTCACCTTCCACTCTAGTTTTGAACATTTCGCCATTCATTCCTATGGGACCAATTTCGCCGCAAAAACTACGATATTTCGTGAACCATTCGGTGAAACATTCCACAAAGTAATAACACACCAATCGGGAACAATCCGCTCGTTTCGGTATATTATTTGTCTCTGTAGTGTGAAAACTGTGGGAGGAGTCTACAAGCATTATCAAGTCTAGCAGATGAAGTCACATGCATTTGGAGTGTCTCAGCATCTTGTGTTTACAACCACTGTTTCCTAGCAACGCTCATGCCCTGTTTATGCTTCCCAAATACTGCTTCATCAAAACTGCCCCATCAGAATTACCCCATCAAAACTGCCCCATCATATTCCTCTATTATAAATCAGTACATGGTGTGTCTGTCCCCTCCCCCGGGCTCTGTAATCAGCTGAGATGCTCCAGCCACCTTCCCCCCTGTGTATAACAGAAGCTTTGGTAACCATGGCAACAAAACAAACACTAACAGTACACTCTGATTAATGGCTAAAATTTCCTGAAATGACCTCTAAACAAATGGCCGTATTTTAAAAACTATACATCCTACAGCGAAGATCTTTATATTGTGAGAATCACAAGACCCAGACCTAGATTTTGATATATAGTATGTCTCTGAAATATTAAAATTGAAGGCACGGTCGCAGTTTAGAAATTGCCCTTCAAATTTGAAGGGGCTAGAGTGTAGTTTCAATGAATGTCAATGGACGGCGTGAGTTGCAAACAAATGGTCATATTGTGAAAACTATCAGGACTATGGCTTAGCCGTGGACATGTTTAGTGGCAGCAGGGATAGCTGAACGTTTTGATATAAGATTTGTGTAGGTGGGCTTGAAAATGAGGGAGTGGCGGCAGTTTAGAAATCATGTTCTGATTTTCCAGCTTTTGTCATCTCCCACTCTAGTTTCCCCATTCATTCCTATGGGACCAATTTCGCCGCAAAAATGACGATATTTCGTGAACCATTCGGTGAAACGTTCCACAAAGTAATAGCACACCATTCGGGAACAATCCGCACGTTTCGGTATATTACTTGTCTATGTAGTGTAAAAACTGTGGGAGGAGTTAGGGTGGTAAATTTGGCTATAATAATAAGAATAATATATATGTGAGATAACAGTAAGTGGTCTTGCTATGCAAGAACACTTAACTAGAAAATGCATTTCCTGGGGAAAATGCGTGGGAATGCTGAATTGCTAAAATGGCCCCCAGCAAAATTGCCCCCATCATATTGCCATCAAAACTGTCCCATCATATTGCCACCATCAAAACTGCCCCATCAGAATTGCCCTATCAAAACAGCCCCATCATATTGCCACCATCAAAACTGCCCCATCATATTGCCACCATCAAAACTGCCCCATCAGAATTACCCCATCAAAACTGCCCCATCATATTCCTCTATTATAAATAAGTACATGGTGTGTCTGTCCCTTCCCCCGGGCTCTGTAATCAAAGCTGAGATGCTCCAGCCACCTCCCCCCCTGTGTATAACAGAAGCTTTGGTAACCATGGCAACAAAACAAACACAGTACACTCTGATTAATGGCTAAAATTTCCTGAAATGACCTCTAAACAAATGGCCGTATTTTAAAAACTATACATCCTACAGCGAAGATCTTTATATTGTGAGAATCACAAGACCCAGACCTAGATTTTGATACATAGTATGTCTCTGAAATATTAAAATTGAAGGCACGGTCGCAGTTTAGAAATTGCCCTTAAAATTTGAAGGGGCTAGAGTGTAGTTTCAATGAATGTCAATGGATGGTGTGAGTTGCAAACAAATGGTCATATTGTGAAAACTATCAGGACTATGGCTTAGCCGTGGACATGTTTAGTGGCAGCAGGGATAGCTGAACGTTTTGATATAAGATTTGTGTAGGTGGGCTTGAAAATGAGGGAGTGGTGGCAGTTTAGAAATCATGTTCTGATTTTTCAGCTTTTGTCCCCTCCCCCCGGGCTCTGTAATCAGAGCTGAGATGCTCCAGCCACCTCCCCCCCTGTGTATAACAGAAGCTTTGGTAACCATGGCAACAAAACACACACAGTACACTGATTAATGGCTAACATTTCTTGAAATGACCTCTAAACAAAAAGCTTTTTCTCAAAAACTGTAAAAGATATCAAACTGAAAAGATATAGCCAGATAGCTGAATATTTTGTGAACATTTTAAAGTTTGTTTGGTGTCTCTAGGTGAAAGTATGAAGGAGCTGAAACTTTTGGGAGCGGAAGAAAAATTTAAGGATTTCAAGCATGCTCCCATTGACTTCAATGTTAAAAAAAAGTGATAAAAAGCTTAATATTTTAAAAAGTATAAATGGTAGAAAAAAAGTTGAAAAAGAGCACACCTCAGCTAAAAGAGACAAACATTTTGATAGTTGAATGGTTTTAATAGCTGAAAGTATGCAGAAGTTACGCATTACCGAAAAACGTACGGAATAAAATTATTGAAATTAAGTTTAAAAATAAATAAAATCGAATAACAATAGTGGGACTGCTAAAGCATTCCCACTAACTAGAAAAGCTACAATTTCTGGGGAAATTGTGAAAGTGTTCTTGCCTCTACAACTGGAATGGGCGGAGTAACTGGGTGGGGTGGAGTGGCTTGAGTAACTGTGAAAAGTGTTAAAAAGCTTAATATTTTAAAAAGTATAAATAGTAGTAAAAAAGTTCCATCATTAGCTGAAAGAGCTGAACATTTTTTTCAAAAGTAATTTTTTTTTTCAAAAATATTTTTTTTTTTCAAAAATAATTTTTTTTTTCAAAAATATATATATTTTTTTTCCAAAAATAATTTTTTTTTTCAAAAATATTTTTTTTTTTTTCAAAAATATTTTTTTTTTTTCAAAAATATTTTTTTTTTTTTTCAAAAATATATTTTTTTTTTTCAAAAATATATATTTTTTTTCAAAAATATTTTTTTTTTTCATGGGGCATTTTTTTTAATGTTTCGGCTGATCATGGGGCGGTCATAATATTTCTGCTGATCATGGGGTTGTCAGCTTTTGTCACCTCCCACTCTAGTTTTGAACATTTCACAATTCATTCCTATGGGACCAATTTCACCGCAAAAACGACGATATTTCATGAACCATTCGGCGAAACGTTCCACAAATAAGCACACCAGTTAAATGACATTGAGGCCGGATTCACACTGGTATTTTTCAGATTTTCACAAAGTTCCACAAGGTAATAGGACACCAATTAAATGACATTGAACATTTCGCCATTCATTCCTATGGGACCAATTTCGCCGCAAAAACGACGATATTTCATGAACCATTCGGCGAATGTGTAAAAACTGTGGGAGGAGTTAGAGTGGTAAATTATCAGCATTATCAAGCCTCGCAGATGAAGGTATGGCCGCATGCTTCTGGGGGGTTTCAGCATCTTGTGTTTACAACCACTGTTTCCTAGCAACACTCATGTACTGTTTATGCTTCACACGAACTGCTCAATACACAACACAATGTAATTTCTACACAATACAATTCCTATCAAAACTGCCCCATCATATTGCCACCATCAAAACTGCCCCATCATAATTGCCCCATTAAAATTGCCCCATCAGAATTGCCCTATCAAAACTGCCCCATCATATTCCTCTATTATAAATCAGTACATGGTGTGTCTGTCCCCTCCCCCGGCCTCTGTAATCAGAGCTGAGATGCTCCAGCCACCTCCCCCCTGTGTATAACAGAAGCTTTGGTAACCATGGCAACAAAACAAACACTTTTGTCATCTCCCACTCTAGTTTCCCCATTCATTCCTATGGGACCAATTTCGCCGCAAAAATGACGATATTTCGTGAACCCTTCGGCGAAACGTTCCACAAAGTAATAGCACACCATTCGGGAACAATCCGCACGTTTCGGTATATTACTTGTCTATGTAGTGTAAAAACTGTGGGAGGAGTTAGGGTGGTAAATTTGGCTATAATAATAATATATATGTGAGATAACAGTAAGTGGTCTTGCTAAGCAAGAACACTTAATAAGAAAATGCATTTCCTGGGGAAAATGCGTGGGAATGCTGAATAGCTAAATTGCTAAAACGGCTGCCATCAAAACTGCCCCATCAGAATTGCCCCATCAAAATTGTCCCCATTAAAACTGCCCCATCATATTGCCACCATCAAAACTGTCCCATCAGAATTGCTGCATCAAAATTGTCCCATCATATTGCCACCATCAGAATTGCCCCATCAAAACTGCCCCATCATATTGCCACCATCAAAACTGCCCCATCAGAATTGCCCCATCATATTACCACCATTAAAACTGCCCCATCATATTGCCACCATCAAAACTGCCCCCATCATATTGCCATCAAAACTGCCCCATTAGAATTGCCCCATCAAAATTGACGCCATCAGAATTGCCCAATCAAAACTAAAAGTAATTTTTTTTTTCAAAAATAATTTTTTTTTTTTCAAAAATATTTTTTTTTCAAAAATATTTTTTTTTTCAAAAATAATTTTTTTTTTTTCAAAAATAATTTTTTTTTTTCAAAAATATTTTTTTTTTTCAAAAATATTTTTTTTTTTTCAAAAATATTTTTTTTTTTGCCCCATCATACTGCCATCAAAACTGCTCCATAAAAATTGTCCCCATCAAAACTGCCCCATCATATTGCCACCATCAAAACTGCCCCATCAGAATTGCCCCATCAAAATTGTCCCCATTAAAACTGCCCCATCATATTGCCACCATCAAAACTGCCCCATCAGAATTGCCCCATCAAAACTGCCCCATCATATTGCCACCATCAAAACTGCCCCATCATATTGCCACCTTTAAAACTGCTCCATTAAAATTGTCCCCATCAAAACTGCCCCATCATATTGCCACCATCAAAACTGCCCCATCAGAATTGCCCTATCAAAACTGCCCATCATATTGCCACCATCAAAACTGCCCCATCATATTCCTCTATTATAATCAGTACATCGTGTGTCTGTCCCCTCCCCCGGGCTCTGTATTCAGAGCTGAGATGCTCCAGCTACCTCCCCCCCCTGTGTATAACAGAAGCTTTGGTAACCATGGCAACAAAACAAACACAGTACACTCTGATTAATGGCTAAAATTTCCTGAAATGACCTCTAAACTAAAAGCTTTTTCTCAAAAACGGTAAAAGATATCAAACTGAAAAGATATAGCCAGATAGCTGAATATTTTGTGAACATTTTAAAGTTTGTTTGGTGTCTCTAGGTGAAAGTATGAAGGAGCTGAAACTTTTGGGAGCGGAAGAAGAATTTAAGGATTTCAAGCATGCTCCCATTGACTTTAATGTTAAAAAAAAGTGATAAAAAGCTTAATATTTTAAAAAGTATAAATGGTAGATAAAAGGTTGAAAAAGAGCACACATCAGCTAAAAGAGATGAACATTTTGATAGTTGAATGGTTTTAATAGCTGAAAGTATGCAGAAGTTACGCAGAACCAAAAAACGTACGGAATAAAATTAAAATTAAAACTAGAAAATGCATTTCCTGGGGAAAATGCGTGGGAATGCTGAATAGCTAAATTGCTAAAATGGCCGCCATCAAAACTGCCCCATCATACTGCCATCAAAACTGCCCCATCAGAATTGCCCCATCAAAATTGTCCCTATTAAAACTGCCCCATCATATTGCCACCATCAAAACTGCCCCATCAGAATTGCCCCATCATATTGCCACCATCAAAACTGCCCCATCAGAATTGCCCCATCATATTGCCACCATCAAAACTGACCCATCATAATTGCCACCAATAAAACTGCCCCATCATAATTGCCCCATCAAAACTGCCCCATCAGAATTGCCCTATCAAAAATGCCCCATCATATTCCTGTATTATAAATCAGTACATGGTGTGTCTGTCCCCTCCCCCGGCCTCTGTAATCAGAGCTGATATGCTCCAGCCACCTCCCCCCCTGTGTATAACAGAAGCTTTGGTAACCATGGCAACAAAACAAACAGTACACTCTGATTAATGGCTAAAATTTCCTGAAATGACCTCTAAACAAAAAGCTTTTTCTCAAAAACTGTAAAAGATATCAAACGGAAAAGATATAGCCAGATAGCTGAATATTTTGTGAACATTTTAAAGTTTGTTTGGTGTCTCTAGGTGAAAGTATGAAGGAGCTGAAACTTTTGGGAGCGGAAGAAGAATTTAAGGATTTCAAGCATGCTCCCATTGACTTTAATGTTAAAAAAAAGTGATAAAAAGCTTAATATTTTAAAAAGTATAAATGGTAGATAAAAGGTTGAAAAAGAGCACACATCAGCTAAAAGAGATGAACATTTTGATAGTTGAATGGTTTTAATAGCTGAAAGTATGCAGAAGTTACGCAGAACCAAAAAACGTACGGAATAAAATTAAAATTAAAACTAGAAAATGCATATCCTGGGGAAAATGCGTGGGAATGCTGAATAGCTAAATTGCTAAAATGGCCGCCATCAAAACTGCCCCATCATACTGCCATCAAAACTGCCCCATCAGAATTGCCCCATCAAAATTGTCCCTATTAAAACTGCCCCATCATATTGCCACCATCAAAACTGCCCCATCAGAATTGCCCCATCATATTGCCACCATCAAAACTGCCCCATCAGAATTGCCCCATCATATTGCCACCATCAAAACTGACCCATCATAATTGCCACCAATAAAACTGCCCCATCATAATTGCCCCATCAAAACTGCCCCATCAGAATTGCCCTATCAAAAATGCCCCATCATATTCCTGTATTATAAATCAGTACATGGTGTGTCTGTCCCCTCCCCCGGCCTCTGTAATCAGAGCTGATATGCTCCAGCCACCTCCCCCCCTGTGTATAACAGAAGCTTTGGTAACCATGGCAACAAAACAAACAGTACACTCTGATTAATGGCTAAAATTTCCTGAAATGACCTCTAAACAAAAAGCTTTTTCTCAAAAACTGTAAAAGATATCAAACTGAAAAGATATAGCCAGATAGCTGAATATTTTGTGAACATTTTAAAGTTTGTTTGGTGTCTCTAGGTGAAAGTATGAAGGAGCTGAAACTTTTGGGAGCGGAAGAAGATTTTAAGTTTCTGAAGCATGCTCCCATTGACTTCAATGTTAAAAAAAGTGATAAAAAGCTTAATATTTTAAAAAGTATAAATGGTAGATAAAAAGTTGAAAAAGAGCACACATCAGCTAAAAGAGACAAACATTTTGATAGTTGAATGGTTTTAATAGCTGAAAGTATGCAGAAGTTACGCAGAACCAAAAAACGTACGGAATAAAATTGAGATTAAAATTAAGTTTAAAATTAAGTTTAAAAATAAATAAAATCGAACAACAATAGTGGGACTGCTAAAGCATTCCCACTAATTATTAAAAACTAGAAAATGCATTTCCTGGGGAAAATGCGTGGGAATGCTGAATAGCTAAATTGCTAAAACGGCCGCCATCAAAACTGCCGCATCATACTGCCATCAAAACTGCCCCAGCAGAATTGCCCCATCAAAATTGTCCCCATTAAAACTGCCCCATCATATTGCCACCATCAAAACTGCCCCATCAGAATTGCTCCATCAAAATTGTCCCATCATATTGCCACCATCAGAATTGCCCCATCATATTGCCACCATCAAAACTGCCCCATCAGAATTGCCCCATCATATTACCACCATCAAAACTGCCCCATCATATTGCCACCATCAAAACTGCCACCATCATATTGCCATCAAAACTGCCCCATCAGAATTGTCCCCATCAAAACTGCCCCATCATATTGCCACCATCAGAATTGCCCCATCAGAATTGCCCCATCAAAACTGCCCCATCATATTGCCACCATCAAAACTGCCCCCATCAAAACTGCCCCATCAGAATTGCCCCATCAAAACTGCCCCATCAGAATTTCCCTACCAAAACTGCCCCATCATATTGCCACCGTCAAAACTGCCCCCATCAAAACTGCCCCATCATATTGCCACCTTTAAAACTGCTCCATTAAAACTGCCCCTTCAAAACTGCCCCATCAGAATTGCCCTATCAAAACTGCCCCATCATATTGCCCCATCAAAACTGCCCCATCAGAATTGCCCCATCAAAACTGCCCCATCAGAATTGCCCCATCAAAACTGCCCCATCAGAATTGCCCTATCAAAACTGGCCATCATGTTGCCACCATCAAAACTGCCCCATCAGAATTTTCCCATCAAAACTGCCCCATCATATTGCCACCATCAAAACTGACCCATCATAATTGCCACCAATAAAACTGCCCCATCATAATTGCCCCATCAAAACTGCCCCATCAGAATTGCCCTATCAAAACTGCCCCATCATATTCCTCTATTATAAATCAGTACATGGTGTGTCTGTCCCCTCCTCCGGGCTCTGTAATCAGAGCTGAGATGCTCCAGCCACCTCCCCCAGTGTGTATAACAGAAGCTTTGGTAACCATGGCAACAAAACAAACACAGTACACTCTGATTAATGGCTAAAATTTCCTGAAATGACCTCTAAACAAAAAGCTTTTTCTCAAAAACTGTAAAAGATATCAAACTGAAAAGATATTGGCAGATAGCTGAATATTTTGTGTACATTTTAAAGTTTGTTTGGTGTCTGTAGGTGAAAGTATGAAGCAGCTGAAACTTTTGGGAGCGGAAGAAGAATTTAAAGATTTCAAGCATGCTCCCATTGACTTCAATGTTAAAAAAAAGTGATAAAAAGCTTAATATTTTAAAAAGTATAAATGGTAGAAAAAAAGTTAAAAAAGAGCACACATCAGCTAAAAGAGACGAACATTTTGATAGTTGAATGGTTTTAATAGCTGAAAGTATGCAGAAGTTACGCAGAACCAAAAAACGTACGGAATAAAATTAAAATTAAAATTATTAAAAACTAGAAAATGCATTTCCTGGGGAAAATGCGTGGGAATGCTGAATAGCTAAATTGCTAAAATGGCCGCCATCAAAACTGCCCCGTCATACTGCCATCAAAACTGCCCCATCAGAATTGCCCCATCAAAATTGTCCCCATTAAAACTGCCCCATCATATTGCCACCATCAAAACTGCCCCATCAGAATTGCCCCATCATATTGCCACCATCAAAACTGCCCCATCATATTGCCACCTTTAAAACTGCTCCATTAAAATTGTCCCCATCAAAACTTCCCCATCATATTGCCACCTTTAAAACTGCTCCATTAAAATTGTCCCCATCAAAACTGCCCCATCATATTGCCACCATCAAAACTGCCCCATCAGAATTGCCCTATCAAAACTGCCCATCATATTGCCACCATCAAAACTGCCCCATCAGAATTGTCCCATCAAAACTGCCCCATCATATTGCCACCATCAAAACTGACCCATCATAATTGCCACCAATAAAACTGCCCCATCATAATTGCCCCATCAAAACTGCCCCATCAGAATTGCCCTATCAAAAATGCCCCATCATATTCCTGTATTATAAATCAGTACATGGTCTGTCTGTCCCCTCCCCCGGCCTCTGTAATCAGAGCTGATATGCTCCAGCCACCTCCCCCCCTGTGTATAACAGAAGCTTTGGTAACCATGGCAACAAAACAAACAGTACACTCTGATTAATGGCTAAAATTTCCTGAAATGACCTCTAAACAAAAAGCTTTTTCTCAAAAACTGTAAAAGATATCAAACTGAAAAGATATAGCCAGATAGCTGAATATTTTGTGAACATTTTAAAGTTCGTTTGGTGTCTCTAGGTGAAAGTATGAAGGAGCTGAAATTTTTGGGAGCGGAAGAAGATTTTAAGTTTCTGAAGCATGCTCCCATTGACTTCAATGTTAAAAAAAAGTGATAAAAAGCTTAATATTTTAAAAAGTATAAATGGTAGATAAAAAGTTGAAAAAGAGCACACATCAGCTAAAAGAGACGAACATTTTGATAGTTGAATGGTTTTAATAGCTGAAAGTATGCAGAAGTTACGCAGAACCAAAAAACTTACGGAATAAAATTAAGATTAAAATTAAGTTTAAAATTAAGTTTAAAAATAAATAAAATCGAATAACAATAGTGGGACTGCTAAAGCATTCCCACTAATAAATAAAATCGAATAACAATAGTGGGACTGCTAAAGCATTCCCACTAATAAATAAAATCGAATAACAATAGTGGGACTGCTAAAGCATTCCCACTAATAATATATATGTGAGATAACAGTAAGTGGTCTTGCTATGCAAGAACACTTAATAAGAAGAATAATATATATGTGAGATAACAGTAAGTGGTCTTGCTATGCAAGAACACTTAATAATATATATGTGAGATAACAGTAAGTGGTCTTGCTATGCAAGAACACTTAAATAATGAAATATAAAAAAATAATAAAAAAATGAAAAAAGGAAATTTCTACTGAACTTGCCCAGACCCCTCTGTAGTGATTAAACTGTCATTCAACGAATGGCAGAACACCAAGATTAGGACTTATAACCACCGACACAGTAGGGGACCCCGGGGCATCGAATAAGAGTTGACGCCTTAGGGGTATTTGGGCCATGATAGATCATCATGGCCCCCCTGTGCCGGGTAGGGATAGAGGGCAGAAGAACAACGGAATCACTGACCCCGTATTTCAGGACTGAGAGGCAGAATCATATAACACAGCCGCATGCGAAAATGCATCTGCAGTGATAACAACGATCAAAATAATAATACTGTATACATAATAATTGTACAGAAAAGATTATTACAGTAATTGCAATAAATAAAGTTCAATTAGAAAAAACTCTCCTATATAGTTTCTGACTGGGTGGGGTGTAGAATCCTGACAGTTTGAAACATACGATCATCAACTGGGAGACCGTTGGCCTATTGTGTTGTGGAGGGGGCCCTTTGTTTCTCCACATGGGACGCCAGAGTATGGCTCTCATTCTAGAAAAACAGAGGAGCAGAAGAGGAAAGAAAGGTAAGGTGAATTCTTTATTAATCCGTTTTCCCCGAGCTAAAACCCTCCAGGAAGGGTCTGAAACTTTCGGTTTCGTTCAAGCCTGGGGGGGTGGTAGCCCTAAGGTACCTTATCCAGCGCATTTCACGCTGGAGGAGGACCTTGTTCCAGTCTCCCCCCCTGAGGGTAGTCGGTAATTATGGTATCTGGCAACATGCCTTCCCAAGGGTAGATACAGGTTGCCGATTCGCATACTTTGCATGTGTTTATCAACGCGTATTCTAAGTTCTTGTCTCGTTTTACCTACGTAGAAGGCACAACACTGGCACTGTATGAGGTATACCACACCCTGCGTTTTGCGGTTAGCAAAGTGACGCAGGGAAAAGCTTTCCCCATTGGGCAGTGCCAGCGTGGTCCTCCTACCGATAACTACACATTGGGCACAGGAACCACATGGGTAAGTACCCCATGTTTTGCAGGGGTCCTTTCTTGCCGTGCCCTTGTATTCACTTTGAATAAGTGCATTTCCTATTGAGCCAGGTTTTCTGTAGGTAATTTGAGGTTTGGGACCAATTAGTCCTTTCAAGGTTGGATCATCTGTAAGGATGGACCAATATTTTGAGATAATTTTGTTAATTTTAAGGTGCTCATTAGAAAATCTTACAATGATCCTTGTTGCATCATCCTCTCTGATGGTTTTTTTTTTAAAAGATTAAATCCCTTCTGTTGGTTTGCTTAACTCGGTTGAACGCTTTTTTTAAAGATGATTTGGAGTAGCCTCTGTTCATGAGCCTGATGGTAAGTTTGTCCGCTTTATATTGAAAGTCTTCGTTGTTGCTACAATTTCTTTTAAGGCGGAGAAACTGGCTGTAAGGAATAGATCTTTTCAGAGGTTCCGGGTGGAAGCTGTTTGCATGCAACAGAGTGTTGCCAGCAGTCTCCTTTCTGTAGAGTTTACTTGATAGTCCACCTTCTGAGTTTTTAAAGATGGTAATATCCAGAAAATTTACTTCGTGGCTGTCCGATATCATAGTGAAAAACAGGTTAAAGTCATTGTTATTCATCAACTTTAGACAGTCCCTCAATAGTTCAGGGGGGCCGTCCCAGATGATGAAGAGATCGTCTATGTACCTCTGCCACATGCATATGTGGCGAGTGTACATAGACGCTGCCTCCCCCTGTAGGAAATCCTTCTCCCACTCCCCCAGGTACAGGTTGGCATAGGAGGGTGCGCAGCACATCCCCATAGCTACCCCCTGCACCTGGAGGTAGTGGGAGCCCTTGAACAGGAAGGTGTTGTGTCTGAGGATATACTCCAACATAGTTAGAATAAAAGCATTAAATTTCCAGTCTGTTGTTGCTCTTTGTTGTAGGACACGTTCGATTGCAGCTATACCCAGGTGATGTGGAATACTATTATAAAGCGACTCCACATCCACTGTAACAAGTAGAGCTGAATTGGGAATGGATATTCCATCGAGGATTTGCAGTAGATGTATGGTATCCCTTGTATACGATGGTAATTACATTACATGGGGTCTCAGGTATTGATCTATTATTTGGCTGATCCCCCCTGTAATGGAACCATTCCCAGAAATAATGGGTCTCCCTGGTGGATCATTTAGTTTTTTATGCACTTTCGGTAGTGCGTAAAAGGTGGGTTGGCGTGGATGTCTAGTACGTATAAAGTTCCACGTATCTTTATCTATTACCCCTTCATTAACGGATTCATCCACCAGGGAGAAGAATTCCTGGTTGAATTTGTCTACTATAGATGGAGAAATCTTTTTATAGCATTTGGTATCTTTCAATATGTTGAAGCACATTTTTTCATATTTAGCATTGTCCATAAGGACGATGTTCCCTCCCTTGTTCGATGCTTTGATTGTAATTTCTGTGTTGTTTTTGAGGGAGTTTAATGCCTGTTGTTGTTCCCGATTTAAGTTGCTTCTTTTATTGTATTTTTCCATCTTATTAATTTCTTTGGTGACCTGTCCTACAAATAGGGCTATGGCTGGATTCTGATTCAATGGTGGAAATCTGTGTGATTTCCTTTTGTATTTTTTGATGGTCTGGGCTTTGCTGGGTTCCTCTTGTTCTTCCTCACTGCTTTCGCTATCAATATCCCTTTCCCAGAAATCCTCTAGGGGGCCACTTTCTTGCAATAATAAATTAAGATCTCTGAGAGCTCTAAAGTCTGCTGCTTTAAGATTAGGTTCCACTTCGGGTGTGGCAGTGATTTTTTTAGTAGTATATAGGCTTTTGAGTAGAAGTTTTCTGGCAAACAGATTTATATCTTTGATGGTTTCAAAGCTGTCTAAACTCCGATTAGGACAAAAGGAGAGGCCTAGGGACAGTACTTCCTGTTCTGTTGTTGTAAGTTTGTGAGTTGAGAGATTTATGACGTTTAGCTTTCTTTCACAGGTGGAGCTGTCATGGATATCATTGAAAGTTGTGATAGCGGGGTTGGAGGGGGTTGGGATTGTATGTTGCCCTTGTCTAAAAAATTATCTATTTGGGTCTGCTGGGTTTTTTGAATGGCACCCTGTTCTTTGTAACTTTTTCCGGTGTTTTGGGAGGATGAGCCTTTTAAGTTGCCCGGTATTATCCCCCTGATTCATTATGCCCCGACGCCCTGTGTAACACAGACAAAACTGTTTAACAGCGCTGCGGGATTACACAGCGCTCTTTCCTCCCTAATGAACCGACATCGGAGCCATGTGACTCCGACGTCAGACGTATTGGAGACTCCTCAAGTGACGTTGCCCCGGCAACCAGACGCACCTCTCTCCCCGCCTCACTGCGCGCCCACATCCTATGGGATACGTGCAAGCAGACGGCTTCACGTCGCGGCAGGGGAGGAGACAGTGAAGGAGGAGGTTAAGCGTCCGTTGCCTAGGCAACAGGGAAGCTTGTGGACGCTCCCCTCCAATATATCATAGAAAGGTGCTTTCTTCTAAACAGTGACGGCGGCTAATTGAAGCCGCACCCCCTCCACTGTACCACCAATGAATTAGAGATCCTATCTAAAATAAGGCTACGCCCACCACTTTACCACGCCCACACCCCATATATTAGGACGCCAGGGATGGCCACAGGCAGCATTCCACAACTGGCTCTGCTACAGAGAGGTACTCCAGGACCGGAGCTCTCTGCTACTTGGAACTTTACACCTGACACAACCAACTCAAGGTATTGGATCTTTTTACTTTATGATGGCTCTGGGGAATTTTGTTCTCCCACGAATCACCATTATCCCTATTTTTGACCTCTTTTTTACTGATGATTTATTTTTTTCAATATTTTTCAAATACTATTTATGTTTTTCAGTTGTTCAATTAGTATGACTGCCAAATATTGGTTCCTTTAAAATACACCAGGCCACCCCATAGAGGATATTTGAGCAGTATTGACAATCGGGTGTTAGGACCCCTGCCAGCACTGGGAAAGCGATTTTCACAGCTACATGCCGCAAATGTAAGTCGCATATACTACTTTTTTTGTTGCAATGCGATTGCTTTAGATATAGGCGACATACAAGTATATATGTATATATTAGTAATCATGCTGTTGCTTGAAATTTTAGAATGTGATGCAGTCCCTCCCTGAGGAAGACTTTACCTTTACAATAAAAGTTGAAACGCGTTGGAAATCTGCTATCAGGACGCCATCACACCAATCTGGGGTGGTACTTGCAATTAGCAGTAGGATGCATCATATGTTTCCATGTATCTGATGTTTTTACAATTATTCAATACTTCCTAATTATAGATTAATGTGTACGTTTATGTATATCCTATTCGTTTTTGTACTAATAAAACTCTTTTTAAATTTAATTTAACACTTTCAATCATTGCATTTCCCCAAAAATCCCATTTCGAGGTATATATTCGGTTTTAAAAGAAAGCGTTGTTTGCCTTGCATGAGAATGCTGGCAATATAAATCGGTGAGTGTATGTCTGGAGGGTGTGATTCACTGACACGGTGGTGAGGTGGAAGACACACGGAGACACTCATTAGTGGTCATCAATCACTGAGAAGATTTTGTTTGGGACACTTGATTTACAATTCGTCACTAATTACATGTTATCACATACAGCTTGTAGGCTGTGATAGGGTAAATGGAATAACTATTTATTTATCAAACATTTAGTTATGATTATCAAAACATGTATTCTGACTAAGCAGAGGTACTTTTTACAAATGTTTAGAAGTCATATGAGTTAACAGCTGTTTTGGTGATCAAATGCCATTCACACCTTCAGCTGTGAAAAGTTCTATATCTGGCTTTACCACAGAACTTGGGAAGTGACGTGTATATGTGAAATGACCATTTGTATATCAATGAATATCACCAAAGAGTTGAATGGTACTTCAAAAGAGTCCTATTCAAGGTGCCACCCCTGTAGAATGTATAAATTGTACTAAGGCTCTCAGCCATTTAAGAACAATCATATTGAATGTCACCATGTACTTACTGTATTGTTCTCCCTGCCTATAGCTAAAACTATGGGCTTGTATATTAAATACATCATCTATAATTTGGCTTCAGCAGTCAACGTTATTGAAAGTCCTTAAGTTCTGGGCTTTCCCTATCAATTGGTCCTTCGAAAGCCGGAAATTGATACTTTGCAGATGCCGCTGAGACGCCGAACAGGACAACACAAGCTGGAAACTGGCTAAGGTAAGCTAACTTTCTGCTTACTGTGATTTTCCCCTTGTGCTGTACTGATTTGCCTAAGTTGGTGTCATGTAGAAGTACTCTTTCCAAGAACCTTGACTGTTGAATTTTGTAATTTTTTTTTTTACGTTTCTTTTTTTCTTTCCATACTATCTGTACTTATTACTGACCTTGCAAGTGTGTATTCTGTGTGAATGGTTTGCCCTATTTCAGGTGCAATGTGTGCGTAGTTAGGATTTCTGCATGTCCTGTGTTTGGGCGACCTTCCAGGTCAGAGATCGGGTCTTCGGACTCAAGGGATCATTCATAGGCTGTGGCTGATAAGGTACTATGTGTGGTGAGGCCCTGGTTTATTGCCGAGGGTGACGGCCTGCTTAAAAAACAGCGCCGCTTGAATCCTTAGTACCAGTTTTGAATGAAATTCTGATTTACTTTTCGCATCTGCGTAGTTCTCCATAAAACTACACAATAAGCAGATGTACTATCTCTCCTATTCTGCACAGTGCCTATAAACTGATGTGGAAGACTTTAGGGAAGCAGAGCTGTCAGATTCTATACTCTTGAATTTTCTCCTATTGAGATTTTTTGTTACTGTACTGCACAATTTGTTGGAATATGTGATGCTGTGTTTGTGTCCTGTCTTGTCAAAGGGAGTATCTTTACATGTGTAAACTGTTTTAATCTGTCTGTGTAACCCTGTTCAGTTTGTGTAACTGAACTCTTTTTTAAGTTGTGTGCCGGTCAGTCTTTGTGGCTGATTTGAGCAGTGTATAGTCTGGTATAGAATCTTGGCCAGGTTTGGGGCCAGATGTACCGTTCCTGCTATTTAGGATTCACTGTGTCTGTGTGACGTGGGGATCTAGTAATAGATTAATTTTTCAGGAAGTCTCATCACCGTGTGAGATGGGGAATTGTGCCACCACGCACGCCTCAGAAGAGGATCTGTGTGATCCTATTATGAACCCTACCTGGTCTGCCAAAGATTATATGATATATAACTTTGGAGCAGGGACGGTTCGTCCCCTGAAGAAATGGAGCAGAGGCACACAAGGGTTTATACCTCTAGAAGGGAAACTTGACCCTAAGTTCTGGAATGAATGTAAAAAATACTATCCAAGTACTTTTAAAACAAGAAAAGACAAGCAGGCATTAGATAAATGGATGCATGCAAGTGAGCAGTGTCAAAACATGCTGAAAACCAGATTGAAAGAAACCTATTGCCCTGTGAGAAAGTTATATGAATACAGTGCTGAAGAGCCTGATGACAATATTGCTGAAATGACTGTAAGCAGATTATACCCTACATTACCACCTCCACCTACTTATAATGTTAAAAGGGCAGCAAACAGTTCCACCGTGCATAATTTATCTGCACCCCCACCCCTACCCCCCCAGCCAGAAACAACAATAGGTGCAGATTCTACACTACCACTAGCAGAGGGGTTCTCAGCCATCCTAACTTCCTCCCCCTCAGGGAGACCTGTGATAACACATCAGCCTCCCATGTCCCCTATTTCACCCAATCAATCTAATTTTTGGGGGCCTGTGAGAACTCAGTTGATAACAGCAAATGATGGGCCAAGGACTACTGTCACCTGGCTTGTCCCCATCACTAACTCTGATGTACAGATAATTATAGAAACCATGCCTGACCCTGAAAGAAATCCACATGCTTTCACTAAAAAGATGAAAGCATTACAAATTGCTTACCAGTGTTCAGCAAATGATATGTACAGAGTCTGTTGTGCATGCCTGGGTGTCCAAATTACTAATCAAATTATTAATACCAGTGGCAGTCTGAAAGAACCTATACCAAATACTGATGTGAAAGAGGGTGAGGAATGGATTAACACCTTCTGTACACAGGTACAAAAACAATACAAGGGGGGTGATTGGGCTGGTCTATTGCAAACAACCCAGGGGGTGAATGAGACATGTGATATGTTCTTTCAAAGAATGAATGAGCATGTTGCTGCATGTTGTCAGAATGCAAATGAGGAAGTGATTGATGGAATCCTTACGAGTGCTTTGAGTGGGTTTAACAAAAAAGTGAGTGACAGAATAAAAATCATAAGACCAGAATGGAGGACAATGGGGTCCTTTTCTATAATACGAGATATAGAGGAAAAAGAGAAAGCCAGACCACAACAAGTAATGTATGTAGGTCCTAATGGTAAATTTGTACCTGAAAATAATAGGCATAAAACAAATAAAAAATATTTTAAGTCAGGAAAACATGATCCCTCTAATGTGACATGTTACAGATGTCGCAAAAGGGGCCATTATGCCAAATTTTGCAAAAATAAACAAGCTAAATGCTCAAAAAGCTCAAAATGAACTAGAATTAGAACAAAGGGAGTCCTCTAACCTGGATAGATATTGACAAGAAGGCCAACCAGTGTCCAATAAAGCCTTTGAGAATAATATGTATGCTGATGTTTCTCTCAAAGGTAATGATAACCATCAAGATGCTTTTGTACCACTAGAAGGCTAAAACAAATGACAAAAATGTTGAAAAAAAGGAAATGAAAGAAACTTATTGTCCTGTATATGAATTTGAACCTAATAATAACATTGCTAAAATAACTGCAAGCACATTATACTCTACCACCCAGCGCACTTATAATGACCTAAGTAGACATATAGATTAGAGCCCATTATAGATGAATGAAAATATAAAAAAAATTAAAAAAAAGAGGGGAAAGTGCAGTTTTATTAGATAAATATTTTTGTCTACAGGGTGTAGTTGGCTAAGTGTGAGAGTTATGTTTGTTGTGTATATGTGTGTGAGATCCATGGATTGTTATGTCATGTTAGTTGTACTAATACGCCCAAAGTGCTGTATCAGCAAAACAGTTGATCCAAACCACGACTTTACCTACATGGAGTTTGCGTGTTCTCCCTGTGCCTGCATGGGTTTCCTCTGGGTACTCCTACACTCCGGAGAAATGTTGGTAGGTTAATTGGATCCTGTCTAAATTGTCCCTAGTGTATGTATGAATGTGAGTTAGGGACCTTAGGATTGTAAGCTCCTTGAGGGTAGGGACTGATGAATGTGAAATAATAGTAACACAGTATGAATATGGGTGGCATGATGATTTGTTTTGTGTGTGTTATGTATGTTTTAAAATGATGGGACATTGCCACATGGACAATTACAGGTAACAAGTCAGTGGAATGTTGGTCATTGCAACTTTTAGAAGCAAGAAAAATATTTTGTCTGTAAAGTGTGACCTTAAAAAAAGACTAAAAATTGTATTTCTGACTTAAAAGAACAATTTGATCTATATAATTTGGGTATAAAAATTTTTAACTTAAAATTATAAATTTTCGTGTGCAATGTGTAGTCATTTTGCACTGTGGTCAATTTAATATGAAAAAGAAAAACAAATTATTATATTTGCTTATTCTAAAAGAAAGGTTAATCTAAAAACTGTGAGCTGAAAATTAAATACTTGCTGGGGTGGCTGATCATGTGGTCATTGGAGCCACAACCAATACAGTTAATAAAATTAAATTAGTAAGAATAAAAACCTTTTTCACTAATGATTAAAGTTTAAAAATAAGGAATGGTGTTTTATAGTTTAAAGGAGCAACAAGCCCCCACCTTTTTCTTTGACACAGGTTAAATTGCATGGCTTGTGTGTGAACAGCTGTATTGTCATGCAAATAGAGTGAACTGTAAAAAAAAAAAAAAAAAAAAAGAAAGTAATACCTCCTAATAATGTATATTTATATGTGTGTGTATATTAACGGTAATCTTTGTTTCCATAGAAAAAAAACAGTTTTGGAAGAAGTTTTCCAATGTGCTCAGTATGGTGAAGTATAACTGTCTTGCAAGACAAAGGGGAACTTATAAAAATTAGTTTTTTTTTTGAGCTGCTCATTTTTAACCATGGTGAAGAATAGTTTTTTTTATAGTAATGGTATACCATACATAAAATCCACGTGGTAACATTTAGTTTGACGTCAAACAATTTTTTTGGTATTAGAAAAAGTGCACTGGTAAAACATCTAAGAAAGAAAATGTTCAAAATGCTTACTGTATGCTAAATATCTCTAACCTTTGGTTTATTTTTAGGAGGAAAATATAATGTGTTTTTACTAAAATGTTAATGCTTATTCCTCAGATTAGTTCTATGCCCTGAGTTGATTGATTTAAGGTTTTCCAAACAGAAGGAGACCACGGCCTTCAAAGACTATTCACCAATGGAAGTATTGTTCTAAAGTGTTTCTATTTTCATATGTGAACATTTATGGGTTTCACTCCCCCCACTAGCTAAATATTGATGCAGTTATTTGAGTCTGTACTGCCCAGTTTCTTGTTCCTATTTACAATATTAGGTGCTAAACTTTATGTTGTGTTATGATCTGACATGTAGGAGCTTTGAAATTTAACAAGTTTCAATACCCTAGATCACGGGTGTCAAACACAAGGTCCGTCGCCGAATCCAGTCCTCCAGGCCATTTCACGTGGCCCTCTCACCTCTCCTGCAGCTGCAGGAGAGCTCCAGCCCTCCTCTGGTCCTCCTCCAGAACCTTACTTTCTGCTTTCAAGCAATGCATCCAGCTTCTTCCTAGCAGCAGCATAAGGAAAGGGGGTGCACTGTGATGTAAGGGAGAGTAGGGGACTCAACTTCTGATGGTGGGGTGGCTCTTGACATCTAATGTAAGGGGAGGGGATGCGCTGGACTTCTAATTTTACAGATACAACCAGCCCTTTTGAGGACAATCATAATGCTGATGCGGCCCACAATTAAGTTGAGTTTGACACCCCTGCCTTAGATAATTAAGTGTTTCTTGTCTTAGACTACGTTTCCACTATAATGACTACCAAAGTCATGTGATTCAGAGACTCTGGAGTGTGACTTTGATCCATCTTCACAGTCTCTAGATCAGAGTTGCATTGAATGTCTCATCAAGGTAGTGCAAGAACCTTTTCAAAGTCGCTGCAACTTTAAGTCGCAATAGTGGGAACTGAGCCTTATATAGTTTCTGTATATTATTTTAAGATGAAAAAGTTATTAACATTGAATTGAAACATTGCTGCTCTAGTTTAAACACCTATGATGAAAAAAAAAAAAAAAAAAGTAATGAATGTATTACTACATGTATGTCAGTGTTACTACATGGAGTTTTAAGAATTACTTGGGTATTATTAAGATTTTAAATTAGACCTGTCATAGATCGTCAGCTTTTTCACAGATCTGTCTCCTCTATTCCCAAAGATGAGCAGGTATGCTGGTATTATTATTGTATTGGTATTGGCATCCAGTTCCAATGCTTTAACATATAAGGTCTGCGGTTGTATTATTGTCCCACAAAATTTGTTTATAAGAGTAGATTAAACCTCCTGTTGTTAATTTAATTAGCTACATGCCCAGCCAGTACTGCCTTCTCAAACGGAAGCAGATTGCCATAGGCTTTAAATAATAATGTCCCAAGCAAATCTGCCTTTGTGGCTCCAAGTGTATTTTTTTTGTAAACTTGTTTCCTGTTCGGTGACACCATGCAACTTCACTACTCTTTTAGATGCCTGTGTGACTGTTTGCATGGCTACTCATTTCTAGCTGTTAATGTTTCTTTGTGTATCTGTCCCCAATGTCTGTGTGTGTGTCCAGGCACACACCTGTTAGCTTGAATTTTACTCCCTAATGTTTAGTGATCCCAGCACCTTAGCGCTGCAAGGGTTTCTCATTAGTCCATTGGCCCTTTGTTCTAGGTATCTGCCTGCTTGGGTGAGTAAGAGGGCCGCAACCGGGGATCTGTCTGCAGCACAAAACCATCTCTACCATCAAGAGCTCTGGAGAAGACAAGGCAGTTCCTTAGACTCTGCGCCTCGGCCCTTTCAAGGGCCCTCACCATTGTTGCATGTGCGGACCTGCTGCGTTCTCCCCACATAGTACCATTAGGTATCCTTTCTACCTTGGAATCCTTGTACACATCAACTGTATCTTGTGTATCGGACTTTCAGTGAACCCTGAACCCCAGTACTGCACTATATTCCTGTCATTCTTGTAAATCCTTGTCTATGTTCCTGTAGGATCAATGGTCCAGACCATACGTGATAGCCCCCCCCCTTCTGAGAAGCCTATTGTTCATGATAAATGTTTATATAGTCCAGACAGTTTAGTTTAAGTGACAGTTGAATAACATTTTATACTAAATGAGAATGGTTTCTCCTTGTATTAAGACATTTTTCTTTTCTCCTAGGTCTTACCGCTAAAACATAGATTTACTTCAGCAGTAAAAAAACTCAAACGGCTTTATGGGCATTTTTGTTAATGATCAAATGTTGGACTAACAATCTGAGTGACGCCATCCTCACAAATATCCTCCCTCATTCCTTGGCTTTATGACATCAGCCACAAACAGCATTGATGGAAAAGCGTGCTTTCAGAAGCTTTTGAGATGTCTGAAGAACTTTTGATACTTATCGTGTCAGCTGTCTAAAAAAATCACAGCTCAGTTTGCTATAATTGCAAAAAGATCTGCACACCTACTGGAAGTTTCTTGTCATGTGGACTGCGATAGTCCTGAAGAAAACAAGATTATGTATGAAAACTGTATGCCTTCTTAAGGTGTTGCAATGGAGTCTTATGGAGGACGAACAGAGCGATTAACTAAAGACTTGGTGTTCAAACATTGTTAGACCAACGTGTAATTATTTTTGTTTTTTAGACATTTTTGTATTTTTATTTTTGTTTAGCCTTGACAAAGCAAAATGAGATTTTTCTGCAGAAGTAAATTGGGTAGATGAATTAGGAGGAATATGAACTAGAAAAATAAATAAACTAAGATTAGGCAGTTGGAGGGAGATGTTGGAATTTAGAAGCAATTTATAGGAATTGTAATTTTATCTACCGTTCTTTAGGTTGTGCATGTGTTATGAGACTTAGTTTATTCCATTTTCCCAATATCATTGCCTGTAATATTCACATCTAGTTAGGCCCCACACAGCTTTAACTGTCACCAAAAGAATCTCTACACTGAATAGTCAAGCACCTAACTGTCCACATCCAGTGTATGAATTGTTTTGTTATAGTGCTGTTATGTTATGTTTTGTTAGTTATGTGGTCAATTTTTAATTTGACCAAGAGATGGGATTGATAGGGTAAATGGAATAACTATTTATTTATCAAACATTTAGTTATGATTATCAAAACATGTATTCTGACTAAGCAGAGGTACTTTTTACAAATGTTTAGAAGTCATATGAGTTAACAGCTGTTTTGGTGATCAAATGCCATTCACACTTTCAGCTGTGAAAAGTTCTATATCTGGCTTTACCACAGAACTTGGGAAGTGACGTGTATATGTGAAATGACCATTTGTATATCAATGAATATCACCAAAGAGTTGAATGGTACTTCAAAAGAGTCCTATTCAAGGTGCCACCCCTGTAGAATGTATAAATTGTACTAAGGCTCTCAGCCATTTAAGAACAATCATATTGAATGTCACCATGTACTTACTGTATTGTTCTCCCTGCCTATAGCTAAAACTATGGGCTTGTATATTAAATACATCATCTATAATTTGGCTTCAGCAGTCAACGTTATTGAAAGTCCTTAAGTTCTGGGCTTTCCCTATCAGCTGTCTTCATATTTATGGACTTTTATGTGGAGTGTTGATTTTTTACAGCATGGAGTGAAAGGTCTATACACATCTATTTTCACTACTTTTGTCTTATATATACATATATTAATTCACTGTCACTTGGTATATGTTTATGGTTCCCTTTAATTAGTGTATTGCACTAAGGTGTTAAGATTACCAATAGAGGGTTCCACCACTATTGTTTACTGTCAGTTTTGATTTTTAGTTGTCTTTGAGCGCCTCTTATTTATCCTACGTGTCTGTCTACCATTTTTGGGTCACGCACCAACATTTAGGATTAAATAATTAGGTGATGTACATTTATTTTTAAAGGGGCAGCTCGACACTATTGATTATTCATATTATTTTTGGAGTTTTTGCACTAATCAGCAATTTTTGAGGTTTAACTGGGGTGCCAGGGGCGCGGTGGAGGTGTTTTCTGTGTGAAGGGCGTTATCATTCAGGATACCTATTTAACAATTTATCTGATATTTACACCACTCGCAGCCATGGATGCATTTAATTTCTTAACGAATAGACAACTTAGCCCCGAATCAGTCTTTTCTAATGATCAACCAATGATTGAAAGTGAGGAAGACTTTTCGGTTTTATTAAAAACACTTGATGGTTTACTGGAAAAGCAAATCAAAACATGGTGGGATGTGTTCACATTTGAGCACTATTGTAGAGAGAACCTCATCTTTAGAAGCTTAAGATGGGAGGTGCCTCCCCAGGATGGTCTTAATGACCAGCCATTTATGAATGAATGGCTGGAATTTTTTAACAAAGCAGGAAGAGAGTTACAGGGACTAGTCCTGAAAAGGGAACAAATAAAGCTGAGGATGCTGAATGAAAAAAATCAGAGATTTACAGGAAAAACTAGAACCCATTAAGGATACTAATCAAATGAAGGATTTTAATAGTAATATAAAGAAAAAATTAGAGAAAATTGATCGAGAAACCCAGAAAAAGAAGGTCAAAAAATATAACAGAGATTCGAATGATTTTAAAACTAATAGAATCTATGCATGGCAAGCATCATCAGAGAACAACATTACTGACCCAGCTGCCAACACCAATGCGGCAGGGGGGACTATTAATCCTCCGCCCAAACCTGAAATTAAGAAGAAATTAGGAAATAAAGGTAAAGGTGGAAATGATGCTATGGTCCCCAGATCCAATGAGAGAGGTCGAAGTGTTGGGGACGATCAGTATGGAAGGGAATATCACCATTCTCCCAGACCCCCTTTACGAGGAAGAGGAGGAAAAGGATATTACCAGTCCCCTAGACCTCCATCACGAGGGAGAGGTGGATATCCACGAGGATATTTTAATGATTATCCATCCTCTAGGGATTATAGGGGTAATACACCACAAGAATACAGTCAGTGGCAACAATACCCCCCACCACATCAGTATTCTGATGGTTATGGTGAGATCCCCCTCTATAACAGATTCTCACCGTTGGAAAGGGAAGAGCGATCTGGCTATGTTCCTTTTTTAGGACAACGGGGGAGGGGAGGGGGAACACCGAGGAGGAACCCCAGGGAGTCCCATCAGAGAGGGGGAGGGAGACAGGCACCCCCCCTAGGATACAACAGGGAGAACATGCACCCCCAAGGAGAAGGAGGGGATGCAGGGCAGGAAGATCCAAGAAATCCAATGAAACGACCGAGAGATGCATAAATACAGGGATATATAACCTAAGCAGTGTTGAGCTCAATCATAAAGAGCTCAGCATTTTGAACTTGGGTTTAAAATGTGCCCCAAAAAAGGAAATGAATAAATTTGATGTCTATATTGACGCACACAAATTCATTAGAACTATGAATATCAAGAAATATTTCCTAAGTCATCCGGTGGAATCCTCTGTAAAATCTAGGGTACCACCGAACAAGGTGGATACGGGGTTAAAGAACAAATCTATCTTCAATCCCCAGAATCCAAGCAACTACTTTATAGAGGTTTTTAAGAGCTTGGTACTGAGTGATATTGAAAGGCTTGTCCCATGCAAGGGGGTCAACCCTCATTACATTAATTACATTAGGGAAGGGATCAGATCCCTAGAAGAAAAGAAGGATCTGATAGTATGTCCCGCCCGCTGATAAGGGGGGGGGTGGTATTGCTAGACAAATCATTTTACCTAAACCAGCTGTTGGAACTAGTAGGAGATAGAACTACCTATTGAAAACTATCAGCTGACCCGACGGATGCGTATAAAGCACAGTTATCAGCTTTAATAGAATGGGGCTTTAGGATAGATGCATTAAATGCCAAAGAAAAGAGGTATCTAATCCCCAGTGCTTGCAGAATCCCAGTTATATACACCTTACCAAAAGGTACACAAGAATACGCAGTGCCCACCACCTCGACCGATTGTTAATGGGATCGGCTCTGTAACGGCGAGATTGGGTGAATTTCTAGATAAGTTTCTCCAACCGAGTGTTAAGGCCACCAGAGCATACTTGAAAGACACAAGTGACCTTTTGACATTGCTTAATGATGTGAAATTGGAGACCTCATCAATAGTGTATTTGGTAACGGCTGATGTGGCCTCCCTATACACGATTATACAACACGAGAATGCGTCTCTGGCCCTTAATTGGGCATTGAGTAAAAGAGACGACATCCCAGCTGTACAGAAAAGATTTTTGGGACAGGTACTGGAATTTTGTATGTCCCACAATTATTTCTGGTGTGACGGTCATTTCTACTCTCAGCAGGTTGGCGTGGCGATGGGAGCGAAATATGCTCCCAGCCTCGCCAACTTGTTTATGGCTGAGTGGGAAGATAGAAAAGTGTTCAGCCAGAGAAGGCCTCAACTGTTATTTTATCGGCCGTTCATTGATGACCTCCTGTTCATTTGGGAGGGGACAGAGGAATCAGCGATTGAATTTTTGCAAGAACTCAATAATAATTCAAATAATATTAGATTGGAGCATCAGATTAGCAATAACTCGGTTAATTTCCTGCATGTTATTATTGAGAGACAAGGGGACTCATTAAGAACAAAAGTATATTTTAAGCCGACTGATCGAAAAAGTTTCTTATCAATAAGAAGTGGCCATCATCCGGCTTGGATAAGAAATATCCTGAAGGGGCAGATACTACGGGTACGCTGAAATTGCACAGAGTTGGATGATTTTTATGAACAAGCAGGGGTCCTAAAAAAATAAATTTTTACAAAGAGGTTATGGGGAAGATAAACTAAATAAGATCACCCAGGAGGTCGCATTAGTACCCAAGGAACAATGCCTGAAGAAATCCGAGAACATACCTAATGATAATAAGCATCAATTTGGTTTTATTTCAGGATTTCATTGCCAGTATAAGGATATTGAAGGCATCTTCAGAAAATACTGGCATATTCTGTGTAAGGATAGGCATTTGGGGGAGGTGCTACCGAACCAGCCAATATTCATATATAGGAGAGCCCCGAGCTTCGGTGACCATGTGGTTAAAAAAATATTGGATCCCCCCAGGAAGGAATTTGTTGAGATTTGATTTCAGAGGCTTCTACAGTTGTAGAAGATGCATTTGTTGCAGGACCGTAAGAGTCAGCCATAGAGGAGTAACAAGTGTAACCAATAGGAATGGGGAATCCTTTGAAATTAAGGGATTTAGCACGTGCAACTCGTCACATGTTGTCTATCTAATGTGGTGCCCGTGTGGCCTTTTGTATGTAGGGAGGATGAAGAGACTGCTGAGGATCAGGATTTCAGAACATCTAACCAATATTAGAAATGGTTATAAGTACCACAGCGTCTCTCTACATTTTAAAGAAAAACATCAGCAGGATCCCTCACTATTACAATTCTGTGGGATTGATATTGTGCATCCATCCTGGAGAGGGTCCAACAGAGTCAGGGATTTATCCCAACGGGAAACCAGATGGATTTATTTATTGAAAAGTTTAACCCCTAGGGGGTTAAACATAGAATTAGATCTGAATTGTTTCATCAATAATTTTTAGAATAGGATCCCTCAGCTCTGAGTATTACTTATTATAGTTGTTGGAGCTCGGTGAATTTTGGTCGTTGTTCTGTTTTTTGACCCTTGGGGATTCTGTAGAGGGTGAGAATTTGAATATATTTCCCCACATACAAATGCACTGCAAGATATCTGAGTGGGTCCCTTAAATTGGAGGGAAGTAGGGGAGTAGTGGGAGTTTGTTATTTGCTTGGAGTGAATCCCATTATTTAGATACCCAACAGAATTTTGGAGAGGAACTAGCTCCAAAGAGGAGGGGAGAGTGGGGAACATATTTGTGATATAACCATTGCAAAATACTGTGTAGTGAATGTTCACATTGGAGAGGTTGTGGAACATTTCTCAACATTTACCTGGGGGGTTTGGATCTCTACAGATAATTCGATCAGTTTTATATTTGGGAGATAGGTATCCATCTATATTTTGAGATTTTAATTTTAATTTTTATTTCTAATGTATTCAATCAATCTTATATGAAGTACTGGGGCACGCAATTTAAATTTAAATGTGATCAGCAACATTTTTATTTAATATAACAAGCAGGAGTTCAGCAATTGATGTATCCTGACTGTTTTTTATATATTCGTTATACAGTTCTAATTAGCTTTTATTAGCTTATATCTGTTTGAATTATGATTATTAAATGAGGGAGGTTCACACCATGTAGAAAGTGTTTTAGCTGAAGGGTTTGTCAGTTTTATTGCATATTTTAATGTATATGTTATTTCCATGCCCGATCCCAAGCATAATGTGCTTCATTAAACAGTAGCGAATCCATTGAACGGGGACGCGAGGTGTGCACATGCGCAGTACACGGCCGAATGGGCGTCAGTTTAGGAGCAAATATAAGAGTTGAGTGGCAGCGAACACAGCCAATCCCATGAATAAGTCTACCTATGACGAAACATGTCGGGGGCGTGGCTGTGAGACGTGACGTGAACGCCTTCAGCCACACAGGAGGATAGGAATACGAGCACACGGAGAAGCGGAGGTTTACCGAGGGAGGGGTGAGATTGTAGCCCAGCAACTGCACACCTCGGGTCCGCCGTGACCGCTGGTTATATGGTTTTATCTACAGAGTTGAAGTTTGCTGTGAATTGCACGATTTCTGATGGTTTATCTTTTTAAGAATGTGAGTGCATTATGTTAAGATTGCAGTGATTTTAATAAATTGTGTTTGCTGGTTCACACTATTGGAGCATTTATTTTCTTTTATGTGGATCCATTCAATAACTATTACCATGGACATCGTATGTTTTATTTGCCCTGGAGTGTGGTAAAGAAAGCGTTGTTTGCCTTGCATGTGAATGCTGGCAATATAAATCGGTGAGTGTATGTCTGGAGGGTGTGATTCACTGACACGGTGGTGAGGTGGAAGACACACGGAGAGACTCATTAGTGGTCATCAATCACTGAGAAGATTTTGTTTGGGACACTTGATTTACAATTCGTCACTAATTACATGTTATCACATACAGCTTGTAGGCTGTCTTCATATTTATGGACTTTTATGTTTAGTGTTGATTTTTTACAGCATGGAGTGAAAGGTCTATACACATCTATTTTCACTACTTTTGTCTTATATATACATATATTAATTCACTGTCACTTGGTATATGTTTATGGTTCACTTTAATTAGTGTATTGCACTAAGGTGTTAAGATTACCAATAGAGGGTTCCACCACTATTGTTTACTGTCAGTTTTGATTTTTAGTTGTCTTTGAGCGCCTCTTATTTATCCTACGTGTCTGTCTACCATTTTGGGTCACGCACCGACATTTAGGATTAAATAATTAGGTGATGTACACCTAATTCTACACCTTCATTCCTCTCAATGCAGGTTTCAGAGAGGACTGAAGGTATAGTGGGGTTGGAGATCCCAGCTGATGAGGAGCAAGGAGAGGTCCACTTTGTTCTTTGGTGTTAGGCGGGGGGTGACAGTATGGCAACCTTTCCTTCACTACCTCTCCAACACTCAGTCGGGACGCTGCACTGTACTGGTAGGCACTCTATCTATTTACTCTAATATGAATACCTGCACCTCACAGCGTACCTATCCTCACTTGCTGTTTCTGACTGACTCCTCCAATCACATTCTGCTCTTTTACACATAAGTACTTTTCCAGTGCATCACACCAATAATCATTTTGCCCCCTACCTCACCGTGCCTCTCCTCCCTTCTCTTCACTCACTTTTTCTTTCCTCCCCCCTGGTCCCGTCCCCCCCTTTTCATTTCTCTTTTCTTTCTCTGTCCTTTTTCTGTTACCATTCACTTCACTTCCCCCTGTTTTCTCCTCCTTCCTTTCCCTTTCCTTCCTTTCTCATTCACTTTTTCACCTTGTACCCTCCTCTTTCTCTCTGCTCTGCGGGACACTTTGTGCATATTATGCAAGTAGCACATATTTTATATTTCTACGACAATACCAATGACATTACTTTAGACCTTGCTTACCAACATACCTTGCATTATGCCACGATATACATCTCTTACTTCCAAACGTTTTAATCTTATTTATATCCCCATACAGTGAGTCGCCCTGCATTGCATTTGGGATCAATTTGGGTTCACGCTCTCCTTTCTCTCTCTCATTCTGCCATGCTGCCCCCCACGCCTGGCCTCGGTCCTCTGGTTGGGTCCTCGGCCCCTTCAGCTCCCGGGGGAGATGCCCTCCGCCGGCCCGTGCCTGGGTTATGTGTCTACAGCTTTGGTCCTACAAGTAAGTCTGGGACGACCAGGTCTGGCTTTTTGCTTTTACCCTATCACAACCGATACTCTAATTACTTTAATCTGTATTTACAGACAGCAGTTATGCACATCAGCCCCTGATGAAGCGAGGAAAGCTCGCGAAACGCGTCGGGTTAGATATGTACTATGCATACCTGTATTATATATATTACTATTATATGATGGCTATGTTTTAGGACTACATTGCAATGTTGCTGTTTTATGAACCTGTTCACCCATGCTCATGTCTTATTATGGATTATACTGTTGTTTTCAATAAAATATTTGTACCTTTATACCTGCTTACCCTTTGATCACCATTTACACCTCATTTAAAGTCCCGTGGGCGACGTTCATTTGCTTTTTTTTGTTCTTTGGTGTGGGTCTTTTAGGTACGCTTGCCAACGAACTGCATGGCAGGTCGCCATATGTCTGGTCAAGCATGTGGTGCCCAAGCGGGTGATGTTTTGGCCACGCAAGATACGCTTGAGACATATGTTGCAAATAGCAGCGGTGGGATCTGATGCACTCGTCTCAAAAAGGCCCACACCAAAGAACTTTTGGAATAACGCACTGCACATGCGGAGCTCTGCGGTGTGATGCAGTCAGTGTGCTGCCCTTAAGCTGGCCCCTGGAGGGCATCCTGCCTCGTTGGAGATGTGCCTCCTTCTCCTCTCTCCTATCAGGCACTCACGTAGAGTCAGTGACCTCATCATCCCCTCCCTCCTCATCACTGGAGCAAACCTGGCAGTATGCTGCAGCTGGGGGAACATGACTGCCAGATTGCTGTCCTTCTTGGGCACCCCCTCTGTCTGGGCTCACGTTACTGCCTTCCTCTAGCTGGGTTCCATCATCGGAGCCTTCAAAACGCTGGGCATCCTCCTGGAACATGTACCCAAAACTGTGGCCAAACAGTTCGGGGGACTCCTCAGGAGGACATGGTGGGGCTAGGGAAGGAGTGACTGATGTCATTGAGCTGAGGGAAGAGGCCGCGTTGGCAGCTGCTTTGCAGCTCAACACGGCCAGCTGCCGAAAAAAAGAACAAGCGTTTCCCACGGCCACGTGCTGATGAGGATGCACCATCTCCACGACCTGCACTGTTGCCTCTAGACACAGAGCCTGCTTGCCTCCTTTTATTGGCTTGTGACTGTCTGTCTCTCCTTGTTGGCCTTCCAGGCATACTAATGGCCTGCAGTGAGATGTAGCTGCACAAAGCTGGGATGTATATATATATATATATATATATATATATATATATATATATATTATACACTGATACTGCAGCTAGCAGAATCAACTGCCTGCCTGCAGTATTATTAGTATGAGAACACCAGCAACTGTCTTCAGGTAGCTTTAGGTGCACACTGTGCAGAGGACGCAGTACACTAACTTAAATACTGCAGTTACCTGGCTGTGGTACTAATAGGATCAGAAGAACACCACCAATATTCTTCAATTTTCTTCAGGTAGCTTTAGGTGCACACTGTGCAGAGGACACACTACACTAACTGTAAATACTGCAGCTGCCTGCCTGTAGTATTAATAGGATCAGAACAACAGCAATTGTCTTCAGGTAGCTTTAGGTGCACACTGTGCAGAGGACGCACTACACTAACTGTAAATACTGCAGCTGCCTGCAGTACTAATAGGATCAGAAGAACACCACCAAATTTTCTTCAGGTAGCTTTAGGTGCACACTGTGCAGAGGACACACTACACTAATTGTAAATACTGTAGCTAATAGGACTAATAGGATCAGAAGAACACCAGCAATTTTCTTTGGGTAGCTATAAATACTGTAAAAACACTTGCCTGCCTATCAGTAGGAAGAGAATAACAGGAACGTATCTAGCTAAACTGAATACAGTGTGTATATATATATATATATATATATATATATATATATATATATATATATTATACATACATACACACACACACACAAAAAACACTATATATATATATATATATATATATATATATATATATATATATATATATATACACACACACATACACACACATACATATATACACACATACACACACAATACACTAAGTGCAGCTAACTGACTCGCCTGCCTACTCTAACTTAAATCAAATGACACTGTCTCTCTATCTCTCTGCCGCAACACACTAAACAAGGCCGCCACGCAGGCAGCCTTATTTAGTGTGGGGCGTGTACTAAACCCCCTGAGCCATAATTGGCCAAAGCCACCCTGGCTTTGGCCAATTACGGCTCTCTGTACAGACGGCACTGTGATTGGCCAAGCATGCGGCTCATAGTGCATGCTTGGCCAATCATCAGCCAGCAATGCACTGCGATGCCACAGTGAATTATGGGCTGTGACGCGCCACTCAAATTTGGCGCGAAAGGCCCATAACGTTCAAAATTCAACGAACGGTCGAACATGCGATGTTCGAGTCGAACATGGATTCGACATGGATTCAACTCGAACTCGAAGCTCATCCTTAGTGACCACACAAGTTTGGTCTGGAAAAGCAGCTGAACCACCTCTGGCCTCTAAGTGTGGGATCCCTCAGGTAAATCCAATGATGTTTTCCTCAATTTAAATGAAAAAGGAGGCTGGATAGTGTATTATCGTTTAGACATAAAATGTATTAGAGATAAAAATGTCAGAGTACTAACACTTTTTATGGTGCTTCCAGCACATCAATCTGCAGCAAACAGAAAATATCAAATCCACTCCAATAGGCTTGTAAACTTGTATGCATCAGCAGCTGCTCAGAGAGCATGTAAACTGTCTCATCCACCATCCTGACCCCTCCCTTACGCGTGGCGACACAGGGCTGTCACGTGTCTTCCTGAGGGGGATATGATTGGATGGTTGAAACTGCTGGAATATATACTACAACAGCAGCCATTTTACTGAAGCCGCAATCAGCACCATTTTGTTGTGGGCTTACCTGAACAATAAATTACAACTGCGGCCATTGTACTGAAGCTGCGATCCGCGCCATTTTATTGTGGGCTCACACAACTGATAACTCTAAAGTGTATATTGGCCATTAAACTGAAGCCACATCCCATGCCATTTTGTTGTGGGCTCATACAGCACCCACAGCAATAATGAATAGCGGTGGAAACTACATTGCTTTACCCCTTATATATACAAAAAACCCAAGGACAAGGAGGACAAACAAGATTTAAGCCCATTGGAAAGGATGAACAACAGACAATATCCCAGAACATAATGCATGCTAAATATATCTAATTATACTATGTAATCACTACTAACATTGATTAGATGAGACCAATATATGACCTTAAATTTAGAAATAATTATTTAATCTTTATATTAACTAACAAATAATAATGTTCTAATGATATACTAAAAACAAATAACTAACTATATAGGTGATTAATGTTGAATAGTTAGGATGCTCCCACTCACCCATGTACCTATTATGACCTTAAACATGATGTTGGGGTATTGCAAAATGTTAATATAGTAATGGGGGTCCAACTACCCCCATGTACAATTCTCTGGACAGGAACCAAATCTCATATGAACAATGAACCCCTGGACGTAACCACCAAAAAAACAATAAAACAAATTAAAGTGATATAAAATAAAATCAATCCCAAACATATTTGATTCATCAATTGGTCAACAGTACCATGACCTGATGCCCGAGTGCCACAACCAGTGTAGCCCCCACTATTTGTTGATTAGAATAGGCCGTTGGGACTTATAGCAACGATAATCACAGCATATAGCACCAACACAGAGAGTGTAAACAAAAATAGAATCACCTACTACACTATTGATTACTAAGAAAACATTGGGGGTCGAACTCCTTGTTCAATCCCCCGGCGCAAGTGAACCCATTTGGTATATCCACCACGACTCTCTCACTAATTTCTCTGATGTAATTACATCCTCTCCAGTGAGGTTTAGGGGCCCTCTTTCCCCCAGAATTTTAAACCTTCTGGAGTTTTGTTGTGTTTATCTCTAAAATGAATAGATAGATGAAGGCCCGGACTGGGACAAAAAATAGGCCCGGGCATTTTAGACTGAGCAGCCAACTTTTCTAGAGGGACTGGGTGGGGGGGTGGCTGGTGTCGGTCATCCACTTGTAATGTGCAGTGACATTGTGATATAAAGGGGACTGCACTGTAAAAGGGGCACTGCAATGATTACAGTGCAGTCCCCTTTATATTACGATGTCCCATTCCTATGGTGGCCATACAATGCTAGTACTGTCTGTCTCCTATTGTGCCCACACTGCCCAGTGACACTGACCTGCTCTCTCTCCGGTGGTGCTGGACAGCATGGCGCTCTCCCTCTGGTGGTGCTGGACAGCGTGGCTCTCTCTGGTAGTGTGGTTACAGCGTGGCTCTCTGTTGGTGCGGGTACAGCGTGGCTCTCTCTCTGGTGGTGCTGGACAGCATGGCGCTCTCCCTCTGGTGGTGTGGGTACAGTGTGGCTCTCTCTGGTGGTGCGGTTACAGTGTGGCTCTCTCTCTGGTGGTGTGGGTACAGCGTGGCTCTCTCTCTGGTGGTGCGGGTACAGCATGGCTCTCTCTGGGGGTGCGGGTACAGCGTGGCTCTCTCTGGGGGTGCGGGTACAGCGTGGCTCTCTGGTGGTGAGGGTACAGCGTGGCTCTCTGGTGGTGTGGGTACAGCGTGGCTCTCTGGTGGTGTGGGTACAGCGTGGCTCTCTGGTGGTGCGGGTACAGCGTGGCTCTCTGGTGGTGCGGGTACAGAGTGGCTCTCTCTGGTGGTGCAGGTACAGTGTGGCTCTCTCTGGTGGCGGGGGTACAGCATGGCTCTCTCTCGTGGTGCAGGTACAGTGTGGCTCTCTCTCTGGTGGTGCGGGTACAGCGTGGCTCTCTCTTTCTGGTGGTGTGGGTACAGCGTGTCTCTCTGGTGGTGTGGGTATAGCGTGGTGGTGGCGCTTTCTCTCTGGTGGTGTAGGTACAGCATGGCTCTCTCGGACTTCCCCCAGCACAGTCCTCTCTTTTTCTTTAGTAGTCACTCAGCTTTTCCTGGGTTCCAGGCTCGTACTCTTTCCCCCAGCAGCGTGCATGCTGGGGACTGAAGTCTGCTGCCTGTGGACAACAATGGGGCTTACAATCCTCCAGTACTACATGTCCCATGATGCCCTGCTAGCCAATAGGGACAGAAACAAATCGGCAACAAGCTGGGCAGCCAATCAAGATGAGAGCCACGCTCTGCTGACAGGAGAGGGGGGCGAGCGGGGAAGATACGCTGACATCCCGCAGCTCGCATTCCCCTTGTCACAGTGCGGCCGCTTGTGTTCACTGGCGAACGGCACCACCTCCCCATAGTGACCTCTAATTCGGTTTCTCCGTCCCTCCTTCTCTCCTGGCGTCCTGGTTGCCAGGTGCGGGGCGTATGCGCGAAGCGGCAGCCTGGGTTGCCATGGATGGGCTTAGTAGGCGGAGAATGCCTCCGCTCCTCCCACCACCAGCGGCCGGCCCTGCATGTCCCTGCATGCAGCGCAGAACATCAGCGGCCGGCCCTGCATGTCGGAACCAAAACTTCAGTGTTTATCCTTGTGACATCACAGGAAGCACCCTCATGGCTAACAGAGGACAGAATTAGAATTAGACTTGGGAAACTTAACATTAATAAATCACTGGGACCGGATGGCTTGCACCCAAGGGTACTCAGGGAACTCAGTAAAAATTGGGACCAATGGTCTGGCAATTACTTGACTGACAGTCTACTGACTGGAATGGTAGCAGTGGATTGGAGATAAGCCAATGTAGCACCAATATTTAATATATAAAAACGGGCCCAAAATATATCCCTGGGAATTACAGACCATTTATCCTAACATCAATAGTATGCAAGCTCTTAATAATGGGGTAAACAGTTCAATCTCTGTATTTGCGGACAATACTAAGCTAAGTAGGGCAATAACTTCTCTGCAGGATGTGCAAGAAGATTTGAACAAATTAATGGGGTGGGCAACTACCTGGTAAATGAGGTTTAATGTAGAAAAATTTTAAATAATGAATTTGGGTGGCAAAAATATGAATGCAATCTATACATTAGGGAGAGAACCTCTGGGGGGAATCTAGGATGGAAAAGGAGCTGGGGGTCCTAGTAGATGATAGGCTCAGCAATGGCATGCAATGCCAAGCTGCTGCTAACAAAGCAAACAGAATATTGGCATGCATTAAAAAAGGGATTAACTCCAGGGATAAAGCGATAATTCTCCCACTTTACAAGACTCTGGTCTGGCCACACCTGGAGTATGCTGTCCAGTTCTTGGCGCCAGTCCTCAGGAAGAACGTACTGGAAATGGAGTACAAAGAAGGGCAACAAAGCTAATAAAGGGTCTGGAGGACATTGGTCCTGTGAACACTGAACTTATTCTCTCTGGAGAAGAGACGCTTGAGAGGGGAATTTACAAATACCATACTGGTGACCCCACAATAGGGATAAAACTTTTTTGCGTAAGGGAGATCAAGACAAGTGGCTACTCATTAAAATTAGAAGAAAAGAGGTTAAACCTTAAACTACGTAGAGGGTTCTTTACTGTTATGCCCCGTACACACGGTCAGACATTGATCGGACATTCCGACAACAAAATCCATGGATTTTTTCCGACGGATGTTGGCTCAAACTTGTTTTGCAAACACACGGTCGCACAAAGTTGTCGGAAAATCCGATCGTTCTAAACGTGGTGACGTACAACACGTACATCAGGACTATAAACGGGGCAGTAGCCAATAGCTTTCCTCTCAATTTATTCTGAGCATGCGTGGCACTTTGTGCGTCGGATTTGTGTACACACGATCGGAATTTCCGACAACGGATTTTGTTGTCGGAAAATTTTATAGCACGCTCTCAAACTTTGTGTCGGAAATTCCGATGGAAAATGTGTGATGGAGCCCACACATGGTCGGAATTTCCGACAACAAGGTCCTATCACACATTTTCCGTCGGAAAATCCGACCGTGTGTACGGGGCATAAGAGCGGCAAGGATGTGAAATTCCATTCCACAGGCGGTGGTCTCAGCTGGGGGCATTGATAGTTTTTTTAAACTATTAGATAAGCACCTGAACGACCACAACATACAGGGATATACAAGGTAATACTGACATATAATCACACACATAGGTTGGACTTGATGGACTAGTGTCTTTTTTCAACCTCACTTATTATTTAACTAAACATTTCAAAATAAACTTCCGATGCTTCCGTTCAAATTTCTGGCTTTTTTTAATGCCCACTAAACTGCTCTCATGGTTCCCTATTGATCATTATGGGTGTATAGCGATGCCACATCAGCTGTTGCCAATATTGTGTCTCCTCCTGTATCACATTCTTTGAGCAACTGTAACGTATGTTTAGTATCCTTGAGGAATGCTTTAGTGTCCCTCACTAAGGGCTGTAAATTGAGATCTATATATTCCCCTAATCTGGCAGACAGGGATTCAATCCCACTGATAATGGTTGTGCCTGGGGGGGTTACCTTGTCCTTATGGATTTTTGGGATATAATATATGACTTTGCATTAAAACTTTGTATGTATCCATATCTTCCAATATTTTGTTAATTTCCTGTTTGCAATGTTCAGTAGATAATACCACAATCCCCCCCCCCCCCCCTGTCCGCTGGACGGACAATATATTTTCTTGTTTCCAATAGTTTGATGCCTTTTTTAATGTCCTTGTGTTCATACACTTTTTTAAATAGGTAATTTCTCTAGGTCTGCTGTGACCAGACATTTAAACATGTCCACATATTTATTATTCACAATTTTGGGGTTAAAAACAGATTTATTCCTTAGCTCTGTGCGGTTACCTTCTAATGCTGCTCTTTCCATCAGGTTTTGGGAATAGTACTTTTTAACTTTCAATTTCATTATAAATTTTTGGATCCCTACCTAGGTTTCAAACTTGTTCAAACCTTTTTTGGGGGCATATTTAATCCCCCTATCAAAGGTAACTAATTCTTCCCTTGTAAGGTTAGTTCCACTTAGATTGTAAATACCTTCACCTAATTTCCCCGCCTTCTTTTTTTTTGTTGTACCATTCTTCCTGCTCTTCCTTCTCTTTCCCTACAGTTCTTCCTCCCTGGGTGGGTTCCACTCAACTCTTCTCTAAAAAAGAGGTTCCATACATATTGTCCTGATTATCTTCATAAAGTGGTTGGTATTTATTATGGGTGGCTACTTCATAAGCATCTTGTGCAAGTCTGTTCGGTCACGGTCTTTGAGGTTTCGTTGAGTAGTATGGATGGTCCCCTATACTGGGGTGGCCCTCCATATGATTGCTGATCCACCTGCGGGGGGCCCCTATAAAGTGTTGGTCCACCCCGTTGGGGGGTCCTATTCTGATATCCTTGTTGGTATTGCCCTCCCTGGTGCTGTCCCCTATAGTACGGAGCTCCCCCTGAGATATTGTGGTGTTATTTGTAGTCAAATTAGCCTGCCATTTAAACACCTGATTTTTCTGATAATCCCCAAGTCACAGAGATACTTTTCTTTATATTTTTATTCTCTAAATCCTTCTTTTGCATACTTTTGTGGAGTTCCACCGTATGTTTTGTATAATCAGCTGAATCCTTAATGGGCTCAATCTTATCTCTAAGTTCCCTAATCTGGGCCTCTATTGATCTAATTTTTCTAAGTTTTCTTTTTATTAAAAATCCCAGAACCTCTTTTGCCTTTCCATTAAAAAAATGTACAGGCATACCCCACTTTTAAAGTACACAATAGGGTTTATTTACTAAAGCATGAAAGTGCAAAATCAGGCAAAAATCAGGCTTACTTCTGCATAGAGACCAATGAGCTTCTAACCCCAGCATGTTCAATTAAGCTTTGGTAATAAAACCTGGAAGCTCATTGGTTTCTATGCAGAAGTGAGCCTGATTTTGCACTTGACCAGTGTAGTCCAGATTTTCCTCCCATCTTATAATTACCAAAAAGGCCACCCATACTCCAACCCCTTTACCTTCCTAAATAATGAGACCACACCATGCTTCTGGAGTATAAAATGGCCACGACAGCCTCTTTATTAAAAACCGTATAAAATTAACTCCAATATCAAACTTTAAATATATAAATAACATATATATATATAACCTCAGATAAAGATCAACATATTTTAAACCAATCTATTGGTCAGTGACGGAGCTACACCCTTTTTACCACCCATCAAAAGCAGTACACTGCGAGCACCATGATTTAAACTGATAAGGCCTCCAGCTGTACCGCTCAGAGACAACCCCTACCCGCAGTGCAACATACCGGTATTCCATTTCGGAATACACAGGAGGGGCCATACTATTGATGACCCCCCACCCCTTTTTAACCTTTCATTTACCGCTACCGTCACCGACCAACATAAAAAAACCAGCCATCCAGCTGTCATGACGACGCACATCCACTGATCCTGAAACAAAAAAACACACACATTAACCGGAACAACAACACATCACCTAGGGAGGGAGGGTTGGAGATTCTTCCTCCTTGTGTCTTCTTCCCCCACGCACTGCCCGTTCTGGCTCCGCCCCCTCCTTTTAACTAGCCACTCCCCCCAATTTTCCTTCTCTCTCCTCCCCCTACCTTTCCCCAAAACTTAACCCTGTGTGTCACTAGACACACTGTCATGCCCGGCCCTGCACTAACTTAATTTCCTTCATCGCTCCGGGCCTTACTTGACCAGTGTAGTCCAGATTTTCCCCCCATCTTATAATTACCAAAAAGGCCACCCATACTCCAACCCCTTTACCTTCCTAAATAATGAGACCACACCATGCTTCTGGAGTATAAAATGGCCACGACAGCCTCTTTATTAAAAACCGTATAAAATTAACTCCAATATCAAACTTTAAATATATAAATAACATATATATATATAACATATATATATAACCTCAGATAAAGATCAACATATTTTAAACCAATCTATTGGTCAGTGACGGAGCTACACCCTTTTTACCACCCATCAAAAGCAGTACACTGCGAGCACCATGATTTAAACTGATAAGGCCTCCAGCTGTACCGCTCGGAGACAACCCCTACCCGCAGTGCAACATACCGGTATTCCATTTCGGAATACACAGGAGGGGCCATACTATTGATGACCCCCCACCCCTTTTTAACCTTTCATTTACCGCTACCGACACCGACCAACATCAAAAAAACCAGCCACAGCCCGAAAGGATGAAACCTTATCCTTGAGGGCCCCTCCACACCCGCAAAGCCTTTTGAATTCCGTCCTGCAATCCCATGGACCAAAGATCAGTCCCCACATCCGTGAGGTGAACCCCATCCTTTCTCAAATAGAGGCCTACGTTTATCTCTAACTCTCTGTGCCGAATCACCATGCCCCCTTGTTGCACTAAAAACCTTCCAACCACCCTATTAACTCTTATACGGGCCTTGTTGATTCGCTCAACCGACCTGGCATTGCGCTACGTCGTACGTGCCACAATATCAGACCATAACAGCAGTGTCTGCGGAAATTTGGAACGGATGTGTAACAGATCCGCTTTCACATCCGCTATCAGCTCCCTGACAGTACTTACACCAAAATCATTACCACCGGCGTGAATAACCAACACATCCGGTGGCCTATCGAGCCATGCATATCTCTCCACCTCTGGCACCACTCTACCCCACAACATGCCTGGTCTCCCCAGCCATCTGATAAAAGCCTCCTTCCTTGATATGCCCAACTGCCTACCATCGGGTCTCGCATCACCTCTCCTTGCCCCCCAACAAACATACGAGTGTTCCAGTATCCAGACGAGGCGTGGAGACACTCCATCTGAAACGAAAAAAGACAACAAGGAAACGGTGACACCAGTAAACTAAGACTACCCCGCCATATGCGTGTAACCTCCAAAAATTCTCCTTTTATTTATTTATTTTTTTTTAAATTTTTATTCCACTACCAGTTGAGGACGAATGTAAGTGCGGAATCTCTTCGATTCCCAGCGCCCGATCCTCTTCACCGCGGCCTCATCCAACCCACATCTGGCAGCTTCTGTAGCCGCCCCAATGCGGAAGGAGTGTGAGGCGTAACACCTACCTCATACAAGCATTTCCTAAACACTGCCACAAATTGAAATCTCGATAAATGCGACCCGTCTGCATGACACAAAAATGGCCCCTCGCCCAACGGTCTAACTTTTTGGAAAGCGCTAACAGTTCTTACCGGACACACTGTTGATCCTGGCAGGGCGAACAACCACACATCTACGCCCCTTCCCAGTTGATCTGTTTTAGATCTCCGCAGCCGTAAACCCACCCTATCAGCGTGAGTACTTACATCCTGAACCAAGATACCTCCCGCCTGGACGGACTAACCAACTCCCCCAGCCGAAAAGCCCCAAAAAAGGCTAACGAAAAGGCTGCTGTAAACAATAAACACTCATAACTTGATTCACAAACGAACCTTAACTGCGCACAAATTAATACCAGGTTTTGAAAAGTGACAGGCCTGCGGTTATCCCTTCTTTTTTGACCTTTTCGGTACCCTTTTAGTGCCTGCCTCACCCAAAAATCTTTTGTCCAATCCCCCTTTCCTTGTAGCTTGAAGAGGAATGACAATGCTGCCAACTTTTTTCCAATAGACGAAACTGCCACCCCACGTTCCATATGCCTTGCCACAAAATATAGTACCATTAATCTCACCTCCCCGCCGGCTTCACCAACCCCAGCTTCACGGATAAGTCCTGACCATTCTTTCCATACCTTCACATACGCCGCCCAAGTGGACTCACTCACAGACTGTTGTATCCATCCCACGATGACTCCAATGCCAGCTCCCAGATCCACTCCGGGCAAGGAATTCCTTCCAACTCTGCAGCCGGAGCTAATGCCCTGAACTTGTCCCACTGAAAGCGAGACAGTGAATCAGCCAGTGTGTTATCAACCCCAGGTATGTGGACAGCATATATGAAAATATTCAATTGCAAGCAACGCAAAACCAACTGCCGTAATAGCCTTATGACAGGTTGGGAAGACGCTGACATGCGATTGACTACCTGCACCACTCCCATATTATCGCAATTCAATCGCAACTTTAGGTTCTGACAAGACTTTCCCCACAACTCTATAGCCAATACCACCGGAAACAATTCCAGCAATACCAGGTTACGAAGGAATCCCGCTTCCACCCAGGATTTTGGCCAAGGCTCCGCACTCCATTGCCCTTGAAAAAATGCCCCGTAACCCGTTGATCCCGCCGCGTCTGTAACCAACTCCCCGTCGAAATTACTTACCAAGCCCTCCATCCACACCGACTTCCCATTGTACTCCATCAGAAAATGATACCATACCTTTAGGTCCTCTCGATGCTCTTTCGCAAGCCTAACGAAATGTGTTGGTGCTTTTACCCCTGCTGTAGCCGCTGACAGCCGGCGGCAAAAAACTCTGCCCATGGGTATTATCCTACAAGCAAAGTTCAATTTTCCTAGCAATGATTGAAGTACCCGCAGCTGTACTTTCTTCATCCCATGTATCTCTCTGATTTCTTTTTGCAGATCCCCCAATTTGTCCAGCGGTAACCTGCATTCCATTGCCATGGAATCAATAACAATCCCCAAGAAACTAATCTCTGTCTTGGGGCCTTCTGTTTTTCCCGCTGCCAGGAGCACACCAAATCGTTCCGCAATGTGTTGCAACGTTGCCATAAGGATCGCACACACATTGGATGAAGGGGGGCCTATGCATAGGAAGTCATCCAAATAATGGATCACCGATTCTAGCCCCGACACATCCCTTACCACCCACTCTAAGAAGGAACTGAAAACCTCAAACATGGCGCAGGAAATAGAACAACCCATGGGCAAGCACTTGTCCACATAGAATTGTCCTTGCCAATGGCAACCTAGCAGCCAAAAACTATCCGGGTGAACCGGAAGTAGCCTAAACGCCGCCTCTGTATCTGATTTTGCCATCAATGCCCCTTTCCCATATCGCCTGACCCATCGAACTGCCGCATCAAACGAAGTGTACGACACGGTACATGCCTCCGGGTCAATAAAATCGTTAACCGAACCCCCTTTTGGGAATGATAAGTGGTGAATCAACTGAAACTTGTTCGGTTCCTTCTTTGGTACCACGCCCTATGGGGACACCACTAACGCCTTGAACGGCTGTTCCCCAAACGGCCCACCCATGCGCCCTAATTTCACCTCTTTTTACAATTTTTCCCCTACCACCCCCGGGTGTTGCACTGCAGGTCTCAGATTCCGAGCCACCGGAGGCACCACCTCCAATGAACACGGTATTTTGAACCCCTCAGTAAAACCCTTAAACAACAACCTCGCTGCCTCCCTATCCGGATACTTACTTGGGAAAGGCCGCATCCTTTCCGCCATCACCGACGTCATCCCTCTTGTTAACAGCATCTCCGGTACGCTTTCCTTTTTTGAAACACCGTGCCAGGGTATGGGTTCCCCCACACCCTGAACACTCATGCTTAAACTTGCAAGATCCACCAAATTTACATGATCCCTCATTATACTGCCAGCACACTCCCCATTTTCTGTCGGCCGGTAGTCCTAGGGAGTGGGTACCCCCGGCCCCCCCCTGAAATAACTGAGGCGGGGCCCTAGCTGATGCCATCAGTCTCATCCATAAGCTAATGTCCTTATGGTCCCAACGCAGCTCCGGACGCATCGCTCTGCGTTGACGAAACTGCTCGTCATACCGTAACCAAGCCGTACCACCATATACTCTGTGTGCTTCCCCTATAGCATCCATATAACAAAACAACCCAGAACAATGTTCTGGATTCTTTTCGCCAATGACGCTGGCCATGATAGCAAATGCTTGTAACCAATTTACAAACGTCCGCGGTATCAATCTATACCTCCTCTTCTCCTCATCCTGCTTCTTGGAATCGTTGGGCTTAACCCTATCCAGGTTAAACTTTTCCAATGGCAACAAGGAGAATATCTCGACATATTCCCCTTTGTAAATTCTTTCTCTCACTTCCTGTTTCAGATGAGCTCCCAGCGGGCCCTCGAAACAGACATATATCTCACATTTTGCTGCATCGGCCAGCCTAACCACATCGGTCCTACCCTTAGCTTCCGGGACCCCTTTCTCACCTGACGTTTCTTTACCTGCCACCGGCTCCACTGTCTGTTCAGCTTGACCCACCGTAGCCGCCTGTTCCACAGGCCCACCCCCTGAGTTCACACTCCCCGCGGCCTGTTCCGCACCCTGGGCCCCCCCTTGAGCATCCCCTTGTGCATTGCCAAAACGACCTACCAGCACCCGTAAACCCTCCAATAGCTCCTGAAGCTGTCCCATGGACCCCGAACTGGCAGATACTGTACCCGCCACTGGTTGGTCCGGAACCTGTCTAACCGCCCGTGGCGAAGGTGCCGCCACCCCCCCTGCACTTGTTGCCACCACCCCCAATAAACCCTGCAATGCATTGGTAAATGATAAATTGTCACTGGACTTACCGGGCTGACCAGGAGACCTCCCAACAGCCGCTGTGCCGCCTTCCCTCGCCGGTGCTTGCTGGCTTGGCTCCTCTGCGTCATCCGACATTTCCTCATCTGATTGTGCCCTGTGCGCTGGAAATGACGCCACAGGCGAAACCCTCCTGGAGCCCCGGCCATCTGCATGCTGTGGAGCTTGTCGGATGATAAAACATGCTGCCCTGACATCCCTGCAACTGGGCCAGCCTGCTCACGATTCTGTCCGCCATCTTGCGACACCTCCGCGCTGCCGAGTGAGCTCCGTCCCCTCGCAGCGTATCTTGACCCTCTGCTCACCGCTTCTCCATCTCCAGCCTCTGCTCTGTCACTGCCATCCTCCCCCCCACGCTCGTTTAGAGCTGCTGGGGTGCCAGTCTGTTGTCTCCCTCTGGTAACCGTGCGCAGGGAAGTGGCACCATTTCAGCCCGTGGCCCCGCCCGGTGAACTCTGAACTCGCCGTGTAGCGTGCCTGGGCCTCACCACTGCCTCCTTACTGCTCCGTTTTGCCGGCGGAAGCGATCGTTCTTCCCCTGGACTCCTCTCAGCTCTTCCCAGTCTGCGTGCAGGCCCTGGCGAGTACCGCGCCGGAGGCCGTGATCTCCGCGCACGCGCCGCCGGCTCCTCAACCCTCGCCGATCCACTTGCCTCCCCGCCGAGCATCTCTGCCACCTGTCTGTGCAGCCAATCCGACCCTCTCACCTCCGCTGCCTGCTTCAATCGCGCCAACAAGTCCTCTGCTCCTCAGCTATGGCCGGTGTGGAGAGATTCTGCCTCCTTGTGTCTTCTTCCCCCACGCACTGCCCGTTCTGGCTCCGCTCCCTCCTTTTAACTAGCCACTCCCCCCAACTTTCCTTCTCTCTCCTCCCCCTACCTTTCCCCAAAACTTAACCCTGTGTGTCACTAGACACACTGTCATGCCCGGCCCTGCATGAACTTCATTTCCTTTATCGCTCCGGGTCTTACTTTCCAGCTTTAGTGAATAAACCCCATTGTGTACTTAAAAGTGGGGTATGCCTGTATACCACTCTTCAATACCCCCCCCCCCCCCCCATTAAACCATCAATAGAGAATTGGATTTGGAAGAGCTTCTTTTCTGAAAATGCAAGTAAGGATAATGATATTGTACATTTATTTAGGAAATTAAGTCACTTTATGGATAAAAAGAGCAATATATGATGGGATATGTCAACCATGGAAAAGTGTTTAAAGGACAACATGGTCCCTAAAAAATTAAGGAGGAATGTTCCCATTAATATCATAAAATGCAAACAAATCCATGGTTGCTACTAGCAAGTATATGAGATAGTGAATAAACTGTATAAATAAAATTCTTGCAAACTACCAAAAAGATGACCAAACCTATATCACACCTAAATCCTTGTGTTGTGGTGAAAAAATGAATATAAAAGATGAAAAAACTAATATGCAGCTGTACCAGCCCACAACAAAATGGTGCGGGATTTGGCTTTAGTTTAATGGCCGCTGATGCAATATACACTTTAGAGTTAGAGTTTTTGTGTGAGCCCACATTAAAATGGAGCGGATCGCAGCTTTAGTAAAATGGCCGCCATTGTAGTATACATTCCAACAGTTTCAACCGTCCAATCATATCCCCCTGAGGAAGACATGTGACAGCCCTGTGTCGCCACGCCTAGGGGAGAAGCCAGGAGGGTGGAGAAGACAGTTTACATGCTCTCTGAGCAGCTGCTGATGCATACAAATTTATAAGCCTATTGGAGTGGATTTGATATTTTCTGTTTGCTGTAGATTGGTGCGCTGGAAGCACCATGAAAGTGTGAGCACCCTGACGTTTTTATCTTTAATTTTATGTCAAAACAATAAACTTTTCATTTAAATTGAGGAAAACATCATTGGATTTACCTGAGGGATCCCACAGAGACCATTACACTTAGAGCTCAGAGGTGGTTGAGCTGCTTTTCCAGACCAAACTTAGTTGTGCAGTCACACACCCTAAAGTGAGCACAATCACACGGGGGTGGGGGCACGTGTGTGAAGTCACTGTACCATTGTTTGGATCACCATCTCACAGTCACAATATTGGACATTATAACTTCAATATCAACCACCTTCACTGTGGACTTGCTTAATATAGGACTTTTTGTTTTTTTGATTGTGAATCTGTTTGGAGCACTGTGCAATATCGCCATTCACATACTAGTCGATTGTTGACGCATATGCATTTTGAATATTATTTTTGGCACTTTATAATTACCAGCATGATCACAATATTATTGTGATGAGGATGTATATTTACAGTGCTGCATTATTTTGATTTATACCTTTAATACTGTATATGTTTGTTATTGTACTTATGCCATGTTGTGTTTGAGATTTTAACGTCTGTTGTCATTTTTTGTGTATTATATGGTGATGTGTTTTGCAACTTTGTTAAATGAATAAAAAGATTTTGAACACAACGTGCTTGTCTAGATCACAACCTTTTGGCAGAACGAATACATTCAAAATTTTTATAATGCGTAAGAATGGCTACAGAGTGCTTAGCCCCTTCCAGCAGATGCCTCCACTCAGAAAATACTTTATTAATTGCCAGCAGCTATTTGTTTCCAATGTCATAATTCTTCTCGGCTGAAGACATTAGTCGAGAGAATTAAGCACAAAGATAAAGCTGCATCTTTTCTCCAATTCGCTGAAGATAGCTCCCACAGCAGAAACTGAAGTATCAACTTCTACGATAAAAGTTAGTTCAGGATCTGGATGTACCAGTATTGGTGCAGAAGTTAAGAGAGTTTTTAGTTTACTAAAGGCAGCCTTTGCCTCTGGTGACCACAAAAAGGGCATCCCTTTCTTTGTCAGCTGTGTAATTGGAGTAATTACCTTGCAGAAATTCCGTATAAATCTTCTGTAAAAGTTGGCAAATACAACAAATTGTTATTTTTCTTTAACATTCCTAGGGACAGGCTGATCAATCACTTCTTTGATCTTATCCGCATCCATGCTCACTCCTTCAGAAGAAATTAAGTATCCCAAGAACTGGATCTGAGTTTGTTCAAACTCACATTTCTCTAGTTTGATGTAAAGCTGATGCTGCCTTAGTCTCTTGAAGACAATACAGACACGCTTGCGGTGTTCCTCCAACTTATCTGAAAAAATGAAAATATCATACAAATATGCTATTACAAACTGGTCCAGCAAATCTCGAAAAACATAATTAATAAAATGTTGAAAAGTTGCGGGAGTATTGCAAAGTCTATAGGGCATGACCAAAGACTCTGAATGTGCATATCTGGTTCTGAAATGGCATAATCTGGTACTAATTCTAGCTTGAATTTGGTAAAGAGCTTGGCGGAGTGGAGTCTATCGAGCATTTCTGGAATCACTGAGATTGGATAGCGAATTTTAATTGTGATCCTGTTTAAATCTCTGTAGTCAATGTATGGACGCAGGGTGGACTTTTCCTCCATGAGGAATAAGGCTGCCCCAGCAAGAGAGGTTAAGTGTCTGATAAAATCCTTCTCTAAATTCTCATCAAGCTGCTCCCTGTGCACCTTCAGATAAGGTTCTGACAGAGAATGAAGGCGGCCAAAGAGTATTTCTTCCCCTGGAAGCAATTCAATGGGACAATTATATGAGCAATGACGAGGCAGCCAATTGGCATTTTTTTTTATCACAAACGTCCCGGAACTCAAGATATTGTGAAGGCAGCTTGTTGTATGACTGGGTAGTTATCATAACTGCTTGTAACACTGAAAACAGATCCTGCTCGCACTGAGCGACAGTGGAGCTGGCCAGCAATATAACAGTGTTTTACCCAGGTGCAAGGGCACTGCACTGTAACATGTGAGTGCATTTTATGATGGCTTGCGAGTTATACTTTAAATAATAAAAGGGTTTTACGCTATATTGACTCCTCTCTCCTCTATTTTATAATGGGAATCTTGGAGTGAAAAAGAGGCTGTCCTGGATATATTAAGACCTTACTCTTCACAGAGGGGTCATGGTTATCTGGTGAGTTCTGATTTGTACACAGACAGGATTGGAAAGATTTTATTTTTTTTAATTCACTCAAGGAAAATATTGAAGAAGTTCTGGACTTTTTTATAAAAGGACTGTAGCACACCCCATCGTGAGAGATGCTGAGTTAGAGTTCCCCACTGCTGCACAGCCAGTCGCTTAGCATTTCCTTCATTCACTCAGACACAGGAATCAGTCCTTGGCTTGTTTTTTTGTTGTTTTATTAGGGGATGATAACTTGGATGGGGCAGAGAATTATGGGATGCCCAGCTTGTAAATGTCCAATCACAGAACAAAGGGGCAACTTCCCCCCTATTTACACAGATCTTCTTCCTTTCTCCTGCACAAACTTGGTTCCTTTGTACAGCACCTGCTGCTCACTCCTGGCACAACTAGCAGTATATCACTAGTTCAGCAAAGAGCCTTGCAGGCAGGGACTCGCAGCCCCTTTTTGACACAGTACAATGTTGGAGTGAACAGCAAACACACTTCCTTCTGCTTTCCTGTGGCCACTGATCCCAGTTCCACATGTTAGCCCACCTGGCTGCCACCAGCCGCAAATGGCTGCTTTCCTCCCAGTCCTCTCGACTGACTCATACACATGGAGATTTCCCAGGGCAAGGTTAGATGACGACTTGGCACACCATGGCCTTCAAGAGAGCAATGTTACAGCTGACAGCCTCTCCCCTTGTCTTGTCCCTGCACTGTGCTGATCTACTTACTGTATCTGCTTGCTCCTTCCCGCGGCCTCTCCGGCATGAATCCCTCCAACTGCCTTCTGTGGTGGGATCCTTCCAGGTCAGCTTTCCTAAGCTCCAGCCTGAGATAAACCCCCCTCAGTAAGGGGTCCCTCAAGGGCCACCCTCAGAACGGCCTCCCTCAGAACTGTTTCTCCATCTTTCAACCGACTTCCCTGCTGGCACGGCCCATGTCCATTTATGGGATTTCCTTTGTCCCCTGCCAGGCCCACTCCTGGGGATTGGCCAAGGACCCATAAAAATTCAAGACAGCTCCTCTTCACTCCCACCTACTAGTTCCAGAACATTCTCCAATGCTCTGGAAACAGGGTGGGGGAGGCATCAGAGAGCTGCCAGGATAAGTCATCCAGCCCTGACCTTTAGTAATATATAAAACAGACCTTTAGTAACACTGACCCAATTCAACGACTCAGGTCTAACCCAGAGCCAGCTATATGTTCCCTACACTGCCATTACTAGTAGCACACACTAGAGGGTGCTACAGGACTAGAAAGTGAAAATTTAGAGATGAACATATTAATAATAGATTTTTGATTATTTGAGTATTTAAATAGCTTAACACACAGGAGCACTTTAAATTAATGTTGGATTCATTTTTATATTTCACATGTTTGGTGAATACCACATATGTTGCACTAAAATATGGGTCAATATTGCATTAGAATATGTGTTAATAATTCTAGCGAATAAAATCATTGAGCGCTGTGTACTGAAATTAAATGGAGATGGGCTTTGCTGCGTGTTAGTACCAGGTCACGGTCCTCAGGATTGCCCCACCAGTAGCAAAATAGCAGGTAGAGATCAAGCAGAAGCCTAGTCCATGAATAAATCAAAGGTCAGTACTGAATAGTTGCAGGTTGGGATTAAGCAGAAGCATAGTCGAAGAACAAGCCAAAGATCGGTAATGAATGGTAGCGAAGATACGGGCAGCAGCAGGAGAGACAAAAGCAAGATATTGGCTGGAGAGAGCACAATAATCTGGCAAACAGGAAGTGCAGAGACATGGCTCAAATCAGGCGTTTCATGGGAGGAGCAAAGAGTTTACGGTTCAAAACCAACAAAATTCAAGGCAGGACCATTCAAGGACTTGTCCAGGGAGTTCCCTGGACAAGTCCTTGAATGATCCTGCCTTGAATTTTGTTGGTCTTGAACCGTGAACTCTTTGCTCCTCCCATGAAACTCTGAGATTCCAGGTGGCTCAGCAATCAGAGTTATTGCCAGCCACAGCATAGGCCCCAGGTTTAAGTCCAGGCCCTGACATCCACACTAATATGCGTGCAAATGTTCTCCTACCCACATTAAGGTGCAAATAATTGGTCACCTGTCTGCATGTGCATATATTTATACATGACTGCAAACATGATTCTCTTGAAATAGCCACCACCTTAAGGGAAGCCTCCTGATGCCAACTTGAAGCATCTTTTTTACATGAGAAGTTAAAGAAATATGGAGAAGGTGTGTAAAATGAGGCCTATAACACACTCACTCAGCGCCAGATCAATCCTACGGTTCTATATGCAGTATAAAATAAATAAACAAACACTTAAGAATATTAAATCCCACAATTCTATGTGCAGCAATAAATAAATATTCAAAAGTATCAAGCAGCTGTTTAAAAAGGAAGAAATTGCATAAATGAGTAGTAAAAAAGTCCAGCAATCAAACACTAAATCATAAAATACTATAAACAGCGCTAAAATAAAAGCCACAAAAATTGTCACAGTAAGTGGCCACAACAAAAATAAGAGTCTCTATGTAGAAGGTAATGATGAAGACAGTTCAAGGTTTTTATAGGTGTAAAATCACTGATGTCCAAGCGTGCACCTTTCACCAGAAAGAAAGCATGTTCCACCACATGATGCACACTCCCCCAGGGGGTCAAACTCACCAGAAGCCACTATTAAAAGAGCATTGAATGGGTATTCAGCATCCACTTGAATAGTCAGTCCCCATCATCAGCAGGATTCACTGGTAAAGGGGCTCCATATATATCATAAAACACAAGAGCAACACCAACATAGCGTAATCCTGTTTATTCATGTAAAAATCCCCTATACAGCAGTGTTCCCCTTAATCCTAACTACGTACATTGTAACATATTGAAAAAAGCAAGTAAGCAAGCCCAGAGGGCGCTGTCACCATGTCTGGCCGTCTAGGATGGGATGTGTGTTTCCCTGCAGACACCACACTATCTTCCTGGTGGATGGTAGCAGTCAGTGGAGCGCAAGCGACACTTCCGGATTATCGTGTAGGCCACGCCCTGACCGGTTTTGTCATCAAGGACTTCTACAGAGGGCATCGAAACCGGTCAGGGCGTGGCCTACACGACGATCTGGAAGTGACGCTTGCGCTCCACTGTCTCCACTGCTGCCATCCACCAGGAAGATAGTGTGGTGTCTGCAGGGAAACACACATCCCATCCTGGATGGCTAGACATGGTGACAGCGCCCTCTGGGCTTGCTTACTTGCTTTTTTCAATATGTTACAATGTACGTAGTTAGGATTAAGGGGAACACTGCTGCATAGGGGATTTTTACATGAATAAACAGGATTACGCTATGTCGGTGTTGCTCTTGTGTTTTATGATATATATGGAGCCCCTTTACCAGTGAATCCTGCTGATGATGAGGACTGACTATTGAAGTGGATGCTGAATACCCATTCAATGCTCTTTTAATAGTGGCTTCTGGTGAGTTTGACCCCCTGGGGGAGTGTGCATCACGTGGTGGAACATGCTTTCTTTCTGGTGAAAGGTGCACGCTTGGACATCAGTGATTTTACACCTATAAAAACCTTGAACTGTCTTCATCATTACCTTCTACATAGAGACTCTTATTTTTGTTCTGGCCACTTACTGTGACAATTTTTGTGGCTTTTATTTTAGCGCTGTTTTTAGTATTTTATGATTCAGTGTTTGATTGCTGGACTTTTTTACTACTCATTTATGCCAGTTAAAGAAATATATAATAATTCTGGTTTGATTCCCGCTCCCAGGAATTTTCCTCTGGACTGAATCCCTTCCATTTGATTAGATACTGAATACCCCCTTGTCTTTTCCTACATTCAAGGGGAGTTTCCACTTCTTATTACTCAGTTCCTTTAACCACAATTAGTACTGAAGGTCTCAGGTTCTGTTCCGGGAAGGCATCTGGTATATTTGAGCAATGACACATGAAAATCAGGATGAATTCTGAGTCAGGTAAAGAAAGTTCATATGCTGCCAAGTTAATTGTCTTAACTGCAAAGGGATCAATAGACTTAGGTCCCAGCTTCTTCAATGGGCATGGCAATTTTACTGTAGGTTTATAGTTGATAACCAGATCTTGTCTCCTGGGTTGAGGAATAGGTCTCCTTTTCTCCTTTATTCGAATATGTTCATAGTGTCTTCTTGAGCCTTGACCACAGCCCCTTTTAATTTCTGATTATTTTTCAGAAATAACTTGACTTTATCTTGCATTACTGGCACTGGTGAATCCAGAACTGTGTCAGACAGAAAGGATGAAAAAAATCCATAATCAGTAAAAAATGGTGCTTGGTTTATAGCACTGTACATGTAATTATTATAGGCTAGGGGTCTTGAACTCAAAATTGATGGGGGTCCAGATAATAAAATGTTCTTCCGGCAGGGGTCCGAATGTCATGTTTGCGCTATACCACATCACAGTCCCCCTGTACATCAGTGTTTCCAGTCGACCCCTCATACAATAGCCCCTTTACATCACAGTCCCCTCTTTACATCAGTGTCCTCAGCCCCCCTTCACATCACAACCCCCTTTAACATCACAATCCCTCTCTCTCTTTACATCAATGTGCACAGTCCCTCTTGAGGGCCAATTCACACCTGAATCGCACAGAAATATGGTCACTGCCAGTGTGATTTTCAGCCCATTAATTTGACTGGGCTGAAATTGCACTGGATTGCACAAAAAGTACTACATCCACTACTTTTCAAAAATGCACTGCACCAAATCACATTGCACTATGGCACCATGCGATCTGATGCAGGCAAACGCACTGCATTTGCGAAGTGTGATTGAGGTATTGTTCTGTCTCCACTATACGTTTCCCTGTGTGTAGCTCGATATGCACCTAAACCCTCCTATTCTGCAATAAGTCAGACTGAGTGTCATTTTGAAGCTTTATTAACAAAATAGGGTGGGTGAAACTATGGGAAGAAAGCAAAGTACACATAATCAGTATGTGAAAGACATAGAAATACAGTACAAAAAAGAAATGGATGGCAGTAAGATTCATACCCGCGTTGCTGCGATCAAGGACACAAAAGAATACAAGCCTCAGTCAACATTTGCTCTGGTAGCAGGTTCCTTCTCTCTCAGTCCCTAAGATGGAGTCGGAACTCCCATGATGCATCTGCTTCCTTTTCTTGAACTGAAGAATGATGGGGAGTTTTATTAAAGGTGAACAGTTTTCTAGTTTCTGCAAAACTGTAAATTTACCACCATCTCCATCCTTTGGTCAGGTCCAATATCGCAGGCAAACAACTAATAGATATCCTGCTGGAGGCAGAATACTCCCCGCCTGGTATTAACGGATAACACTATTTAGGTCCTCAGAAGAAAACAGCAATGTTGCGTACACATGATTGGAAATGTCGCCAGCAAAACTCAGATGAGAGATTTTGGTCGGAAAATGCGACCGTGTGTATGCTCCATCAGACTTTTGCTGGAGGAATTCCAGCCAGCAAATGATTGAGAGCATGTTCTCTATTTTTCGGTCAGAAAAAGTTCCTATCCAAAAATGCGATCGTCTGTATGCAATTTGGACGCGCAAAAAATCATGCATGCTCAGAATCAAGTACGAGACAGAAGCGCTCGGTCTGGTAAAACTAGCGTTCGAAATGAAGATGGCACATTCGTCACTGTGTAAATTTTTGGATCTTTTAATGCAGTGCATTCTTTTGTTCTTTATAATGCTAGAATAATGAATTTGTTTTGCTGCTGATATTCTGATATTCACACAGAGTTCTGACAAACTTATTTTTTTTTTTAAATCAAGATCTCCTGTTTTTTTTTTTTATTCCATAAAGATTTTATTGAAAAAATTTGCAGATAACATCAGCAAACAAAGATGATTCCATGAGCCCAAACAGGAAGATATACAGGTAGATTTCAACAGAACATATAAAATAGAATATGTTTCAACATCTCTACACAGTAAGCTGAATCATAGATGAGGATGCGGTGTTTGAGCATTTATATCGTAGGAGATGGAGCGCATAATAATAAAAAATACATAAATAATAAAATATAAATAAATAAATAAAAATAAATAAATAAAAAATAGCAAAATAAAAAATAAAAAAGGAAAAAAAAACAGGGAAGGAGGGGGAATAAAAGGGAGGAAGAGACAAGGGGAGAGGGGGCGATAGAGGGGAAGAAGGGGGAAGGGAAAGTAGGGGGGGTAGGGGAAGGAGAGGACAAGGCTTAATGAGGAGAGGGGGTGCAGAAGTTACCAACTACCCTCTCCAGCAACCAGTGGTTAAAACACTAAGGTACGTTACGCCAGTAGCGTGAGCCCGATTCTGCATATAAGGTCTGGGGTAATATGGCCCCAGTTCGGTATTAGTTTGCATTATCCAAAAGGTCTTGGTACGATTGAGAGCTTTTAAAGGTTGTCCAGGCTTCCCAGATAGCAGTGAATTTAGAAATATTATCTGAAGCAGTGTAGATCAGTTCCTCCATCTCAGCGACATGATTAATTTGAGTAGCCCATTCAGCCATGGAGGGCAGGGATGAGGACTGCCAATGTACTGGTATGCACATCCTAGCAGCATTAATCATGTGCATTGCAACCGACTTAAAGTACCTCCTTTTAGAAATTTTAGTCAGATGTAGGAGATACTGTGCTGGGCAAAATTCCAGCATGAGCAAAGACACCGTTGTTGTCAAATTGTGTACTTTATGCCAGAAGGGTTGGAGCATCTGGCAATCCCACCAAATATGGAAAAATGTACCTGGCTCCTTGCCACAGCGCCAGCATTGATCAGAGACTGACAGGGAAAATTTATGGACCAAGTCTGGGGTTTTGTACCAGCGGGTTTTCGGTTTGTACCCATTTTCCTGCACAGAAACATTCAGGGACCCTTTGTGAATGTATAAATGTATGCGGTCCCAGCTCTCCTCTTCTATCTCAGCACCCAAGACAGAATTCCAATAGGAGCGTTCTGAGTCTAAAAGTGCAGAGGTCTCCCCGAATAGGGAAGCATAGAGCATGGATATGACATGAATTTTGGGGGGGTCGAGCGAGAACAGTGACTCCAAAACTGTAGGGGTCTTTATGAAACCCTTTTTGCGGGACGGGTCATCTAGGAAATGTTTAAGCTGGATATAGGGTCAGAATAGAAATGAGCCTGTGTCAGAGAGCTCAGCAAGTTCAGCTTGCCGCATGAGCGGCCCCTTCGAAAAAAAACGTTTGGCTAGCATTTCAGTTTGCAGCCACTCGGATTTCAAAAAGGCTCCGGATAAGCCTGGGGGAAAATCCGGGTTGTATCTTACCGGAGTGATGGGGCACAATTTAGCCGAAACTGCGTGAACAGCGCAAGCCCTGTCAAACTCTTGAAGGGTGGCACCAATTAGAGGGTGGGTTAAAGCAACTGGAGATACATGTGCCTTTGAGAGGCAAGGGGTGTGGCGTAAGTCAGAGTTCGCTGTTAGGTATTCTAAAGTCACCCAATCCTTACATCTGCTATGCACCTTCCAGTCGACAATTTGCGCTAAATGTACTGCCCGATAATAGCGTTGCAGGTCAGGTAGGCCTATTCCTCCGTATGCCTTAGGAAGCACCAGCTTCTTACAGCTTATCCGTGGGGGTTTATTACACCAGAGGAAGGTTCTACATATGGACTTGTAAAGTTCAAAAAAGGAAGGTGGTAGGCATATAGGTAGTGTTTGAAGTTTGTAAAGCAGCCTGGGGAGGATCGTCATTTTAATTATGGATGCATGCCCAAACCAGGAAATTGTGCATTTATCCCATTTTTGGAGATCATGACGTATATTCTGTAATTCCTTTTGGAAGTTTCTGCTGTAAAGTTCTGCTAGATTAGTAGGAAGTTGGATAGCCAGATAGGTTATGGCTCCAGTTTTCCATTGAAAAAGAAAATTAAGTTGACAATGCTTGGCCAGCGTCGTGGGTAGGGATACATTCAACGCGAATGATTTGGAGTAATTGATTTTTTAGGTTGGACATTAGTTTGGAATGCTCCAAAATTTGCATGAGATTGGGTAAGGATGTAAGTGGTGAAGAAAGAAACAAAAGTAAGTCATCCGCAAAGGCCGCAATCTTAAATTCTTGGTCTTGAATCCTTATGCCTTTAACATCTGGGTTGGCTCGAATGCAACGGATAAGGGGTTCTAGCGTAAGTATGTACAGCAAGGGAGAGAGGGGGCATCCCTGCCTAGTTCCATCATGGATGGAGAAGGCGCTCGTCGGATTGCCATTAACCTTTACCTTAGCTTTAGGGTTAGCATATAATGAAAAGATGAAGGCCTGCATGCAGGGCCTAAGCCCCAGCGAGGTCAAGACAGCTTCCATGTAGTCCCAGGCCACTCTGTCGAATGCCTGTCCATTTCAAGTTCAGGGCCTTAATGGTGTTGTCCCTGGCCTCTCTTCCAGGGACAAACCCCACCTGGTCTAGGCCCACCCAGGCTGGAACGTGGTGAGACAGGCGAGTCGCCAAAATTTTGGCAAAGAGCTTGACATCCACGTTAAGCAAGGAGATTGGACAATAACTGGCTACGTTAGTAGGGTCCTTCCCTTCCTTGGGAATAACCGATATATAGGCTTCGAGAAGTCTATCTGAGCTACAAGAGTCGGTGGAGAGTGAATTAAATGCTTTAAGGAAGCTCGGAGCTATGACGTCTGCGAAGGTTTTAGAATACAGGGCCGTAAAACCATCTGGGCCTGGTTTTGTGGTTTTAAGTGCCTCTAGGAATTCTCCTGAGGTCAAGGGAGCTTCTAAAGTCAGGGAGTCAACAGATGACAGAGCTGCGGGGCTGTGTTGACTTAGGAAATCTCTAATTAATTCCTGGTGTTTCGAGAACGCAACAGGATTTGTGTCTCCTAAGCATAAGTTATATAGTTGCTGTAGAAGCAATGAAACTGCTGTGCTATGTCCTCATTTTTAGTGTGTATCCTACCCGTGGAGTCTACAATGCGATGGACTGTGGAAGCCAGTTTACGCTGCTGAGTAGCTCTGGCCAATAATCTACCTGGTTTGTTATCCTGCTCCAAGAAGAGTTTTTGGGAGACATTGCGCCGGCGCGCCCTTTTGAAAAGTTCTTCTAGTAAAAGTGTTCGCGTTTCCGCCAGTTCTTGTGAGGTTTTGAGTGCTAACGTGCATTTGTGCTGAGCCTCTAAGGTACGTATTTTGGTGTGCACCGCTAGTATTAGGGCTTGATGCTCTTTTTTTTCTGGGCCTAGGTCGAAAGTAACTGGCCTCTAATAACACATTTATGGGCCTCCTATTGTGTCATGGGAGAGACATCCGGCGTATTATTGCGACTAAAGAATGCTCCTATCTCTTGTTTAACTTCAGCTAGATCCCCAGGGTCTACAAGAAGGGATGAAATATTAGATAGTGCTGCGCTAATCCAAAACGCCCCTGTTAAGGGACTTAAAGTGATGGTGAATAACTAAAAAGTGGTGTAAATAGCATTAAAGTGTTGGCAATCCTCCATAAAACATCACACTCATCAAAATATATTGGCAATGCTAAAACCAGTGAAGACAAATCAATGTGTAAATATATTGCTAAAAAATCATTCACCATAAATAAAGTCATTAAATAAATACTCCATCCATAACTGAAAACATGTGCAGAGATCAATGGTGTCACCTAACATAAAAAACTAAGTGACTCAAATAGAGTGGCAAAAAAATAGCACATAAAGTGACAAGTGCAAAGTGAACCAAAAAAATTTTTTTTTGGGAAATGTAAACCAGTGCAATGTTCGCAGGTTGTTCAAAACTATAGCAAGCAATGGTGCTAGATAATGTGACTTGGAAGATTTGGCATGAACTAGAAGTGACAGTAGAACAAGGTCCTTATTTGTTTAAAATAAAGGTGATAGCGTCCTGACATGCAACGGTCGCTCCGTGGTGTTTGACTTAAATAACCCGGTGCTCAGCTTCGTGTACAAACACTCCTGTGAGAGATGGCCCCTTACCTTAAGGCAATAGGGCAAACGCATATAACCAGGGGTCTTTGCACAGGGTCCTTCTTGAAGCAATGGAGCAGGCGTGTATGACCAAGAATCTTTTTTGGGGGGGTCCTCCTAGGATGTAGAGCCCTATCCTCACGGTCCCAATTCCAGGGGGTGGTTCCCTCGGTAAATAGGGGGGATAAAAAACACGGGGAGCCCCAATAGTATAATACTGCTAGAACCAGTAGCTTTAATAAGGTAAAACACGGTACTCACATATAAAACAGCAATGATGTTCCTATCTCCGACGAGCGGCGAGCTCGTATTACTGACACAGCGTGTAGAGCCTGTCCCGTCCTTACGCGTGACGTCACACCGCACGTGACTTCATCCTCTGATGAAGTCACGTGCGGTGTGACGTCACGCGTAAGGACGGGACAGGCTCTACACGCTGTGTCAGTAATACGAGCTCGCCGCTCGTCGGAGATAGGAACATCATTGCTGTTTTATATGTGAGTACCGTGTTTTACCTTATTAAAGCTACTGGTTCTAGCAGTATTATACTATTGGGGCTCCCCGTGTTTTTTATCCCCCCTATTTACCGAGGGAACCACCCCCTGGAATTGGGACCGTGAGGATAGGGCTCTACATCCTAGGAGGACCCCCCCAAAAAAGATTCTTGGTCATACACGCCTGCTCCATTGCTTCAAGAAGGACCCTGTGCAAAGACCCCTGGTTATATGCGTTTGCCCTATTGCCTTAAGGTAAGGGGCCATCTCTCACAGGAGTGTTTGTACACGAAGCTGAGCACCGGGTTATTTAAGTCAAACACCACGGAGCGACCGTTGCATGTCAGGACGCTATCACCTTTATTTTAAACAAATAAGGACCTTGTTCTACTGTCACTTCTAGTTCATGCCAAATCTTCCAAGTCACATTATCTAGCACCATTGCTTGCTATAGTTTTGAACAACCTGCGAACATTGCACTGGTTTACATTTCCCAAAAAAAATTTTTTTGGTTCACTTTGCACTTGTCACTTTATGTGCTATTTTTTTGCCACTCTATTTGAGTCACTTAGTTTTTTATGTTAGGTGACACCATTGATCTCTGCACATGTTTTCAGTTATGGATGGAGTATTTATTTAATGACTTTATTTATGGTGAATGATTTTTTAGCAATATATTTACACATTGATTTGTCTTCACTGGTTTTAGCATTGCCTATATATTTTGATGAGTGTGATGTTTTATGGAGGATTGCCAACACTTTAATGCTATTTACACCACTTTTTAGTTATTCACCATCACTTTAAGTCCCTTAACAGGGGCGTTTTGGATTAGCGCAGCACTATCTAATATTTTTAAGTCCTTTTAAGGTTTGGTTTGCACCTACATCCAGTGCATGCAGCTTGTCCGTAGTACTATTTTAGACTCTGGCCTTGTTAGCGCGGGAATAATTTCTTTATTCCACAAGAAGGGATGCATTTAATTTTCAAAGTTTGGTGGAGGTGACCATATCGGGGAATTGTAGAGTAATTGTGGTGGGGTGATGGTCAGACAGCGCCATGTTCTCGATTGATGCACTGTAAAGATAAGGTAAGTCTGCTTGCATTAAAAATAGGTAGTCCAGTCTCGAGTACCTGTTGTGCGAAAATGAGAAAAAAGTATAGTCTCTGTCTCGGGGGTACAGGGTCCTCCAGGAGTCGTGTAACACTAAGGATGCAAGCTGGAGCTTGATTTGGCGAAGGGCAAAGTAGGGGAGGGAGGAGGTGCAAGTGGAGGTATCCAGTAGGGTGTCAAGAGGTATGTTGAGATCACCCCCACAATTAAAAGCCCTGATTGAAAGAGCGTGAGTTTTGCAAGAACCTCCCGCAGAAATGTAACTTGTCTAGAGTTGGGGCAGTACACATTAGCGAACAATACCAGCCTGTTTCTCCATAAGCCCTTCAAGAAAATAAATCTTCCCTCCAGGTCTATTAGTTGGTCCTCAATGTCTAAAGTTAACCCTTTAGAGAGTAGGATGGATACTCCCTTAGTCACAGAGTTAGGGCAGGTGGCATGGTAAGCATTGGGAAAGTAATCATTATGGAAGCATGGGGCAAAGCCCGATTTAAAGTGCGTTTCTTGAATAAAAAAGATTTGTGCTCTAAGTCTGTGTGCTTCTGCCAGGACGCGTTTTTCAGGGATGTTTAGTCCTTTAGCGTTCAGAGAATATACTTTAAGAGAGAGGGGGACTGAACGTGTCGAGTTAAGCGTCATGGTATGTGTTGAGGCATAAATACACTGGGATGAGGTTATTAGCAGACAACCAAAGCCGTTATGTGCTGGAGAGGGCAGTGGGGGAGGAGAAGAAGGGAAGACAAGAAGAGAAGAAGAGCAAAATGGAAAGAGAAAAAGGAAGGGTGGTGGAGAAAAAGAAAAAAAAAAAAAGGGGGGGAACCCCTTATGGAGAGCGAGGAGTGAGACCTCGTAGAGAAACTTCCGGGAGGTGGAGACAGGCCTGCTCTTACACCTACATAGACCAGGAAAGGGTAAAATTGGGATGAGGGGATGGAACCCCTTATGGAGAGCGAGGAGTGAGACCTCGTAAAGAAACTTCCGGGAGGTGGAGACAGGCCTGCTCTTACACCTACATAGACCAGGAAAGGGTAAAATTGGGATGAGGGGATGGGGAGCCGGAGATTTTTAAAGGGGAATCAGCCACTCTGAGGTAGGATGTAAGTCTAACACCGGATTAATAGATAGTATCGACAAACCAGGGCTAACAAACCAGAAACAAAAGTAACATACAGAACAGCATCAACAAGCATGAGCTAAGAGGCTCAGGAGGGGGTTCACTCAAGTTAGTACAGGTTTCATTCCTAGTCCACTCCCATTAAGCCCCAAAGCTAAAGCTATACTCTATAAAGGAGATTCGGAAGTTCGGACTGTTGGAGGATTAGTTTCGCTAAAGCTCTCTTCAGCCGAGAGGTAGATGCTATCGAGCATTGGCCTTCATGTCAATAAGCTGGGTTGTGGCCGTAATACCCTTGCACTGTCTGAAGTTCAGCTCACTTACATCCATAGTTTCAAACAGTACATTGTACAAACAGCCTAGCCTACCCTTCCGGTTGCCTCCATGGAGGAGTTGCAAGCAGAGATATCAATGTCCACAGAAGTATGAGGAGTCACTTGTACCTCTGGCAATTCAGTCCCCAGGGAAAAGGGGCAGGCAGCCAGAATAGCCAGCCCTGAGGTCCCGTAGGGCCCACCTCCATAACAGGAGTAAAATCAGGCCCTCAGTAGAACAGTGACATCTCCACCAGCAACTTTGTAATACTGTCGGTCCGTCAGGGGGACCTTCCCTCTCGTCCACTGATTCGTGTGGCCCCTGGTTTGCCATGAGTCACATGAAGCAGGCAATATTTTCCCCCAGTTAGCATGTGCGCATTATTACCTCCATGATGGCAGACCTATTCAGAGCTACTTAAGGTATCAGCATTGCGAAAAATTCAAAAATTAAGTATCATACAGCAATAGTGATGCAGCATAGTCACAAAGCCAAACTGTAATCTAAGTGTCTTGAACTCCTACATGTGAGTATTCTTAAACTTGGCTCGGTCAGGGCCTGAATTGCAAAAGAAGTTAGTTACACCCTAAAGCATAGCACGTTGAGAGCTCACTGCAGCTTAGACCGGGCAAAAAAAAAAAAAAAAAGGATAATTAATTATTGTGTGCCAAGGTCCAGAGCCGTAAAGATAGTTCATGGCAAAAGGCCTCCTGGTTGCATAGGTGTTGTGAAGCCAAAAGAGAGGAGGACGATCGTCAGGAGCCATCAGCATGCAGGCTAGGTACAATTATGGATGATGCGACAGGATCAAAAACACAAACATGAGTCTCATATTCGGTGTCAGCGAGTAACACTTCAAGTAAATTTAGACGTCTGCATAAGTCCCAATCCGAGGGTCCTTCATAAGTTTGAACAGTAAACAGGAATTGTAGGTGGTGACAAAAATGCCAACAAGGATGTAGAGGGGTTAGAGTATATGGCTACTCACATAACCAGTTGCTTTAGGCTCAGTGACTTGTCTTTCGACGAGCCGATGAGGGTGAGGATCTGGGGTCACGGTCAGTGAGATCATCTGGACCTCATTTCGGTAAATTGGAGGCAAATCTGTGGCGTCTCTGGCGGTTGCGTTGCGAGCTGGGGGTCATCTCATGTTGGGTAGCAATCCAGGGTTCAGATTGCATGTACCCTCCTGTACCACTCTGGCACAGCAATCACAAGGATGTCCGGGGTGTCACAGAATGCTTGTAGATCCATTGGTGTACGCAGTAAGGCTGTGCGATTTCCAACTGTCGCAGATAAACAAAAAGGAAACTTCCAACAATACATAACATGTGTGTCCCGTAAAGCGTTGAGAAGGGGACGAAGCTCACTTCTATGCTGAAGCGTGATTGCAGATAAGTCTTGGAAATGATTGTGAGCTAATCGTATTATATCTTCCTTCTGTTTGAAGCTTACCAGGCAGCAGACTGTCTCTTGGTGGCTCACCTTCCCGTCCTCTAGAACTAAGGGCCCTGTGACATCTTTCCATCTCTATGGGCGCATCTGGGGGCCTGCCAAGGAGTGTATTGCATATTGCCCACGCTGCTGGCTGTAACTGGGGGCCTTCTATTGTTTCAGGGATCCCCCTAAATCACAGTTTGCGCCTCCGAGCCCTATTGTCGAGATCCTCAATGTGGCGATGCATCTCAAAGAGATGCTGGGCATGTGTATCAGTAACTTTCTGTACCTGTTTAATCGCTGCTCCATGTGTCATCGCCGCTGATTCCACCATCTCTACACGTGATGCCACAGCCTTGATGTCAGCTATCAGATCTGAGATTGCGGTGGTTAGTGTGCTTTTTATGTCCATCGCCACTAGTTAAAGATCTGCCATACTGAGGAATGGGGACCGCTGTGGGACATAGCTGGTGGGGTTCGGGTGCCCCCCGAGCGCAGGTGCATTGGGCAGGCTGATCTGACTGGTGGCAGCGTGGCTGGAGGCCTGGGTAGAGGCCTGCGAGTCCGCCTGTTGGGAGCGGAATATATGTGCGTTTGCCGAAGCTGTCTCGCTGATGGAAGCTAGTATGTCAGCCCTGGATGTCGGAGCACGCTGTTCAAGCAGCCATCTCGATCCGTTGCTAGGCCATGCCCCCAAGATCTCCTGTTTTTTTGATAAATTTTTAAATTATTTTCTAGTGATCTCCATAATTTTTTTTTTTGTGTGTGTCAAGTTTCCACAACAACATTATTATCTTGTATTTTTAAAGCTCAAGGAGGTTGGTTGTTGTCCCTTGTTAATTTGACATTGTATTTTTGAAATGTACCTGCCTACTCACAAACAAACTGTCCTTCTCGAAGAAAAACACATAGGCAAGTATTTTCAGAAAAAAAATTTCCATTTATTCTGGCTCATAACAAAATAAAGAGGAAGGCAATGCTGGAGAAACTGCTTGAATTTGCAAAGCCTTTGTACCCCAGGGCACACATCAACTCTTTGTAACTAAAAATTGGTAGCCTGAGAAGTCCATATAATAGGGAGCACAATCTGGTCCAGGACTTCCAGGGATCAGGAACAGCAGCAGATGACATATATGTCCCCAGGCTGTGGTACTACAACAACCTGCGTCTTCTGTCAGACCAGACTGAACCCAGGCCATCACTTTCATGTCTTCCTTGCAACCTTCCCTCCACGCTTCCCTGCAGCCTTCCTTAGAGGCTGTGGCTCTGGAGGTGGACTTCTGGCAGGAGGAGGAGGATGTGCGAGCGCACATAAGTGCATGTTCACACCAATTTGGCCCCTCAACCCCTTCTGAAGGGCCTGAAAAATTATATTCTCACACATGAGGCGTTGGCCCTCCTCCATTTGCTGCAGTTTTGCAGCTACATAGCAGCCATGGGCCTCTTCAGCATCGGGGGGTGTTTTCAGGGCCGCATTAGCGTCCTTAATGAGGCCCAGTGCTGCATCCTCCACGTTACTCCCCTTCCTGGCCCTTTTTGTTGTAAGGCGGAGGGGAGGCACCTGGGATTTGGTGAGGCTACTGGGCCTGGCCACCTCCTGGCTGACACTTACCCCCGCCTCCTCCTGTCTGCCACATTCCAGAGCCTCATCCTGGCTAAGGTCTTCCTGTGTATGAAAAAGGGACATAGTTTTAGTTTTTGGTTCATCAATCACACACAATTTTCAGCTCATGACTGTTGCAAATTGAATGTTAATAAATATAAAAGACTATCATTCTGAGCCCAGCTTTTTTCATTTTTGTCCCAATCGTTTGTGGCCCCTATTGTCTATTGATATGTCAAACACTTTTTGTTCAATCATTCATTTGTTATCAATAACATCTAGTTAACAACAATAATTTCGGACAATAAACATGTTCAAAAATACTATACCTGGCTCCAGCTGGGCTCCTCAACTTCTTCCAGGACGGAAGGTCCAGGTTGGTCCTCGGAAGCCTCAGCTGGGGTTGAGGGAATGGTTGAGGGAAGGGAGGATGGAAGTGTAGAAAGTGATTCCCTGGCTTCCATCTGGTCTTTCAGAAACCGAATCCTGCTGTAGTACCACAGACTGGGTACATACACATCCTTTGCTGCTGCTCCTGATTTCATGGAAGCCCGGACCTTATTAAGCTCCTTCCTATATGTGCTTCTGAAGCTACCAATTTTCTTCTCCACAAACTCGATGTCTGCATGAGGGACCTGCGTCTTCACAAATTGCAGCAGTTTCTCCAGCGATGCCTTCCTAGCTGATTTATTTCGATATAAGGGGTTTTTCAACCTCCCACAAATTTCTCATATCCCTATATCTGTCTATGAACTGGCCCATGAATTCCGTGTCTTTGAATTGTTTCATATTTGCTGCAAGACAAAACACAAGACAAAAACACTAATATCGGGTTAAACTCTCCTAATCTTATCCCAATATAGGCCTCAATCTCGAATCAGTATAGGCCACTGATGTCCCAAGTTAAAATGTTACCTTCGTTCTCACGATCGGCTCTTCCTCCACTCACAGATCCTACGTACGACACGCTCATTATATACACTGCGCATGCATGAAACTCCACCCGCCCCTGACGTTCTTTCTAGAATATTCCCCGCCCTTTCTCTTTCATCGCAGTGGGAGAGGAACATGGTGGAGACACAGCAGGTGCGTAATAGCAGTAACGAGGAGGAAAGCCCGGAGCCAGAAACCTCCCGATCCCGTAGGAGATTTAAGGCCTCAAATATGGCTTTTGTAGAGCTGGTGGAGATGGTGGACATCTTGAAGAGGGCCAACTATGACGGGAAGTATGGACCTTACCTAAGCCCAAATGTGAGAAAGACCAGGATCATGTCTAAAGTTGTGAACAGTCTGCACAGGAATTTTGGGGTACGACGATCCAATTGAGCAATTGAAACGCTGGTCAGACCTGAAATTGAGGGAGCAGGATCAGTACAGAAGGATCAAGAAAGTGATTCTAAAAAGTAAGTACTGTTCAGTTCGCACCAGAACATGTGAACAGGCAAAAAATTTGTTCGAACACGCGAACACCGTTAAAGTCTATGGGACTCGAACATGAATAATCAAAAGTGCTCATTTTAAAGGCTTATATGCAAGTTATTGTCATAAAAAGTGTTTGGGGACCTGGGTCCTGCCCCAGGGGATAGATCAATGCAAAAAAAAGTTTAAAGTTTTTTGGGAGCAGTGATTTTAATAATGCTTAAAGTGAAACAATAAAAGTGTAATATTCCTTTAAAATTTGTACCTGGGGGGTGTCTATAGTATGCCTGTAAAGGGGCGCGTGTTTGCCGTGTTTAGAACAGTCTGACAGAAAAATGACATTTGAAAGGAAAAAAAGTAATTTAAAACTACTCGCGGCTATTAATGAATTGTCGATCTGACAATACACATAAAAGTTCATTGATAAAAACAGCATGGGATTTCCCCACAGGGGAACCCGAACCAAAATTTTTTTTAAAAATGGCGTGACCCTTTCCTTGTGGTTGTGGGGACCCCCAGATCCTGCCCCCCGTGTGAAATGGTAAGGGGGTACAAAAGTACCCCTACCATTTCACAAAAAACTGTCAAAAATGTTAAAAATGACAAGAGACAGTTTTTGACAATTCCTTTATTTAAAGTCTTCTATCTTCTTTCTTTTTTCTTCTGGTTCTTCCTCCTTTGTTCTCGTCCGGCATCTTCCTCCGGGGCGTCTTCTTCCCTTCTTCTTGGGCCGCTCCGCATCCATGAGGAAAGTCCCCGTCAAGTCCCCGTGTGTCAGAGGGGGGCGGGGTCACCGGGTGGCCCCGCCCTCCGTTATTTAAGAACCGTCAGAAGACGAGAAGCGTCACACAGCGGGAGCCTCCCATCATGGATGCAGAGCGGCCCGAGAAGAAGAAGGGAAGAAGACGCCGCAGAGGAAGATGCCAGACGAGAACACCGGAGGAAAAACCAGAAGAAGATGGTGGAAGAAACCAAAAGGAAGATAGAAGATAGATGGAAAAAAGAAGACTTTAAATAAAGGAATTGTCAAAAACTGTCTCTTGTCATTTTTACCAATTTTGACAGTTTTTTTGTGAAATGGTAGGGGTACTTTTGTACAGGGGGGAGGGGGGATCTGGGGGTCCCCTTGTTAAAGGGGGCTTCCAGATTCAGATAAGCCCCCCGCCCACAGACCCCCACAACCACCGGGCAAGGGTTGTGGGGATGAGGCCCTTGTCCCTATCAACATGGGGACAAGGTGCTTTGGGGGGCTACCCCAAAGCACCCTCCCAATATTGAGGGCATGTGGCCTGGTACGGTTCAGGAGGGGGGGCGCTCTCTCGTTCCCCCTCTTTTCCTGCTGCCTGCCAGGTTGCGCGCTCGGATAAGGGTCTGGTATGGATTTTTGGGGGACCCCACGCCATTTTTTTTATTTTGGCGCGGGGTTCCCCTTAAAATCCATACCAGACCTGAAGGGTCTGGTATAGATTTTGAGGGGGACCCCACACCATTTTTTAAAAAAAATTTTGGCCGGGGTTCCCTTAATATTCATACCAGACCTGAAGGGCCTGGTATAGAATTTAGGGGGATCCCCCACGCCATTTTTTTTAAATTTTGGTTCAGGGTTCCCCTGTGGGGAAATCCCATGCCATTTTTATTAATGAACTTTTATGTGTATTGTCGGACCGACAATTCATTAATAGCCGTGAGTAGTTTTAAATGACTTTTTCCTTTGAAATGTCATTTTGCTGTCAGACTGTTCTAAACACGAGAAACATGCGCCCCTTTACAGGCATACTATAGACACCCCCCAGGTACGAAATTTAAAGGAATATTACACTTTTATTGTTTCACTTTAAGCATTATTAAAATCACTGCTCCCGAAAAAACGGACGTTTTTAAAACTTTTTTTTGCATTGATCCATATCCCCTGGGGCAGGACCCAGGTCCCCAAACACTTTTTATGACAATAACTTGCATATAAGCCTTTAAAATTAGCACTTTTGATTTCTCCCATAGACTTTTAAAGGGTGTTCCGCGGCTTTCAAATTTGCCGCGAACACCCCAAATTGTTCGCTGTTCAGCGAACTGCCGATGTTAGAGTCGAACATTAGTTCGACTTGAACTTAAAGATCATCCCTACTGTTGTACAGTTTAAAATGGCTACTTTCATGTTCGTGGGCACAGTAATTGGTCGCAGTAAACATTGTTTGTTTGCCAACTAAATACAATGTTTTGGGCAGGTACACGGTTGACTACATTTGGTCATGCTAATTTGTATTAAAAGAAGTTTAGGACATTGTTGTCTAGATGTGTTTGAAACTAGAAAGCATTGCAAACATGATTCAGTATAATGTAAGGAGAGGACACTCAGCAGCTATTTACACATCTGGACTCAGGAGCACTAGTGTGGGACACAAGAACAAACTTTTTAGGGTGTCCCACACAGGTACTCCAGTGGATACTTGGGGTGTCTCCATGTGAGAAACGTGTCCAAAAAAAGGTAAGTATTCCAGCTTTGGTAAGGGAAAAAATCATGTCTTCAGCTTGGAACTCTGCCAAAACAGACAATTGTACCCCACTTCCAAGCAATGTTTCATATTCCTATTTCTGGCCACAAATATCTATGTGCCAAGTATACCTTTTGTTTCATTCTCATAGGGGAGAAAAGACCCCGGATGTCTGAGGACACCGGGAACCCCCCCCCATCTCCTGAAGGGGAACAGAGGACACCACAACCAGAGGATGTGGAGGAAGGAGAGGTGGTTGAAATTGTCACCACAACAGGTGAGTGTCTGAGACCACAGATTCAGGTAATAGATGTATTCCTGAATATTTATAATACATGGTGTGTATTTTTTCTTTTAGGTGATGTGCATGTTGTGGAAGAACAATCTCCTCATTTCACCAGTGACAATGCACAAAGGCTAATTCAGGACATAATGTTTTGTAGTCAGGATTTAGACATCAAAGCAAAAAACAATTGACATACTAGGAAGAATATAAATACCAACAAAATGACACCATTTTCTATTTTTGGGGACCAATTTTTTCTAATTTTTGACGCATTTTAAAAGCCACATTTTGAAGAAGCACACAGTGTGTCAACATGTGCTATCTGCCATTATGGGATATCAATGTAAGCATTTTGTGGGTGCAACCCCTTCCTCATAACTCAAGCAGGTGAGAGGAAAAGGTTGCACCCCCAAAACACATCCATTGATCCCCCATGATGGGAGATAGCACATGTTGACATTAGGTATGGGATCAGAAAGAAAATCCCCATTTTGACTCCAAATTTGTGTGCATCTTCAAAATTTGGCTTTTACAGGGGTGACATCACCCCATCTGATGAAGGCAATATCAACACATTTTCGACACTATAATGTCTGATATTGCCTTCAGTTTTTCAATGTTGAACTTTGTAAGTTCCTGAGTTGTGTATGTTATGTTTTGAAACATGCCTGTTTATGTACTAAAAAAAAATATTCAATGTAAAACTTTATAAAACCAAGATGTTGTTTTTTACCCAAAAAGATTTTACAACGCACATGTGAATGTGCACGGAGTAAAAGATTTTATACTTAATGTGTGGCTTCTTCTTTCAATGCTCAATACCAGTTGTTGTATTAGTTGGTGTTTACAGTGACAATGGGTGTTATTTAATAATGGAAAAACCACTTGGCACTACAAGTGCACTAGGAGAACCTAGGAGACAGATAAAAGAAACACAAGCAGTAAATCAAAATCAAGATTTTATCAGATCAAATTTTTTTTTTTAATATCTAATATAATTACAAATTTGCTGGCATAGCCATGGCCCCCCTACCCGTAAAATAATCTACATATTTTTGATGCACTTCACGGGTGCTGGGGGGGAGCAAGCCAGGACTGCCAGCTTCCAGGGCCATTATTGTAGTTTCTGAAAGTCCGGCCTCAAGCCCAACTGAGGCAACATAATTCAGAGCATTTCTCTTCAAAAAGTTGTGAAGTATGCAGCATGCTAGAACTATGTGGTTCAGTTTGTACTCCGCCATATTTATTGCTGTAATAAATAGGCAGAACTGGCTGGACATTATCCCAAAGGCATTCTCCGTGACTCTTCTGGCTCTGGCCAGCCAGTTAATTAAAAACCCTCTTCTCCGGGGTGGGGGTCGTCTGGGGGAATGGCCTCATCAGGTGATCACCCAGACCAAATGTTTCATCAGCGATAAAAACAAATGGGAGTCCTTCCACATTCTCTTCCGCAGGTGGCAATCCCAAGCCACCACTCTGGAGACGTGTGTAGAACTCCGTCTGGGCAAAGACTCCACCATCCGACATCCGGCCATTCTTCCCCACATCCACATAGAGAAACGTGTATGTCGCCGACACCACCGCCATCAACACAATACTACGAAACCCCTTATATTTAAAATAGTGTGACCCCGAATGGGGTGGTGGAACGATGTGGACATGCTTCCTATCGATTGCCCCTCCGCAGTTGGGAAAGTCCCAATGATGAGCAAATTGGGAAGCCACAGTCTGCCATTCATTCATGTGGCATTGAAGGAAACTGTGGAGTCAAAAAGAAAAAAAAAAAAATAATAGTACTTTTGCACATAACATTGCAAACAGATTAGACACAAACATTCTTGGCCAACATCAGTATAACATTTATTTTAAGGAGCATTTAAAGACAAAAATATAAGGTCTACTTATCAGATTCCTCACCCCCTCTAATGGCCCATTGGAAACATTTTAGGGGGGGGGGTTATAAATGAGTTTTGGCCCCCAAAAAAAGCCTCTGGCACTCTGCCTGAATTTAAAGACAACAATAACATTTGGACACATTTTAGGGGGTCTTTAGGGTAAAGCACTACAATGGATCTGACAAAATACATTGTTAAGTAACTAGGCTAGGTGTATATGGGCCCAGGAAAGCATGCTGGGGAGGTTAGTGAAGGCAAATGTGCATGAAGGACAAAAAAGAGCACTAAAAGCTTACAGCATGCATGGGCACAAAGGGGACATTCACAGCATATTACAATCATGGTAATTAGGGAATGATGAAAGAAATACAAAATATTAGCATACATGAAATACATAGAATGTGATGTTAAGGAGAAAACGTATCCTAATATAGTCCTTCTGCAGGACCTGTATGATGGCAGAATAGGTCTCTGGAATAATGATCCCCAGAGCCTGGGGGGAGATGCAACGTGGCGACTAGCCTCTGCTCCGGAGTGATGGCTTGCTGCATGCAGGTGTCCTGCTTTGTAATATAAGGGGAGAGCAAAGCCAACAGACGGTGAAAAAGGGCATCTGTAATCTGGAGAAATGTCTCCTGAAATCATCAGTATTAGTCTCCTGGATCTCCCACAACAAAGACACGTGAGAGAATTGGTCACGCTGGAGTAACCAATTCTTGGGCCATGTACTCCTCCCCACCCTGTTCATGGACTGGGCTTGGGTCAAAGCAAGAACCCCAACACCAAGCCCCCGCAGAGCACGAACTCTACGATGAGCACGTACCCACAACATGGCTTCAAAATGGTCGGCTAGTCAGAACGAACTAACAGAATGCACTGAAGAACAGAACGGTCTGTGAAGAGCGAGCTGAAAATCAGAAATGAGCGGACAAGAACGCACTGAAAAACAGATACGAACTGACTACACACACTGGAAACCGGGTACAAACCCACAAGCACAAACTGAAGAGCAGTAATGGACTGAAGAGCACAAGTCTGAAAAGCGTGAATCGTCTCTCACCAAACTTCTACTAACACGAGATAAACTGGCTATTGAACTTCCGTTTTCTAGTCTCGTCGAACGTGTTGTGCGTCACCGCGTTCTTGGCGGTCGGAATTTGGTGTGACCATGTATATGCAAGACAAGCTTGAGCGGAATTCCGTCCGAAAAATCATCTAAGATTTTTCTGACAGAAATTCCGCTCATGTGTACGCGGCATAAGACCAAATTAGAGACTGGTCTGAGGAACAACTTTGTTTGTTATTGTGAACTTTAACTTTGACGATTCTGACTCTTCTGTCTTCACTTGGAAGAGTTTTATTGATAAGGCCTAAAGGCCACTTGTTTCTTTGGGACTGACAGTCCTTCTCAAGAACAACATCACCCTCCTTTAGATTAGGCTTGCTCCCCTGCCACTTTTATTTGTGGTTGCAAAGTAGAGATGTACTGTTTCCTCCACCTGTCCTAAAAGGTGTTTGCAAGGCTTTGAACTTATCTCCAATGGCGCAAATACTTTATTCTTTAGTGATGAAGTCTCCAGGAGGAGCAGTGACTGCTCCAGTTTTCTGGGTTAGGAATGTTGCTGGAGTTAGTAAAGTAGAGTGCTCTGGGTCATTTGGGACTGGAGATAGAGGTCTTGCATTGATGATGGCTGAGACCTCTGCCATAAAGCTTGTCAGACTCTTGTGAGTGAGCCTTGCAGTTCATACTTAAGGGAGGTGGAATCAAGTATACTGTGAGCTATGCTGATCATTCTTTCCCAGGGTCCTCCCATGAGTGATGAGTGAGGTGAGTTGAAAGTCCATGTACAGCCCTGATCACTAAGATGCCTCTCCACTGCTTTGGTGTCAATGTTTGAAGAAATGTATAGCTCTTTGGCTGCCACAACAAAGTTAGTGCCTCTGTCTGAACGAATGTGTTTCATAGGGCCTCGAATAGCAATGCATCTAAATGTCTAAAACATAGGTGTGCGCAGCCTATTGCATTAGGGTGTGCACCCGAAAGCTCCAACACATATGCGTTTGACATATTTACTGGCCTCTTCCCCTGCTCTCCATCCTGAAACAATGGGAGGAAGGGGGAGCAAGGGAGCACATGGGAGACCCGGGCAACAGAAGGAAGAGGAACAGGGAAATGAGGGGTGGCATATATTAGTACCAATCCCATATATTTTCCTCCTGTGGCAGCTGAATGTTGACAAAAGGGAGAGGAGAAGCATACTTTCAGCTGCTGCAGGAGGAAAATACAGATCAGTTCCACTAAATTCCACCCACGCCACCTCTCCTGTCCAGGTTCTGAGGGTCAGCAAGGAAGGGTTGTGGTTTACCTGTCACCTGCCCACCATTGACAGGTTGCAAACCCCAGAATTAGGGTGTGCCCAGGCACACCTGGCACACCCCTTGCGCATGCCTATGGTCTAAAAGCATTTATGAAACTGGATGTGTCCATAGACTCAATCACTTCAATGTGATCAGCTCTGATGGTCATACAGATGAATATGACCGCCCAGCGCTTATTGCTTACATGACTGCCTCTAGTGTGGCATGTAGCAACAGACCAGGGGCCAAAGACATCAAGGCAAACATTTGTGAAAGGAAGGTCTTTGACTGAGCCTATCAGCTGGAAGATTAGCCATCTTTTGCATTTGTAGTATGCCACGAAGCTTGCGACAAGTAACACATTTGAAGATTACACCCCTCACACATCTTTTAGCTCCAACTATCCACAAGCCAGCAGCTTGTAAAGCCCCTTCTGTAAATAGTCATCCTCAGGGGCGGACTGACAACTGATGGGGCCCCTGGGCAATAGGAGACCATGGGGCCCCCAGGTTTAACCACTTCCGGACCGCCCCACGTATATGTGCTGCGCCAGGTATGCACTTCAGGGTGAAATCATGTAACTGTATGCGATTTTGATTTCACAGCGGAAGCCAATCAGTCAGTGGCGGCTGGCGGGGTTTTTTTTTTTGGGGGGCGGCAAACAACCCCCCCTCCCTGGGCCGCCGGTGGAGCGGCACTAGCACAACTGCCCCTACCCCATGCTCTGCCACCCAAGCACAACCTATTTTGAAGTCTATTAGAGCTGGCTCTAATCAGGTGCAAAAAAAAAAAAACAAAAAAAACCTGGCTGCTGTAATTCATGCGCCCGGTGCCCTTAAAGGGGCCAGACACATGAACAGGGGGTGGCTGCGGACAGATTCATGTATGTATTCCACTGTATATAGGGGTGGCGAGGAGAGAGGGGGGCGGCGCACGGACGCCTCTATTGGACAGGCCGCCACTACAATCAGTGGGACACAGCGAGAGGAAATCAGTGAGTCCAGCGGACCAGATATCCACCAGGACCCACAGATTGTTCCCGAGGCAGACAGAATGGCGGTCTGCCTATGTAAACAAGGCAGATCGCCGTTCTGTGACAGGAGAAGACCTCTCCACAGTTAGAAAGCACTCCCTAGGGACACATTTAGGCTCTGTTTCCACTAGTACAACTTATCATGTGACTTTGGACACAAAGTCGCATAACAAGTCATAGCCCATTGATTTCAATGGCACCCGTTCCCATCTATGCGACCTAAAGTTAAAGTGACTTTGAAAAGGTTCCTGCACTACTTTGATGCAACTTTGATCTAGAGACTGTAAAGCTGTACTCAAAGTCGCACTAAATCACACGACTTTGGGGCTCGCAATAGTGGAAACATAGCCTTAACCCTTTGATTGCCCCTGATGTTAACCCCATTCCCTGCCAGTGTCATTAGTGCAGTGCATATTATTTAGCACTGATCACTGTATTGCTGTCACTGGTCCCAAAAAAGTATCAAAAGTGCCACTTAGGGGTTTATTTACTAAAGCTAGAGAGGGCAAAATGAGTCACAATTCTGCAGAGAAACCAATCAGCTTCTAACCTCGGCTTGTTTTATTAAGCTTTAGCAATAAAACCTGGAAACGGATTGGTTTCTCTGCAGAATTGTGACTCATTTTGCCCTCTCTAGCTTTAGTAAATAAATCCCTCTGTGTCTGATTTATCTGCCGCAATGTCGCAGTCCCGCTACAAGTTGCTGATCACAGCCATTACTAGTAAAAAAATAAAAATAAATTCCATAAAAATATCCCATAGTTTGTAGACTTTTATGCAAACCAATCAACATAAGCTTATTGGGATTTTTTTTTAACAAAAACATGTAACAGAATACATATTGGCCTAAACTGATGAAGAAATTTGATTTTTTAATTTTTTTTTATTGGATATGTTTTATAGCATATTGATTTTTTTCAAAATTGTCAGGCTATTTTGTTTATAGCACCGAAAAATAAATACCGCCAAAAAAAGCTCTATTTGTGTGAAAAAAAAGGACATTAATTTTATTTGGGTACAACATAGCACTACCACGCAATTGTCAATTAAAATAACGCAGTGCCGTATCGCAAAAATTTAATTTCAATATCTTTTTTTTTTGCATTCTTTTCACAACACTTGGGGGGGGGGGGGTGCTTTGGTGAAATATCAAGGTTTTAAATTGGCCCCTAAAGTCTCATTTTTGAGACAGAGAAAGGGACTGAGGAGACATCCCCAGTCCCTGTCTCTGTAACCTAAACCTGCCCATTCATTAACTGAAGCTTAGTAAACGCAGATATACCTGCAGCTGCTGCAGGGAGAGGAAAGGAGGGGGCACTCTGGAGGTACTCCAGAATACCCTTTACATCCTCCAGAGTGCCCCCTTAGTAATAGTGTACTAAGGGGGTACTCTGGAGGAAATAAGGGGGCACTCTGGATGATGTAAAGAGGCACTCTAGAAGCACTAAAGGGCACTCTGGGAGGTACTAAGTTAGTACCTTCAGAGTGCCCTCTTGCATCCTGTAGAGTACCCCTTAGTGCCCCCTTATGTCCTGTTCCTCGAGAGTGCCCCTATTTAAATACCTCCTGGCCTGGTCACAACTCATGACCCTTAAAACACTTTAGAAAAAAAAATCTTGTAGGTGATTCTGAACTGTGCATCCGCAGTATGGAGCCAGCCGATTAGTAAACTGCTGAGACGGCCGCCTACCCTCAATAGGCCATTTTCATCAAGAAATGGGTCAAGCTTTTGCAAAGCACTGTCAGTGGGAATTGATTTTCTGTTACTATACAGTCAATCTCCTTGGTATAAGTTTTTCATATTGCACAGTGCAGATGATGAAGTCTCCAGACTGCTGGGGCTGAACTAATTCTTTGACAGTGGTGCCAGCCTTTGCTGTCTTTGTCACTTGCATGGGTGGCACGTTTAACCACTTCAATACAGGGCACTTATACACCTTCCTGCCCAGACCAATTTTCAGCTTTCAGTGCTCTCACACTTTGAATGACAATTACTCAGTCATGCTACACTGTACCCAAACAAATGTCTTATAATTTTTCTCACAAAAATAGAGCTTTTTTTGTGGTATTTAAATCACAGATGGGTTTTTTTTTTTTTTTTTTTTGCGATATAAGCAAAAAAAAAAGAGCAAACATTTTGAAAAACAAACACTTTTTTAGTTTCTATTGTACAATTTTGCAAAGAAGTCATTTTTCTTCATAAATTTGAGCCACAATTTATACTGCTACATATCTTTGGTAAAAATAGCCCAAATTAGTGTATATTATTTAGTCTGTGTGAAAGTTATAGAGTCTACAAGCTATGGTGCCAATCACTGAAAATTGATCACACCTGATGCCAGACACTAATAAGCCAGGAAAGAATACATACCCCCCAAATTACCCCTTTTTGGAAAAAAGACAGTCCAAGGTATTTAGTAAGAGGCATGGTGAGTTTTTTGAAGTAACTCCAGAGATAAAACAATAATTCTCCCACTCTACAAGACTGGTCCTGCCGCACCTGGAGTATGCTGTCCAGTTCTGGGCACCAGTCCTCAGGAAGGATGTGCTGGAACTGGAGAGAGTCCAGAAAAGGGCAACAAAACTAATAAAGAGACTGGAGAACCTTAGTTATGAGGATAGGTTATGAGCACTGAACTTGTTCTCTCTGGAGAGGAGACGCTTGAGAGGTGATATGATTTCAATGTACAAATACCGTACTGGTGACCCTACAATAGGGATAAAACTTTTCCACGAAAAGGGAATTTAATAGGACACGGCCATTCACTAAAACTAGAAAAAAAAAAAAAGGAGGTTTAACCTTAAACTGCGTAGAGGGTTCTTTACTGTAAGAGCGGTTAGGATGTGGAATTCTCGTCCACAGGCGGTGGTTTCAGCAGGGAGCATCGATAATTAAAAAAAAACTATTAGATAAGCACCTGAACGACCACAACATACAGGGATATACAATGTTATACTGACATAAAATCACACATAGGTTGGACTTGTGTCTTTTTTCAACCTTGCCTACTGTGTAACTGTGTTTAACTGTGTAATTTTTTCCCACAATTCTTGGGAAAATGAAGAAAAAAAAAGTATTTTATTTTTTCACACAAACTTCATATTAACAAGTTATTTCTCACACACACAGCATGTGCGTACTTGCAACTACACCCAACAATACATTCTGCTACTCCCCTGAGTATGGCGATACCACATATGTGAGACTTTTACACAGCCTGGCCACATACAGAGGCCCAACATGCAGGGAGCACCATCAGGCGTTCTAGGAGCATAAATTACACATATAATTTCATGACGACCTATCACACTTTTGAAGTCCCTGGAGCACCAGGACAATGGAAACGCTCACACAATGACCCCATTTTGGAAAGCAAACACCCCAACGTATATTCTATGAGGCATTATGAGTCTTTTGAACAGTTCATTTTATTCCACAAGTTTTTGGAAAACGTGGAAAGAAAATGAAAACATTTTTTTTTTTTTTTTTTTTACACAAAGTTGTCAATTTATAAGATATTCCTAACATATTGCATGTACATAGCAAACATGACACCCCAAAATACATTCTGCTACAAGCAATACCACATGTGTGAGACTTTTACACAGCCTGGCCATATACAGAGGCCCAACATCCAAGTAGCACTTCCAGGCGTTCTAGGAGCGCAAATTACACATATAAATTTTCTGACTACTGATCACATTTTTCTAACACTTTTCTGGCCATGGAATGCCCAGGTGGCACAACCCCCCCCCCCCCCCCCCAAATGACCCCATTTTGTGCATACCAAATAACAAAAGATTACCTATGGTTTTAGTAGTTCAGTGGTTCATAGAGGAGAGTATCGGTCCAGGCAGCAGGCAGGGATATGGTCAGCGACAGCAAAAGCAATCATCCAGGCAGCAGGCAGAAATACTGTTCATAGTTAGTACAGGCAGAAATACTGTCCATAATTAGTATAGGCAGAAATACTGTCAGCACAGCCAAAGCATTGGTCCATGTAGCAGGCAGAGATGTGGTCAGCAGCAGTAAAAGGAATTGTCCAGTGAGAAATACTGTCCATAGTAGAGGCAGCAGGCAGAGATATGGTCAACACAACCAAAGTATTGGTACAGGCAGCAGGAAGAAACATGGTCCATAAAGTCTTGGATCATTACAGGCAGCGATATGGTCAGCACAGCCAAAGTATTGGTCCAGGCAGCAAGAAGGACCATCAAGCTTAGGGCCAGGGGTACAGGGGTAGAGGCTTCTCCTAACGAAATCTCTTTGAAGCCTTTAGACTCCAGGCCCTCTTCTGGGAACACAGAAAACCAAAAACTGGTTTTCCTTGCTCAGAACGCTATTCTAAAGCCCCTCACATTTGTGAGACCCCTGTGTAGTAAAGTAGAAAGGCAAAAAATCAGTCCAAGTGGCAGGCAAAAACATGGTCAATTAACAGGCTGAGGTCGATGCACGTGGAAGTCAGAAACGTTTAAAACGGCAGGTAAAGACATCGTCGGTAAACAGGCCAGGGTCAGTTAATGTGGAAGGTAGAAACATGGTAGCAGGCAAATGATTCACACAGGTATTTAACCAGTTGCCGACCGCCGCATGCCGATGTACGTCGGCACAATGGCACGGGCAGGCAGGGACGTACAGGTAAGCCCTTATGCCTGCCCATGCCATTGTGCAGCTTCATCCCTTTGGAGCTCTACCCATAAGGATTCCACCTCCTCCCTAGCTCCCTCAGTGATGTCATCTCTCACATTCACTTGTACATTATTCTTGATATATAGGCATACCCCTCCCCCTTTTTTACCCTCTCTATCCTTGAGGTAATGGGTATACCCTTGAATGTTTGCCAGCCAATCATGAGAGCTGTTGAACCAGGTCTCTGAAAATCCCACAAAATCCAAATCCTCCTTGTACAACAGTATCTCTAGTTCACCCATTTTGTCCGCCATGCTCCTGGCATTGGTGAACATGCCACATAGTTTAGACCGGTCGCATATTGTCCTCGTATTGGGTGTTTTTAGATTGCAACTAGGACTTGCTACTATACTTACCTTGTGTTTTTATGCTTTGGTCAACCTACCACTAATGCCCCCAATACTACCCTCTGGAATATCTTCCACGCAGACCATCTCTACCTCTGGACCCTCCCCCCATCACCTAGTTTAAAAACCCCTCTAACTTTTTGGCCAGCTTCATTCCCAGCAGATCTGCACCCTCCTCATTTAGGTGCAGTCCGCCCCTTCTATAGTACCGGTTATCGACTGAGAAGTTGGCCCAGTCCTCCAGGAACCCAAACCCCTCCTTACTACACCAGCTCTTCAGCCACTTGTTTACTTCCCTAATCTCCCTCTGCCTTTCTGGTGTGGCTCGATGTACCGGTAGTATTCCTGAGAATACTACCTTGGAAGTCCTTTTCCTCAATTTAGCTCCTAAGTCCCTAAAATCGTTCTTTAGGACACTCCATCTGCCTCTGACTTTGTCATTGGTGCCAACGTGCACCATGACAGCTGGGTCTTCCCCAACCCCTCCCAGTAATCTGTCCACAAGATCCGTGATGTGCTGAACCCGAGCGCCCGGTAGACAACATACATAGACATAGACATAACATAGTAATTTTAGCAGTAGACCTCCTCTGTAAATCTAAAGTGGTAACCTGTAAAGGCTTTTAAAAATGTATGTAGTTTGTCGCCACTGCACATTTGTGCGCAGTTTTAAAGCATGTCGTGTTTGGTATTCATGTACTCGGCCTAAGATCATCTTTTTTATTTCATCAAACATTTGGGTAATATAGTGTGTTTTAGTGCATTCAAATTTACATTTTTTTTTTCACACAGGGAAAAAACACACTAACACCCACCATTTTAATCTGTAGGGCCTTTGCTTTAAAAAATATATATAATGTTTGGGGGTTCAAAGTAATTTTCTTGCAAAAAAAATATTTTTTCATGTAAACAAAAAGTGTCAGAAAGGGCTTTGTCTTTAAGTGGTTAGAAGAGTGGGTGATGTGTGACATAAGCTTCTAAATGTTGTGCATAAAATGCCAGCACAGTTCAAAACCCCCCCCAAATGACCCCATTTTGGAAAGTAGACACCCCAAGCTATTTGCTGAGAGGCATGTCGAGTCCATGGAATATTTTATATTGTGACACAAGTTGCGGGAAAAAGACACATTTTTTTTTTTTTGCACAAAGTTGTCACTAAATGATATATTGCTCAAACGTGCCATGGGCATATGTGAAATTACACCCCAAAATACATTCTGTTGCCTCTCCTGAGTACAGGGATACCACGTGTGAGATTTTTTGGGAGCCTTACCGCGTACGGGACCCCGAAAACCAAGCACCACCTTCAGGGTTTCTAAGGGTGTCAATTTTTGATTTCACTCCTCACTGCCTATCCCAGTTTTGGAGGCCATGGAATGCCCAGGTGGCACAACCCCCCCCCCCCCAAATGACCCCATTTTGGAAAGTAGACACCCCAAGCTATTTGCTGAGAGGTATGGTGAGTATTTTGAAGACCTCGCTTTTTGTCACAACGTTTTGAAAATTGAAAAAAGAAAAAAAAATACATTTTTCTTTTCTTTCATTTTCAAAAACAAATGAGAGCTGCAAAATAGTCACCATGCCTCTCAGCAAATAGCTTGGGGTGTCTACTTTCCAAAATGGGGTCATTTGGGGGTATTTTGTGCCATCTTAGCATTTTATGGCCTTCAAAACTGTGATAGGTAGTGAGAAGTGAAATCAAAAATTTATGCCCTTAGAAATCCTGAAGGCGGTGCTTGGTTTTCGGGGGCACCGTTCGCGGCTAGGCTCCCAAAAAGTCGCACACATATGGTATCCCCGTACTCAGGAGAAGCAGCAGAATGTATTTTGGGGTGCAATTCCACATATGCCCATGGCATGTTTGAGCATCATTTAGTGACAACTTTGTGCAAAAAAAAAAAAAGTTTGTCATTTCCCGCAACTTGTGGCAAAATATAAAATATTCCATGAACTCAACATGCCTCTCAGCAAATAACTTGGGGTGTCTACTTTCCAAAATGGGGTAATTTGGGGGGGGGGGGGGTTGTGCCATCTTAGCATTTTATGGCCTTCAAAAGGCGGTGATTGGTTTTCGGGGGCCCTGTACGTGGCTAGGCTCCCAAAAAGTCCCACACATGTGGTATCCCAGTACTCAGGAGAAGCAGCAAAATGTATTTTGGGGTGCAATTCCGCATATAACCATGGCATTTGTGAGCAATATATCATTTAGTGACAACTCTTTGTAAAATATTTTTTTTTTGTCATTATTCAATCACTTGGGACAAAAAATAAAATATTCAATGGGCTCAACATGCCTCTCAGCAATTTCCTTGGGGTGTCTACTTTCCAAAATGGGGTCATTGGGGGGGGGGGGGGGGTTGTACTACTGCCCTGCCATTTTAGCACCTCAAGAAATGAGATAGGCAGTCATAAACTAAAAGCTGTGTAAATTCCAGAAAATGTACCCTAGTTTGTAGACGCTATAACTTTTGCACAAACCAATAAATATACGCTTATTGACTTTTTTTTACCAAAGACATGTGGCTGAATACATTTTGGCCTAAATTTATGACTAAAATTGAGTTTATTGGATTGTTTTTATAACAAAAAGTTGAAAATATCATTTTTTTTTTAAATTTTTCCGTTTATAGCGCAAAAAATAAAAACCGTAGAGGTGATCAAATACCATCAAAAGAAAGCTCTATTTGTGGGAAGAAAAGGACGCAAATTTAGTTTGGGTACAAAATTGCATGACCGCGCAATTAGCAATTAAAGCGACGCAGTGCCAAATTGTAAAAATGCTCTGGTCAGGAAGGGGGTAAAACCTTCCGGGGCTTTAGTGGTTAAAACAGGGAAATGGCAGTCTGTTAAAAATAAAGGGAACTAATATCTTATGGATGTGTGATATCTTCTGAAGCAATCTCTGATGCACAGGCCAGGTTGGGAGGGACATTGGGGACAATAACTGGTATCTCTTCTAACTTCTCTGCTGCATACATAACATTTCTTTTGGTGTCTTCTTCCTGATTCTGTGGGGGGGGGGGGGGATGTTATAGGGAAAATGTTGCTCATGAAGTCGACTCACGCTATTACATAGTTATATAGTAGGTGAGGTTGAAAAAATACACAAGTCCATCAAGTCCAACCTGTGTCTGTGATTATATGTCAGTATTACATTGTATATCCCTGTATGTTGTGATCGTTCAGGTACTTATCTAATAGTTTTTTGAAACTATCGATGTTCCCCGCTGAAACCACCGCCTGTGGAAGGGTTTCTGCATCCTGCGGAGAAGTTATTGCCCTGCTTAGCTTAGTATCGTCTGCAAATACAGTGATTTAACTGTTTACCCCATCCTCCAGGCTGTTTATGAACAAATTAAATAGGATTGGTCCTAGCACAGGACCCTGGGGGACCCCACTTTCCACCCCTGACCATTCCGAGTACTCCCCATTTATCACCACCCTCTGAACTCACCCTTGTAGCCAGTTTTCAATCCATGTACTCACCTTATGGTCCATGCCAACTGACCTTATTTTCTACAGTAAACGTGTATGGGGAACTGTCACAAATGCTTTTGCAAAATCCAGATACACCACGTCTACGGGCCTTCCTTTATCTAGATGGCAAATCACCTCCTCATAGAATGTTAATAGGATGGTTTAGCAAGAATGATTCTTATGAATCCATGCTGATTACTGCTAATGATACCGTTTTCATTACTAAAATCTTGTATATAATCCCTTATCATTCCCTCCAAGAGCTTGCATACTATTGATGTTAGGCTAACTGGTCTAATTCCCAGGGATGTATTTTGGTTCTTTTTCAAATATTGGTGCTACATTGGTATTTCTCATTGGTATTTCTCATACTATTGATGTTAGGCTAACTGGTCTAATTCCCAGGGATGTATTTTGGTTCTTTTTCAAATATTGGTGCTACATTGGTATTTCTCCAATCAGCTGGTGCCATTCCAGTCAGTAGACTGTCAGTAAAAATTAGGAACAATGGTCTGGCAATTACTTGACTGAGTTCCCTAAGGACCCTCGGGTGCAAGCCATCTGGTCCTGGTGACTTATTAATGTTAAGTTTTCCAAGTCTATCTCTAATTCTGTCCTCTGTTAGCCATGAGGGTGCTTCCTGTGACGTGTCATGAGGATAAACACTGCAATTTTTGTTACTGAAGCCCCCAGATTCCCTCGTGAAGACTGAGGAGAAGAATAAATGCAATACCTTCGCCATCTGCCCATCCTTTGTAACCAGAATTCCTTCCTCATTCTTCATGGCCAATATGGTCTGTCCTCTCTTTTTTACTGTTTATATACATAAAGAATTTCTTGTGATTTTTTTTGCTCTTCTCCACTATGTGTCTTTCGTGTTCTATCTTAGCCACCCTAATTGCACCCTTACATTTCTTGTTGCATTCTTTGTAAAGTCTGAATGCTGATGATGATCCCTCAGCCTTGTATTTTTTGAATACCTTCTCCTTTGCTTTTATATGCATTTTTACATTGGAGTTAAACCACCCAGGACTTTTGTTCGCTCATTTTAATTAATTTCCCAATGAGATGCACTGGCTCATGCCCTTATTTAATATGCTCTTAAAGCAAACCCATCTCTCATCTGTGTTTTGTTCCTAAGATTTTATCTCAATTTATATCTAGCAAGGTTCGTAGTTTAGGGAAGTTGGCTCTTTTGAAATTCAGTGTCTTTGTATTCCCCTTATGTTTCCTATTTGTGTTATTTATACTGAAGCCAATTGACCTGTGATCACGGTTTCCTAAATTGCCCCTATTTTCACATCTGTGATCAGGTCTGTAGTGTTGGTAATTGGTAGGTCCAGTAACGCTTTGCTTCTAGTTGGTGCATCTACCATCTTACCCATGAAATTATCCTGCAAGACATTTAGGAACTGGCGAGCCTTACACGAATGCGATGTTCCTTCTGCCCAGTCTATGTCTGGATAATTAAAATCCCCCATTAAAATGACACTTCCCATTCTTGCTGCTAATCCAAATTGTGATAGGAGGTCTGTCTCCCCCTCCTCCCTCAGGTTAGGGGCCTATAGCATACGCCCAGTATTATATATAAAGGGAATACCCTTGAATGGTTGCCAGGCAATCATGAGAGCTGTTGAACCAAGTCTCTGAAATTCCCACAAAATCTAAATCCTCCTCGTACAACAGTATCTCTAGCTCTCCCATCTTGTCCTAAAAGTATTTTTTTTGTCTTTATAAATGTCAGTTTTGCTGCAGCAGGTTCTATAGATGGTACAGATGTGCCACTTTACAGGCAGACTAAGGAGACCTCCCAGGCACTATATTTAAAGGAATTTTTCATTTTTATTGTTTGTTTATTGTATTACTTTAAGCATCATTGGAATCACTGCCCTTTAACCACCTCAATACAGTGCACTTACACCTCCTTCCTGCCCGGACCAATTTTCAGCTTTCAGTGCTCTCATACTTTGAATGACAATTACTCAGTCATGCAACACTGTACCCATATGAAATTTGCGTCCTTTTTTCACACAAATAGAGCTTTCTTTTGGTGGTATTTAATCACTAGTGGGTTTTTTTATTTTTTGTGCTAGAAATAAAAAAGGCCGTAAATTTTGTGAAAAAAAATGTTTTCTTTGTTTGTCATAAAATTTTGCAAATTAGTAATTTTTCTTCATAAATTTTGGTCAAAATTTATGCAGCTACATATTTTTGGTAAAAATAACCCAAATAAGTGTAAATTATTTGGTCTTTGTGAAAGTTATAGAGTCTACAAACTATGGTGCCAATCACTGAAAATTGATCACATCTGATTACATCTGATGTACTGAAGGCCTATCTCATTTCTTGAGACACTAACAAGTCAGGAAAGTACAAATACCCCCCAAATTACCCCTTTTTAGAAAGTGGACATTCCAAGGTATTAAGTAGCATGGTGAGTTTTTTAAGTTGTAATTTTTTCCCACAACTCTTTGCAATATTAAGATTTTTTTATTTTTACAAAATTGTCATATTAAACAGGTTATTTCTCTCACAGAGCATATGCATACAACAAATTACACCCCAAAATACATTCTGCTACTCTTCCTGATACCACATGTGAGACTTTTACACAGCCTGGCCACATACAAGGGCCCAATATTGAAGTAGCACCTTAAGGCATTCTATGAGCATAAATGACATCTCATTTCTCAACCACCTATTACACTTTTGAAGGCCCTGGAGCACCAGGACAATGGAATTGCCCCCTAAATGACCCCATCTTGGAAAGAAAACACCCCAACATATAATCTATGAGGCATAATGAGTCTTTTGAATGGTTCATTTTTCTCCAGAAGCTTTTGGAAAATGGGGAAAAAAATTAAAAAATTTTTTTTTTTTTTTTTTTACACAAAGTTGTTCATTTATTAGATATTTCCAACACATAGCATGCACATAGCAAATATGACACCCCAAAATATATTCTGCTACTTCTCCTGAGTATGGCAATACATGTGTGAGACTTTTACACAGTGTGGCCACATACAAAGGCCCAACATTGAAGTAGCATCTTCAGGCGTTCTAGGAGAATAAATGACATATATAATTTCCTGGCAACCTATCATTTTTGAAGGCCCTTCATATTTCTAACACATAGCATGTACATACCAAGAATTACAATCCAAAATAAATTCTATTGCGGAAAGGGTAAAAAAAAAAAGCATTACCTGTGCTTTTAGTAGTGTCCACAGAAGAGAGTACCGGTCCAGGCAGCAGGCAGGGATGTGTTTAGCAACAGCAATAGTAATTATCCAGGCAGCAGACAGGAATATTGTCTATAGTTAGCACAAGGATATTGTAAGCACAGCACAGTCCATAAAAATGGTCCAGGCAGAGACAGCCAGCAAAGCCATAATATTGGTCCTGGTACACTGTTACCTGCAGACACTCATTGTACCGCTCTCAAACCCTTCATAAACATACTGCCTCTTGCTACAGCTAATTATTTGCATAGTCCAGGTAGCGGTGTGGTCCATTCATGCGGCAGGCAGAGGCATGATGGCAGTAAGTCAGCAGCAGGCTGAGGGCCGCAATCAGGTAAGACCTTTGCACGGGGACACAGGCGTAGAGGCTTAGACCCAACCAAATCTCTATGAAGCCTGCGGACTCCAGACCCTAAATTCTGAAACCCGGAGAAAACAAAAAAAATTGTTTTCTCCATCCGGAAAAACAATTCTGTAGCCCCTCACATATGTGAGACCCCTGTGTACTACAGTAGCAGGGCAACAGATCAGTCCAAGCGGCAGGCAAAAGCATAGTCCATAAAACAGGCCAGGGTCAGTTCACGTGGAGGCAGTCCAAAACGGTAGGCAGAGGCATAGTCAAAAAACAGGCCAGGGTCAGTTCACGTGGAAGGCAGTGGCATGGTTATTTGGGGAAGCATAGAAAATGGTCAGCACAGATGATGAAAATGGGGAATTGGTTAAAAATATGGGCCAATATTAAGGGATGTATGATAAAGTTGGAAACATTCACCAATGCAAAGGCCAGGTTGGGAGGGACACTGGGGACAATGGTAGCTGGTATCTTTTCGAAATCCTCTTTTTGTGCACACACGACATTTTTTTGCCGTCTTCGGCCTGCTTCAGATGGTGGAATGTTGAAGAGGAAGTGGCGCTTATGAAGTCGGCAAACAGCCTCAGAGCGAAGGTCTTCTGGGGGGGTCTTTGGTGATAGATGAGGGACATGACAACTTCTATGAATTGTAGGAAGGGGGCGGCGCTTTCTGTGGATTTGGTGTAGACTTTGTAGGAATTATAAACGGCCAAATGGCGGCACAGTGGTGTGGTGGTTAGCACTCTCGCCTAGCAGTAAAAAGGGTCGCTGGTTCGAATCCCAACCACGACACTACCTGCCTGGAGTTTGCATGTTCTCCCTGTGCCTGCGTGGGTTTCCTCCGGGTGCTCCGGTTTCCTCCCACACTCCAAAGACATGCTGGTAGGTTAATTGGCTTCTGTCCAAAATTGGTCCTAGTATATGAATGGGGATCTTGGATTGAGGGTAGGGACTGATGTGAGTGTGCGATGTACAGGGTTAGGGACAAGGGTCAGGGTTGTAGACACACACTCACTCAGGTTGAACTGGATGGACTGGTGTCTTTATTCAACCTTACTAACTATGTAACTATGTAAATGTATGAGATAAATTGCTACCTTCTTGTACCAGAATCGGGACCTCCTTATTGACAAATAGGGCTGAATCATTTGATCACTGAAATCCACCCCCCCATGTAGAGATTATAATCTTGGACACATACTGGCTTTTCAATGGGACCTCGTCTTCTTTAAACCTCAATTGTAGTGTCGTCATGGATGGTGGACATCATGTGCATGTCCCTTTTATCCTTCCACCCCAAGGCCAGCACTTCATTGCATCTCAAGGCTGCTCTTTCCCCCCTTTGCAGCTTTTTTTTTGCTAGAGATTGTGGGAAGCCCTTCCTATTTTTTCTGGAGGTTCTGCAGGCCAGGTTTTTTTTGATTTATAAGTGTGTGAAAAGGGGCAGGCTGGTGTAGAAGTTGTCAAGGTATATGTGATATCCTTTGTTCAGAAGTGGGTATGCCAGGTCCCATATAATCTTTCCAGTTGTGCCCATGGAGGCTGGGCACTCAGGGGGCTGGAGCTGGGAATCTTTTCCATCATATATGCGGAACGCATACAGATATACTGTGGCTCTCTCACAGAGCTTGTATAATTTTACTCCGTATATGGCCCTTTTGCTAGGAATATATTGCTTTTTCCTAGCCGGCCTGAAAAGGGTACCAGGGACTCATCGACACATATATTCTGATTGGGGACATAGAGTTCTGCATATTGTTGGGAAAATAAATTTATCAATGGGTGAAGTTTATATAATTTTTTGTAATTTGGATGATTGTGGGGAGGGCACTGGGTGTTGTCACTAAAATGAAGAAAGTGCATTATCATTTTGTATCGGGACCTGGCCATTACGGCAGAATAAATGGGCATGTTGTGGATGGGGTTGGTGGATCAATAGATATGTCCTTCATTTTTTTTGTAAGCCCCATGTTTAGGGTGAGGCCCATAAACAATTTGAACTCCTCCAAATTCAGATCTCTCCACTCAAACGGACAGGCATATGATGATTCTGGGTTGTTGGCAATATACTGCAGGGCATATAAATTTGTCTGGTCCACAATGAATTGCAGCAAAGTGTCGGGCAAAAACAGATGAAATCAATCAATCTCTGAGAAATTTTGGGTGTTGGCCTGCACACCTGGCTGTGCTGTGAAAGGGGGAATAATTGGTGATCCCGAGTTGGATGGCAGCCATGTTGGGTTGGCAAGACCACCTGGCATGTATGTAGAGGCACTGGCTCTTAGGGGACATGACACTCCAGTAGTTGGGGGATTTGAATTACCTATGCTGGTACTCAGGCATGATGTGGCAGCACTGATACTGCGTCTGGGCATTTGTTCCTGGGGCCTATCGCTGGCAGCAGTGCTGGTACTGGGCATTTGTTCCTGGAGCCCATCGCTGGCGGCAGCGCTGGTACTGGGCATTCGTTCCCAGGGCCTATCGCTGGCGGCAGCGCTGGTACTGGGTCTGAGAATATAATCCTGGTTTCCAGAGTGCCGTGCCCTTTTAGGAGGGACCCATTCTTCCTCCAAATCATTTGCTGATTTACTATACTCCATAGGTGTGCGCAGCCTATTGCATTAGGGTGTGCACCCCAAAGCTAAAACACATATGTGTGTGTGCGCATGTGAATATACTGTATACTGACAGTGTCAGTAGAGCAATGGATGTTGTCAGTAGGGCAGTGGACAGTATCAGTAGTTTTTTTATTTTTATTATTTTATTATTTTTTTACAGTTTTATTTCTTTAAATGTTTTCTTTTACACATTTTTTAGGAGCCCCGTTAGGGGGCTTTGGTCAAATATCAGGGGTCTAAACAGGGTGAATTTGCATCACATGGGATGATTAGGGTGTGCCCAGGCACACCTGGCACACCCTGTCCGTTCAAAATCCGAATTTGATTCGGAATCAGAATTGGAATCTGATGAGAACTCTCCGTTGCTCTCATCAGTCATGGAGAGGATCTGGAACACCTCCTCACTGTTGTAAACTCTTTTGGACATGACGCTGATGCCTGTGTGACAGGTGGCAGGTGACGGTCACTGATGGGCTGTGCAATGGGTCAGGTGACGTTCACTGATAGGTGATGACAGTGTGACAGGCGATGGTCACTGATGGGTGACAGGTCACGGACGGTGACGGGTGATGGTCACTGACGGGTGATGGTCACAGATGAGTGACAGGCCACGGTCACTGATGTGTGATGGGTGCACCTCTGACGGTCACTGATGGGTGACGGGTAATGGCTGACGTCACTGATGGGTGACAGGTGATGGCTGATGGGTAATGGCTGACGGTCACTGACGGGTGATGGCTGACGGTCACTGACGGGTGACAGCTGATGGGTGACGGGTGACAGGTGCGCCGCTGACGGTTACTGATGACAGTCTCTTATGTGACAGGTGCACTTTATGGGGTGACTGTGGTGACTGTTGGATAACAGATGACAATGGGGGGGGGGGGCGATGGGAAAAGTGTTGTGCTTGGTGCATTACAATACAGACACAGATCGGTAACTCACTGCTCCCGGCTCTTCACTCCTCACACTGGAAATGGTGTGTGAGGAGGAAGATCTGGTAACAGCTAGTTACCGCTCTGTGTTTACATTTAGTGATCGGCTGTGAAAGGATTACAGCCAATCACGTGGTAAACAGCCGCCGGCCAATGGCTGTTTACCATCATCGGTGACGAGCAGTGTTTCCGGGACCATGCCGCCACCGACGTGATCGCGCACATGCACCGTGCACAGTGGGGCAGTACCATTTGTGATCTTCATCACGGCCGATCACGTGGTAAACAGCCATGCCCAATGGCTGTTCACTCCCCTTAGTGGTGAGCGGTGTCTCCGTGACACGCCGCCACTGAAGGTACAGGGATGTGCGCACACGATCGCGCGCATTCCCTGTTTAAAGGGCAGGGCATCATATGACGCCCGCCCAGAACGAGAGCTGCGCCGCCTGGCCATCATATGATAGACGGCGGGCAGTAAGCGGTTAAAAACGATATTTTTAAACTTTTTTTTTGCATTGGTCCCCCAGGGCAGTACCCAGACCCCCGTACCCTTTTTACAGCCAATAACTTGCATATAAGCCTTTAAAATGGGCACTTTTGATTTTTGTTTTTCCCTGTTCGGGTCCCATAGACTTCAATAGGGTTCATCGTTCGGGTCCAAACTTTTGTGATGTTCAAGAGTTCTGGAGTGAACCGCACCAAGGGGTGTTTGGCCCATCTCTATTGGTCAACAAGTCAGATGCAGGAGTCCATCATGAAGGCACAACTGATACTGCAGGCTGAATTGCTTAACTAGTTTAGGCCTGGCTGGCCTTAGTTCTGGCCTGGCTGTCTGCTCCAAGTTCTGGGCCAACTGACTGGGTTGAGTTCTAGCCAGTGGAAGTAGAATGCAGGGCAGTGTCCAGGGGTCAGTAGTATGTAGCACAGTGTACAGAGGTCAGTAGTATGTAGCGCGGTGTACAGAGGTCACAGAGGATGCATTGCAGTGTACAGAGGTTAAGCAGGCTTGAGTGGAGGAGAAGATTTGGATGCCGCACACCGGATGTAGTCAAAAAAACTTCACTTTATTGAAAAAATGGGATCATCAAAACAACAAGACTGTCATGCAGAGAGTACAGATAAGCTGACGCGTTTCGCACTCAGGACTGAGTGCTTACTCATAGCTAACAAATATTAAAAAGACAAACTCTTATATAGCTCAATGGGGTATCACATGATTGCCCAATTAGATGGTCATTAAGTCTCAGCTAGAAGCCGATTTAATGAGGTCTCGGCATCTGCTGGCTATTTAGTGTGTTGACTGATTGAAATATGTTTTCAAAACCGTGGCATGTAAATAGATGACAAAGAATGTGAAAAAAGATGTGTATAGTACATGTGTAGGCAAAAAATGTAAAAATATGTATCAAACATATTTCAATCAGTCAACACACTAAATAGCCAGCAGATGCCGAGACCTCATTAAATCGGCTTCTAGCTGAGACTTAATGACCATCTAATTGGGCAATCATGTGATACCCCATTGAGCTATATAAGAGTTTGTCTTTTTAATATTTGTTAGCTATGAGTAAGCACTCAGTCCTGAGTGCGAAACGCGTCAGCTTATCTGTACTCTCTGCATGACAGTCTTGTTATTTTGATGATCCCATTTTTTCAATAAAGTGAAGTTTTTTTGACTACATCCGGTGTGCGGCATCCAAATCTTCTCCTCCACTCAAGCCTGCTTTGCCTAGCATTCAGCCAGCACCTGGAGCTCTTCTGCTCTGAAACTTCCACTTTTAAATGCTACAAAGAATTTAACAGAATATGTAAAAAGGAAATCAAGGGTGTAAAAATTCAAAATGAACGACAGATCGCAAAAAATAGTAGGACAAACCCCAAAAAATTCTTCAAATATATTAATAGTAAAAAGGTCAGGTCTGAGCATGTAGGCCCTTTACAAAATAATCTAGAGTGGGTGACTGGGGACAAGGAGAAGGCTAATTTATTAAATACTTTCTTCAGCTCTGTGTATACAAAAGAGCATGGGGAAGTTCAGGTCCATAATGGGGGTGGTATTGACACAGCCCCCAATGATCCACAATGGCTCAAAAGGGATATGGTCCAGAAATATTTAGACAGAATAAAGGTGGATAAAGCACCTGGACCTGATGGCATCCACCCACGGATCCTAAAAGAATTGAGCTCTGTAATTTCAAAGCCATTGTATCTAATTTTTAGGGACTCATTAATGACGGGAATAGTACCGCTGGATTGGCGCAGGGCGAACGTGGTGCCTATATTTAAAAAGGGATCAAAGTCTTTACCAAGTAACTATAGACCTGTTAGTTTAACTTCTATAGTCGGGAAGATACTGGAGCGTTTAATAAAAGACCACATAGACGAGTTCTTGCTGGAAAAAAACATTTTAAGCAACAGACAGCATGGGTTCATGAAAGACAGAAGTTGTCAGACAAACCTGATTTCTTTTTCTGAAGAGGTAAGTAAAACCTTGGACAGAGGGGTGGCTGTGGACGTGGTTTATTTGGATTTTGCAAAAGCGTTTGATACAGTTCCGCACACACGGCTCATGTGTAAGTTAAAGTCTACAGGCTTGGAAATATCAGTTTGTAAATGGATAGAAAACTGGCTAAAAGACAGAATTCAGAGAGTAGTGGTTAATGATTCTTACTCTGAATGGTCTAAGGTTATCAGTGGTGTACCCCAAGGTTCAGTGCTGGGGCCCTTACTCTTTAATATCTTTATAAATGATATTGGGTCTGGGATCAAAAGTAACATTTCTGTCTTTGCAGATGACACCAAGTTATGCAGTGGAATAACGTCCTTACAGGATGTCTCCAATTTACAAGCCGACCTCAATGCACTGTCTAATTGGGTGACTATGTGGCAGATGAGGTTTAATGTTGAGAAATGTAAAGTTATGCACTTGGGGGCTAAGAATATGCATGCATCATACATGCTAGGGGGAGTACAACTGGGGGAATCTGTAGTGGAGAAGGATCTGGGGGTTTTGGTAGATCATAAGCTCAATAATAACATGCAATGCCAAGCTGCGGTTTCCAAAGCGAGCAAAGTTCTTTCTTGTATTAAGAGAGGTATGGACTCCAGAGAGAGAGATATCATTTTGCCCCTGTTCAAATCATTAGTAAGACCTCATCTGGAATATGCAGTTCAGTTTTGGACACCAGTTCTCAAAAAGGATATCGGGGAACTGGAGAAAGTGCAGAGAAGGGCAACCAAACTGATAAGAGGCATGGGGGAGCTCAGCTATGAGGAAAGATTAGAGGAACTGAATTTGTTCACTCTTGAGAAGAGGAGAATAAGGGGGGATATGATAAACATGTTTAAATATATAAGGGGTCCATATAGTGAACTTGGTGTTGAGTTATTCACTTTACGGTCAACACAGAGGACAAGGGGGCACTCTTTACGACTGGAGGAAAAGAGATTTCATCTCCAAATACGGAAAGGTTTCTTCACAGTAAGAGCTGTGAAAATGTGGAATAGACTCCCTCCAGAGGTGGTTCTGGCCAGCTCAGTAGATTGCTTTAAGAAAGGCCTGGATACTTTCCTAAATGTACATAATATAACTGGGTACTGACATTTATAGGTAAAGTTGATCCAGGGAAAATCCGATTGCCTCTCTGGGATCAGGAAGGAATTTTATCCCCTGCTGTAGCAAATTGGAGCATGCTCTGCTGGGGTTTTTTTGCCTTCCTCTGGATCAACTGTGGGTATAGTATTGGGTATATTGGATTGTACGTTGTTTTTTTTTTTTGTTTTTTTTTTTTTTTTTTTATGGTTGGACTGGATGGACTTGTGTCTTTTTTCAACCTGACTAACTATGTAACTATGTATGTATGTATGTAACTTACACCTGGGTCAGTGTCAGCCTGAGCGGTGGAAACACTTTCTTTGCTAGTGTACAGAGGTTAGCGGGATATGGTGCAGTCCTCAGAGGCCAGTAATATCTAGTGCAGTGTACAAGGTCCAGTAGTATGAAAAGCAGTGTACAGTGGTCAGTAGTATGTAGGGCATTGTACATGAGTCCAATAGTTGGTAGGGCAGAGTACAGGAGTTAGCAGTTTGTTGGACAGTGTACAAAGGCCACTAGTTTGTAGTGCAGTGTACAGGAGTCAGCAATTTGTAGGGCAGATTATAGGGGTCAGTAGAGCAGTGTAAAGTGGATTAGCAGGGTAGAGCATAGGGGTTAGTGGGGAAGTGTACAGGTGATGAGAAGGGCAGTGTACAAATGGTTAGTAGCTTAGAGGACAGAAGGTCAACATGGCAGAAAACTGGTGTCAGCAGAGCAAAGGACAGGGGTTAGCAGGGCTGAAAATTGGGGTCAGCAGGGCAGAGAACAGGAGTCAGTAGGTCAGAGGATATGGTTCATCAGGGCAGTGTACAGGGTTCATTAGGGCAGAGGATGGGAGGTCAGCTGGGAAGGAAATAGGAGGCCAGTAAGGTAGTGTACAGGAGTCAGAAGGGCGGGGTATAGGGCATTGATGGCGAACCTTGGCACCCCAGATGTTTTGGAACTACATTTCCCATGATGCTCAACTATACTGCAGAGTGCGTGAGCATCATAGGAAATGTAGTTCCAAAACATCTGGGGTGCCAAGGTTTGTCATCACTGGTATAGGGGGTACAGTGCCTTGCGAAAGTATTCGGCCCCCTTGAACTTTTCAACCTTTTGCCACATTTCAGGCTTCAAACATAAAGATATAAAATTTTTATTTTTTGTGAAGAATAACCAACAAGTGGGACACAATTGTGAAGTCTATTGGAAATCTATTGGATTGTTGAAACTTTTTTAACTAATAAAAAAATGAAAAGTGGGGCGTGCAAAATTATTCGGCCCCCTTGCGTTAATACTTTGTAGAGCCACCTTTTGCTGCGATTACAGCTGCAAGTCGCTTGGGGTATGTCTCTATCAGTTTTGCACATCGAGAGACTGAAATTCTTGCCCATTCTTCCTTGCAAAACAGCTCGAGCTCAGTGAGGTTGGATGGAGAGCGTTTGTGAACAGCAGTTTTCAGCTCTTTCCACAGATTCTCGATTGGATTCAGGTCTGGACTTTGACTTGGCCATTCTAACACCTGGATACGTTTATTTGTGAACCATTCCTTTGTAGATTTTGCTGTATGTTTGGGATCATTGTCTTGTTGGAAGATAAATCTCCGTCCCAGTTTCAGGTCTTTTGCAGACTCCAACAGGTTTTCATCCAGAATGGTCCTGTATTTGGCTGCATCCATCTTCCCCTCAATTTTAACCATCTTCCCTGTCCCTGCTGAAGAAAAGCAGGCCCAAACCATGATGCTGCCACCACCATGTTTGACAGTGGGGATGGTGTGTTGAGGGTGATGAGCTGTGTTGCTTTTACGCCAAACATATCGTTTTGCATTGTGGGCAAAAAGTTCAATTTTGGTTTCATCGGACCAGAGCACCTTCTTCCACATGTTTGGTGTGTCTCCCAGGTGGCTTGTGGCAAACTTTAGATGAGACTTTTTATGGATATCTTTGAGAAATGGCTTTCTTCTTGGCACTCTTCCATAAAGGCCAGATTTGTGCAGTGTACGACTGATTGTTGTCCTATGGACAGACTCTCCCACCTCAGCTGTAGTTCTCTGCAGTTCATCCAGAGTGATCATGGGCCTCTTGGCTGCATCTCTGATCAGTCTTCTCCTTGTCTGAGCTGAAAGTTTAGAGGGACAGCCAGGTCTTGGTAGATTTGCAGTGGTCTGATACTCCTTCCATTTCAAAATGATCGCTTGCACAGTGCTCCTTGGGATGTTTAAAGCTTGGGAAATCTTTTTGTATCCAAATCTGGCTTTAAACTTCTCCACAACAGTATTACGGACCTGCCTGGTGTGTTCCTTGGTCTTCATGATGCTCTCTGCGCTTTCAACAGAACCCTGAGACTATCACAGGGCAGGTGCATTTATACAGAGACTTGATTACACACAGGTGGATTCTATTTATCACCATCAGTCATTTAGGACAACATTGGATCATTCAGAGATCCTCGCTGAACTTCTGGAGTGAGTTTGCTGCACTGAAAGTAAAGGGGCCGAATAATTTTGCACGCACCACTTTTCAGTTTTTTATTTGCTAAAAAAGTTTAAAATATCCAATAGATTTCGTTCCACTTCACAATTGTGTCCCACTTGTTGGTGATTCTTCAAAAAAAATTACAATTTTATATCTTTATGTTTGAAGCCTGAAATGTGGCAAAAGTTTGAAAAGTTCAAGGGGGCCAAATACTTTTGCAAGGCACTGTAAGTAGGGCAGAGGACAGGGGTCAGCAGAGTGAAGGACAGATATCAGTAGATAAGAGGATAGAGGTCAGCAGAGCAGAGGGTACAAGGGTCAGCAGAATGGGGCTCAGCAGTGTGGAGAACTGGTGTCATCAGGGCAGAGAACAGGGGTCAGTAGAGCTAGGGATATGGTTCAGCAGGGCAGTGTACAGGGGTCAGAAGGGCAGAGGATAGAAGGTCAGCAGGACAAAGGATGGGATGTTAGTGGAGTAGTGTAGAGCAGTCAGCAGGGCAGTGAATAGGGGTCAGTGAGTCAGTGTACAGGGGTCATCAAGGCAGAGGACAGGGCTCAGCAGGGCCATGAATTAGGGTGGGCAGAGGATATGGGTCAGCAGAACAGTGTACAGGGGTCAGAAGGGCAGAGGACAGGGATTAGCAGAGGGCAGGGATGAGTAGGGCAGAGGATAGAAGTCAGCAGGGCAGTGTACAGGGGTCAGCATGGCAGAGGACAGGAGTCATCAGGGGCTGAGAATGGGGCACAGCAGGCTGGAGGACAGGTGTCATCAGGGTGGAGGGCAGGGTTTAGCAAGGCAGAGGGCAGGGGTCATTAGGGACGAGGATTGGGGTCAGTGGGGTAGTGTATAGGGGTCAGTAGGGTAGAGGACAAGGGTCAGCAGACTGGAGGATTGGGGTCATCAGGGCAGAGGACTGGTATCAATAGGGCAGTAATCAGGGGTTAGCAGAGCAAAAGACCGGGATCAGCAGGGCAGGGGACAGCAGGGCCATGAATAGGGGTCAGTCCAGCTGAAGATGGGTCAGTAAGGCAGAGGATATTGGTCAGCAGTACAGTGTACAGGGATCAGAAGGGCAGAGGAAAGCAAGTCCACAGGGTAGTGTACAGGTGGTCTGTAGGGCAGTGTACAGGGGGCGGCAGAGCAGAGGACAGGGGTCGGCAGAGCAGTGGACAGGGGTCGGCAGAGCAGTGTGTAGGGGTCATCAGGGGAGGATAGGGGTCAGGAGAGAGGAGGACAGGGCTCATAAGGGTGGAGAACAGGGGTTAGCAGGGCAGAAAACTGGGGTCATCTGGGCAGAGGACAGGATTCAGCTGGGCAGTGTATAGGGGTCAGCAGGGTGAAGAACTGGAATCAGGAGGGTGGAGAAATGGGGTCAGGAGGGCAGGGGACAAGGAAAGATGCTGGACAGTACCCTATCTGATCCATTGGACAACCCCGCCTTGTGCCTTGACTTCTGTTGAACCTTGCACTCTTTGCTCCCCCCCATGAAATTACTGATTTAAGCCATGTCTCTGCATTTCCTGTTTGCCAGATTATTGTGCTCTCTTCAGCCAGTATCTTGCTCTCATCTTCCCTGCTGCCGTCCATTTGGTGCTACCATTCGTTATCGACCCTTGACTTATTCCTTGACTATGCTTCTGCCTGATCCCAACCAGCAACTACTCGTTACTGATCTTGGGCTTGTTTTACTGACTACGGTGCTGTTTGATCCCTACCTGCTTATCCGCTTCTGGACCCCGGCTTGCTCACCTCCTGGTGGGGTGATCCTGAGGACCACAACCTGGTACTAACACGCAGCAAAATTCATCTCCACCATCAGGAGCTCTGTTGAACACCGGTAACTACTTAGACTTCACACCTCAGGTGAGCCCAGGTCATCCGCCAGGGTGACTGCCTGTGTACCTATCCTCCTGGCTGGTGGTAGTCCCGCTATTGCTATAGCAACTGGCCTTCGAGCTTGACCCCTGATCGTGACAGAGTAATCTGGCCCAAACATGAAGGCCACTATAGCAAACGTTGTGGCTCCTCTTAGGCAGCAAATTGCTGAGCTGCAGGAATTCGATTTTACCTACCAAGAAAAAGTTGCCAAACTAGAATGCAAGGTGGAAAGGCAAGATTCATACCCTGCAGAGACAAATGCTGGACCTAGATGATACTAACACATATGCCTCAGCCTCAAGTTAGTTTAATGGAGACTGCCGCCATTACAGGGGTTTCCTTAATCATTGTCATTTTTATTTCCAAATGCTAGACCTGTAGAACAAAATTAATTTAGTTTAGTTTCGTTTTGATTCGTTATTTACATAAATTCATTTAGTTAAATTTGTTTCATTCATTTAATTCATTTTTCAGAATCTGTTTTGTTAATTCGTTTTTGAATCGATTCGAATTCGGATCAATTCAAAAAGTTTTTGAATACATATTAAATAGTTTTTGAATTCAGATAGTTTTCACATTTCCAAAAGAGAATAAAATAGAATAGAAAATGCAGGAATAGAATAGAAAAAAAAATTGACGTCACTACTATATAACTTTAGCTCCGGTGGATCGTGATCATATACCTAGTTCTTTTTCATCCCCTTGTGAGTTACGGGATTATATCCCTACAGATTTGGTTGAATCGTTTCTTTTTTACTCAATTTTGTATTTACGAGATTACGAGTTTTGTTTTAATCTCTGGTGCGTTATACTTTTGAACTCATTTCGCAGCACTCTGAACTCTGGCTCATTGTTAGCACCACATACATAAAGACTCCTCTGACGAGAGATTACACACCTACACTGATTGGATATCTTCGGTCCCCAGTGACTCTTTTCACATATAGACGATACCATGGGGTTTAAAATCTCTTCATTCAACGTTAGGGGGCTGAACAGCCCACAGAAAAGCATGTTATGAAGGAAATGAGAGTTCTACAAAGTGACTTTTTAGGTCTGCAAGAAACTCACTTTTCTTCTCAAAAATCCTCAAAATGTCAACATCGACTCTTCCCAATGATAATCTGCTCTAATGCTCCTAAAAAGGAAAGAGGGGTTGCTATTCTCATCAAAGACACAGTATCGTTTAAACATATCCATACAGAGACAGACAAAATGGGTAGATATATCATACTCGTATGTGAGGTAAATGTTGTGGTCTACACCATAGTAAACGTGCACCTACCAAATGTGAAACAAATATCCTTTTTGCATAAGGTTTGGAAATTGGACACATGGAACTGTCATAAAGCGTACATGAGAGGAATCCTCATGAAATTAAGCAGTGTTATTAAAAAGCAGCGGAACCAGCAGTTTAATGATCTACTTTCCCAAATAGAAAATTTGGAATTGGCAAATTAAAAAGCTCCTGATCCTAAAATTAGCTCAAAACTGGATAAAACCAGGCATGAGCTTATATTACTTTTTATTTCTCAATATAACCACACTACATGAAAATGGAAAGCTCACGTTTACAGCCAAGGTAATAAAGCAGGTAAGCTATTAGCTAACCAAGTAAAAGAGAAAACTGTTAAAACAAAAAATACCGTTTATTTTCCATCTAACTACAGGAAATAAACTCTTTAACCCAAAAGAAATTGCTTTTTACGCTTTTAGAAACTATTATTATAATAATCTCTATAACTTAAAAGATGACACATCTACACCACAACCTTCTCCTGACTTGATTCAGGAATTCCTGGACTCAATCTCCATGCCCAAACTAGATGCAGACCAACTAAAATCTCTAAAACAAACCAATCTCTATAGATGAACTTCAAAAAACAATCATGTCTCTCCCCAATAACAAATCTCCAGGCCCAGATGGATTCTCATCTGAATATTACCGCATGTTCCATTCTATTCTAAGCCCAAATTTATTAAAAGTATATGAGACTGCTGCTTCCAAAGCTTCATTCCCTCCAGAAATGCTAATGGCCACAATTGTAACGTTACTCAAACCTGGTAAAACACCGGACACTCCGCAGAATTTCAGGCCCATATCATTACTAAATGTTGATTTGAAGATATATGCCAAGATTATAGCAAATAGATTGGCCCTGTTCCTGCCCACTCTGGTAAAACAAGACCAGGTTGGTTTTGTCCCGGGTCGTCAGGCACCGGATGCCACACGTAGAATCATCAATCTTCTTCATAATGCGGAGTCACTGGGATGCCTTCTCTGCTTCTTTCATTAGATGCAGAAAAGGCCTCCGACGGGATTTATTGGGGATACTTAAGACATGTACTATGCAAATTTGGTCTATTAGGCACAATTGGTTCAGCCATCTTGGCACTATACACTAGTCCCTCCGCAATGGTCTTCAAGGAAGGCATGTTCTCTGACAACTTCAACATCACTAACGGGACAAGACAAGGGTGTCCATTATCCCCCCTTGATATTTGCCCTTCTAATGGAGCCCCTTGCCGAAAAAATTAGATCCCACCAAGACATATCCGGCATTTATGTCACACAACAAACACACTCCATCTTTTTTTTCTTTTTAAAGATATTTTTATTGGGTTTAAAGACAAACCAACATACAAAAGAAAAAAGAAAACTTTGGTTGTTCATTGATATGCATCTACAAGTGTTACCTTCTTTCGATCAATAATAAAGGCAGTGCATTAACAGATATAATTAGAAATTGTAGAGATATAAAAGCAGACCACATTAGCATCGCGAGTTGCATCAGTCAATCGTTGGTATCATCACAGTAAGGCACATCATATGACACGACCAAGGGTTTTGGGAAACATTTTCACTCGGGGCAAGGGTCCGAGGACTAACTATCCATCTGCCCCAAATTTTATGGAATGTCTTGTTCCGTTTCCGAAGTTCAAATGTAAGTTTATACATCGGTATAGAATCATTAATTAATTTTAACCACAGGGATTTCATGGAAGTCTGGGTACCTTTCCAAGATAGTAGGATTTTTTTTTTTAACATAGAAGTACAGAATGCGAAGTAATCTCTTAGCATTTGGTGGTATATGTAGTTCCCCAAAGATTCCAAGGAGACAATTCTTAGAGTGAATAATGTTCGGCAGGACTAATGCTGATGAAATAAAACAGCTCACTTCTGTTCAGAAGTCCTGGACCACTGGACAGGACCAGAAACAATGGATGAAGTCGGCAGTCTGACCACAGCCCCTAAAAGCATTTAGATGAGGGTAGCAATCCCATTTTGTGTAACCTGGCTGGTGTGAGGTGGGAGTGATGAAAGATTTCAATGTGTATAATACAGTCCCTGAATGCAATAACTGAAGTTTTGTATGTTTCACTAAATTCGGACCAATCCTCATCTGTCAAGGAGATGTCCTTAGATGTCCACTTTGCTTGAGCCCTATGGAATCTAGTATTAAAATCAGTAACAAGGACACTATAGTAGGTAGAGACCAGTTTGGTGGGGTCAGGGTGCCTTAGCAATTTCTTCAGTAAGGTTATGGTTGTGGGGTCATCTAAGGAACTAAACTGGGTACGGACAGCATGTCGGAGTTGATAGTAATAGAATAGGTATGAGCATGGCAATTCAAAGTCAGTACGTAGCTGGTGGAAAGATTTGAAGCACTGTGCATTATATAAGTGACATAGGTATTTAACCCCTCTAGAATACCAATGGCTGGGGTCAGGTAGGGAGTATAATTCCTGTAGATTGGCATTAAACCACAGAGGGTTATTGGGGAGGTCAACCAGGATTGTTTAGACATCTTTGAGACGGTGCGAAATAATGAAAGGGAGGCTTTTAATATGGATGTGCAAGGTCGGTCTGGGACCCGGCCTCGGTAGATGTTATTTAGTGTCTCTAGGGAAGATGCAATGGCTCCCTCTGTTGTGGTACATGCATTGGCTGCAGCTGGGTGCAACCAGTCATGTATATGGACCAATTAGGATGCTAGGTAGTATAGGTAAAGGTTAGAAAAACGCCAAGCCCGCCAATTGTGTTGGCAGTCTTAAAGTCTCTAGCGCCACCCGAGGGGATCAGCCATTCCATAAGAATGCCGTGCAGATCGTGTCAATACATTTAAAAAAAGACCTAGGGATTATACAAGGGGAATTTGCCAGGGCGTACAGTAATTTAAGTAGGTAGATCATTTTAAGGGCATTAGCTCTACCCATAAGATCCAGAGGCAAGTCCATCCAACGTCTGGTTTGCTATTGTAATTGAGGTAGTAGGGGTTCAAGATTATTAACTATGTATGCAGACAAAGGTGTCTGTACCATGACCCCAAGATACCTAAAGGAGGACACAACCTGTAATCGAGAGTCTGGGTGAATCTGAGAGTAGTGTCCAAGGGAAAAAGATTTGACTTATCCCAATTCACCTGGAATCCAGAGTAGTCGCCGAAGGTGAAAGCAGAGGGACTCGTGTCAGCCAGGTATACCAGGGTATCATCCGCGTACAGCAAAACCCGCCCCTCTATAGTGGCAATGGGGAGACCTTTAATTAAGTGGGAGGAGCGAATCTGTACTGCAAGCAGCTCCATAGCCAGGGCAAAGAGGAGGGGCGACAATGGACACCCCTGCCTTGAGCTCCTGGTAATCGGGAATGGATCGGTTACACGCGAGTTGACTCGAATACAAGTGACTGGGGAGGTATAAAAGGAGTTTTATCCAGGCTATCACCCTGGGCCCAAATTCATACAGCTGTAATACCTGAAAAAGATAAGGCCATTCCACACTATCAAAGGCTTTGCAGGTGTCCAGGGATAAGATAGCACGGGTAGAGGGGCAGTCATGTGGGTATTGTATATTGTGAAACAGTCTACGAATGTTCATTCTAGTGGACCAGCCTGGTATAAAGCCTCCCTAATCACTGTTGACCAGGGTTGCGACTACTGTATTCAAACTGTTTGCCAGCACTTTGGCCAGGATTTTAAAATCCATATTTATAAGGGATATCGGGCAATATGAGTCGCACTTAAGAGGGTCTTTGCGAGGTTTTAATAGTAGTACGATCAGAGCTTCCCGCATTGAGGGGGGGGGGAGCTCCAACATCCAGTGCCTTGTTATATGTATGTAAGAGAAATGGGCATAATAGTTCCTTGAACTGGGCATACCATTTGGCCGGAAAACCATCCAAGCCTGGTGTTTTATGTGTTGGCAGTTGCGAGATGGCAACAGCGATCTCGTCTGCCGAGATAGGTGCCTCCAACTCATCTCTCCCCTCAGACGTTGGGGAGGGGAGAGATAAGTCAGCAAGGCATTCATTCAGTTGGACTTCGGTGTGGTCAACTCTAGATGTTGAAAGGTTTTTGTAAAAGGTCTAGGAAAGATTCCATGATATCCCCCGGGGTATTGCTAATCTGGCCCTGTGTAGTTAGGATACGTGGGATAGAAATAGGAGGGCTGTCGGGTCTGGTGAGGTATGGCAGGAGGCGACCAGCTTTACATAGTAGGTGAGGTTGAAAAAAGACACACGTCCATCAAGTAATAAAAGAGTCCATGTTCAGCAACTAAACAAGCATCGTCTTGTTTTATGCTTGTGAGCGTTTGGAATATCTGGTATCTATATTCAGACTGGGAGGAAGCGGTATATGACGAAAGCACTCAAGTAGAGTGTTGAGACGTTTCGATACAATTTTTATAAAGGTCTAGGAAAGTTTCCATGATATCCCCTGGGGTATTGCTAATCTGGCCCTGTGTAGTTAGGATACGTGGGATAGAAATAGGAGAGCAGTCGGGTCTGGTCAGATATGCAAGGAGGCAACCAGCTTTACATAGATGAGGTTGAAAAAAGACACACGTCAATCAAGTCCAACCCATGTGTGTGATTAATTGTCAGTATTACATTGTATATCCCTGTATATTGCGGTCGTTCAGGTGCTTATCTAATAGTTTTTTGAAACTATTGATGCTCCCCGCTGAGACCACCGCCTGTGGAAGGGAATTCCACATCCTTGCCACTCTTCCAGTAAAGAACCCTCTACGTAGTTTAAGGTTAAACCTCTTTTCTTCTAATTTTAATAAGTGGTCATGAGTCTTGGTAAACTCCCTTCTGCGAAAAAGTTTTATCCCTATTGTGGGGGTCACCAGTATGGTATTTGTATATTGAAATCATATCCCCTCTCAAGCGTCTCTTTTTCAGAGAGAATAAGTTCAGTGCTCGCAACCTTTCCTCATAACTAATATCCTCCAGACCCTTTATTAACTTTGTTGCCCTTCTTTGTACTCGCCGCATTTCTAGTACGTCCTTCCTGAGGACTGGTGCCCAGAACTGGATAGCATACTCTAGGTGCGGCCGGACCAGAGTCTTGTAGAGCAGGAGAATTATTTTATCTCTGGAGTTGATCCCCTTTTTAATGCATGCCAATATTCAGTTTGCTTTGTTAGCAGCAGCTTGGCATTGCATGCCATTGCTGAGCCTGTCATCTACTAGGACCCCCCCCCCCCAATGCATTATTTTACATTTTTCTACATTGAACCTCATTTGCCATGTAGTTGCCCACCCCATTAATTTGTTCAGATCTTTTTGCAAGGTTTCCACATCCTGCGGAGAAGTTATTGCCCTGCTTAGCTTAGTATACAGAGATTGAACTGTTTACCCCATCCTCCAGGTCATTTATGAACAAATTAAATAGGATTGGTCCCAGCACAGAACCCTGGGGGACCCCCACTATAGACCCCTGACCATTCCGAGTACTCCTCATTTATCACCACCCTCTGAACTCGCCCTTGTAGCCAGTTTTCAGCCCATGTACTCACCCTATGGTCCATGCCAATGGACCTTATTTTGTACTGTAAACGTTTATGGGGAACTGTGTCAAATGCTTTTGCAAAATCCAGATACACCACGTCTACAGGCCTTCCTTTATCTAGATGGCAACTCACCTCCTCATAGAAGGTTAATAGATTGGTTTGGCAAGAACGATTCTTCATGAATCCATGCTGATCACTGCTTACGATACCGTTCTCATTACTAAAATCTTGTATATAGTCCCTTATCATCCCCAAGAGTTTACATACTAATGATGTTAGGCTAACTGGTCTGTAATTCTCAGGGATGCATTTTGGGCCCTTTTTAAATATTGGTGCTACATTGGCTTTTCTCCAATCAGCTGGTATAATTCCAGTCAGTAGACTATCAGTAAAAATTAGGAACAATGGTCTGGCAATTACTTGACTGAGTTCCCCAAGTACCCTCGGGTGCAAGCCATCTGGTGCCTGTGATTAATTATTGTTAAGTTTCTCAAGTCTAATTTTAATTCTGTCCTCTGTTAACCATGGAGGTGCTTCCTGTGATGTGTCATGAGGATAAACACTTCAGTTTTGGTTACTGAAGCCCCCCCGATTCCCTCGTGAAGGCTGAGGAGAAGAAGTCAATACCTTTGCCATCTCCCCATCCTTTGTAACCAGATGTCCTTCCTCATTCTTTATGGGGCCAATATGGTCTGTCCTCCTTTTTTACTGTTTACATACTTTGAAAGAATTTCTTGGGATTTTTTTTTTCTCTCCTCCGCTATGTGCCTTTCATGTTCTATCTTAGCCGTCCTTATTGCACCTTTACATTTCTTGTTGCATTCTTTATAAAGTCTGAATGCTGATCCCTCAGCCTTGTATTTTTTTGAAGGCCTTCTCCTTTGCTTTTATATGCATTTTTACATTGGCGTTAAGCCATCCAGGACTTTTGATCGCTCTTTTAAATGTATTACCCAATAGGATGCATTGGCTTATGCCCTTATTTAATATGCTCTTAAAGCAAACCCATCTCTCCTCCGTGTTCTTTGTTCCTAAAATTCTATCCCAATTTATGCCTTTTTGCAAGGCTCATAGTTTAGGGAAGTTGGCTTTTTGAAATTCAGTGTCTTTGTATTCCCCTTATGTTTCCTATTTGTGTTATTTATACTGAAGCCAATTGACCTGTGATTGCTGTTACCTAAATTGCCCCGTATTTCCACATCCGTGATCAGGTCTGTATTGTTGGTAATCAGATCCAGTAACGATTTATTTCTAGTTGGTGCATCTACCATCTGACCCAGCTTTGTTACCATGTTCAAATACTTTCTGGGTAGTGTGCAACATGCGTTTTTGCGTAAGGTCTAACAGACGGAGCTCGTATTCCCTGCGGCTCTGCAGCCATGCATTTCTCATGTCAGAATCGGGGTTAGTAGCATAGACAGATTCTGCTGCTAACATGGCTGTTTCTAATTCTTCAGTGCGTTGTCTAATATTTTTGCATAGAACACCCGTAATAGACATAAATGTGCCTCTCAACATGGCTTTAAAGGCCTCCCACTCTGTGGAAGGATCCACTGTACCTAGGTTATCTCTCCAGGAACCAGCAATGCCCTTTCTACATTCTCCCTGCACCACCTCGTCCTCCAGCCAGTAAGAATTCAGGTGCCAGATAGTAGGGCCCGAACCTGGGAGGAGAAAGAGGTCAACAGAGAGCAGGGCATGGTCTTAGACCCCCCTGGGTAAGTAGGACACTGCAGACACAATGGGAAGGGTGTCTCTCGTGGCAAACGCCAGATCAATCCGAGACAGTGTGGAAAGAATCCGAGTGGCAGGAGTATTGATAGACATCCGGATGTTTCCAATGCCACACCTCCATGAGATCATAAACCTGTGCCAAGTCCACATAGGAGGGGGAGGGTCTACCACCACCCCCCAAGCGATCCTAAGCCGGGTCCAAGATGGCATTAAAGTCGCCCACATAAAGTATAGGGCCTGGAGGTCTAGATAATAGCTGTAGTGACAATTTGGACAATACCTCCACCGAAAATGGGGGAGGAATATAAATGTTTACAAGGGTAAATATCACAGAGGCAATTGGTAGGAGTATGATAAATCTCCCATCAGGGTCGGTATTAACTTGTAAGATTTCAGTGGCGAGAGATTTGGCTAGTATAATAGAGACCTCTCGAGAATAATTTGTATGAGTGGCGTGATATGATTGGGCCAGCCACGGGCGTTTGAGGGCTCTCACCTTAGTGCCAGTAAGGTGAGTTTCTTGGAGACAGATTATATGAGGGCGACTTTTTTTTAAAACTGAAAAGACCAGGGACCACTTCTGAGGCGCATTCAAACCCCTAACATTTCATGAGACTATTCTTAATGGTTTTGCCATGTCAGTGTAGGCAGTACCAATTAATCACATAAGGATACCACCATATATAAAGCCTGCTTGGTCATGTCATCCATAAGATATCTAAGCATGCATATAGTACAATGTGGTGATTCAAAGTCAGGTTAGTGAGATCTGCTATAGTAAAAGTATTAAAAATGAACAACCAACTTTGTCTGCTCAACCATGACTAAGTGCAAGAATTGAAAAAAGAAAAAAGAAAAAAAAGGGAGGAAAAAAAAAGTCCATCCAAAACCCCAAACCCCCCACCCCGCTCAGCCATCCCAAACACAGTGAGCCTTGGATCCCTACACCTGAAAAAAACAAACCAAAACACTAAATCTTTCGGTGAGGGTTAAAACTGTTCCGAGTCGGTGAGGGGGTCGTGATACGGTGAGACTCCCAACATTAACTGGAAAAAAAAACCTTTATAAATGGGTCCTGTTCCGGGATATCAGTCCGCCATAAATGCAGGGATAGTCAAGGGCCATCCAGCCTTTTGTATATTTGGACGTATTTTTGTTTAGTACTGCGATGTGTTTAGAACAGCTTCAGGAGGATTGGCCCGGTATAATGAAGGGGCGCTTCCCGTCATGGTAAGAGGGGGAATATGGGAGGGGAAATCAAGGACCGTGATGAGGTCCAAAGGCAATGTGGAGAATATGGCAAATATGAACACATGGACTCGGGTGTACATGTGTAGAATTTCCGGGATCAGCAGTAACGGGTTCAAGTGTGGTTTCAATAAGCACAGTCATGTTCAGCGTCTAGGTGCATTTCCATAGCAATCATTCAGCGATGCCATGGCTTCTTTGGGGCTGGTGTAAAAGAGGGCCTTACCATCATGAATGATACGCAGCTTGGCGGGGAACAGCATGGTGTATGGCGGGCCTTCAGTATGCAGGCGGGCTTTCACAGCTGCAAAAGGAGATGCATTGGCGTTGAACTTCGGCCGAGAAGTCATGATAAACTAAAATGGTATCACCATTGAATTTGAGTGGCCCTTTTTCCCTCACCAGTCATAGAATAGCTACTTTATCTTGGAAATTAAGGATCCGTGCGATCAGGGAGCGTGGAGAGGCCCCTGCTGGAGGGGGATGTGGGGGAGTGCAGTGCGCACGTTCGATGACATATGAAAGTGTAGGTGCATCAGTGACAAAAAATTTTCACAACCAGGAATATAAAAACTTTTCAGGGTGAGCGCCTTCTGCACGCTCAGGGAACCCCACAAAGCGGAGGTTGTTCCTGCGGGAACGGTTCTCTAGGTCATCAATTTTGGTGCGAAGTGCCATCTCGCTGGTAGTGTCACGCATTGTAATTGATAGGGGGTGTACAGTATCTTCTAGGGTGCTTATGCGTTCCTCTGTGGCCCCAGTTCTGTCACGTAAATTCTGCACATCCTGTTTCAGGAGGGAGAAATCCATGTGCATAGAGGCTATCTATGTAATGAGTGAAGCCTTGCAGTCCTGTATAGCCATCATGATATTAGACAGTGTGGGCTCCTGAGGGAGAGAATCTGTGTTTTGGCAACTGCTGTCTGTCTGTGGGGAGTCCTGGGACAGCAGGGGGTCAGTTTGTGTGGCAAAAATTACAGGAATGGATGCACTCACCCCTTTTGTAGAGCCCCGAGCAGCCAAGGATGATGCCTGCAGCATGTCAGCCTCCCCTGCCTGTGTCCCGGCACCATCTTGCCGCCAGAACCAAGCGAGTTGATCCACCACTGATGGGGGCCATGGCGGCCCATAATTCACCATGGTAGCCAGCCTGGTGTATTCCCACAGCCGTGGGGAAGGTTTCGGTGCCTCTTGGGAGGATGTGGGACCTAGGATGCTGGCAGGATGTTTGTTGGGAGGCGGAGCAGTGTCTCTATGCGGCTGCTCGCTCCACCATCAAGCCACGCCCCCCCCCCCTCACTCCATCTCCTTATTTGCGGACAATGTGATCCTGTCGCTTTCAGAGCCAAAAACCTCTTCCAGCCGTACACAACAAACTAAACCATTTCAACCAAATTTCATATTATAAAGTTAATGCAACCAAATCTAATATACCGTATATACTCGAGTATAAGTCGAGTTTTTAGCACATTTTTTTGTGCTGAAAGTGCCCCCCTCGACTTATACTCGAGTCAAGCACTTTTCTGCAGCAAAAAATTTCATTTTCAGAACCGACTTTGCAGCCCTGTATCTCAGGGCCACTTGGTGCTAGGACCTAGGAAATTGGAATGCACAACTTAAAACTTTGAATTTGGAATTTAGAACTTGGAATTTGGAACTCAGAATTTAGGATTAGAACTCAGCATTAAAAATGTAAAAAACGTAGAATTTGAAAACTAGGAATTAAAACTCGGAATTTGGAATTTAAAACTTGGAATTCGGAATTTGGAATTTAGACCTTGAAATTTAGAACACAGAATTTGAAATTCAGAACCTGGAATTTGGATATCAGAACTCAATTCGGAACTCGGAATTTGGAAATTAGAACTTGATATTTGGAAATTGGAATTTCAGAACTTGCAATACAGAACTCAGAATTTGGAATTTAGATCTCAGGATTTAAAATATTAAACTTGGAACTCAAAATGTATAACTTGGAGTTTAAAACTAGGAATTTCGAAATCGGAATTTAGAACTCAAAATTTGGAACTTGGGATTTAGAATTTAGAAGTCAGAATTTGAAATATAGCATTCAAAATTCAGAACTCAGAATTCATTATTTAATATTTGGAACCAGTTTTTGTAATTTAGAACTTAGAGTTTGGAACTAGGAATTGGAACTTTGAATTTGGAATTTAAACCTTGGAATTCAGAATTTGGGATGTAGACCTTGAAATTTATAATTCAGAATCTGGAACACGAAATTTGGAACTTGGAATTTAGATCTTGGAACTTAGAACTTGAAATGTAGATCTCAGAATTTGGGATTCAGAATCTGGAATTTAGGAGTCACAATTTGAAAGTTATAGGGCGTACACACGGTCGGACTTTGTTCGGACATTCCGACAACAAAATCGTAGGATTTTTTCCGATGGATGTTGGCTCAAACTTGTTTTGTCTACACACGGTCGCACAAAGTTGTCGGAAAATCCGATCGTTCTAAACGCGGTGACGTAAAACACGTACGTCGGGACTATAAACGGGGCAGTGGCCAATAGCTTTCATCTCTTTATTTATTCTGAGCATGCGTGGCACTTTGTCCGTCGGATTTGTGTACACACGATCGGAATTTCCGACAACGGATTTTGTTGTCGGAAAATTTTATCTTCTGCTCTCCAACTTTGTGTGTCAGAAAATCCGATGGAAAATGTCCGATGGAGCCCACACACGGTCGGAATTTCCGACAACACGCTCCGATCGGATATTTTCCATCGGAAAATCCGACCGTGTGTACGGGGCATTAGAGCTCTGAATTTGTATTTTAAAAACTCAGAATTTGAAATTTAGAACTTAGAATTTGGAGCTCAGAATTCAACATTTAGATTTTAGAACTCAGAATTTAGAACTTGGTATTTGTAACTCATAATTTGGAATATGAACTTGGAATTTGGAGCTCAGAAATCAGAGCTTGGAATTCAGAATTAGTATTTTAGAACTTAGAATTTGGAAATCAAAATCTGGAATTTAAAACTCGGATTTTAGAATTTAGACCTTGGAATTGGGGGACAGGTATCAGCAGAGCAGTCTATAGGAGTCAGCAGGGCAGAGGATAGAGGTCAGTGGGGCAGTGTACAGGGGTCAACAGGGTGGAGAACAGGGCTAGTAGGGCAAAGGACATGGGTCAGCAGAGCAGTATATGGGTTTCAATACAGTTTGGTTTTGGGCACCAGTTCATAAAAAGGATATTGGAGAACTGGAGAAGTGCAGAAAAAGGACAACAAGCATGATAAGAGGCATGAAAGAGCTCAGCTATGAGGAAAGATTAGCTGAACTGAATCAATTCTCTCGAGAAAAGAATAAGGGGGATATGATCACCATGTATAAATACATAAGTTGTCCATATAGTGAACTTGGTGTAAAGTTATTCACTTTCATGTCATTACAGAGGACAAGGGGCACACTTTGTCTTGAGAAAAAGAGACTTAACCTCCACATACAGAAAGTCTTCTTCACATTAAGAGCTGTGAAAATGTGGAATAGACACCCTCAAGAACTTGTTCTGGCCAGCTCAGTAGATTATTTGATTCCTTAGATTTGATTGCATTCCTAATTGCACAAAATATAACTGAACACTGACATTTATAGGTAATAACACCAAGGAAGTTGATCCTGGGAATATCCAATATCTTGCTAGGGGATCAGGAAGGATTTTTCCCCCTGCTGTAGCAAATTGTATCATGCTTTATCAAGGTTTTTTCCTTCCTCTGGATCAACTGTGGGAATAACATTGTTTATATAGAGGTTCTTTTTTTCTCTATTGGTTGAAGTGATTGTAAAAGGTAAAAGATTTTTTATCTAAAAGCATTCTCTGCATTAAAGTGTTACTAAAATCAGATTTAAAAAACAAATAAAATACTTAACTGCTCTGTGCAGTGGTATTGCACAGAGTGGCCCTGTTCCTCCTCTTCTGGGGTCCCCGGCAGTGATCTTGGCTCCTCCTCTTCTTTTTAGGACAACTATAGCCAGCCACTTGCTATGGGGAAAAATGTAGTCTGCGCGCTCCCGACCTGTGTGTCTATGGAGCCGCACTCCATATATTTACACAGCGGGACTTAGGCCCGCCCCCCACTTCCTCTTTACTCCATTTGATTGACAGCAGCAAGAGCCAATGGCTCCTGCTGCTTCTTGAAAGCTGTGTGAAAAGTAAGGGGAGAATAGATGCAGCCATGCACAGTGCTGATCTATTCTCCTCTCTCTTACTCTTCACTAGGGATGAGCTTCGAGTTCGAGTCGAACTCATGTTTGACTCGAACATCGGCTGTTCGCCAGTTCGCTGAATAGCGAACAATTTGGGGTGTTTGCGGCAAATTCGAAAGCCGCGGAACACCCTTTAAAAGTCTATGGGAGAAATCAAAAGTGCTAATTTTAAAGGCTTATATGCAAGTTATTGTCCACAAAAAGTTTTTGGGGACCTGGGTCCTGCCCCAGGGGACATGGATCAATGCAAAAAAAAGTTTTAAAAACGGACTTTTTTTAGGAGCAGTGATTTTAATAATGCTTAAAGTGAAACAATAAAAGTGTAATATTTCTTTAAATTTTGTACCTGGGGGGTGTCTATAGTATGCCTGTAAAGGGGCGCATGTTTCCCGTGTTTAGAACAGTCTGACAGCAAAATGACATTTCAAAAGGAAAAAAAGTAATTTAAAACTACTTGTGGCTATTAATGAATTGCCGGTCCGACAATACACATAAAAGTTCATTGATAAAAACGGCATGGGAATTCCCCACAGGGGAACCCCGAACCAAAAATGAAAAAAAAAAAAAAAAAAACGTGGGGGTCCCCCTAAATTCCATACCAGGCCCTTCAGGTCTGGTATAGATATTAAGTGGAACCCCGGCCAAAATTAAAAAAAAAAAAAAAATAAAAAAAAAAAGGCGTGGGGTCCCCTCAAAATCTATACCAGACCCTTCAGGTCTAATATGGATTTTAAGGGGAACCCCGCGCCAAAATTTTAAAAAAAAATGGCATGGGGTCTCCCCAAAAATCCATACCAGACCCTTATCTAAGCACGCAACCTGGCAGGCCGCAGGAAAAGAGGGGGGACGAGAGCGCCCCCCCTCCTGAACCGTTCCAGGCTACATGCCCTCAACATTGGGAGGGTGCTTTGGGGTAGCCCCCCAAAACACCTTGTCCCCATATTGATGGGGACAAGGGCCTCATCCCCACAACCCTTGCCCGGTGGTTGTGGGGGTCTGCGGGTGGGGGGGGCTTATCGGAATCTGGAAGCCCCCTTTAACAAGGGGACCCCAAGATCCCGGCCCCCCCTGTGTGAAATGGTAAGGGGGTATTTGTACCCCTACCATTTCACAAAAAAGTGTCAAAAATGACAAGAGACAGTTTTTGACAATTCTTTTATTTAAATGCTTCTTCTTTCTTCTATGTTCTATCTTCCTTCGGTTTCTTCCTCCATCTTCTTCTTCTTCTGGTTCTTCCTCCGGTGTTCTCGTCCGGTATCTTCCTCCGCGGTGCCGGGGTCTTCTTCCCTTCTTCTCGGGCCGCTCTGCATCCACCATGATGGGAGGCTCCCGCTGTGTGACGCTTCTCCTCTTCGAACGGTTCCTAAATAACAGAGGGCTGGGCCACCCGGTGACCCCGCCCCCTCTGACGCATGGGGACTTCCCTGTGGCATTCCCCGTGACGTCAGAGGGGGGCGGACAGGGAAGTCACCGTGCGTCAGAGGGGGGCGGGGTCACCAGGTGGCCCCGCCCTCCATTATTTAAGAACCGTCACACAATGGGAGCCTCCCATCGAGGAGGAAGGAAAAGAGGAGAAAAGAGGAGAAAAGAGGAGAAAAGAGGAGAAAAGAGGAGAAAAGAGGAGAAAAGAGGAGAAAAGAGGAGAAAAGAGGAGAAAAGAGGAGAAAAGAGGAGAAAAGAGGAGAAAAGAGGAGAAAAGAGGAGAAAAGAGGAGAAAAGAGGAGAAAAGAGGAGAAAAGAGGAGAAAAGAGGAGAAAAGAGGAGAAAAGAGGAGAAAAGAGGAGAAAAGAGGAGAAAAGAGGAGAAAAGAGGAGAAAAGAGGAGAAAAGAGGAGAAAAGAGGAGAAAAGAGGAGAAAAGAGGAGAAAAGAGGAGAAAAGAGGAGAAAAGAGGAGAAAAGAGGAGAAAAGAGGAGAAAAGAGGAGGAAAGAGGAGGAAAGAGGAGGAAAGAGGAGGAAAGAGGAGGAAAGAGGAGGAAAGAGGAGGAAAGAGGAGGAAAGAGGAGGAAAGAGGAGGAAAGAGGAGAAAGAGGAGAAAAGAGGAGAAAAGAGGAGAAAAGAGGAGGAAAGAGGAGGAAAGAGGAGGAAAGAGGAGGAAAGAGGAGGAAAGAGGAGGAAAGAGGAGGAAAGAGGAGGAAAGAGGAGGAAAGAGGAGGAAAGAGGAGGAAAGAGGAGGAAAGAGGAAAGAGGAAAGAGAAGAAAGGAGGGAGAAAGAGGAGGAGGAGGAGAAGAAAGGAGGAGGAGGAGGAGGAGAAGAAAGGAGGAGGAGGAGGAGGAGGAGGAGGAGGAGGAGGAGGAGGAGGAGGAGAAGAAAGAGGAGGAGAAGAAAGAGAAAAACTGTCTTGTCATTTTTAACATTTTTGACACTTTTTTTGTGAAATGGTAGGGGTACTTTTGTACCCCCTTACCATTTCACACAGGGGGAGGGCCGGGATCTGGGGATCCTCTTGTTAAAGGGGGCTTCCAGATTCCGATAAGCCCCCCACCCGCAGACCCCCACAACCACCGGGCAAGGGTTGTGGGGATGAGGCCCTTGTCCCCATCAACATGGGGACAAAGTGTTTTGGGGGGCTACCCCAAAGCACCCTCCCAATGTTGAGGGCATGTGGCCTGGTATGGTTCAGGGGGGGGCGCTCTCTCATCCCCCCACTCTTTTCCTGCGGCCTCGGATAAGGGTCTGGTATGGATTTTTGGGGGACCCCACACCATTTTTTTTTTTTTTTTTGGCCAGGGTTCCCCTTAATATCCATACCAGACACGGTAAACATGCGCCCCTTTACAGGCATACTATAGACACCCCCCAGGTACGAAATTTAAAGGAATGTTACACTTTTATTGTTTCACTTTAAGCATTATTAAAATCACTGCTCCTGAAAAAACAGCCGTTTTTAAAACTTTTTTTGCATTGATCCAGGTCCCGTGGGGCAGGACCCAGGTCCCCAAACACTTTTTATGACAATAACTTGCATATAAGCCTTTAAAATTAGCACTTTTGATTATTCATGTTCGTGTCCCATTAACGGTCATTGCGTGTTCGAACAAATTTTTTGCCTGTTCGCATGTTCTGGTGCGAACCGAACAGGGGGGTGTTCGGCTCATCCCTGCTCTTCACACAGGGAAGGGGGGGCACAGGGAAATTGAAAACAAACAATGCATTAAGGTTAAAAACTTTAAGTTTAGTAACACTTTAAAAAAGGTAGAAAAAACTTTTTACCTTTATAACCACTTTAAAAGTTGCATAGTTGGAGGTACAGTATAGTCGAGCTAGAGGCACTTATCTACATATCTGGTGGGAATGTAGCAAGATTCAGCCAATTTTGGAAGATGATCTTTGACATCTACAATGACACCTATGATGAGTCACTGTCTATTTCTCCTGAAATTACCATCCTATCCATTCTCCCTGTGTCAGAAACCATAAATCAGACTGAGACAGAAGTACAGTTAAATCACACTTGTTTAATAATAATAAAAAAAAGGTAAACAGAGTAAACATAGTCAAAACATAGCCAGAGTTCAGGAACCGAAACGGATAGTCAGACAGGTCAAAATGTCAGGAAGCCAGAGATGAGCTTAGTAAAACAGCAAGCAGGATCTAGAGCCAGAAGGAATGACAGCCAAGCAAGTCTTTAACAGGAAACAGGAGAGCGTCTCTAGAGATGTGACCAAGGCGAAGGCAGAGACCACTCGGACTGGACAGCTTAAGTAGGCAGGACTGACAAGCAGGATATCATCAAGCGAGTCACTGTGGAGAGATAGGAGCTGGCAATTAGCAGACAGCTGAGCGGCCAGCTTTGAGAAGGAAGGGCTGAGCCCAGCCCTGACAGTACCCCCTCCTCAATGACCCCTCCCCATTGAGGACCACCAGGCTTGAGGGGAAAATGTCTATGGAAATCACAGAAGAGGACAGGGGCATGTACATCCAAGGATGAGACCCAAGAGCGTTCCTCTGGACCATACCCTTTGCAATGTGCCAGGTACTGTATGCGCCCACGGAACCTAGGGGAGTCAACAATGGACTGTACTTCATACTCCTCATGGTTCTCAACCTGTGCAGGGTAAGGACAAGGCACCGAGGTGGTAAAGCGGTTACAGAATATAGGTTTTAATAAGGAGACATGAAATACATTCAAGATACGCATATTAGAAGGAAGGTCTAATGCGTAAGCCACTGGGTTAATCCTGCGAAAAATATGGAATGGCCCAATAAACCGAGGTGCGAACTTCAGAGAGGGAACACAAAGTCGGAGGTTGTGAGATGACAGCCAGACCCTGTCCCCAACCTGGTAGGAAGGCGCAGGCAAGAGTCTGCGGTCAGCATGGAGTCTGTACCTATCATTAGCATGTCACAAAGCCTTCTGGACTTGTGCCCAAGTGGAACGAAGACCACAGAGATGCTCCCCTAACGCAGGAATATGCTGCTGAACAAATGAGTCAGGCAACATGGAAGGTTGGAAACCATAGTTCGCCATAAACGGGGACAATCAGGAAACAGAATTCAAGGCACTATTGTGAGCAAACTCCGCCCACGGTAAGAGGTCTGAACAGTTGTTACGATAGAGTAAAAAGTAATAGTGCAGCGCTGAAGAAAACTTATAAAACTAAATATTTGTAATAAAAGTCCATAAAGTTACATGCGCGAAAAATGAATGAAGTAAACAAAGCCAAGAAGCATCAACGGTGATTAAGAGTGCTTCATGCAAACCCGAAGTGCTCTTGAATCCGTGCTCACACCTCTTGCCAGTCAAACTGCTCACCTTGTTAAAAAGGACCCCTGAACTAACAGGAAGGTCTCATTTGCATTCACCACTTATTAGTGGTCGGGATTAAATCTTGACTGGAAAGCTGGAAACCTCTTCCTTAATTTGGCTTAAAAGTTTTCATCCATATTCACATGAAATATATAAATAATATAGTGCTCTCTGTATAGCTAAAACACGATTTCCTTTAATGAAAGACAGGTACTCACATAGGAAGCACTATGCCCAGTGCTAGGATAATAGGTGCATGTACTTTACAGGTGACAGTGAATAGTAAGGCGGCTGCAGTGACGTCTCTAAAGGATAAATCCGATCCGCACGCGTATCGTCCAGCGGGACTTCCTCAGCGGTTGGTTGTTACGATAGTCAGAAATATAGCAACATAGGAATTGCTCCAAGCACCGATTGGCTCGTTCTGCGGCTCCATTAGACTGCGGGTGATATGCAGAGGAGAAAGCAAGCTGAATTCCCAACTGTGCACAAAAGGCTCGCCAGAACCGGGACACAAACTGACTACCCCTGTCCAAGACAATCACCCTGGGTAGCCCATGTAAGCGAAAGATCTCTCAAGCAAAAATGGAAGCCAATTCCTTAGAAGTGGAAAACTTCTTAAGTGGAATACTTGGACATTTTTGAGAACCGGTCAACCACCATAAGGATAACTGTGTTGCCCTGAGAGTTGCGTAAATCCACAATGAAATCCATAGACAGGTGGGTCCAGGGCCTCTCTTCATTGGGTATGGGTTGTAAGAGGCCCACTGGAAGGTGTCGTGGAGTCTAATGCCCTGTACACACGATCGCACATTCCGACAACAAAATCCATCTGATTTTTTCCAACAGATGTTGGCTCAAACTTGTCTTGCATACACACAGTCATACAAAAGTTGGTTGGAAATTACGAAAGTCAAGAACGCGGTGACGTACAACACGTACGACGAGCCAAGAAAAATGAAGTTCAATAGCCAGTACGGCTCTTCTGCTTTATCTTGAGCATGCATGGAACTTTGTGCATCGGAATTGTGTACACACGATCAGAATTTACGACAATGGATTTTGTTGTCGGAAAATTTGAGATCCAGATCTCAAATTTTGTTTATTGGAAATTCCGATGGAAAATGTCCAATGAAGCCTACACACGGTCAGAATTTCCAACAAGCTCCCATCGAGCATTTCCCATCAGAAAATCCGACCGTGTGTACGTGGCAATAGAATGAGACAATGTAATTGAAACTAGATAAGAAAAAAGCCCATCCCGCCCTTCTGGGAGAGAGGCGTTTATGGTCAGTAAGAATGAGAACCGGCACAGTGGTACATTCGAGGAGATGTCTCCATTCTTGCAGGGCTAAAATGATCACTAACAGCTCTCTGTCACCAACCTCATAATTGCACTCCACAGGCAGGTGACAATTTCTTGGAAAAGTAGCCACAAGGATACATAGCGCTCTCAGAGGTAGGACGTTGAGACAGAAGGGCCCCAACTCCAGTCTCAGAAAAGTCAACCTCAAGGATAAAAGGTAACGTAGGATCAGTACGATCCAACACCAGAGCAGAAACAGAGGCAGCCCTGAGACTCTCAAAGGCCTTAATGGACTCCGGAGACCAACTCTGTGGGTTACATAGTTACATAGAAGGGGAGTCCACAAGTCCATCAGGTCCAACCCATGTGTGCGATTATATGTCAGTATTACATTTTATATCCCTGTATGTTGTGGTCGTTCAGATGCTTATTTAATAGTTTCTTGAAACTATCAATGCCCCCCCGCTGAGACCACCGCCTGTGGAAGGGAATTCCACATCCTTGCCACTCTTATGTACACACGGTCGGACTTTGTTCGGACATTCCGACAACAAAATCCTAGGATTTTTTCCGACGGATGTTGGCTCAAACTTGTCTTGCATACACACGGTCACACAACAGATTTTGTTGTCGGAAAATTTTATATCCTGCTCTCAAACTTTGTGTGTCGGAAAATCCGATGGAAAATGTGTGATGGAGCCTACACACGGTCGGAATTTCCGACAACAAGGTCCTATCACACATTTTCCGTCGGAAAATCCGACCGTGTGTACGGGGCATTACAGTAAAGAACCCTCTATGTAGTTTAGGGTTAAACCGTTTTTCTTCTAATTTTAATGAGTGGCCACGAGTCGCGTTAAACTCCCTTCTGCGAAAAAGGTTTATCCCTATTGTGGGGTCACCGGTATGGTATTTGTATATTGAAATCATATCCACTCTCAAGCGACTCTTCTCCAGAGAGAAGAAGTTCAGTGCTCGCAACCTTTCCTCATAACTAATATCCTCCAGACCCTTTATTAGCTTGGTGCCCTTCTTTGTACTCGCTTCATTTCCAGTACATCCTTCCTGAGGACTGGTGCCCAGAACTGGACAGCATACTCTAGGTGTGGCTGGACCAGAGTCTTGTAGAGCGGGAGCATTATCATTTTATCTCTGGAGTTGATCCCCTTTTGAATGCATGCCAATATTCTGTTTATTTGTTAGCAGCAGCTTGGCATTGCATGCCATTGCTCAGCCTGTCATCTACTAGGACCCCCAGGTCCTTTTCCATACTAGATTCCCCCAGGAGGTTCTCCCCCCAGTATATAGATTGCATTATTTTACATTTTTCTACATTGAACCTCATTTTCCATGTAGTTGCCCACCCCATTAATTTGTTCAGATCTTTTTGCAAGGTTTCCACATCCTGCGGAGAAGTTATTGCCCTGCTTAGCTTAGTATCGTCCGCAAATACAGGGATTGAACTGTTTACCCCATCCTCCAGGTTGTTTATGAACAAATTAAATAGGATTGGTCCCAGCACAGGACCCTGTGGGACCCCACTACCCACCCGAGTACTGCCCATTTATCACCACCCTCTGAACTCGCCCTTGTAGCCAGTTTTCAATCCATGTACTCACCCTATGGTCCATGCCAACGGACCTTATTTTGTACAGTAAACGTTTATGGGGAACTGTGTCAAATACTTTTGCAAAATCCAGATACACCACATCTATGGGCCTTCCTTTATCTAGATGGCAACTCACCTCCTGATAGAAGGTTAATAGATTGGTTTGGCAAGAACCATTCTTAATGAATCCATGCTGATTACTGCTAATGATACCGTTCTCATTACTAAAATCTTGTATATAGTCCTTTATTTTCCCTCCAAGAGTTTACATACTATTGATGTTAGGGTAACTGGTCTGTAATTCCCAGGGATGTATTTTGGGTACTTTTTAAATATTGGTGCTACATTGGCTTTTTTCCAATCAGCTGGTACCATTCCAGTCAGTAGACTATCAGTAAAAATTAGGAACAATGGTCTGGCAATTACTTGACTGAGTTCCCCAAGTACCCTCAGGTGCAAGCCATCTGGTCCCGGTGATTTATTAGTGTTAAGTTTCCCAAGTCTAATTTTAATTCTGTCCTCTGTTAACCATGGAGGTGCTTCCTGTGATGTGTCATGAGGATAAACACTGCAGTTTTGGTTACTGAAGCCCCGATTCCCTTGTGAAGACTGAGGAGAAGAATAAATTCAATACCATCGCCATCTCCCCATCCTTTGTAACCAGATGTCCTTCCTCGTATGCCCTTTATGTTTCCTATTTGTGTGATTTATACTGAACCAATTGACCTCTGATCACTGTTACCTAAATTGCCCCGTATTTCCACATCTGTGATCAGGTCTGTATTGTTGGTAATCAGTAGATCCAGTAAAGCTTTACTTCTAGTTGGTGCATCTACCACCTGACCCATAAAATTATCCTGCAAGACATTTAGAAACTGGCGAGCCTTAGATGAATGTGCAGTTCCCTCCGCCCAGTCTATGTCTGGATAGTTAAAATTCCCTATTATGATAACACTTCCCATCCTTGCTGCTAATCCAAATTGTGATAGGAGATCTGTCTCCCCTTCCTCCCTCAGGTTAGGGGGGCTATAGCATACTCCCAATATTATTTTACCCTTAGCTTCATACCTTTGGTGCTCTAGCTATAAGGATTCCACCTCCTCCCTAGCTCCCTTAGTGATGTCATCTCTCAAATTCACTTGTATGTTATTCTTTATAGGCATACCCCTCCCCCTTTTTCCCTCTTTATCCTTGCAATAAAGGGTATACCCTTGAAAGTTTGCCAGCCAATCATGAGAGCTGTTGAACCAGGTCTCAGATTCCCACAAAATCCAAATCCTCCTCGTACAACAGTATCTCTAGTTCACCCATCTTGTCCGCCAGGCTCCTGGCATTGGTGAACATACCACGTAGTTTAGACCGGTCGCATATTATCCTCTTATTGGCTGTTCCGATACTGCATCTAGGACTTGCTACTATACTTACCTTGGGTTTATGTGCTTTGGTCAACTTACCACTAATGCCCCCAATACTAACCTCTGGAATATGTTCCACGCTGACTACCTCTAGACCCTCCCCCCCATCGCCTAGTTTAAAAACCCCTCTAACTTTTTGTCCATCTTCATTCCCAGCTAATCTGCACCCTCCTCATTTAGGTGCAGTCCGTCCCATCTATTAGTATTGATTATCGAGTGAGAAGTCGGCCCAGTCCTCCAGGAACCCAAACCCCTCCTTACTACACCAGCTCTTCAGCCACGTGTTTACTTCCCTAATCTCCCTCTGCCTTTCTGGTGTGGCTCGATGTACTGGTAGTATTCCTGAGAGTCCTACCTTGGAGGACCTTTTCCTCAATTTAGCTCCTAAGTCCCTAAAATCGTTCTTTAGGACACTCTGCCTCTGACTTTGTCATTGGTGCCAACGTGCACCACGACAGCTGGGTCTTCCCCAGCCCCTCCTAGTACACCAGATCCGTGATGTGCCGAACCGTGTGTGGGTTACCATCCTTTCTGGTCATAACAGTCAGGGGCTTGACCAGAGACGAGAAGTTACGAATAAACTTCTGATAATAGTTGGCAAAGCCAAGAAAACGCTGCAGAAGACATAAACCCACAGGTCGGGGCCACTGTAGGACTGCTGAAAGTTTCTCTGGGTCCATCGAAAAACCAGCAGTGGAAATGACATCCAGGAATTTAACCTGTTCACGATGGAATTCGCACTTCTCCAATTTACAATAGAGATTGTTCTCTCTTAGTTTCTGAAGCACACGACAGACATCTGTGTGGTGTCTCTCCAGGGACTTGGAAAATATGAGGACATCTTCGAGATAAACCACTACACATAGCTGCAACAAATCTTGGAGGACATTGTTAATAAATTCCTGAAAAACTGCCGGGGCGTTACAAAGGCCAAAAGGCATTACGAGGTACTCATAATGGCCTGTTCTGGTATTAAACGCAGTTTTCCACTCGTCACCCTCCTTAATCCTCACAAGAGATTGTATGCCCCTCAAAATCAAGCTTTGTGAAAACCGTGGCTCCCTTGAGGCGGTCAAATAACTCCGTAATCAATGGAATCGGATAGGCATTCTTAATTGTGAAACGATTGAGACCCCTTTAATCAATATAAGGTCTCAGGTCACCAATCCTCTTCTTCACAAAGAAGAAACCAGCACCAGCAGGAGACGAGGATTTGCGGCTGAAACCTTGAGAAAGTGCATCTGCAACATACTCCTCCATGGCCTTATCCTCCAAGACCGACAAAGGGTAAACCCGGCCACGAGGGGGTACAGCACTGGTTTAAGGTCAATCGCGCAATCATACGAGCGGTGTGGAGGCAAACTACCTGCTTGACCTTTGTCAAAGACATCACTAAAATCGCGGTACTCCTCTGGCAGGGAGGAGAGTGAAGAGATGCACAGGACCTTGGCTACCTTCTGGAAGCATGTCTTACTGCATTTTGGGGACCAGGAGAGAACCTCAGCACGGAGCCAATCAAAAAAGAGGGCCTCTGTAACCAAGGATAACCAATAACCAGCAGAAACTTAGGTGAAGAAATAAACTTGGAATTGGATCTCATGGTGAAGAGCCCCTACGGCCATGGACAACGAAACAGTCTCAAGAGTCACAAGGGCAGGCTGTAGAGGTCTCCCGTCAAGAGCCTCAATGGCAAGTGGAGTGTCATGCTGCTGCAGCGGAATCGAGTGCTTCGATACAAAGGCACCATCAATGAATAGGTCTGCAGCCCCAGAGTTGATTAGAGCCTGTATCTCAATGGATGACTCAGTCCAAGAAAGGGTAACCGAAACCATGGGCTTATCCTTCTGGATAACTGGGGACGAAACAACGCCACCCAAGGTTTGTCCGTGACAGGACCTCAAGGTTCAGGCATTCCCTGGACGGGTAGGACAAGACTTCAAAAAGTGACCTGCCTGGCCACAATAAAGGCACAATCTCTCCCTCCTCCTAAGGGTTCTCTCATCCGCAGAGAGACACGTGAAGCCCAAGTGCATGGGTTCATCTTCACAGACCGGGAGGCATCGGAGGTGAGGGAGGCAAGGGTGGGACTGCAAAGTTCGGAGACAAATGTACAAGAGGCTTCTGCAAGCGCTCCTTAAAAAAGGGAGTCTCTCTGAGTCTGGCGTCAATGAGAATGGCAAAAGTGATCAACTTCTCCAGCTCAGTGGGTATATCTCGGGCTGCTATCTCATCCTTGATGGTATCCGAGAGACCATGAGAAAACGCAGCCACAAGGACATCATTGTTCCAAGCAACCTCTGCTGCCAGAGTATGGAATTCAATGGCGTAATCTGCAACAGTTCTCGTACTCTGATGGACATGAGGCACTTGGCAGCAGAAGCGGAGCGTGCAGGAATGTCAAATACCCTTTTAAAAGAAGCCAAAAACTCAGGGTAACTCAAGACAACAGGTTTTTGCGTTTCCCATAGAGGGTTTGCCCAGGCCAAGGCTCTCTCAGAAAGCAAAGCTATCACAAAACCTACTTTTCTTCTGTCCGTGGGAAACACCTGGGGCAGCATCTCAAAGTATATCTCAACCTGGTTGAGAACCCTCTGCATTGAACTGGATCGCCCCCAAATCGCTGGGGAAGCGGAGCAGAACCAGACATACCTCTTATAGAGGTAATACTCAAGGCGGGTGCCTGCACAGAGACTGGAGCAGCAGCAGGGATGGCCTGCACCACAGGTTGTACTGGAGCAGCCACAGTGGGAGATTCCAGGTAATCCGTGTGACTCACGAGCATTTGTAACGCCATGGCAAACTGATCCATGCGGTGATCCTGCTCATCCAATCGGAAAAAATATTACCAGTGACTGACTGCATCTCCTGAATTCATGGCCTTCACCTACTGTCAGAAACCACAAATCAGACTGAGACAGAAGTACCGTTAAATCACACTTGTTTAATATTAAAAAAAAAAAGGTAAACAGAGTAAACGCAGTCAAAACATAGCCAGAGTTCAGGAACCGGAATGGATAGTCAGACAAGCCAAAACGTCAGGGAGCCAGAGATGAGCGTAGTAGAACAGCAAGCATTATCTGGAGCCAGAAGGAATGTCAGCCAAGCAAATCTTTAACAGAAACACAGGAGAGCGTCTCTAGAGATGTGACCAAGGTGAAGGCAGAGATCATCTGGACTGGATGGCTTGAGTAGGCAGGACTGACGAGCAGGATATCATAAACAGGTGAGTCACTGTGGAGAGATGGGAGCTGGCAATTAGCCGACAGCTGAGCGGTCAGCTTTGAGGAGGAAGGGCTGAGCCCAGCCCTGACACCCAGGTTCTATATGGATGAATCTGGTCTCCTCCTTTTTTTCTTATTGGCGGGCAGGCAATACCTTTCTTGTGGAAGTCTACCCGTACACCGTCCCTATTCAATTGGGTACATGTAATGAATGACATTATGACAATAGAGGAACTTCTTGCTCAGGAACAGGAAGTCTTGGAAATCTTTATAGGCAGCTTGGATTTTGTTTTCTTCCTCTGAATCACGCGGAAAAATAAAAAAAGTGTCTCACCGGCCCTCCCAGCACATGTTTAGCTATACCCCATATGCATTTCTCTAGGGTTGCTCCAGACTACTCCACATTTCTCGCATTTCTTATTCCTCTTTCTCTCTTTTTATTCTTTTTGCACTACCCCTCAGGTTTTTACTAGTGCTACAAGTGTAATTTGTTTGACTCACACTTACTTAGGGCAGGTATTCAAGTTTTTGAAAGGTTTCTAATTAATCCCTTCCCGCCGAGCGTACGCAGATGTGCGTACTCGGCTTTCGGGGGCTACCCGCAGGCATCATCCCAGTACTGTTTTTTAAAGCCGGCGATCTGCTTTCCAGGGATAACAGCCGATGCGGCTAAAAGCCGCTCTGCTGTTTTACCGGAGGAGCAGGAGGGGACGTCCCCCCTCCCGCCGCTCTTACCGGGCCTCCCGTTCCACCGCGAGGCCCGATCAACAATCCACCTCCTCCAGCGGCTAGTGACAGTGACAGCTTCGTTCCAGTATCCTGCGTGTAAACACGGAAGCAACGTCATGACGTCACTTCCCATTTACTCGGCTGCCAATGGCGCCGGTTTAAAAAAAATATACAGTATTCAGAATCGCCGAAAATGGCGATCTGAATACTTTGAAGTGCAATGGAGGGATCGGGGGTCTTTTAGACCCCGATCCCTACATAAAGAGTACCTGTCACCACCTATTACTGTCACAAGGGATGTTTACATTCCTTGTGACAGCAATAAAAGTGATCAAATTTTTATTTTTTTTTAAACACAATTTATTAATATAAAAATAAATTAAATAAGAAATAAAAATTTTTTTAAAGCGCTCCCGTCTCCACGAGCTCGCGCAGCAAAGAAAACACAAACGGAAGTCGCGCCCGTATATGTAAACTGTGTTCAAATCCCACATGTGAAGTATCGTCGCGATCGTCAGAGTGAGAGCAATAATTCTAGCACTAGACCTCCTCTGTAATTCTAACCTGGTAAGCGTAAAAAAAAAATTTCAAGCGTCGCCTATGGAGATTTTTTAGGTACCATAGTTTGTCGCCATTCCACGAGTGCGTGCAATGCTAAAGCGTGACATGTTTGGTATTTATTTACTCGGCGTAACATCTTTCACATTTTACAAAAAAATTGGGCTAACTTTACTGTTGTTTTTTTTTTTTAATTCATGAAAGTGTCCCTTTTCCCAAAAAGTTGCGTTTAAAACACCGCTGCACAAATAGAGTGTGACATAAAATATTGCAACAATCGCCATTTTATTCTCTAGATTTTCTGCTAAAAAATATATATAATGTTTGGGGGCTCTGAGTAATTTTGTAGCAAAAAATACGGATTTTAACTTGTAAACACCAAATGTCAAAAATAGGCTTAGTCATGAAAGGGTCATATTGTCTTGAATGTGTGATATACATTGGAATCTAATACTTGGGTTCTCAGAGTGACTCTGTTCATGACTGTTTTTCTTTGTTTTGATAATCTTTATAGCTTGTACATGCCATGCTTGTTTTACTTGTGCAACTTCTAATAAAAATGTATTCAACCATAATTGGTTGCATAGTTAGTCAGGATGTAAAAGACACAGGTCCATCTAATTCAACCAATAGAGGAAAAAAAATTGAAAACCTCTATATCAGTGATGGCGAACCTTGGCCCCCAGATGTTTTGGAACTACATTTCCCATGATGCTCAACTACACTACAGAATGCATGAGCATCATGGGAAATGTAGTTCCAAAACATCTGTTCGCTCTATATAAACAATCCTTTACCCACAGTTGTTTCAGAGGAAGGAAAAAAAACTCAATAAAAGCATGAACTAATTTGCTCCAGCAGGGGGAAAAATCCTTCCTAATCCCCCAGGAGGCAAATGGATATTCCCTGGATTAAATTCCTTGGTGTTATTTCTTATACCTTTTTGCATTCAGAACAGGCATGTTTGCACATGTTTATTATTTTAAACTATAGATGCAGTTCTACTCTTCTTTAAATTGAGTTTCATATTTAAACGATTCCTGATCTTCGAAGGGCCTCAGACTAGACCCATTAATTACACTTCTGTCTGGCACTGATATGAACTCTTATGGTTAAATAAAACTTTAGGCTTCTCCTGAAGCTTGAGCTAGCCTAATGATTGGTATGCTGCTTTAGCATGTCTAGCTACCAACTGGCACCATTGAGGCCATGGCAGGGACTGAACTCTGGCAGTAGTCAAACTCAAGTATGAACTACAACACCAAAGGTTCTGGTAAAGATTAAATAATTATTATTAGGATTGATTTACTAACGATAAATAGGTTATGTGGCTTCCAAGGAAATTGTCCTTAGCTTAGTGAATGCAATGAAAATTCACTTTGCAAAGAATACCTAATCACTTGCAAGACAAATATAACAAACAGTATATTAGCTTGCACATGATTGGATGATAAAGGTCTGCAGAGTTTCACCTCATTAACTAAACTAAGAGAAAAGTCCCTCGTAAAGTAACAGCCCATTTGTTCTTACTAAATCAACCTCAATAAATCTGCACCCCTTGCTAAAGTCTAAGGCTCGATTCACACTAATGTGTTTTTTGATGCATTTTGCATTTTGCAGAAATGCAGGGAAATTTTTTAACATGGGTTCCTATGGAACATGTTCACATCAATGCATTTTTGTGCCTCTGCGTTTTTGGAAAGGGTCGGGGACTTTTTTTCCTGCAAAATGCAGCATTTTGCATGTAATAGAATTCAATGGACCCGCATCCAAAACGCAAGTACCGCATTTTTACCGCAATTTTTATTTCTTTTTTTTTACACTGTATATAGCTGGTTGCTAAGAAGGGGGCCGGGAAGGTGGCCGCCGTGTCTTTAACAACCGATGAGTCATCAGCTGTCAGCTGGCTTCCTGCTGAATGTAAAAAAAAAAAAAAAAAAAAAAAAAAAAAAAATTTGTGAAAAAACTGTGTGGGGTTCCCCCCAGGTCCATACAAGGCCCTGGAGTCTAGTTTGGATTCGAAGGGGACCCCCATGCCAAAATGTTTTTAAAAAAAGGTCAGGAAAGGGAGGGGACAAGCAAGCACCCCCCCTCCTGAACCATACCAGGCCGCATGCCCTGAACATGGGGGGATGGGTGCCTTGGGCAGGGGGGGCTCTGCGGGGACAAGGGCCTCTTTCCAACAACCCTTGCCCGGTGGGTGTCGAGATCTGCGGGCGGGTGGCTTATTGGAATCTGGAAGGCCCCCTTTAACAAGGGGGCCCCCAGATTCTGCCCCCCCCTATCTGAATGAGTATAGGGTACATTGTACCCCTACCCATTCACTAATAAAAAAAAAAAAAAAAAAAAAAAAGCAGTGTAGTGTTAAAAAATAAAGTAGACCGTTTTTGACAAGTCTTTTATTAAAAATCTTCTTCTCCGCTTCTTCCTCCATCTTCATCCTCCGGTCTTCTCCTTCTCCCACTGCTTCTTCTGCTCTTTGTCTCCTTTGTCTGGTGTTCTTCTTACTCTGCCGCCGCTCCCGCTGATGACCCTCCTCTGATGCTGCGTCCCGCTGATCTGTCGGCGCCGATGTCCTGCATTTCTTAACCACTTCCATACCGGGCCTATACTGGCACTTCTCTCCTACATGTAAAAAATCATAATTTTTTTGCTAGAAAATTACTCAGAACCCCAAAACATTATATATGTTTTTTTTAGCAGACACCCTAGGGAATAAAATGACGGTCATTGCAACTTTTTATCTCTCACGGTATTTGTGCAATAATTTTTCAAATGCCTTTTTTTGGAAAAAAAATGGTTTCATGAATGAAAGACAAAACAGTAAAGTTAGCCCAATTTTTTTGTATAATGTGAAAGATGATGTTATGCCGAGTAAATAGGTACCTAACATGTCATGCTTTAAAATTGTGCACACTCATGGAATGGCGCCAAACTTGGGTACTTAAAAATCTCCATAGGGGACTCTTTGAAAATTTTTACAGGTTACCAGTTTAGAGTTACAGAGGAGGTCTAGGGCTAGAATTGTTGCACACACTCTAACGCACGCGGTGATACCTCACATGTGTAGTTTGAACGGCGTTTACATATGTGGGCAGGACTTGCATGTGTGTTCGCTTCTGAGCGCAAGCTACCGGGGACAGGGGCGGTTGAAATTTTTTTTTTTTTTTTACACTTTTTTTTTACATTTTTATTTTTTTGATCACTTTTATTCCTATTACAAGAAATGTAAACATCCCTTGTAATATGAATCTATTGTGACAGGTCCTCTTTATGGAGAGATGCGGGGTCAATAAGACCCCACATCTCTCCTCCAGGCTGGAAAGCATGAGATTGAGAAAAAAAATTCACTGATCTTCATGCTGACAGCCGCGATCGCAGCTTTGTTTACGACCGGGAACCTGGGCGTGACATCATAACGTTGTGCCCTGGCCTCCGAGGGTCATAGAGATGACTGGTGACCACCTGGTCACCAGAAATCTCTATCGTCATCATCCGGCGCCGGCCGATTATTTCTCCGGGCCCCCGATGGCACTGGAGAGCACGGAGAAGCACCGGATGGCAGCGGGGGGGGGGACGTCCCCTCCCTTCGCCTATAAGAATGATCAAGTGGCACTGCCGCTATGATCATTCTTATCGTGCACAGAATCTCCGGCTGGAAAGAATGATATCTGAATGATGCCTGTAGCTACAGGCATCATTCAGATATCCCCTCACAAAGTCAAGGACGTCATTTTACTATGGTGCGGTAGGGAAGTAGGGGTGTGGCAATCTGATTATGTCATCCAGAGGCCACGCCCCCTTGTGACGTAACAGACCCATCTTGCCCCTGGTGGCAACATCGCAAGGGGGCATGGCCTCTGGATGACGTAATCCGATTGCCACACCCCATCGTTATTTAAGAAATGCAGGACATGGGCGCCAACAGAGCAGCGGGACGCAGCACCGGAGGGGGTCGTCGGCGGGAGCGGTGGCAGAGGAAGAAGAACACCAGACAAAGAAGACAGAAGAAAGAGCGGAAGAAGAAGCAGGGGGAGAAGGAGAAGACCATAGGATGAAGATGCGGGAGAAGATGGAGGAAGAAGCGGAAAAGATTTTTAATAAAAGACTTGTCAAAAACTCTACTGTATTCCGATAAGCCCCCCACCCGCAGACCCCAACAACCACTGGGCGTGGGTTGTCAGGAAGAGGCCCTTGTCCCCATCAACATGGGGGTAAGGTGCTTTGGGGTGGGGGGCGCAGAGCCCCCCTGCCCCAAATCACCCATCCCCCATGTTGAGGGCATGCGGCCTGATATGGTTCAGGAGGGGGGCGCACGCTCGTCCCCTCCCTTTCCTGACCTGCCGGGCTGCATGCTCGGATAAGGGTCTGGTATGGATTTTGGGGGGACCCACACACCATTTTTTTTTAAATTTTGGCATGGGGATCCCCTCCGAATCCATACTAGACCCAAGGGCCAGGTATGGACCTGGAGGGGACCCCACACAATTTTTTTTTTCACGATTTTTTTTTAGCAGGCAATACTTTTCTTTTTACATTCAGCGGGAAGCCCGCTGACAACTGATGACTCATCGGTTGTGAAGGACACGGCGACCGGCTTCCTGGCCCTCTCCTTAGCAACCAGCTATATACAGTGTAAAAAATGTAAAAGTAAAAACGCAAATCGCAGCAAAATCTCAGTAAATACGCGGCAAGCACCACAAAAAGCACTGCAGAATTGCTCAAAAGCAACATGCATAGATGTGAATAGAGCCTAAGCCAACACTTTGCTCAAAGTATCCTCTCCCATTCCCACTGCTTTTTAGTAGGTGCAAGGAAGATCTATAACATATATCTATTCTAATTTCATGTTTTTTTCCAGGTATGAATCAGCAATGGGTGATATCCTCTAAAAGTTATATGATGGGATTTCTGGCCATTGGAGTGGGATTCTTCCTATTAATTATACCTGAAGACTGGAGGTCTTACTTTTGTTTGGCACCAAAAGAGCAAAGTCATCAAGATGAAGGCAGTGATGAAACAAAGAGCAAGGGGAGTCTTTCAGCCATTTAAAAACGTTTATAGCACACATGTAGCTATATTTAACAGAGAATGAAGCCATGTACGGAGGTGGGGAATTTACATGCTTTGTAAATCTTTAATATAAAACCAATGGGTTTGCCTAATATTACATCAACCTGACAGCATTTCCAGTAACCCCCTTTGCTATACAGTCTTTAATAAAATAAATCCTTGGGCTGTATCTTAACCCAAAACAAATAATCTAATATATTGGAGCTTACCATTAATTTAAAGTAGTGGATGCATTCGTTTTCTTTTTTCAGGCTTCTCCACTTTACTTTCATCTGATAATCCTGCAAATAACACACTTTCTGTCACTTCGTGGCCAAACCTATTTTCTCCATTGCATCCATGGAAGTCACACAGGCTGGACTTCAAATACGTCTGCCTTTGTTCATTTCCATTACATGGAGGATTGATGGAATTAGTACCCAAGACAGACAAGAATGTTTTTCTTTCTTTTCAGTTCAAAGTAAGTGCACATAATAAACTTATTTGTACTCAGAGTCTCATGTATACGTATTGGAAAGGTCTGAGAGGAAACGGGAAAAGTGACCTGGGGTGTGCCAAAAGTCACATGGTCAGTATGCCTAAAAGGGGGCAAAAATAAGACAGTAGTATGAGCTAGTAAAAGATTGATGAAAAGTATCCATATATGACATTGAGCAGCCAACCGCATGAAAGCCCATGACATCTCCACAAGTGGATCCGGGACGTATCCGGAGATGCATGCTGAATTACACCTACCCAACTACTCCACAATGTGAAACATGGACCCCTTGGAGAGAAGCAGCAGAAACTGCACCTATCCAAACCTAGGTATGGTAGCAGGGTATGGCGATGTTTCATGCACTGCGCTAGTGAAGGGAGCACCAGGGACAAGCAAAGTGGCCCGTCCCTGGATACTTCTGTGACCAAGCGCCAGCTTGTGGAAAGCTTGAGCTGAGAGTGGCAAAAAGGCAATGAAGGCAATGAACGCAAGTAGATATTGAGTGTATGTAACAAATAGAACCAAGGACACTGAGACGGGAAAAACCTGGAAGGTATCCCAGGCCAGCAGAACCCCTAACCGAAGCCGGATAGATGGAGGCAAAGTCTTCAATATCTGCTGCCAGTGAGATGACCTATGCAAACAATAACAAACATGGTCATCAACAAGAGTTAACCAAATGAATCCCAACCCACCTTAAGAAAAAGGAAAACCTTTGCTTCCCTTACCACTACTCATATAAAGGTGACCGAGAATAAATGACAAAGTAACCGTTATGCAGGACTGAAAATGTGAGTCTCCAGAAACTAGTAAGGCCGAGATACCTGAGGCATGTAAGGCAGATTAAAAACGTAAACTCAGGCCTATGCAACCTGAAGACGTGTCAGGCAAGAGACGTGAGAAGTGTGATGTCATGATGTATGAACTGGTGACAGGACATGTGAGAAACGGATGAGGAGACTTGCCACTATATCAGCCAATTACAAACGATTGTCTCAAACCTTTGGAACCCAAGAACGTAATAAGTAGACCTGCAGAGGAGCGTTTCCGTGAGAACTAATGTGTAGATATGAACCTGACTTGTGTATGAAATGACAATGAAAGGAATGTACGTACCAGTCTCAAGAAACTAACCAAGCCGAGTTACCTGAGGCACCTCAGGCAAATTAAAAACGTAAACTCAGGCCTATCCAACCTGAAGACGTGTCAGGCCAGTGATGCGAGTAGCGAGATGTCATGATGTATGAACTCATGACGTGGTCATGAGCGAACGGATGAGGAGACTTGCCACTGTACAAGCCAATTAGAAATGATTAACTCAATCCTATGGCACCCATAACGTGATCGGTAACCCTGCAGTGGAGTGTATCCAAGAGACCTAAGGTGTAGATGAACCTGACTCATGAATGAAATGAAAATAAAGAAATGTATATTGTGCCGGACTGAAAATGTACCAGTCTCAAGAAACTAGCCAAGCCGGGTTACCTGAGGCACATCAGGCATATTAAAAACGTAAACTCAGGCCTATGCAACTTGAAGCCGTGTCAGGCAAATGAAATGAGTAGTGAGATGTCATGACGTATGAACTTGTGACGTGGTCACAATGAGCCTGAAAACGTGTCAGGCAAGTGATAACTTATTGAACAGAAACCGAGATGTAACACAGATGAGGAGACTTGCCACTGCACAAGCCAATTAAAAACGGCCAACTCAATCCGTGCGAACCTGAAACAAGACAGGTAACTGCAGTGGATAATGCAAAGACTAACCGTGAAATTTAACTAAAATGATGAAAACATATGAATGATACCCAGCAAAAAGATGAATAACAACCATGAACTGAATGCAAAAAACACACAACTGGGCGAGGAACGTGAGCAGACTGAGAAATGTAACCTGCGACAGGAATATAAGCTGCGTGAAGGAACGTAACTGAACAAGAACCGTGAGCAGCATGAGAACCGAGGCTGCATGAGAAGCGTAGTTGCACGAGCACGTAAACTGTATGAGCAACGTGAGATACGTGAAAGGCACAGGGAACTGTGCGTGGCCTGAGAAATGAAAGTTGCGCGAGAAATATAAAACGTAAAATCACACGAGAAACAAACAAAAAAAAAAAAAAAAAAAAAAAAATCGCATAAGAAACGTAAAATCGCAAGAGAAACGTGACATTGCATGAGAAACGTAAAATCGCCTGAAAAAAGTGACGTCGCATGAGAAACGTAAAATCGCAAGAGAAACGTGACATTGCATGAGAAATGTAAAATCACACGAGAAACGAAAAATCGCATAAGAAACATAAAATCGCAAGAGAAACGTGACATTGCATAAGAACGTGACATTGCATGAGAAAAAGTAAAATCGCATGAAAAAACATAAAATCGCAAGAGATACGTGACATTGCATGAGAAACGTAAAAATCACATGAGAAATGTAAAAATCGCATGAGACGGGTAAAATCGCATGAGACGTGTAAAATTGCATTAAAGACATGCGACATTGCATGAGGGACGTAAAATCGCAAGAGAAACGTGACATTGCATGAGAAATGTAAAATCACATGAGAAACTTAAAAATCGCATGAGAAATGTAAAAATTGCATGAGAAACATGACATTGCATGAGAAACGTAAAAAACCGCATGAGAAACAAAAAAAAAAAAAAAAAAAAAAAAAAAAAAAAAAAAAAAAAAAAAATCGCATGAGAAACGTAAAATCGCCAGAGAAATGTAAAATCGCAATAGAAACATAACATAGCATGAGAAACGTGACATTGCATGAGAAATGTAAAATCGCATGAGAAACGTAAAAACGCATGAGAATGTAAAATCACATGAGAATGTAAAATCGCATGAGAATGTAAAATCACAAGAGAAACATAACATTGCATGAGAAATGTAAAAACGCATGAGAAAAATGTGAGCAGGAATGAGATACGAAAGCTACGACATTGAGAGTTAAAACTGATTGTATACTAATAAATTTGTAACAAATTTTTGTCCAGTTCCTAAGAACTAGACAAAAAACGCACTCAAACTGGCAATGTGGCCACCCACTCACCTGACAAACCCGCAGTCGAAACCAAGGTGCTAGGTGCTAGAAAGCTGTCTAACCCCAACTGCACTGAGTGCCAGCATACAGTACCCCCGGCAGGGGATTCCTCCATCCATGCTACCAATACCCAGTACCAGTACCCAGCTCGGCCACTCCGGCGGACAGGTCGAGCCAGGGCCATGAATGCAGTAGAGCCCTTTCCATGGCTGCCATGTGTGGCGTCCATGCAGAGTCAAATATGGCCGTGACGTCATGTGTCAAGGAGGATGATGGGAAATGTAGTTATTCCGAGACTTACATGCCCACAGACACGCCCAGCAGGAATCTGCACCCCAGTCAGAATGCACCGCAACTAACCTGCCCCCCAGCCATGCCTACAACCATACCTATGAGCCCAACCCACACTACCCTCTTACATCCCATGCCTGGACAAGCCCCGCTCCTCTGACATACGGCAGGTCCTCAGACTGAGTGGCTCCAGCCCCCCCCCCATCCCCCCATGCTCTGAACTGGCGGTACACTGTCTGAGGATGACTGGGGGGGATGGAAGGGAATCGGATGATGGAGCGCGCTCCGCAGTGGGGGAACATGACATGAGAAATAAAGATTACCGAGGGTGGAGGACCCAGGCTCTGGTGACCGGGGCTGGGCGCTGCCCAACTGATCAGGCCAGTCACCTGACCTGTCCTGTGCGTGAAAAGGCAGGCAGCACCCCCTCGGGACTCCCACCCACATTGACCGCAGGCGTAAACGCCTGGAGAAATAAAATAACCTGCTGCAGCCCAACCCGAGCTGCCATCTGGCTGAACGAAAACCGGAAGTGCCGATGGAACCAACGAGGAATACGTGAGCCACCACTGAAACACGAGCGACGTAGTCGACAGGCAAGGAGGAAGGAGGGCGGGTTTAAATACATCCCCACTCCTCCTACAAAATCAGGCTGACCTGCAATCAGCCTTCCATTTAATATAACCCTTAGTATCACTTGTTTTTATTTTATTTTGTCAGAGACAATTATTTGGTTTATGTATTTATCAAGGAACATCTGAAAAAGGCCTACAAACATCAACCCAATTTAAGTTAGGGAATGAAGTCAATTTTGCATTAAAAACAGCCTGTGCAAGAAAATCACCATCTGCATGTAAAGACCCAATGAAATACTGTACTCAAGTTGCATTTTTACATAGTTGGTAAGGTTGACTAAAGACCCAGTGGTCATCAACTCTGTCCTCAGGGCCCACCAACAGGCCAGGTTTGCAAGATAACTGAAATACATCACAGGTGATATAATTTGCTGCTCAGTGATTGCAGCATTCTAGTCTGCATCTACCCAAGGTAATACATAAAACCTGGCCTGTTAGTGGGCCCTGATGACACTGCATCAACCTGAGTGAGTGTGAGTGTGAGTGTGTGAGTGTGTGTTTATTTCACTTTCATTTTAAAATATTCCTCTATATTGTGTTCACTAAAAAACAAATCTAAAAGTGTTTTGCATTTATCTACACTCCCTGCTGACACCACCAACTGTGGAAGAGTTTTATACATCCTTACCACTCTAAACAGTAAAGAACCCTTTAAACAATTTAAGAATAAACCTATTCTCAAATTCATTGTGTGGCTGTGTGTCTTCATTAGGGATGGGCAAACATTTCGGCCTGAGCATAAGTAAGGGCCGAACTTCCGTTGTTCGGACGTTCGACCGTTTGTTCGCCCCCCTGAACCGACCACGATGCATTGCGGTGCTGAACAGTGCATTGCAAGCCCTGATTGGCTGAAGCCATGAAAGCTTCAGCCAATCAGGGCACAGAGCGCTGTCAGTGAGGAGGACCATCATTCAGCTTTGCATAGTGTGCAGCTAGATTAGGGACAGCTCAGATACTTTCACTGTAGTGTAGTGAGACCGTGTCATTCATACATACATTAGTGTAGAGTAGGGACAACTCAGATAGTTTAGTGTAGTGAGACCGTGTCAGTAATCTTGATATTAGTGTATAGCTAGAGTAGGGACAGTTCAGATAGCGTCATTGTAGTGACGGTTGAACACCGTCTATTTGATTGCATTATTTCCAGTTTAACGCCATTTACTTCTGTGTGCGCTACTGCCAGTTTAACACCATATAGTTCTGTGTGCGTTACTGCCAGTTTAACGTCATATAGTTTTGTGCGTCACTGTACGTTTGGCGCATTATATTGCAGTATATTATAGTGTATCCTTGGAGTGTGTCTGTGTAGTGGGAGTAGTCAAATTAAAGTGCAACAAACACCACTTTACATTGATTAAAGTGCATATTTTTACAGATTTCCACTTCTTTACATTTGCTTATAAGCACTGTCCCCTCCCTCCCAATAATGTCTGGGAGGACAAGAAGAGGCAGATGTTCCCTTGGCACTGTAAGAGGGCCAGCAACAAATGTGTCCACATGCAAAGGTGGACGTGGTGGTCAAGTCCTCAGGCAGGGCATCATTTCCTCTGTTTAGTGAGTTTGCCTGTGCTATCCAGCCACAGCATGCAGAGGAGGTGGTGGACTGGCTTACTAAACCTGCCTCATCCTCCGTCACGGAAGCAGAGACAAGTGTGCAATCCCCTGCAGTTGCCAGAGTGGATAAACCTGCCTCCTTATTTGACCACAGCATCACCCACTTGCTCCTTGATGATGCCCATCATTACTGGATTCAGATGTTGGTTCTGAGGTTGAGGATGACAGGAACATGAGCCTAGAGAGAGGGGAGAACACTGGTAAACAAATTGGCATTCATGTTCCCCCAGCCGCAGCGTATTACCAAATTGTCATCAGTGGAAGGTGCCACCGACACCCAAAGACCAATTTTTCTACACCTGTTTGACAGGTGCATATTATTGCAATTTTTTACAGCAAATTCTTGCTTTCATCGATTACCTCTATAGGGTTACAGTGGGAAGGCGCCACGTACACCCAAAAAACAATTTTTACGCACCCGTTACTTCTATCCAAAGTCAAAGTGACACAAGAATGTATCCAAAAAATCTCTAATCTTGTTCCCATGCACTACATTTTGGCCTCATCATACACACTGGCTCCCCAGCTGTTGCTGAGCAAAAAAAGCAGCTTGCAGAGAAAATGTATTTTTTTTGGCTTTAAAAATGCACTTATTGCTGCAGCAGATTCTAGACATGGTACAGATCTGCCACTCTACAGGTAGACTAAGGGGACCCCCAGACACTATATTGGAAGGAATTTTTCATTTTTTATGCTTTCAATTTAAAAAAAAAATCACTGCTCAAACTTTTTTTTTATTGATACATGTCCCCCAAGGCAGGACCCAGACCCCTATAACCATTGTATGCCCAATTACTTGCATATAAGCCTTCAAAATAGGCACTTTTGATTTTTGACATTCGGGTCCCATTGACTTTAATGGGGTTCGTTATTCTGGTCCGAACTCTCACGGTGTTCAAAAGTTCTGGTGCGAACCAAACAGTGGCCCATTCGGCCCATCCCTAGTCTTCATTAGAGACCTAAGATTACTGTATTTTTCGCTCCATAAGACGCACTTTTCCCCCCCCTAAAAAATGGGGGGAAATGTCTGCATCTTATGGAGCGAATATTGACCCCCCTCCCGCGAGCGCCGGGCGATCTCCCAGCTAGGCCTGTAAATCAGAGCAGCCCAAGTACAGGCTGCTCTGTCTATATGAGGGACAAGGGGATGTGATGACGTCCTCGCCAGGGAATTTCAGTCTGTGTGAGGTGGACTGTAACAAAGCCCCGCCTCCTAGATAGATGGAACATTGATCCAATGATACATTGAATCAGCGTGACATGTATCATAGGAAGTAGGGTGTTCGAATCCGTGACAGAGCTCTGTGTGGTAAGACTGCATTTCATTGGCACTGGTCAGGTTGCATTTCATGGGCACTGGTAATGCTGCAGTTAATTGGCACTGGTAAGGCTGCATTTAATTGGCACTGGTAAGGCTGTTTAAACCACTTGCCGACTGGCTCACACCGATATACGTCGGCAGAATGGCACTCCTGTGCGAACTGAAGTATCTGTACATCTGTCCGAAAAAGCAGGATAGTGGGCTCGCGCATGCCGTAGGAGCGTGCCTGCGGGTCCCGCAGACTCAATGTCCACCGGCGGCCTGCGATCTTGGCGAGGAGAGGCAGAACGAGGAAATGCCTATGTAAACAAGGCATTTCCCTGTTCTGCATAGTGACATGACAGGGATCTTCTGTTCCCTGTCATCAGGAACAGTGATCGCTGTCATGTCAGTGGTAGCCCATCCCCTACAGTTAGAACATGCTGAGGGAACACACTTAACCCCTTGATTGCCCTCTAGTGTTTAACCCCTTCCCTGCCAGTGACATTTATACAGCAATCAGTGGCTATTTTTAGCTCAGATAGCTGTATAAATGTCAATGGTCCCAAAATAGTGTCAAAAGTGTCTGATCTGTCCGCCCCAATGTCACTGTCCCAATAAAAATCGCAGATCACTGCCATTACTAATAAAAAAAAAAAAATTAATAATACAAATGCCATAAATCTATTCCCCATTTTGTAGACGCCATAACTTTTTTGCGCAAACCAATAATTATACACTTATTGTGATTTTTTATTTACCAAAAATATGTAGAAGAATACATAGTATGCCCCAGTAGACGATCCATTGATCGAAACACAACGGGCGCTTTCAGCATCCTCCTTGTTGCCCATTTTTGTTTTTATACCCTGTGATCACATTTTATTGTTACCTGACTTTTTTAGCAATAAAAATCCCACTTTGCTCATCTACACTATGTGGAGCCTGTTTATTTTTTCTCCACATATCGACTGAGAGATTAAACCAGCCTCCACTTCAGTCTTTTACGTGACGCACTGTTCCCTCTGATTCGCACCTTGGCCATCCTTTGGGAGGACCCACCTGGCGGCTTCGGGAGATCCCTACAGAGTTGGACCCAGAAGGTTCGCAGAGCTGTGATGTCCGCTTCCAGGCCCTGAGAGGTAACCCGCTCGAATGATTCCCTGTCGCTGACAAGGGAGTCCAATGTATCTGGTAAGAGTTTCTTACACACCATCTTTACCAAGTCACATGCGGTTGTGGGATACAGCTTTGTGATGATGTGATGATTTACCTGTTTTTGAGCATTTGCTGTCTCACGTTTACATACCATATCCAGTGGGACATTCCATGTATATTTGTTTTCCATTCAGCCACCGGACTTTATTCACTTTCATTGAGAGACTTACAAGTTTTATCATTGTTGTGTCCACCATTTATGGATATTTATTTTTCAGCCGTTTTCTTGACTGAAGACTTTTTGCACAATTTATGCGCTACATTTTGCCTTTACAAGAATACTTATCGGCCTAAACTAAGGAAGAAATTTGTTTTTATATATATTTTTTGGAGATATTTATTGTAGCAAAAAGTAAAAAATATTGCTTTTTTTTTCAAAATTGTCGGTCTTTTTGTTTACAGCACAAAAAATAAAAACCGCAGAGGAGATCAAATACCATCAAAAGAAAGCTCTATTTGTGGGAAAAAAGGACAATTTTTTTTTTTTTTTGGGTACAGCATCGGACGACCGCGCAATTGTAAAGTTAAATCTGCGCAGTGCCGTATCGCAAAAAATGCTCTGACCATTAAGGGGGTAAAATCTTTTGGGGCTGAAGTGGTTAATTGGCACTGGTAAGGCTGCATTTAATTGGCACTGGTCAGGCTGCCTTTCATGAGCACTGGTAAATATTTTAGTACACCATTTGGTTCAGAATATTTTTTTTCTTGTTCCCCTCCTTTAAAACCTAGGTGTGACTTATGGTCAGTTGCATAGATTTCTATTTCTATATTGTGATCATAGCGCTTACGCCTTTAACTGTGGAGCTAAAACTGGTAATTTGTCATAAATGCAACTAAGCTTTTTGCATTCGTGAAGATTTATTGTCATTTGCAATATTTTCTTGAATCTTAGTTCTGCAGAAAGAGGAAACAGATGTGTTAAGAAAGTATTAGATTATCACCAAAAACACTAATGTGTGCTACTTATCTAAAGATCGTATTTATAAATGATATAGGGGTTGATTTACTTAAACTAGGGAGTACAAAATCTGGTGAAGCTGTGCATGGTAGCCAATCAGCTTTTAACTTCAGCTTTGACAATACTGTACAACCTGGAAGCTGATTGGTTTCTAGGCAGAGCTACACCAGATTTTGCACTCTCCAGTTTTAGTAAATCAACCCCATAGTCTTTGGAATTAAAAGTACCATTTAATCTTTGCAGATGATTCCGAGCTACACAGTGAAATTATGTCCTTACAGGAGGTCTCCAACTTACAAGCTGACCTCAATGCACTATTTAACTGCTTCCAGACCGCCTCACGCAGATATACTGCGGCAGAAGGGCACGTACAGGCAGATTACCTGTACGTTGCCCTGCAAGAGGCGGCTTGCGGGTGCTTACTGGGAGCTCTGTGATCGTGACGGACCCGATGTCCACGGGGATACCTGTAATCATCTCACGGTGAGGAAGAACGGGGAGATGCTAATGTTTACATTAGCATGTTTACAAGCATTTTACTTGTTTAACCACTAGCCTAACGCCCACCGTCATATGACGGCGGGACGGTAAGCCTCTTGTTCTGGGCGGACATCATATGACGTGAGCCTGTTTAAACAGGGCATGCGCGCGATCGTGTGCGCGCAGCCCTGTACTGTCGTTGGTGGCGTGTCACCGAGACACCGCTCGTCACCTACAGGGGTGAACAGCCACTGGGCATGGCTGTTTACCACGTGATCGTCGGTGGCGGCGTGTTCCCGGGAACACTGCTCGTCACCAACGATAGTACACAGCCATTAGACCAGGGCTGTGTACCACATGATTGGCTGTGATCTATTCACAGCCGATCACTAAATGTAAACAAAGAGTTGTCACTAGCTGTTACTAGCTCTTCTCTCCTCACATACCGTTTCCAGTGTGAGGAGAGAAGAGCCAGGAGCAGTGAGTTACAGATCTATGTTTAGTAGTGTCTGCACCAACACCACACCTGTCCCATCGCCCCCCCCAATTGTCATCTGTCACCCAACAGTCACCCCATAAAAGCGCACTTGTCACATAAGAGACTGCCATCAGTGACCATCAGCGGTGCAACCGTCACCCACCAGTGACCGTGCCCTGTCACCCGTCACCCACCAGTGACTGTGCCCTGTCACCCATCAGTGACCATCAGCGGTGCACGCGTCACCCATCAGTGACCGTCGCCTGTCAGTGACCATCGCCTGTCAACCATCTGTGACCATCACCTGTCACCGTCCGTGGCCTGTCACCCATCAGTGACCATCGCCTGTTACCCATCAGTGACTGTGCCCTGTCACCCGTCACCCATCAGTGACCATCAGCGGTGCACCTCACCCATCAGTGACCGTGCCCTGTCACCCATCAGTGACCGTCGCCTGTCAACCATCTGTGACCATTACCCGTCACCGTCCGTGGCCTGTCACCCATCAGTGAGCATTGCCTGTCACCCATCAGTGACCATCGCCCATCACACCATCATCACCTCTCAGTGAACGTCACCTGCCACCCATTGCACAGCCCATCAGTGACCGTCACCTGCCACACATCTGTCACCCGTCGAACAGCTACCCACCACACAAAAGTGTTTATACTAGTGAGGAGGCGTTCCAGATCCTCTCCATGACTGATGAGAGCACTGGGGAGTTCTCATCAGATTCCAATTCTGATTCCGAATCAAATTCGGCATTTGAACCAATCGAGAGTAGTAATGATTCGGATGAAGAATGGGTCCCTCCTAAAAGGGCATGACACTCTGGAAACCAGGAAGCCGCCAGCAACCAGGAATATATTCCCAGGCCCAGTACCAGCGCTGCCGCCAGATATAGGCCCCAGGAACAAAAGCCCAGTACCAGTGCTGCCGCCAGCAATATGCCCCAGGAACAAAGGCCCAGTACCAGTGCTGCCGCCAGCGATAGGCCTGCGCACAAATGCCCAGGCCCAGTACCAGTGCTGCCACATCACACCCGAGTACCAGCACAGGAAATTCAACTCCCCCAACTACTGGAGTGTCACGTCCCCCAAGAGCCAGGGCCGCTACATACATGCCAGATGGTCTTGCCAACCCAACATGGCTGCCTTCCAACTCGGGATCACCAATTATTCCCCCTTTCACAGCACAGCCAGGTGTGCAGGCCAACACCCAAAATTTCACAGAGATCAATTTTTTTCACCTGTTTTTGCCCGACACTTTGCTGCAATTCATTGTGGACCAGACAAATTTGTATGCCCAGCAGTATATTGCCAGCAACCCCCAATCATCTTATGCCCATCCGTTTGAGTGGAGAGATTTGAATTTGGAGGAGTTCAAATTGTTTTTGGGCCTCACCCTAAACATGGGGCTTACAAAAAAAATGAGGACATACCTATTGGTCCACCAACCCCATCCACCATATGCCCATGTATTCTGCCACAATGCCCAGGTCCCGATATGAGAGGGTTATGAGATTCTTTCATTTTAACGACAACACCCATTGCCCTACCCGCAATCATCTAAATTCCGATAAGTTATACAAGATTCGCCCACTGATAAATTTATTTTCCCAACGATTTGCAGAACTCTATGCCCCCGAGAAGCATATATGTGTGGATGAGTCCCTGGTACCATTTTCAGGCCAGCTAGGAATAAAACAATATATTCCTAGCAAAAAGGCCAAATACGGAGTAAAATTTTACAAGCTCTTTGAGAGAGCCACGGGATATCAGTATGCATTCCGCATATATGAAGGAAGAGATTCCCAGCTCCAGCCCCCTGGGTGCCCGGCCTACATGGGCACAACTGGAAAAATCGTATGGGACCTGGCTTACCCACTTCTGAAAAAAGGATATCATATATACCTGGACAACTTTTATACCAGCCTGCCCCTTTTCAGACACCTATATATCGAAAAACACCCTGGCCTGCAGAACCTCAAGAAAAAATAGGAAGGGCTTCCCACAATCCATAGTGAACAAAAAGCTGCAAAGGGGGGAAATAGCAACACTGAGATGCAATGAAGTACTGGCCTTGAGGTGGAAGGATAACAGGAACGTGCACATGATGTCCACCATTCACGATGACACTACAGTTGTAGTTCAGCGAAGACGAGGTCCCATTGAAAAACCGATATGTGTCCAAGACTATAATCTCTACATGGGGGGGTGGATTTCAATGACCAAATGATTCAGTCCTATTTGTCAATAAGGAGGTCCCGATTCTGGTACAAGAAAGTAGAAATTTATGTAATCCATTTGGCCGTTTACAATTCCTACATAGTCTACACAAAATCCACAGAAAGCTGCGCCCCCTTCCTAAAATTCATAGAAGTAGTAGTCACGTCACTCATCTATCAACAAAGACCCCCCCCAGAAGACCTTCGCTCTGATGCTGTTAGCCGACTTCATGAACGCCACTTCCCGTACAACATTCCACCATCGGAAGCAGGCCGAAGACGGCAAAAAAGATGTCGCGTGTGCAGCAGAAGAGGTTTTCGAAAAGATACCAGCTTCCATTGTCCCCAGTGTCCCTCCCAACCTGGCCTTTGCATTGGTGAATGCTTCGAACTGTATCATACATCCCTAAATTATTAGCCCATATTTTCCCCATTTTTGCTGATCATTTTCTATGCTTCCCCAAATAACCATGCCACTGCCTTCCATGTGAACTGACCCTGGCCTGCTTTTTGACTATGCCTCTGCCTACCGTTTGGACTGCTTCCACATGAACTGACCCTGGCCTGTTTTGACTATGTCTCTGCCCACCGTTTGGACTCCTTGCACGTTAACTGACCCTGGCCTGTTTTGTGACTATGCTTCTGCCCACCGCTTGGACTGCTTGCACGGGAACTGACCCTGGCCTGTTTTATGGACTATGCTTTTGCCTACCGCTTGGACTGATCTGTTGCTCTGCTACTATAGTACACAGGGGTCTCACATATGTGAGGGGCTCCAGAATAGTTTCTTCCGGATGGAGAAAACTATTTTTTTTGTTTTCTCCAGGTTTTGTAATTTCCGGATTAGGGTCTGGAGTCCAGAGGCTTCATAGAGATTTGGGTGGGTCGAAGCCTCTACTCCTGTGCCCAGGTCTTACCCGATTGCGGCCCTCAGCCTGCTGCTGACTTACTGCCATCATGCCTTTGCCTGCCGCATGAACGGACCACACCTCTGCCTGCTACCTGGACTATGCAAATAATTAGCTGTAGCAAGAGGCAGTATGTTTATGAAGGGCTGGAGAGCGGTACAATAATGAGTGTCTGCAGGTAACAGTGTACCAGGACCAATATTATGGCTGTGCTGGCTGTCTCTGCCTGGACAATTTCTATGGACAAATGCTTTGGCTGTGCTGACAGTATCCTTGTGCTGACTATAGACAATATTCCTGCCTGCTGCCTGGATAATTACTATTGCTGTCGCTAAGCACATCCCTGACTGCTGCCTGGACCAGTGCTCTCTTCTGTGGACACTACTAAAAGCACAGGTAATGCTTTTTTTTTTTTTTACCCTTTCCACAATAGAATTTATTTTGGATTGTAATTCTTGGTATGTACATGCTATGTGTTAGAAATATGAAGGGCCTTCAAAAATGATAGGTTGCCAGGAAATTATCTATGTAATGTATGCTCCTAGAACGCCTGATGGTGCTACTTGGATGTTGGGCCTCTGTATGTGGCCAAGCTGTGTAAAAGTCTCACACATGTGGTATCCCCATACTCAGGAGGAGTAGCGGAATGTATTTTGGGGTGTCATTTTTGCTATGTGTTGGAAATATCTTATAAATGGACAACTTTGTGTAAAAAAAAAAAAAAAAAAAGCGCTTTTATTTTTTTTCCACATTTTCCAAAAACTTCTGGAAAAAAAATAACCGTTCAAAAGACTCAATATGCCTCATAGATTATACGTTAGGGTGGTTGCTTTCCAAAATGGGGTAAATTTGTGGGCAATTCCATTGTCCTGGTGCTCCAGGGCCTTCAAAAGTGTAATAGGTGGTTGAGAAATGAGATGTGCAATTTATGCTCGTAGATCGCCTGATGGTGCTACTTCAATGTTGGGCCTTTGTATGTGGCAAGACTGTGTAAAAGTCCCACACATGTGGTATCCCCATACTCAGGAGTAGTAGCAGAATGTATTTTGGGGTGTAATTTGTTGTATGCATATGCTCTGTAAGAGAAATAACCAGTTAATATGACAATTTTGAAAAAAAAAAAAAAATCTTCCTTTTGCAAAGAATTGTGGGAAAAAAATTACAACTTAAAAAAACTCACCATGCTACTTACTTAATACCTTGGAATGTCTACTTTCTAAAAAGGGGTCATTGATGGGTATGTGTACTTTTCTGACTTTTTAGTACCTCAAGAAATGAGATTCACCTGATGTACTGAAGGCCTGATCAGATGTTTTCAATTTTCAGTGATTGGCACCATAGTTTGTAGACTCTATAACTTTCACAAAGACCAAATAATATACATTAATTTGGGTTATTTTTACCAAAGATATATAGCAGTATAAATTTTGGCCAAAATTTATGAAGAAAAATTACTAATTTGCTAAATTTTATGACAAAAACAAAGAAAAAGGCAATTTTTCACAAAATTTACGGTCTTTTTTTATTTATAGCACAAAAAATAAAAAACCCATTAGTGATTAAATACCACCAAAAGAAAACTATTTGTGTGAAAAAAAAGGACACAAATTTCATTTGGGTACAGTTTTGCATGACTGAGTAAAAGTGTGTCAAAGTGTGAGAGCACCGAAAGCTGAAAATTGATCTGGGCAGGAAGGGGGTTTAAGTGCCCTGTATTGAGGTGGTTAAAAGCATCTCCCCGTTCTGCCTAATGACACTGTCACCGATCACAGCTCCCTGTAATCGGGAGCGGTGAACAGTGATGTGTCACACACAGCCCCCCCCCCCACAGTTAGAATCACTCCCTAGGACACACTTAACCCCTACAGTGCTACCTAGCGGTTAACCCCTTACTGCCAGTGACATTTTTACAGTAATCAATGCAATTTTTTAGCATTGATCGCTGTAATAATGCCAATGGTCCCAAAAATGTGTCAAAATTGTCCGATGTGTCTGCCATAATGTCACAGTCACAATAAAGTCGCTGATCGCCGCCATTACTGAAAAAAAAAAATATCAATAAAAATGCCATAAAACTATCCCCTATTTTGTAGATGCTATAACTTTTGCGCAAACCAATCAATAAACCCTTATTGTGATTTTTTTACCAAAAATATGTAGAAAAATACGTATCGGCCTAAACTGAGGAAAAAAAAAAAAAATTTTATATATTTTTTGGGGATATTTATTATAGCAAAAAGTTAAAAATAATGTGTTTTTTTCAAAATTGTCGCTGTTTTTTGTTCATCGCGCAAAAAATAAAAACCGCAGAGGTGATCAAATACCACCAAAAGAAAGCTCTATTTGAGGGAAAAAAAGGATGTCAATTTTGTTTGGGAGCCACGCGACCGCACAATTGTCAGTTAAAGCGACGCAGTGCCGAATCGCAAAAAGTGCTCTGGTCTTTGGCCAGCCAAATGGTCCGAGGGTTAAGTGGTTAATTGGGAAACTATGTGGCTAATGAGGTTGAATGTTGAATGCCACTGAAGTCGCCTTCTGGATTTGGTGTCTTCTACCAACTTGATTAACTTGACCCGGTCACCTGCATGCACATAGATGTTAATTGTTTCTGGAACCTAAGGCACGAAGAGATTGCACACTGAGCTGCTCATGCTTGTCTCAGTGTGAAATCTAATGAAAACTAGCAGACAGGGATGAAGTATTTATTGCAGAAGAGGCATACACAGTCTTCCTGCTAGCAATTTTTTTATGCACTAAAGCTCCACTTTAAAATGGCACTGAGAGCTAAATATTAAATTAAACGACTAGCAGGAATAACATTCAGGCAAAGCTATGGTAGGTTACATCACACACCAATAGGAATATGTGGGAAGCAGGACAAAAAGGACAGACCAATAGGAATATGTGGGAAGCATAATAGGGGGGGGGGGGGACACTAAGACTAAAGTAGACAGAATCCAGAGCATCTATGCATAGTAACCAATCAGCTTCTAGCTTCAGCTTGTTCAGTTAAGCTTTAAATATGAAAACGAAAAGCTGATTGGTTGCCATGCACAATGAGGATTTATTCCTGCGCTACCTTGGAAACAATGGTATACGTGGACAGCTGCAGACACCGAATGGGATCAAACAGGGCCCATAGGCAATGTAAAGCTAAAAGGAATGGGTGCTGCGCTAATCCCAAAAAATGAAAAAGTGTGATGGCTTATAAAAATGTGAAACAAATAAATGATGTATACGGGTAACAAGCTTGTATGCACAGTGTCCTGTGATGAAATCCAACAGTGAACAGTGTATCAATAACTAACCTATATCAAATAGACCTTATGTGAAAGCTATAACAGCACAGTGTGTGTAGGGAACCAGCCTCATACACACATAATAACGTTGTGACATGTGCAAAGTGAAGCTTAAAGTGCTAATGTGCCCCTGTGCACTCTCCAATAAAATATAATAATCAATATGTGTACAGCGGACATACGTATTGTGGCAAGAAATAGGACAAAAAACAAATAATGAGTCTATCACATGTATATATGATACCTAGATAACATGTGTAGCACAATAAATAAGTAAAAGGTGCAAAACAAGCAAAATAAATATTTGAGAAAAGGTGTAAAAAACGTATCTGTGCAAATAAATGTGTACCATGTATCAATAAGCCACAAATAACCAAGATAAGATCTTTCAGAAATTGTGCAACAAACGCATCAGTGCAAATGAATGTGCGGCATAAATTCATAAACCAAAAAAGAAAATGACATAAAAAGTGACCGCAAATATTGTCGTGTAAAGTCCAGACACAGTCCAAAACACATCCAACATATGTGCCAGTGACAGTTCAAACGTGCAATATATAGTGATCCTTTGGATGTGCAATAAATAACCAGTGGGGTGCCGAAAGAGAGAGCGTGTGTATCCTCTTCGTGCTTGAACACACACACAGGTGGGTAATGGCCCCTTACCTTGCGGTAATGGGACAACCATGCACAGCTGCTCTAGATTCTGTCTGCTTAGTAAATTCCCCTGTGTCTTACCACCAAAAAAATGTTTGGAGCTATGCCCAATTAGAACAGTCTGCTATTTGGGCATAGATAAGAAAAGAAATCTGATGAAGGTAGGTGCAGGCCTTTCTAGGTAGATCCTTATATATTCTCTGGCAGATATTTTACGTCCTCCCCAGAACATCCCTCGCCGTGCCCCATGGGCCTGCTCTGCAGAACATTTTACTGACCCACTGCTGGTACCACGTGATCAATCACAGTAGATCACATGGCAATTGTACACAATGAATGACTTCGATTCATGCACTATTGAGTTGCTCTCTGATTGGTCACAGTGATCACATGGTACATATAGGGCTAATCACAGGCCATCTGTACCATGCGATCAGCTGTGGCCAATCACAGCTAATCACAATAGTAAGCACAAAATTAATCAATTTAAATTCAGTAAAAAGGGGGTGTTTATAACAGTAATATTTACTTTTTATATTATAAGCAATTGTAGTGTGCCAAAAAAAAAAAAATCCTGATCACATCCCTTACTATGGTGACACTGGGGTTATTTACTAAAGGCAAATCCACTTTGCATTACTTGAAAGTGCACGGAAAGTGCAGTCGCTGTAGGTCCGAGGGGGACATGCAAGGAAAATAAAAAACAGCCTTTTAGCTTGCACATGATTGGATGATAACATCAGCAGAGCTTCCCCTCATTTCAGATCTACCCCTCAGATTTAAAAGTGACTGCACTTCCAAGTGCACGTTCACTTATAGTGCAAAGTGGATTTTCCTTTCGTAAATAACCCCCAATGTGTTGCTTTTTTTTTCTTCCATACTATCATTGGTCAAGTGTCCATGAACAGTTATATGATGACGCTGTACTGAACTGGTGACAGTATTTAAAAACAAATTGTGAAAAAAAACAATGACCGTGACTGTGTACCACGTAATCGGCCGTTCACAGCCGATCACAAATGTAAACACAGGCTGGTAACCTCTTCTAGTGTGAGGAGAAAATAGCCAGGGATCAGTGAGTTACTGAACTGTGTTTGTCAGTGACCTGCACCAAGCACCACACCAAGAGAACCTGTCACATCGCCCCGTCAGCAGTGTACAGTCCTCATCAGTGCCCAGCAGTGTTACTGTCGCCCCCCCCCCCAGTGCACCAGTTAATACATTAGTACCCATCAGTGCCCATTAAGTGCACCTGTCACCCATCAGTGCCCATAAAGTGCACCTGTCACCCATCAGAGACTGCCATCAGTGACCATTAGCGATGCATCTGTCATCCATCAGTGACTGCTGCCTGTCACCCATCAGTAACCATCACCTGTCACCTATCAGTGCCCATAAAGTGTACAGGTCACCATCAGAGACTGCCATCAGTGACCGTCAGCGGTGCACCTGTCACCCATCAGTGACCGTCACATGCCACCCATCAGTGACCGTCAACAGTCACCTGTCACCCTTCGCATAGCCTAGCACCAAAGTACCCATTGTACAGCCCATCACCAAAGTACCCATCACACAGCCACCATCAGCAACATGTTCAAAATAGTTTACAGCAGTGAGGAGGCGTTTCAGATCCTCTCCATGATTGATGAGAGCAGCGGGGAGTTCTCATCAGATTCCAATTCCGAATCCAATTCAGAATTTGAACCAATTGATAGCAGTGGATCGGTGACCGAATTGGAGGGAGAATGGGTCCCTCCTAAAAGGGCATGGCAGTCTGAAAACCAAGCAGCCGCCAGCAATAGACCCCAGGATCAAATGATCAGGCCCAGTACCAGCGTTGCAGTATCACCCCCAAGTACCAGCACAGGAATTTTAAATCCCCCAACTACCAGCACTGGAGTGTCACAACCCCCAAGAGTCAGGGCCACTACATAACTCCCAGACGCTCTTGCCAACTCAGCATGGCTGCCTTCCAACTCGGGATCAGCGAGCATTCCCCCTTTCATCGCACAGCTAGGTGTGCAGGCCAATACCGAGAATTTCTCTGATATTGATTTTATGTTTATTTATTTTTGCCTGACACTTTGCTTCAATTTATTGTGGACCAGATAACTCTATATGAGTGGAGAGATCTGACTTTGGAGGAGTTCAAATTGTTTATGGGCCTCACCATAAACATAGGGCTTACAATAGAAAAAATAAAGGACGTGCCTACTGGTCCACCAACCCCATCCACCACATGCCCATTTATTCTACTGTACTGTCCAGGTCCCAATGAGATGATTATGCGCTACCTTCACTTCAACGACAACACCCAGTGCCCTCCCCGAAATCATCCAAATATTGACAAATTATATAAAATTCGCCCACTCAAATTTTTTTACCCAATGATTTGCAGAAATGTATGTCCCTGATCAGAATATATGTGTGGATGAGTCTCTGGTACACTTTACAGGTCGGATAGGAATAAAATAATATATTCCTAGCAAAAGGGCCAAATACGGGGTCAAATTTTACAAGCTATGTGAAAGAGCCTCAGGATATCTGTATGCATTCGGCATATATGAAGGAAGAGATTCCCAGCTCCAGCCCCCTGAGTGCGTGGCCTACATGGGCACAACCGGAAAAATTGTACAGGACCTGGCATACCTACTGCTGCAAAAAGTTAACCACATATACCTATATAACTATTATACCAGCCTGCCTCTTTTCAAACACCTACACCTTGCACCTGGCCTGCGGAACCACCAGAAAGAACAGGAAGGGCTTCCCACAATCTTTAGTCAACAAAAAAATGCGAAGGGGGGAAAAAGCAACTTTGGGAAGCAACAAAATGCTGGCCTAGAGATGGAAGGATAGCAGGAATGTATTCATAAAAACAAAAAAAGATTTGCGCTAGGTGCCTAAATAATATGATGAAAATAGGAATAATGAAAAACTAGAAAACCGTGATAGGAGTCCTGCTGCTTAGCACTATAACCCCTATATAAGGGCAAAGGAGATGTATATATATTAAACAGTGCAGCACTGGACTTATAAAACAAAGTAAGCTGTTATACTAATCAAACTATTATTAGTGCAATCAAAATAAGGTGATAAAAATATTGATGAAATAGTGTAAACAGTAAAAAAATCCACCAATATATTGCTAACAATCAATGCAATTAGGTGCTCATAGATGCCAAACTATAATATAGTGAAAATGTTCAAATAAAGTGAAGAATCCAGAAAAATTCCAAAAAAAATGTCCAAAAATGATTATATATAAAGTGGAAAATCCAAATACGATATTCCACTTAATAGTGCTGCCCGTCACCAGGTGAAAAAGTTGGAGGCTTGCCAGAAAGCCTGCGACCGCCCTTACTCAGGGTGGTCAATACAGGCTTAGTAGATCACCGCAGATGTCCTGACAGGATGACGGCTGGTGGTCCTCAGATCTCCTTCCTCCTTTCCAGATAGCTCATTAGTAGCAGCGGGGGACACTCAGGAGAGCGTGGTAACTGGATGACTCAAAGCAGCAAGCACTTTAGCGGGGGTGAGCCATATCAAAAAGAAAAAAGGAACTCCCATAGTGTAGAAAGCCAAAATCATTTATTCAAAATAGCAGACATACACTGCATAAAATCGCATGAATGATGTATATAAAAATCCAGCAAGGATAAAAAAAAGGCTCCACTACCGTTGAAATTGAGATCGCGCAAGCACGATGCGAGTTCACGTTGTGACCCTACGGCCGTTTCGTCACAACTGACGTCATCAGGGGTACGCAATCGCGCACGCGCATGATATAGCCAGACCACGCTTTGAGAAGCACCGCCATTGGCTAAACCAACCAGAGCTAAAACACAATTGGTTATTTGGGATCTGATTCCTATCCTGTAAACAGAGTGAATGAAGCCTGATGTGTTGGTTAGCAACCGTGAACGCTGTCAGGCATATATAAAGTATGACATGCTGTTCAAGCTAATGCCATCTAGTGGACATTAAAAGTAAAGCTTAAAATATAAACAATAGGTAACCATTTCCCTCAACCTCCTTGACGGTTAGTATACCCAACAACTCAACGAAAAATAAATAAAACAAGTAACCTCACCCCCACTAACAAAGGGATCACTTAACAGGATTATAAATAAATGGATAAAGACCACAGGAGCAAAAAATGCACAACATATGGTTCTCCGTGACATAACCTCCAACAATAAAAAAACATGTTATACGGTGTTGTGCATTCCCCAAGAGGGACATCAGCTGTTATTAATGAAACAGTTTATGTCCCATTCTATGTTCAAGCCATTGAGGGCATGAGAGCCAAGTTTATAGATCCAGTTGGTCTCGGATCTAGAAATGGTTCTCTTGCCATTGCTGCCACGCCAATGGGGGACGTATTTTTCTATACCAATAAAAATAGTGCCCTTAGGGTCTCTGTTATGTACAAGATCGTAGTGTCTTGTCAAACATTAAACACTGTGCTTGTCAAAGCCTTGTTTAATGTTGGTAATGTGTTCGCCTAACCTTACGTGCAACATCCTAATGGTTCTTCCCACATATTCTAACCCACATGGGCACCTAAGAAGGTATACAACACACTTAGTAGTATATGTTATGAGTGATTTAATGGGGTATGTGAGACCTGTATTTGCTGAAGTAAATTCAGTCAGTCAGTCAGTCAATCTCCTGTCTCTTAACATATTTACCCTACAGACCTTGCACCTTCTACACGGGGAAAAACCCTTAAAGGTCCCCAAAGAAACTAAGACGTGTGGGCGGATCTGGTACATTAGGTGCCAGTATGTCTAAAGCTAGTGGCTCCCCTGAATAAAACCCGAGGTTTATCTGACAGTAAGGGCCCAAGCATCCGGTCGTTTTTAATAACTGGCCAATGTTTTCTAATGATCCTCTTGATGGCCCAGTGCTGGCTTGAATAGGTTGTAAGAAAGGCCAGTCCGAAATCCTCTCTGCTTTCGACCTGAGGAGTTTTATCAACCAGTAAGTCCCTACGGTCCTTATTCCCTACCTCTATAATCAAAGAGTGAAGAACTGCCTCATCATAACCCTTACTAACAAATCTAGATTTTAAGGTAGAGGCCTCAAATACGGGTCTCACATACCCCATTAAATCACTCATAACATGTACTACGAAGTGTGTTGTATACCTTCTTAGGTGCCCATGTGGGTTAGAATATGTGGGAAGAACCATTAGGATGTTGCACGTAAGGTTAGGCGAACACATTACCAACATTAAACAAGGCTTTGACAAGCACAGTGTCTCTAGACACTACTATCTTGTACATAACAGAGACCCTAAGGGCACCATTTTTATTGGTATAGAAAAATACGTCCCCCATTGGCATGGCAGCAATGGCAAGAGAACCATTTCTAGATCCAAGACCAACTGGATCTATAAACTTGGCTCTCATGCCCCCAATGGCTTGAACATAGAATGGGACATAAACTGTTTCATTAATAACAGCTTATGTCCCTCTTGGGGAATGCACAACACCTTATAACATGTTTTTTATTGTTGGAGGTTATGTCATGGAGACCATATGTTGTGCATTTTTTGCTCCTGTGGTCTTTATCCATTATTTATAATCATGTTAGGTGATCCCTTTGTTAGTGGGGGTGGGGTTACTTGTTTTATTATTTATTTTTCGTTGAGTTGTTGGGTATACTAACCGTCATGGAGGTTGAGGGAAATAGTTACCTATTGTTTATATTTTAAGCTTTACTTTTAATGTCCACTAGATGGCATTAGCTTGAACAACATGTCATACTTTATATATGCCTGACAGCGTTCACGGTTGCTAACCAACACATCAGGCTTCATTCACTCTGTTTACAGGATAGGAATCAGATCCCAAATAACCAATTGTGTTTTAGCTCTGGTTGGTTTAGCCAATGGCGGTGCTTCTTAAAGCGCCGCCTGGCTATATAATGCGCATGCGCGATTGCGTACCCCTGATGATGTCAGTTGTGACGAAACGGCCGTAGGGTCACAACTAGGGATGAGCCGAACACCCCCCTGTTTGGTTCGCACCAGAACATGCGAACAGGAAAAAAGTTTGTTCGAACACGCGAACACCATTAAAGTCTATGGGACACGAACATGAATAATCAAAAGTGCTAATTTTAAAGGCTAATATGCAAGTTATTGTCATAAAAAGTGTTTGGGGACCTGGGTCCTGCCCCAGGGGACATGGATCAATGCAAAAAAAAGTTTTAAAAACGGCCATTTTTTCAGGAGCAGTGATTTTAATAATGCTTAAAGTCAAACAATAAAAGTGTAATATCCCTTTAACCACTTGACAACTGGGCACTTAAACCCCCTTCCTAACCAGACCAATTTTCAGCTTTCGGTGCTCTCACACTTTGAATGACAATTACTCAGTCATGCAACACTGTACCCATATGAAATTTTCGTCCTTTTGTTCACACAAATAGAGCTTTCTTTTGGTGGTATTTGATCACCTCTGGGTTTTTTATTTTCTGTGCTATAAATGAAAAAAGACCGAAAATTTTGTAAAAAAAAATGCATTTTTCTTCATTTGTATTATAAAATTTTGCAAATAAGTAATTTTTCTTCATAAATTTGGGCCAAAATTTATACTGCTACATATCTTTGGTAAAAATAAGCCAAATTAGTGGATATTATTTAGTCTGTGTGAAAGTTATAGCGTTTACAAGCTATGGTGCCAATCACTGGTAATTGATCACATCTGATCACACCTGATATACTGAGGCCTATCTCATTTCTTGAGACCCTTACAAGCCAGGAAAGTACAAATACCCACAAAATGACCCCTTTTTGGAAAGTAGACATTCCAAGGTATTTAGTAAGAGGCATGGTGAGTTTTTTGAAGTTGTTATTTTTTCCCACAATTCTTTGCAAAATTAAGATGTATTTTATTTTTATTTTTTTCCACACCAAATTGTCATTATAACAGGTTATTTCTCTCACATAGCATGTACATTCCACAAATGACACCCCAAAATATATTCTGCTACTCCTCCTGAGCATGGCGATACCACATGTGTGAGACTTTTACACAGCCTGGCCACATACAGATGCCCAACATTGAAGTAGCACATTCAGGCGTTCTAGGAGCATAAATTGCATATCTAATCTCTCAACCACCTATTACACTTTTGAAGGCCCTGGAGCACCAGGACAATGGAAACGTCCACAAAGTGACCCCATTCTGGAAAGCAAATTCCCCAACGTATAATCTATGAGGCATGATGAGTCTTTTGAATGGTTCATTTTTTTCCAGAAGTTTTTGGAAAATGTGGAAAAAAATGAAAACGCATTTTTTTTTTTTTTACACAAAGTTGTCCATTTCTAAGATATTTCCAACACATAGCATGTACATAGCAAAAATGACACCCCAAAATATATTCTGCTACTCCTCCTGAGTATGGCGATACCACATGTGTGAGACTTTTACACAGCCTGGCCACATACAGATGCCCAACATTGAAGTAGCGCATTCAGGCGTTCTAGGAGCAAATTACACATCTAATTTCCTTACAATCTATCACATTTTTGAAGGCCCTTCATATTTCTAACACATAGCATGAACCAAGAATTACACCCTAAAATACATTCTGTTGAGCAAAGGGTAAACAAAAGATTACCTGTGGTTTTTGTAGTGCAGTTGTCCACAGGAGGAGAGCCCTGATCCAGTCAGCAGGCAGGGACGTGGTCAGCCACAGTGAATGGAATCGTCCAGGCAGCAGGCAAGAATATTGTCCATAGTACAGGCAGGGATACTGTCCTTATACAGTCCAGGGTCAGTGCAAGTAGAGACATTGCCAGCAGTGCCAAAATATTGGTCCTGGTAGTAAGCAGGAACATGGTCCAAGTAGCAGGCCAGGAAAGAATGGGGGTAGAGGCTTCTCCCACCCAAATCTCTTTGAAGCCTCCGAGTCTCCAGATCCTAATCTGGGAATGAGAAAACTAAAAAATTAGTTTTCTTCATCCAGAAAAACAATTCTGGAGCCCCTCACATATGTGAGACCCCTGTGTTATGAAGCCCACTACTCCAGTAGCAGAGTAAAAGACCAGTCCAAGAGGCAGGCAAAAAACATGGTCAAACAGTCCAGGGTCAGTATCAGAGCAGGCAGAGGTAGGTACAGTTTAGCATTAGGCAGAAGCGTGGTCGTATAACAGGCCAGGGTCAGTTCCAGAGCAGGCAGAGGTAGGTACAGTTTAGCGTTAGGCAGAAGCGTGGTCGTTTAGCAGGCCAGGGTCAGATCCCGGAGAAGGCAGAGGTAGGTACAATTTAGCATTAGGCAGAAGCGTGGTTGTTTAGCAGGCCAGGGTCAGTTCCAGAGAAGGCAGCGGTATGTACAGTGGCTTAAAGGGGTGTAGCGGTAAATGACAATTACAGTTACCATACTTCCCTAATAATCTTGAGAAGTATGGTAACGGCGGAAACATTCATCAATACAAAGGCCTGGTTTGGGAGGACAATCAGGACAATAATACACGGTGTCTCTTCTAGTTCCTCCTCTTGAGCACACCCGGCATCTCTTCTGACGTTTCCGGCCTGTTTCATGGGGGGGGGGTCTTTTAGGAAAGTGGCGTTCATGGAGTCTGCTCACTGAATCCGAGCGAATGCTTTCTGGTGCGCTTTCAGGGTACAAAAGTGTGGAGATAATGTCTTCTTGGTACTGAAGATAAGATACGGGGCTCTGTGTAGATGTACGGTAAATAACAAAACTATTGTAAATGGCCAAACTGAAAAGATATATGGAGACTTTTTTATACCAAAAGTGGCTTTTTCTTGTGGGAAGGTAGGGTTCGATCATCTGATCATTGAAGTCGACTCCCCCCATAAACAAATTATAGTCATGGACACATTTTGGTTTCTGGATTGGCCCATTTCTTCGGGGGATTTCCACGTAGGTGTCGTTGTGGATCGTTGTGAGCATGTGGACGTTTCGTTTGTCCCTCCACCTGAGAGCCAATATCTCTTCATTCCTCAAAGACGCCGTCTCCCCTTTTCGTTGTCTTTCAGTAACGAGACTTTGCGGGAATCCCTTCCTATTGGCTCGCACTGTACCACACGCTGGAGTGTCCTTGCGGTAAAGATTGCGGAAGAGGGGCAAGCTTGTATAGTAGTTATCCACATAAAGGTGGTAACCCTTTCCAAGAAGTGGATATACAAGCTCCCAAACAACCTTTCCGCTGACTCCGATGTACTCCGGACATTCAGGGGGACGCAGTTGGGTATCCTTCCCTTCGTACACCCGGAATGCGTAGATGTACCCTGTTTCTCGGTCACATAGCTTGTAGAGCTTAACCCCATATCGAGCCCTCTTACTGGGGATAAACTGCTTGAAGCCAAGCCTGCCTGTGAAGTGGACCAATGACTCATCCACAGAGATATTTTGGTCGGGGATGAATAACTGGGGGAATTTCTCAGAGAAAAAATTTAGAAGTGGCCGAATTTTAAATAATTTGTAATGTGATGGGTCATTTCGGGGAGGGCACTGGGTGTTGTCATTGTAATGGAGGAAACGCATTATCGTGAGGTATCTTGATCTTCGCATAATGGACGAATAGCTTGGCATATGGTGGATGGGCTTGGTGGACCAATAGGAGTATAATTTTTTTTTTGTGAGTCCCATATTAAATGTTAGGCCTAAAAATAATTTAAATTCCTCCACTATCAATGGTCTCCACTCATAGGGAGGGGCATAACTTGAACCAGGGTTGCTTGTAATAAATTGTTGTGCATAGAGGTTGCACTGGGCCACGATGGAGGATAATAGGTCTTGGGTAAAAATTTAATTAAAAAAATCAATAGGGGCAAAATTCTCTGTGTTCACCTGAACACCTGGCTGGGCGGTAAAAGGGGGGATGTTTGCTGCTCTTGAATTAGAGGGAAGCCACAGAGGGTTTTCAAGGGCATAGGGAAGGCCGGCATGGGTCCTAACGCTTTGGGGCCGAGATGACACCCCACTATTTCTTGGCCTTTGCTGCAGTGGTACTTCATTTCTTCTGAATGGCACTGTGCTACTGGTGGATGGCACTGAGCTGCTAGTTGATGCCACTGCATTTCTGGTGGATGGCACTGAGCTGCTGGTTGATGCCACAGCACTACTTGTGGTAGCCTGCTCCTCCATGCCAGAGCGTCTTCGTTTCATGGGCACACTTTGCTCTTCCTCCAATTCTGTATCAGAACCACTGCTTACAATGGGTTCATATTCTGAACCAGAATCAGACACAGACTCCCCACTGCTCTCGTCGGTCAAGCTAAGTTGTTGGTATGCCTCCTGAGCGGAAAAAAATTTTTTTGCCATACTGGTGACTGTGGGCTGTGGTGACAAACTGCTGTGGTAGGGACACTTGGACAGAAATGGCTGCACTGATGGGTGCTGATGAGGCTGGTCTAATGAGGCTGCAATGCTGGGTTCTGATGAGGGTGCACTGCTGGGTACTGATGAGGGTGCACTGCTGGGTACTGATGAGGGTGCACTGCTGGGTACTGATGAGGGTGCACTGCTGGGTACTGATGAGGGTGCACTGCTGGGTACTGATGAGGGTGCACTGCTGGGTACTGATGAGGGTGCACTGCTGGGTACTGATGAGGGTGCACTGCTGGGTACTGATGAGGGTGCACTGCTGGGAACTGATGAGGGTGCACTGCTGGGAACTGATAAGGTTGCACTGATGCACACTAATGTACCACGCTGATAAGGTAGCACTGATGGGTACTAATGAGGATCCACTGATATGGTGGCACTGATGAGCACTCACTTATAGGCACTGATGTGCACTATTGGGTACTGTAGTGGCACCGATGAGCGCTGAAGTGGCACTGTATTGGCACTAATGTGGCACTGATGAGCACTGTAGTGGCACTGATGGAGCACTGGCGTGGCACTGATAGGCACGTTGGTGGCACCGATGTGCACTGGTGGCACCGATGTGGCACAGATGAGCACTGTGGCACTGGGCACTGGTATGGCACTGACGTGGCACTGACGGAGCACTGACGTGGCAGAAGTGGCACTGATGAGCACTGTAGGGCACTGACGTGGCACTGATGAGCACTATAGTGGCACTGATGGCACAGATGAGCACTGTAGTGGCACTGATGGACACTTTAGTGGCACTGATGGGTACTGTTGTGGCACTGGTGGCACAGATGGGTACTGTAGTGGCACTGATGGGTAGTGCAGTGGCACTGATGGCACAGATGGGTACTGTAGTGGCACTGCTGGGTAGTGTAGTGGCACTGATGGCACTGTAGGGCACAGATTAGCACAGTAGTGGCACTTGTGTGGCACTGGATGGCACTGTAGTGCTTTCAAAAAGCTTATCACTCACGGTTTTTACTCGATCTCTCCTCTCACGCTGTATCGGTGTGAGGAGAGAAGAGAGCTGGGACCTTTGCATGACCCCAGTTTGTTTACATAGTGATAGCTCCCTCATCGGAGGGAGCGATCACATGGTAAAGGGCCGCTGTCATTGGCCCTTTACCGCGATCCGTGCTGCGCCGGGTCCAGTGAACCCGGCGAGCACGGACACTTCAGTGCGCGCGCCCCACCGGGTGCGCAGGGAGCAATAGTTCCGGATGACGTCCATGGACGTCCACCCAGAACTAGCCGGCCGCGCTGTTGCCGTCTTTCGGCAATGGCCCGGTCGGCAGTGGTTAAATTTCGTACCTGGGGGGTGTCTATAGTATGCCTGTAAAGGGGCGCATGTTTCCTGTGTTTAGAACAGTCTGACAGCAAAATGACATTTTGAAGGAAAAAACCCATTTAAAACTACCCGCGGCTATTGCATTGCCGACAATACACATAGAAGTTCATTGATAAAAACGGCATGGAAATTCCCCAAAGGGGAACCCCGAACCAAAATTTAAAAAAAAAAAAAGACGTGGGAGTCCCCCTAAATTCCATACCAGGCCCTTCAGGTCTAGTATGGATATTAAGGGGAACCCCGCGCCAAAAAAAAAAACAAAAAAACGGCGTGGGGTGCCCCCCAAAAATCCATACCAGACCCTTATCCGAGCACGCAACCTGGCAGGCCGCAGGAAAAGAGGGGGGGACGAGTGCGGCCCCCCCCTCCTGAACCGTACCAGGCCACATGCCCTCAACATTTGGAGGGTGCTTTGGGGTAGCCCCCCAAAACACCTTGTCCCCATGTTGATGAGGACAAGGGCCTCATCCCCACAACCCTGGCCGGTGGTTGTGGGGGTCTGCGGGTGGGGGGCTTATCGGAATCTGGAAGCCCCCTTTAACAAGGGGACCCCCAGATCCCGCCCCCCCTGTGTGAAATCGTAAGGGGGTTCTTACCCCTACCATTTCACTAAAAAACTGTCAAAAATGTTAAAAATGACAAGAGACAGTTTTTGACAATTCCTTTATATAAATGCTTCTTCTTTCTTCTATCTTCCTTCATCTTCTGGTTCTTCCTCCGGCATTCTCGTCCAGCATCTCCTCCGCGAGGTCTTCTATCTTCTTCTCCTCGGGCCGCTCCGCACGCATGGCATGGGGGGAGGCTCCCGCTCTTCTCTTCTTCATTTTCTTCTCCGGGCCGCTCCGCACCCATGCTGGCATGGAGGGAGGCTCCCGCTTTGTGACGGCGCTCCTCGTCTGACAGTTCTTAAATAACGGGGGGCGGGGCCACCCGGTGACCCTGCCCCCCTCTGACGCACGGTGACTTGACGGGACTTCCCTGTGACGTCACGGGGAATGCCACAGGGAAGTCCCGTCATGTCCCGTGCGTTATTTAAGAACCGTCAGACGAGGACACGCCGTCACACAGCGGGAGCCTCCCTCCATGCCAGCATGGGTGCGGAGCGGCCCGGAGAAGAAAATGAAGAAGAGAAGAAGAGAAAAAGAGAAGGAAGAAGAGAAGAAGATGAAGAAGAAGATGAAGAGAAGAGCGGGAGCCTCCCCCCATGCCATGGGTGCGGAGCGGCCCGAGGAGAAGAAGATAGAAGACGCCGCGGAGGAGATGCTGGACAAGAACGCCGGAGGAAGAACCAGAAGAACCAGAAGATGAAGGAAGATAGAAGAAAGAAGAAGCATTTAAATAAAGGAATTGTCAAAAACTGCCTCTTGTCATTTTTAACATTTTTGACTGTTTTTTAGTAAAATGGTAGGGGTAAGTACCCCCTTACCATTTCACACAGGGGGGGGCGGGATCTGGCGGTCCCCTTGTTAAAGGGGGCTTCCAGATTCCGATAAGCCCCCCGCCCGCAGACCCCCACAACCACCGGCCAGGGTTGTGGGGATGAGGCCCTTGTCCTCATCAACATGGGGACAAGGTGTTTTGGGGGGCTACCCCAAAGCACCTTCCCAATGTTGAGGGTATGTGGCCTGGTACGGTTCAGGAGGGGGGGGCGCACTCTAGTCCCCCCTCTTTTCCTGTGGCCTGCCAGGTTGCGTGCTCGGATAAGGGTCTGGTATGGAATTTAGGGGGAACCCTACGTCATTTTTTTTTAAATTTTGGTTCAAGGTTCCCCTTTGGGGAATTCCCATGCCATTTTTATCAATGAACTTCTATGTGTATTGTCGGCAATGCAATAGCCGCGGGTAGTTTTAAATGGGTTTTTTCCTTCAAAATGTCATTTTGCTGTCAGACTGTTCTAAACACGGGAAACATGCGCCCATTTACAGGCATACTATAGACACCCCCCAGGTACAAAATTTAAAGGGATATTACACTTTTATTGTTTGACTTTAAGCATTATTAAAATCACTGCTCCTGAAAAAACGGCCGTTTTTAAAACTTTTTTTGCATTGATCCATGTCCCCTGGGGCAGGACCCAGGTCCCCAAACACTTTTTATGACAATAACTTGCATATTAGCCTTTAAAATTAGCACTTTTGATTTCTCCCATAGACTTTTAAAGGGTGTTCCGCGGCATTCGAATTTGCCGCGAACACCCCAAATTGTTCGCTGTTCGGCGAACTTGCGAACAGCCAATGTTCGAGTCGAACATGAGTTGAACTCGAAGCTCATCCCTAGTCACAACGTGAACTCACATCGCGCATGCGCGGTCTCTATTTCAACGGCAGTGGAGCCTTTTTATCCTTGCTGGATTTTTATATACATCATTCGTGCGATTTTATGCAGTGTATGTCTGCTATTTTAAATAAATGATTTTGGCTTTCTACACTATGGGAGTTCCTTTTTCTTTTTGATATGGCTCACCTCGCTTGCTGCTTTGAGTCATCCAGTTACCACGCTCTCCTGAGTGTCCCCCGCTGCTACTAATGAGCTACCTGGAAAGGAGAAAGGAGGGAGATCTGAGGACCACCAGCCGTCATCCTGTCGGGACATCTGCGGTGATCTACTAAGCCTGTATTGACCCCCCTGAGTAAGGGCGGTCGCAGGCTTTCTGGTAAGCATCCAACTTTTTCACCTGGTGACGGGCAGCACTATTAAGTGGAATATCGTATTTGGATTTTGCACTTTTTATATACTGTATTTATTGGCGTATAACACTCACTTTTTCACCATGAAAATCAGGTGCAAATAGCGTGTGCGTGTTATACGCCAATACTTCAATTTTAGCTGCCTCTGAGGGGACAGGGAGGGTGGCGGGATGAGCGCCGTCAGATTAAATACAGTGAGAATCTCCTGTTTACTTGGCGGCCTTTGTAATAGAAAGTACCGTCTCCTGGGCCGCCATTGGACCACTGTTCTGTCTATCATAGGAGATTCTCACTGTATGTAATCTGTCGGCACTTGTCCCGCCCCCCTCCCTGTCCCCTCTAGGCTGCAGATGGGCATCGATCAGACTGCACTGATGGCAGTGGTGAGGCTGCTGCATTGATGGCAGTGGTGAGGCTGCTGCATTGATGGCAATGGCAAGGCTGCTACATTGATGGCAATGGTGAGGCTGCATTGATGTAGACTTGTGAGGCTGCAGATGGGCATTGATCAGGCTGCATTGATGGCAATGGTGAGGCTGCAGATGGGCACTGACCCTTATTTTGCTTCAAAGTTCCTTATTAAAAATTTTAGTTTTTTTCCTGAAACTTCCCTCTTAAAATGAATGTGCGTGTTATACGCCTGTGCGTGTTATACGCCGATAAATACAGGTAATCATTTTTGGACATTTTTTTGGAGTTTTCTGGATTCTTCACTTTATTTGAACATTTTCATTATATTATAGTTTGGCATCTATGAGCACCTAATTGCATTGATTGTTAGCAATATATTAGTGGATTTTTTATTACTGTTTACACTATTTTATCAATATTTTATCACCTTATTTTGATTGCACTAATAATAGTTTGATTAGTATAACAGCTTACTTTGTTATATGTCCAGCGCAGGAATGTATTCATGACGTCCACCATCCATAATGACACCACAGTTGAGGTTCACAGAAGACAAGGTCTCATTCAAAAGCCAACATGTGTCCAAGAAAATAATCTTTACATGGGGAGGTGGATTTCAATGACTAAATGCTTCAGTCTTATTTGTCAACAAGGAGGTCCCATTCCTGGTATAAGTTATAAATGTATCTCATTCATTTGGCCATTTACAATGTATATATCATCTACACCAAATCCACGGAAAGCCCCACCCCCTTCTGAAATTAATCAAAGAAATTGTCACATCCCTTATCAGCAAAGACCCCGCCCCCCCCAGAAAAACTTTGCTCTGGTGCTGTTAGCCTACTTCATGAGCGCCACTCCCCGAAGACGCCAAAAAATAAGTTGTGTATGCAGCAAAAGAGTATTTCAAAGAGATGCCAGCTACCATTGTCCCCAGTGTCCCTCCCAACCTGGCCTATGCATTGGGGAATGCTTCTAACGTTATCACACATCCCTAAAATATTAGCCCATATTTTTTTTTTTTTTGCATAAACATTTTATTGAAAACAAAAGCATATACGTAGATGGCTCTATGAGCCCAAAATAATAACATAGGCATATGTCAGCCGAACAGAATTATAATAGAACATGTCTAAACATCTCTAAACAGTAGGCTTATTTTCAGATGGGGTAACGATGTTTAGGTGTGTATATACCCTAGGAGAGGGAGAGAGGAAAGAGAAAAAGAAGAGAAAAAAAAAGGGGGGGGGGAGGAAGAGGACAAAGGTGAGTTAAGGAGAGGGGGTGAGGGAGTCATCGACTACCCTCTCTGGCTTCTAGTGGTCAGAGCACTAAAGTACATCACACCATTAGCATGAGCACGATTCTGTCTTATAGGTCGGGGGTAATATCGCCCTGGTTGAGAATCAGTTTGCAGTATTTACAAGGTCTTGATATAGTTGGGATCGTTTGAAGGTTGTCCAGGCTTCCCATGTAGCAGTATATTTGGAAATATTATCCAAGGCAGTATAGATCAGTTCCTCCATCTCAGCAACACGATTTATTCGAGTAAACCATTCAGTCATGGAAGGCGGGGATGTAGACCTCCAGTGGACTGGTATACACATCCTAGCAGCATTAATCATGTGCATGGCAACCGACTTATAGTACCTTTTTTTAGAAATGTTAGCTAGATGCAGGATATACTGTGCTGGGCAAAACTCCAGCGGGAGTAAGGACACTGTTGTTAAGTCGTGTACTTTATGCCAGAAGGGTTGGAGTGCCAGGCAGTCCTAAATATGGAGAAATGTACTAGACTCTTTACCACAGCGCCAGCAGTGATCAGGGACAGAGGGGGAGAATTTATGAATCAGGTCCGGGGGTCTATACCAACGGGTTTGCAATTTATATCCATTTTTCTGGACAGATACATTCAAGGATCCTTTGTGAATGTACAAGTGTATGCGGTCCCAGCTCTCCTCGTCTATCTCTGAGCCCAGGGCAGATTCCCAATAGGTACGTTCTGAGCTTAGCAGTGCGGAGGATTCTCCAAATAATGAAGGATAGAGAATGGATATGACATGACTTTGGGGGGTTGAATGAGAACAGAGCGACTCCATGATTGTAGGGATCTTTGTAAAGTTGTAAAGCCTTTTTTGCGGGACGGATTATCTAGAAAGTGTTTAAGCTAGATATAAGGCCAGAATGGAAATAAACCCATGCCAGAGAGTTCAGCAAGAAGCGGCCTCTTAGAAAAAAATGTTTAGCCAGCATTTCCGTATGTGGCCATTCGGATTTCAGGAAGGTGCTGGATAAGCCTGGGGGAAAGTCTGGGTTGCCTCTCACTGGAGTAATGGGGCATAATTTAGCCGAAAACTGCGTGTACCGTGCAAGCCCTATCAAATTCGTGTAGGGTGGCTCCAACTGGGGGATGGGTTAAAGCTTTTGGAGATACGTGTTCTCTAGAGAGCCAAAGTGTATAACGTAAATCAGAGTCCGTTATCAGGTATTCTAAAGTCACCCAGTCCTTACATCGGCTATGCACTCTCCAGTTGACGATTCGCGCTAAATGGACTGCCCTGTAATAGCATTGCAGGTCAGGAAGACCAATCCCTCCGCACGCCTTAGGGAGCACCAGCTTCGTCCAGCCTATCCTTGGGGGTTTATTGCACCAAAGGAAGGTCCCACATATGGACTTGTAAAGTCCAAAGAAAGAAGGTGGTAGGCGTATGGGTAGTGTTTGAAGTTTGTATAATAGCCAAGGATGATCGTCATTTTAAGGATGGACGCTCGCCCAAACCAGGAGATGGTGGGTTTGTCCCATTTTTGGAGGTCTTGGCGTATACTCTGTAATTTCATCTGGAAGTTTCTGCTGTAAAGCTCTGCTAGGTCAGCAGGGAGTTGGATACCCAGGTAGGTTATGGCTTCTGCTTTCCATTTAAAGGGGAAATTAAGTTGACATTGCTTGGCCAGTTCCATGGGAAGGGACACGTTCAACGCAAATGATTTGGAATAGTTGATTTTTAGGTTGGATAGGAGTTTAAAGTGCTCCAAAATTTGCAGAAGATAGGGTAAGGGCATTAGCGGTGAGGAGAGAAAAAAGTAGAACGTCATCTGCAAAGGCCGCAATTTTAAACTCTTGACATCTGGGTTGGCTCGGATGCAATAGAGGAGGGGTTCTAGCGTAAGTATATACAGCAAGGGAGAAAGGGGGCATCCCTATCTGGTTCCATTATGGATGGAGGTGTCGTCCGACAGATGGCCATTGACCTTAACTCTAGCTCGGGGGCTAGCATATAATGATAGGATAAAGGCCCACATATGGGGCCTGAGCCCCAGCGAGGTCAGAACCATGTCCGTATAGTCCCAAGCCACTCTGTCGAACGCCTTCTCCGGGTCCATTGCCAGGAAAGGGCCCTCCTGTTGAGAGGAAGTAAGCCAGGTATGTAGGTTCAGGGCCTTAATGATATTGTCCCTGACCTCTCTTCCAGGAACAAACCCTACCTGGTCTAGGTCCACCCAAATCAGTAAGTGGTAAGACAGTGGTAAGTGATTTGTCAGAATTTTGGCAAAGAGCTTGATGTCCACGTTAAGGAGGGAGATTGAACGATGGCTGGTGACATTAGTGGGGTCCTTCCCTTCCTTGGGTATAACAGATATATAAGCTTCCAGCAGTCTTTCTGATCTACAAGAATCGGTGGAAAGCGAACTAAACGCTTTAAGAAAGCTTGGTGCCAGAATGTCTGAGAAGGTCTTGTAATATAGGGCCGAAAAGCCGTCCGGTCCTGGACTTTTACCTGGTTTCATGGTTTTAAGGGGCCTCCAGGAATTCTTCTGATGTCAGGGCAGCTTCTAAAGCCAGGGAATCCTCTGTCAACGAAGTAGAGGGGCTATACTGACTCAGGAAATCTTTAATCAGTTCCTGATGTTTCGAGAGCACAGCAGGATCCGTGTCTCCTGAACGCAGGTTGTATAAATTGCTGTAGAAGGAATGGAATTGCTGTGCAATGTCCTCGTTTTTAGCATGTGTCTTGCCCGAGGAGTCTACAATGTGATGGATCGTAGAGGCCAATTTGCGTTGTTGAGTGGCTCTAGCCAATAACCTACCTGGTTTGTTACTCTGTTCGTAGAACAGTTTTTGGGATAATATATTACGCCAGCGTGCCCTTTTAACCAATTCAGCCCCGGAAGGATTTACCCCCTTCCTGACCAGAGCACTTTTTACAATTTGGCACTGCGTCGCTTTAACTGCTAATTGCGCGGTCATGCAATGCTGTACCCAAACGAAATTTGCGTCCTTTTCTTCCCACAAATAGAGCTTTCTTTTGATGGTATTTGATCACCTCTGCCATTTTTATTTTTTGCGCTATACACGGAAAAAGACCGAAAATTTTGAAAAAAAAGATATTTTCTACTTTTTGTTCTAAAAAAAATCCAATAAACTCAATTTTAGTCATACATTTAGGCCAAAATGTATTCGGCCACATGTCTTTGGTAAAAAAAATGTCAATAAGTGTATATTTATTGGTTTGCGCAAAAGGTATAGCGCCTACAAACTAGGGTACATTTTCTGGAATTTACACAGCCTTTAATTTATGACTGCCTATGTCGTTTCTTGAGGTGCTAAAATGGCAGGGCAGTACAAAACCCCCACAAATGACCCCATTTTGGAAAGTAGACACCCCAAGGAAATTGCTGAGAGGCATGTTGAGCCCATTGAATATTCATTTTTTTTTGTCCCAAGTGATTGAATAATGACTAAAAAAAAAAAAAAAAAAAAAAATTACAAAAAGTTGTCACTAAATGATATATTGCTCACACAGGCCATGGGCATATGTGGAATTGCACCCCAAAATACATTTAGCTGCTTCTCCTGAGTATGGGGATACCACATGTGTGGGGCTTTTTGGGAGCCTAGCCGCGTACGGGGCCGCGAAAACCAATCACTGCCTTCTGGATTTCTAAGGGCGTGCATTTTTGATTTTACTCCTCACTACCTATCACAGTTTTGAAGGCCATAAAATGCCCAGATGGCATAAAACTCCCCCAAATGACCCCATTTTGGAAAGTGGACACCCCAAGCTATTTGCTGAGAGGCATGGTGAGTATTTTGCAGCTCTCATTTGTTTTTGAAAATAAAGAAAGACGAGAAAAAAAAAATTTTTTTTTCTTTTTTCCATTTTCAAAACTTTGTGACAAAAAGTGAGGTCTGCAAAATACTCACCGTACCTCTCAGCAAATAGCTTGGGGTATTTACTTTCCAAAATGGGGTCATTTGGGGGGGGGGGGGTTTGCCACCTGGGCATTCCATGGCCTCCGAAACTGTGATAGGCAGTGAAGAGTGAAATCAAAAATTTACGGCCTTAGAAAGCCTGAAGGCGGTGCTTGGTTTTCCGGGTCCCGTACGCAGCTAGGCTCCCAAAAAGTCTCACACATGTGGTATCCCCGTACTCAGGAGAAGCAACAGAATGTATTTTGGGGTGTAATTTCACATATTCCCATGGCATGTTTGAGCAATATATCATTTAGTGACAACTTTGCGCAAAAAAAAATAAAAAAAAATAATAAATTGTCTCTTTCCCGCAACTTGTGTCACAATATAAAATATTCCATGGACTCGACATGCCTCTCAGCAAATAGCTTGGGGTGTCTACTTTCCAAAATGGGGTCATTTGGAGGGGTTTTGAGCTGTCCTGGCATTTTATGCACAACATTTAGAAGCTTATGTCACACATCACCCACTCTTCTAACCACTTGAAGACAAAGCCCTTTCTGACACTTTTTGATTACATAAAAAAATAAATTTTTTTTGCAAGAAAATTACTTTGAACCCCCAAACATTATATATTTTTTTAAAGCAAATGCCCTACAGATTAAAATGGTGGGTGTTTCATTTTTTTTTTCACACAGTATTTGTGCAGCGATTTTTCAAACGCATTTTTTGGGGAAAAAACACACTTTTTTAAATTTTAATGCACTAAAACACACTATATTGCCCAAATGTTTGATGAAGTAAAAAAGATGATCTTAGGCCGAGTACATGGATACCAGACATGCTTTAAAATTGCGCACAAACGTGCAGTGGCGACAAACTAAATACATTTTTAAAAGCCTTTAAAAGCCTTTACAAGTTACCACTTTAGATTTACAGAGGAGGTCTACTGCTAAAATTACTGCCCTCGATCTGACGTTCGCGGTGATACCTCACATGCATGGTGCAATTGCTGTTTACATTTGACGCCAGACCGACGCTTGCGTTCGCCTTAGCGCGAGAGCAGGGGGGACAGGGGTGCTTTTTTTTTTTTTTTTTCTTTATTATTCTTATTTTTTTTTATCTTATTTTTAAACTGTTCCTTTCATTTTTTTTTTAAATCATTTTTATTGTTATCTCAGGGAATGTAAATATCCCCTATCATAGCAATAGGTAGTGACAGGTACTCTTTTTTGAAAAAATTGGGGTCTATTAGACCCTAGATTTCTCCTCTGCCCTCAAAGCATCAGACCACACCAAGATCGGTGTGATAAAATGCTTTCCCAATTTCCCAATGGCGCTGTTTACATCCGGCGAAATCTAAGTCATAAAATGCTCGTAGCTTCCGGTTTCTTAGGCCATAGAGATGTTTGGAGCCACTCTGGTCTCTGATCAGCTCTATGGTCAGCTGGCTGAATCACCGGCTGCATTTTCAGGTTCCCTGTTGAGACAGGAGAGCCAGAGAAAAACACGGAAGACGTGGGGGGGGCATTCCCTCCCACGGCTTGTAAAAGCAGTCTAGAGGCTAATTAGCTGCTAGGATTGCTTTTACATGAAAGCCGACCGCTGGCTGAAAAGAATGATACCAAGATGATACCTAAACCTGCAGGCATCATTCTGGTATAACCACTCAAAGTCGTGAATGGTGTACCTGAAGACAAAAAAATGGTTAACAATAAAGCACAGTAAACGGTAAAGTATAAAAAATTGCATACCTGAAAAGCAAACATGATAAAACATAACAACAATAAAACCTTGCAGAATAGAATACAGTAAAAAAGAGCAGAACAATAGAGAGAATAGAGAGAGAGAGAGAACAATAAAACGACAACTATTTTTTTTTATTTTATATTTTTGTATGTGTTTTTTTTTTTTACACTTTTTTTTGTAACTGTAACTTTTATAACTGTAACCGGTTCCAGGTTCGGGTCTCTCAAAATGCGATGGCATCTTGGGAGACCCTGTGAAAGTGCGCCTAGTCTGTGCAATGCTGTACCCTACGCTAATACTCAACTAGTGAATGGTAGCGTTCAAAACATTCACCAATGCAAAGACCAGGATTGTCAGGACAGGAGGGACAATAATAGCGGGTGTCACGCCTATATTCGCGCTTGCTGCAGACACAACATCTTTTTTGGGGGGGTTCGTTGGGTAGGGGTACTCGGGAGGACATAAAGAAAATGCCTCTCATGCAGCCGACTGCATTTGGTTGGGGATGTGAATGGGGGAAGTACGGGCGCTGCAGAAGCGGTGGGTTCCCAATTAGGATTGGCGAATGCAGCAGGAAGGGCACTATGGGTACGACGGGCCTGTGTTTGTCTTTTTGGTGGCAGCGGGACACTACTTGTGCTTGCCACCTCACCAGCTTGAACTGCACTTATGGGACTCGCCACGTCACCAAGTGTTACTGCAGTGCTGGTTTGACTACGACCGGGGTGTACTAGGCCGCTGGTGCTTGCCAGTTCACCAAAACACTACCAAAAAAACTGTTAGCGATCGCAGGGATCAGGCCTGACTCTGCGAACGCTGCAGTTATGCGTTTAGTGTTCTGTAAGTGACAGTGATCGATCGATACTGCACTTGGGTGGGCTGGGCTGGGCCGGGCGGAGGGGCAAAACGCAGGTGCTAGCAGGTATCTGGGCTGATCCCGCTAACACTGCGTTTTTGGGAACCCTAAACTGCTGGGGACGCTAGTATAGATCTGATCGGATCAGATATTGATCCAATCAGATACTATACCACTAAGGGAGGTGTACGGTGCGTGCGTGGGTGTTAGCGGTACTGGCGCTAACCTGACGCTGCCTGGGGCTGGTGCTTGCCAGTTCACCAAAACGCTACCAAGAAAACTGTTAGCGATCGCAGGGATCAGGCCTGACTCTGAACGCTTCAGTTATGTGTTTAGTGTTTTGTAAGTGACAGTGATCGATCGATACTGCACTTGGGTGGGCCGGGCGGAGGGGAAAAACGCAGGTGCTAGCAGGTATCTGGGCTGATCCCGCTAACACTGCGTTTTTGGGAACCCTAAACTGCTGGGGACGCTAGTATAGATCTGATTGGATCAGATATTGATCCGTACAGATACTATACCACTAAGGGAGGCGTATGATGCGTGCGTGGGTGTTAGCGGTACTGGCGCTAATCTGACGCTGCCTGGGGCGACGCATATCACCGCCAGGCGATCAGGGGGCTAAACCTTTATTCGGTAATAAACGGCGGGTGCCCTGACACTATAAAAAATAAACAAACTAACCAGCGTCACCCGTAACAGTTATATGGTGATCAGTGGTGAAAGGGTTAACTAGGGGGCAATCAAGGGGTTAAAACATTTATTAGGTAGTATATGGGGGTCCCTGTTGCTATAAAACGCTGACGGCGAACCTAAATATTTACGTCCCTAACTAGCGTCACCAGCGACACTAATACAGCGATCAGAAAAATGATCGCTTAGTGACACTGGTGACGGGGGGTGATCAAGGGGTTAAAACTTTATTAGGGGGGGTTAGTGGGGTACCCTAGACCTAAAGGGGGGTAATACTAACTGTCCCAACACTGTAACTGTCACAAACTGACACTATGCAGTAATCAGGAAAAAAAAAAAAAACCTGCTTGGTGTCAGTTTGTGACAGGGGGGGGGGTGATTGGGGGGGGATCGGGGGGTGATCGGGGGGGGGGGGGTCGGGGTGTTTTGTATGCCTGGCATGTTCTACTGTGTTGTGTGTGTGTTGTGCACTCACTCACATGTCTTCTCTCCTCGGCCCGGAACGGAAAATACCGAGCTGAGGAGAGATGACATCATTTCCTCTGCCTCTGTGTACAATACAGAGGCAGGGAAATGATCCCATTGGCTGGGAGCGATCGCGAGGGGGGGCCACGAATGGATGGCCTCCCCCTCACCACCGATCGCCGGGGAAGATTTGCCGACCGCCGCAGGCACCGGGGGGGGCGTCCGATCGGACCCCCCACCCGCGGGCAGGCAGGGACGTACAGGTAAGCCCTTTTGCCTGCCCGTGCCGCCCTGTCGACGTACATCTGTGTGCGGCGGTCGGCAACTGGTTAAAAAGCTCTTCTAATAGAAGTGCATGCGTTTCCACCAATTCCTGCAATGTTCTAAGTGCTAATGTGCATTTATGCTGGGCTGTAAGAGTCCAGGGCTTACTACGCATGCACCAGTGGCGCATTGCCGCAAGAGGAAATCTGTGCCAACTGAGCATGCTCCAAAGACGCCTCAGGGTGCCAACCCGCACTTGCATAGAAGACTTGATGGAAAAGGGCAGGAAAATGCCCAGGGCGTGCACAGGAAGTGACCTCAACCTGATGGAAAAAGGTGGGAAAATCCCCAGGAGGCGCACAGGAAGTGACCTCAAACTTCCCTATATAAGCCCAGCCCAGACACTGCCAAATTGCTGGATTATCTTCAGTCCCCCCTTGTTCCTGTGCTAGTGTGTGATCTGTCTGAACCTGTTACCTGGAAACCTATTTGACTACTCTTCATTGCTGCTTGCCATTGACCTCTGATTTGTACCTTAACCATTCTAATTCTTTGCCCCTTTTGTACTCCGCTGCCAGATTGGAACCGACCCTGGCTTGGATCTCGACCATTCTTCTTCAGATTAACCCTTTTTTGCTTCGTTGCCCAACTGGACTTGACCTCAGATCGGATCTCGGACTAAGGCTTGCACGGTGCTCCGCACCCCTGGCACCCCTGCCACTCGGTGTCCACCCAGACTCTGTCTCCATCTCCAGAGGCTTTAAGGACCCGAGGTGCAAGGGAGGCCTCCCCACTACTTCGGTCTCACATCAGGTACATGGCCCTCATGACATGGGCCTCCAGGGTGCGTATTTTAGCGGACAGTGCTAATACCAAGGCTTGACATTCCTTTTTTTCCGGGCTGAGGCAGACAGTTACTGGCCTCTAATGACACATTTGTGAGCCTCCCATTGTGTCATGGGAGAGACTCCCGGCGCGTCATTACGGATAAAGAAGGCCCCTATCTCTCCATCTCTCTATCTCTGTCACCACCTAAAATTAGGAGACCCGATTAAAAAAAGAGCGTGAGTTTCGCAATGACCTCCCGCAGAAATGTGACTTCTCTGGAGTTGGGGCAGTATACATTAGCTAACGTCACCAGCTTATTTCTCCACAAGCCCCTCTGGATCTAATAGTTGGTCCTTAATGTCAAAAGAACGCTTTAGAGAGCAATATGGAGACTCACGCCCTCAGTCGAAGTCGGAAGTGACGAAGTGCGTCAGTTGCGTAATCTCCACGATAGCCAGAAGTCACGTTTGCGGGTCACAGACAGCAACTAAGCGCGGCGGTCCCCCTTGACGCTGATGGCTCCTCGTTGCTAGTGATCGGTGGCAACGCTACGGTTTGCATTCATGCTTCATAAATTGTTTTATCTTGTACGTATAAACCTGTAAGGGGGGTTGTTTTGGCTTCAATAAACTAATCAAAATGGGATTATGCTATGTGATTTTTCATCTCCTAACATGACACCGGTTTATTGGAGCTGCCCACACCTAATAGGAATATTAGCAGTCAGTGGATATCCCTGAGGAGGTGGCAACACAAAGATACTAGGGATGAGCCGAACACCCCCCGGTTCGGTTCGCACCAAAACCTGCGAACGGACCGAAAATTCGCACGAACGTTAGAACCCCATTGAGGTCTATGGGACTCGAACGTTCAAAATCAAAAGTGCTCATTTTAAAGGCTAATTTGCATGGTATTGTCCTAAAAAGGGTTTGGGGACCCGGGTCCTACCCCAGGGGACATGTATCAATGCAAAAAAAACTTTTAAAAACGGACGTTTTTTCGGGAGCAGCGATTTTAATGATGCTTAAAGTAAAAAAAAAAGTGAAATATTCCTTTAAATATCGTACCTGGGGGGTGTCTATAGTATGCCTGTAAAGTGGCGCGTGTTTCCCGTGTTTAGAACAGTCCCTGCACCAAATGTCATTTTTAAAGGAAAAAATCTCATTTAAAACTGCTTGCGGGTTTAATGTAATGTCGGGTCCTGGCAATATGGATGAAAATCAGTGAGACAACCGGCATGGGTACCCCCCAGTCCATTACCAGGCCCTTTGGGTCTTGTATGGATATTAAGGGGAACCCCGCACCCAAATTAAAATAAGGAAAGGTGTGGGGCCACCAGGCCCTATATACTCTGAACAGCAGTATACAGGCGGTGCAAACAAGACAGGGACTGTAGGTTTGTTGTTAAGTAGAATCTGTTTGTAATTTGGAACGGGTACATTTTTAACGTGTTTAGCTCCAGCCAAAAAAATTGTTAAGCTTTTTGGAAAACATAGGGAAGGGTTATCACCCCTGTGACATGTGTTTTGCTGTCTTTCCTTCTTTTCAGAAGATTTCACCTCACTTTTTGTCCCAATGACAAATGTTTTTTGAAAATTTGGGTTTTTTTGTGGAACAAGGATTGGAAAGCATGAGTGGAAAGGAGAAATGTTTTTCCCATATTAACTCTTAGAGGAGAGAATTTCCCTTCCTAGGGGTAGATTTCATCTCACTTCCTGTTGTCTCCTTCCGTTTGCAAGTAGGAGTCGTTTGTAAGTTAGATGTTTGAAAGTAGGGGCCTGCCCTATATACTCAGCAGACATTTGGGCCTTAGGTGTTGTTGTGGCCACAACACTGTAAGCCCTCACAGGGCCCTGCTGTGAAATATTAGATCAAGAATTATAATTACATGCCCCTGTTGAACAGGGGCAGAAAAACTGGGCCTTTGGTGGTGGTAGTGGTGCTGGTGCCACAACACTGTAAGTCCTCACTCGCTCTTGGTGGGTGCAGAAATGGGCCCTGCTGTGAAATATTAGATCAAAAATTGTATTACATGCCCCTGTTGAACAGGGGCTGAAAAATTAGGCCTTAGGCACTGGTGCTGGTGCCACAACACTGCAACCCCTCACAGATACTCTAGTTGGAATGCTGAAATGAGCCCTGCTGCAAAGTATTGCATCAAAAATTGTAATTACACGCCCCTGTTAAACAGGGGCTGAAAAATTGTGCCTTAGGCACTGGTGGTGGCGTCCAGAACCAAAAATGTTCTTACAAGCTATCAGCGTGATCATTGAGGAGGAAGAGAATAATTACTCAGGGATAGTCACTCAGCATCAGCATAGGCAGTCTTTGAAGGGATCTGAGATTTCAAAAAAAATTATTCATTTACATCAGCATCAGGTGCTTGGTAGCTGGTGGTGATCCAAGACTGATTCATTTTTATGAAGGTCAGTCGATCGACCGAGTCGGTGGACAGACGCACCCTGTGATCGGTTACCACGCCTCCAGCAGCACTGAATGTGCGCTCTGAAAGAACGCTGGATGCAGGACAGGCCAGTAGCTCAATTGCATACTGTGCAAGCTCTGGCCAGTGATCCATCCTCAAGACCCAGTAACCCAGAGGATTTTCGGTGGGAAAGGTGTCCAAGTCAGATCTTGCCCCTAGGTATTCCTGCACCATGTAAAACAGACGCTGGCGATGGTTGCTGGAACCGATCATACCTTGGGGCTGCGGACCAAAAAATTGTCTGAACGCATCGGTCAGACGGCCACCTTCTCCACCGCTCCTTCTTTGACTGACCGAAGCCTCAGCAACACGTTGTCCAGAAACAGGAGTTTGTAACCTCCCAGTCTCTGGGAACGCGTTGCACAGACCTTTCTTCAAGGCCTCCCGAAGATGTTTCATCCTCTGCTCCCTCTGCGATGGTAAGATAATCCGCAACCTTACCCTTGTAACGTGGATCAAGGAGGGTTGCCAGCCAGTATTGGTCCTTCTCCTTGATACCACGAATACGAGGATCCTTCCGCAGGCTTTGCAGGATCAGGGAGGCCATGCAGCGTAGGTTTGCTGAGGCATTCGGTCCGGAGTCCTCTGGGTCACTAAGGACGACATGGTCCACAGCCACCTCCTCCCAGCCACGTACAAGTCCATGTGTTTCTTGGGACTGATCCCTTAAAGACTGCTGCTGATGCTGAGTGCCAGGCTCCACCTCCATACTGACACAATCTTCCTCCTCCTCCTCCTCCTCGTCCTCTTCCTGTGTGATCGGCGGGCACGCAGGAACACTGTCTGGATAAAGGGGGCCTTGAGAGGTAAGGAAGTCCTCCTCTTCCTGCCTCTGTTCTGCCTCAAGTGCCCTGTCCATTATTCCACGCAGCGTGTGCTCCAACAGGTGGACAAGGGGGACAGTGTCACTGATGCATGCACAGTCACTATCCTCGTGGCCTCCTCAAATGGTGACAGGACAGTGCATGCATCCCTGATCATGGCCCACTGGCGTGGGGAAAAAAAAACCAAGCTCCCCTGACCCTGTCCTGGTGCCATAGTCGCACAGGTACTCATTGATGGCCCTCTGCTGCGTGTGCAGCCGCTGCAGCATGGCCAACGTTGAGTTCCACCTGGTGGGCATGTCACAGATTAGGCGGTTCTTGGGCAGGTTAAACTCCCTTTGTGGGTCCGTCAGCCGAGCACTGGCATTATACGACCGGCGGAAATGCACACAGACTTTCCTGGCCTGCTTCAGGACATCCTGTAAGCCCGGGTACCTGCCCAAGAACCGCTGCACCACCAAGTTAAGGACGTGAGCCAAACAGGGCACATGGGTGCCATTGTCGCAAACCACCATTCCTGCCTTAAGTTGACGTGGCGTCAACCACCTCTGAACCTGCCCCTGCAGAGCTGACAGAACCTCCTTCCCCAGTGTGACTCCTGTCCCCCAAGCACACCAGCTCAAGCACCGCATGGCATCTTTTGGCCTGCGTACTTGCGTAGCCCCTTGAACGGCTACAGAGCACCGCTGGTTCCGAGGAAAAAGCACAGGAAGAGGCCATGGAGGAAGAAGAAGAGGAGGGGGTGGAGGAGAGAGGTGTGTCACAATCATTAGCATTTTGGAGGTGTGGTGGCGGAACAACCTCCAACACTACTGCACCTTGTCCTGCATCCTTCCCAGCTGCCAGCAGAGTCACCCAATGCGCCATGAAACGTAGGTAACGTCCCTGTCCATGCCTGCTGGACCATGAGTCAGCAGTAATATGCACATTACCGCTGACCGCCCTGTCCAGCGAGGCATGGACTTTGCCTTCCACATGCCGGTAGAGAGCTGGAATCGCCTTCCGTGAGAAAAAGTGGTGTTTGGGTACCTGCCACTGAGGAACCGCACATTCCACAAACTCATGGAAGGGGGCAGAGTCTACCAACTGAAAAGGCAGCAGTTGAAGTGCTAGCAATTTTGCCAAGCTAGCATTCAACCGCTGCGCATGTGGATGGCTGGGAGCAAACTTCTTTCGGCGGTGCAGCAGCTGGGGCAGGGAAATTTGCCTGGTACAATCTGACGTTGGTGTACCAAAAGCAGATTGCCCACAAGTACTTGGCTGTGACACACCTAATTCTACACCTTCATTCCTCTCAGTGCAGGTCTCAGAGAGGACTGAAGGTATAGTGGGGTTGGAGATCAAAGCTGATGAGGAGCAAGGAGAGGTCCTCTTTGTTCTTTGGTGTGGGTCTTTTAGATACGCTTGCCAACGAACTGCATGGCAGGTCAACATATGTCTGGCCAAGCATGTGGTACCCAAGCGGGAGATGTTTTGGCCACGCGAGATACGCTTGAGACATATGTTGCAAATAGCAGCGGTGCGATCTGATGCACTCATCTCAAAAAAGGCCCACACCAAAGAACTTTTTGAATAATGAGCAGACACTGCAGCGCCCTGCACATGTGGAGCTTTGGGGTGTGATGCAGCCAATGTGCTGCCCTTAGGCTGGCCCCTGGAGGGCATCCTGCCTCGTTGGTGATGTGCCGCCTCCTCCTCTTCCTCTCTCCTATCAGGCACCCACGTTGAGTCAGTGACCTCATCATCCCCTCCCTCCTCATCACTGGAGCAAACCTGGCAGTATGCTGCAGCAGGGGGAGCATGACTGCCAGATTGCTGTCCTTCTTGGGCACCCCCTCTGTCCGTGCTCATGTTACTGCCTTCATCAAGCTCAGTATCATCATCAGAGCCTTCCAAACGCTGGGCATCCTCCTGGAGCATGTACCCAACACTGTGGTCAAACAGTTCGAGGGACTCCTCAGGAGGACATGGTGGGGCTAGGGAAGGAGTCACTGATGACATTGAGCCGAGGGAAGAGGCCGCTGCTTTGCCAGACAAAGTACCCTGGGCATGGGTGAGAGAGGATAAGGAGGATGAGGACGGCTTGGTCATCCACTCGACCAAGTCTTCCGCATGTTGCGGCTCAACAAGGCCAGCTGCCGAAAAAAAGGCCAAGCGTGTCCCACGGCCACGTGCTGATGAGGATGCACCGTCTCCACGACCAGCACTAGACACAGAGCCTGCTTGCCCTCTTATTGGCTTGTGACTGTCTGCCTCTCCTTCTTGGCCTTCCAGACATACTAATGACCTGTAGCTGCACTAAGCTGGGATAGAGATATATATATATATATATATATTATATATATTATATTATATATATATATATATATATATATATATATATATATATATATATATATATATATATATATATATATATATATATATATATATATATATATATATATATATATATATACTGATACTGCAGCTAGCAAAATCAACTGCCTGCCTGTAGTATGAGAACACCACCAACCTTCTACAGGTAGCTTTATCTGATCTCATATATCCTTTTAACCCAACGAACCTTCTCCTAGATATATAAGAGCAAATAAGAGGCGCTCATAACCCTAGTGCTAGAAATCACATGTGCTGTAATTCCATCGAAAAAATAACCACATATAAGTGTACAAGCTCATGCATAAGATTAATGGTGTGTACCACCTCTAATTAAACCATGCAAAAATACATCCAATGTGCACGTGAAAAAAGCTGTGACAGCAGAATAATTATTAAATGGCCAAAAATCCCCAATTAGTGTGATTCACAAAATAAGTATTAGAAAGTGCAAAACAAATTATAATTATATTACAAATAAATTGAAGCATGAAAAATCAGTCCTTGAAAATCTTGTGACAAAAAATATATAACGTGATTTAATTTGTGACAAAAGAAATATTCGCACAAATCTTCTAAGGTGCAGTGATCTTGATAATGCTGAACTCCACGTGCCTTTCACCTCACCAACGTGAAACGTGAATCCACTCCCAAAGGAATCTCACTCACCAAATGATTTTGCCAGCACTCTCATGCACGGCAAAAAACGCTTAGTAGCCACACTCCAGAGTAATCCAATAAGCAGTAATTCTACAGTGTCAGAGAAGCAATAAGAGAAGAGCCTGCCAACATCGGAAGGTTCCTGTGCGTTTGCGCGGCGGAGCCGCGCTTCGGCGCATGCGCGCTGGCAAAGTAGCGGCACACACGGGTTCACTACACGGCGTAACGGCGTAATGGCGTACGAACGTTCGTTCGTCAGCGTTACACCCCCTTTCTGGCCTATATAAGGACTGACTCGTTCTCTGTCTAATTGCTGGTTTGTCTTTCAGCTTCCAGTGTTCCGTTCCTGATTCCTGCTCCTTGTGTTTACCTGTTTGACCCGGATTTGCCTGACCTACCTTGTTTCTCTCCAGTGTTTTGACCTCGGCTTGTTAAAAGGACTTCTCCACCATCTGCTTCCAGTGTTTGACCCTCTGCCTGTCTCCGGATTCTCCTGCCTTCTCGTGTATGACCCCGGCTTGTTTAACGGACTCCTCTACTGACATCTCCAGTACTATACCTCTGGCTTGCCTTCAGGACTTCTCTGCTTACAGTCTGCTGTGTTTGACCCTCGGCCTGCTTAAAGGACTTTCTCAGCTACCAGTCTCCAGTATATGTTCTCGGCCTGCACCACAGACTCTCCATTACTGGGTTCTCTGTGCCTGATCTCCTGCTCCCGTTGTGTTTACGGGTTAGAACCCCAGCCGGGTCTTCTCCAGTTCCAGAGGCAGAGCCACCATTGCTCTCTACGTTACAGAAGTCCTCCTCTCAAGAGCTACCTGCCTGCTGGCGACCCGTGCCTCTCTGGGCCCTATACCCTCTGTACCATCACCAGGGGTATAGTGCGCTTAGTTGCAAGGGAAGCCACTCCCAGCATCTCGGCCTCGGTGAGTACCTGTGATACAGTGTTTTAGAATCATTCCACATGTAAAAGAATTGAAGAACTCACATAGCGTAAACCAGCACGGCAGGTTTAATTAAAACCACTACAATCTTCAATGGAAACACTCACATTTTAAAAGATATAAAGCAGCAGTAAAACCAATGTGATTCACAGCAACTTCAAATTCAGTGGATACACTTAAAACAACAGGTGGTCACGGCGGACCCGAGGTGTGTTGATGCTAGGACTCACGGTCTCTCTCACGGTCTCTCTCACCCCCCTCCGTAGCGCGCCGTGCAATAACAAACTCTCCTTCGTATAGTGCGGCTCTCAGCGTTGCTCGTCACATCTCATAGCCACGCCCCCGACATGTTTCGTCATAGATCAGACTTATTCATGGGATTGGCTAACCAGGCTGTCCCTCATCCCTTATATCTCCTCCTCCCTGGCTTCCCATAGGTTGGTGAGTCCGCATGCGCACATCTCGTGTCCCCGCTCCAATAATAGACTAGAGACTACGGCGCGCCGCTGTACAGGGATGCGGTTTGCCTTTACTTAACTGTGGACTGATTGCAACATATACCTTAGATGGATGGCTTAACCTTAGTAAATTCTGCATAACAGTGTAAGCGATCACAGCATTACTGCTATGGTCACGTCTGAAGCATACCTAATCTACATATTCTGCATACCAGTGTAAGTGACCACAGCATCACTGCTATGGCTCCATCTGAAGTATACCGAATTCACGTGTACCCAACGATATCTCATCACAATTATACCGGTCTATAATTTCCTAAATCAAAAGTATATACTCCGATTGCTAAAATAGCACACCACTGAATGAACCCGTACCCACAATAAATTACATGTTGGATAAAATTCCAATAAAAAGCGAATGTGCTAAAACTACATAAAAAATCATTAAAAATCATTAAATATTCCTACAAATGTCCCCTCATTCACAGTTGACCTAAAGTTTAACAACATGGTGAGAATCTAATTAATTAAATGCACTACAGTAAAACTCCATATCATATAATACATGGATTATTCAACTGTAATAAAACCTATATGTAAAACACTTATGTAAACACTTATGTAGAACCTATATGTGAAACGTTTAGAGCATTCTTTATCTTTATTTAAAGAATATATATAAAATATATCACATATCAACCCTCCTGCCCCATAAAAAAGTAACATCCCTCTGAACCTACTGCTAAAGTGTTCAACCAAGACGCAGCACCTCGAATTTAACCACGTTAAATTAAAAATTATTTATGAAACAGTTTAAATCTAGTTCTAGGTTTAACCCCCTAGGGGTTAAACTTTTCAATAAAAAGATCCAGCGAGTTTCCCTCTGCGACAGATCCCTAACCCTGTTGGAACCCCTCCAAGACGGATGGACCACATAGTTTCCACAGAATTGTAAGAGTGAGGGGTCCTTTTGGTGTTTTTCTTTGAAATGCAAGGAGACACTATGATATTTGTAACCATTCTTAATATTGGTTAAATGCTCCGGGATTCTGATCCTTGGCAATCTTTTTGTTCTGCCCACATAAAGTAGGCCGCAAGGGCACCACATCAAGTATACAACATAAGAGGAGTTGCAAGTGCTGAATTCCTTAATTTCAAAGGATTCCCCTTCTCTATTCGTTACACTTGTCACTCCTCTGTGGCTCACTTTTACGGTCCTGCAGCATATACATCTTCTGCAACAGTAAAAGTCCTTAAGGTCGAGTCTCAGAACATTATGCCCAGGTGGATCCAGGATTTTCCTTACTACATGATCGCCAAAGCTTGGAGCCCTCCTGTAAATGAATCTCGGTTGATTCGGTAGGATCTGCCCCAAGTGTCTGTCTTTGCGTAAAATGTGCCAATGCTTTTTGAATATCCACTCAATGTCTTTATATTGACAATGGTACCCTGATATGAACCCCAACTGATGTTGGCCCTCAATCATCTGGGGCACATTCCTTTTCTCAAAGCATTTCTCCCTCGGGGTTTGTGCCACCTCCTGAATAACCTTATTCAATACCTCAGTGTCATATCCTTTCTGTATAAAATTTCTTTTTGAGGATACCTGCTTGTTCATAAAAATCATCCAACAATGTGCAATTGCGTCGAACTCGTACCATCTGTCCCTTTGGAATATTTTTTATCCATCCGGGATGATGGCCGCTTCTTATAGACAAATAGCTGTTGCGATCTGTCGGTTTAAAAAACACTTTAGTCCTTAATGTGTCCATATATCTTTCAATCGTCACATCTAGGAAGTTGACCCTATCACTGCTGATCTGATATTCCAATCTAATATTATTAGTGTTATTGTTAAGTTCTTGTAAGAACTCAACTACCGAATCCTCCGTGCCTTCCCATATAAACAGGAGGTCATCAATAAATCTCCGATAAAATAAAAGCTGGGGTCTTCTAACATTAAAAACCTTCCTGTCCTCCCACTCCGCCATGAACAGGTTGGCGAGGCTGGGAGCAAATTTCGCTCCCATTGCCACGCCAACCTGCTGGGAGTAAAAGTCGCCATTGCACCAAAAATAGTTATGGGACATGCAAAAATCCAGTACATGCCCCAAAAAATGCTTTTGTATACCCGGGATGTCATCTCTCTTACTCAATGCCCAGTTTAAAGCTAAGGATGCGTCTTCATGTTGTATAATAGTATACAAAGAAGCTACATCAGCCGTTATCAGGTATACTGGAGATGTAGCATTCAATCTTACATCCTTAAGCAAAGTCAGCAAGTCTCCCGTATCTTTCAAATACGCCCTTGTGACCTTCACACTGGGCTGGAGGAATTTATCCAAGTACTCCCCCAGTCTGGCTGTGACAGACCCAATGCCATTGACAATGGGGCGAGGCGGTGGGCATTGTGTGCTTTTATGTATTTTTGGCAGATTGTAGATCACAGGGATTCTACACGCACTGGGGATTAGATACCTCTTCTCCTTAAGGTTTAAAGCATCCATTCTAAACCCCCATTCTACCAAAATTGACAACTGGGTTTTATATGCATCCGTGGGGTCAGATGGCAATTTTTTATAGGTGGATCCATCTCCGACTAGTTCCAAGAGCTGGTTAAGATAAAATGATTTATCTAACAATACCACTCCTCCCCCTTTATCAGCGGGTCGTATTATAAGATCCTTCTTCTCTTCCAACGACCGAATCCCTTCTTTGATATAATATGGGTTGACCCCCTTGCGTGGGGTTAGTTCCTCAATATCATTGAGCACCAAACTCTTGAACACTTCTATAAAATGGTTGCTCGGATTCTGGGGGTTAAAAATGGATTTATTTTTGAGTCCTGTATCAATTCTAGTGTCAGGCACTCTCGATTTGATAGTGGATTCCACTGGATGGCTCAGAAAGTACTTTTTAATGTTCATGGACCTAATAAATTTGTGTGTGTCTATATAGACATCAAATTTATTCATTTCTTTTTTTGGGGCACATTTCAAACCCAAGTTCAATATGTTGAGCTCTTTGTGATTGAGCTCAACACTACTCAGGTTGAATATCCCTGTGTTCATGTGTCCCTCGGTCGTTTTCTTGGGTTGTTTCGATCGTCCTGCCCTACATCCCCTTCTTCTCTTCGGGGGGGGGGGGGGGCATCTGATCGTAGTTGTACCCCTGAGTGGGGGTGGATCTTCCTCCCTCTCTTTGGTATGAACCTTTGGGGTTCCTCCTCGGGGTTCCCCTCCCTCTCCCCCGCTGCCCTAAAAAAGGCACATTGTAAGGCGCATATCCTAGATGCTCATCATTTTCCAGTGGAGCAAATCTGTTGTGTAGTGGGACATCAGTATTGCCAACAATGTCTCGATGATACGGGGGATATTGTTGCCATTGCCTATAATTTTGTGGGGTCTCATACCCATATGGAACATCTCTCCCATAGCTCCTTGGGGAAGAGTACTCATTCTGGTACCTAACCGGGTATCCCCCTCTTCCTCGCGACATGGGCCTCGGGGATTGGTAATAATTTCGTCCATAATGGGCATCCATTGTGCCTCTCCCTCTGTCATTAGGCTTAGGGCCAGTAGCTCCCTGTGTTCCTTTACCTTTATTCCCTGTTTTTTTGTTATTCCCAGGATTAGGTAAGGGATTGCTGGAACTTGCTGTTCCACTATTAGAAGCAAATGGGTTACTAGTAGAGGCAACTGGATCGCCCATGTTACTCATATTTGTTGTTTGCCATGCATAAATTTTATTGGTTTTAAAATCATTGGAATCCCTATTAAATTTTTTAACTTTCTTCTTCTGCGTTTCTCGATCGACCTTTTCCAGCTTTTTCTTAATATTGACATTAAAATCTTTCATTAGATTGGAATCCTTCATAGGTTCAAGCTTCTCTTGTAAAGTTTTTATTTTTTCATTTAACATATTTAACTTAATCTGTTTCCTTTTTAGGACTAGTGCTTGTAATTCCCTTCCTGCCTTATTAAAAAATTCCAGCCATTCATTCATGACCGTGGTACTAATAGGATCAAATAGAACACCTGTAATTTTCTTCAGGTAGCTTTATATACTGTAACCAGACAAGCCTGCCTGTCAGTAGGAAGATAACAGGAACGGATCTAGCTGAACACTGTGAGCAGGACGCACTGTACTAAATGTAAATAGTCTAGCTGCCTGACCGTGGTACTAATAGGATCAAATAGAACACCAGTAATTTTCTTCAGGTAGCTTTATATACTGTAACCAGACAAGCCTGCCTGTCAGTAGGAAGATAACAGGAACGGATCTAGCTGAACACTGTGAGCAGGACGCACTGTACTAAATGTAAATAGTCTAGCTGCCTGACCGTGGTACTAATAGGATCAAATAGAACACCAGTAATTTTCTTCAGGTAGCTTTATATACTGTAACCAGACAAGCCTGCCTGTCAGTAGGAAGATAACAGGAATGGATCTAGCTGAACACTGTGAGCAGGATGCACTGTACTAAATGTAAATAGTCTAGCTGCCTGACCGTGGTACTAATAGGATCAAATAGAACACCAGTAATTTTCTTCAGGTAGCTGTAAATACTGTAACAAGACAAGCCTGCCTGTCAGTAAGAAGATAACAGGAATGGATCTAGCTGAACACTGTGAGCAGGACGTACCCCACTAACTTGTAGGTTTAGCTGAACACTGTGAGAAGGACGCACCCCACTAACTTGTAGGTTTAGCTGAACACTGAGGTGGACGCACCACACTAAATTGTAGGTTTAGCTGAACACTGTGAGCAGGATGCACCCCACTAACTTGTAGTTTTATCTGAACACTGTGAGCAGGACACACTGCACTAACTTGTAGGTTTAGCTGAACACTGTGAGCAGGACGCACCCCACTAACTTGTAGGTTTACCTGAACACTATGAGCAGGATGCACCCCACTAACTGTAAATAGTCTAGCTGCCGGACTGTGGTACTAATAGGATCAAAAGAACACACAGTAGTGCGTTAGAAAAACTGCTGCGGGCGGGCGTGATGACGTAGCGCGCATCACGGAGGGAGGGAGGTGAGGGTGTCAGAAGGAGAAGCAGACTCTCCTAGGATCCCCGGAGCGTGTTCATTCAGCCGCCGCACAGGATATGCACGCGGCTAAAGAGGGGAGGAAGATCCCCGAACGCCATTACGAGCGCTGCTGCTGAGGTCCCCAGATTCCAACAGGGGAAGAACACAGAAGCTCCACACGCCGCTCCACACGCCGCTGTTGGGACATGAGAGGCGGCTGCGGATTCAGCACAGACAGAGAGGAAGGGAGGATTTGACGGCGTCCCCCCCTCCTCCCCCCCTCCGGCTTTCCCCCCCCCCTCGGATGCCCCACAACATTCTCCAGGCAACGTGTGACCCCGTTGGAGTTCGGCTGAGTCCGGTGGTGGTAAAGTAGGAACAACTCTGTATACAATGTACACAATGCCGGTATACAATACCTGTCTATACGTATCAGTTTATATGTATCAGTGACACTTCACTATAACAGCTGGATATAACGGTGTTGGAAACTAATGACTAAAGACGGTAGCTGAAGCTGCTGTATCTATTTGAAACCCTCCTTAGCTTTGGGATTATAAGTAAGACCTATTATAATATCTGTTATGAAGATGACAAAAGTTATTTGAAGGAGGATAGAATCTAAAGCTATTGCTGCACTGGAAACCTGCAGACATGATCATATAGATAAAACTCTCTTCATAGCCTACCATAACAGTCTAAGAGGTTAATGAATGACAAGGTGTCTGGAGTAGTTTTATTTTTTTTTATTTTTTTTTTTATTTTTTTCCTTTTTTTTTTTTTTTGATTGAATCCCTCAGCTTGGGTGTTATCGCTAATGTCATTACTAATATTTGCTAACATATGCTGGATATATCGGGGACAGAAGTAAACTGATTGAAGTTTCGGTCTTGGGAAGGTATTTTCCCCCGATGGAGCAATGAAGCATGTCTCAAATCTGTGAAAAAGAGTTCCTAGGTAGGAAATACCAGACTGGGGACTGATAAGAGTGAAGCATCTTTGAGATACTGGTTCCTGAGAGGGCCTGGGTCATTTCTAGGAGGCGTTTTTACCCCCCCCCCCCCTTCCCCCGGACTGAATATTTTAATAATATAAAGGTGGGGTACTGTCGGGAGCAGGACTCAGAAAATAATCACCAGGGCTGATACCCCTGAAGGACCCATACCTACAAGAGGAGGGAAGAAGTTCAGTTAATCCTGGGGAAACCAACAGGGGGTCAGAGGAAGAAAGGAGGAATGAATAAAGCGACAACAAAAAAAGGAGGGGCACCTAAAACGCCGAGGGAAAGGACAGCTGGAAGCTCAATAAAACAGTTCATGTCCCAAGGTGGGAGTCCAAAAGGAGGGGAGCAAGGAGCCCAAGGAGGAAGAGGGGGAACTCCAGATAAAAAGGGGGACAAAACGATTCAATCAAAAGAAAACTCAGTAGTGGAAAGTGTGGAAAGTGAAGGAGAATTAAGTCAGGTGGAAGGGAGAAGAACAAGTGCCCCAATGCTTTCAAAGGAGGAAATGAGAGACATGCTTAAAAATCTGGAGCTCTCAATAAAAGTTGAAATAGGCCTGGTGAGAGCAGACCTGGGAAGCTTATTGGATAGGGTAGAAACAACGGAAAAAAGAACGGAGGAATTGGAAAAGGAGATAATGAACCTCAAAGAACAAATTAAAACCTCTAGACAAAATCAGAAGATAATTTTATATAAGATCGAGGATCAGGAAAACCGAGATAGGAGACAAAATATAAGACTTCGTAATGTCCCAGAAAACAAAGAAGAAGATCTGAGAAGGATGATTCCCCAAATACTGGGGCCTCTGGTCGGAGAGGAGGATAAGGAATTCCCAAAAATAGAAAGGACTCACCGAGTTGGAAAATTATTCAACTCGGATCACCAGAGGCCGAGAGATATAATAATTCGTTTTAGGTTCTATGAGGACAAAGCTCGAATCCTATCCAAAATGAGAGGCAAACCCCCGGGAAAATTTGAAGGGTCAGAGTTTCAAATCTATGCGGATCTCGCCCCCTAAACCCTCGCTAGGAGAAGGCTTTTGAAGCCTTTATTAGATCAGATGAGAGAACTAAACATTAAGTATAGCTGGGGTTTCCCGGCGTGTTTGAGAGGCTCTAGAAATGGAAGATCGGCAAGACTGAGGTTCCCAGAGGACTTAAAGGACTTCTGTGATAGGCTTGATATGGAAGAACCGGAGCTGCCGGGCTGGGTAGAGGGGTGACTGGGTGTGTGTGGGGGGGGGGGGGGCGGGGGGGAGTGGGGTGGGGTAGGGAGGGCTGGTTTGGTGGTCTATCAGATTAGTGGAGTAGAGGGGTGGCGGGAGGGAGGAGGAGTTGCTCTGTGTGTATCTAGATTGCCCCTCTCTGCTTAAAACATCAGGCAGGGGGGGGTAAAAGGCACAACTCGGGCTCCCACCTCAAATATGTGATTCGTTAGGCTCCATGGTATCCATGGCGCTGGGCGAATGGGGAGCCAGGGGGTGGCTGAGGGGTAGGGAGGGAGGGTTGGGGAGAAGAGAGGGGAAAGGGGCACCCGGTGTACAAGGAAGTAAGAGGGATGAAGAAAAGAAACAAGATAACAAAGATAGGAACCAGAATAGCTCAGTAATACGAATCCAACAAAAATAAAAAAAAAAATAAAAAAAAAGCGAGGAGATGAGAAAATTGAAATTCATGACCTATAATGTAAAGGGTCTTAATGAGCCCACTAAGAGACATAAGATCTTGAGGGAATTAGAGAGATATGGGGCTGAGGTTGTGTTCCTCCAGGAAACTCACTTAACATACTACTCTAAGATTAAGATAAAGTCAAATATGTACCCAACTTGGTTTTACGGAGACTCAATAACATCAAGAGCGAGAGGAGTGGCAATAGGAATAGCAAGAGGGATAAATTTTAGGGTCGAAGAGAGGTTAATAGACCAGGGAGGAAGATATATGTTCCTGAGAGGTTCTTTGGAGGGATGGAAGGTTACACTGGCAAATATTTATGCACCAAACAAAGAGCCGACTGGTTTTCTAGGAACAATATTAGAGAAACTAATAGAATTTAAAGAAGGTAACCTGATCATGATGGGGGATTTCAATGTTTGTATGGCTCCAGGGGTGGACAGTACGTCTCGTGCGCAGGGGACAATGAATGGGAAGCTGAAGAAACTAAAACAGAAGCTGCATTCGTGTCAACTGGTGGATATATGGAGGATTATGAACCCAAATAAGAAGGATTTTTCGTTCTATTCCTCTGCGCACGGGACGTACTCTAGGATTGATTACATATTGACGGAACACTCATTGCTGGAAAGAGTCCAGGAGGCTAAGATAGAAGTCATTACCCTATCAGACCACGCCCCAGTTAGTATGAGACTGTCTGTCCCAGGAAATCAGAGAACCCCAATAACTTGGAGATTAGACGAAGATCTTTTACAAGAAGTATCTAATGTGGAGAAAATAGAACAGGAATTAAAACAATATTTCTCAACAAATGATACAGTAGGGATCTCAGGATCATCTTTGTGGGAGGCCTATAAGGCCTACATAAGGGGTGTAATAATGAAGATAGGGGCAATGAGGAAAAGGGAAACAAGGGAAAAAATTAAAAAACTAATAGAAGAAATATATGATCTGGAGCAAGAACATAAGGAGGGCCCGGGTCAAGGAAAGAAGGCCTATCAAAAATTGGTAAAAAAAGAGAAGAACTAAAGGACCATACAGATCTAGAAATAAAAAAAGCATTCTATAAGGTGGTGAAAGAAAACTATCAGAGTCGAAACAAGAGCAGCAGACTACTAGCTAAAACAATAAGAAAGAAAAAAACTAGAAACTACATTGAAAAAAATCCAAAATAGCAAAGGAGAAATGCTCCATACAACAAAAGAGATAGGGGAATCCTTTAAGGAATATTATAATGAATTATATTCAGTAGCTAAAAATACAAGGCTAAGAGGTGCAAAGGACAGGAAAACAGTGGAATTCTTGAATAAAGCCAACCTCCCGAAGATTAATGAGATCGAAAGAGAAATCCTAGAAAACCCCATAACGATAGAAGAAATCAACAGAGCATTATCAGAATCAGCTTCAGGCAAAAGCCCGGGGCCCGATGGATTTACTTGTAGGTATTATACAAAATTTAAAGAAATATTGACTCCCAGACTATGTGAGTACATGAACGGGTTGGGTAGGGACTTTGACATGAGTAGAGAAGCTCTTAGAGCAGAGATCACGGTTATCCCAAAAGAGGGGAAAAACTCTACACTATGCTCTGGCTACAGGCCGATATCGTTGATCAACACCGATGTTAAATTATACGCCAGAGTCTTAGCAAATCGGCTAAAAGAGAGCCTCAATGGTCTGGTACATCCGGACCAAGTGGGGTTCATCCCAAAAAGAGAAGGGCGAGACAATGGTGTGAGGGCACTCCTCCTGCTGCAGCATATCAAGGACAGGGGACCCCCAGGTCTACTCTTGTCTATAGATGCGGAGAAAGCATTTGATAGAGTAGACTGGGGGTTCATGTTCCAAACTCTGGAATTTATGGGTATAGGCCCAAAAATGATTAATAGGATACGTGCTCTGTATAATCACCCTACTGCTTCGATAAAAATTAACGGCTCCCTTTCAGAGGCTTTTGAAATGGAAAATGGAACGAGGCAGGGGTGCCCTTTGTCCCCCCTGCTTTTCGTCCTCTCCCTGGAGCCACTGTTGTCAGTGATTAGGGCGGACCCGGACATTTGGGGTATAAGGGTTGGGGATGAGGAGCACAAGATCGCGGCTTTTGCCGACGATGTTCTGCTTTTCATGACCAACCCCAGAATTTCAATGCCTAATTTCCTCGAAGTCATGAGGCAATATGGTGAAGTATCAAACTTCAAAATCAACTTGGCAAAATCGGAAATCCTGAATATCAACCTGGGAAAGAGGGAGGAAAAAAAGTTGAAAGAGGAGTTTAAATTTATATGGAAAAAAGAAATAAATTACTTGGGTATAAAACTGGCCAATTCATTAGGGAAGATCTATAAAGTAAATTTTATTCCACTATTAGACGAAATAAAATCGGAGAGTAAAAGGATTATAACTAAACCACTTTCATGGATCGGACATATTAACGCCATAAAAATGATATTATTACCTAAAATCACCTATAAACTACAGATGCTTCCGTTGAATATCCCTCAGTACTATTTTAAAAAACTGAAATCAATCATTATGAGAGCTGTTTGGAAAAATAGAAGGGCTAGAGTGTCTTTCGATATCTTAAAACAGGAAAAAAGAAAAGGGGGCTTGGCGATACCTGATATCCAGGGTTATTACAGGGCAACACTGGTTTCAAGAGCGATAGAGTGGTTTAGAGAGAACACACAGAAAAGATGGGTAAATATAGAAAATAGTTTGAGTAAGGCGCACTTAGGACATTTGATTTGGAATCCTCCACACTATAGGGTATTAGATATAAATACACATTCACTGACAAAGGTGGTTTTTAGAGTTTGGGATATAGTTTATAAACAAGTAAATAACACTTATAATTCTCCGTTAATCTCACTTTCAGAGAATGATTATTTTGCACCTGGTAAAAAGGAAATTGGGGGGAGCTGGATAAAAAAGGGAACACTACAGTTGAGAGACATTATTAAAGAGGGGAAGATAGTCACGTTTCAGGAATTAAAGCACAAAACAGATATCTGGGTATTAGATCGCTGGAGATACCTGCAGTTAAGCCATTTTATCAGCCGCCTACCACATCCAATAAGATCAGGGGAGGAGCTATCGGAGTTGGAAAAGATATGTACGTCAAATAATACTAAAGGCATAATATCAAAACTTTACAAACTGGGTTTGGCAAAGAGTAGTAGGGAGATACCACCATTTATCATTAAATGGGAAAATGAATTAGGAGTACAGTTAGATAGTAATAGATTAAAGAAAACTCTGGAGCTGACCCACAGTTCGTCAACTGACATCAGTGTTGCTGAAATGAACTATAAAATCCTAACAGGCTGGTACATCACCCCGGATAAGGCAAGTAAATATCAAAAAGATAAAACTCCGGAGTGTTGGAGGGGGTGTAAAGGTGTAGGAAACATGGCTCACATTTGGTGGGACTGCCCCGTAATCAAAGGGTACTGGCTAAAAATCTTGGGATACATTAAGCAGATAACTAAGATAGAGGTTAAATTAGACCCCTGGACAGTGCTACACCATAGGATAGGAGGGGAGGTAAAAATTTATAAAAACACCCTAGTACCACACCTGTTGAATGCGGCAAAAAAGGTCATAGCAAAGAACTGGAAGAAGTTAGAGGGCCCATCAATATGGGAGTGGGTTGACGTAGTAGAAGGGATCCGATATATGGAGGAAGGAGGACCTGAAAGAGAAGTTGAATCAGCAGAAGGGAGGAACAACTGGCAAAACTGGAAGGAGTTTAAAAAATCATGGAGTATTACTGAAGGTCTGAGAATAAGAATTGATTAAAATAGAGATAACAACTAATGTACACAAGAGGTGTGGGGGGGGGAGGGCGGGGGGGTAGGAGGGAGGGATAGGGGTTGGGGTTCCTTCTCCTTTTGTATTTGCTAAATTGAATATAAGATATGTACACTTGTTCTGTAAGCTACAAATGATGTGAAAAAAAGGAGAGACATAGATGACACTGACTAAGTGGATCAGGTCTCCAACTATAATCACTGAGGTGGCAAAAAAAAAAAAAAAGAAAAAAAAAAAAAAGAACACACAGTATTTACAGCTACCTGAAGAAAATTACTGGTGTTCTTTTGATCCTATTAGTACCACACGAAGCTCATCCCTAAAAGATACATTTGGGATGCTTGATTTTACTAGATTTCTGCTGAGTTTAAGCCCAAAAGGGGCGAGTTTTTCCTCACACGTGGTGACAAGCTTGGGTGTTTGGTGTATGAATTTAAGAACTTTTATCACCTATAAGAAAGCTTTGATTTCTTCACCTGAAACCACTTCAAAGGATTCTTTCTTGTATAAGGGATTGTACATAAGCGTGTCATATTTGCATAGATTGACATGAGCGCTGCTATGGTGATTTAAAGTCGCATGAAATTTTGACTATTCTTAATTGCCATTTGTTTTAAATATGGGAGACTCCCTTAGTCTTATGCCGTGTACACACGAGCAGACTTTACGGCAGACTTTGCCCGGCGGACTTTGACGGACTTTCTGAATGAACGGACTTGCCTACACACAATCAACTAAAGTCCGTCGAATTCGTACGCGATGACGTACGACCGGACTAAAACAAGCAAGTTCATAGCCAGTAGCCAATAGCTGCACTAGCGTGGCTTTTGTCCGTCAAACTAGCATACAGACGAGCAGACTTTTCGACCGGACTCGAGTCCGTCGGATAGATTTGAAACATGTTTCAAATCTAAGTCCGTCCAACTTTTGAGAAAAAGTCCGCTGGAGCCCACACACAATCGAATTGTCCGACGAAATCCCGTCCGCCGGGCAAAGTCTGCCGTAAAGTCCGCTCGTGTGTACGCGGCATTAGAGTCAAGGAAGGTGGCATGATAAGCTATCGGAAAGCGGTCATTATTGAAGCGTGGGGCTGAGCCCGATTTAAAGTGTGTTTCTTGAATAAAAAGAATTTGTGCCCTAAGTCGGTGTGCTTCTGCAAGGACACTGCTGCGTTTTTCAGGGATGTTTAATCCTTTAGCATTAAGAGAATATACTTTGAGAGAGAGGGGATCTGAGCATGTTGTATCAAGCGTCATGGTCTACGTTGTATAGTAGGTAACTGGGGTGGGCCTATAGTCAGACAACCAAAGCCACGTGGAGCTGGAGAGAGAGTAGTGGAGGAGGGTGGAGGAGGGAGGGGAGGGGAGAGGAAGGGGGAGGAGCAGATAGAGGAGATGGGAAGGGAAAAAAAAAAGGGGGTGAGGGGAGAACAAATTAAAGAGAACAAAGGAGGAAAACTCACAAAATTAACTTCCGGAGGTGGAGACAGGCCTGCTACTCCACCTGACTGGACAGGATAGGGGTAGTATTGGGATATAGGAAGGGTAAGCCGGAAGTTTTCAAAGGGGATCCTGTCACTCTGAGGTGGGATAGTAGTCGAACACCGGAGTAGGAAGTAGTATCGACAAACTAGGGCGAACGTACAAGAAATTAATTACGTACAAAACAGCTTCAGCAAATAGAAGTGAGGCGGGTCAGAAAGGTGTTCTCTCTATTAAGTACAGGTTCTGTTTCTAGTCTTCCCATCTTAAGCTGTAGAGATAAAGGAGCCTTCTGTAAATAAGATTAGGAAGTTCGGACTGCTATATGATCTGTTTCCTCCTGGCTCTTCTCCGTATAGAGGTATGTGCTAAGGAGCAATGACCTCCATGCCACTAGTATAACCAATTGTGCCTGCGCTAAAAAATATATGAACTGCGTGAATAGAATCGTGCAGAAATATTAAATTAAAACCGTAATTAATATGCTAATGAAGACATACATATATGACTGTACATATACTGTGCAATCCTTATATATGAAAAATCTCCAAGTGCATACACATAAAGGTGCAATCCTTATATAAAATGCTCAAAGTGCATCATGCGTGGATATAAACCTAAAATCTAAGTGCAAATCCTGTGGCAATCAAGTGTTCAATCAAAATACGATCGGCAAATTCAAACTAAAGCAAAAAGGTGCAAGTAAACAGTGTCCATGAATTAAGTGTCCATCATGCTTCTCCTGAAAGGTGTCCAAATCACAACAAGCTAGATGTGCTCTCCCGTGATCCCCCACTTGTGCTTGCGCTCACCTCTATTCGTGTGACACGGTAGTTAAACAGTGTCAAACACGCAATGGGGCCACTCCAGGGCTCACTCAAGATACAGTGATGTATATTCAATCCTCTCAGGTAAAGCCAAACATCATTCATAAAAGAAAAAAAGAGAACTCCATGGTGTAATATAGTAGGGATTTATTTAAAGTAAAAGAAGTTCCTCCAGGAGGGTATATACACCACACCGCACGCCATACGAGCTGTTGCTAACGAATTACACCTGGATAGTTTGGTGCACTGCAGCACCCGCATATTGTGAGTACCCTCCTGGAGGAACTTCTTTTATTTTAAATAAATCCCTACTATATTACACCATGGAGTTCTCTTTTTTTCTTTTATGAATGATGTTTGGCTTTACCTGAGAGCTGCTTCTCCCGGCCATCTCCTCATTGGTGAGTCGAAGCTGTTTGCTGATGGATGCTGAAATGTTAGCCCTAGAAGTCGGAGCGCGCTGATCTGGCAGCCATCTCAGTCCGGTGTTAGCTTAGCCCATATTTTTACCCATTTTCATCATCTGTGCTGACCATTTTCCATGCTTCCTCAAATAACCCTGCCACTGACTTCCACGTGAACTGACCCTGGCCTGTTTTTCGACTTTGCCTCTGCTTACTGTTTGGACTGCTTCCACGTGAACTGACCCTGGCCTGTTTTATTGACTACGCTTCTGCCCACCACTTGGATTGCTTTCACGTGAACTGACCCTGGCCTGTTTTATCGACTATGCTTCAGCCTACCGCTTGGACTGATCTGTTGCCCTGCTACTGTAGTACACAGGGGTCTTACATATGTGAGGGGCTCCAGAATTGTTTTCCCGGATGGAGAAAACTAATTTTTTGTTTTTTTCCGGATTTGGTAATTTCCGGATTAGGGTCTGGAGTCCGGAGACTTCAAACAGATTTGGGTGGGAGAAGCCTCTACCCCTGTGCCCAGGTCTTACCTGACTCAGTCTTAACCTCAGCCTGCTGCTAACTTACTGCCATCATGCCTCTGCCTGCCACATGAACTGACCAAGCCTCTGCCTGCTACCTGTATTATGGAAATAAATTAGCTGTAGCAAGAGGCAGTCTGTTTATGAAGGGCTGGAGAGCGGTACAATAATGAGTGTCTGCAGGTAACAGTGTACCAGGACCAATATTATGGTTGTGCTGACCATGTCTCTGCCTGGACAATTCCTTGGGACAAATTATTTTATGTGTGCTGACAATATCCCTGTACTGACTATAGACAATATTCCTGCCTGCTGCCTGGATAATTACTATTGTTGTCGCTAAGCACGTCCCTGCCTGCTGTCTGGACCAGTGCTCTCCTCTGTGGACTACACTACTAAAACCACAGGTAATTTTTTTTTTTTACCCTTTCCTCAATAGAATTTATTTTGGAATGTACCGTAATTCTTGGTATGTACATGCTATGTGTTAGAAATATGAAGGGCCTTCAAAAATGATAGGTTGTCAGGAAATTATATACAGTATGTAATTTATGCTCCTAGAACACCTGAAAGTGCCACTTGAATGTTGGGCCTCTGTATGTGGCCAGGCTGTGTAAAAGTCTCACACATGTGGTATCGCTATACTCAGGAAGATGCAATTTTTGCTATGTACATGCTATGTGTTAGAAATATTGTATAAATGGACAACTTTGTGTAAAAAAAAACAAAAAAAAACAAAACAAAAAAACAGCATTTTCATTTTCTTTCCACATTTTCCAAAAACTTGTGAAAAAAAAAGAAAAGAAATGTTCAAAAGACTCATTATGCCTCATAGAATATACGTTGAGGTGTTTACTTTCCAAAATGGGGTCATTTTGTGTGCGTTTCCATTGTCCTGCTGCTCCAGCGCCTTCAAAAGTGTGATAGGTTGTCAGGAAGTTAAATGTGTAATTTATGCTCCTAGAACACCTGATGGTGCTACTTGTGGGTGTTGATTATACACTGATTTGGGTTATTTTACCAAAGAAATGTAGCAGTATAAAATTTTGGTCAAAAGAAAAGTGACTAATTTGCAAAATGTTACAGTATAACAGAAATTAAGAAAAAGCTTTTTTTTTACAAAACGTTTAGTCTTTTTTTAAAATTTATAATGCAAAAAAAAAAAAACTGTGGTTATTAAATACCACCAAAAGAAAGCTCTATTTGTGTGAAAAAAGGACAACAATTTTATATGGGTACAGTGTGCATGACTGAGTAATTGTCATTCAAAATGTGAGAGCGCTGAAAACTGGCCTGGTTAGGAAGGGGGTATAAGTGCCCAGTGGGCAAGTGGTTAAAATCAGGGGTGTCGAAAAACAGCCCGGGGGGAGGGTTAAAGTGCTCATCTTAAAAAATACAACCCACAAAACACCAGACAGATGGAAGAGGAGTCTATATGCTGTTTTTTTTTTCATTTCCAGTTCTGAGAGGGCATCCAAGGATGTCCTCCCGCTCCTGTGCATCAGTGTGATCCTGTGACTGCTGTCTCCTGTGGCCCTGTACCATGTGACAGCTATAGCAACTCATAGCAATCACAATAGTAAGGAAGCTGTCAAGAATTCAAGCCATTAATGACAGTTAAAACTATTGCTGTTAGGGATATACTGATACCGGTATCAGTATTTGTGTTGACACTAGGCATTTGAGTAAGCATCGGTACTCGCCCAAATGCTCCTGATACCGAAACCGATGCTTTGCAGTGTGATTTGTGTCAATGCAAAATGAATGGGCGCAAATCACACTGCAAAGAATTAAATGCGATTTAAACAGGAATGCGGTGTTATTCCTATCCGAATTGCATGCGATTTCACCCACTGCTCCTGTGTATATGTGTGCGTATAGAAAGGGATTAAAGCACCATCTAGTGGGCCGTTTAAAATATTAGAACTCACAGTACATATCTGGTAGCAAATCAGGGCCGCTGAAGATGTAGAGGCAGTCAACCCCCAAGCTGACATCACTTCTGCCCTATACCCATGGGGTCCTGGAACTTCTTCTTCAGCCACGTGAGCACCTCAAGCAGCCCTGATTTGCCACCAGATATGTACTGTGAGTTTTATCATTGCTTAAACTGACTAGATCTTTTCTATACACACACACACACACACACACACACACACACACACACACACACACACACACACACACACACACAGGAGAGTTGGGGAAAATAGCACGCGATTTGGATAGGAATCGCACTGCATTCCTGTTCAAACCTCATGCGATACTTTGCAGTGTGATTTGCGGCAATTTATTTTTGTGTTGACACAGATCGCCCCACTAAGTATCGGTACTCAATATCGCCGAGTACTTGACTGAAAGTAACGGTACTCTCCGATAAACGCTATTGGTGCAACCCTAATTGCTTTTACAATGATCATCCCTGTAAACAGCAATCACAGTATAAAAAAAAAAAAAAAAAAAAAAGAAACACTATGGTGATACTGCACTACTCTGTGGACAGTATGTAAAAAAAAAAAATAAAAAAAAAAAAAAATAATAATAATAATAAATATATATATATATACAGTATATATATATATATATATATATATATATAGTAGAATAAGTATTGAATACGTCATCATTTTTCTAGGTAAATAGATTTCTAAAGATGCGATTAACGTGAAATTTTTAAACCCATGCAATCCATACATACAAAGACACCAAAACAAATACGTTCAGAAATCAAGTTATGTGTAATAAAATTGAATGACACAGGGAAAAAAGTATTGAACACACTAAATGAAATTTATATAATGCTTCGTATAAAATCCTTTCCTGACAGACTCCATGGCAGCCTACGTGTGGGTTAATCCTGCCCCCTCATACCTCATAGGACCCTTCTCCCATAAATCTTTGCTCTGGGCCAGAGGCCGGGTTTCTTTTTTTGTCCTCCTCCTAGGACCAAGATGAAGTCTTACCTTTTCATGAAGTTTTCTGTAATCCAGGCCTGGCGGTGTGCATGTCGATACGTTGGTGGTTAGCGGTGATCCTCTCTAAAGTCCAGCAATCCTAGCTGCATTCCAGCTCGCCGTTTCAGGAAGTCACCGGGACCGGTCTGAAAGCCGCGAACAAAGATTCCATGCTTGGTTCGTGCAGACGCATTTTGGCGCAGGTTTTTCCAAAATGGTGGCGGCAGTCACGCATGCGATTTAGCCGCCACCGGGTGTCGGCGTTTTTCCGGCGCAGGCGTGCTGTGGGGCGGTGACATCATTAACAGCGGCAGATTTAAATAACTGTCAAAGCAGCTATTCCTTGGGATGACTTGCAGGCTTATGCAGCGGTTTCCCCAGGCACTGGTCTCTGGTTTACAAGGTAAATTGTTTGCTGCTGGCTATGTTTGTTTTGTGCTCTCTCATGCCTGTTGTCACTCCTGTTTCTCATAAGGCTTTAATTGTTCATTTCAATTTCAAACTGCCTTGCCATGGATCTGTCACCGCCCTCCTGTGGCCAACCCTTGCGCTGCAGGTAGGATTTAGTTCTTTTCTGCCTGTGATGCTTGGGTTTACTCATTCAGGAGCTCTTAACCCTTTCTTTTTCACTCAGCCCTTCTAGGTCTGAACACCAAAGCACGGCAAAGACCGTCCTAGGTCCTAGATCTCAACGTCGTCACTCCTCTTCAAGTTCCAGATGTCATAGATCTCCCTTTAGATCTAGGCACCACAGAGAGGAGTCTAAAACCACCTCTGGATGACACTCTCACCGCCACTCCAGCCAATCTGTGAGGAAAGCCTGCTGGGTATGCGGGGCCCAGGTTCCTGAAGGCAAAACGCTCTGTGAGCGATGCTTTTCTAAAGCTGCAAGAGAAAGAGAAGGTGGGGACCAACAAGTGGAAGCACTGGTCAGAAAGGTGGTGCGTGAGTCCCTTAGTAAAGCGGATTCTGGTCATACCCACAACCCTGCTGGCAACACTATGTTAGTCCCTATTAATCATGATTTTGATTCCTTTCCTCAATTGAAGCCTCAGACAGTGAGGTGGAGGTAAATGACCCTGGTGCAGGTTTTGAATTTGCCCTAGTACCACAGCTGGTCAAAGCTGTCAAAGAAGCTTTGAGATGGGAAGAGCCAGTGGAGGCACCCTCCAAACAGAGAAAATATTGTCCACACATCAAAAAAGAATGCCCTATTTTCCCCTTTTTGGGTGAACTCGGCGCAATAATTACCTATGAATGGGGTGGTGTTGAAAGGAAGAATTACAGTGCCTTGCGAAAGTATTCGGCCCCCTTGAACTTTTCAACCTTTTGCCACATTTCAGGCTTCAAACATAAAGATATAACATTTTTATTTTTTGTGAAGAATCACCAACAAGTGGGACACAATTGTGAAGTGGAACGAAATCTATTGGATTGTTGAAACTTTTTTAACTAATAAAAAAATGAAAAGTGGGGCATGCAAAATTATTCGGCCCCCTTGCGTTAATACTTTGTAGAGCCACCTTTTGCTGCGATTACAGCTGCAAGTCGCTTGGGGTATGTCTCTATCAGTTTTGCACATCGAGAGACTGAAATTCTTGCCCATTCTTCCTTGCAAAACAGCTCGAGCTCAGTGAGGTTGGATGAAGAGCGTTTGTGAACAGCAGTTTTCAGCTCTTTCCACAGATTCTCGATTGGATTCAGGTCTGGACTTTGAATTGGCCATTCTAACACCTGGATAAGTTTATTTGTGAACCATTCCTTTGTAGATTTTGCTGTATGTTTGGGATCATTGTCTTGTTGGAAGATAAATCTCCGTCCCAGTTTCAGGTCTTTTGCAGACTCCAACAGGTTTTCATCCAGAATGGTCCTGTATTTGGCTGCATCCATCTTCCCCTCAATTTTAACCATCTTCCCTGTCCCTGCTGAAGAAAAGCAGGCCCAAACCATGATGCTGCCACCACCATGTTTCACAGTGGGGATGGTGTGTTGAGTGTGATGAGCTGTGTTGCTTTTACGCCAAACATATCGTTTTGCATTGTGGCCAAAAAGTTCGATTTTGGTTTCATCGGACCAGAGCACCTTCTTCCACATGTTTGGTGTGTCTCCCAGGTGGCTTGTGGCAAACTTTAGATGAGACTTTTTATGGATATCTTTGAGAAATGGCTTTCTTCTTGCCACTCTTCCATAAAGGGCAGATTTGTGCAGTGTACGACTGATTGTTGTCCTATGGACAGACTCTCCCACCTCAGTTGTAGTTCTCTGAAGTTCATCCAGAGTGATCATGGGCCTCTTGGCTGCATCTCTGATCAGTCTTCTCCTTGTCTGAGCTGAAAGTTTAGAGGGACAGCCAGGTCTTGGTAGATTTGCAGTGGTCTGATACTCCTTCCATTTCAAAATGATCGCTTGCACAGTGCTCCTTGGGATGTTTAAAGCTTGGGAAATCTTTTGTATCCAAATCCGGCTTTAAACTTCTCCACAACAGTATTACGGACCTGCCTGGTGTGTTCCTTGGTCTTCATGATGCTCTCTGCGCTTTCAACAGAACCCTGAGACTATCACAGAGCAGCTGCATTTATACAGAGACTTGATTACACACAGGTGGATTCTATTTATCACCATCAGTCATTTAGGATAACATTGGATCATTCAGAGATCCTCGCTGAACTTCTGGAGTGAGTTTGCTGCACTGAAAGTAAAGGGGCCGAATAATTTTGCACGCACCACTTTTCAGTTTTTTATTTTCTAAAAAAGTTTAAAATATCCAATAGATTTCGTTCCACTTCACAATTGTGTCCCACTTGTTGGTGATTCTTCACAAAAAAATTAAAATTTTATATCTTTATGTTTGAAGCCTGAAATGTGGCAAAAGGTTGAAAAGTTCAAGGCGGCCGAATACTTTCGCAAGCCACTGTACCTGTTAACGAAGGTATTAAAAATTTACCCATTTTAAAGCAAGGATATAAAACACCTGGAGTCGGCTCCTCTCATTGATGCAGCCCTAATGAGGTTGGTGTGGCGCGTCACACTCCCATTGGAGGATACTGTTTCCTTTAGGGATGGCCTGGAGAGGAAAATTGATACCAACCTCAAGCGGATCTACATTACAGTGGGTATGATCTGCCAACCAGCTCTAGCTCTCGCAGCTCTTTCAAAAGCGATGGCAGTCTGGAAAGGACGACGTAGATGCTTCTCTGAGGAGCATCTCGGAAGAAGTGGCCAGGAGCTCACCTATTCATGAGCTAAGGTTGGCAGCAGCTTTTCTGGGTGAGGCTTTCCTAGACATAATTCACCTGGTGGCTCGGATCATGCTGTCATCTGTCACGGCTAAGCGTGACTTGTGGCTGCGCCCATGGGTAGCTAACCCTGCCTCCAACCAGGCATGGTTCAGGATTCCCTTTGAGGGTTTGTTCCTCTGTGGGAGCAAATTGGACAGTGCCATCACCCGTGCCACAGGGGGGCAAGTCGGGGTTCCTTCCCCAGGATCGCCATCTGCTAAACCAGAAGAGAACACAGCCCAGGTAAGGTTCAGATCGAGCAAGGGATGCTCTCCGCTATAGGCCTGGCCGTGAGTTCAGGAAGACCTGGAAGAAAAAACAGCCTTCAGGCCAGAAGTTATCAAAAGGGGCATTTTTCGGTGGACAAGAAGCCCCTAAGTCTGTATGATATTGCGCCTGCTCAGACAGAGCGAGTCGGCATCCTTGCCTCTCTCAGAAGAGAAAAATCGAATTCTTCTGTCCTATGCAGACTCTCTTGTGGCTGCTATAGGTGGCACTAAGCCATATTCCCTGACAACTCATATAGAGGCGATCATTACAGTACATTAAAACAAAGAATGTCCAGCGCTCTGGATATCACAAAGACAATTTAGCAGCAGTCCAAAATGAAAACTGAGAAGTTTAATAGAAATGAATTATAAAAGCAAATATTAAAAACAATTGTAAAAATTGTAAAAATAGTCCCATAATTACACAGCACTACATTGCACTTGGATTGGGAACATGGAAAAGACAGATAGTCCAATCAGCAACAGGAAGCCAAAAACGGGAGATCCATCCAACTGACCTAGCCCCAGGCTGAAATCAAAATGAAGGGGGATGGAGGGAAGGTAGAAGCCCAGACGAGCAGACATTGGAGACTCACACACTCCCCACTGGCTGTGGGATCCAGAAGAGATGGCTCACCGGCTCCAGAGGACTGCTTCATAGATGTGACATGAGGACAAGCCAAAGCTCCACCATGAGGAGAGAAGTCTCACTGAGGCTCCGTGCTGAGGGGCGATGACGTCAGCCCAGCTTGAAGGAGAGGGCACGGCTTCACACAGGGAAGCTGCCGGAGAGTCAGCTGGTGACGCTGGGCTGCTGACTCACCGATCTGTGTCCCCTCTAGATAAAAAAAGCCTCAATAAAGGACGGTGTCACTCAGGGAATCCATTGGTAACACAAATAAAGCCAATAAGGAGTGAAATGATACAAAGGGAAGCCGCCGGAGAGTCAGCTGGTGACGCTGAGCTGTTGACTCACCGGTCTGTATCCCCTCTAAGTAAAAAAAGCCTCAATGAAGGAAGGTGTCACTCAGGGAATCCAATGGTAAAACACAAACAACCAGCCAGGAGGGAAATGATAGAGCCAGCAATGTAGATGGAAGACACTGCTGTGGGCAATGTGAAGCTCCCGAGAGTGGATGGATGGATGGGTATTCACCGTGGCATGGTTCTGAGTAGGACCACTGTCATAAGGTTGCCTTGACGATGCATTTCGCGCAATTGTTTTTAATATTTGCTTTTATAATTCATTTCTATTGAACTTCTCAGTTTTCATTTTGGACTGCTGCTAAATTGTCTTTGTGATATCCAGAGCGCTGGACATTCTTTGTTTTTTTGCTTTTGATCTGTATCTATCAGTTACGGTTGGTCCAGCTGCACTGGTTTCCTGTCCCCCCCCTTCCCTCCCCCGAGTTCAAGTCATGCTATTTTACATAGTACATGTTATGTACTACACGGTATCTTGATTGTAAATTATATGTTATATACCACATGTCTTGATTGAGCTCCCTGGGTGGACATTCATTGGCGCCGGGGCATTATTGTCATTACAGTACATTGGTTTTGATACAATTGGTTGATTTGTGTGGTACACCAGATACAATGTCTGGTACTTAATCAGTCCAGACATTGAAAAAGTTTCACATATGTGATATCTCTATACTCAGAAGAAGAATGTATTTTGGGTTGCAAGTCTAATAGGGCGTACACACGGTCGGACTTTGTTCGGACATTCCGACAACAAAATCCTAGGATTTTTTCCGACGGATGTTGGCTCAAACTTGTTTTGTCTACACACGGTCGCACAAAGTTGACGGAAAATCCGATCGTTCTAAACGCGGTGACGTAAAACACGTACATCGGGACTATAAACAGGGCAGTGGCCAATAGCTTTCATCTCTTTATTTATTCTGAGCATGCGTGGCACTTTGTCCGTCGGATTTGTGTACACACGATCGGAATTTCCGACAACGGATTTTGTTGTCGGAAAATTTTATCTCCTGCTCTCCAACTTTGTGTGTCGGAAAATCCGATGGAAAATGTCCGATGGAGCCCACACACGGTCGGAATTTCCGACAACACGCTCTGATCGGACATTTTCCATCGGAAAATCCGACCGTGTGTACGGGGCATAAGTATGATCATGCTGTGTGTGAGAAATATTTTATTAAATTGATAATTATGGCAAGAAATGAAGTGGAACGACTCACTATGCCTCTTAGAAAATACGGTGGGGTGTTTGCTTTCCAAAATGTGGTCATTTTATGGGTGTTTCCACTGTCCTGGTGCTCCAGGGCCTCCAAAAATGTGATAGGTAGTCAGGAAATTAGATGCATAAAATAACCACTTCAGCCCCGGAAGGTTTAATCCCTTAACCACTTGCCGACCAGCCGCTGTCATTATACTGCGGCAGGTCGGCAGGATCCCGCGAGCCGTCATAGCTGTACATAGGCTCCTTTAAGCGGGATAGCAGGTGCGCGCCGGAACTGCGGGGGTGCCGATGCTCGGGCATGGGAGGCAGAACAGGGACGTGTGTGTGTGTAAACACACAAACACATCTGTTCTGTTCTGTTCTGAGAGGAGATACAGATCGTGAGTTCCTAGGAACCACGATCTGTCATCTCCTATAGTCAGTCCCCTCTCCCTACAGTTAGAACACACAGTCAGGGAACACAGTTAACCCCTTGATCGCCCCCTAGTGTTAACCCCTTCCCTGTCAGTGACATTTATACAGTATAAAAATCGCCATTACTAGTAAAAAAAAATATAATAATAAAAATGCCATAAATCTATCCCCTATTTTGTACTCTATAACTTTTGCGCAAACCAACCAATATATGCTTATTGAGATTTTTATTACCAAAAATATGTAGAAGAATACATATCAGCCTAAACTGAGAAAAAAAAAAGTTTTTTTTTTTTTTTATAAATTGGGGATATTTATTATAGCAAAATATTGTGTTTTTTTTTCAAAATTGACGCTCTTTTTTTGTTTATAGCGCAAAAAATAAAAACCGTGGAGATGATCAAATACCACCAAAAAAAGGACGTCAATTTTGTTTGGGTACAGCGTCGCATGACCACGCAATTGTCAGTTAAAGTGACGCAGTGCCGTATCACAAAAAGTGCTCTGGTCATTGAGCAGCCAAATCTTCAGGGGCTGAAGTGGTTAAAGACAAGAGCATTTTTTGCAATTTTGCACTGCGCTGCTTTAACTGGTAATTGCGCGGTCATCCTACGTTGTACCCAAACTAAATTTACGTCCTTTTTTTCCCCACAAATAGCACCTTGTTTTGGTGGTATTTGATCACCACTGGGATTTTTATTTTTTGCGATATAAATGAGAAAACTGAAAAAAAAAACAACAAAAAAAAAAACAATATTTTCTATTTTTTGTTATAAAAAAAAAAATTAAATAAACTTAATTTTTGTCACACATTTAGGCCAAAATGTATTCAGCCACATGTCTATAGTAAAAATTCAATAAGCGCATATTTATTGGTTTGCGCAAAAGTTATAGCGTCTACAAACTATGGTATATTTACTGGAATTTATGCAGCTTTTACTTTCTGACTGCTCATTTCTTGAGGTGCCAAAATGGAATACCCCAAGGAATTTGCTCAGAGGCATGTTTAGCCCATTGAATATTTCATTTTTTTTTTTACACAGTTGTCACTTAAATTATATATTGCTCAAACATGCCATGGATATATGTGAAATTACACCCCAAAATACATTCTGCTGCTTTTTCTGAGTATGGGAATACCACATGTGTGAGACTTTTTGGCAATGTAACCGCATACAGGACCCGAAAACCAATTACCGCCCTGAGGATTTCAAAGGGCGTAAATTGCTGATTTCACTTTCTCACTGCCTATCACAGTTTCGGAGGCCCTGAAATGTCAAGATAGCACCAACCCCCCCCCCCCAATGATCCCTTTTTGGAAGGTAGACACCCCAAGGTATTTGCTAATAGCCTAGTGAGTATTTTGCAGCTTTTATTTGTTTTGGTGAATGAAGAAAGAAGAGGAAAATTTTATTTTATTCTATTTTTTCAATTTTCAAAACTTTGTGACAAAAAGCGAGATCTGAAAAATACTCAACATGCCTCTCAGCAAAAAGCTTGGGGTGTCTACTTTCTGAAAAGGGGTCATGGGGGGGTGTGCTATCTTGGCATTTCATGGCCTCAGAAACTTTGATAGGTAGTGAGGAAGTGAAATGACAGAGGGGTCATTTGGGGGGTGTTTGAACTGTCCTGGCATTTTATGCGTAACATTAGAAATTATGCCACACATCACCCACTCTTCTTTTTTTTCAATTTCATTATTTTTATTTTAACAAAGGAAAATGAACAGCCTCTTCCATAATTGACATACATCACCTGTATATAAGCAACCAACAACACATCATCAAATTCAATATCGTTTAACCATCTAGGGGAATATCAAAAAGAGGAAATATCTCTATCTACATTCCCCTTTCCAAATTGCTAGCCAAACCTGGTCAAGGGGGAAAGCAACCCCTGATTCAGGAACCGGCACAGCAACTACTCCCCTTAATGTTCCAGACATAACAGCTAATATCAGACTATTCTCCTCCTTTCCTTTTTCTGCACCCCCCACACTTCTAACCACTTGAAGACCAAGCCTTTTCTGACACTTTTTGTTTACATTAAAAAATTATTATTTTGTGCTATAAAATTACTTTGAACCCACAAACAGTATATATTTTTTGTACACAGTATTTGCACATCGATTTTCCAAATGTAATTTTTTTTGAAAAAAAAATACTTTTTTTGAATTTTAATGCACAAAAACATATAAAAGATGATCTTATGCCAAGTACATAGATACCAAACATACATTCTTTAAAACTGCACACACCCGTGCAGCAGTGAAATACTACATACATTTTTAAAAGCCTTTACAGGTTTACCACTTTAAATTTGCAGAGGAGGTCTTCTGTTAGAATTACTGCCCTCGATCTGACGTTCACAGTGATACCTTTTTTTTCGTTCAGATTCCTCCGTTCACATCGATCAATTCCTCCATTCAATCCTCCCTCAGTCCACCCCTATGCCAAAAAAAGAGTAAAAAATATATGGCGAAAGCATAGGGGCAATCCTCCCTCTGTCCCCCCCAGCCCCTATGGTTAGCCATATATGCTCTTTTTTTTACTGTGGTGGTGAAATCACCTCCTACAGTGCTGGAGTCACTGATTTTACATATTGTGAGAGTAAACCCTGTTGCAGTCAAAATAAACAAATCAGTGATGCAGCTGAATGGCATACCTGCAAAGCAAACAATGATTAACAATAAAACACAGTAACAGTACAGTAAAACAGCAGAAGGACATACCTGCAAAGCAAACAATGGTTAACAATAAAACACAGTAACAATAAAACATTACAGTGTAGCATAAAATACAGTAAAACAGTAAGAACAATAAAACAACAATTATTTGGGGCTTTTTTATTTTTCTATTAAATTTTTTAATTTTTTTTCTTTTTTTACACTTTTATTGTAACTGTAAAAAACTTTGAACGTTCCAGGCTAGAGTCTCTCAAAATGTGATAGCCATCGAACAACTTTAGAGACCCTGTGTGACTATGTGCCCTAGACTGTGATGTGCTGTACCCTATACTAATAATCCTCTAGTGTGTGCTAGCGACCAGGTTCGCCAGGACAGGAGGGACCAAAATAGCAGGTGCCACCCCTGTTTCCGTGCTTGCTACAGACGTGGCATCTTTTTTGGGGCGTTCTTTGGGTAGGAGTACCAGGGAGGACATCCGGAAAATGCCTCTTATGCAGCTGGCTCACTGCATCTGGATTGGGAAATTGGGCCACAGCACCTTCTGGGTACAAAAGGGCTGTGATGATCTCTTCCTGGAATTTTAGGAAGGATCCACTTCTTTCTTTTTTTTTTTTTTTCCAAATAAAGCTTTATTAAGTTAAATCCATACAGAAAAGTAGTACATAAAAGCAAGGTTTGAGATAAAATGACAATAGTGTTATACAGAGGGAACAGTCCAGAGAGTACAACGTTGTATTTTAACAAGTATTCAAATCTACGACTGTGGATTTGTTGAAAAACACATTACATCTGGGGTGTGGATAAATGGGATTACAGAGTAGTGTGGGCAGAAAATATAAAGAACATATAGTAAAGCAGGTAAAACATTTTTTAAACATGTTGATTTTTGAGGGCGAAAAAGATTAAAAAGGGAGAGAGGAGTAAAAACCGTATTATAATAGATTGCCTATGATAGCCTTAGTATATGAGTCTGAGATTTTTGTTGGATTGTGTTTGGAATAATCGTTAATTACTATGTCTGTGTGAGAGTGTGAAATTGATCCTGGTGCGTGGTGTCCATAAGTCGGGTAATGTCTGTAGATAGAGATATAATCATAGCATACAACCATGGATATCTAACATAGCAAAGTTTCGATTAAATGGTGGTCAAAATATAGTGAGAAATACAAAGGGAAGGTAGGGGAAAGTTATTTCCCGTCCCTGGCTCAGCCATGGGTCTAACGGGAAATATCTTTACAGAAGGACCAAGTCCCAGGAAGAAAAGCATAATAGAGCTTTTGAAGTGAATTCTGTATGCGTAATGATATAGTTACCTCCTGAATTTTGTTTCATGCACGACTATAGGGAGGACTATAGACAGTTGGGATGGGATGTATGATGTGTCTTATGGTGTGCTGGAGGAGGGTTCCTGATTGATTAATTGGGTATATTCAGATGTTGTGCGGAAATGTAGCCAACAGGCCCAAGTGTTCCTGTATTTAGTATAGGAATCTCGTGCTTGATGTACAAGTTCCTCCATTTCAGCTATTTTGTTTACTCTTTTGAACCAGTCTGCGATTGTGGGTGGGTTGGGAGATCTCCAGAGAACTGGGATACAGAGTTTGGCAGCATTGATTAGATGTAGTGCTAGGGATTTGTGATAAGTTTTCATCGGTAGGGAGGAGTGGTGTAAGAGGGCTTGTGCTGGAGAGAATTCTAGCTGAAGTGTAGTGATTTGGGAGGAGAGGTGAAAAACTTTAGTCCAGAAGGCAGAAATCGCAGGGCAGTCCCACCATATGTGAAGGAGTGATCCGTTTTTGTCATTACATCTCCAACAATTAGATGGGATCTCTGGATTAATGGTGTGTAACTTGAGAGGCGTTTTGTACCATCTGGAGAAAAGCTTGTATCCGTTTTCTTGAGTTGTTACATTAATGGAGCCTTTGTGTATGTTAGAGTATATCTTTTCCCATTCCTTATCAGAGAGGTGGATGGAAAGATCTTTTTCCCATTTTGCACTAGCTATATTTGTTTTAGGAGTATGCTCGAGAAAGAGGTTCAAGTATATGGTGGATATCAGGTGTCTTTGGGGTTCAGTGGCAGAGCAAAGGGATTCAAAGTGTGATTGGTTTCTTGAGTATGCAGCCCTAGTTTGGGGATCAAGAAGAAAATGTCTGAGTTGCATATAAGACCAGAAAGGGATCTGGTGATTCGTTTATTGGGAGTTCAATGAGGACAGCGGTTTAATATTCCCCTTAGCGAAGAAATCTCCCGCTGTCATCCTTGTCTGGGATCCTATGTGATGAAGGAACGAATCATCATTGCCTGGTGGAAAGTCTGGGTTATGTTTGATTGGCGTGAGAGGGCCTGGAGAGGAGGAAATGTGCAAATGTTTACATGTCTTTTTAAAGGAATTCAGTGTCGTATCGATAAGGGGATGTTGTTTGCAATGTGGAGAGATGTGGCGAGGGTGAATCCAGGGTAGGTTATGGATCGGGGTTTGTGAGAAGGCTTGTTCAATTGCGATCCACGCTTTAGTTTTAGGGTGAACATTCCAGTCCACTATTCGAGAGAGTTGACAGGCCCAATAGTATTTTCGAAGATCCGGTAGGCCTAATCCACCTTTCATTTTGGGTACGGTCATTCTGTTGAAACTCATTCTAGGTCGCTTATCGTTCCAGATGAATTTCATACAGGATTTGCGGTACGCATTAAAAAAAGTTTGTGGTAGAGACACTGGGATTGTTTGGAGCAGGTATAGAAATTTTGGCATTATAGTCATTTTTATAATGGAGACTCTGCCAAACCATGAGAACAAACCCGTTGACCAAGTGTTGAGGTCTTTTTGAATATTTTGGATAATGGGAGTATAGTTTTTGCTGTATAAGTCCGATAGCGAGGTTGGAATGTAGACCCCAAGGTATTTAATGGCGCTCGGTTTCCATATGAAAGGGAAATTAGTTTGACATTGTTTCACTATATCTGGTGGTAGAGTGATATTTAGGGCCTCTGATTTAGGGAAGTTAATTTTAAGATATGTGAGATTTTCAAAGAGAGTAAGATCTTTGAGGAGATTGGGTAGCGTAATGTGTGGCTCTTTCAGGAATAGTAGGATGTCATCCGCAAATGCCGCTAATTTATAGGTAGATTTTGCGATGGTTATTCCTTTAACGTTTGGATTGTTTTTTAGATGCGTTAGACATGGTTCCAGTGCCAAGACAAAAATAAGCGGAGAGAGTGGGCATCCTTGTCTTGTACCATTAGATATGGAGAAGGCATTCGACAGGTGTCCATTTATCCGGACTTTGGCAGTTGGGGTGGAGTATAGAGCAAGAATAAATTGTAGCATGCGATCTCGTATGCCAATGTGTGTTAGGACCTCTTTTAGGTAGTCCCAGGCTACCCTGTCGAATGCCTTCTCCGCATCAAGGGAGAGAAGGAATCCCGGCTGTTTCTTTGAAGTCAGCCAATTGTGAATACTGATTGCCTTTAGGGTGTTGTCCCTTGCCTCTCTACCTGGGACAAAACCAACTTGGTCCAAGGAGATAAGGCCAGGGAGAAGGGGTAAAAGTCTATTAGCCAAAATTTTTGCATATATTTTCAGGTCAACATTTAGTAGAGATATTGGTCTGTAGTTGTGAACTAAATTTGGATCTTTATCAGGTTTTGGAATAACCACTATGTGAGCTGTGAGAAGATCTCTGGGAGGGGGGTTCTCGGATGAAAGGGAGTTGAAAGCATTTAAGAAGTGAGGATAAAGCGTAGCTATGAATTCCTTATAGTATCCTGCTGTTAGGCCAGGATCCACTTCTTTCTGATGCTTTGTAAACGTTGAACAGAGCCAATTGGAATAAGTATACAGACACAAACATACAGACACAGGCATCTGGCCTTAGAGGCAACTAAGTACAGCCCCATCATCTGGTCGTTGAAGTCCACCCTTCCCATTTTACGGTTGTAGTCATGGACACAGAGGGGCTTCTCAACATCACCAGTCACCATTGCTGTTACTGCATGAATAGAAGACAGAACAAAAACATTCCATTTGTCCTTCCACCTCACTGCAAGCAATTCATTGCAGCTCAGCAGGCTCTCTCCCCCTGACTAAGTGGGGCAACCATTGGGGGAAGCCCCAGCGATTAGATCGCACGGTGCCACATGCGCCAATTCCTAGTTGAAAGAGGTGTCTAAAAAGTGGCACTCCTCTGTAAAAATTGTCCACATATAAATGATACCCCTTTCCAAATAAGGGTGACACCAAGACCCAAGCAATCTTGCTGCTGCTCCCTATGTAGTATGGGCAGGTGGGGGGCTCCACGCTGCTATCTTTTCCCTTGTAAACCAGGAAACTACATGTATAGCCTGTTGCCCTGTCACAGAGCTTATACATTTTGACCCCATATCTGGCACGCTTGCTGGGAAGAAACTGTTTAAAAACAAGGCAGCCAGAAAATTTAATCAGGGACTCATCAACGCAGACATCTTGTTCAGGGATAGTTTACGAGGGGCTGAATTTTGTGGAGCTGATCATATTCTTGGTGGCTGCGGGGCACTAGTTGTGCTAGCCACCGCTCTAGCTTGAACTGCACTTATGGGACTTGCCACGTCACCAAGTGTTACTGCAGTGTTTGTCTACAACCAGGATTAACTAGGCTGCTGGTGCTTGCCAATTCACCAAAAGGTAGAGCGGCACTAGTACCGGCACTCGGCTGCATATGAGAATCATGCGATTATAGCACCTCAGCAACAGAAGAACGGGGTCGGGTATGCCTGACGTTAGCAGGAACCACTACTCCATTGTCAGAGCTATCTGTCATTGTACCACTGCTCTCTGCAGGTTCAAATACTGAGCCTGAATCTGACAGTGAGGACTCCCCATTGCTCTCATCTGTCATGCTCAGCATCCTGTAGGCCTCTTCACTAGAGTACCTTTCCTTTGACATTTTGGCCAATAAATCTATAGGTAACCTAATGTGATAGGTAAAAAAAGCACCTGGTTGTCGAGGACTGGTTGAACCACTACAAAAAAATGTAACTGCTAGTGCTATCAGAGATCAGGCCTGACTCTGCTAACACTGTTGTTTTGTGTACTGTGTATTGGAAGTGACAGTGATCTACTGATCCTGCACTTGTTTGGGGAGGGACAGAGGGGCTAAACGCAGGTGCTGGCAGGTGTCGGGGCTGACCCTGCTAACAACGCATTTTTGGGAACACTATACTATTGGGGATGCTAGTATAGTTCTAATCAGATCAAAGATATTGATCCGTTAAGACACTATACTAGTAATGGAGGTGTATAGTGTGTGTGTGTGTTAGTGTTACTGGCAATCAAAGGGTTAAAATCTGATGCTGTCTGGGATAGACGCTAACTAATGCTGATGCTAACTGGCATCACCCGTGACACTAATACAGTGACCAGAAAAAATATCTGTACACTGTACTAATGACAGGGAGTGAAAGGGTTAACTGGGGGGTGATCAGGGGGTAAAACTTTTTTATGGAATAAGTGGCGGGACCCTGACACTATATAAGACTGACTCTAACTAGCATGACCTGTGACACTAATACAGTGTTACAGCCCCTGGAAGACGTCATCTGTGACACAACGGCGACGTCACCACATACCGCGCTAGTCCCGGAAGCAACGGGCAGCTATTGAGAGCCGGTCGGCTTGATTTTTATCTGAAAACACTATATATCTACAGCAAAATTGTAAGTGCATTACTGTTTTATTTTTAATAAATGGTTTTAAATTAATCACACTATGGAAGCCTTTATGTCCTTTCATGGGGAATGAGCGAACATCAGTTGCACAGAGGACACCCTGAGCAGAGAGTCTGGAAACATCTAGCTATCCAACCACAAAGACCCGGGGCTGGGGATAAAAGCCACAGGCACTTGTAATCTCCTTAAACAAGAGATCTAACAAGCTGGTAAGCCGCAGTATTATTACTGGTGGAGGAACTTCCTGTCGTATCCTATCACATCTTCTTGGGTGTTGTGGTCTCATGTCACTACTGAATAGAGGGTTGAGGAATCATCACTTGAAATACCATTATGAACTGTATATCTAGTGGAGCTTCTTTTTAACAGCCCATAGGAGTGGATTGGATCTTTTTGGAGAACTCTTGCTATTTTCATTTGTTTTTTATTTTATTAATAATTTATTATTTAATAAGTTTTCATATCTCCATTTATCAAGACAAATCACATCTAAGTCACTTTACTCTTCGATCACTATAACTATATAGCGCATCTTTTTTTTTTTCTCTACACTAATACAGTGATCAGAAAAAAAGCTGTACACTGTACTAAATGACACTGTGACAGGGAGTGAAAGGGTTGACCGGGGGGTGATCAGGGGGTTAAATCTTTAGTAGGAAATATATGGGGGGATACCCTGAACCTATCTGGGACTGCCGCTAACTTCCGCTGGCGCTAACTGGCATCATTAGTGACACCAATACAGTGATCAGTAAAAAATCTGTACACTGTACTTAGTGACACAGTGACAGGGCATGAAAGGATTAACTGGGGGGGGGTGATCATTGGGTTAAATATGTGTCTATGTGTACTGGTGTCAGTGTACTGCTTGTGTACTCATGGTAGATGCTCTCTCCTTTCACACTGGAACCGAAAAGGGCTCATTTACTGCATCATTTACTGTGCCTGTGATTACATTACACAGGCACGGGACATTCTGCCATTGGTCAGCACTGATCAGCAGGTCCAGGCCATAAATCATTGACCTGGATCTGATGACTGATTGGTTCTGAATTGAATCCGATCACCACGGCACAGCGCGCATGCACACCCCCTAGCCATGGGCGCGTATGTGATTTTGCACAGCCGGGCCGCCCTGCTGCAGTAAATGTAAGTGAGGTGGTCTGGAAGTGGTTAAAAGCCCTTAGAAAGCATGAAGGTGTCCTTTTTTTTAAGTTAAATTGCACAGGTTATGCTCGGTTGTGTATACAAATATTATAAGCTGACTTATTTCTGGAAAATGGGGCTTTCTTTTTTTTTTACTTGAAAATTATAAACATATTGCAACAGATTTGGGCTCCACTGTGTAAAGTCTCACACATGTGGTATCCCCATACTCAGGAGTAGCAGCAGAATGTTTTTTTGGGTATAATTCTTAGTATGTCTGTGATGTGTGTTATCTTATTAATTGACAACTTTGTGTAAAAAAAATACATTTTCATTTTCTTTCCTGCATTTTCCAAAATTTATGACAAGAAATAAATTTTTCAAAACTCATTAGGCTTTTTAGAAAATACCTTGGAGTGTTTACTTTCCAAAATTGGTTCATTTTGTGCGTTTTTCCATTGCCCTGGTTCCCCAGAGCATCCAAAAATATGATAGGTAGTCAGAAAATTTGATGCATAATGTACGTGTAATTTATGCTCTTTGAAAACCCAAATGTGCTCCTTGGGTTTTGGGCCCCTCTATGTGGCTAGGATGTAAAAATGTCTCACACATGCTGTATCCCCATACTCGGGAGGCATAGCAGAATGTGTTGTGGGGATGTAATTCTAAGTATGCATATCAGTGGCGGCTGGTGCTCCATTTTTTGGGGGGCGGCAAACAAACCACCTGACACCCCCCCGATTCGTCGGTCAGTCAGTCGAAGCCCCCAACCCCCCCTCGTTGCTCGCTCGTCCACCCACCAGACCTGCACTTACCCCATCTAGGTCACGGCCAGCTTTGGCTTTTTCATGCATCTCCTCTTCATTGGCGGCTTCACGGCGGCTTACCCTACGTCTCCTCCTCCTCGGCGGCCAATACAGTCGCTTCTCCTCTCGGGCCAATCAGGTCTTAAGACCCGCTCCCTGATTGGCAGGGAGGAGAATCAGAAAGACAATAGTTAATATTAATTTGCTATTGTCCCACTTGGTCTAATCATATGCTACAAAAAAAAACAAAAAAACATTGAAATTCATATGGACAGGCCACCACTGATGCATATGCTGTGTGTGAGACATAGCTTAACTAAAATGACAACTTTGTGAAAAAAAAAACATACTAATTTCATAATTTTCCAAAAAATTATGAAAAAAAAATACCATTTTAAAAAACTAACAATGCTTCTTACTAAACAGCCTTAGACCGTCTACTTCCCCCGAAAAAAGGTAATTTGGGGGGTATTTGTGCTGGCTGCTGCCCTGCCATTTTAGGAACTCAAGAAATTAGATAGGCAGCCAGTACGTTAGGATTCATCAATTTTAAAATACTGTATATGTACCATAATTAGTAGACTCTATAACTTTTACACAGACTTATGATTTAGTTTTCTGCTTTCTTGCAAACCTTCTTTGAGGACGCATCCAGCCTTCCTACAGATCCAAATCTGCACTAGACCATCCCTTCAGCAGTTTATCTGTGGTTGTGGGTACCCAATGTTGCAGTTTGACAAATAGACAATTCATTATAAAATTATGTGATTTGCCACAAATAGTAGTGTATTTTTAATAATTTTATTTATCACATCAAGCAATATATCAATCTCACAATGCTTGTCCAGCAATCCTTTTGTACCATCAAAATAACATCTATACAGAAAGCTGTGCAAAGCTGTGTTTTTCTACTTGAAACACATCACATGAGAAAAAAGCTACCTTTAAAACATTTAGGGACTTATTTATAAAGATCAGTTATATAAAATGCTTTGTTTTGCCAAACTCTGAACTGTTTCACATCTGAATGCTCCTCCAATTCCTAAAAGTATAAAGCATAAAGCTGTGATAGTAAAGGGAAACAAAATTGTAAAAAGTAGACAGTGACAAAAAAATTATGCCATCTTAAGGAAAATTCCTTTCTTAACTTCCCCTATTGAATTTAAAATCTGGGGACAGGTTTAACCACTTCAATACAAGGCACTTTTGCCCCTTCCTGCCCAAGCCAATTTTTAGCTTTCAGCGCTATCGCACTTTGAATGACAATTGCGTGGTCATGCTACACCAAACAACTTTTTTATAATTTTGTTCCCACAAATAGAGCTTTCTTTTGGTGGTATTTGATCACTGCAGTGGTTTTTATTTTTTGCGCAACAAATAAAAAAGACCGAAAATTTTGAAAAAAAAAGTTCTTTGCGTCTGTTATAAAATTTTGTAAATAAGTACGTTTTCTCCTTCACTGACAGGCACTGATGAGGCTGCACTAACGGGCACTGATAAGGTGGCACTGATGTTCACCAATGAGGCACCACCAATGAGGTGGCACCGATGAGGTGGCACTGGTATGCAGCACTGATGGGCACTCATAGGCGGCACTGATGGGCACTGATAGGTGGCACTGAAAGGCTGCACTGATGGGTACTTATGGGTGGCACTGATAGTTGGCACGGATGGGCACTGGTAGGTGGCACTGATGGACACTGATGGGTGGCACTGCTGGGCATCACTAATGAGGACACATCTGGCAGGCATTCATAGTGGGCACTGACTGCGTGGCATACCTGCTCATCAATGTGTGGTGGGCGCCCTGGTGGTCCTGGCAGGATCCCTGGTGGTCCACTGTGGGCATCCACGGGGGGCTGCGCTGATAAACAATCAGCACAGACCCCCCTGTCAGGAGAGCCGCGGATCGGCTTTCCTCTACATCTGTCAGATGTGACTGAGGAAACGCCGATAAACGGCTCTTCCTGTTTATACTGTGAGCAGCCATGATTGGACATGGCTGATCACGTGGTAAAGAGCCTCCGTCAGAGACTCTTTACCGAGATCGGTGTAGCGGTGTGTCAGACTGACACGCCACACCACCGATCACTTCGTTGTGTGCCCCCACGGGTGCGCGCCAGCGGTTATTCTGCTGGACGTCATATGACGCCCAGTCAGGACAACTGAACCACTACCAGGCTGTCATTTTGCTATAGGCCGGGCGGGAAGTGGTTAAGGTAAAATTTCAGTAAAAAAAGTATTTTAAATTGGTAAAGCCTATCTGCAAATACATTTTGTTGCATAATTTTTTTTTCTTAGTGTGATGCAATTTGGTTGTCATCTTCCTGGGAAGTAGTATAGCCGCATGGTTGTAAGCATCCAGACACCCGAACTAAGCTTATGACACTAAGGCCCCATGTACACGGGACGCTGAGGCAAAGTCCTCTGAACAAATTTTAAAACGCCCATTTAGCCGCGTTTGCGTTTAGAAGCGTTTATTAAGATTACCTCATTTAAGACCCTCCCCAAGCTCAAAAAACATTGTAAAGTTAACTATCTCTGCCATTTTGACCAGAGTGAGTAGCAGCAGCAGAGAGAGCAGTTGTCTACTTGTATTTAAATCTATTTCTGTGTTTTTTTTTGCAATGGATCCCATAATGAGCATATGGGAGGAAATGCTCCTGACGTTGCTCTTGATGAGGCTAGAACGACGTAGAAAATTGTCCACTTGCCACAAGTTGTGGATTGTCCACTTGCCACGTCACCTGCCACAAGTTGTTGATTGTCCACTTCCCATGTCACCTGCCACAAGTTGCTTCTTCAAATCTAACAACATATGGGTCGAATTCCAATTATACCTTAGATAACAGCAATGCTAGTGGTGTATTGGATCAAGGGCTCATTAGGGTATATAAATGGGCTATGAATCATTGCAAGCAATTACAATTTTTCAAAATATTCTTTTAATGGTTTTTCATCATTTGCCATAATTTTTGAGATTTTTAATTTAAAAAAAATAGGGCACCTTTAAAAACGCTTATAAACGAAAACGTGTCTAAACGCCGATACCGCTTTTAGCCGCGTTTGGTGTCTGAAACGTGGAAATCTTCGGCGTCTGAACCCATTTTTTTTATTTCAAAGAAACGCTGTTAAACGCAACTGCCTAAAAACGGCAATAAACAAGACTGTGTACATGGTCACATAGGATAACATTGAGTGAGTTCAGGGGCAGTTGAAAAAAGTGTCCAACTGCCTCTGAACGTACGTTTAGCAGTGTCCTGTGTACATGGGACTTAAAATGATTTGCAAGCAGCGGAAGATCATTAATTTGCTGGCATGCTGGAAATAAAGTATTGTCACTGAAATATGATAGAGAATATGTAGCGCTACCTCAGTCCCAACATGACAAACATTATTGATTAATACGTCCAAAATATAAATAGGTAAGGCTCCGTACAACAATGTGTACATGTAGAGTGCAAAACCAAAGAAATAATTCAATTTCACACCCAATATAGTGGAGAATCCAACCTCACATGGCACAGTGTACTCAATAAATCATAAATAGTGTCTCCAAAATTATCCAATCCCTTTGATAAAGTCACGTGGTGTGACGCAACGTGTCAGGGTAGGAGGAGCCAGGTGCCATCGCTTCCTAGGGTACGGCCGAACCCGGAAGCTTTGTACTCTGCTGTTCATCGCTGTTTTTTTATGTAAGTGACGCTATTGATCATTAAACTTATTTTTATACATACTACACTATGGAGCCTTCTTTCTTTTATACATCCATTTGAGATTATCGATGAAGTGAGGGCGAATACCATCCCATCCTGCTCCAATCCCGCTCTCAAGGGAGCTGACATCTTGATCGGGAGCTGCATTGTAGGGAAGCTGTTCCAGAGATATTACCCCTTCCCACCTGTGGGCATAAGTGTGACTCGGCCCATCTGGGGGCCGCCACTGCAGGTGAGAGGCTGGGGGAAATGATCACCGTGGTCACTGCACATCGCACTTGGGAACAGGATTGGATGAATTATTCATAAGACGTTTGTTTTTTCCATCACTGCACCAGCACTTTTTTATTTTTTTCGATTTTTTGGGAGCGTTATTAGAAGCCGCACTCATATGTTGTTGGATTACACTGGAATATTTTTATTAATTATTTTTTAAGATATGAACTCACAATATAATTGATATTTTTTCACTGAACATTATTTTATTTATTTAAACACGTGGCACTTTATTAGTAATTATAATTATTAGTTTGTTATATTTAATTACTAGATATGTGAATTGCATGCTCGAGGAATCTTTGCACATTACATTTGTTATGAATTTTATTAATATTATTATATGCATATTGCACTTTAGTAGAAATTTTACATTTCTCCAGTCGCATTGAGTTTTGCATTTGTGAATCGCATACTCGTGAAATTTATCAATTTTAGTAATATTCACTACATGTTGCAATTTTGTTTGAAGGTTATAGCCGTGAAGTGTTTACTTTATGGTTATTGGGTTTTTTAGTTTTATTTTTGGATCACGCACATTGCACTTTGTCAAATTGTGAGAAGTTGCACTGCTTTATCACGTCTGTGAATCGCACATGTGTGAACATGGCTGCCATTAATATGATTTTTTAGTATCCGGTTATTTTTCACGTGCAATATTGATTGGATAATTTTGGAGACACTATTTATGATTTATTGAGTACACTGTGCCATGTGAGGTTGGATTCTCCACTATATTGGGTGTGAAATTGAATTATTTCTTTGGTTTTGCACTCTACATGTACACATTGTTGTACGGAGCCTTACCTATTTATATTTTGGCCGTATTAATCAATAATATTTGTCATGTTGGACTGAGGTAGTGCTACATATTCTCTATCATATGTCAAGTTAGGTTATGTGACTATACCATTTATGTTGGCGGCTCCTTGTCTATTTTGTCCTATTGTGGTTTTTGCGCATTAGTTATTATTGCATATTGTCACTGAAAGCTTATTAACTGGCTACTATTTAAAGCAGAACTTAAGTCCACCTATACTTGCCTCCCCTCAACAGATGCCATGTCTGCAAGTTCCTTCACCAATATATACGCCTAGACGTTTTCTGGGTTTGGCATCTTCTGCCATTTTGGCTGACCAGTCTCAGGAGGATGTAACTCCAACACATGTGCATAGTAGTTGATTTATCCCGACACAGAGACAAGCACTGTCTTTTCTACAGTAAAACCTTTTTTCCAGCCTGCTGACAAACTTGTTTATTATGTACACTGAGCTGCCCATGCACAGTATATTGTACATTTACATTTTACATTTATAAGCTGTTCATGGGCAACTCAGTGAACATTTTAAACAAATGTCAGCAGACTGGAAAAAAAAAGGTTTTACTGTAGACTAGCAAAGGCGCAGTGATCATGCACTAGTGGTTACCTATGGTAACCACAAGCTTCAAATGTGATGAATTATAGGCCTTTGCCACAGCATTGTGGTATCAAATAAGCAATGACATAGTTTTGACTATAGAATCCACTATTACCTGTTAAGTGTAGAACATAATGCTCAAATTCTATCCTTCCTTATAGCTATATGGCGGATTCATGATATATTTCTAAGTACATGGTCACACACAGAGTTTGCCCTATGATTTATGTGCATGCTGATACCGTTTACATGTACTTCATATGGCATAGTGTATACTTTAACATGTTTAACTCGGGAGCAATTTAAACGATAGTCTCATTTTTTTTTAGTTGTTTTCTAGGGGTGGGGGCTGCTTGTTATCGGAATTGATATGTATTTGTAAAAAAAGATTGTGTGTTTTTTTTTTTTTTTATATTTGAGTGTGTATATTTACTCATGTACTCTATCTGTCTTCTTTGTTGTATATAATTTTCATCCTAGTCAACATTCTGTATGAATTCAGAAATTGGATAGAGCAGCAATATAAAAAGGCAGATGTTTCAGAAAATATATATTTATCATGAAAACAAAATATATCAATTTTTACCTTTGTAAATAGACCCCAAATGTTTTTATCATACTTAGATAATTTATAGTTGTCCCTGCCAACAAAATATCTTATTGTGTGCATTAATGCAATTCTGGTACATAATGATAACATCACTGAATGTATCACATAATTAAAATATTGCTACAGTCTTATAATTATTTTGAAAACAATATATTATTAATAATACTGATTGCTGGTTCCCTGACTCCTAGGGTACTGGTGTTGCTGGACTGACCAGTTTTCTTCTGCATCTGTTGACCATGTCTCTATAAAGGGAGATTTTGGGGCATATTTATAAAGCAGTGAATCAACTCTTCACCAAAGATTCACTGTATGTAAATCTTCCAGATGCACATGTTTTAAATGATGGTGAATAATTCACAACCAGCAAATGTTTTATTAAACTTATGTTCATTGCGTTAGTATCCTATACATCGCTATTTAATATGATCCATTATTAGAATTTCTGGTAGAAATAATCTCAGGGAAACTGTAGACCTCAAATCTGTCTGGTATTTATTACACCACCTGTGAAATTAGACATATGGAAGGGGAGGAAGCTCTAGGCATTATAACATCATTTTTTTTCTTTGAATTAACTTAATAGAGCATTGATAGGGCAGCTCCTTTGTCACATACATTTTGTGATTTTAATGATATGTCCACTGCATTTTCTAAGGATCAATAAACTTATTTTCAACTATAAGGTCTCAGAGTAGCCATTATTCCAGATGTTATTGCGAAATAAAAATAAAGCACAATAAACGAGTACTTTTTTTTTTTTACTTAAAATCTAAATTTTTTAAATAAAAGTTATATTGTGGGTTCTAAACACTTCAGTGATATTACTATTACAAATCAGAAAATACAAATATGAATGGATAATATGCATACTTTTGTAATATTCACAAGTATTTATAATTAGACCTGGCTGATTGTCTTATATATCTTGACTTTGGCACATGTGTACCAAGCAGCTGGCTCATAAAAAATAAAATAAAAAATGAAAAGACCATTATTTTAGCTTTACTAACAAAAGTACGTTTTCAGAATCATTGTACACATCCTATCACACCAGGAGAAATTTGCCATTTAAAGACCAAGCTGAAGGGGTAATATAAAGGGGAATACTATTCTTACTTGCAGCAAATAATGTTTTTACATAGAAATAATTGAGGAGAAAAAAGTAAATGTGCACCTTCCAGGTATGTGAATGTATAAAATAATGAATAGCTCCCATGACTAGACCATACACTGATACTGTGATGGAGTGCAAGCTACAGTTTAGAAAGGAAGTAATGTTCTCTTAGGGCACATAGGAAGAGATTCATATAGAAAAATTCTGAAAAAAATATGGAAAATAGCAAGTATGCATGAAAAAAGCAGGTGCAAAAAAGACTGCAAAATGTCACTTTATGTAAATCTCTATAAGAACAAAGTAATTTCAACCCTGAAAAATAATGGAAATAATGGAAAATAGCAGGTATGCCTGAAAATAGCAGGTGCAAAAAAGACTGTAAAATGTTACCTTATTATTCTCTATAGGAACAAAGTAATTTCAACCCTGAAGAAATTCAGTGACAAAATATTCATAAAAATGGTAGCATACATGCTCACCCTATGTTATGCAAGGCAATGTGACTCCAGAGACCTGGAACTTCAAGTCATGCATTATAAAATAAGTTCAATTTTAGTCTTAACGTTAGGAAAACTGTGCACTTAAGCCTTGTCCATGAAAGTGAACTGAAATCGGGCTTTTTTTTCTAAAGTGCAACTGATGAAATTCCAACGATTCTTATATCAAACATACTCACGGTCATTTTAACTAATAACAATCAGTAACACTTTTTACTAAATCTCCCTATGTGTATATATATATAATGTCATCACAAATTGAAATATTACTCCACATCAATAGCAGCAAGTGAAAAGAGACAATAAAAAAAGATTGTGGGTAGTGCTTGTGAGAAGGCATTTCAGCATCTTAGTTTAAGACCAAACACTGGAAAATGTTTATAAGCCATTTTATCTGTTTATAAAAGATCTAAGATCTGAGGATAGCAAATAGTTTTGTTTTTTTTATGAACATGATTTTCTTGTTTGAGTATGACAGATTTTTCGTATATATCTTTCCTTTTGCCTCAAAGCCTTAGCTGATGCGACATTTCTCCTTTTTGCTGAGCTTTCTCCTCCTTTGCTCAAGACTTCTCTCTATTACTTCGTCTTCTTCTATAGCTCTACATGAATCAAGCAAGAAATCAAATATTATCAGTTACTTGTGATGGATAGAATTGAATAACTTTTTATATTATATTATATTATATATATAAAATATACATACTTCCTCTCTTTTGTATGAAGATCTCTCACAAGGCCATCACGCTGATCTACTAGAGACACCAACTCATCCAGTAAGAGTTTCTCTCTTCTCTTCTGAGCTTCACTTTTTAAGCAATCTATGGGTAAATACAAAATATAGTAAAATTTGTATTCTAAAACCTTGCTGAACTATTTGTATTATTAAAGGGGAACTATACTCACCTCCACTCCAAGGATGCCAGGTCCATGACTTACCCCAGGGATCCCCAACCCCCAGGCCGTGGACTGGTGCGGTCTGTGGCCTGTTTATGACCGGGTTGCACAGCTGGAGGTGACTGTGGTCTGCACAGGGCTATCACAGGCTTCAGTCAGTGCTCACCTCCTGCTGTATGGCTATGCCCGTGTCTCCTCTCCCGCCTCCCCTGCCCGCCCCCCCCCCCCCCCCGACAATGTCATCCTATCAGCAGGGCTGTGGGGTAGGAGGAGCTGCAGATTGGAATGGAACCAAGTTAAAAACCCAAAAAAGCACATGGTGCTGCAAGGGGGGTTTGACGCAAGATAAACCATAAAGAAAGTTTTTTTTACAAGGGATTACAAAGCCAGAGGACAAAGCTGAAACTTGACCTTTCAGAGTGCTTAAAGGGGTTGTAAAGGCACTATATTTTTTATTTTAATGCTTTCTCTGCATTACTGAAGTGGCTTTTCGTGCTTTCAGCAAGATAGAAATAACAGACTCAGAGACCCCTCTATCTCTTAACACCTGGGTTTCAACAGCCAGGCCAGAGAAACAGGGTGGAGTAGAGGGCCCTGAGACAGCAGATCTGGCCTGTTGGGAAGAGGCCAGGGGTCGTCTGCTGGAAGTCTAAGTGTATCTGTGTGCCGGGTTCTTCTGGGCCAGTTTGGTGCAATGAAAATCACAGTTTTCCTCTCTAGCTATATCTTTTTAAGCAGACAAGGCAGAGGTAGTTTATTGTTGAATCCGGAGGCTAGGATGTCTACATCCAGAGTACCCCATTGCTAAAATATCTGATAAAAATGTCTGGGTAAAGGGACCATTTCCCTTGATGGAAAGGTGAACTGCAGAGATCACTGGACAGTGAGTTTCCATCAGATTATTTGACTTGCTTCCTTCAAGTCTGAATGACTCCTAGCTCCTCCATGGAAATTGATGAAGGCCACAGCCATGGAATTGTCTAACTGCACCCTGATTGGGTGCCCTTGCAGAAGGGGGGTACCGTGTTGTAAAGCCATTCATATTGTCTAAGCTCCAGGATGTTGATGGGAAGCTTGGCACAGGAACAGACCAATTTTTTAGTGAACCTTTTTCCACTTGGTAAGATTTAAAAAACATTTTTTGGGAATGAAAAGTTTGTGAAGGTCTCTTTGTACCCAAGGAGGCCTGGCAAGATGGAGGAGAATCAATAACTACAAAGCCAAAGGTTTTGTGCATGGCAGCAGTGAGCTAATCAATGTTAATAAGCATGCTGCATAAAGTTCTCGCTTCAGGCGAGAAACAGTGTAGGGGAGGAAAATCTTCCACAGTCTCCTCTACTATTGCTTTTATATCCTCCTCATTCCCTTATGTGTTTGCATCATCTAGGGCAGGCATATCTGGATTCAACTCCAGATGGGAGATGGGAGAGCTGGAGAAGAGGCATGGTGTTTTCTAGTCCTGGACAAAGATAACTGTATCAAGGAATTGTGACAAAATTCTGCTCTTGTCAAGAATACCACTTGCGTGCCTAAGACTAGGTTTAAGTTCACAGCTGTGCGGGAGATTACCTGTTCCCCTAGCCGCAACCACCCACACAAAAAAATGCACTGCCGCTCAGGAGATGCATGGAGGTGCCATTAATCCTGATGGCACTCCCAAGCACAAATCCTCATGGCGAAAGAGCGGGATGAAGCACCTGAGTACCTTATGAGGTTCCTAGATGGATGTGGCTGTAAAGAGTGTGACCTGTGATGTGATGTCACACCTGGTTATCCACCTGAGACTGAGCTCTAAGTTGTTGGATTTTAGTGCCAAGTTTGAAAAGTTTACAATGTAAAGTGAATACATTCCCAGCATAAGTCTGCTTTTACAGTAATGGTCAGAGATACTGGGTAACCCTGTCTTACCTGTCCATATTGCTGTACTGTATATTAAGTACTGGCTTCACCCATCACAGTGGGCATACCCCCTAAGGGGTCTTAGTTATATAGCAATGAACCATGCCCCTGGACCTTTATGAGACCCTGTGGCTAACTACAACACACTGCACTAAGTGCTAAGAAGAGCCCCTGTGCATGATCTTGTGCCTAAAGCAACATTACAGACTGTCTCCACAGCATGCGCTCTGGGTACAACTCCCAATGTTTTACTGAAGCTGCATCTATCCGGATGCATTGCTTCAATTTTGATATTAGAAAACAGTGAAGGAGGTGATTAAAGAGTTGAAGAATATGGATAATATGGATATACAGTAAATGTATTCAACAATAAAAAAGTACACCTACATTTAACATTCTTAATATTTAGTGTAGGTAGTGGATGAGACCACTTCAGAGTTGTGTGAATGTGTCAGCGGTTCTTGGAGCTCCTGCTGGCATGGGGAAAACCCGATTCTGACAACTATCAAAAGCCGCGAGCGCACAGGCATCCTGCACAGTACACTATGCCTTGTGAAATTTTTTTTCTTTTTATAGTGACAGAAGAGAGCAGGGTGTGAAAATTCTTATTAAATTATTTAGGGCATTAGTTGTAATAAATTTCATATGATTAAATTAATATAATTAAATTAGTTGATAACCATTAAATAATAATATGTATATGTACTATCTCTCTTAGTTCATACTATAAACATGTTAGATAAAAAAAAAATAATGCAACAAGTTTTTCACACCTGGATTTGGGGATCCTCTGCCATTCCTCCTTGCAGATCCTCTCCAGTTCTGTCAGGTGGGATGGTAAACGTTGGTAGACAGCCATTTTTAGGTCTCTCCAGAGATGCTCAATTGGGTTTAAGTCAGGGCTCTGGCTGGGCCATTCAAGAACAGTCACGGAGTTGTTGTGAAGCCACTCCTTCGTTATTTTAGCTGTGTGCTTAGGGTCATTGTCTTGTTGGAAGGTAAACTTTGGGCCCAGTCTGGGGTCCTGAGCACTCTGGAGAAGGTTTTCGTCCAGGATATCCCTGTACTTGGCCGCATTCATCTTTCCCTCGATTGCAACCAGTCGTCCTGTCCCTGCAGCTGAAAAACACCTCCACAGCATGATGCTGTCACCACCATGCTTCACTGTTGGGACTGTATTGGACAGGTGATGAGCAGTGCCTGTTTTTTTCCACACATACCGCTTAGAATTAAGGCCAAAAAGTTCAATCTTGGTCTCATCAGACCAGAGAATCTTATTTCTCACCATCTTGGAGTCCTTCAGGTGTTTTTTAGCATGTGTCTTGCACTGAGGAGAGGCTTCCGTCGGACCACTCTGCCATAAAGCCCCGACTGGTGGAGGGCTGCAGTGATGGTTGACTTTCTACAACTTTCTCCCATCTCCCAATTGCATCTCTGGAGCTCCGCCACAGTGATCTTTGGGTTCTTCTTTACCTCTCTCACCAAGGCTCTTCTCCCCCTATAGCTCAGTTTGGCCAGACGGCCAGCTCTAGGAAGGGTTGTGGTCGTCCCAAACGTCTTCCATTTAAGTATTATGGAGGCCACTGTGCTCCTAGGAACCTTAAGTGCAGCAGAATTATTTTGTAAACTTGGCCAGATCTGTGCCTTGCCACAATTCTGTCTCTGAGCTCTTCAGCCAGTTCCTTTGACCTCATGATTCTCATTTGCTCTGACATGCACTGTGAGCTGTAAGGTCTTATATAGACAGGTGTGTAGCTTTCCTAATCAAGTCCAATCAGTATAATCAAACACAGCTGGACTTAAATGAAGGTGTAGAACCATCTCAAGGATAATCAGAAGAAATGGACAGCACCTGAGTTAAATATATGAGTGTCACAGCAAAGGGTCTGAATACTTAGGACCATGTGATATTTCATTTTTTTTCTTTTTAATACATCTGCAAAAAATGTCAACAGTTCTGTGTTTTTTCTGTCAATATAGGGTGCTGTGTGTACATTAATGAGGAAAAAAATGAACTTAAATGATTTTAGCAAATGGCTGCAATATAACAAAGAGTGAAAAATGTAAGGGGGTCTGAATACTTTCCATCCCCACTGTAAAGATGTGGGACCCATAGGAGCCTCATAGAATCGAGTGATATAGAACATAGGGTCCCTAGACACTTTACGTTGAAACACAACAAGTCTACTAGGGGCCCCCGAGTCTGGCTCCTACAGTCCATTCCCTTTGCTAAAAGATTCCAAACGTTGTGCAATAGAGAAACCTTTTGGATTTTCACATTGGATACATTGGCTCCTAAGTGGTTGAATGAGGAATTGGAAATCCACACTATACTTTAGTCCTATCTAAGACTATGGCATGTTTATGTAGAGGTCCCACTTAACGTATAAGGAATCAGTATTGCGTAGTATTAATTATTTGTATGTTTCCCCCAACATAGTTTTATCCATGATATGTGGCCACATAGGTGGGAATGGTACAATAATGTGTACTTAGAATATGAAGTAAGAGAGAAAGCACAGAGAGAGACATGTATATTAACAATATATATAAAAACAATATTGAGTTGGCCCACCCTTTGCAGCTATAACGGCTTCAACTCTTCTGGGAAGGCTTTCCACAAGGTTTAGGAGTGTGTCCATGGGAATGTCTGCCCATTCTTCCAGAAGCACATTTGTGAGGTCAGGTACTGACTTTGGACGAGAAGCCCTGGCTTGCAGTCTCCGCTCTAATTCATCCCAAAGGTGTTCTATCGGGTTGGGGCCGGGACTCTGTGCAGGCCAGTCAAGTTCCTCCACCCCAAACTCGCTCATCCATGTCTTTATTGACCTTGCTTTTTGCACTGGTGCGCAGTCATTTTGGAACAGGAAGGGGCCATCCCCAAACTGTACCCACAAAGTTGGGAGCATGAAATTGTCCAAAATGTCTTGGTATGCTGACACCTTAAGAGTTCCCTTCACTGGAAGTAAGGGCCAAATGCCCAACCCCTGAAAAACAACCATGTGCCATAATCCCCCCTCCACTAAATGATTTGTACCAGTGCCCAAAGCAAGGTCCATAAAGACATGGATGAGCGAGTTTGGGATGGAGGAACTTGACTGGCCTGCACAGAGTCCTGACCTTAACCCAATAGAACACCTTTGGGATGAATTAGAGCAGAGACTGTGAGCCAGGCCTTCTCGTCCAACATCAGTGCCTGACCTCACAAATGCGTTTCTGGAAGAATGGTCAAACATTCCCATAGACACACTTCTAAACCTTGTGGATAGCCTGCCCAGAAGAGTTGAAGCTGTTATAGCTGAAAAGGGTGGGCCAACTCAAAATGGAAAGCCATTTAAGTTCATATGCGTGTAAAGGCAGGCGTCCCAATACGTTTGACAATATAGTGTGTGTGTATATATATATATATATATATATATATATATATATATATATATATATATATATATATATATATATTTATTATACAAATAATAATTTCTTATTTAACATGTTTATCGTATGAACTAAGAGAGATAGTACATATACCGGTACATAGTCTTATTTAATAGTTATCAACTAACACTGCACCTAATAATTTAATAAGAAATTTCAGGCCCCACTCTCTTCTGTCAATATATGAATATCGTTTTTTTTCTAGTCCAAAATATCTTAAATTATTATTTATTTATTTTTAATTTTTTTTTATGTATTTTTTATTTTCTATATAGATATATACTTAAAATTATGGAATTTTTATGTATAACAACATTGTGTTACTCAGGCTGGAAGAATGCCTCACCTTCTTAGTCAAACATTCTATTATTTCATTGTGACCCTGCCCCTAGCTCCAGGGGCCCACAGCTCTGTTCCCTGCTGTTGTATTACATTTGATTTCCTCAACAAAATCCCAGAGCTGGAGTCCAGCTACAATCCACCTTGTGTCCCCCAGTACCCCAGCCAGGTTCTATAATCCAGTAATCAGCTTCCAATTGTTTGCCCTCTCCCCAGTCCACACCCTTCCTCTGCTCTCATTGACTGGGGACATGTCATTACTAGGATGGGGGGGGCAAGGTCATGTCATTACTAAGATGGGGGGAGGGGGCGAGGTCATGCCATTACTAGGATGGGGAGGGCGAGGTCATGACATTACTAGGATGGGGGGGAGAGGGCGAGGTCATGTCATTACTAGGATGGGGGGAGGCAAGGTCATGCCATTAAAAGGTTGGGGGGGACAAGGTCATGTCATTACTAGGATGAGGGGGAAGTCATGTCATTACTAGGATGGGGGAAGGGGGGCACGGTCATGTGATTACTAGGATGGGGATGGGGGACAAGGTCATGTGATTACTAGGATGGGGAAGGGGGGCAAGGTCATGTGATTATTAGGATGGGAGAAAAGGGGCAAGGTCCTGTGATTACTAGGATGGTTTCTACAAAATATTTTGAATTATCCTCTCAATATGTACATAAATGTCTGAAATAACTCTTTAGCCACTTGGGGTATCTTGGCGTGCAGTGGAAGGGGCGGGTAGTAGTGGGGGGCCCCAGGACAACTTTTGCATTGGGGCCCACAAGTTTCAAGCTATGCCTCTGGAGAAAAGGTACATCACCCTATGACACTAGCAAAAACTGAGGACTTACTGGGTGGGTGTTACAGAGGAGGCACCCAGCAGGCATGTACTTGAAAGCTTTGCCAGTGTTCCATCACCCAAAGGTACAAGCCTATAACCCAGGGTCTATAAATACTTTGCTTGTGTCTTGTACTGTACAATTAAGATACAAATATTTTATTTATAGATACACATTAATAATATCTGTAGGCCCAGGTTCACTTATGGTAATATGATATTTTCCATCTAGCGATAACTTCAAATTTATATTCGCAATAGTTGCATTTGATTTACTGGATGAGGTACTATAAAACCTCACATTATATTTTAGTATCCTTCCTATTTAGTGAATTTTTTAGTTTTAATAATGCGATTTTAGGGAAACATTAACTCATATAAAGAAGCACATAAAACCTCACCCTCAGTACATAGCAGTGCTCGGAGGTCTCTGCTCAGGAGTTCAAATTTCTGTTCCAGATCTTGCTCCTCTGCACTAAAATTCAAAAATGTATGCTTATAGTAGACTGGCAGATGTAAATTTTATTTTATAGACTACTCAATGTGATCATGAATTTAAGATTATTCATTGGAATTAAAAATCTCCAGTACTTACAGTAATTGTAGTTCATCTTGCCTCCTGATTAAATCATTTTTCTTATTCACCAATGTGAACCATTCCTGGATAAGGGTCTCTTCTGCCTCCTTGTCAGAGCCTAGGAATTAGGGAGATGAAAGTGTTTCAAATGTGAGTTGGGGAAGGATAATCCTGTGTTACATAGTTGGTAAATTGAATAAAGACACCAAGTCCATCCAATTCAAAAAGTTTCTTCCCAAAACTAGAGTCACCATTCAAGGATTTGCATATCGCTATCTCAATCCCCTCTTAACTGTCACTTCTCCTGAAGAATATGTTTAATATTTGTAGCTGTTCCTCATAACTGAGGTCCTCCAACCCCTTTATTAGCTTGATGTGGGTGTTCTTTTCTTGATTTACTACTGTAACTTTTGTAATTGGGAGTAAAAGTCATCTTGAATGTTAAATTAGTGCCATGTAAATCAGGGACGTGCAGTCAGGGGAGGCAGAGCAAAAAAAAAACCCATTAAGCTTCAAGGGTCATAGCTCGGCGACCTGGCGACCCCCAGATGTTTTGGAACTACATTTCCCATGATGCTCAACTACACTGCAGAGTGCATGGGTGTCATGGGATAGTTCTAAAACATCTGGGGTGCCAAGGTTCGCCATCACTGCCCTAGGAAATAAAATGGTGGTCGTTGCAACTTTTTATGTTACACGGTATTTGCACAGCAATTTTTCAAACGCGTTTTTTTTGGGAAAAAACTTTCACCAAAGTTAGCCCGATTTTTTTGTATAATGTGAAAAATTATGTTACACTGAGTAAATAGATACCTAACATGTCACTCTTTAAAATTGCGCACACTTGTGGAATGGCAAATATAAAGAAAAAACCACGCTAAAATATAAGTGTGTATAAATAAATCTTACATGTGTTACAATCATAAAATTATAATCGGAAAATTCCTCTTGGAAAATCACAGCACCAAAGAGATATCAAACTAATGCAATAATCAGAAAAATATATAGAAAAAACTGTGATGTCCATATAAATTAAATGTGAGTCAATATATGCATATGGTCTTGACTAAAAATAGTCCCAAAGGAAAGCCCCTCAATATAGCACAACAAAGACTTGGTAGTGAAGATGAAAAAGACACACCGCTCACAGTGATCCGCCACCACATAGATTATGCGCTTACCACAAAGCAAGCAATAAAAGCCTGTATGCAGTCCAAGCAAGGGATGTCCAGCTGATGTTATAACTTGTCTGTATACAGCATGGCTACAGAGGTACAGCAGGGAACCCAAACACTCGAGCTCAAAGGCCAATCCTTAGATGCGGTACCTAAAAATCTCCATAGGCGACGCTTTAAAATTTTTTACAGGTTACATGTTTAGAGTTACAGAGGAGGTCTAGTGCTAGAACTATTGCTTGATAGTATTGTAACCCTTTAGCTTTGTTTTTACTGAAGGCATAAAGTATCAACAGTGCTTCAACCTAAAGTATGTGTCATTACCTGACTAAATGTAATTGTGTAGCATAAAAAAAAAGGAATTAAAGTAATGATATGTAATAAAATACCATTTTCCATTAGAATTCGTAGATCCTTTTCTACTACTGCAGCTCTTGCATCAATCACTTTTTGTTGATCCTCCAAAGTTGCAAGCTCGGACATCACATACTGGCTTGTGTCTTTAAGAAGCTGAGAATTAAAATATATGACATGGATTTAGGATATGGTAATATGAAAGTACATTTAATCGTCTTATGCTGCGTACACACAGAAATTCGGCCAGCAAAAGATGAAAGCCTTTGGTTGGAAAATGCGACCGTGTGTATGCTCCATTGGTCTTTTGCTGGCGGAATTCCCGCCAGCAAAAGATTGAGAGCAGGTTCTCAATTTTTCGGTCGGAAAAAGTTCCTATCCAAAAATGCGTTCGTGTGTATGCAATTCCGACGCACAAAAACTCACACATGCTCAGATTAAAGTACGAGACGGAAGCGCTCGGTCTGGTAAAACTACCCTTCGTAATGGAGATGGCACATTCGTCACGCTGAAATTTTTTCAATAGTTTAATGCAGCGCATACTATTCTTCTTTATAATGCTAGAAGAATGAAGTTGTTTTGCTGCTCATAGTCACACAGAGTTCTCACAAACTTCTTTCTTTATTATTTATCATGATCTCATGAATAATCTTTTTTGTTTTCAAAGCCAGATTTCCATAATAATGTTTGGAATTATTTTTTATTGTCATTTTATTTTTTTTAATCAAGAACTCCTTTTTTTTTGAATATTTTGAAATTGTTTTCTAGTCATCTCCATAATATTTTTTTTTGTGTGTGTCAAGTTTACAAAACAACATTATTATCTTGTATTTTTAAAGCTCAAGGAGGTTGTGCCTACTCACAAACTGTCCTATTTGAAGAAAAACACATAGGCAAGTATTTTCACAAAAAAAACCTCAATTTATTCTGGCTGATAACAAAATAAAGAGGAAGGCAACGCTGGAGAAACTGCTGAAATTTGCGATGCCTTTCTACCCCAGGGCACACATCAACAATTTTGAAAATAAAATTGGTAGCTTGAGAAGTCCATATAATGGGGAGCACAATCTGGTCCTGGACTCGCCGAGATCTTGAACAGCAGCAGATGACATATGTCCCCAGGCTGTGGTAGTGCCATAGCCTGCGTCTTCTGTCAGACCAGACTGATCCCAGGCCATCACTTTCTTGTCTTCCCTGCAGCCTTCCCTGCAGCCTTCCTTGGAGACTGTGGCTCTGGAGGTGGACTTGTGGCAGGAGGAGGAGGAGGAGGATGGGCGAGCACACATAAGTGCATGTTATCACTTATTTGGCCACTCAACCCCTTCTGAATGGCCTCAAAAGTAAATTTCTCACACCTGAAGCATTGGCCCTCCTCCATTTGCTGCAATTTAGCAGCTACATAGCAGCCATAGGCCTCTTCAGCATCGAGGGGGCGTTTCAGGGCCGCATTAGCGTCCTTAATGAGGCCCAGTGCTGCCTCCTCCACGTTACTCCCCTTCCTGGCCCTTTTTGTTGTAAGGCGGAGGGGAGGCACCTGGGATTGGGTGAGGCTACTGGGCCTGGCCACCTCCTGGCTGACACTTACCCCCGCCTCCTCCTGGCTGCCACATTCCAGAGCCTCGTCCTGGCTGAGGTTTTCCTGTGTATGAAAAAGGGACATAGTTTTAGTTTTTGGTTCATCAATCACACACATATTTCAGCTCATGACTGTTGAACATTGAATGTTAATAAATAGAAAAGACTATCATTCTGACCCCAGCATTTTTCATTCTTGTCACACTCATTTTTGGCCCCTACTGTCTATTGATATGTCAAACACTTTTTGTTAATTCATTAGTTTGTTAGCAATAATAACAATTAGTTAACAATCATTTTTGGAAAATAAATAATTTAAAAAATACTATACCTGGCTCAAGCTGGGTTCCTCAACTTCTTCCAGGATGGAAGGCCCAGGTTGGTCCTCGGAAGCCTCAGCTGGGGTTGAGGGAAGGGTTGAGGGAAGGGTGGAAGGAAGTGTAGAAATTGATTCCATTGCTTCCATCTGGTCTTCCAGAAACCGCATCCTGTTGTAGTACCACAGACTGGGTACATACACATCCTCTGCTGCAGCTGCTGATCTTATGGAAGCCTGGACCTTATTAAGCTCCTTCCTATATGTGCTTCTCAGGCTACCAATTTTCTTCTCCAAAAACTCGATGTGTGCGTCGGGGACCTGCGTCTTCACAAATTGCAGCAGTTTCTCCAGCGATGCCTTCCTAGCTGGTTTATTGCGATATAAGGGGTTTTTAACCTCCCACAAATTTCTCATATCCCTGTATCTGTCTATGAACTGGCCCATGAATTCAGGGTCTTTGAATTGTTTCATAATTACTGAAACAAAACACAAGACCAAAACACTAATATCAGGCTAAACTCTCCTAATCTTATCCCAATATAGGCCTCAATCTGGAATGAGTATAGGTCACTGATGTCCAAAGTTAAAATGTTACCTTTGTTATAACGTTTGGCGCTTCCTCCACTCACAGATCGTACGTACGACACACGCGTGTTAGCTTTATATACACTGTGCATGCGTGAAACTCCACCCGCGTCGCCCGCCCCTGACGTTCTTTCTAGAATAATCCCTGCCCCTTCTCTTTCGGCGCAGTGAGAGACAACATGGCGGAGACACAGCAGGTGCATAATAGCAGTAACGAGGAGGAGGAAAGCCCGGAGCAAGAAACGTCCCAATCCTGAAGGAGAAGATTTAAGGCCTTCAATATGTCCTTTGGTGAGATGGTGGACATATTAAAGAGGGCCGACTATGATGGGAAGTATGGACCGAACCTAAACCCAAATGTGAGAAAGGCCAAGATCATGACTAAAGTCGTGAAGAGTCTGCGCCGGAATTTTGGGGTACGACGATCCAAGGAGCAATTGAGGAAACACTGGTCAGACCTGAAATTGAGGGAGCAGGATTAGTACAGAAGGATCAAGAAAGTGCTTCTAAAAAGTAAGTAGTCGTCGTGTGTTCCTATTATTATTATTACTTGCATGCTGCTCCATGTGCTTTTCTTTACTGTTGCACAGTTTAAAATGGCTACTTTCATGTTCATGGGCACAGTAATCGGTCATAATAAACATTGTTCGTTTGCCAACTAAATACGATGTTTTGGGCAGATACAGGGTTAACTACATTTGGTCATGCTAATTTGTATTAAAAGAAGTTTAGGACATTGTTGTCTAGATGTGTTTGTAACTAGAACAAATTTCAAACTTAATTCAGTGTAATGTAAGGAGAGGACACTTAGCAGCTGTTTACACATCTGGACTCAGGAGCACTAGTGTGGGACACAAGAACAAACTTTTTAAGGTGTCCCACACAGGTACTCCAGTGGATACTTGGGGTGTCTACATGTGTGAAACTTGTCCAAAATATTCAAGCTTGGCTAAGGGAATTAATCATGTCTTCAACTTGGTACTCTGCCCAAACAGACAATTGTACCCCACTTCCAAACAATGTTTCACATTCATATTTCTGGCCACAAATATCTGTGTGCTAAGTATACCTTTTGTTTCATTCTCATAGGGGAGAAAAGACTCGGGACGTCGGAGGACAACAGGAACCCCCCACCTCCGAAAGAAGGGGAACAGAGGACACCACAATCTGAGGATGTGGAGGAAGGAGAGGTGGAAGAGCTGATTGAAATTGTCACCACAACAGGTCAGTGTCTGACACCACAGATTCAGGTAATAGATGTATGCCTGCATATTTATAATACATGGTGTGTATTTTTATTTTAGGTGATGTGCAGGTTGTGGAAAAACAATCTACTCATTTCAACAGTGACATTGCACAACGGTTTATCCAGGACATAATGTGGTGTAGTCGGGATGTAGACCTTATCAATGAAAAAATCAAGGAGATTGAACAAAGACTGAAGAACATGATTGATGTACTAGGGAGAATCTAAATCCAAAAAAAGATTACACTTTTTTTTTTGACAAATTTCTCTAATAAAGTTTTAATACAGTTTAAAAGCCAAATTTGGAAGATGCACACAGTGTGTCAACATGTGCTATCTGCCATCAGGGGTTTTCAATGTACGCATTTTGTGGGTGCAACCCCTTCCTCCCAACTCTAGTAGGTGAGAGGAGGTTGCACCCCCAAAACACGTCCATTGATCCCCCATGATGGGAGATAGCACATGTTGACATTAGGTATGGGATCAGAAAGGAAATCCCCATTTTGACTCACAATTTGTGTGCATCTTCTAAATTTGGCTTTTACAGGGGTGACTTCACCCTCTCTGATGAAGGCAAGATCAAGATATTTTTCACAATATAATGTCTGATATTGCCTTCATTTTTGCAATGTTGAACCTTGTAAGTTCCAGAGTTGTGTATGTTATGTTTGTAAACATGCCTGTTTCTGTACTTTCAAAAATTTCAAGGTGAAACTTAAAAAAAAAAGATGTGTTTTTTTTACCACAAAATGTTTTAGATTGCACATGTGAATGTGCACGGAGTAAAAGGCTTTCTACTCAACAATGTGTGGCTTCTTCTTTCAATGCTCAATAACACTTTTTGTATTAAGTTGGTGTTTACAGTGACAGTGGTTGTTATTTAAATAATGTTAAAACCACTTGGCACTACAAATGCACTAGGAGAACCTAGGAGACAGATAAAAGAAACACAAGCAGTAAATCCAAATCAAGATTTTATCATATCAATTTTTTTTTTATCTTGAAAATATTTAAAAATTAGCTGGTATAGCAATGGCCCCCCTACCCATAAAATATTCCACATATTTTTCACGCACTTCATGTGCGCTTTGGGGGGGCAAGCCAGGACGGCCAGCTTCCAGGGCCGTCATTGGATTCTCATGAAGTCCGGCCTCAGGCCCAACTGTGGCAACATAACCAGGTGCATTTTGCTTTAAAAAGTTGTGCAGTATGCAGCAGGATAAAACAATGTGGTTACGTTTGTACTCCACCATGTTAATTGCTGTTAGAAATAAGTGGAACCGGCTGGCCATTATCCCAAAGGTATTCTCCACGACTCTTCTGGCTCCGGCCAGCCGGTAATTAAAAACCCTATTCTCTGGGGTGAGGGTCCTCTGGGGGAATGGCCTCATCATGTGATCACCCAGACCAAATGCTTCATCAGCTAAAAAAACAAATGGGAGTCCTTCCACGTTCTCTTCAGCAGGTGGAAATCCCAAGCCACCACTCTGGAAACGTCCATAGAACTCGGTCTGGGCAAAGACTCCACCATCTGACATCTGGCCATTCTTCCCCACGTCCACATAGAGAAACTCATATGTCACTGACACCACCGCCATCAACATGATACTATGAAACCCCTTATAGTTAAAATAGTATGAAATATGGGGATGATGTGGACGTGTTTCCCATCGATTGCCCCTCCGCAGTTGGGAAAGTCCCAACGATGAGCAAAATGGGAGGCCACAGTCTGCCATTCCTGTGGCGTTGAAGGAAACTGTGGAGTCAAACCAAAAAAAAAATTAGTAATTTTGCACATAGACATTGCAAGCAGATTAGACACAAACATTCATGGCCAACATCAATATAACATTTATTTTATTGAGTATTTAAAGACAAAAATATAAGGTCCACTTATCAGATGCCTCACCCCCTCTGATGGCCCATTGTAAAAAAATTAGGGGAGGTTCTAAATGAGTTTGGGAGCCAACAAAAAGCCTCTGCCACTCTGCCTAAATTTAAGGACAACAATAACATTTGGACACATTTTAGGGGGTGTTTAGGGTAAAGCACTACAATGGAGCTGACAAAATACATTAAGTGACTAGGCTAGGTGTATATGGGCCCAGGATAGCATGCTGGGGAGGTTAGTGAAGGAAAATATGCATGAAGGACAAAAAAGGAGCATTAAAAGATTACAGCATGCATGCGGATAAAGAGAACATTCACAGCATATTACAATTAAGGTAATTATGGAATGATGAAAGAAATACAATACATTAGCAAACATTAAATACATATAATGTGATGTTAAAGGAGAAAATTTACCCTAATATAGTCCTTCTGCAGGACCTGAATGATGGCAGAACAGGTCTCCGGAATAATGATCCCCAGAGCCTGGGGGGAGATGCCTGTAGAGAACTTGAGGTCCTGTAGACTTCTCCCCGTCACCAAGTACCGCAACTTGGCGACTAGCCTCTGCTCTGGAGTGATGGCTTGCCACATGCAGGTGTCCTGCTTTGTAATATAAGGGGTGAGCAAAGTCAACAAACAGTGAAAAACGGGGTCCGTCATCTGGAGAAAATTCCTGAAATCAACAGGGTTATTCTCCTGGATCTCACACAGCAAAGGCATATGAGAGAATTGGTCACGCAGGAGTAACCAATCCTTGGTCCATGAACTCCTCCCCACCCTGTTCATGGACTGGGTTTGGGTCAAAGTAAAAACCCCAACACCAAGCCCCTACACAGCACTAACTCTACGACGAGTACGTAACCGCAACATGGCTTCAAAACGGTCGACTGGTCAGAACGAACTAAACAGAACGCACTGAAGAACAGCAAGGCCTGTGAAGAGCGAGCTGAAAATCAGTAAAGAGAGGACAAGAACGCACTGGTAAACAGATACGAACTGACTACACGCACTGAAAAACAGATACAAACCCACAAGCACAAACTGAACAGCAGTAAAACGATCTGATAAAGCACGAGTCTGAAAAGCGTGAATCGTCTCTCACCAAACTTCTACTAACACAAGATAAACATGAGATCAGCAAAAGTAGCCCAAAGGGTGGTGCACTGGGTATTGAATTTCCTTTTTCTAGTCCCGTCGTACGTGTTGTATGTCACAGCGTTTTTGATGGTCTGAATTTGGTGTGACCGTGTGTACGCAAGACAAGCATTGGAAAAACCATCATAGCTTTTTCCGACCAAAATTCAGATTGTGTGTACGCAGCATAAGGCTAACCATTCAAATAACATGAAGTTTAATATGCATAATTTCAATTGCATGACTCTTTTTTTTTTTTAAATTCCTTTATTTTCAATAATGCATGTTGCAATTTGATGTACATGTTATCAAGATCTATAACATTTAATGGATAATATAAAACAGAAGTAGGGAGAGGACTTTAACAGAAACTGTCGTCGACAAAGATGTAACACATATACATTCCTCTTGTTTACACAATCTGTATGGTGAAGGCGGAGCCTGAGTGCATGGGAGGGTCTAATGTAATGATTATCTTAGTGCCCATTTACAAGCAATTCCCTGAGATATGCCTTGTATAAACTGATGACTCGTGTAATTATCCCTTATCGACAGGTAAAAGGGTAAACCAAAATAACAAAGAGAGAAACTCTCCACTGACCGGGGGTGGAGATATTCCTTGCCGATCAGTAGAGTCCGGCAAAGGGCAACTACCGTAATGTAATGTAGTCCATGATATTCAATATATCTGATCAGATCTTCCCTTAGCCGGAAGAGTATAGGGGGTTGTGTGAGAACCCAGGAGGAATGGGGGGGGGAGGGGAAGGGAAGAGGTAAAAAGTGGGAGACAATAGGGAGGGAGGAGCGAGGAAGATAGAGAGGAGAGGTGGAGTAGGAGGGGAAGTAGAAGAGGAAGGGGTGAAGAGAGAGGTAAAGAGAAGAGGTGGCGGTGCCACCCTCCAGTCAGGCGGGGCCCTCGTATCAGGGAGTGTCCACGCTAAGTCACCTCCCGGAGGTAGGCCTCGGAATGAATGAAGTGTTGCCAGGGGCGCCATGTCTCCCGAAAGGTTTCCTCCCTGTCATGCAGGGTGGCCGTAAGATCTTCCATGTCACGCAGTTCGTTAACCCTGGCATACCACTGGATCTTCGTTGGTGGGATTTCCGATCTCCAAAATAGAGGGATGCAGGCCTTAGCCGCATTAAGTAGTTGTATAGTGAGTGAAGCTTTATACTTCTTAATTGGACTTCTAGATAGGTGCAGCAAACAGGCCCCGGGATCTCCCTCCAGTGTGACACCCGTCAAATGCTCGACCGTATCTGTCACCTCTTGCCAAAAAGGTTTAATCTTGGGACAGTCCCAGAAAATGTGCAACATTGTTCCTTCTCCTGCTCCACAACGCCAACATAGACTTGGTACCTGCGGGAGGAACCTGTGAAGAGTGGATGGTACTCTGTACCATCTGGTCACAATCTTGTAGCATGCCTCCTGGACCCTTGTGGCTAGAGAAGATTTTTGGGCAAAATGTAAGATCTTTTCCCTTTGTGCTTCATCAAAATGCGCTCCTAATTCTGTCTCCCATTTAGTAAGGAAGGGGGGCACAAAGCCTTCAGCCGGGGCAATCAGAGAGAGGTAGATCAGAGATAGAGAGTGGCGTACGGGCTCTCTGCGGTGGCAGATACGTTCCAATTCCGTGAGTGGGCGTGGGGGACCTAGAGTCCGAGCGCTTCGGCGTAAAAAGTTACGCAGTTGGAGACCGCTCAGGAAATCCAATGGCGTGTCCAGGTCCTCTATTCCCGCGGCCGTCCTGAGCCGGCCACCGGAATCCAGGAAGTCGTGGAGGTGTGGCCATCTATCTCCCTCTGATAAGGCTCTATAAATCGGCCCCTGGCAGCCCGGCAAGAAATCAGGGTTGCCCAGGATCGGCACCATAGGAGAGGGAATGGGTGATATCAGGGTTTTACGAAAGGTTTCTCTGGCCACTCTCAATGTGTTTCCCAGAGTTGGGTGTTCGGCGATGATCTTCGGGATCGGAGTGGAGAGCCACGGCCAACTCCTAGCCGTACCACCGGAGTCCTCTATCTCCATAGTGACCCATTGTTTGGCCTCTGAGTGGCAGTACCAGTCTATTAGTCTGGTGAGATGTGTTGCCCTGTAGTAAGCTTTCACGTCTGGTAGTCCCACCCCTCCCCTGCGTTTTGCCATATAAAGTAGTTGTAATTTGATGCGTGGCTGCCTGTGTGACCAGACAAATTCTCGGAAAAGTGCGTCAATTCGCTTGAAGAAGGAGGGCGGGAGATGTATGGGGAGGGCCTGCAGAAGATAGAGTATCCTCGGGAGAGCTGTCATCTTGATGGCATTACAGCGTCCAAACCACGTTAAAGTGAGGGAGTGCCAACGCTGCAGGTCTGTTTTAAGTCTGTGTAGAAGAGTGGCAAAATTTGCTTGGTAAAGGTCGGCGGGGTCCGCGGTGATGGCCACTCCTAGGTACGGAATGGTATCGGTTGCCCAGTGGAACTGGTATTTCAAGCGCAATTGTCGGATATTTTGCGAGCTTAGTGTGATATTAAGCATGGAGGATTTAGACATGTTTATTTTAAATAGAGACAAAGCCCCGTACTCCCTCAAGGAATGAAGCAACATGGGGAGTGAGGCAATGGGGTCAGCCAGGAAGAAGATAAGGTCATCTGCGAAAGCGGCGACCTTGTGGGCTCCAGATGTTTTGCGGAAGCCCTCAACGTGGGGGTTGGCCCGTATCTTACTGAGCAGGGGTTCCAAGGTAAGTATAAAGATTAGAGGAGACAGGGGACAACCCTGTCTGGTACCATTCCGAGTGTTAAAATAACCCGACCTGGTTTCGTTGACCCTAACCGCCGCTGTGGGGTTAGAGTAGAGTGATAAAATCCAGCTGAGCATCGACGCCCGGAGACCAATGTGTTCGAGAGTAGCTCTAACAAACGTCCAGTCTACACGGTCGAAAGCCTTCTCCGCGTCAGTTGACAGCAGGAGAAGAGGTCATTGCGTGGTCCTTGCGGCATGTATGAGGTTCAGCACCCTAATTGTGTTGTCACGGGGGTTCCCGTTGGGGAACAAAGCCCGCTTGGTCTTTGTGAATTAGGTTTGGTATGTGTGGGAGCAATCTGTTCGCCAAGATCTTGGCAAATAGTTTCAAGTCGGTGTTTAGCAAAGCTATCGGTCGGTAGTTCCCACACCGAAGTAGGTCCTTTCCCTCTTTAGGGATGAGAGAAATGTAAGCCCTAAGGGAGTCTATGGGGAAGGAGTTACCTTTCGTGATTGAGTTAAGTGCATCCACTAGCGGTTTAGAAAGCGTCTCAAAGAAGGTTTTGAAATAGATTGGAGTAAGGCCATCAGGGCCTGGGGCTTTCTTAGGCTTGGAACTCGCCAGTGCTACCCCCAGCTCCTCCACCGTAATGGGGTCCTCCAGTTCTTCCACGGTATCGGCCGATAGAGATGGCATGCCAGAGGAGGCTAAATATTCGTGTGGGGTGGGTCCCCCAGTGGAGTTAGGGGCATCGGGAGAGGGTCTGTCTAGGTTATAGAGACCACTGTAAAACGAACGGAATTCTTCCGCCATTTCTGTTGAGGTGGAGACCCTCCAACCCGAAGGGGACAGAATGTGGGGGATGAAAGTTTTGGTGCGGGGACCGCGTAAAGCTCTGGCTAGAAGAGAGCCAGGTTTGTTAGAGAATTCGTACATTGTGCGACGTGACCATGCTAGCCTCTCTTTAGTTTTATGCAACAGAAGCGAGCGAAGCTCTTCACGTGCTTTAAGTAACTCCTGGTATACGGAGCGAGCTAGGCTAGACTTATGTGAACATTCAAGGGTCTTAATCTGAAGAAGAAGTTATTCAGTTCTACGGATTCTTTCCCTCTTGAGACGTGCCCCAATGCCTATCAAAATGCCCCTGATAACTGGCTTGTGCGCCTCCCACATCACCAAGGGGTTGGGGACCGAGGCTTCATTAAGTGCAAAGTATTCCTGTAGTTTGGCTTGAATCTCAGCGCGGGTCTCTGCAGATTGAAGCAGTGACTCGTTCAGTCTCCACGAAGGTGGAGATTTAGACATTGGTCCCATTTGGAGCGTCAGGTGTATTGGGGCATGGTCCGAAAAGGAGATGACATCTATGGATGAGTCCACCACCCTTGGCAGGTCCTTATGGGAAAGGAGCAGGTAATCTAGTCTTGAGTACGAATGATGAACTTGTGAGAAGTATGAGTAATCCCTGTCCCTGGGGTGTAAGAGGCGCCAGGGGTCCATCAAACGAAGTGAGTGAAGATCAGATTTAATTCGTTTAAGGCGGGCGTATGAGAGATGGGAGGCACCCCGCGAGGTATCCAACAGGGGATCAATCGCAAAGTTCATATCGCCCCCAAAAATGAGCATCCCCTCCGTAAACTCAAGCAGTTTGGGTATCAGCCCACGCAGGAACTGTGCGTGGTCGGCATTGGGGAAATAGATATTGGCAAGAGTGACCTGAACGTCAAACACCTTTCCCTTAATCAGGAGAAAGCGGCCCTGGGGGTCCGCCTGCTGCGCCCCGAACTCCCAAGGTACAGATTTTGCCACTAAAATGCTAACCCCCTTAGATTTGGAGATAGGTGAGATACTGTGGTATGCCGTCGGGAACAGATTGTTAGTTAGTTTAGGAATATGCTCGCCATGAAAGTGGGTTTCCTGTAGAAAGGCAATTTGGGTTTTAGTTCTGCGTAGGTCAGCTAGGAGCTGAGAACGCCTTTCCGGGATATTGAGACCCCGTACATTAAGGGAGGTCACCTTTAGGAGAGCCATTGTGGCAGCCGGGGCACTGAGAATCGTTGACAGGATGAGGAGGACAATCACTTTTAGTTCAAGTTCACGCCCCCACCCAACTAGAGAGTAACAGCACCGGGGAAGAGGGGGGGACAAAGAAGGAGATGACAGGGTCAGAGAGAGAGGAGAGGGGGGTAAGTAAGGGGGGGGGGAGGGGGAAGGAGGGGGGGAGCAATCTAAGTTAGTCAAGTAACTACTCTATGAGCTCCCGGCTGAGACACAGAAGGAAATGTGCAGCAACCGGGAGGTCGCCCTAAAGGGGGGTGGTCGATGCGGCGAGGTGCGCAACAAAATAGTTATTGCTATCACCTATGTAAGCAAGAAAAGCAATGTAAAAAGGTACTTTTGGGAGTGGTAGGGAGATGCACTGAGTGGGGGGCCTTCAGAATCAGAAACATTGAGAAAAACAATACATTAACCATCGTAAATAAAGTGTGATTTACCACAAATCTGGGCATAACATCCATAAACGCAACTGTGTTTAAGGCTAGTAAGTGCAACTAGGTAGACCTCTATCATCTACGACCTACTGGCGTTGACGCATTGCAGAGGCGGCCGAGGACAGAGGACCCCTGGGGTCAACTCGCCCTTCTCCTAGACTGGACCAGGAGGGAACCCCCACCGCCCGACTGTCAGTGCGCCAAGGCAGCATGGCCGGATGTGAATCATGAAAAACATGCATGCACCTCCTCTTCAGCGTCATCGTTCACATCAAATATACTCGGATGGATTGCATGAAGTCTAGCCTGCATCAAAAATGCAACATTTATAACAATGCGTCCCCCCTCCCCCCACCCCTGTCCAAAATTAAGAACTAACCCATAGAAAAAAGGAGGCACCTTCAGGAAAACAAAAATAAAAATGGTGTCTGATGAAAAAAAAGGGGGTCCTGGTGCGTGGGTTTAAATGTTCCTGGGAGGATCGCCATAGAGGGGAGAAGGAGCGGGGCACCTGCCCACATGAGGTACTGAAAGTCTTACCGAAAACCGAAAGGTAGCGTGCGTTTAGTCCTCGGATGATGTTGGATGGGCTCTTCTGACTTCTCTGTTTGGTGGGCGAGATCTTGAGCGTCGAAACCTCTGCTGTCTGGGTGGTGCTGAACCTTGTGGATCCTGGGAGAGCAGATAGTCAAACCAGTTGGGCACCTCAATCACTGACCTGGAAATGAAATGAAAAAGGGCAGGGAGTTGGTCTGGCGTGCGGAGGTAGAATTCCGCCCCCTGCCTCTTGACAATAAGATGGAAGGGGTGACCCCATCGGTAGGTGGCATCAGCCTCGCGGATAACTTCCAGTAGGGGTCGCATGAGCCCACGCATGGCGCGTGTTTGTCTGGAAATGTCAGGGAAAATCCTGATGGGAGCCCCGTCAAAGTCTATTGGGCCCTTTTCCCAGGCAAGGCGAAGAATGTCCTCTTTAATAGTGAAAAAATGCACCCTGCATAATACATCACGGGGAAAGTCCAGTTCGGATGATGATCTCTGTGCGGAGGGCGGGGGTCTGGGGCCTGGAATACGATGCACCCTGTCCAGTTCCAGGTCAGCTGTCGGTGGTTTGCCCAGAACCTGGTTTAGGATGGCGACCACTGTGGATCGGAGGTCTGGGCCCATGGTGGCTTCTGGGATCCCCCTTAGGCGCAAATTGTTCCGCCTGCTCCTATTCTCGCCATCGTCCAGGCGCAGCTGAACATCGACAAGATGGCGGCGGAAGGCCCCGTACTCCGACTCCAGTGTAGTGAGGCGCGCTTCTGTGGTAGTTTGGGAGGCTTCGATCGTGGTGACTCTCTCCTCGACAACATCCACTTGCTGTTTTAGGTCATGCAGTTCTCTGGTTAGTGCGTTGACAATAGAAGTGGCCATGGCGTTTAAGTCCTGTTTGGTGGGGAGGCCTGACACTATGTCTCTCAGAGAGCCTTCAACTAGGCCGCTCAGGTCACCAACGTTATCTGGAGGCAATAGGGTGTCAGCAGTTATGAGAGCCGGGGACACTATAGGAGAGGGTGCTCTGTGCGGTAGGGGGGGAAAGTCCTCCTCCGCTGTGGAGGTAATTGCAGGAGCGCCCTTCTTACTTGTGGATGCAGCGCCCGCCATGCTGACTCGAGGCGGCGCCATCTTGCTCCGTCCCGCCGGCGAGGAAACCTGCTGTTGCCGCAGAAAGTAGTGTGAGATTTCAGGTCCCCTCCATTCCTCGTTGACCGGTGGGTGCCTGCGGCCCCCTGGCATGAATGGATGGCTTAGCTGATTGGTGCTACGGGTGATTCATGGCCCGTTTCAGTGCAGAGCTCCCGGCGACGCGTCCTCACGCTTCCATAGCTAAGCCACGCCCCCCCCTTTACTATATTTTGCGCTGGAATTCCTGCGTCTCATTCAGGTGTTAGGGGGCCCAAGCCAGGCAGTAGTGAGCAAGTGAGTGAGGGAGCCTGTCTGCAGGGTCAGGGGTAGTCAAGCAGTAGGTATGGTGCAGTGTGTGTCCCTTTAACAGTCTTTCCTCTCACCTGCAGTTATATGATGTAGAAGCTGTCCACTTCAGGCCTCCACAGGCTTATCAGAGTATGCAGCCCAGCCGGCTCCCCCCACAATCAGGAGGACAGGGGGTGAAGGTGCTCCAGAAATTGTTCCTCTGCACAGGCAGATGTCCCCCACCGTCTCAGGGCCTCTTCCTCCAGGCCAGCAGGATCCGGATCTCCCCGATGGGTCCGGACCTTATGGGAAGGCCGCGATTGCGGCCTAGTTACACGTGGGGGGGGGAGAGACCAGGCCCAGAGCACGGCCTATTTGCAGTCCAGGGTCAACTCACCCACCCCCGTCCTCAGTCCACAGCAGCCGGCTATGTGCAACAGCAGGGGCGATCGCGCCAGGGGACTCCCGGCTCGCTGCGCGGCCCGTCAGGAAAGAACGCGGCTTTGGCCTAGTCGAGCGGGAGCGCACAGCGGCGCCGATCGCGGCCCGGGAGCAGAAATCCTCCTCGCTCCTCACTTGACAGGGAGTGCCTGGGTCCCCCCCGATCAGCTGGGGTGAAGGTTGTGGGCAATTAGGGTCGATGGATCTGGATTTGGAGTTCGGATGAGCGGAGCTCTCAGAAAAAGCCGCCGCTCACAGCGCCATCTTGGCCACGCCCCCAATTGCATGACTCTTAATTTAAAATAGTATAGAATAGATAAACAATGTCATGTATTACAACCAAAGAAATCAATGATCAAGGAGGATATTGGTGTTCTGATAGATCACAGACATAATTATAGCATGCAATGTCAAGCTGTAGTTTCTAAAGCAAGCAAAATACTTTCTTGTATTATAGGAGGTATAGAAACCAAAGGGGACATAGTTTTGCCTCTGTACAAAGCATTAGTAAGACCCCAACTGAAACATGCAGTTCAGTTTTGGGCACCAGTTCACAACAAGGTTATTGGAACTAGAGAGAATGCAGAGAAGGGCAACTGTCATGGTCAGGGTTCAGGCTTGGAGACCAGTAGCTATAGCAGTAGAGAGGCTCCCACCGACCACCAGCAGGATAGGTACACAAACAGGTCTCCCTGGTGGATGACTCGGACCTAAGGCGTGAGGTCCAAGAACTGACTGGTATTTACCAGAGCTTCTCATGTTGGAGATGGTTTATGCTGTGTGTTAGTACCAGGTTGTGTACCTCAGGATCGCCCTACTGGGAGGTGAACAAGCCGGGGTCCAGTGTCAGATATAGCAGGTAGGGATCAAGCAGACCTGTAGTCGGTAAACATTCCAAAAGTCGGTAACAAGTGGTTGCAGGTTGGGATCAAGCAGAAGCATAGTTGAGGAACAAACTGAAGGTCAATAATAAATGGTAGTGGAGATAAGGACAGCTGCAAATATGCAAAGGGGCAATATATCTGCTGGAGAGAGCACAATAATCTGGCCCACAGGACGTGCAAAAGCAGGACTTAAATAGGAAGTTATGGGAGGAGCAAGGAGTTCAAGGTTTGCCAACAACAAGAGACAAGGCAAGATTGTCCCCAGGGATCGCCACCTAGAATGAGATTGCCTTGTTTCAAGTTATCAACCTTCCTAAAAAGTTGTCTAAGAAAACTGAGTTGTCTGGTGTTGGGGCCATATACGTTGACCAGGGTGTATGTGGCTTGGGTGATGGTACAAGTAAGTATTAGGTATTGGCCCTACAGATCAGCATAAGTGTGGTGGTGCTGGAATTGAAGTGTATCTCGGATAGCCGTCAATACGCCATTATTTTTCTTTGGGCTTGAGGTGAGATAGACCGTGTCATAGTATGAATTATGGGGTTTTTGATTCTGCAAAATGCATTTCTTGTATGAATATATAATGTCTGTGCCTTGTTTGGAAATTTCCCTTTGAAGGTTAGCCCTTTTTTGTGGGCTGTTCAGGCCTTTAACATTTAAGGAAGTCAGTTTCATTGGCATTATAAGGCAGTTGGTGAGGTCTCTTAGTAAAAAGTCAATGCTATTAGGCATAGGAAAAGTACTCTCTATGAGCAATTATTCGCAGAGGAATGTGGTCTTTGAGCATCCAGGTAAAACAGGAAACTGGAGGCTGGTGTGGGTTAGGGAGGGAATAAAAAGAGGGAACCCGTTACCAATACAGCTTCAATGTGCAGTAATACAAACGGGGGGGGGGGGATTTCATTCAGCTGGGTCCAATAGGTCGGAGGCAGTGGATTGAAAGTTAGGCTTAGGGGATGTATTGATCCGCTGCGGCCCATCTGGGTATCAAGTTGGGGTCATTTGGGCGAACAGGTTAATTCAGGTGTCCTGAAGGGACCAGTTGGCTTCCACTTTAGAAGGAGGAGGATAAGGTGGTCTGGGGCTTTCCTCAGGAATTTTGGGAGCTTGTGTGCTCTGTCAATTTCCAGATCCCTGTCAGTCAGGTCGGGGACCAATGCATGCATTAGTGATTATAGGAATTGTACCAGCTCCGGTTGTTGTACTGATTCTGGTACATTGCGGAATTTAATGTTATTCCGGCGAGAGCGGTCCTCGAGGTCTTCCAGCTTAAGGTTAATTGACTGCAGCTCATCCTCATGCTCTGTGTATACATCCACCATGCCATTATGTGTAAGGAGGTCAGACATCTTGCTTTCAATATGGTGAAGTCGCTGATCCTGTTGTACCGCAGTGGCCAGAGAGGACACTGCAGCTGTGAGGTCTGAGTACAGTGTCTGTTTAAGGGAAATCAGCATATTTTTCATTGTTTGCTCAGAGATGGGCTGGTCTGAGACAGGGAAATTGTCTATGGCTGAGGGGTGTTGGATGTTAGGAGAAGGCAAGGTGAAGGGTATACTGTGACTTTGCCCTGGGTTGTCATCTTCTCTCCTAGGTTTGGATTTCACTGGAGAGTCAGAGGTAGGTGAGCAGGGCGGGGAGTACTCACAGTTAGTTGTCACTTGTGATGAGAAGCCTGGGTGTTGTGGTGCACCGCAGCCAGCATGACAGCCTGCCTGTGTTTGCCGCCGGCGCCATCTTGGCCACGGCCTGCTCCGGCCGGTGGGAAGAGGCTCGTCAGATTTTGAGGCATTTTTGTTTCCTCTGCTTGATCATTGTGTCCAGATGCTGTCCGACCCTCAGGGGGGATTTTTGTGTGATTTTGAGTCCGTTCGCCGTGCTGTAGAGCTGCTAAAAGCCGGGTGCGGTATGGCGCAGGGAGATTATGCAGCCATCCGCGGTATCGGCAAGCCATGCCCCCAACTTTTTCCACCTTTAATGTGATCTATAAACTGTACAACTCATTTGAAAAACCAACTGAAATCTTTTTTTTGGGGGGGAATAAAAAACTAAAATAATGTGGTTGCATAAGTGTGCACACCCTTGTTCAACTGGGGATGTAGCTGTGTTCAAAATTGGTTGTATACCCATTCTTATGACTTTTTTTATTTTATTAGCAATTGCAGTGTTTAAAATTATTTGCCATATATAATTTTGTCTTTACCTGCATGCCTTGCAAGTTTTCACTATATTAGTTTGTGATGACGTCGCCCCGCGCATGTGCTGTATCTTCTATCTTTCCGGCAAGCCGAGACCCTGCCGGAAAAATGCTGTGTCTATGTCGGGGCTGCTTCATTTCCTGTTGTCGACGTCACCCCTGACATCCTGCGATGCTTCCTCCTAATTTTTCCCCAAGAGGATACTCGCAACGTCACAGGGTTGAGGAGACACAGATGGAGCATTGCTATTACTGCGCATGCATGGGATTACGGAGACAAATATGTGCTGCAGGCGGAAATAAATAATAATTCAGATGCGGAAGACCACAGTTGAGATGGCGCTGGCTATTATGAAGAAGCAGCGTTTCGGATAAATACAATATTTACAGTAAGAACTATTTTTATGCTTACTCCTAGTGCCCATTTGAATCCAAATGTATAGTTATTTTATAATATTGTTAAAATCGTTTTTCTTTCGGAGGGTTTACTACCGCTTTAAGCAATCACATTCAAACTCATGTTAAATAGGAGTCAGTACACACCTGCCATCATTTAAAGTGCCTCTGATTAACCCCAAATAAAGTTCAGCTGTTCTAGTAGGTCTTTCCTGACATTTTCTTAGTCGCATCCTACATCAAACTCCATGGTCTGCAGAGAGCTTCCAAAGCATCAGAGGGATGGTCGGGGAGGCAGCCAAGAGGCCTACAGCAACATTAAAGGAGCTGCAGGAATATCTGGCAAGTAATGCCTATGCGGTACATGTGACAACAATCTCCCATATTCTTCATATGTCTGGGCTATGGGGTAGAGTGGAAAGACGGAAGCCTTTTCTTACGAAGAAAAACATCCAAGCCCAGTTAAATTTTGCAAAAACACATTTGAAGTCTCCCAAAAGCATGTGGGAAAATGTGTTATGGTCTGATGAAACCAAGGTTGAACTTTTTGGCCATATTTCCAAAAGATATGTTTGGCGCAAAAACAACACTGCACATCACCAAAAGAACACCATACCCATAGTGAAGCATGGTGGTGGCAGCATCATGCTTTGGGGCTGTTTTTCTTTAGCTGGAACAGAGGCCTTAGTCAACGTAGAGGGAATTATGAACAGTTCCAAATACTAGTAAATTTTGGCACAAAACCTTCAGGTTTTGCTAGAAAGCTGAACAAGAAGAGGAATGTCATCTTTCAGCATGAGAACGACCCAAAGCATATACATCCAAATCAACAAAAAAATGGCTTCACCAGAAGAAGATTCAAGTTTTGGAATGGTCCAGCCAGAGCCCAGACCTGAATCCGATTGAAAATCTGTGAGGTGATCTGAAGAGGGCTGTGCACAGGGGATGCCCTCACAGATTTGGAGTGTTTTTGCAAAGAAGAGTGGGCAAATATTGCCAAGTCAAGTTGTGTCATGCTGATAGACTCATGCCTAAAAAGACTGAGTGCTGTAATAAAATCAAAAGGTGCTTCAAAACAAAGTGTTCGTTTAGGGTGTGCACACTTATGCAACCATATTATTTTATTTTTGTATTTGTATTTCTCTCCACCTAAAAGATTTCAGTTTGTTGTTCAACTGAGTTGTACAGTTTTTAGGTCACATTAAAGTTGGAAACATTTCTGAAATGATTTATCTTTGTCTCATTTTTTTTACATCACAGAAACCTGCCATGTTAACAGGGGTGTGTAGACTTTTTATACCCACTGTATATAGGAAAATACTATATAAAAAATCATAAGTGGCAACTCACAAGATGCAGTGTGCCTTCAGGAACCAGGAAGCAGATGCCACTGTCAGGAGCTGTGTAAGACACCAGAAACAAAACCGGAAATCCTGGAGCCAGCCATTGACTGCCTAGTGACATCACACCTGGGGGGGGGGGGGGCACAGCATAGGGAGCATAGCTACATGTTTTGGAGTGTAACTTCTCCTTTTTCAAGTCTCCTGACAGCAGCATCTGCTTCTTGGCTCCTGAAGACACACTGAGGCTCAACAGCAAACTGCATTGGGTGAATTACATGCTTTATCCTTATGCATCTTGTGAGTTGCCACTTGTGATTTTTAATTAAGTCTTTTCCTATATACTGCACTTAGTTGGTGCCATCTGCTGTTCCCTTTAATCAATTTCTCCTGAATCTCCTGTAATATTGTTAATCTGTTGGTAACAGCAGGAATTAGGCTTCATGTACACCTGAACTACTTTGACCGCCAGCTGTGGGAAAACGCAAAATGCGCACCCTGATTTTACGCATTTTGCGGCCGGCAGTCAATACTTTCCTATCCTAAACTAATCTTTTGCATTCCGGAGAGAGAGGTTAGGGGAAGTCGAACCCTCCCTAACCGCAGCAGCTCCTAAACAATCCTAAACGCCTATGTGTGCATGGACACTAGGCTTTTATGGAGTTGAGTTTAGGAGCTTTGGCAAAAAAAATGCCAAAAGCTCCTAAACTCAAATTTAGGAGCTGCTAGTGTACATGGAGTCTTTGAGTAGAGATAGGGAAATCAGGAATAATAACTTGATGAAACCCATTATTTAAGAAAAAAGCACTTTGAGAAGTGAAGCTATGTTTAGAATTGTTAGTAAACTTTGCAGTAGGAAGATCGTCCATCCAGTCATCCTGAAGATAGCTTACAAAGCACTGAAGGTGCTGCTCCAAAGTTTAATTGGTCCTCTTGGTCTAACCATTAGACTGAGGATGGAAAGCAGGAGACAGTATTCCATACTCCTCGGTCAGACACCACATCACCAAGAATTCCATGTAAATAAGTGTATGCCTCAAAGGGGTTAAGACTCTACAAGGTAATGGGGTACCATCATCCTACTGATTCCTCTATACACAAGGAATAGCACAAATTATGTAATAAAAAGTTTTGCATTTTATTGATACAAAATTTAGTTTAAAAAAGGACACATAAAACAAAAGGTGCTGGCAATAACATTCTAGTTGCGTTAATATTGCTGGTGATGAGGTATCTTCAGGTTGATCCCAAGGACACAGGATGTAATTAATTCTTGATGTACAACAAATCCTCTACGTGTTTCACAGTGACAACCGCTTCTTCAGGAGGAATTAATTACTATCTGTAATAAAGCAGGTAATAAATTGGTAAATACGAAATAGTAAACATTGGTGGTGGGAGAAGGGACTGTCATTTTGTTTCTTACCCACTGAGGGCCAGCAGCCAAATATAGCAGCGAAAGCAGGGGAACCCGAAGGTACTCCCCCACGGCGGACACGGGATAACCACAAGCACGTATATATAAACTGTTCAGGGTAGAAACTTACTATATTGCATAACTAGTATGTGTCTATTTATCTCACTCTATTGTGAAACCAGGAAATATCTTTGCAAGATTTACCTTGAAGTGGTCCTTCACCCCAATAGGGTGTGGCAGTGGCTGTGGTTAAATACCTCTTCCTCCAGGTTAATTCATGAGACTATTTTGCTGCTATATAGGTTTGTCTATTTTTGATAACATATATGCAGCCTCTTCAATTTTTTGGTCTTATATTCTTCTTTTTCTTTTGTGTTTTCTCTCCCTTTGTCCCCCCCCCCCCCCTCTCCCCTTTCCTGTCCCCCTACTCACATTCTCCTCTCTTTTTCTTTCATTTTCCCTTTTTCCTCCCCTTTCTCACCTTGGTTGTCCCTAACTTTTTCTTTTCCTTTGGTATTGGCATTTATTCTGTTTCATTACTTTCCTGTCTTCACAATAGAGTGAGATTAATAGACACATATTTGTTATGCAATATAATACGTTTCTGCCCTAAACAATTTATAAATACGTGCTTGTGGTTGTCCTCCGTGTCCACCGTGGGGGAGTACCTTTGGGTTCCCCTGCTTTCGCTGCTATATTTGGCTGCTGGCCCTCATTGGGTAAGCAACAAAATTACAATACCTTCTCCCACCACCAATGTTTACTATTTTGCATTTACCAATTTATTACCTGCTTTATTACAGATAGTAGTAATTAATTCCTCCTGAAGAAGCAGTTTTCACTGTAAACCATGTAGGGAATTTGTTGTACATCAAGAATTATTTACATCCTGTGTCCTTAAAATCCACCTGAAGATACCTCATCACCAGCAATATTTACAGAAACCAGAATGTTATTGCGAGCACCTTTTGTTTTATGTGTCTGGACATGTGTCCTTTTTTAAACTAACTTTTGTATCAATAAAATATAAAACTTTTTATTACATAATTTGTGCTATTCCTTGGGTACTGAGATAGTCCATTTTCCCACACTGGGGGTCTTGTGGGGGTAACCCCTGGCTAAACCAATATTGCAAAGAATTCCATGTAGTTTAAAGACTTATCCAACCATAATCTCCATAGTTTGTTGAGCAGAGGATACCCCCTTAGCAGGTATTAAAGGAGTCATCATAGTGAGACAGTCATCGACTATCGAGATAGTGGTCATCTGTTTCGAGGGAGGATGATCAACCACAAAGTCCATTGAAATTGACCCGCAAGGGGGGAGTGTCCTAGCTGTGGAGTGGGGTGGATGCCTCTGAGCTGAGCTCTGGACTGCGCGGGCTTACACCCATTATTAAACTGGTCCTGTGGGAATAATTTGTGCTCCCCATCCCCTCCACCTCCTCTTCTTCCCCCAGCATGGCACCAGCCAAGATGACCCCCAAGTCGGCTCCACAGAAGGATGCTACGGCCACTTCTTAAACCTCCGCTGGCACACTGCAGTTGTCACGGCGCTCCCCATCCCCTACTGCAATCTTTCCCTGCTAAGGAGGATCTGATCACGTGGGCTACTGAAATCAAGGCTGCATTGAAGACTGAGGTGGACTCTCTTGAGTAACAAGTGTCCTCCACATTATGCCCTGTACACACCATTGGACTTTCCAACGGAAAATGTGCGATCAGAGCTTGTTGTCAGAAATTCCGACCATGTGTGGCTTCCATCTGACTTTTTCCAACGGAATTTCCGACACACAAAGTTTTAGAGCTGGCTCTAAAATTTTGCAATAACAAAATCCGTTTGCGTAAATTCTGAGCGTGTGTAGACAATTTCAACACACAAAGTGCCACGCATGCTCGGAATCAAGCAGAAGAGCAGCACTCGCTATTGAACTTAATTTTTCTCGGCTCATCGTACGTGTTGTACGTCACCACATTCTTGATGTTCGGAATTTCCAACCAACTTTGTGTGACCATGTGTATGCAAGACAAGTTTGAGCCAACATCCGTCAGAAAAAATCAGATGGATTTTGTTGTCGGAATGTCCGATCGTGTGTACAGGGCATTACACTGCAACTGAGGGGGGGAAATTGTTAAAACTGGGTAAGGAGCAGCAATATATGCCTTATCCCTGAAGCGACCCCAGGTCCCGACCGCAGAATGACCGTGATGGCGATACTTAACAAAGTCTTGGAGAAATTGCCCAAGGACCCCATGGAGCTTGACAGGGTGAACAGGGTGGCTGGCCTAGGAAATTAACTGCCTGCCCATCCTCAAGATGTGCTGTGTAGGGTGCATTTTTTTGTTCTCAAGGAGATTATGAGACAGTTCTGGCGCCTGGGCTCTGTGGAATTTGATGACGTGCAAGTTACTCTACTACCTTTCTATCTTTCCAGAGCCACCCTCTCTATTCCAAGAGTGGTAAAACCTTTCCTCAACCTCAAACAAGAGCTCGGGGCTCTTCACAGCTGGGGACAACTATTTCACATTATGACCTGCAGGAGTGGCTCAACTTTCCAGTTACACACTGCAGACCAACTGCCTGCTCTTTTTGACTTTTTGGGCGCTGACCCCATTGAAGTGCTTAACTGGCCCAATCTCCCAGAGGAAAACATACAATGGTCCATGCCTTAAAGCCTCCCCCAGAGGTGAAGGTGCTCTAGGTCTCACTGTTCTAGAGATCACCCTCACTCCCAAGTTGCTGTACAGTAGACATATGTTCTATTAGTTTGGCAATAAATCTGGTAGGCTCTTGTATATCTATAAACAAGTAATCCATGCTCTCTCCCACCTCTTTTGCCTTGGCAAGCCTACCAAAATAGCCTCTACCTACTTTCTGTCCCAGGCCCACTAGCCTTTATTCTCCTGTCCACTTCTTTTGAATGTAAATGTATTTCTACTGCTTCTATAGGGCATGGTCTTTCTGTGGCCTACAGAGAGTTGGTGGAGGACTCTGGAGGACTATGTTACCCTTTTCCTCACTTCATGGGAGAATAATCTTGATTTGTAATTGACTCCTTAACAAAGAGCATTTATTCTCTTTTTAAAAAAAAACACAAATCTTCTATCTCCTCAAGGTTGCAAGAGAGTGGGTACAAACATCTAGCTCAGTGGTATAGGGTTCCTGTGAGGCTGCACCAAATGTTCCCTAATGTCAGCCCCAATTGCTGAAGATGTGGCACAGCCAGGGGTTTGTTCCTCCACATTTTTTGGTTGTGTCCAACCTTTTTGGCGGGATGTTTGCGCCCTGATTCACGATATTCTAGACTTGGAACAGAACACAGCAGGATGCCTTTTGCACCTAAGCTCCTTTTTCTAAATGTAAATACCAAAATTCTCTGGTGAGGCACCTCATTAATGTGGCCAGGGCATGTATCTCAGCACTTTGGAAGTCCCCATCACCTCCCTCCAAGCAACAATGGATAACATTGGTGAACTATATCATGCATATGGAGGACCTCACCTCATCCCTGAGGAGACAGGAAACTTCCATAAAATATGTTTTTTTTATCCAGTTCACCTTCACAGAGAAACACTGTGATCTGCTTGCACCAACTAAAAGTGAACGGATCAGTGTGGGCTTTGGAGGGACTGATGGTTCCACTTGCTCCCCTCCCCTCTTTTTTTTCTCTTCCTCTCCCCCCCCTTTACATCTTCCTAATCTCTTCCTTTCCCCTCCATTGTATTATTATTATTAAACAGGACTGATAAAGCGCCAACAGGTTACGCATCGCTTTACAACATAAAAAGGAGACAGTATAGTTACAATACAATAAAATACAAGAGGGTAAAGAGGGCCCTGCTCATAAGAGCTTACAATCTGGTGGGGTGGGGCAAGTGGTACAGAAGGTTGTAACTGTGGGTGATGAGCTGATTGAAGTGATAAACGATTAGTTGGAGGCATGATAGGCTTCCATGAAGAGGTGAGTTTTTTAGGGATCGCCTAAAGGCAGCCAGAGTAGGAGATAGCCAGAAAGATTGAGATAGAGAGTTCCAGAGGATGAGAGAGGCTCTGGAGAAGTCCAGGAGATGAGCATGGGAGGAGGAAACAAGGGAGCTTGAGAGCAGGAGGTCTTGAGAGGAGCAGAGAGGACAGTTTGGATGATATTTGGAGAAAAGATTGGTGATGTAGCTCGGGACAGAGTTGCGAATGGCTTTGTGTGTCCTTAGTATTTTGAATTTAATTCGCTGGGCAATCGGAAGCCAGTGTAGGGATTGGCGGAGAGGGGTGGCAGACTTTTAGCAGTTGGTAAGATAGATTAGTCTGGCAGCAGCATTCATGATAGACTGAAGAGGGGATAGCCTATGGAGAGGTAGGCCTATGAGAAGGGAGTTGCAATAGTCAAGGGGAGAGATATAAAGGGAGTGAATGAGTAGCTTGGTGGTTTCAATAGTTAAAAAGGGGTAAGTTTTAGAGACATGAAGTCTACAAGCATTTGACAACGATTGGATTTGGGGCTGAAAGGAGAGGTCAGAGTCTAGGATTAAACCTAATACTTTGACTTTAGGGGAGGGATTGATGGTTGCATTATATACCTCAATAGAAAAGTCATAAAGAGGGGCACGGGCAGGGGAAAATATTATCATCTTAGTTTTAGAAAGATTTAGTTTAAGGAAGTGGTGTGACATCCATGCTGATATGTCAGTTAGTAATGTGAGAGGAGACTGAAGGAGTGAGGTGAGGAGTGGACAGGTAGATTTGGGTGTCATCGGCATAGAGATGGTATTGGAAGCCGCTTTGTACTCTTTTCCTTCTTTTAAAAATTGCCCCCCCAAGGTCTTGATGGAACAGGGATTGGTTGGAGTAACCCCAAGGGAGATGATCTGGGTGTCTTATTAAATGCATAGGTCAAACGCAAGGTCACATAGTTTGTGATATCTTTCTTGTAACCAGGCTATCAAAAGGAATATGATAAACGTCTTCCGTCTTAGAATCCCCAGCAAGCTTAAAGGGGTTGTAAACCCTTGTGTTTTTTCACCCTGCATCCCTAGGGGGTTATACGATGCAGGGAGGAGCTACCAGCGCTGCCGGGGGACCCCAGAAGTCAGGGATCGGGGCCACTCTGTGCAAAACAAACTGCACAGTGTAGGTAAGTATGTTTGTTATTTGAAAAAAAAAACGAAGCTTTACAATCACTTTAAAGTCATCCACCAAACTGAGAGCTTCAAACCGAACCGATTCAGGTACATAGAGACAATATGCTTGAGCCCAAAAGCTGTTATTGTATTAAAGGTTAATGTCCCTAGGAGGATGATTGAAAAGTTGGTCATTCTCATAAGCCTTACCATTCCTTGACCCAGGTTAATACGAGATAATAAAACTGAACCTGGGAGGCGCGTGCGCGGAGCGCTCGGAAATGGCCGCTTGACTCCGAGGCTCTGTCCCACTCCGGCCATCTGACTCACCTGGCAGTGAGTAGACAGAGCCGAGACACACGAGTCCAGGCTCCTCCGATACCGGAGAGTCCCGGGAACACACGGATGTTGAAGGGTGGGTGTGAGAAGGGACCTTTCCTATCAATTAGCAGCTGTCTCCCGGGCCCAGGCAAATCACAAGATGGCGGCCGGCGCGCTGCCTGAGGCAACAGTGGAGATGGAGGACACGGATGCCGGCATTGAGCCATCCATGCCGGATTACAATCAGCCAGGACGCTCCACAGTGAGTAACCTCAGCAGCCCGGTCCCCTCACCAGCCTCCACAGAATCTCTCATAGAGAGAACACTAGATGACCTCCTATTATCCCCTTTGGGAGACACAGACAGAAGCCCTGGGCGGCAGGATGGTGTGACTCTTTCCAGAGGACTGGCACAGACAGCAACACAAATTACCTCTATTATCCAAGCTGACCTCCACAATTTGGGTGCTAGAATAGAGGCTATTGAGCAGAAAACAGAACATACCATAGCAAGAGCTAATCAGAATACCTCCCGCATACAAGACCTGCAAGATCAATTGGAATCAGCACATGAGAAAATCGATGATCTGGAAAATAGAACCAGACTATATAATTTTAGGGTCAGAGGCCTTCTAGAATCTGTTAAAGACACTTCTGAAGCGATCCGCACCCTTATCAAGGATCTCATCCCTGGCATAGCAGAGCATAAGCTGGAGCTGGATAGAGCTCATAGAGCATTGCAACCACCCCGTGCCAAGGGCCCTCCCCGGGACATCATTGTGAAGCCGCACTACTACTCTGTGAAGGAGGAAATCATGAGGAGATCGAGGGAAGCGGACCGAATCACTATTCAGGGTCACCCAATTCAGGTGTTCGCCGACCTATCTCCTTACACTATCCAAAGGAGACAGTCGCTCAAACCGCTACTACTTGTACTATCCCAGCAGTCTATCAAGTATAGATGGGTGTTCCCCTTAAAGCTCACCTTCTCTTACCAGAACAAGTCGCACGGCTTCGCTACCATACAGGAAGGTGAAAGGCTTCTCCTGCGCTTGGGCCTTATTTCTCAGGCCCCTTCAGTTATGCCCGAATCGGCTTCATCGCACAGGACCCCTGGGTCTTCCAAGCAACCACCTCCAACGAGTCCCATCGCTCCTCTATGGCAGAGGCAACACACCAAGCGATCTAAAGACACTCAATCTCCTTGAATACTCTCCTGCATGGTCTGGATTTCATTGTCTCTTTTTTCAGGTTCACCTTTCTATGGTTCGATACTGTCTCCATTATCCCTTCAACGTTGGTGAACACTTTTTGACTGTTACTTTTTACCCAGTTTTCCAGTGGATGTCATGTTCCAAACCCCCCCCCCCCCTTTTTCTTTTTTTTGTGTATCATCCTTTAGAGCCAGTGATTGGGGTGGATGTGCGGGCAAATATGGGTACACATGTCCGTCTGAGTTCTCGGGTATGTATGTGTACACATACAGTTGGATAAGCTTAATTTGTTTATTAATTACCCCCCGCACAGTCACCTAGCTAGGGTCTTACTAACAGTTAATAAGTGGCCTTCTTTGTTCTGTCTATCTATTTTTCCGATTATCCTGAACCTCTTCTCTGACCTTACCCTGAAACATCCCTAGTCAATCCCCCGTATGGGGCGGGGGTGTTCTATGCGTTATTAATAGCGTGGGTCTAGGCCGGAGCAGACGACATGCTCCTCCATCTGCCTCAATGTTGAGGATTTTCCTTAGGGTCGAGGTAGATCCCTGCTCACCGTTAAGTTGGGACTTCGTAAGGTACTCTATTGAGGTGGGAAGTGGCAGGCCCATTCCCATCTCGCCAAGATCCGCAATGTCCTGGGGGCAGACACTGTGTGTTATTCTCTCCTCTCTCTTTTTTCTCTCCTTTTCCTTTCTGATCTTACATTCTCTTTTTCTTCCCTACAAACGCCGAGGAATCCCCACCAAAGATGACGTCCGCGTTCCTATGTCCCAAGTCGTCTCCTCGTGTCTCCTCCTGAGTCAGAATGCTCTTGAGAAGGTAAGTCTCTGTCACGGATTAAGCTATGTCCTCCCTCTGATCCAAGATGTCTGATGGGCCCACCACACTTCCCATTAAAGTAACCACCCATAACGCTTAAATTCCCCAATGAAACGTCGCAAACTGTTCCAAACCTACCACTCCCAGCACTTAGATGTGCTTCTATTGCAGGAAACGCATTTCCCTAAAAGTTACATACCCTCTTATATCCACCACAAATATCCTCAGTTTTACCTCTCTAATGCTGAGGAGAAAACTAAAGGTGTCGGAATTTTCTTCTCTAAACATACATCCTTCACCCTTTCTAAGGAGGTATCAGATTCCAACGGTAGATATCTACTGTTAATGGGTACCATCCATGGTTCCCCTTTTTTTGCTGATTTCATACTATGCCCCAAATAGAGGCCAGGCGGAATTCTTTTCCTCCATGTTAGAAACTCTCTCCCCACATTTCTCAGGGACGGTGATTATGGGAGGTGACTCGAATGTCGCCCTGGACCAGACTCTCAACAAGTCTGACAATGGCCAAATCCGGTTACACCACCCCCCACCCCGAAATTTAGCACTCGCATAGCTAAACTGGTTAAGTCCCACAGCTTAATATACATTTGGAGGGAAATTAACCCCTCCACAAAAGACTATACACACTTCTCGGCCCCACATAGCTCCTACGCCAGGATAGATCACATTTTCCTTTCAGCCACAGCGATCCCATGCATTTCTAAATCACTCATCAGTGACTCTACACTATTGGACCATGCCATGTTCTTAATGGATATCGTGAGACTCCAAGATCATCGCGACCCCTTTAGGTGGCACATCTATGAAGCCCTGCTGAGCGACCCAATATAGGTTACTGAGTTATCCAAAGAGATCAAGTCCTTCTTTGACTTGAATGACACAGAGGGACTTTCTCCTACAACACTTTGGGCTGCCCACAAGGCTGTCATTAGGGGTAAGCTCATTCAGATCACCTCACAGCGCAAACGGGACAAACGAGCCGAAATTGACAACCTTGAAAAAGAATTTCTTCTGATAGCCAGAGACCATAAACGTAATCCAACAGCTTACTCAAAAGCACAATTAGAAGCAGCGAGACTCTCCCTCAATATTGCGCTCACCACCCACATAGAAAAGGACCTGCGCTGGGCTAATGCTAGGCACTACTTAATGAAAGATAAGGTAGGTCCACGACTGGACAACAGACTAACACCTAAACCTCGATCCTTTTCCTTTCCTAAAATACGCACACCTACAGACGCCCTCACCCAAAATCCAGACAAAATTAGGGGTACCTTTCAGAGGTTCTACTCACAGCTATATCAAGCAGACGCCCCTATCCCCTTCAGAGAGTTGCAGGGCTTTCTTGATGGAATCCCCCTCCCCAAATTGAATTCGGCTCACCTCTCTGAACTTGAGGAACCTATTACAGAGCCAGAAGTGTTAGAGGTCATTAAAAACCTCAAAAAGGGTTCTATGCCAGGTCCAGACGGATTCTCCGTCTGCTATTATAAAACTTTGCTCCAATACTCTCTCCGTTTCTGACAAGACATTTCAACTCCCTCCGGAAGGGCGCCCATCTTGATGATGATGCTAACCCTGCATACATATCGGTCATCCCAAAACCGGGTATGGGTGAATCTGAGGTTAATAATTATAGACCTATTTCGCTGATCAATAATGATCTCAAAATTCTAATAAAAATTTTAGCAAAAAGACTATCCGCGTTTATAGATCGATATGTACACAGAGATCAAGTGGGATTTATCCCGGGGAGACAGGGGCCCGATCAGATACGGAGAGCCATCGACATTATCTCTCTCCTGCACTCGGGATGGGATGGGGGCTCCCCCCAGGAAGGCTATCTCTTGTCTATCGACCTGCAGAAAGCGTTTGATACACTTGAGTGGCCATTCTTTTTCCATGTATTGGCTAGGTGGGGATTCGGCCCTAATTTTCTAGAAATACTCAAGGCCCTTTACTCCAATCCCAGCGCACGGGTGAGACTGCAGGGCCAGTACTCGGAGCGGTTTCCCTTTATCAATGGGCACTAGACAGGGATGCCCCCTGTCCCCTTTGATATTCGCAATAGCAATCAAGACTTTGGCAATAGGCATCAGGAATCACCCAGATATTCGCGGGGTTCAGTGTGGCCCGGAGTCCCACAAGTGCGCTTTATTCGCAGATGACTTACTACTTTTTATCACTGCACCCTTAATTTCTACATAAAAACATAAAAACAAACAAAGGCGCCTCTAAGTGCAGAAGATAAACAATTTTAATACCCCAAATGGGTTAAAAACACTTACAAAATGGAAGTAAAAAGCAGGCACATCGTGGGTAAGGCTGCATTGGAAGAGGTCACAATCAGGGGAAGCCTCCAGGAGGATGGATGTAGTCACTGTCAGCAGCGATGTAAAACACAGGGAACAGCTGTGGAGCCGGCGTCGTCAGCGTGTGAGGGCTGCGAACCCGGAAGTGATGTCATCCGCTGGGTGGCTCTGTGACCAGCCTGAACCGCAAACGAAAGGCCGGAGAGGGGATGTGATGTCATCAGTGAGGGACGCGTTTCAGAACCGTCATTCGTTCCTTTCTCAACCTCGGATTGCACTGATGGCTGGGGAGGATATATACAGACACACTGGCAGTGGATTGGCCGGGGGGTGGGGACAACTAGATTAAATAAGCACACTGGCAGTGGATTGGCCGGGGGGAGGGGACAACAAGGTTAAATAACAATAGGTCTAGTGGATACATGTGAATAAAGACACACACCTGCAATAACATGCTGAGAACCAAAAAGAACAATAGAAGAAAATAAAACCAAGGATGGTGATATTAAGGATTAAAAACGATCTGTATCACAATCAGAATGCCCAATGTATGGGTCTGACAGATCGCAAGGAATGTTGCACATAATGAATTGTCCACAAATGGGTAACAATAAAAGAGGGGGGGGGAGGGGGGGGGGGAAAGGAAAAAAGGGGGACCATGCATAACATTAGTCATATTAAAATGTATAAATATATATAAATATACATAGAAAAATATATATAAATAAATATAAATGCCATAGATTCGAATGAAAGAAAGTATATGAAAATAAAAATAAAAAATAAAGAATCTATGTAAAAAATATGTTAAAAAATATATGTATATATAAATTGGTAATAATAAACCATCTTATTATTATTAAAAGTGGGGGAGGAGGGGGAAAAAATTGGATAAGTATGGTAAAAAGATGTATTATCAAGGTATGGCAATAACTTCGGTAAAAAATATGTATAGTCAAAGTATAGCACTAACTTCGAAGTCCTCATTTAACCCTCCAGGGGCTAAAACATTTAATAAAAATATCCAGTACATTTCTCTATGGCATAGTCGTCGGTAGCGTTCAGCAGGGGGGAGATCTTTTGACATTGCCTCAATAACCCATACTCTGAGACCGCTAGTGGATTTATCATGGAAGTGTAGATAATGTTTGGGGACACTGTGATTATCTAGTCCGCCTTCAATAAAGCGACGGTGTTCACCAAACCGTTTCCGTAGTGGCCGGATGGTGCGCCCTACATAAAATAAACCACAGGGACAAGTAAGGCAATATATGACATGGTCAGAAGAACATGTGTGGAAGCCCTTTATTGGATATGTTTTGCCTTTGACGTGAAAGTCTTTCTGGCCATGTGTCACAAACCGACAGGTCTTGCAGAGGGGTTTGCGGCACTGATACATCCCAGAAATAGCCAGGAAGGTGGGCATATGGTGACCAGGAGGTGGAGGTCTAGCCCTGAGTTTGCTGGTCGCTACCTTGCTCTTAATATTGGGTGCCTTCCTATAGGCAAATTGAGGTCTATTTGACAGAGTGGAGACTAGATGTTCGTCTTGTAGTAGAAGGGGCCAGTGTTTTTTAACAATATTTTCCATTTGTTTGTGTTGGGTATGGAATTGAGTAATGAATCGTGGATTACTATTGTCAGTGTTATGACGTGGATGAGAATATTCAGTAGGCGGTTTACTCTTATATTTTTGATACGCTGTATCCACAAGATCAACGGGAAATCCCTTTTCAAGAAATTTTTCTTTTAGGATAAGACCTTCAGTGTCATAATCACTCTGTAATGTACAGTTCTTATTAAGCCTACAGAACTGGCTTTTAGGTACGTTATTTAACCAAAGAGGGTGGTGGCAGCTTTTATAGTGAAGGAAGGAATTTCCAGCTGTTGGTTTGGTGAAGTTTTTGGCGTGTATCTCCTTACCTATCCAAAACAGTTCGAGGTCTAAAAAGGCTAGTTTGTTGGAGTCAATGACAGAGGTGAAGGTGAGGCCCATATTATTGGTGTTGCAGTATGTGACAAAGTCTGAAAATACTGATACGCTGCCATCCCAAATGATGATCACGTCATCTATATAGCGACCATAAAAAACAATATGGGAAAAAAACGGATTGTTGTTCCATATATATTGTTGCTCCCAGTGCCCCATGGTAAGATTCGCATATGAGGGAGCAAAGTGCGCCCCCATAGCTGTCCCCTGTAGCTGCAGATAGAAATTTTCTTCAAATTTAAAATAATTGTGCGTAAGACAAAAGGAAGTTGCCTCAACAATGAAGGAAGCTTGCCTAGGATTAAGCATAGGATCTTGGCAGAGAAAAAACTGTAGGGCATTGAGGCCTACTTCATGAGGTATAGATGTATAGAGAGATTGGACATCTAAAGAGGCCCAGTGGTAGTTTGTATCCCAGGAGTAGGTGGTTAAAGTTTCCAGTAGATGCATACTGCCAGTGTGCTTATTTAATCTAGTTGTCCCCACCCCCCGGCCAATCCACTGCCAGTGTGTCTGTATATATCCTCCCCAGCCATCAGTGCAATCCGAGGTTGAGAAAGGAACGAATGACGGTTCTGAAACGCGTCCCTCACTGATGACATCACATCCCCTCTCCGGCCTTTCGTTTGCGGTTCAGGCTGGTCACAGAGCCACCCAGCGGATGACATCACTTCCGGGTTCGCAGCCCTCACACGCTGACGACGCCGGCTCCACAGCTGTTCCCTGTGTTTTACATCGCTGCTGACAGTGACTACATCCATCCTCCTGGAGGCTTCCCCTGATTGTGACCTCTTCCAATGCAGCCTTACCCACGATGTGCCTGCTTTTTACTTCCATTTTGTAAGTGTTTTTAACCCATTTGGGGTATTAAAATTGTTTATCTTCTGCACTTAGAGGCGCCTTTGTTTGTTTTTATGTCATTTTAGACCCTGCTTCAAGTCTTTTAAAGTCGCAGCCCTTTTTGCTGAAGATCATCATCCTTTCATCCCTTCCTACCCACACTTCTCCTGTTCATTTTTGGACTGCCGATCCTTAATAGAGACATTATTTGGACTACGCTAGTCCTGTGCGCCCTATATCACCTTTTATTTCCAGTGTTTTCATATGAAGCTAATTTTAGGTTGACGCACGGACTCCTGCATTTAACATTACATTGTTGGTCTCTTTGTATATATATATCCTGTGGTATATGCCACCTGCATACATGTGTTTCCCATATGCATATTTTTCATTTATGTATGTTATTTTATTACACAGCAATTTTTAAATAATTCCACTATTTACTTATTTTCCTTTTTATTTTCATTTTATTTTTCATTTCTTTTTTTCTTTTTGTCGGTTTTCCACCCATTTCCCTTCCTGAGTCATGGATTTTCTGTCCGAAATAGATTCCTTAAAATATTCCAAAATAAATGATATTTTAGCAATGATACCCATAGGTTTTTTCATACCTACACCACAATTTTCCCATGTAGAATATAAATCTCTCTGTTCACTATTCCGAAAATTAGAAAGAATGGTCATCTCTGCTAACCAGCAGTGGTGGGATGAATTTTTTCTCCTCAAATATCTGTCTGCCCACATTACCCCTAGAGGCCTAAGAATTTTAAAAACATGCTCTTTCCTAGACTCAGAGTCACAGAGAGAATGGTCCTCCATATCTGAATTCTGCACAAATAAATGGATCAGAATTATCGCTGCACAGAGACATATCAAATATGAACAATGTCTCCACCAAATAAAAACAGTATTCTCCCACATTACAGATCTTACCACCCACTTACCTTCCTCATGGTTGTCTACCTTAACCAATCTCTCCCACAAGAAAGAAGACTCCCTGATCAAACAAAAATTGGGGAAATTTAGCAGAGACTTGAAAGACTACAGCAGTAACAACGTCTTTTCCTGGAAACGCAAATCCGTTCCCAGTCTCCCATCCCTCATGGATATCAATCCGTTTGCTCCCATTGTCCCTCGTAAAGTATTCCCCTCCAAGAAAATAATAACTTCCAACACAGCAGCTGCTCGTGGAGGGAGTTTGCAAAATAAGGCATCCACGATACCATCTCCTACTGACAGTCCCACTCTTGTCCAGCCTACACAGGTGACACAAGTAACCCCCACCCCCACTTCCACTGCACTCAACATCCCCATTGTCCTTCCTTGTTCTACAACTACTCCAGATAGCCAACAGAGTATTGGCAATACTGTCAATAACACATGTGTTCCACCTACAACATCCCCTGTCCCATTGGTATCCTTTGGTTCAAACCCATCACTTATCACACCTCTGGCAACCACTCCTACCTCAGAATCCACTGCGGTCCCTTTTTTAGTGTTCGATCTCCCTCGGACAAAACCACAAAAAAGAAAACACACAGAAGAGGATGTCGAGGCAGAGGCAATAAGCAACACTCCAGATCCCAGCAAAAAGAGAGTACTGTTAAAATCTTTAACCTCTCCTCCCATGTCCTAACTAATGACGAAATCTCCTTACTTAGTCGAGGTTTAAACTTTGCTCCATCTGCTGCTCCTAATCCCTTCCTTCTTTTCAAAGATTTGAATAAATTTGTCCGTCTTCTTACCTTAAAAAGATTTTTCAACATCCAATCCAATAAACACCGTTCACATGCTGACTCAAACATAATTGAAGTGTCCCATAATACCACTGAGGCTCATACTGACAGTGATGCCCTCTCCATTTTAGAAGAACTGTACAACCATTCCCCCATCTTATCCTCTCCTTCAGCAGATCACGATAATGATCTTCTACTATACACGCAACATCTGATAACTTCTCCACCCATCCAAAATACCACATTCAAACCTACATCAGTCTTTTACCCAACCCAGTCCAAAGGCTCATGTATCGATGCGTTTTATCGCATCGTCCATACAGAAATACAGGAGTTGTGTAATAACAATAAAAATAAGAATAAAAATTCCATCTCCAATCTCACCCATCATGAACAAAGAGCTCTTGACACACTCACCAATAATTTAGAACTGGTCATAAAGAGTGCTGACAAAGGGGGAGGTATAGTGATACAGAATAGAGCTGATTATGTCTCTGAAGCCATGCGATTATTATCTGATACCAACACATATATCAGACTCAATAAAGATCCCTTACCCGTATTCACCATCGAAGCTTCTTCTCTGGTTGAAAAAGCACTGAAGGAAAACATCATCACACAACAAGAGGCCTCCTTTTTAGTCAAAGAAGTACATTTCACTCCCTACTTTTACCATCTGCCCAAGGTGCACAAAGACCTTAAGACACCACCTGGGCGACCGATTGTGGCCTCCATGGACAGCATTAGCAGTGGACTATCACAGTACATAGATCAATTCCTCCAGCCACTGGCCCAATCACTCCAGTCACATATTAGAGATGGTGTTCATCTACTGGAAACTTTAACCACCTACTCCTGGGATACAAACTACCACTGGGCCTCTTTAGATGTCCAATCTCTCTATACATCTATACCTCATGAAGTAGGCCTCAATGCCCTACAGTTTTTTCTCTGCCAAGATCCTATGCTTAATCCTAGGCAAGCTTCCTTCATTGTTGAGGCAACTTCCTTTTGTCTTACGCACAATTATTTTAAATTTGAAGAAAATTTCTATCTGCAGCTACAGGGGACAGCTATGGGGGCGCACTTTGCTCCCTCATATGCGAATCTTACCATGGGGCACTGGGAGCAACAATATATATGGAACAACAATCCGTTTTTTTCCCATATTGTTTTTTATGGTCGCTATATAGATGACGTGATCATCATTTGGGATGGCAGCGTATCAGTATTTTCAGACTTTGTCACATACTGCAACACCAATAATATGGGCCTCACCTTCACCTCTGTCATTGACTCCAACAAACTAGCCTTTTTAGACCTCGAACTGTTTTGGATAGGTAAGGAGATACACGCCAAAAACTTCACCAAACCAACAGCTGGAAATTCCTTCCTTCACTATAAAAGCTGCCACCACCCTCTTTGGTTAAATAACGTACCTAAAAGCCAGTTCTGTAGGCTTAATAAGAACTGTACATTACAGAGTGATTATGACACTGAAGGTCTTATCCTAAAAGAAAAATTTCTTGAAAAGGGATTTCCCGTTGATCTTGTGGATACAGCGTATCAAAAATATAAGAGTAAACCGCCTACTGAATATTCTCATCCACGTCATAACACTGACAATAGTAATCCACGATTCATTACTCAATTCCATACCCAACACAAACAAATGGAAAATATTGTTAAAAAACACTGGCCCCTTCTACTACAAGACGAACATCTAGTCTCCACTCTGTCAAATAGACCTCAATTTGCCTATAGGAAGGCACCCAATATTAAGAGCAAGGTAGCGACCAGCAAACTCAGGGCTAGACCTCCACCTCCTGGTCACCATATGCCCACCTTCCTGGCTATTTCTGGGATGTATCAGTGCCGCAAACCCCTCTGCAAGACCTGTCGGTTTGTGACACATGGCCAGAAAGACTTTCACGTCAAAGGCAAAACATATCCAATAAAGGGCTTCCACACATGTTCTTCTGACCATGTCATATATTGCCTTACTTGTCCCTGTGGTTTATTTTATGTAGGGCGCACCATCCGGCCACTACGGAAACGGTTTGGTGAACACCGTCGCTTTATTGAAGGCGGACTAGATAATCACAGTGTCCCCAAACATTATCTACACTTCCATGATAAATCCACTAGCGGTCTCAGAGTATGGGTTATTGAGGCAATGTCAAAAGATCTCCCCCCTGCTGAACGCTACCGACGACTATGCCATAGAGAAATGTACTGGATATTTTTATTAAATGTTTTAGCCCCTGGAGGGTTAAATGAGGACTTCGAAGTTAGTGCTATACTTTGACTATACATATTTTTTACCGAAGTTATTGCCATACCTTGATAATACATCTTTTTACCATACTTATCCAATTTTTTCCCCCTCCTCCCCCACTTTTAATAATAATAAGATGGTTTATTATTACCAATTTATATATACATATATTTTTTAACATATTTTTTACATAGATTCTTTATTTTTTATTTTTATTTTCATATACTTTCTTTCATTCGAATCTATGGCATTTATATTTATTTATATATATTTTTCTATGTATATTTATATATATTTATACATTTTAATATGACTAATGTTATGCATGGTCCCCCTTTTTTCCTTTCCCCCCCCCCCCTCCCCCCCCCCTCTTTTATTGTTACCCATTTGTGGACAATTCATTATGTGCAACATTCCTTGCGATCTGTCAGACCCATACATTGGGCATTCTGATTGTGATACAGATCGTTTTTAATCCTTAATATCACCATCCTTGGTTTTATTTTCTTCTATTGTTCTTTTTGGTTCTCAGCATGTTATTGCAGGTGTGTGTCTTTATTCACATGTATCCACTAGACCTATTGTTATTTAACCTTGTTGTCCCCTCCCCCCGGCCAATCCACTGCCAGTGTGCTTATTTAATCTAGTTGTCCCCACCCCCCGGCCAATCCACTGCCAGTGTGTCTGTATATATCCTCCCCAGCCATCAGTGCAATCCGAGGTTGAGAAAGGAACGAATGACGGTTCTGAAACGCGTCCCTCACTGATGACATCACATCCCCTCTCCGGCCTTTCGTTTGCGGTTCAGGCTGGTCACAGAGCCACCCAGCGGATGACATCACTTCCGGGTTCGCAGCCCTCACACGCTGACGACGCCGGCTCCACAGCTGTTCCCTGTGTTTTACATCGCTGCTGACAGTGACTACATCCATCCTCCTGGAGGCTTCCCCTGATTGTGACCTCTTCCAATGCAGCCTTACCCACGATGTGCCTGCTTTTTACTTCCATTTTGTAAGTGTTTTTAACCCATTTGGGGTATTAAAATTGTTTATCTTCTGCACTTAGAGGCGCCTTTGTTTGTTTTTATGTCATTTTAGACCCTGCTTCAAGTCTTTTAAAGTCGCAGCCCTTTTTGCTGAAGATCATCATCCTTTCATCCCTTCCTACCCACACTTCTCCTGTTCATTTTTGGACTGCCGATCCTTAATAGAGACATTATTTGGACTACGCTAGTCCTGTGCGCCCTATATCACCTTTTATTTCCCTTAATTTCTACACCTAATGTTCTGGCTCTATTACACAACTTCGGGAAGGTATCAGGCCTACATGTTAACCTCTCAAAATCCACAGCACCTAACATTTCAGTTCCACTGTCTACTATCGAGAGACTTAAACAGCACTTCCCCTTCCTCTGGAGCTCCTCCTCCCTCCCGTTCTTAGGGGTCAATCTGACAGCTAACGTGGGACACCTATATAGCGCTAATTTCCCTACAATGTATAAAAAATTAAGCGCTGACCTGGACATGTGGGCAGAGTGTGATCTATCCTGGCTGGGCAGAGTGGCCTCGGTCAAAATTACCCTTCTACCGCGCTTATTGTACCTGTTTAGATCTCTCCCTATCCCGATTCAAAAATCTCACCTTAATAAATTTCAATCAAGAGTTCGCAAGTTTATTTGGGGTTCCAAAGGATACCGTTGTCCCAGGAGTGTTCTCCTTAGGCTACAAACCCAGGGTGGTTTGAGACTTCCAGATCTTTGGAAGTATTACCAGGCAACTCAACTAGCTCAGTTCTCCATAATCTATTTGAAAGGGGTGAAACCTGACTGGGTTCATATGGAGCGTCAAGCCACTCCCAAACACACCATAGATTATCTCATCTGGTGCCCCAAGAAAAATAGGCCACCTATCTTAGCTCCTACTCTCTCCCACTCGATGGCCCTGTGTGACATACTCCTTGTTAACCCAGCACTCTCCTCGGAGCTCCGCCCCTTAACCTACCTCTTTCATAATCCCCTCTTCCCTCCAGGTTTGGAAATTAGAGCATTCCAGTGGTGGTTAAATAAGGGTCTCTATAGAATAGGACCACGGGCCACGGGACCTCTCACCCTGAACCAATGCGTACAAAAGTTGGAAATGCCCGCATCTGAACAATTTAGACTAATGCAAATACATAACTTCCTGCTATCTACGCCCTATGAAAAATGGTGCTCAGAGATCAGAGGGGGGGCATATCCTTGATATACAATTCTTTGGCAGAGACTTCAGGCAAAGCCTTGTATGCTTTGGCTTGGGAACAAGAACTGAATATAGACTGGGACACAGAAACCTGGTATCATCACTTTTCTTGTTCCTTCAAAGGTATAGCCAATGTCTCACTAGTAGAGGCTAGTGTTAAACTTCTTACCCGCTGGTATTTGGCCCCCTCTTGCCTAGCTCAGATCCTCCCAGGGGCTTCCCCCCTGTGTTTTAGGGGATGTGGCCACTGGGGTGACCTACTCCATATATGGTGGAATTGTCCCCGTATACGGGATTTCTGGAATCGTATTTTCTCTTTGCTGCAGAGGGTCACGGGCTTTGCTGTCCCCAAATCTCCACATATTGCTTTACTGAACGAAAAAGTTAAAAAGATACCTGTGACCGCTCAGAAATTGATCTACTTCATTTTACTGGGGACAAAGATCACCAGAGCACGGGCTTGGAAGCAGCCTTCCGTGTCTTTCATAGCAGCAAAGAGGAAAATATCTTGGATTCTGACCCAAGAAAAAGCAATCAGTATTATTCAGGATACAGTTATGAGATTTGACGCGATTTGGGCACCCTGGGCGGATATGTTCTCTCCTCATCATAATTGACGAGGACTTCTTCCTCCCCCTCGGTGTCTTCGCTATCTTCTATATTTCTTCCTCTCTTTTCTTCTATCCTCCTTTTCCCTCTCCTGCTTTCCTCTTGCCACCTATGTTAGAGCTTAATTGGTTCCTTTGTCCTGTTTCACGCCATAGCGTGGTTGACAACTTATTGATTAGGTATTTTTAAGATTTTACAGGGGAGCATAATTAGTATAGGTTAGCGGATTTGGAGTGGGGAACCGTAGGCCAGAGAAAGCCTCCCAGGTCACCCACTACTGAGACAATCTTCTGGGCGCTCTACCTGGGGGCATAGGAAACCTACACTCCCGAATATATAGGCTAGTGATACTCCGAAGGTTGGTTGCAATTATTGCTAGGGCTCGGCTGGTTAAGAACCGATCCTCGGGAATGGTCATATGTGCAGGCTATCCAATGAATCTTGATTCCCCTATTAGCACTGCAGTATAATGCTACCAGTTGAATATTCCTCTCTACCTACTCAGCCTGACTACCTCCACAATCCCCGATTTCTCCCCTATACGTTTACTTAATAGGTAACATGTTGTCTCCTGTTGTCAAATTTATACTTGAAACTTTTATTTGAAATATGTTTCTGTATGATTCTTGTTTGCATAATAAAAAATATTGAAAGTAAAACTGAACCTGGAAAAAGAATAAAGACCAAGGTGCGTGTTTAGAGGTCAATCTTTTGGCAGAACAAATTAATTCCAAATTTTATGAGACAAGTTACAGAGTGATTAGCCCCTTCCAGCAGATGCCTCCATTCATAAAAGGTCTCCTGCAGGGGCAGCTCTGTTCTTTGTTGGAAAAAAGTATTCCACCTTGCGTCCCCGTGCATCAACTACAGAGATTTGAATGAAAGCATTACCATCTTTCCCTTAATCTGTGAAATGATTGAAAGACTCTTCTGCTAAAGTCTTTACAAAACTAGACTTACAGGGGCATCTAAGCTTGTCCGCATTCATCAAGAATACAAATAGAAAACCGCCTTTAGAACCAGATATGGGTATTTCAAGTCCTTGATCATGGCTTTTGGCCTTTGCAATGCTCCCGCAACTTTTCAACACTTCATCAGTGATGTTTTTCATGATCTGTTGAGCCAGATTGTGATTAATTATCTGGATCATATTTTCATCTTTTCTGATAACCTGGAAGAGCATCGCAAGCATGTTTGCACTGTCTCTGAAAAATTAGGTAAGAATCGTTTTACATCAACCTGGAGAGGTGTGAGTTTGAACGAACGCAGATCCAGTTCTTGGGATATATTATTTCTCCAGAAGGATTGAGCATGGATCTCCAGAAGATCAAAACAGTGATGGATTGGCCTGCCCCCAGAAACGTTATAAATATGCAACTATTTGTTGGATTTCCCAACTTCTACAGAAAATTCATAAGAAACGTTTTTAAGGTGATAGCACCAATTACGCAGCTGACAAAGAAAGGGATGCCCTTTGTGTGGTCACCTGAGACACAGATTGCCTTTAGTAGGCTAAAGACTCTTTTCACTTCAGCACCAATATTGGTACATCCCGACCCTGAACTACCTTTTATCATGGAAGTGGATGCTTCAGACTCTGCCGTGGGAGCTGACAGATTGAAGAGGCACTCAAAAGGTATTTCTGCCCCTGGAGGTAGTTCAATGGGACAATCATATGGGCGAGGAGGAGGTAATTGAGCCCCATTTTTTTTATCACAGACACCCCGGAACTCATGGTATTGTGGAAGCAGGTTGTGCCTGGGTATGACTGGGTAGTTACCACATCTACATGTGATTCCTTGATCAGTGGAGAACTTGCTTGACAAGGTTCTTTGCATTGGGGGGACATAAAATTTCAAATAAAATATAAATAAAATGTATAGATTTTTACATTTAAATTTGTGCTCCCCAGGTGATGGAAAGATTATGGTTAGAAAAGCAAGGAATGCCCAAGAAATTTTGGTGACATAATCAGCTGATAGTCCCACGATGGTCAGCCTCAAATTGGAGTACCAGAGGAACAGTTTCATGGGTAACAGATCCTGACTATAAAAGTGAACCATCTACCATCTCTATATCAATAGGGGATGATTTATTTCTTGTGTGAATTCCATGTCCATAAAGTTCCCCCTGGCCCCAGAGTCCAGCCCTCGTTTTCTTCATGGATCACTCCCATACTTAAAAAGCCCTCACCAATCTAAACAACTTACCGTATATACTCGAGTATAAGTCGTTCCGAGTATAAGTCGAGGCCCTAATTTACCACAAAAAAATGGGAAAAACGTATTGACCCGAGTATAAGACGAGTGTGAGAAATGCACAGCTACTGTAAGTGGAAAAGAGGGTCAACAATGCCCATTTGCAGCCTCACTGTGCCCATTTGCATGCCTCACTGTGCTCATTTGCAGCCATAGGTCCCCCGAGCTTCAAACTCGGTAGTTAAGGGTTCCTAGATGCCCCCTAGCTGCAGCCAAAATTTGGGGTCTCTGAACCCAAAGGGTCCCAAAATGACATTGCTGCAGATGGCCACAGTTGACCGAAATTGGGGCCCCGTATCTTGGGGCCACTTAGAGCTAAGAACCCCAAATTTGGTGTGCAAACCCAGTGGAACTAGCACCATAAAATATCCAAAGCTGGGGTTTCTAGCACTAAGTGGACCCGAGATACAGGGCCCCAAAAATCGGTTCGGAAAATGTCAAGCACTTTTCTGCAGCAGAGAATGACATTTTCCGAACCGATTTTGGGGCCCGGTATCTCGGGGCCACTTGGTGCTAGGAAATCCATCTTTGAATATGTTGTGGTACCAGTTCCACTGGGTTTGCACACCAAATTTGGGGTTCCTAGCACCAAGTGGCCCTGAGATACAGGGCCCCAAAGTCGGTTCGGAAAATGAAATTTTTTGCTGCAGAAAAGTGCTTGCCTCGAGTATAAGTCGAGGGGGGCACTTTCAGCACAAAAAAATGTGCTGAAAAATTCGACTTATACTCGAGTATATACGGTAAGCCCCATCTCATTGCTCCCATTCACCTCTAAACTTCTAGAACGCTTAGTGTACAACCGTCTTAGCTCCTCCCTCAGTGAAAATAACCTTCTTGACCCATTACAGTCTGGCTTTCGCTCGCAGCTTTCCACAGAAAATACCTTACTAAAACTCACTAACGATTTACTAACTGCTAAAACCAACAGCCAATACGCCATACTCCTACTACTTGACCTCTCTGTGGCCTTTGATACTGTTGACCACCCACTCCTTCTCAATAAACTACATTCTCTTGGCCTCCGAGATTCTGCTCTATCCTGGTTCTCTGCCTATCTATCACAGCGCTCCTTCAGTGTCACCTACAACTCTGTCTCCTCCTCTCCATTGCCCCTTTCTGTGGGGGTCCCCCAAGGCTCTGTTCTTGGACCCCTTCTTTTCTCAATCTACACCTCCTCCCTTGGTCACTTGATAACCGCCCACGGCTTCCAATACCACTTATACGCCGAAAACACCCAAATCTGTCTACTCCTCACCTCACTCCTTCAGTCTCCTCTCGCATTACTAACTTACTAACTGACATATCAGCATGGATGTCGCACCACTTCCTTAAACTAAATCTCTCTAAAACGGAGCTATTAATATTTCCCCCTGCACGTGCCCCCTTCCATGACTTTCCATCAAAATCAACAATGCAACTATCAGTCCCTCCCCTCACGCCAGGGTACTAGGTGTAATCCTAGACTCTGACTTGTCATTTCAGCCCCAAGTCCAATCGTTGTTAGAAGTTTGTAGAATTCACCTCCGTAACATCTCTAAAATTCGCCCCTTTTTAACAAATGAAACCACCAAGCTCCTCATTCACTCCCTTGTTATCTCTCGCTTTGACTATTGCAACTCCCTTCTCATTGGCCTTCCTCTCCATAGGCTATCCCCTCTTCAGTCTATCATGAATGCTGCTGCCAGACTTATCCACCTTACCAACCGCTCAGTGTCTGCCAACCCTCTCCTCCAATCCCTACACTGGCTCCCAATCACCCAGCGAATTAAATTCAAAATACTAACCACAACATACAAAGCCATTCACACCTCCGCCCCGAGCTACATCACCAATCTTGTCTCCAAATATCACCCAAATCGTCCTCTCCATTCTTCTCAAGACCTCCTACTCTCAAGCTCTCTCATCTACTCCTCCCATGCTCATCTCCAGGATTTCTCCAGAGCCTCTCCCATCCTCTGGAACTCGCTACCTCCACTGGTCCGGCTATCCCCTACCCTTGCTACCTTCAGGCGATCCCTGAAAACTCATCTCTTCAGGAAAGCCTATCACGTCTCCAACTAATCTCCTACCACTTCCATCAGCTCATTCCCCACAGTTACAACCTGCCCCACCCTATTAGAATGCAAGCTCTTCTGAGCAGGGCCCTCTTAATTCTCTTGTATTTTATTGTATTGTAACTGTATTGTCTCCTTTTATATTGTAAAGCGCTGCGTAAACTGTTGGAGCTATATAAATCCTGTATAATAATAATAATAATGGATCAATGGGGAGACTGGGTAATTAAGTTTATTTGTTCAGGCACTATAACATCAGTCACAGAAATTATTCTTTTAACTTTGTTGGGACAAATTACTGTGTTATGCCCAGAGTCCCCACAGCAAAATATACAGTAAGTTCTCCGAACATCTTATCTCTTTCTCTTGAGTAGAAATAGATCTCTTAATAGCATCAACCTGCATAGGTTCGGGAGTGTTAGAATCTGGAGAAGCTTTTGGATCCTTCTGAACGAACTCACTAGCAGAGAAACACATTGGCACTATTTATTTTAATTAATTGCACATTGATAGAAGAAGTCTGCACTTTTAGATGGACCAAATCAATACATCTAAAAGTGTCACACGCAAAAGGGACCATCAATATCACGGGATCATACAGCTGTAGCTCCAGAAATGTTGTGTACCTCATCCAATGCAAAAGATGTAGCAAAGGATCTTATGTTGGTGAAACAAGACAGAAGTTGCAAGCGTGGATGAATTTGCACAGACATACCATCAAGGAACATAAAGAAGATGAGTTCTGCACACCTGTGGACAGGGCCGACGCTAGCATAAGACAGCTCAGGCACCCGCCTGAGAATGCCAGGATAGGAGGGGCAGTAAAATCCTATCCCCAGTCACAGTCACTTGCTGCGCCCACACTGACTTATCATTCCTAACTGGAATCTGTCCTTTGACACAGATCAAGGCTGAACTTATTACTGTAGTGCCTCCTATGCCATCTACATCGCAAGTGCAGTCTCCCCCCTATAGAATGACGAGCTTCCTCCACATACAAAGTACTGTACAGTCACTGTGCTCCGATCCAATCTGGCAGTGCTCGGGGGGAGGGGCCACTCCTCATCCTGACCCAGGGGATAATTTGGATTTCAGTGGCTGCTTGCTGATGTGTGGGACCAAACTCCTCACACCGGTGTTCTGACAAAATTAGCAACCTGGCAGAATGTCCAACCCACGTAACTTCCTGTGACGTAGAATCAGCTGTATTGCCAAACCACGCTCACTGGGCATGCGCAACGCATCATACATGCCTTCAATGGCTGACGTCGGTGCACAGAGAAATTTGCCTGACAAAATGCCCGACCGACTACTGCGCATGGCAGAAATCAACTACTTACGACATTTACGTTGCTAAGAATACCAAACAAACAAAGTAACTACGAAGGTTGCTCATTTTTCCCTCAGAGAATGTCTTTTTTTTTTTACATTCTGCTAAAACGTTAGTGAACCAGTACTGCTAGGACCTTGAAGAAGGGGACATTACCCAGAAAGCTTGTCCTCAAAAAATTGTATGTTAGTGCAAATGAAAAATATCACGCCCAGTACTCAAATGTTTCTGTCGCAAGTGCACTAATATGGCTACAATCACCTCAAGGGAGGTTTTCATTGTATTTGTTAATTTTTTTCTACCCTGTTTCCCCGAAAATAAGACCTAGCGTGATTGTCAGTAATGGCTGCAATATAAGCCCTACCCCCCAAATAAGCCCTACCCTGTTTCCCCAAAAATAAGCCCTACCCTGAAAATAAGACCTACGACGACTTTAACTAGGGCTTATTTGGGGGGGAAGGGCTTATATTGCAGCCATAGCCGACAATCACGCTAGGTCTTATTTTCGGGGAAACAGGGTAATAGTTGAACTAGATAAGCTTGTGTCTCTTTCGACCTAATGATGTAACTATGTAGCTTAATTGAATAACAGTGTCTAAGGCCCCTTTCACATGTGCAGACCGTTCAGAATTGCCTGTCAGTTTTTTTAGGCGGAACTGAACGGTTGCTCCATACAACTCTATGGAGTGACGGATGTCATCCAATCCACCTCGATCCGATCCGCTCTGTAAAATCCAGACGGATGGATGTCCTATTTTCCATCTGTCTGGCGGATCAGGTCAGATAAAAACGGACAGGCGGTCCGTAATCATCCAATCCCCCCCATAGAGGAGAGCGGAGCTCTGACAGGTCCATCCCTGCACAGTGGCTCAGTGGGGATCAACAGAGAGATCCCTGCTGAGCAAACGGATTGCTAAATACGGATCGGCAGGTCTGAAAGGGGCCTAAGAGAGAAATATGCGGTATAAATGTTGTCAAGTCATACCATAGGCTCCTCCTCTTTCATTGGAGCTTCAGTTGTGGGAACTTCATTTGCAGAAAAGGACACATCTGTAGATGTAGATTGTTCTGTAGCAAAACGGGAAGACAAATAAAAATCTAGTAAAAAACATTATAAAACACAAAGAGATAAAAAAAAACCTTAAAACAAAACAGTAGCATTGTAGTTAATACCGCACAAGTTTACTTCTAAGTGTAGACACCTTTCTAGACAAAGTTTAGGCATTCAGTTTTGAACATAGAATTAACCAGAAAAAATGGTTTGGGCTGTGTTTCAATACCCTTGAAACTGGGTACTGCTAATCATGCATCTGTCTAGCTTGGCGCACACAGAAGAACTTGACAGATCCCATAAGCTTTAGCTAAATGCAGCTCTGCTTCCTGTTATTTTCCACCATACCACTCCAGTTCCTTTTCCTGCTAGCACTGTGAAATGCTCATATCAGACCTGAAGAAAATGCGTCTGCAAGTAAAGCATGACAAACAGTGACAGCTGGACCTTGCTTTCAATTAGGATTTATCCTGCTGCTCTTGATGATAATCCTGTTGGGTCCTATTGGAACCATAAACTGTTGGTTCTGACTGGATTTACATAATATAATATGAATGTCTGTTCAGTCCATAAAGTTGTCGCTTTCTGAATATATGAAACAGTCCATTCACCCATATATCTTTGTTTCTAGTAGATGCTTTAAGATTACACCACAGTTTAACACAGCATCTCTTGGGTTTTGTGCATGAGAGATTTGCATGCTTGAGTTGCTAGGTCTGTACACCTGCAATGGCTATAACAAGAGGGTACCCTTTTTATTTGTTAAAGTTTTTACTTTTCCTATTATAAGTTAACATGAAGGAACAAAATTGCTGTGCCACAAGGAATGAGACTCCAAGGTAGGTTAGAAAACAGCTGGAAACTATGCCAGTGAGAATCAAAGACTGTATGTGTTATTAGAGTATCATTTCGAAAAAAATGCTGTTTTAGTTAAGCCAAAGGTGATTTAGAGTCATTGTAATGATTTGATGAAGATTTTTCCTTTGTTTGTTAATTTTGCCACATTCGAACTGAAAAAAAAAAAGAAAAAGTTTTTGATTCAGCCAATTCAAAATGTATCGATTCGAAAGTTTTGAAAAAGACATAAAACGAAACATAAACGAAAATTCAAGAAATACATAAAATGACTTTCGAACACAAATTCTGAATATAAACTCAACTAATCAACCGAATTTACCGCAACTAAATAACTAGTTTTATGAATCTAAATGACACAAAACAAATTTAATACCTTTGTCTACACACACATGTAACCTCATATTAGTGATATGCGCCAGCCTGATAATCACATATCAAGGGCAACAACTATCATGCAAAAGATAAAACAATGCTCAAAAATAGGTTAAACACCAAACAATATATTCATATCTGAAGCATACAATCTTATTTTGGTCCAAAATAAATCAACAAATTTATCTATAAAATCATTTAAATTCAAAGTGGCAAAATCCTAAAACCACTCCACCCTCATTTGCTGTCCATGTACTGTATTAGTGTCAGGTCACCCAGAGGCTGGGTGACAGATGCACACCGTTGGGATCAGGAGTGCACCGCAAGGTAGTGGACCCTACGGCTGACTGCTGCGGATTGAACCCTGGGAGGTTCAGAAAGCAGGTCTACTGGATCACTGACACAGATCCCACTGGGAGCTAGAGCATAGATTCCCCAGGGCGCGGAGTCTAAGGGCCAGCAGGTGTTCACCAGAGCCTTTAATGGTAAGGATGGACTGAGCTGCAGTCTGGCTCCAGGTCGCGGCCCCCAGGGTCTCACAGCTCACGGTAGACTACAGGAGAAGAGGAAGGAGGCAGCAGGCTGGGACAACAAGGAAAGTAAGGGACAAGCCAAGGTCGGGGCCACAAGCAGACAAAGACAACAGAGTACACGCCAAGGTTCAGGGTCACGAGCAGACAGGAATAGTTAAGAACAGGCCAAAGTCGGTAACAGGAATCAGATGTAGGAAACACAGCAAGTACACACAGAGGCTAACACACAATGGTTGATCAGCACTGCTGGCTTGCAGTGCACAGGTTAATATAGGGTTCCCTGATAGGGCCTGGGGTGGGGCCATGCTTAGAGGAGAGGTTACAAAAGCAGTCAGGTGAGGGTCAGCTGGTCTCTAGAGATGAACACATGGAGACAGGTATGCTGATCTACAAACTATTGCATAACCATGACAGTACCCCCCCTCTTAAGACCTCCCCCTCCCCCGCCTGTGCCCAGGCTTAAAGGGAAACTCCAGATGGAACCTCCTCAATAGACGAGGAGCAAAGACCTCAGATGCAGTGATCCAAGACCTCTCCTCAGGACCAAACCCTTTCCAATGTACGAGGTACCGAAGAATGCCTCTATGGCGCCGGGAATCGAGAACTTGACTAACCTCATACTTAAGATTATCCTCAGAGACCGAAACCGAGGTAGGGAGAGGACGAGAGGACTTATTGAGGGCTAAAGGCTTCTTAGGAATAGGTAAAGGCATAAGAAGACCATCAGGAGTCTGAGCAGGGTCCCCCAGACCCTTAAAGATGAGCTGGACATCCAACACAGGATCATCAGACTGGGCAGAAGTCAGTGGATCCCTGAGGCCAGGTTGTTTAGAAATTGATGTGTCACAGAAGTCAAGCTGGATAGCTTCACTGGGCATAGGCTGAACTGGTGCAGAGGCCGACTGAACAGCATTGCCAGGTGCAGCGACCACCAGAATCGCATCACAGGTCGTAGCGACTGTGGAACTGGTAGACGAGTCAGCCTGGGTGTGCGTCCAAGGGGGTCCAGGAACAGGCAAAGGTAAATGACCATGCAAACTGGAGTGAATGATCGGCTCAAGTTTACAGGTGGGCTCCTCATCCAGAGTGCCACATGACCCAGAGAGTGCCTCAGCCCGACTATTGCAGGAGACATTCCAGAAATCGCTATATGCAGCGGGAAGAGCAGAAGATACTGGGATGGTGGCAACAGGAAGTTTCTCTTTTGGGGTAACCTTGAGTAGGCAGGAAGAGGAACAGGAGGAACCCCAAGCCAGGATCCATCCAGCAGTCCAGTCAATGTGTGGAGAATGGAACCGTAGCCAAGGAAGACCTAATATGATAAGAGATGAAGCTTTAGGCAAGACAAGGAAGGATATCCACTCCTGGTGGAGTGTCCCTACCAACATCTTAACAGGAAGGGTTTGGAAGCGGATAGGACCCCCTGGGAGAACAGTGCCATCAATCGCCAAGACCACCAAAGGCGTTGAAAGGGGCAAAAGGGTAAGGCTCATGGAAGATGCAGCTTCCCAATCCATCAAATTGCCAGCGGCTCTGGAATCCAGATGTGCCGAGACCGAACGAGAGGAAGCGCCGACATGAAGGAACACAGAAAGAAGAAGACGAGAAGGTGAAGGTGATACTTCAGGGTCTAATACTCCACCTTCCAGATGTATTAGCCCCGATCGTTTTTCCGGACGAAGAGAACAAGTGTCACGAAAATGACCTTTGGCCCCACAATAGAGGCACAGGCCCAGAGTTCTGCGCCTAGCGTGTTCCTTCAGGAGACAACTTGGTCCAGCCCAGCTGCATAGGTTCCTCAGCGGGCAGGGGGTGCTCCTCGGACCGAAGAGAAGGGACTGGGAGCTCAAGCTGCCTAAGGAACGGGGAGTGCTGGCGTCTTTTTTCCAGGGCCCTCTCCTGAAAGCGAATATCGATCTGGTTACACAAGGTGATGACACCGTCCAGATCAGCAGGAAGGGATCTTCCTGCTAATTCATCCTTCACTCTATCAGAGAGGCCATGTAAAAAGGTTGCAACGTCGTGTACACTTTTTTAGGGTGAAAGAGGATATAATGAGAGCTGCATGGCAGAAAGGGTTGCTGGAAGTCGCAGGCCAGGGGGTCCAGGTGTTCCCAGACCTTAGCCGGCAGACGAAAAAAAGGAGAAGGTTACTGAGACCGTTGCTGGATCAAATACGGGCAAAAGGTGCAACCTATAGATGGGGACACCCATTCTCATTAATCGTGAAAAAGGATGACCACACCTTTGCCTTGATGGCGCCAGAGCAATTACCTGACTTATTTAAGTTCCTAGACTCAGAGATAGTGGAGATCCCTGATTGGATTGATATGACCACGGACACTGTCAGAGAGTATACTCAACAGAAATAACTGTGAGGGACTAGGAATAGAAGAGAAGGAATTGGGGTTACGATGTCATGATGGACTTGCTCTCAGTTTTGTTTCGTTCTGTGTTATTTTGCAACGGACTTTTATCAATTGAGTATTGTTCTGGTCTTGATGGAAGGTTTGGGGGACACTCGCCCCCCCATGGTGGTGTCCATCATGTGCCATCCCCCTTTTTTTTTTTTTTTTTTTTTTTTTTTTTTTTTTTTTTTGGTGTGTCACAGGGTGGGGTATTGTAAGTGGGTGAATTTGTTTGCTGTGTTTTGGTGAGAAGAAGGTATGGGAATTTAGAAGCACAGGATGCAGAAGATGTAGTTTTTGATGGAACCCTTTTTTTCTTTTTTTTTTTTTTTTTTTTTTTTGTTGTGTGTGTCTGTTTGGGTGGTTAAGGTAATAAGTGGGGGAGGGAGGGGGGAGGGAGAAGAGGGGGGGATATACACTAAATAATATGTTTTTGTTTGTATATAAATTTCTATACCAATGGATAGGGGTCCCTAGGGTCCCCCAAGAATCAGAGGGAGTTGGGAAGGTGAAGGACACAAGAATTTTGGATTTGTTGTATCGTCTTTAGGATTTAGGGCTTTTGGGGTTACCAATTTTTTTTTTTTTTTTTTTTTTTTTTCTCCTTTTTGTAAAGGTAATAAGGTCTTGTTGTACTACGGACGCAAAGCACGGAGATGCTGGTGGCTACACATTTTACACTGGTGGTACATATGAAAGTAAGGGGGAGGGTATAATTAGGGGTAGGCCGGGGGAGGGGTAGGGAGGGAGAGGGGAGGGAGAATGGGGGAGGGATATATGACACTAAACAATACGCCTTTTGTTTGTATGCACATATTAACACTAATGGATAGGGGTCCCTAGGGGCCCCCAAGAATTAGAGGGTGTGGAGAAGGTGACGGACACACAGATTTTTGTATTTCCTGTACCGTTTGTAGGGACTAGGGGTTTTTTTTTTTTTTTTTTTTTTTTTCTTTCTTTTCTTTTTCTTTTCTCTCTCTCTCCTCCCCCCTGGGCCCCCCCACCCTGCCCTCCAAATACCTCGGTTTTGCCGGGGGGGGGGGGCGCTGGGGGGGGGGGGGGACAGGGGGGGAGGGGGGGGAGGTATGGGTTATTTGGGAGTAAGGGGTAGGGGAAGGGATGGATGGGGGTGTGGGGGGGACGAGGGAGAGGGAGGGGATGTATGAGGTTACATGTAAACAAGCGGAACACAAGCAAGGAAATGGAAACATAGACGCAAAAGGGTTACTGACTGATAATATTACAGGTGTATTCTTCCTGGCTATCTCACTCGTAGATATTACCAATGGGCGCGCCACTGCAGTTTTTTTGATATACAGATACTCAAACTTTTTGTGCTCAGGGGCATCCCCCTATAATAGACGTCTCCCCTCCGAGTGGAGGGAAAGTCGGAGGCGTTTACAAAAAAAAAAAATATTTTTTTTTTTTTTTTTTTTTTTCTCCAAACGGCACCGAGGACTCGCGCCGTTTGGATTGCATCCTCCAATTGGTACAAGGGGGGTCCTTCTTTTGTTTTTTTTGTTTTTTTTTTTTTTTTCTTTTTCCCCCATTCCTCTTTTTTGGGGTTCTGGTGGGGGGCCCCTCTCCTCGTAAATCCCAATAGACCGTAAAAAGAAAGGTAAAGAAAGAAGAAAACATGACTAGGATAAAATTTACCTCGTATAACGTCAAGGGACTGAATATCCCCGAAAAACGGATTAGGCTACTGGCGGAGATGGGAAGGTCGGGGACACAGATTGGCTTCCTCCAGGAGACACATTTTAGAAGGGATAGAATACCAAAACTCGGAAATCATAAATTCTTAACAGCCTATCACAGTACATCCCCGAGTTCTAAAACTAACGGAGTATCAATCATAATCTCAAAACAGATTCCATGGAAGGAACTGAAGGTAGTTACAGATGAGGAGGGTCGCCTCTTAATTGTAAAGGGACAAATTGGACCACAGAGGATCACATTGGTGAACTTATACCTCCCAAACGAAGAACAGGTTAGCTACTTGGAGGCCTGTCTGCAAATGGTATATCAACATAAGGAGGGTATCTTGGTGATAGGAGGCGACTTAAACCTAGTATTAGATCCGCTCCTGGATACGTCCAGGGGAGCCTCACATCTCTCTTCAACAAAAATACGAAGAATTAAGAAACTACTGAGTAATCTGCAAGTAATAGATACATGGAGGACAATCCATGTCCAGGACAGGGACTATACGTTCTACTCGTCAAAACATAAAACATATACGCGCATTGACTATGTTATGATATCACAGACAGTGGTATCATCACTGGTGAGTGCGGAAATAGGTTCATTCACCCTCTCAGACCATGCTCCGACAGATTGCATGTTGGATCTGGGGGAGGATGAACGCCGGGAATGGCATTGGAAGATTAATGAAACTCTACTAAAAGATAAGGAGTATGAGCAAAAACTCAATCAGGAGCTGGACTCCTTTTTTCTGATAAATGAGTCGGGTGATACCACCCCATTTTGTGTGTGGGAGACACACAAGTGTGTGATGAGGGGAGTTCTGATATCGCTCGGGGCGCACAGGAAGAAGAAGTTTAGCGCACAGATTGAGGATCTGCTCGAAAAAATTAGGGTAGTAGAACTGGAACATAAAAAATCCCATACACAGACATTAGAGGAGAAACTAGGTGGCCTCAGAGGAGACTTGAACTTGCTCCTCATCGAACAGGCTAAAGCAAAACTAAAAAGGGGTAGGCGGACACTATACGAATTTGGTAATAAACCAAGTAGGATGCTGGCAAAGGCCCTTAAAGATGCCACAACACCACCCCATGTGACGGGCATTAAAACACAGCAGGGGGTGGCGGCGAAATCTTCACAGGAGACGGCACAGATTTTTAAGGAGTATTATGAGGTTCTGTACCAGCTGGAGGGTCATCAGCTCCCACATAGGTGCAGAAACAAACAAGAGAGGGTAAAAGAATATTTGGGCAATTCAGAAATGCCAAAGCTAACGGAGGAGGTAGCAAGAGATTTAGACACACCAATCTCAATAGAAGAATTTAAGAAAGCAATAAACCTTCTAAAAGTAGGGAAAGCCCCGGGCCCAGATGGGTATACTCTGATGTACTATAAATTTTTTGCTGAGAAATTGGCTCCGAGGTTTACAGCGGCTTTTAATTCCCTACGGGAAGGGCAGAGGATACCTAAAGAAACCTTGTTGGCACATATAGCAGTAATTCCTAAGGAAGGAAAGGATCCATCCCAATGCTCTAGCTATCGGCCAATCGCGTTACTGAACGTGGATTTAAAAATCTTTTCTAAGATCCTGGCGCTAAGACTAGAAGAACATATCCCGACATTGATCCATCCAGACCAGGTGGGATTTACGGCAGGAAGGGAAGGCAGGGAAAATACGCAAAGAGTAATAAATGCAATATATACAGCACAGAGCAGACAGGAACCCCTCGTATTGTTCTCAGCGGACGCAGAAAAAGCTTTCGATAGGGTTGATTGGATCTTTCTCAACACAACCCTACAACATATCGGACTGGGTGAAGGAATGTTGAGCTGGTTCTCAAACCTTTACTCAATTCCAAGCGCAAGGGTTAAGGTTAATGATAGGCTATCGGATCCCTTTGAGATACAAAATGGAACGCGGCAGGGGTGCCCTCTCTCACCAATCATTTTCATTCTTACACTGGAACCCTTCCTAAGGAAAATACGTGCGAACTGTAATATCAGGGGTATTAAGACGGAGAGAGAGGAACACAAATTAGCAGCATATGCGGATGATTTGATCTTCTTCATAACATCTCCAACTATATCCCTCCCTTCCCTCCTAAGCGAGCTAAATGAGTATGGGGAGTTAGCAAACTATAAGGTAAACTATACTAAATCCGAAGCTATGGGGTTGGAGATGGATACAACTGAAATACATCGGATAAAAGTACAATTTAATTTTAGGTGGACAGATTCCCACATAAGTTATTTGGGCACTAAAATTCCAAAGAAGCTTAGTAGAATGTTTGAGTTAAACTATGCCCCGTTGTTAAGACAAATCAAACAAGATTTTAGGAGATGGGATAGGGACATCTTTACCTGGTTTGGAAGGACAAATATTATAAAGATGAATGTGATGCCCAGAATTCTCTATCTGTTTCAAACGTTGCCAATAAAGATCCCATCAAACTTTCTTAAGGACCTTAGATCAGGGTTTTTAAGGTTTATTTGGGCAGGCAAACCAGCAAGGATAAGGAGAAATATCCTAGTACTCCCAAAAGGGAAAGGAGGTATTGGTCTCCCAGACCCAGTACATTACTGGGAAGCCCTACATTTAGCGAGAGTGGTGGAATGGTGTGCCGCGGTAAGGAAACCGCACATACAGTTAGAGCAGGCGACGTCTAAAATTCCATTGGAAGGATTAGCATGGATTAAAAAATCTGACTTACCCACCAAAGTGAAAAAACATCCGTTAACAGGGGCAACCATTCACTCTATTTATACGATCTTCAAAAAAACAAATCTCTCACCAACTCCGAGCCCAATGACCCCGGTACTGGGTGCTCCGGATTTCTTACCAGGCTTAATCGATCGGAGGTATGAAGTAATAAAACTCAAAGGGAAAAGTAGGCTGATAGACTTTTCTAAGGACCGTCGCCTAATGACAAGAGGCGAGATAGAGGGAGAGGTGACAGAAGACCTGGATTACTTTAGGGCTATGCAGCTAGGAGCATATATCCGCTCAAAAAATAAAAAATTCGCAGTAATACGGGAGCTGACTAGGTTTGAACGGACCTGCCTAAATGGCGAAAACATCAGGCACTCCTTGTCATATTTCTATGAAATATTAACAAGCCTGGATGAGCCACAGGAGTTCAACTTTTTGCAAGCTTGGGAGAGAGAGCTAGGAGTAATGTTCACCCAAAAGCAGAAGACGAAAATATTAAAATCAGTACATAAAACATCAATTGCCAGCAGATACCAAGAGGGAGGATACAAAATCCTTACCAGATGGTACAGAACACCAGTAGCCCTTCAAAAAATTTATCCCCAAGTATCAGACAGATGTTGGCGTTGTAAGAGGGGGGTGGGAACGATGACACATATATTTTGGGAATGTGAGGATATTAAAGGCTTCTGGGAAATAGTTGAGGAAACGACTAAGGAGATTACAGGTGTGTCTCTTGGGGGCAATCCGGCTGCATTTCTTTTAAATGATGTCCCCCTATCGGTGGAAAAATACAGGAAGTCCCTGCTCAAACACCTTCTCACCGCCGCAAGGGCGTGTATCCCGGCCTTGTGGAAGAGTACAGTCCCTCCGACTAAATCTCAATGGTGGGCTAGAATCATAGAAATTCAACAAATGGAAAACTTGACGATGATGCTGAAAGAACAAGATGAGAAATATCGGAGGACTTGGTCTCCCCTAGTAGAGTATAGAATTAGGGAACAGGAGAAGGGGGATAGATAAGTTCGAATGGACCTGAGGAGAGGGACTCCCCCCCTCCCCCTAGGGGGGGGTGGGGTAAATAATGTTTTTTTTTTTTTCTTTTTTTTTTTTTTTTTGTTGTACTGGTGGGGTGGGGGGGTAATGGGGGTAGGGGAAATGAAAAAGGGGGAACTATATGATTGCCCTTGGAACAGAAGAGACTTAGATTTAATTGGTAAGGAAACGAGTGATAAAGCTATGTCATGATAGAAAGAATGTGCATTTGTTGATATGATGTTTAAAAAGAAATGTTTCAAATGGCATGTGATATATTGGAAAATAAAGAATTTATAAAAAAAAAAAAAAAGGTTGCAACTAGGGCCTCATTATTCCAGCTCAATTCAGCTGTGAGGATACGGAACTGAAGAGCATACTGTCCCACAGAAGCGGACTCTTGACAGAGACGATAAAAGAGACAATTAGGAACATTAGGAACCAATGTTCAAGTGTGAATCCTATTTAAGAATTAAATGGCGAGCCTATTTAATAATTAAATCATGCGAGTTAAATACTTCCAAAAATTACCAAAAACAATTGTTATTCATTTGAAGTACATACAGTATGTCACAGTTTGCAAGAGATATATGAAAATAATGAACCTGTATAATTAAAGTGATTCTAAAGCTAAAATGTTTTTTTTACCTTAAGGCATTCCCTGCATTAAGGTAAAAAACGTTTTAGGACTTGCTGTGCCCCCTCCCCCTCTAAGCATTTACCTCACTCCTGGAGCAATCCAGCGCTGTGCCCTGGCTGCAGTTTTCTCACCTCTCTACCTCTTCACAAAGGGACTGACTGGTAGCAGCATGAGCCATTGGCGCCTGCTGCTGTCAGTCAAATTTAGTGAGGAGAGAGCGGGGGTAGGGCCAAGCCTCACTCTGTGTGTCAATAGACACTAACAGCCTGGCTTGATATCATGTCTGCCCCCATAGCAATCGTCTTGCTAGGGATATTCCCTTTAAATGCTATACTAGCTTGCAGGATAGGATCCTTACGGTGTACCATTACTAGGTTTCATGTCTAGCCTGATTTGTTTTTAAATATATATGTTTGTTCATTGTCTTTTTACACTTTACTAATAAAAAAACCCAAACAAATTTACTTTTTCGTAGTTTAATATTGTTGTGCCTCCAAAGTCCCATTCCTAGATTCTATGCGTTCACACCCTTTCATGTCACCCTGCTTCCCCGTCTCTGTCTAGCATAGGTGGCGGAACGGCATCCTGGCACGTTCTGCAAGAAAAAAGCACAGTTGTACCAGGTGCCTGAAGGTCAGCTTGAATTTGTCTGGAAGTTGACTGAGGACACAGGAACATTAAGATCTCTGGAGATGGACTTGTAACCTTGAGATTGTCCATGCTTTTCCACAATTTTTGTTCTCAAATCCTTAGACAATTCTTTGCTGCTCTTTCTCTTCTCCGTGACAGACACATAACAGAAAGGTTAAGTCAATTTCTCACCATTTAACTGCTTGCCGGTGTGATTTCTATATTGTCAGCACCTGTTTATTGATACAGGTGAGTTTAATTACACATTAGAGGAGCATCATAAATCTGGAATGTAATTATTTCAAGTCCATTTTTGGAGTTTTGCGTGGAATGTGTTAGATTCGGCTTTTTGTTTCTTCACCTTTTTTTATCATACCAATACAAACAAAGAAATAAACATGAGAATGTCTAATCATTTGAAATTGCAACACTTTTCTAGGCAAAGTGGTGCATTGTCTGACAGAAATGTAGGGGTGCCAATATTCAATACTTTTTAGAGCCACCTTTTGCGGCTATCACAGCTCCAAGTTGCATTGGATAAGTCTCTATGAGCTTGCCACATCTTACCACTGGGATTTTTGCCCATTCCTCCTTGCAAAACTGCTCCAGCTCCTTCAAGTTGCATGGTTTGCACTTGTGAACAGCAATCTTTAAGTCTGACCACAGATTTTCTATTGGATTGAGGTCTGGACTTTAAATGTGTTGGCTATTCCAACACATTTACATGTTTTCCCTTAAACCACTCAACCACTCAAGTGTTGTTTAGCAGTGTTTGGGGTCATTGTCCTGCTGGAAGGTGAACCTCTGTCCTAGCCTCAAATCACACACAGAATCGTACAGGTTTTGCTCAAGAATATCCGTGTATTTAGCACCATCCATCTTTCCCTCAACTCTGACCAATTTCCCAGTCCTGACTGCTGAAAAACATCCCCACAGCATGATGCTGCCACCATCATGTTTCACTGTGGGGATGGTGTTCTTTGGGTGATGTGATGTGTTGGGTTTGCGCCAGACATAGCTTTTTCTTTGATGGCCAAAAAGTTCAATTTTGACACCTTCCTCCATACATTTTGGGAGTCTCCCACATGCCTTTTCCCAAACTCAAAACGTGCCGTTTTGCTTTTTGCTGAAAGTAATGGCTTTCTTCTGGCCACTCTGCCATAAAGCCCAACTCTATGGAGCGTACGGCTTATTGTCGTCCTATGTACAGATGTTCCAGTCTCTGCAGTCTCTGCTGTGGAACTCTGCAGCTCCTCCAGGGTTACCTTAGGTCTCTGTTCTGCCTCTCTGATTAATGCCCTCCTTGCCCGGTCCGTGAGTTTTGGTGTGCGGCAGTCTCTTGGCAGGTTTGCTGTTGTGCCATGTTCTTTCCATTTGGTTATGATAGATTTGATGGTGCTGCTATGGATCATCAAAGATTTGGATATTTTTTTATGACCTAACCCTGACTTGTACTTCTCAACAACATTGTCCCTTACTTTTTTGGAGAGTTACTTGGTCTTCATGGCAGTGTTTGGTTAGTGGTGCCTCTTGCAGCCTCTAAGGCCTTTCAAAAAGGTGTGTATATGTAATGACAGATCATGTGACACTTAGATTGCACACAGGTGGACACCATTTCACTAATTATGTGACTTCTAAAGGTATTTGGTTGGGGCGTGGCCAAGGCAGGCATGTGAGAGGACGCATCTCCCACAGCTCCCAGCAGTGATCCGGTAACCGATCCTCCCCCAGCCCACATACCGACTTTATTTTGCCCTATGCAGCACGGGCACGATCCTGAGACCCCAGGGGATCATCCGCCGGCTCTCTGCACCAGAGGAAAGTTCCGAAAAGGACAGACTGAGATGACGGGCCTGGAGATCCAAGATGGCGCCGCGGCGTCCTCAGTGAAACACACACCGCGCGGACAGGACAAGCTGAAAGACTCTTGGCCTAAAGCAAGTAAGACGCCAAAAATCACTGGTAAAGACGCCCCTAGAGACATGATTTACTATGCACAGAAAATGGCTGGGACATTGGGAACAGAGCAGTCATCCAGCCAGGCTGGGACACATGCTATGCAGGCAGACATCACACAGGTGCTCTGGGGAGAGGAGGAGGGGGAGCAGTCGGCCCTTGCATCTGGGGAACCACAAAGCTCAGCGGACCCGGACGCTATGCAGCCTACTTTAGCTGACATACTCAGAGCTGTGAACAACTGCACAGCTTCAGTTAACACCTTGAAGGAGCAGTTTGGGGGTCTGAGAGAAGATGTGTCATTACTAAGGCAAGACATGCAAAAGATACGTGAACGCACCACGGCTGTGGAAAGCAGAGTCAGTGACATGGAAGACCAGTTACCACCTATGGCACAAGATACCAGAACAGCACTGCAATTAGCCAGGGATGCATGCGATCATGCAGAGGATTTGGAAAATCGCTTAAGGCGAAACAATGTTCGCATAGTGGGGTTGCCTGAGAAAGTGGAGGGCAGGGACCCCACCACCTATGTTAAAAACTGGCTAATGGAACTTTTTGGGAAAAATGCATTCTCCCCAATGTTTGCGGTGGAACGTGCTCACAGAGTGCCCTCACGCCCTCCTCCACCAGGGGGCCCTCCAAGATCCATTCTTGCAAGAATTTTACATTACAAGGATAGAGAAGCAGTGCTGAGACATGCTCGAGAGAAGGCAAATGTCCTCCACAATGGTGCTCGGGTATCTTTCTACCCGGACTTCTCGGCAGAAGTCCAGAGGCGCAGAGCTAAATTCACAGATGTGAAACGCAGACTGCGACTTCTGCAACTCCCATACGCTATGCTATATCCGGCGAAGCTTCGGGTTGTGGTGAGAGGCCAAGCACAATTCTTTGAATCCGCTAAGGACGCTTCAGTCTGGTTGGATAGAAATGAGCAGGCATTGAAACGGCAGGCTCCACAAGACGAAGATTGAAAGGACTAAACCAGCTACTTGCAGAGGGCTGAGATACTAGAAAACGTCATTTTGTTCCCTTTTTTCTAGATGGGCAACCAGAGTATTCCCTATCTTCTATTTCCAGTGTTGACAGATGTTCCTTGGCTGGGGGACTGAATATTCCTAAGCAGTGCAATGAGAGCGAATTGGATTAAAAGTCAAATCTACGAATGATCATTTTCAGTAAAAAAGAGCGATGGAATGTCGCATACGTTGCTAAAGTTGCCATGTTGCAGAATGTGCAGTTTATAGCACAAGAAAGTTTTCTTTTTCACCACCCCCCACTGAAGCGGGGAAAGTTCTAGCAATAAGAGTTACAAGCAGAACGAATGATATCTCAACAGGACACGAATTCATCAACCTTACGGCAAACCTAGCAGAACCTCGCTACAGAAGTGGATCCACTAAGTACCGGTCAACACTACTTACCTACCAGCAGACATGGCGGACATCCCATTAGTATCCTGGAACGTTAGGGGACTACACTCCCCATTGAAGCGTACCATGATTCGCATGTGTTTGAAGAAGTACATCCCCGGAATTCTCTGCTACCAAGAAACCCACTTGACCGCGGACACTGTGAGCTTCCTGAGATACTCCTGGGTAGGAAAGGTCTATCACTCCACGCACACCTCCTATTCTAGGGGGGTGAGCGTGTTGATCCATGGTAACCTGGACTTTGAAGAAATTGCAAATGAAATTGATAGTGAAGGTCGTTATGTTTTTCTCCATTGCAGGTTGGGTACATTGACTTGTGTGCTGGCGGTGGTATATATTCCCCCCCCCCCCTTCACGGCGGTGGTGCTTAGGTCTCTGCTGACATTTATGGATGGCAGGCCTGACGCACCGCTGTTGGTAACGGGAGACTTTAATTGCTGCTTAAATCCAGTTGAAGATAGACACCCAGGACCCGGAGCCTCTGCCCTCTCCAGGGCTACCCCCCTGGCGCGGTTGTTGCAAGAGGTGGGCTGGGTGGATGTCTGGAGACATAGGAACCCAGGAGTTAGACAATTTACATGTTTTTCCAAAACCCATGGTTGTTTGTCTAGAATTGACCTGGGGGTGTGCAGCTTAAACATGCTCCCGTTTGTTTCTGATATGGTACATAGGCCCCGCAGTGTATCTGATCACTCACCAGTGGTTATACGGCTTATAATTGCCCCAATAGTTACACTACCTAAAGCCCCTTGGAAATTCAATGCTTTTTGGTTGAAACTGTTCCGCTCACACGAGGGGATAGTTGGGAGCATGTGTGAGTTTTTCCGCACCCAGGATCCAAATGAATCGATGATTGGGCAATGGGATGCCTTCAAGGCATATTTGAGGGGTGTGTTAATTGCTGAAATGAATAAGGTTAAACAAGACTCTTCCGCACTTAAAAATGAACTTGAAACCAGAGTACAGGAGATGGAACAATTATATGTCATGGATCCTTCTGATTCGACCAAGGAGGCATGGCAGGCGGCTCTTTCTGCATACCGTCAACTGCTGTCCTCATCGGCCGACAAGAAGAGATTCTTTGCTAAGCAGGCGTTTTTCGAGGAGGGCGAGAAAACAGGCCGCATACTAGCGAGAATCGCAAATTCATACCAGAAGTCCCCAACTATAGGTGCTATTAGGACTAAGGCGGGTAACATAGTTAACACGCCTGAGAAGATGCTGCAGGAACTAAACACTTTTTATGAAGATTTGTATAAGCCGGGTACATCTTATACATCTGAGGAGTTAGAACAATACTTAGGACAGATAGATTTCCCTAGATTAAACAAAGATCAGAGAGGGCTCTTGGAGAATCCCCTTACAGTGGAAGAACTACAGGATGCGGTTGGATCTTTTCCTAACTGCAAAGCGCCTGGGGAAGACGGAATTCCCATAGAAATATATAAACAGTATCCTACTGAATTACTACCCCAGTTGCTTAAAGTCTTTAACCACTTGATCCCCGGACCATTATGCTGCCTAAGGACCAGAGGTCTTTTTCCAATTTGGCACTGCGTCGCTTTAACTGCTAATTGCGCGGTCATGCAATGCTGTACCCAAACGAAATTTGCGTCCTTTTCTTCCCACAAATAGAGCTTTCTTTTGATGGTATTTGATCACCTCTGCGGTTTTTATTTTTTGCGCTATAAACGGAAAAAGACCGAAAATTTTGAAAAAAATGATATTTTCTACTTTTTGTTATAAAAAAAATCCAATAAACACAATTTTAGTCATACATTTAGGCCAAAATGTATTCGGCCACATGTCTTTGGTAAAAAAAATGTCAATAAGCGTATATTTATTGGTTTGCGCAAAAGTTATAGCGTCTACAAACTAGAGTACATTTTCTGTAATTTACACAGCTTTTAGTTTATGACTGCCTATGTCATTTCTTGAGGTGCTAAAATGGCAGGGCAGTACAAAATCCCCCCAAATGACCCCATTTTGGAAAGTAGACACCCCAAGGAAATTGCTGAGAGGCATGTTGAACCCATTGAATATTTATTGTTTTTGTCCCAAGTGATTGAATAATGACAAAAAAAAAAAAATATTTACAAAAAGTTGTCACTAAATGATATATTGCTCACACAGGCCATAGGCCTATGTGGAATTGCACCCCAAAATGCATTCTGCTGCTTCTCCTGAGTATGGGGATACCACATTTGTGGGACTTTTTGGGACCCTAGCCGCGTACGGGGCCCCGAAAACCAATCGCCGCCTTCAGGATTTCTAAGGGTGTAAATTTATGATTTCACTCTTCACTGCCTATCACAGTTTCGGAGGCCATGGAATGCCCAGGTGGCACAAAACCCCCCCAAATGACCCCATTTTGGAAAGTAGACACCCCAAGCTATTTGCTGAGAGGCATATTGAGTCCATGGAATATTTTATATTTTGACACAAGTTGCGGGAAAGTGACACATTTTTTTTATTTATTTTTTTTTTTTTGCACAAAGTTGTCACTAAATGATATATTGCTCACACAGGCCATGGGCATATGTGGAATTGCACCCCAAAATACATTTAGCTACTTCTCCCGAGTACGGGGATACCACATGTGTGGGACTTTTTGGGAGCCTAGTCGTGCACGGGACCCCGAAAACCAATCACCGACATCAGGATTTCTAAGGGTGAAAATTTTTGATTTCACTCTGCACTGCCTATCACAGTTTCGGAGGCCATGGAATGCCCAGGTGGCACAAAACCACCCCAAATGACCCCATTTTGGAAAGTAGACACCCCAAGCTATTTGCTGAGAGGCATGGTGAGTATTTTGCAGCTCTCATTTGTTTTTGAAAATGAAGAAAGACAAGAAAAAACTTTTTTTTTTTTCTTTTTTCAATTTTCAAAACTTTGTGACAAAAAGTGAGGTCTGCAAAATACTCACTATACCTCTCAGCAAATAGCTTTGGGTGTCTACTTTCCAAAATGGGGTCATTTGGGGGGGTTTTGTGCCACCTGGGCATTCCATGGCCTCCGAAACTGTGATAGGCAGTCAAGAGAGAAATCAAAAATTCACGCCCTTAGAAAGCCTGAAGGCGGTGCTTGGTTTTCGGGGTTCCGTACGCGGCTAGGCTCCCAAAAAGTCTCACACATGTGGTATCCCCGTACTCAGGAGAAGCAGCAGAATGTATTTTGGGGTGTAATTTCACATATTCCCATGGCATGTTTGAGCAATATATCATTTAGTGACAATTTTGTGCAAAAAAAAAAAAATTTGTCTCTTTCCCGCAACTTGTGTCGCAATATAAAATATTCCATGGACTCGACATGCCTCTCAGCAAATAGCTTGGGGTGTCTACTTTCCAAAATGGGGTCATTTGGGGGGGTTTTGAACTGTCCTGGCATTTTATGCACAACATTTAGAAGCTTATGTCACACATCACCCACTCTTCTAACCACTTGAAGACAAAGCCCTTTCTGACACTTATTGTTTACATGAAAAAGTTGTTTTTTTTTTGCAAGAAAATTACTTTGAACCCCCAAACATTATATATTTTTTTAAAGCAAATGCCCTACAGATTAAAATGGTGGGTGCTTCATTTTTTTTTTTCACACAGTATTTGCGCAGCGATTTTTCAAACGCATTTTTTGTGGAAAAAACACACTTTTTTAAATTTTAATGCACTAAAACACACTATATTGCCCAAATGTTTGATGAAATAAAAAAGATGATCTTAGGCCGAGTACATGGATACCAAACATGACATGCTTTAAAATTGCGCACAAACGTGCAGTGGCGACAAAATAAATACATTTTTAAAAGCCTTTAAAAGCCTTTACAGGTTACCACTTTAGATTTACAGAGGAGGTCTACTGCAAAAATTACTGCCCTCGATCTAACCTTCGCGGTGATACCTCACATGCATGGTGCAATTGCTGTTTACGTTTGACGACAGACCGCCGCTTGCGTTCGCCTTAGCGCGAGAGCAGGGGGCGACAGGGGTGCTTTTTTTTTTCTTTATTATTTTTTTGCTTTTTTATCTTATTTTTAAACTGTTCCTTTCATTTTTATTTTTTTTAATCATTTTTATTGTTATCTCGGGGAATGTAAATATCCCCTATGATAGCAATAGGTAGTGACAGGTACTCTTTTTTGAAAAAATTGGGGTCTATTAGACCCTAGATCTCTCCTCTGCCCTCAAAGCATCTGATCACACCAAGATCGGTGTGATAAAATGCTTCCCCAATTTCCCAATAGCGCTATTTACATCCGGCGAAATCTAAGTCATAAAATGCTCGTAGCTTCCGGTTTCTTAGGCCATAGAGATGTTTGGAGCCACTCCGGTCTCTGATCAGCTCTATGGTCAGCTGGCTGAATCACCGGCTGCATTTTCAGGTTCCCTGTTGAGACAGGAGAGCCAGAGAAAAACACGGAAGGCGGTGGGGGGGCATTCCCTCCCACGGCTTGTAAAAGCAGTCTAGAGGCTAATTAGCCGCTAGGATTGCTTTTACATGAAAGCCGACCGCTGGCTGAAAAGAATGATACCAAGATGATACCTAAACCTGCAAGCATCATTCTGGTATAACCACTCAAAGTTGTGAATGGCGTACCTGAAGACAAAAAAATGGTTAACAAAAGCACAGTAAACGGTAAAGTATAAAAAATTGCATACCTGAAAAGCAAACATGATAAAACATAATAACAATAAAACATTGCAGAATAGAATACAGTAAAAAAAAGAGCAGAACAATAGAGAGAATAGAGAGAGAGAGAACAATAAAACGACAACTATTTTTTTTTATTTTAAATTTTTTTTTTTTTTTTTTTTACACTTTTTTTGTAACTAACTTTTATAACTGTAACTTTTGTAACTGTAACCGGTTTCAGGTTCGGGTCTCTCAAAATGCGATGGCATCTTGGGAGACCCTGTGAAAGTGTGCCTAGTCTGTGCAATGCTGTATCCTACACTAATACTCAACTAGTGCATAGTAGCGTTCAAAACATTCACCAATGCAAAGACCAGGATTGTCAGGACAGGAGGGACAATAATAGCGGGTGTCACGCCTATATCCGCGCTTGCTGCAGACACAACATCTTTTTTGGGTGGGTTCGCTGGGTAGGGGTACTCGGGAGGACATAAAGAAAATGCCTCTCATGCAGCTGACTGCATTTGGTTGGGGATGTGAATGGGGGAAGTACGGGCGCTGCAGAAGCGGTGGGTTCCCAATTAGGATTGGCGAATGCAGCAGGAAGGGCATTATGGGCACGACGGGCCTGTGTTTGTCTTTTTGGTGGCAGCGGGACACTACTTGTGCTTGCCACCTCACCAGCTTGTACTACACTTATGGGACTCGCCACGTCACCAAGTTATACTGCAGTGCGGGTTTGACTACGACCGGGGTGTACTAGGCCGCTGGCGCTTGCCAGTTCACCAAAACGCTATCAAAAAAACTGTTAGCGTTCGCAGGGATCAGGCCTGACTCTGCGAACGCTGCAGTTATGCGTTTAGCCTTTTGTAAGTGACAGTGATCGATCGATACTGCACTTGGGTGGGCTGGGCTGGGCCGGGCGGAGGGGCAAAACGCAGGTGCTAGCAGGTATCTGGGCTGATCCCGCTAACACTGCGTTTTTGGGAACCCTAAACTGCTGGGGACGCTAGTATAGATCTGATCGGATCAGATATTGATCCATTCAGATACTATACCACTAAGGGTGGTGTACGGTGCGTGCGTGGGTGTTAGCGGTACTGGCGCTAATCTGACGCTGCCTGGGGCTGGTGCTTGCCAGTTCACCAAAATACTACCAAAAAAACTGTTAGCGATCGCAGGGATCAGGCCTGACTCTGCGAATGCTGCAGTTATGCATTTAGTGTTTTGTAAGTGTCAGTGATCGATCGATACTGCACTTGGGTGGGCTGGGCTGGGCTGGGCTGGGCTGGGCGGAGGGGCAAAACGCAGGTGCTAGCAGGTATCTGGGCTGATTCCGCTAACACTGCGTTTTTGGGAACCCTAAACTGCTGGGGACGCTAGTATAGATCTGATCGGATCAGATATTGATCCGTACAGATACTATACCACTAAGGGAGGCGTATGCTGCGTGCGTGGGTGTTAGCGCTACTGGCGCTAACCTGACGCTGCCTGGGGCTGGTGCTTGCCAGTTCACCAAAATACTACCAAAAAAACTGTTAGCGATCGCAGGGATCAGGCCTGACTCTGCGAACGCTGCAGTTATGCGTTTAGTGTGTTGTAAGTGACAGTGATCGATCGATACTGCACTTGGGTGGGCTGGGCGGAGGGGCAAAACGCAGGTGCTAGCAGGTATCTGGGCTGATCCCGCTAACACTGCGTTTTTGGGAACCCTAAACTGCTGGGGACGCTAGTATAGATCTGATCGGATCAGATATTGATCCGTACAGATACTATACCACTAAGGGAGGTGTATGCTGCGTGCGTGGGTGTTAGCGGTACTGGCGCTAATCTGACGCTGCCTGGGGCGACGCATATCACCGCCGGGCGATCAGGGGGCTAAACCTTTATTCGGTAATAAACGGCGTGTGGCCTGACACTATAAAAAATAAACAAACTAACCAGCGTCACCCGTAACACTTATACGGTGATCAGTGGTGAAAGGGTTAACTAGGGGGCCATCAAGGGGTTAAAACATTTATTCGGTAGTATATGGGGGTCCCTGACGCTATAAAACGCTGATGGCGAACCTAAATATTTACGTCCCTAACTAGTGTCACCAGCGACACTAATACAGCGATCAGAAAAATGATCGCTTAGTGATACTGGTGACAGGGGGTGATCAAGGGGTTAAAACTTTATTAGGGGGGGTTAGGGGGGTACCCTAGACCTAAAGGGGGGTAATACTAACTGTCCCAACACTGTAACTGTCACAAACTGACACTATGCAGTAATCAGAAAAAAAAACAAAAAAAAAACTGCTTGGTGTCAGTTTGTGACAGGGGGGGGGGGTGATTGGGGGGGGGGATCGGGGGGGGGGATCGGGGTGTTTTGTGTGCCTGGCATGTTCTACTGTGTGTGTGTGTAGTGTTGTGCACTCACATTGATGTCTTCTCCCCTCGGGCCGGAACGGAAATTACCGAGCCGAGGAGAGATGACATCATTTCCTTTGCTGCTGTTTAGCATACAGCAGCAAAGGAATGATTCGATTGGCCGGCGGCGATCGCGGGGGGGGGGCCACGAACAGATGGTCTCCCCCTCACCTCTGATCGCCGCTGGACAAAAGACGACCACCTCGGGCACCGGGGGGGGGGGGTCCGATCGGACCCCCCACCCGCGGAAAGCAAATCACTTACATGTACGTGATTTTGCCTGTCCGTGCCACCTTGCCGACGTACATCGGCGTGAGGCGGTCGTCAAGTGGTTAATAGAGCCCGGGAGGAAGGCCGCCTACCAATATCAATGTCAAAGGCCAATATTGTTTTGCTACTCAAACCTGGTAAGGATCCAGTAGATCTGGGGGAGTATCGCCCGATTTCTCTGCTACAGAGTGACGTGAAAATATTGGCGAAAGCTCTGGCCATTAGATTAAATGGAGTTATTACTTCAATTGTCCATGGAGACCAAGCTGGTTCCATGCCCAATAAATCGACGGCAGTTAATTTGAGAAGGCTATTCCTTAATATGCAATCCAAAGCAGACAATATGGGTTCCAGGGCCTTGCTGTCATTGGATGCCACTAAGGCATTTGACAGCATAGACTGGAATTATCTGTGGTCAGTCTTGCAGAGTTTTGGATTTGGCCCCCAGTATGTTTCTTGGGTTAAGCTCCTTTATAGTCGGCCGGAAGCCGCTGTGAGGGTTTCCGGCTATCTCTCTCCAAGCTTCGTGTTGAGGAGGGGTACGAGACAGGGATGTCCCCTGTCTCCTCTCCTCTTTGCGTTGGCTATTGAACCATTGGCGATCGGGATCAGGGCAAATCGGAGCATTACAGGCTTCTGCTACGGTGACATGCAGGAAAAAATTATGTTGTACGCCGATGACACCATGCTCCTACTCGGTGACAACGGCCCCTCCCTTCAGGAGGCCATGTCGACCATATCTAAATTTGGGAAGTTCTCTGGCCTTCATATAAATTGGTCAAAGTCTGCCCTTCTTTTATTGGATGGAGATGAATCACAGGAGGTCTGCGCCACTTGTCCCATCCCGATTGCCACTACTTTCAAATATTTAGGGATTCAAATCACGTCCCAGCCCCGGGACTTTATACATCTAAATATATTTCCACTCCTACAGCGCTTCAGAGACAAAATTAAGACCTGGAACTCTCTCTTAATGTCAGTAGCAGGTAGAGTAAACCTAGTGAAAATGATTCTTATGCCACAGTTACTTTATTTTCTGCACAATACCCCTATGGTTATCCCCTTAAAAATATTTCACATAGTTAATGCCATTTTCCGAACCCTTATTTGGAACAATGGTCCCGCCCGGATCAAATTAGAACACCTACAGAGACCCAAGGACTGTGGTGGATTGGCATTGCCCAACCCATGGCTGTACTACCTGGCCTCCCAACTGCAGCATCTGATTGGTACATTTGTCCCGTCACAAAACTCATCCCACAGGCTAATGATTCATACAGTGGGTAAGGGACAGATTCACATGGCTTTAGAGGCATTGGCCTTCACTAAATCACATAAAAAATACCCAACGTTTAGTCTGATTCAAAAGGTGTGGAATAAGTCCAAATATCTCCAGAACGTAGATGGATATACGGAATATAGTCCCATTTGGCACAATGACACGTATGGGGAACTAGCTAAATTACAATGCGGAGCTCGTTGGAAACAGTTTGGAATCACTCATATCAAGCATATATTTAGGGAAGGTGTGTTGCGAACATTTGCTGATTTAAAAGAAGCGTATAATCTGCCAGCATCAACTTATTCTACTATATGCAACTTAGACACGCAGTACAGACACAGGGCCGCTCCTCGGAATGGCACTTGTCCCCAACCCCGGTTTTCAACCTTCTGGAGGATGCTGGCTCATCTAAGGGATTTATCTCTCAATGCTATGCCATCCTGTTGCAATCCGTGATGAGACGCCATCCCTTGAGGGTGAGAGAGAGGTGGGAGGCAGAGGTGGGACAGCTAGACGGGGATCAGTGGGAGGAGATCTTTCAGGCAGTGAACCAATGTTCACTAAATGTGTCACAAAAACTCACCCAACTATATATTCTATTGAGAACATATTATACTCCGCACAGATTACATTTAATGAACAGGCTGACGGAACCAACATGTACTAGATGTAAACGTGAGCATGGTGACCTGATACATATGCTGTGGAGATGTCCCAAGTTACACATGTATTGGGCAGGAGTGGTGCAAAATATTAACTCAATCTTTAATGTGGGTCTTCCACAGGACCCTAGAGCGTGTCTCTTGGGTGCTTTGGAGGAGTACGAATGGGAAGGACACAACAGAGAAGGTGTGCATAGAGTACTTTTTCAGGCCAGAAGGCTGATTATGACTCACTGGAAGTCCGATAGGTCACCGACTGTTAAGGAGTGGACTGAAAGTATTAACACAACTCTAAAAATGGAAAAGTTGATTTACCAACATAGAGGTAACATGCTAAAATTTGAAAAAATATGGGGTCCATGGTTAGATGTACCAGGATTAGCACCTATGGAACTGGTATATGACAGGTTGCTAGGAATTAATGCCGGGTGAGACATGGATAGAGGTTGACTGTGATTGGAACAAGCTTTTAACAGTGTTATATTGAGATTGTTACTTGGCTATTGGATTATGTGTTGCATAAGAGGTGCTGTGTAATCCTGTCTACAATGTTTGTAATGCTTTCCCTGCAAACTCAATAAAATCTTGTTGGATTAAAAAAAAAAAAAAAAAAAGGTATTTGGTTGCACCAGAGCTTTTTATGGGCTTCATAACAAAGGGGGTGAATACATACGCACATGCCAATTATTTTTTTATTTCTGAAAAATAGTTTTATGTATATATTTTTATAATTTTACTTCCAACTTAGACTATTGTGTTCTGATCCATCACATATAATTCAGATAAAAAAAAACATTGAACTAAAGGCTGTAATGTAGCAAAATAGGTGCCAAGGGGTGAATATTTTTGAAAGGCACTGTATATATCCTGAAATGTAATCTTTTCAACAGGTGCTCTCTAAAGCTTATTGTAGGAATCGTACCTTGCGGGACTTATTAGTACATTCTGATTTTAAGAAACCAAAGGGTGAAATAAAGAGAACCTTCCTTGGCAGCAAGAGAAACAAATGTTTTTCATGTCTCAGCTGCTCACAATGTAACTTGATGAAAAAAGGTGAGTCTTTTATACATCCTAGCGCTGCTTAGAAGTATGAAATGCAGGGCTATCACCTTATCTTATGTAATTAATTTATTAATTTGCCCATGTGATCTACTATACGTAGGGGAAAAAACGCAAAGCATTGTCCCAGCATAGTTGCAGTATTTGGGGCAATCAGCCATGTTTGACTGTGTCTAAACACTTCACAGAATGTAATCATAAGGACACGGATTTGAGATTTATGGTACTGGAAGAAATACCAAAAGATATAAGGGGAAGTGATAAAATCCTCAAACTCAAACAGAGAGAAGTGTGATGGATCAATTAAATAGATTGTATCCTTATGGTCTAAACAAAGATTATGACCTGTATTTATTCTAATGATGGATTTGCAGAATAGTGATGTATTTGTTATTTGTCTTCATTTTTTACTTTTGTTGATATGATTCTTTTTTAGATCTTAAGAGGAGAGAAAATTTACCTACGGTGGAATTACAATTACAATCCGTAGACAGGATTTTTCAATTGATTTTTTTCAGCAGGGAGATATATACTGTATCACAAAAGTGAGCATTTTTGTAAATATTTTATTATATCTTTTCATGTGACAACACTGAAGAAATTACACTTTGCTACAATGTAAAGTAGTTAGTGTACAGCTTGTATAACAGTGTAAATTTGCTGTCCCCTCAAAATAACTCAACACACAGCCATTAATGTCTAAACCGCTGGCAACAAAAGTGAGTACACCCCTCAGTGAAAATGTCCAAATTGGGCCCAGAGTGTCAATATTTTGTGTGGCCACCATTATTTTCCAGCACTGCCTTAACCCTCTTGGGCATGGAGTTCACCAGAGCTTCAGAGGTTGCCACTGGAGTCCTCTTCCACTCCTCCTTGGTGACATCACAAAGCTGGTGGATGTTAGAGACCTTGCACTCCTCCACCTTCCGTTTGAGGATGCCCCACAGATGCTCAATAGTGTTTAGGTCTGGAGACATGCTTGGCCAGTCCATCACCTTTACCCTCAGCTTCTTTAGCAAGTCAGTGGTCATCTTGGGGGTGTGTTTGGGGTCGTTATCATGGTGGAATACTGCCCTGCGGCCCAGTCTCTGAAGGGAGGGGATCATGCTCTGCTTCAGTATGCCACAATACCTGTAGCTCCCCAGTGCTGGCAGCACTCATGCACCCCCAGACCATGACACTTCCACCACCATGCTTGACTGTAGGCAAGACACACTTGTCTTTGTACTCCTTACCTGGTTGCCGCCACACACGCTTGACACCATCTGAACCAAATAAGTTTATCTTGGTCTCATCAGACCACAGGACATGGTTCCAGTAATCCATGTCCTTAGTCTGCTTGTCTTCAGCAAACTGTTTGCTGGCTTTCTTGTGAATCATCTTTAGAAAAGGCTTCCTTCAGGGACGACAGCCATACAGACCAATTTGATGCAGTGCATGGCGTATGGTCTGAGCAATGACAGGCTGACCTACCACCCCTTCAACCTCTGCAGCAATGCTGGCAGCACTCATACGTCTAATTCCTAAAGACAACCTCTGGATATGACGCTGAGCGTGTGCACTCAAAATTCTTTGGTCAACCATGGCGAGGCCTGTTCTGAGTGGAACCTGTCCTGTTAAACCGCTGTATGGTCTTGGCCACTGTGCTGCAGCTCAGTTTCAGGGTCTTGGCAATCTTCTTATAGCCTAGGCCATCTTTATGTAAAGCAACAATTCTTTTTTTCATATCCTCAGAGAGTTCTTTGCCATTAGGTGCCATGTTGAACTTCCAGTGACCAGTATGAGAGAGTAAGAGCAATAACACCAAATGTAACACACCTGCTCCCCATTCACACCTGAAACCTTGTAACACTAACGAGTCACATGACACCGAGGAGAGAAAATGGCTAATTAGGCCCAATTTGGACATTTTCACTCAGGGGTGTACTCACTTTTGTTGCCAGCGGTTTAGACATTAATGGCTGTGTGTTGAGTTATTTTGAGGGGTCAGCGAATTTCCACTGTTATACAAGCTGTACACTCACTACTTTACATTGAAGCAGTGTCATTTCTTCAGTGTTGTCACATGAAACGATATAATAAAATATTTACAAAAAGGTGAGGGGCGTACACAGTATAGATAGCGTGTATGTGTTAATAAACATGCACATATAAAAAAATAAAATATTCCATCCCTAAAATTATCCCCAGGTCCCAACAATGACATTGGATGATCTGGGTGACATTTGTATTTGCTGTGTGAATGTCAAATTCCCACGTGAGTAAAGGCAATGTCATTCAGAATTTGCGATCACAAATCCATGAAAATGTCACCATTATGTTTATTTGCATCTACACCAACTCAATCTGATGTTACCCTAATGTTATATTAACGATTTACATCAACCAGTTCTTTCCAGTCTGTATTGCAATGTAGTGTTGAAAGGGGAAAAAAAACTCTCCTAAAGTAAAACCCAAACCTTGACTTTGAGCTTTACCAGTCAGCAAAGTTACATAAAAATGTCACTTATGTGAAATAATTTTAATCTTTTTCAGCAGATATTTTTGGAAATATATTGGAGTGTAGAATTCACACAGGGAAAAAATCTGAGAAAAAAAAGCATTTTTTCTATGTTTTCACTATTTCTTTTAAATAAAAACCCTAGGAACTAAGAATATATGTATACAAATCTACTAATAAATAAAACACTATCTGTCATGGAGAAAAATGATTAGGGATATCTAAAACACTAAAGGTATAAGGTGCAGAACCAAGACATCTCTGGACCAAAAAACAAAACAAAAAACTTTGTGATTGTGATTTTCCCAGGTCATCTTCCAGGACAGCTATGAGAGAGAGGCTACTCCCACCTAGCACAGTAAACACATGATCCACATTATTTAAAGTGGATGTAAACCCAATGTCATCCTTTCTAAACTACTGCCATAGGGGTTATCTATAAGGATATACATGCCTCCTGCATGTATCTTTACCTGTCAAATGTCTCCCCTCTGTCTGTTATTAGACCCAAAAAACTGCATATTCTGTGGGTGGGTCTGTTGTCTGGAGCTTGGTAGGTGGAGTCGTGATGTCAGTAGACTCTCTACCCACCTCTGCACTCCCCTTGTCAATATGCATTTTCTCCTGTGTGTTTCTAACACTGAACTTCTGCTATGATCTCTAACATCCAGTGAAAAGACAGGAAAGTAACCACATGACTTCAGCATGCCAAATCATGCTGAGGTGTGGAACAGCCAATCCTTGCAGAGCTGCTGAAGAAAGGAGTGGAAGGGAATTAAAAATACTGCATGTCTCTTTGTGGCAAGACTGGGCTCAAATGATAGGAAATCTTATACTCTACAGTATGATATAAAAAAAAAAAAAATTTCGGGTTTACATCCACTTTAAGGCATGCACCACAGTAAACCTTCAGTTCTTGTGTTTCCCTCGGCCAGGTAGGCACGCTTTGTGCTTCTAATTGATTTCCTGCTAGGCTTTCCTGCTAGGGAGAAGGGGCCTCCTGGCTATGGCATACCAGGAACAAGGTATAAAAAGAAAAGTCAGTGCTACTACCCATACACCACATAGATAGCAAAGCTCCCAGGTTGTCAGGGCTGGCTCAGCCCTTCCTTCTCTGAGCTGGCCGCTCAGCTGTCGGCTAATTGCTAGCTCTCATCTCTCTCCACAGTTAACCAGCTGTTGTGGATCTGCTTGTCACTCCTGCCTACTTAAAGATCTCCAGCTCACCTCATTCCTGCCTTCACCTTGCTCACATCACAAGAAACCATCTCCTGTTTTCCTGTTTAAAGACTGGCTTTGCTGACATCCCTTCTGGCTCCTTATCCTGCTTGCTGTTCCTCTACTTGGATCCCTGACTTCTGGCCTGGCTGATTACCCGATCTGGTTACTGAACTCTGGCTTGGCTCACTACCCGATCCAGTTACTGGACTCTGGCTAGGCTTTGACCACGCTTACTCTATTTACATTTTTATTTTTATTAATAAACAAGTGTGATTTTACTGTACTTCTGTCTCGGTCTGGTTCATGGTTTCTGACACAGGTACTCGATCCACAGTCGCTAGCTGAGTAGAGTAATGTGGAAAAAATTATCCACACTCCGTTTGTTGCTCTTAAAATTTCTTCATTTTATTGAATAGCCACAGTGAACAAATGCAGATTAAGTCAGCTGACGCATTTCAGCATATAAGGCCTTAGTCAATGGTCATTTTTTCCACATACCAGGAACAGGGACATGCGGCTCTCCTTGCGCAGGAAGCCCTACACTCAGACGCGCGGCGCCGATGATGACGTCAGGGCCGGCGCAGCGGAAGTGACGTTGGAGCAGCAGCAATCTGGGGGCCATGTTTTGAATGGCAAACACGGCCTGGAGGCAGACTTAGGCTATGGAACACCCCAGGGACTCGGAAATCCCTGTTGTGGCACCGGATCCACAATGCCAGGCCGGGATCCTCTCTGCAGGACTTAAGGGGATGGAGGAGACAGCCACGGGAGCCATCTTGCTGATAACTTGTGCACCATGGAGGGGGCTGCTGGAGGTGAGACAGGTCTGGAGACACCCGGGGACTCCTGCCCTAAGGTAAGAAAGAGGGGGGCTAAGGCACCCACTTTTTTCTTAATGCCTGCACTGGATGTGTTTCATGGGGGGTCAGGTGGCCCTGTACATGAAGTTCTAATCTGTTTTTTGGGGCATGGTTGTTTGTGGTATTCGCCTGGTGGCGATGTTTCACTAAAAATATATGGCTTGTTTTTTTCTGATGCATTACCCACTAGATACCATCGTTGTATTCAGTTGACAGTTTGAACAGTCTATTGTCTCTATAGCTACAGTCTCAAACTGAAAGCTACAGAGATGGCTGTTAGTCGGTTGTTATGGTAAATAACCTGACATATAAACAGGAGGGACTTCATCATGCATTAGGACCAAGGACAGTCTGTAAGACCAAGGGAGGCTGCTCATCATGTATTAAGACCAGAAGACTCTCATATGTAACCAGGCAAGAAGAAGGTACCTACCTAATCTCCAAAAGAAGAAGCATGAGTCTAAGTTGTCAATGGAGATCACGAACACACAATAACTGGAGTTCAGTGACTTTTAAGCATACTTTTACTGTGTATAGACCATAGTTTCTGTTTATTTGCTAGGCATTTTGCTTGTTATAGATATCTGTCAGCCTTGATTTGTATTTGCTATAGATATCTGTCAGTCTTGTACTGTATTCCTAATATTGTAATAGTTTTGTATGTACAGCATTTTTGTATAGTAAAAGCACATTTACACATTGCAGAGGTCTGAGTTTCCTTGCTTATGCTGCAAAGTAACATTGCTAGATATATGCAAGCAAAACAATTGGGGCTCGTGCCTCGATCTGTGCTATAATTCAACTGAAGCAGACCCGTTTTTCTGTGGTGTGTTGTGTAGCTTGTGCTAGGTAAAAATACTGCGTAAGCAGTTTAGGAAAAGCAAGGCTGTAGAGGGTTCTAGTGGTCAGAAGGAAGTGTGCAGCTTACCTATCTGGGCCAGAGACAATGAGTGGGAGCCTCTTGCTAAAGAATTTGTAAAGTATGCTTCTCCTTTGAATTTGACTTGGGGTGATAAAATCTCAGATCATTTTGTAGACTTTAGCTTTAAGGGGTTGGATTTAAGTAAAAAAAAAGAAGAGGACAGTGTCCACAGTGGGTTGGTACTTCCTTCATGCTCTCTATACTAAATCACAAAGGAGGGAGAAGGCAGAGGCAGAAGTTAAGGTATTAAAAGACCAGCTAGCAGTTGCTTCAGAGTGTGTTTGATCAACTGCTAATCAGGCTGATGATTTGCAAAAGTGGTGTGCAGCCCTCATGATCAAATCAATTAATGCCTTAAGGAAAAGGAAGGGCCGTAAACCTGTTAGTAAAGCCAGGGTACGTGCCACTGTCAAATCCCAAAACTGGGATTGTGAGGATCTGCTCTCCTCAAATGATAGTGAGGAGATAGAGTTTGATGTTTCTGATAATGATTATCCAATGGGAAGGAAAAAGTGTGCCAGACCTCTGATTACTAAGCATAGAAAAAGGCAACATGATAGAGAGGATATGGCAGATGGGGAGGTGCATTATCGCAACCCCAGAGATGTGGAATTTGAAGAAGTATGGGAGTTTACACAAACTGAACTCCACGAGTTGGCAAAACAATACAAAGGTCCAGGGAGCCCCTATTGAGTTGGCTCCTACGCTTGTGAAATGAAGGGGTGGACAGTGTTGTTTTTTTCAGGTAAGGAGTACCTGGGAGTGTTAACCCATGACTAGGGATGGACCGAACGGATCCCTGTTCGGTTTGCACCAGAACTTTCGAACACCGCGAAAGTTCGGACCCGAATAACGAACCCCATTAAAGTTAATGGGACCCGAATGTTAAAAATCAACAGTGTCCATTTTGGAGGCTTATATGGAAGTAATTGGGCATACAATGGTTATAGGGGTCCGGGTCCTGCCCTGGGGGACATGTATCAATAAAAAAAAGTTTTTGAAAAATGTCATTTTTAAATAAGCAGTGATTTTTTCATTTTTAAAGTGAAAGCATAAAAATGAAAAATTCCTTCCAATATGGTGCCTGGGGGGTCCCCTTAGTCTACCTGTAAAGTGGCAGATCTGTACCATGTCTAGAATCTGCTGCAGCAATAATTGCATTTATAAAGCCAAAAAAATTTAATTTTCCTTACAAGCTCCCTTTATTTTTCTCAGCAACAGCTGGGGAGCCAGTGTGTATGATGAGGCCACAATGTAGTGCACTGGGAACAAGATTAGATATTTTTTGGATACATTCTGGTGTCCCTTTGACTTTGGATAGAACTAACGGGTGCGTAAAAATTGGTCTTTGGGTGTCAGTGGCGCCTTCCCACCATAACCCTATATAAGTAATGTTGATGAAAGCAAGAATTGGCCTTGCTGTAAAAAATTGCAATGATATGTACCTGTCAAACAGGAGCAGAAAAAATGGTCTTTGGGTGTCGGTGGTGCCTTCCCACCATAACCCTATAGAGGTACTCTTGATGAAAGCAAGAATTGGCCTTGCTGTAAAAAATTGCAATGATGGGCACCTGTCAAACTGGTGCATAAAAATTGGTCTTTGGGTATTGGTGGTGCTTTCTCACCGTAACCCTATAGAGGTACTCTTGATGAAAGGAAGAATTGGCCTTGCTGTAAAAAATTGCAATGATATGCACCTGTCAAACAGGTGCAGAAAAATTACTCTTTGGGTGTCGGGGGTGCCTTCCCACCGTCACCCTATAGAGGTACTCTTGATGAAAATAAGAATTGGCCTTGCTGTAAAAAATTGCAATGATATGCACCTGTCAAACAGGTACAGAAAAAATTGGTCTTTGGGTGTTGATTGTGCTCATAAAACCTATACCAAAACATTCTTCCAGATGAAATGATTGAACACTCTCAAAGCTAGGCAGCCTCGAAGTCCTGCAGAGATTCCACATCCCAAAAAGACTTAATCAGTGACATCGGCATCAGGGGATTCATAGCTGGTAATCCAGGACTGATTTATTTTTATAAAAGTCAACAGACGTGTTCTATGATCAGTAACAAAACCTCCTGAAGCACTGAATGCCCGTTCTGAAAGCACGCTGGATGCAGGGCAGCCCAACAACAATAGCATACTGGGCAAGTTCTGGCCAGTGGTCTGTTCTCATGACCCAGTAAGTCAGTGGATCGTCAGCTGGAAAGCTCTCCATCTCTGATTTGGCCCCAAGGTAATCGTCCACCATGTGATGCAGATGCTGCCGATGGGATGTGGAAGCTGACCGCCCGGGGCGGCGAGGACTAAAGAAAATTCCGAAATGCCTCACTTAGGAGGACGCCTTCTCCAACGCTTCTCTCTTGACCAACAGAAGACTCAAAACTATGTTTTCCCAGACACTGTAATCTACTGGAGTAGGGAAAAACATTCAATAAAATCTTCTTTAACGTGTCTTAAAGAGATTTTATCTTCTGCACTCTCTGTGGGGACGGGAGGAGTTCTGAGACCTTCCCCTTATAATGGTGGTCAAGGAGGGTTGCCAACCAGTAATCATCCTTCACCTTTATGCCACGTATTCTTGAGTTTGAAGCATGAGCCTCAAATTTGCCGAGGCTTGAGAAGCAGACTCCTCGGGGTCACTCAGGATGACAACATCTGGAACTTCCTCCTCCCAGCCACGTACTACTCCCAAGGGTCCTGGGGTTGGAAAGCCATCGCTTACAGATTGACGCATGTCTTCCTCTTCTTCGAAGCCTATGAAAGTGCCAGAATCCTCCTCCTCATTCTCCTCCTCTCTCTCTTCTTGTGTGTTCTGTGACAAAATAATGATGGTGTCTGGATAAAGTGGGCCTTGAGAGGGAAGGAAGTCCTCCTTTTCCTCCTGCTGCCCTGCCTCCAGTGCCCTGTCCATAATGCCACACAGAGTCTGCTCCAGCAGGAACACAACAGGGATTGAGTCAATAATGCATGAACTGTTACTGCTCACCATCCTTGTGGCCTCCTCAAATGGTGACAATACGGTACATGCATCCTTAATGATAAGCCATTGGCGTGGGGAAAAAAAGCCGAGGTGGTCTGAGCCTGTCGTGGTGCTGTACTGGCACAGGTACTCGTTGATGGCCTTCTGCTGCATGTATAGCCACAGCAGCCTTCAAAAGTTGAGTTCCACCTGGTGGGCATGTCACAAATCAGGCGGTTTACGGGCAGGTGGAATTCCTGCTGAATTTCAGCCAACCGAGCACTGGCCATGTATGACCGTCTGAAATGGCTACAGACTCTTCTGGCCTGATTTAGTACATCTTACAACCCTGGGTACGTACTTAGGAAACACTGCACCACCAAATTGAGGACATGTGCCAAGCATGGCACATGTGTCAACTTTCCCTGTCTAAGGGCTGACAGGAGGTTTGAGCCATTATCGGACACCTCCATTCCTGGCTCCAGCTGGCGTGGTGTGAACCACCTCTTGGGCTTGTCCCTGCAGAGCTGCAAGAATCTCTGGTCTGGGGTGGTTCCTGTCCCCTAAACACACCAACTGAAGCATTACATGGCACCTTTTAGCCAGGCTCTGGGAATAGCCCTTTGAACGCTTTGGGGGTACCTGTTGTTCATAGGACAATTCTGCAGAGGAGGGCATGGAGGTGGGGGAGAAGGAGGAGGGGGTAGAGCTCACAGGTCTGGCATCATCACCACCAGCTGTGTGGAGACGTGGGGACACAACAAGCTGCAGCACCAAGGCCTGTCCTGCATCCTTTCGAGTTGCAAGCAGCGTTAACCAGTGTGCTGTGAACAAAATATATCGTCCCTGCCAATGCTTGCTGGACCACATATCAGCAGTAAGGTGGATTTTACGGCTGACTGCCTTGCCCAACGATGCCAGAACATTCCCTTCCACATGATGGTAGAGAGATGGAATAGCCTTACGTGAAAAGTAGTAGCAACTGGGAACTTGGCATTGTGGTACAGTACATTGTGCGAATTCATGGAAGGGGGCAGAATCCAGCAGGCTGAAAGGCAGAAGTTGGAGAGCCAACAGCTTTGACAAGCTTGCATTCAGACGCTGGGCATGTGGGTGGCAGGGACTGTATTTTTTTTTTCCGCTGCAGCAGATGGGGCAGAGAAATTTGCCAGCTACAGTCTACAGCTGGTGGTGTGCTGCTAGGACCTGGGACACACTGTGCTATACCATCATCCTGGCCAGTGGAGGCTGCTGAAAGGTAATGACTCGGTATCGCAGGGGCAGACTGAAGTGGGTAAGGAGGAGGAGGGAGAGATTTGTGCCCCTTTTGTGTGGCTTTTAGGTGCTCTTGCCAACGGGCTGAGTGGTTGGACATTAAATGCCTTGTTAAGGTTGGTGTTTTTGCCACGTTTGATGTGCGTGAGGCACAGTTTGCAGATAGCAACAGTGTGATGGCCCAGACAGCTGAAGTTTTGGGGAGTAGGCCGGGAGAGAACAGCTGCAGAATGTGATGGAATGGGGTGGCTGCTCTCTACACTTTCTTGATATCGGCCTCCTTGGGGTTGTGCCACCTCACCTTCAGTTTCCTCCTCTGACACCCAAGTCGGATCAGTGACATCATCATCATGAGCTCCATCTCCTCCATCTTCATCATTACCACTGGAGACAACTTGGCAATACGCTGCGGCTTGGGGAACATAAATGCCAATTTGTCTACCAGTGTTCCTTCCTCTCTCTAGGCTCATGTTCCTGTCATCCTCAACCTCAGGACCAACATCTGAATCCAGAAATGGCTGGGCATCATCAAGGAGCAAGTGACTGACGCTGTGGTCAAATAACTCCGCTGACTCCTCAATGGCTGACGTTGGGGCTATGGCAGGAATAGATGTGGACAAGGAGGCAGGTTTATCCACTCTGGCAACTGCAGGGGACTGCACACTTGTCTCTGCTTGTGTGACAGAGGATGAGGAGGATTTAGTAAGCCAGTCCACCACCTCCTCACATGCTGTGGCTAGATAGCATGGGCAAATTCACTAAACAGAGGAAATGATGCCCTGCCTGAGGACATACCACCACGTATACCTTTTGCCTGTGGACACATTTGTTGCTGGCCCCCCTTACAGTGCCAAGGGAACGTCTGCCTCTCCTTGTTGTCCTCCCAGACATTATTGGGAGGGAGAGGGCGGTGCTTATAAGCAAATGTAAAGAAGAAGTTGAAATCTGTACATAGATGCACTTTAATTATTGTAAAGAGGTGTTTGGTGTACTTTAATTTGAGTACTCACACTACACAGACACCCTCCACGTATACACTATAATATACTGCAATATAATGTGCCAAACGTACAGTGATGCACAGAACTACCGCTGATAGCGGTCATTTACCACGTGATCGTTCCATCAAATGATGGAGTAATCACTTGTAAACAAACCGGCGTCACGTCCGGTTCCTCTCTTCCCTCCCCGTACCTATTGGTACAGTGTGAGGGGAGAGATTAGTGGCAGGAGCACTGTGGGCTGGATATGTACTGCCCACAGCGCTGATATGTGCCCATTCCAGCCATCCATCCATCCATACCCAGCCATTCATGCTCAGCATACCCATCCATACTCGCTCACCGATCCATACTCAGCATACTCATACATCCATCCATGCTTCGCCATCCATACTCAGCATACTCAGCCATCCATCCATACTCAGCCATCCATACTCAGTATCCTATTAGTCTCCTATTAGCTGCAGTATTTACAGTTAGTGTAGTGCGTCCTCTGCACAGTGTGCACCTAAAGCTACCTGAAGAAAATTGGTGGTGTTCTTCTGATCCTATTAGTACCGTAGGCAGCTGCAGTATTTACAGTTAGTGTAGTGCGTCCTCTGCACAGTGTGCACCTAAAGCTACCTGAAGAAAATTGGGGGTGTTCTTCTGATCCTATTAGTACCGCAGGCAGCTGCAGTATTTACAGTTAGTGTAGTGCTTCCTCTGCACAGTGTGCACCTAAAGCTACCTGAAGACAATTGCTGTTGTTCTGATCCTATTAATACCACAGGCAGGCAGCTACAGTATTTACAGTTAGTGTACTGTGTCCTCTGCACAGTGTGCACCTAAAGCTACCTGAATACAAGTGCTGGTGTTCTCATACTAATAATACTACAGGCAGGCAGTTGATTCTGCTAGCTGCAGTATCAGTATATACAGGTAAAAGCCAGTAAATTAGAATATTTTGAAAAACTTGATTTATTTCAGTAATTGCATTCAAAAGGTGTAACTTGTACATTATATTTATTCATTGCACACAGAATGATGCATTCAAATGTTTATTTCATTTAATTTTGATGATTTGAAGTGGCAACAAATGAAAATCCAAAATTCCGTGTGTCACAAAATTAGAATATTACTTAAGGCTAATACAAAAAAGGGATTTTTTAGAAATGTTGGCCAACTGAAAAGTATGAAAATGAAAAATATGAGCATGTACAATACTCAATACTTGGTTGGAGCTCCTTTTGCCTCAATTACTGCATTAATGCGGCGTGGCATGGAGTCGATGAGTTTCTGGCACTGCTCAGGTGTTATGAGAGCCCAGGTTGCTCTGATAGTGGCCTTCAACTCTTCTGCGTTGTTGGGTCTGGCATTCTGCATCTTCCTTTTCACAATACCCCACAGATTTTCTATGGGGCTAAGGTCAGGGGAGTTGGCTGGCCAATTTAGAACAGAAATACCATGGTCCGTAAACCAGGCATGGGTAGATTTTGCGCTGTGTGCAGGCGCCAAGTCCTGTTGGAACCTGAAATCTCCATCTCCATAGAGCAGGTCAGCAGCAGGAAGCATGAAGTGCTCTAAAACTTGCTGGTAGACGGCTGCGTTGACCCTGGATCTCAGGAAACAGAGTGGACCGACACCAGCAGATGACATGGCTCCCCAAACCATCACTGATGGTGGAAACTTTACACTAGACTTCAGGCAACGTGGATCCTGTGCCTCTCCTGTCTTCCTCCAGACTCTGGGACCTCGATTTCCAAAGGAAATGCAAAATTTGCTTTCGTCAGAAAACATGACTTTGGACCACTCAGCAGCAGTCCAGCTCTTTTTTTCCTTAGCCCAGGTGAGACGCTTTTCGCGTTGTTTCTTGGTCAACAGTGGCTTGACACGAGGTATGCGGCAGTTGAAACCCATGTCTTTCAAGCGTCTCTTGGTGGTGGATCTTGAAGCACTGACTCCAGCAGCTGTCCACTCCTTGTGAATCTCCCCCACATTTTTGAAGGGGTTTTTTTTCACAATCTTGACTAGGGCGCGGTGATCCCTATCGCTTGTACACTTTTTCTGACCACAGTTTTTCCTTCCCTTTGCCTCTCTATTAATGTGTTTGGACACAGAGCTCTGAGAACAGCCAGCCTCTTCAGCAATAACCTTTTGTGTCTTTCCCTCCTTGTGCAATGTGTCGATGGTCACCTTTTGGACAGCTGTCAAATCTGAAGTCTTCCCCATGTTTGTGTAGGCTTCAGAACTGGACTGAGAGACCATTTAAAGCCCTTTGCAGGTGTTTTGAGTTAATCAGCTGATTAGTTTGTGGCACCAGGTGTCTTCAAAATTTAACCCTTACACAATATTCTAATTTTGTGACACACGGAATTTTGGATTTTCATTTGTTGCCACTTCAAATCATCAAAATTAAATGAAATAAACATTTGAATGCATCAGTCTGTTTGCAATGAATAAATATAATGTACAAGTTACACCTTTTGAATGCAATTACTGAAATAAATCAAGTTTTTCAAAATATTCTAATTTACTGGCTTTCACCTGTATATACATCCCAGCTTTGTGCAGATACATCTCACTGCAGGCCATTAGTATGTCGGGGAGGCCAACAAGGAGAGGCAGACAGTCACAAGCCAATAAAAGAGGGCAAGCAGGCTCTGTGTCTAGAGGCAACAGTGCTGGTCGTGGACACGTGCATCCTCATTAGCACGTGGCCGTTGGACACGCTTGTCCTTTTTTTCGGCAGCTGGCCGTGTTGAGCCGCAACATGTGGAAGACTTGGTATAGTGGATGACCAAGCCGTCCTCATCCTTCTCATCCTCTCTCACCCAGGCTCAGGGTACTTTGTCTGGCAAAGCAGCTGCCAACGCGGCCTCTTCCCTCGGCTCAATGGCATCAGTCACTCCTTCCCTAGCGCCAGCATGTCCTCCTGAGGAGTCCCCTGAACTGTTTGACCACAGTGTTGAGTACATGCTCCAGGAGGATGCCCAGCGTTTTGAAGGCTCAGATTATGGTACCAGGTAATGTGAGCCCAGAGAGAGGGGGTGCCCAAGAAGGACAACAATCTGGCAGTCATGTTCCCCCAGCTGCAGCATACTGCCAAGTTTGCTCCAGTGATGAGGAGGGAGGGGATGATGAGGTCACTGACTCCACGTGGGTGCCTGATAGGAGAGAGGAGGAGGAGGAGGTACATCTCCAATGAGGCAGGATGCCCTCCAGGGGCCAGCTTAAGGGCAGCACACCGACTGCATCACACCGCAGAGTTCCACATGTGAGTTCCGCATGTGCAGGGCGCTGCTGTCTCTGCACGTTATTCCAAAAGTTCTTTGGTGTGGGCCTTTTTTGAGACAAATGCATCAGATCCCACCGCTGCTATTTGCAACATATGTCTCAAGCGTATCTCATGTGGCCAAAACATCACCCGCTTGGGCACCACATGCTTGACCAGACACATGTCAACCTACCATGCAGTTCATTGGCAAGCGTACCTAAAAGACCCACACCATAGAACAAAGCGGACCTCTCCTTGCTCCTCATCAGCTGGGATCTCCAACCCCACTATACCTTCAGTCCTCTCTGAAACCTGCACTGAAAGGAATGAAGGTGTAGAATTAGGTGTGTCACAGCCAAGTACTTGCGGGCAATCTGCTATCGGTACACTGATGTCAGATTGTACCAGGCAAATTTCCCTGCCCCAGCTGCTGCACCACCAACAGAAGTTCGCTCCCAGCCATCCACATGCCCAGCGGTTGAATTCTAGTTTGGCTAAATTTCTAGCACTTCAACTGCTGCCTTTTCAGTTGGTAGACTCTGCCCCCTTCCGTGAGTTTGTGGAATGTGCGGTTCCTCAGTGGCAGGTTCCCAAACACCACTTTTTCTCACGGAAGGCGATTCCGGCTCTCTACCAGCATGTGGAAGGCAATGTCTTGGCCTCGCTGGACAAGATGGTCAGCGGTAAGGTGCATATTACCACTGACTTATGGTCCAGCAGGCATGGACAGGGACGTTACCTATCTTTCACCGCGCACTGGGTGACTCTTCTGGCAGCTGGGAAGGATGCAGGACAGGGTGCAGTAGTGTTGGAGGTTGTTCCACCACCATGCCTCCAAAATACTACTAGTGGTGATTCTGCCACAACCCTCTCCTCCACCCCCTCCTCTTCTTCTTCCTCCATGGCCTCTTCCTGTGCTGATTTGTCCTCGGAACCAGCGGTGCTTCGTAGGCGTTCAAGGGGCTACGCAAGCACGCAGGCAAAAAGATGCCATGCGGTGCTTGAGCTGGTGTGCTTGGGGGACAGGAGCCACACTGGGGCAGAGATTCTGTCAGCTTTACAGGGGCAGGTTCAGAGGTGGTTGACACCACGCCAGCTTAAGGCAGGTATGGTGGTTTGCGACAATGGCACCAACCTCCTCTCCGCCCTCCGACAGGGACAACTGACCCATGTGCCCTGTTTGGCTCATGTCCTTAACTTGGTGGTGCAGCGGTTCTTGGGCAGGTACCCGGGCTTACAGGATGTCCTGAGGCAGGCCAGGAAAGTCTGTGTGCATTTCCGCAGGTCATATAATGCCAGTGCTCGGCTGGCTGACCTCCAAAAGGAATTTAACCTGCCCAAGAACCGCCTAGTCTGTGACATGCCCACCAGGTGGAACTCATGCTGCAGCAGCTGCACACGCAGCAGAGGGCCATCAATGAGTACCTATGTGATTATGGCACCAGGACAGGGTCAGGGGACCTAGGTTTTTTTTCCCCACGCCAGTGGGCTATGATCAGGGATGCATGCACTGTCCTGTCACCATTAGAGCAGGCCACGAGGATGGTGAGCAGTGACAGTGCATGTATCAGTGACACTGTCCCTCTTGTCCACCTGTTGGAGCACACGCTGCGTGGAATAATGGACAGGGCACTTGAGGCAGAACAGAGGGAGGAAGGGGAGGACTTCCTTACCTCTCAAGGGCCCCTTTATAAAGACAGTGTTCCTGCGTGCCCGTCGATCACACAGGAAGAGGACGAGGAGGAGGAGGAGGATTGTGTCAGCATGGAGGTGGAGCCTGGCACTCAGCATCAGCAGCAGTCTTCAAGGGATCATTTACAGTCCAAAGAAACCCATGGACTTGTACGTGGCTGGGAGGAGGTGGCTGGGGATCATGTCGTCCTTAGTGACCCAGAGAACTCTGGACCGAATGCCTCAGCAAACCTACGCTGCATGGCCTCCCTGATCCTGCAAAGCCTGCGGAAGGATCCTCGTATTCGTTGTATCAAGGGGAGGGATGATTACTGCCTGGCAACCCTCCTTGATCCACGTTACAAGGGTAAGGTTGCGGCGGCGGCAGAGAGATAGATAGAGAGACAGTGTCATTTGATTTTAGTTAGATAGAGTAGGCAGGCGAGTCAGTTAGCTGCACTTACAGTGTATTGTGTATATATATATGCATCCTAGGTGTTGTGTATATATATATATATATATATATATATATATATATATATATATATATATATATATATATATATATACACACTGTACTCAGTTTAGCTAGATCCGTTCCTGTTATTCTCTTCCTACTGACAGGCAGGCAGGTGTTTTTACAGTATTTACAGCTACCTGAAGAAAATTGCTTTTGTTCTTCTGATCCTATTAGTCCTATTAGCTGCAGTATTTACAGTTAGTGTAGTGCGTCCTCTGCACAGTGTGCACCTAAAGCTACCTCAAGAAAATTGGGGGTGTTCTTCTGATCCTATTAGTACCGCAGGCAGCTGCAGTATTTACAGTTAGTGTAGTGCGTCCTCTGCACAGTGTGCACCTAAAGCTACCTCAAGAAAATTGGGGGTGTTCTTCTGATCCTATTAGTACCACAGGCAGCTGCAGTATTTACAGTTAGTGTAGTGCGTCCTCTGCACAGTGTGCACCTAAAGCTACCTGAAGAAAATTGGTGGTGTTCTTCTGATCCTATTAGTACCGCAGGCAGCTGCAGTATTTACAGTTAGTGTAGTGCGTCCTCTGCACAGTGTGCACCTAAAGCTACCTCAAGACAATTGCTGTTGTTCTGATCCTATTAATACCACAGGCAGGCAGCTACAGTATTTACAGTTAGTGTACTGTGTCCCCTGCACAGTGTGCACCTAAAGCTACCTGAATACAAGTGCTGGTGTTCTCATACAAATAATACTACAGGCAGGCAGTTGATTCTGCTAGCTGCAGTATCAGTATATATATATATATACATCCCAGCTTTGTGCAGATACATCTCACTGCAGGCCATTAGTATGTCGGGGAGGCCAACAAGGAGAGGCAGACAGTCACAAGCCAATAAAAGAGGGCAAGCAGGCTCTGTGTCTAGAGGCAACAGTGCTGGTCGTGGACACGGTGCATCCTCATCAGCACGTGGCCGTTGGACACGCTTGTCCTTTTTTTCGGCAGCTGGCCGTGTTGAGCCGCAACATGTGGAAGACTTGGTAGAGTGGATGACCAAGCTGTCCTCATCCTTCTCATCCTCTCTCACCCAGGCTCAGGGTACTTTGTCTGGCAAAGCAGCTGCCAACGCGGCCTCTTCCCTCGGCTCAATGGCATCAGTCACTCCTTCCCTAGCGCCAGCATGTCCTCCTGAGGAGTCCCCTGAACTGTTTGACCACAGTGTTGGGTACATGCTCAAGGAGGATGCCCAGCGTTTTGAAGGCTCAGATTATGGTACCCAGGTAATGTGAGCCCAGAGAGAGGGGGTGCCCAAGAAGGACAACAATCTGGCAGTCATGTTCCCCCAGCTGCAGCATACTGCCAAGTTTGCTCCAGTGATGAGGAGGGAGGGGATGATGAGGTCACTGACTCCACGTGGGTGCCTGATAGGAGAGAGGAGGAGGAAGAGGTACATCTCCAATGAGGCAGGATGCCCTCCAGGGGCCAGCTTAAGGACAGCACACCGACTGCATCACACCGCAGAGTTCCACATGTGCAGGGCGCTGCTGTCTCTGCGCGTTATTCCAAAAGTTCTTTGGTGTGGGCCTTTTTTGAGACAAATGCATCAGATCCCACCACTGCTATTTGCAACATATGTCTCAAGCGTATCTCATGTGGCCAAAACATCACCCGCTTGGGCACCACATGCTTGACCAGACACATGTCAACCTACCATGCAGTTCATTGGCAAGCGTACCTAAAAAACCCACACCATAGAACAAAGCGGACCTCTCCTTGCTCCTCATCAGCTGGGATCTCCAACCCCACTATACCTTCAGTCCTCTCTTAAACCTGCACTGAAAGGAATGAAGGTGTAGAATTAGGTGTGTCACAGCCAAGTACTTGCGGGCAATCTGCTATCGGTACACTGATGTCAGATTGTACCAGGCAAATTTCCCTGCCCCAGCTGCTGCACCACCAACAGAAGTTCGCTCCCAGCCATCCACATGCCCAGTGGATGGCTGGGAGCTGAATTCTAGTTTGGCTAAATTTCTAGCACTTCAACTGCTGCCTTTTCAGTTGGTAGACTCTGCCCCCTTCTGTGAGTTTGTGGAATGTGCGGTTCCTCAGTGGCAGGTTCCCAAACGCCACTTTTTCTCACGGAAGGCGATTCCGGCTCTCTACCAGCATGTGGAAGGCAATGTCTTGGCCTCGCTGGACAAGGCGGTCAGCAGTAGGGTGCATATTACCACTGACTTATGGTCCAGCAGGCATGGACAGGGACGTTACCTATCTTTCACCGCGCACTGGGTGACTCTTCTGGCAGCTGGGAAGGATGCAGGACAGGGTGCAGTAGTGTTGGAGGTTGTTCCACCACCACGCCTCCAAAATACTACTAGTGGTGATTCTGCCACAACCCTCTCCTCTACCCCCTCTTCTTCTTCTTCCTCCATGGCCTCTTCCTGTGCTGATTTGTCCTCGGAACCAGCGGTGCTTCGTAGGCGTTCAAGGGGCTACGCAAGCACGCAGGCAAAAAGATGCCATGCGGTGCTTGAGCTGGTGTGCTTGGGGGACAGGAGCCACACTGGGGCAGAGATTCTGTCAGCTTTGCAGGGGCAGGTTCAAAGATGGATGACGCCATGCCAGCTTAAGGCAGGTATGGTGGTTTGCGACAATGGCACCAACCTCCTCTCCGCCCTCCGACAGGGACAACTGACCCATGTGCCCTGTTTGACTCATGTCCTTAACTTGGTGGTGCAGCGGTTCTTGGGCAGGTACCCGGGCTTACAGGATGTCCTGAGGCAGGCCAGGAAAGTCTGTGTGCATTTCCGCAGGTCATATAATGCCAGTGCTCGGCTGGCTGACCTCCAAAAGGAATTTAACCTGCCCAAGAACTGCCTAATCTGTGACATGCCCACCAGGTGGAACTCATGCTGCAGCAGCTGCACACGCAGCAGATGGCCATCAATGAGTACCTATGTGATTATGGCACCAGGACAGGGTCAGGGGACCTAGGTTTTTTTTCCCACGCCAGTGGGCTATGATCAGGGATGCATGCATTGTCCTGTCACCATTAGAGCAGGCCACGAGGATGGTGAGCAGTGACAGTGCATGTATCAGTGACACTGTCCCTCTTGTCCACCTGTTGGAGCACACGCTGCGTGGAATAATGGACAGGGCACTTTAGGCAGAACAGAGGGAGGAAGAGGAGGACTTCCTTACCTCTCAAGGCCCCCTTTATAAAGACAGTGTTCCTGCGTGCCCGTCGATCACACAGGAAGAGGACGGGGAGGAGGAGGAGGATTGTGTCAGCATGGAGGTGGAGCCTGGCACTCAGCATCAGCAGCAGTCTTCAAGGGATCATTTACAGTCCAAAGAAACCCATGGACTTGTACGTGGCTGGGAGGAGGTGGCTGTGGATCATGTCGTCCTTAGTGACCCAGAGGACTCTGGACCGAATGCCTCAGCAAACCTACGCTGCATGGCCTCCCTGATCCTGCAAAGCATGCGGAAGGATCCTCGTATTCGTTGTATCAAGGGGAGGGATGATTACTGCCTGACAACCCTCCTTGATCCACGTTACAAGGGTAAGGTTGCGGACCTTATCTTGCCGTCGCAGAGGGAGCAGAGGATGAAACATCTTCGGGAGGCCTTACAGAAAGGTTTGTGCAATGCGTTTCCAGAGCCTGGGAGGTTACAATTTCCTGGTCCTTCTGGACAACGTGTTGCTGAGGCTTCGGTCAGTCACAGAAGGAGCGGTGGAGAAGGTGGACGTCTGACTGATGCGTTCAGACAATTTTTTAGTCCGCAGCCCCAAGGTCTGATCGGTTCCAGCAACCATCGCCAGCGTCTGATTCACATGGTGCAGGATTACCTAGGGGCAAGATCAGACTTGGACACCTTTCCCACCAAAAATCCTCTGGGTTACTGGGTCTTGAGGATGGATCACTGGCCAGAGCTTGTACAGTATGCAATTGAGCTACTGGCCTGTCCTGCATCCAGCGTTCTTTCGGAACGCACATTCAGTGCTGCTGGAGGCTTTGTAACCGATCACAGGGTGTGCCTGTCCATCGAATTGATCGATCAGCTGACCTTCATAAAAATGAATCAGTCTTGCATCACCAGCTACCAAGCACCTGATGCTGATGTAACCGATTGACTTTTTTTTAATGTGAAATCCCTTCAAGACTGCCTATGCTGAGTGACTATCCTGTTATGCTGAGTCACAATCCTCTTCCTCCTCAATTTTCATGCTGATAGCTTGTAAGAACATTTTTGGTTCTGGGCACTGCCACCAGTGGCCAAGGCCCAATTTTTCTGCCCCTGTTTAACAGGGGCGTATAATTACAATTTTTGATGCAATACTTTGCAGCAGGGCTCATTCCTGCGCTCCAACTATAGTATCTGTGAGGGGTTGCAGTGTTGTGGCACCAGCACCAGTGCCCAATTTTTCAGCCCCAGTTTAACAGGGGCGTATAATTACAATTTTTGATGCAAAACTTTGCAGCAGGGCTCATTCCTGCGCTCCAACTGTAGCATCTGTGAGGGGTTGCAATGTTCTGGTACCAGTGCCTAAGGCCCAATTTTTCTGCCCCTGTTCAACAGGGACATGTAATTACAATTCTTGATCTAGTATTTCGCAGCAGGGCCCATTCCTGCGCCCACCAAGAGTAACTGTGAGGGCTTACAGTGTTGTGGCAACACTACCACCACCACCACCAAAGGCCCAATTTTTCTGCCCCTGTTCAACAGGTGCATGTAATTACAATTCTTGATATAATATTTCACAGCAGGGCCCATTCCAGCGCACACCAAGAGTAACTGTGAGGACTTACAGTGTTGTATCACCAGCACCACCACCACCAAAGGCCCAATTTTTCTACCACTGTTCAACATTGGCATGTAATTACAATTCTTGATCTAATATTTCACAGCAGGGCCCGTTCCTGCGCCCACCAAGAGTAACTGTGAGGGCTTACAGTGTTGTGGCAACACCAACACCTAAGGCCCCAAATTCTGCAGAGTATATAGGGCAGGCCCCTACTTTCAAACATCCAACTTACAAATGACTCCTACTTGCAAATGGAAGGAGACAACAGGAAGTGAGATGAAATCTACCCCTAGGAGGGAAAATTCTCTCCTGTAACAGTTAATATGGGAAAAAGCGTCTCCTCTTCACTGATGTTTTATCACCAATCATTGTTTCACTAAAAAACCCAAATTTTCAAAAAACATTTGTCATTGGGACAGAAAGTGAGGTGAAATCTTCTGAAGAGGTGCACAGAAAGCAAAACAAATGTTACAGGGGTGATAACTCTTCCCTATGTTTTCCAAAAAGCTTAAAAATAGATTTTTTTGGCTGAAGCTACACTTGGAGCTATACGACTATACTATAGACACCCCCCGGTAAGATATTTAACCAGTTGCCGACCGCCGCATGCCGATGTACGTTGGCACAATGGCACGGCAGGCATAAGGGCTTACCTGTACGGTCCTGCCTGCCCACGTGCGGGGGGTCCAATCGGATCCCCCTGGTGACTGCGGCGGTCAGATTATGGTCAGGATCCGAGGTGAGGGGGAGGCCACTGATTCATGGCCACCCCCTCACGATTGCTTTGGCGAATGGAATGCTTCCTCTGCTGCTGTAATGTAAACAGCGGCAGAGGAAGTGATGTCATCGCTCCTCGTGAAGCCTTTTCGTTCCGGCTTCTGAGGAGAGAAGACATCAAGTAAGTCTGCACCAACACTACACGTACAGTAGAACACTCTAGGCACACCTTTCACCCCCCATCACCCCCCTGTCACAGTGACACCAATAGCATTTTTTTTTTGTGATTATTGCATTGGTGTCATTTTGTGACAGTTATAAATGGTAGGGCAGTTAGTGTTAGGCCTCTTTAGGTCTAGGGTACCCCCCTAACCCCCCCTAATAAAGTTTTAACCCCTTGATCACCCCCCATTGCCAGTGTCACTAAGCAATCTTTTTTCTGATCGCTGTATTAGTGTCACAGGTGACGCTAGTTAGGGAGGTAAGTATTTAGGTTCGCTGTCAGTGTTTTATAGTGTCAGGGACCCCCATATACTACCTAATAAAGGTTTTAACCCCCTGATTGCCCCCTAGTTAACCCTTTCACCAGTGATCACTGTATAACTGTTACGGGCGATGCTGGTTAGTTAGTTTATTTTTTATAGTATCAGGGCACCCGCTGTTTATTACCTAATAAAGGTTTAACCCCCTAATTGCCCGGTGGGTGATATAAGTTAGGTTTTAGGGTCAGATAGGGTCTGCGTCGCCCCAGGCAGCGTCAGGTTAGTGCCAGTACCGCTAACACCCACGTATCTGCACGGATCAATATCTGATCCGATCAGATTTATACTAGCGTCCCCAGCAGTTTAGGGTTCCCAAAAACGCAGTGTTAGCGGGATCAGCCCAGATACCTGCTAGCACCTGCATTTTGCCCCTCCGCCCAGCCCAGCCCACATAAAGTGCAGTATCGATCGATCACTGTCACTTACAAAACACTAAACACACATAACTGCAGCGTTCGCAGAGTCAGGCCTGATCCCTGCGATCGCTAGCAGTTTTTTGGTAGCGTTTTGATACAGTCGCTAACAGTTAGGAGCTTTTTTGCCAGTGAGTCTCACTAGTGTACAACTAAATTTAGAGCCCAAAATGACAAATCGAAGGTACACTAGTGAAGAGGCCTACACGTTTCTGAGCATGACAGATAGTGAAGAGGAAGTCACTCATCTGTCATATTCAGGCTCAGAATACGAACCTGTAGACAGCAGCGGCTCTATGACAGGTGTACCAGACCCCAATCTTCTCATTCTGCTGTTGAGGTGCAAGAACCGCAGGGCTCTCGTATGAAGCAGAGAAGTACTAGCGCCGCTATTCCTTCTGGTGAACTGGCAAGCACCAGCGGCCTAGTATACCCTGGTCATAAATCCAGCACTGCAGTAACACTTGCTGACGTGGCGAGTCTTATAAGTGCAGTTCAAGCTGGCGAGGGGGCAAGCACAAGTAGTGTCCCGCTGCCACCAAGAAGACTAACACAGGCCCGTCGTGCCCATAGTGCCCTTCCTGCTGCATTCGCCAATCCTAATTGGGAACCCACCACTTCTGCAGCACCCGTACTTTCCCCATTCACTGGCCAACCCGGCATTCATGTGGAAACAGTTGATTTTACGTCACTTGATTTTTATTCGCTGATTTTCACCGAAGATTTTTATATATCTATTGTGGACCAAAGCAATTTGTATGCTGGTCAACACATCGCCACTATTCCCCAGTCCTCCCTTGCCAGAGTTTGGAAACCAATTACGGTTTTCGAATTTAAGACCTTTCTGGGCCCTTCCCTCCTCATGGGCATAACCAAAAAAGAGTGAGTTGCGGTCATATTGGTCCACTGACCCAATTCACCATATGCCCATGTTTTCTGCTTCCATGGTCTAGGGCACGATATGAGCAGATTTTGCAGTTCATGCACTTCAACAACATTGAACTCTGTCGTCCTCGTGGAGACCCTGGATACGATCGGCTCTATAAAAATTCGGCCCCTCGTAAACCACTTCAACCAACGTTTTACAGACTTGTTTACTCCCCATCAAGTTGTCTGCGTTGATGAGTCCCTGATTAAGTTTTCTGGCCGCTTGTCATTCAAACAGTACCTTCCCAGCAAGCGTGCCAGATACGAGGTCAAGATGTATAAGCTCTGTGACAGGGCCACATGTCACAACCAAATCACTGACTAGATCCACGCTAACGGCTACATGGACATCATTGTAATAGGAGCCCACTTTTGAATTTTCTATTCCTAGGATATGCCTTTACAACATGCAACCAATGTGACTTTATACAACCGTAGCATGTTCTGAAAAGACCTATAGACACCTGTCTTCCCTAATATTATTCAATACATCTGGCCCTATCATATATGATGATATCGTACTAGTCACTTCAGCTTCATTTGCTCCCCCCGGGGACCACACATACATGGTCACCCCTGTATATTTTTGCACAAATACTGTTTAACTATGATTATTGGCGTTTTGCCATAGGGGTCGCCATGTATGTGTGGATCACTGCAGGCGCCTGCACTGCATGTCTTTCTTGTTTGTCATTTTATGTGTATCGTCTGTCCTGTTAGTCCTTGTTAGTTTGTCTGATTTAACGGTGCACCACTTGTGATTGTTTCTCCTGGTGTACCACCTCATGGTTGGTGACGGGGGACCGTTGATGTTTTGGCTTCCACTGAGAAGCAATACTTTTTTATACAACCCCTGGCAAAAAGTATGGAATCACCACTCTTGGAAAATGTTCATTCAATAAATAATCACAGACATGCCTCAAAACTATTTTCATTTAACATTCCAACCTTGTGGCTTTAAGAAACACTTAAAAAAAGAAAAAAAGAAAGACAACTGTAGTCAATTGCAACTGTTTTTGCAGATCAAGCAGAGGGAAAAAATATTGATTCACTCAAATCTGAGGAAAATATTATGGATTCACCACCTACTTTGCAGTTCTAAAACAAACATCTGCATTACATTACATCCTGAAAAATGATGTCATCATCAACTAACGTCCTTTCAATTGATGGAATAAGAAAGGTGTCCAAAATCTCAATATAAACGTTTGCATTTATTGAAGATTTAATGACCATCATCTCCCCCGTACCTTTACCTGACATGCAACCCCATATCATCAATGATTGTGGAAATTTGTATGTTTTCTTCAGGCAGTCGTCTTCATACATTTCATTGGAACTGCACCAAACAAAAATTCCAGCATCATCACCCTGCCCAATGCAGATTTGTAATTCATCCCTGAATATCACTTTCATCCGGTCATCCACAGTCCATGATTGCTTTTCTTTAGCCCAGTGTAACCGTGTTTTTGTCTGTTTTCATTGGGCTTTTCTGTATGTAAATCCCATTTCCTTTAGGTGATGTCTTACAGTTCGATCACAGACATTGACTCCAGTTTCTGACCATTTCTTCCTCATTTGTTTTGTTCTGTATTTTATGTTTTCAAGGCATATTGCTTTAAGTTTTCTAAGATTATAGTTTTTTTGAAGCTTTAATGTCTTCCTTGGTCTATCAGTACACTTCCCTTTAACAACCTTCCCATTTGATTTGTACTAATGAAAACCATCATTACCACCTAAACAGAAAAAAACACGATTACAGTGGGATAAAGAAAAGCAATCATGGACTGTGGATGACTGGATGAAAGTGATATTCATGGATGAATTACAAATCTGCATTGGGCAGGGTGATGATGCTGGAATTTTTGTTTGGTTGCGTTCCAATGAAATGTATGAAGACGAATGCCTGAAGAAAATATACAAATTTCCACAATCATTGATGATATGGGGTTGTATGTCAGGTTAAGGTACGGGGGAGAGGACGGTCATTAAATCTTCAATAAATGCACAAGTTTATATAGAGATTTTGGACACTTTTCTTATTCCATCAATTGAAAGGACATTAGTTGATGATGACATAATTTTTCAGAATGTAATGTAATGCAGATGTTTGTTTTAGAACTGCAAAGTACGTGGTGATTCCATAATATTTTCCTCAGATTTGAGAGATTCCATATTTTTTTCCTCTGCTTGATCTGCAAAAACAGTTGCAATTGACTACAGTTTTCTTTCTTTTTTTCTTTTTTTAAGTGTTTCTTAAAGCCAGAAGGTTGGAATGTTAAATGAAAATAGTTTTGAGGCATGTCTGTGATTATTTATTTTTCTACACAATTAAACAATTGAATGAACATTTTCCAAGAGTGGTGATTCCATACTTTTTGCCAGGGGTTGTATATCATGTGTTTTTGGTAAATTATTACAATTTGGTATTGTTTTTTACCCAACCTTCTCTTTTTGCCCTCTCTGACCAATAGTAGCAATCGGTATCCCTGGGTTACCCACTCTGGTGTACCTTCCCAGGGATAGTTTTTGTATCTTTGGGTGATTTCACCACCACAGTTAAAAAAAAGAGCATATATGTCGAACTATGGGGGCAGCAGGGGCGGAGGAGCGATTTGCTCCTAACTTTTGGGGCAGATGCCCCCATGCTTCAGCATATATAAATGGTGCATGTATGCCCATCATTAGAAGTGGGTGAATGAAGGGAGGTATTCTAATGGTGGGCATACCCACCGATCAATCTCTTTTTTTCGTTCAGCCCACAGGCTGCATGAAAAAAAAGATTACAATATATGCCCAACAAGGACCAGCAATGTACTGGTATGTTGCTGGACTTTGAGTGGTTATACCAGAACGATGCCTGCAGGTTTAGGTATCACCTTGGTATCATTCTTTTCAGCCAGCGATCGGCTTTCATGTAAAAGCAATCCTAGCAGCTAATTAGCCTCTAGACTGCTTTTACAAGCAGTGGGAGGGAATGTCCCCCCCCCCACCGTCTTCCATTGTTTTCTCTGGCTCTCCTGTCCCAACAGGGAACCCGAGAATGCAGCCGGTGATTCGGCCAGCTGACCATAGAGCTGATCAGAGACCAGAATGGCTCCCATCATCTCTATGGCCTAAGAAACCGGAAGCTACGAGCATTTCATGACTTAGATTTCGCCGGATGTAAACAGCGCCATTGGGAAATTGGGAAAGCATTTTATCACACCGATCTTGGTATGGTCAGATGCTTTGAGGGCAGAGGAGAAATCTAGGGTGTAATAGACCCCAATTTTTTTTAAAAAGAGTACCTGTCACTACCTATTGCTATCATAGGGGATATTTACATTCTCTAAGATAACAATAAAAATGAACGGAACAGTTTAAAAATAAGATAAAAAAGCAAAAAAAAAATAAAGGAAAAAAATAAATAAAAAAAAAAGCACCCCTGTCCCCCTGACTCTCGCGCAAAGGCGAACGCAAGCGTCGGTCTGGCGTCAAATGTAAACAGCAATTGCACCATGCATGTGAGGTATCACCGCGAAGGTCAGATCGAGGGAAGTAATTTTAGCATTAGACATCCTCTGTAAATATAAAGTGGTAACCTGTAAAGGCTTTTAAAGACTTTTAAAAATGTATGTAATTTGTCGTCACTGCACGTTTAAAGCATGTCGTGTTTGGTATCCATGTACTCGGCCTAAGATCATCTTTTTTATTTCATCAAACATTTGGGCAATATAGTGTGTTTTAGTGCATTAAAATTAAAAAAGTGTGTTTTTTCCCAAAAAAATGCGTTTGAAAAATCGCTGCGCAAATACTGTGTGAAAAATAACGAAACATCCACCATTTTAATCTGTAGGGCCTTTGCTTTAAAAAAGTATATAATGTTTGGGTGTTCAAAGTAATTTTCTTGCAAAAAAAAAAAAATATTTTTTCATGCAAACAAAAAGTGGCAGAAAGGGCCCTGTCTTCAAGTGGTTAGAAGAGTGGGTGATGTGTGACATAAGCTTCTAAATGTTGTGCATAAAATGCCAGGACAGTTCAAACCTCCACAAATGACCCCATTTTGGAAAGTAGATACCCCAAGCTATTTGCTATTTGCTGAGAGGCATGTCGAGTCCATGGAATATTTTATATTGTTGACCACACGGTTGACCACCCCCTCCTCCTCAAAAAACTTTACTTCCTCGGTCTCTGTGACTGTGCTCTTCAGTGGCTCTCATCCTACCTATCCCAACGCACCTTCAGTGTCACTTACAATTCTACTTCCTCCACTCCTCTTCCCTTCTCTGTCGGGGTCCCCCAAGGTTCTGTTCTTGGACCTCTTTTATTTTCAATTTACACCTCTTCCCTGGGTCAGCTGATAGCCTCTCACGGCTTTCAATATCATTTCTATGCTGATGACACACAAATCTATCTCTCCACCCCTCAACTCACTCCATCAGTCTCCTCACGCATCACTAACTTACCAACCGACATATCTGTATGGATGTCACACCACTTCCTCAAACTCAACTTGTCCAAAACCGAGCTTATAGTATTTCCTCCCCCACGTGCCTCTTCCCCTGACTTCTCTGTGAAGAGCAATGGCAAAACCATCCACCCGTCCCCACATGTCAGGGTGCTAGGTGTTATCCTAGATTCTGAACTCTCCTTTCAGCCCCACATCCAATCACTTTCCAAAGCTTGCCGCCTCAACCTCCGCAACATCTCTAAACTACGTCCCTTTCTAACCAATGAAACCACAAAGCTCCTGATTCACTCCCTGGTTATCTCTCGCCTTGACTACTGCAACTCACTCCTCATTGGCTTACCTTTAAATAGACTATCCCCCCTTCAGTCCATCTTGAATGCGGCTGCCAGACTCATCCACCTTACAAACCGCTCAGTGTCTGCTACCCCTCTCTGCCAATCCCTCCATTGGCTACCACTCGCCCAACGAATTAAATTCAAAATACTAACAATAAGTTACAAAGCCATCCACAACTCTGCCCCCAGTTACATCACTAGCCTAGTCTCAAAATACCAACCTAATCGCCATCTCTGTTCCTCCCAAGATCTCCTGCTCTCTAGCTCCCTCATCACCTCCTCCCATATCCACCTCCAGGACTTCTCCCAAGCCTCGCCCATCCTCTGGAATTCCCTACCCCAATCTGTCAGACTGTCTCCAAATTTATCCACTTTTAGGCGATCCCTGAAAACTTTCCTCTTCAGAAAAGCCTATCCTGCCTCCATCTAACAACTGCACTATCTTCTCCATGTGCTCATCCCCCACAGCTATTACCCTTTTGTATAACTTGACCCTCCCTCCTAGATTGTAAGCTCTAACGAGCAGGGCCCTCTGATTCCTCCTGTATTGAATTGTATTGTACTTGTACTGTCTGCCCTAATGTTGTAAAGCGCTGCGTAAACTGTTGGCGCTATATAAATCCTGTATAATAATAATAATAATAATATTGTGACACAAGTTGCGGGAAAAAGACAAATTTTTTTTTTTGCACAAAGTTGTCACTAAATTATATATTTATATATTTATATACGCCATGGGCATATGTGATATTACACCCCAAAATACATTCTGTTGCTTCTCCTAAGTACAGGGATACCACATGTGTGAGACTTTTTGGGAGCCTAGCCGCGTAGACCCCCGAAAACCAAGCACCACCTTCAGGGTTTCTAAGGGTGTAAATTTTTGATTTCATTCCTCACTGCCTATCACAGTTTCGGAGGCCATTGAATGCCCAGATGGTACAACCCCCCCCCCCCCAAATGACCCCATTTTGGAAAGTAGACACCCCAAGCTATTTGCTGAGAGGTATGGTGAGTATTTTGCAGACCTCGCTTTTTGTCACAAAGTTTTGAAAATTGAAAAAAGAAAAAAAAAATTGATTTTTCTTTTCTTTCTTCATTTTCAAAAACAAATGAGACAAAACAACATTGCATGACCGTGCAATTAGCAGTTAAAGCGACACAGTGCCAAATTGTAAAAAGTGCTCTGGTCAGGAAGGGGGTAAAACCTTCCGGGGCTGAAGTGGTTAAAGGAATATTTCACTTTTTTTTTCACTTTAAAGCGGGGGTTCACCCACACCGCCAAAAAAAAAAAAATTAAAATTAAATACTGCAGCTGCTGACTTTTAATACATTGCCACTTACCTGTCCCGGGGTCCAGCGATGTCGGCAGGGGACGCCGAGAACCCGCTCGGTTCTCGTCAGCTGCCGCCACCATCCTAGGTGAGGTAATCAGGAAGTGAAGCGTTGCGGCTTCACTTCCCGGTACCCTACTGCGCATGCGCGAGTCGCGCTGCGCGTCCCTAGTGGTCCCTGCTCTCTGCTGGGAGCTGTGTGTTCCCAGCAGACAGCGCGGTCAGGACGGGAAGAGGCATAGACTCCCATGGGAGTCTATGCCGGAAGTGGGTGCAAATACCTGTCTTTGACAGGTATCTGCACCCCCCTCCCCCCTGAAAGGTGCCAAATGTGACACCGGAGGGGGGGAGGGTTCCAAAAAGCGGAAGTTCCATTTTTGTGTGGAACTCCGCTTTAAGTATCATTAAAATCACTGCTCCCGAAAAAACGACCATTTTTGAAACTTTTTTTTGCATTGATACATGTCCCCTGGGGCAGGACCCGGGTCCCCAAACCCTTTTTAGGAAAATAACTTGCATATTAGCCTTTAAAATTTGCACTTTTGATTTCGAACTTCTGAGTCCCATAGACTTTAATGGGGTTCTAAATTTCGCGTGAACTTTCGGGTCCTTTCGCAGGTTCTGGTGCGAACCGAACGGGGGGGGTGTTCAGCTCATCCCTACTCAGCATACCCATCCATCCATCTATGCTCACCCATACATACTCAGCATACTCATCCATCCATCCATGCTCACCCATCCATACTCAGCATACTCAGTCATCCATGCTCAGCATACCCATCCATACTCAGCATACTCATCCATCCATCCTCATTCGTACTCAGCATACTCATCCATCTATCCTCATTCATACCCAGCATACTCATCCATGCATCCATGCTTACCCATAATACTCATCCAGCCATCCATGCTCACCCATCCATACTCATCCATCCATGCTCAGCCATCCATACTGAGCATACTCATCCATACTCAGCAGACTCATCCATCCATCCATGCTCAGCCATCCATACTCAGCATACTCATCCATCCATTCATGCTCAGCCATCCATACTCAGCTTACTCATTCATACTCAGCATATCCATCCATACTCAGCATACTCATCCATCCATCAATGCTCACCCATCCATACTCACTATACTTATCCATCCATCCTCAGCCATCCATACTCAGCATACCCATCCATACTCAGCATACTCATCCATCCATCCATGCTCAGCCATTCATACTCAGCATACTCATCCATCCATCCATGCTCAGCCATCAATACTCAGCATACTCATCCATCCATCCATGCTCAGCCATCCATACTCAGCATACTCATCCATCCATCCATGCTCAGCCATCCATCTATCCTCAGCAATACTCATTCATCCATCAATGCTCAGCCATCTCATCCACCCCCATCCATAATTAGCCATACCCATCCATACTCAGCCATACCCAGCCATACTCAGCAATACCCAGCCATACTCAGCCGCACCCGGCCATACTCAGCCGTACTCAGTCGTACCCGGCCATACTCCATGCCACATCAGTTATCATCCATGCCACATCCATGCCACTACAGTGCCTCACAAAAGTGTAATAGGTAGTCACATTAGATTTGACACTTATGCCCCTAGAACACATGACGGTGCTCCCTGCATGTTGGTCCTCTGTATGTGGCCACGCTGTGGAAAAGTCTCCCACATGTGGTATTGCCATACTCAGGAGGAGTAGGAGAATCTATTTTGGGGTGTAATTTTTGCTATGTACATGCTATGTGTTAGAAACATTGTGTAAATAGTCAACGTTGTGTAAAAAAAAAAAATGCGTTTTCATTTTCTTTAAACATTTTCCAAAAACTTGTAGAAAAAAATGACATGTTCAAAAGACTCATTATGCCTCATAGATTATACATTGGGTTGTTTTCTTTCCAAAATGGGGTCATTTTTGGGGCGTTTCCATTGTCCTGGTTCTCCAGGGTCTTCAAAAGTGTAAGAGGTAGTCAAGAAATTATATGTGTAATTTATGCTCCAAGAACACCTGATGGCACTCCCTGCATGTTGGGTCTCTGTATGTGGCCATGGTGTGTAAAAGTCTCACACATGTGGTATTGCCATACTCAGGAGGAATAGTAGAATGTGTTTTGGGGTGTAATTTGTGCTATGCATATGCTGTGTGTGAGAAATAACTTGCTAATATAACAATTTTGTGAAAAAAAAATCTTGATTTTGCAAAGAATTGTGGAACAAATTACAACTTCAAAAAACTCACCATACCTCTTACTAAATACCTTGGAATGTCTACTTTAAAAAAAGGGGTCTTTTGGGGGGTATTTGTACTTTCCTGGCTTGTTAGGGTCTCAATAATTGAGATAGGCCGCGTCAGTGCATCAGGTGTGATCAATTTTCAGAGATTGACACCATAGCTTGTGGACTCTATAACTTTCACAAAGAACAAATAATATACACCGATTTGGGTTATTTTTACCAAAGATATGTAGCGGTATAAATTTTGGCCAAAATATATGAAGAAAAATTACTAATTTGTACAAAACTTTATAACAGAAACAAAGAAAAATGCATTTTTTTTACAGAATTTTCTGTCTTTTTTCTTTTATAGCGCAAAAAAATAAAAAAAAACAGCGGTGATTAAATACCACCAAAAGAAAGCTCTATTTGTGTGAAAAAAGGACAAAAATTTCATTTAAGTACAGTGTTGCATGACTGAGTAATTGTCATTCAAAATGTGAGAGCACTGAAAGCTGAAAATTGGTCTGGTTAGGAAGGGGGTTTAAGTGCCCAGTGTGTAATGCCGCGTACACACGGTCGGACTTTCTAGAAAGCTAGGTCCGACGTACTTGCCGCCAGACTTCCGGCGGACTACCGCCGGACTTTCTGAACGGCCGGACTTGCCTACACACGGCCGGACTTTCCGGAATCCGGTCTTCCCGACGGACTTCCGCCGGACTTTCAGAACGAACGGACTTTCCCACACACGGACAAGTCCGTTCATTTTGAACCTAACTTTGGTACGACGGGACTAGAAAAGGAATTCAATCTCGCCGCTTTTTTTGGCGAGATTGAAACCTTGCGAGCCCCGTCGCAGGCCCTTAGGTCTGGTATGGATTATAAAGGGGAACCCCTACGCCGAAAAAACGGCGTGGGGTCCCCCTAAAATCCATACCAGACCCCGATCCGAGCACGCAGCCTGGCCGGTCAGGAAAGGGGGTGGGGACGAGCGAGCGCCCCCCCCCCCCCCCTCCTGAACCGTACCAGGCCGCATGCCCTCAACATGGGGGGTGGGTGCTTTGGGGGAGGGGGGCGCCCTGCGCCCCCCCCCCAAAGCACCTTGTCCCCATGTTGATGAGGACAAGGGCCTCTTCCCGACAACCCTGGCCGTTGGTTGTCGGGGTCTGCGGGCGGGGGCTTATCGGAATCTGGGAGCCCCCTTTAATAAGGGGGCCCCCAGATCCCGGCCCCCCACCCTATGTAAATGAGTATGGGGTACATGGTACCCCTACCCATTTACCTAGGTAAAAAGTGTCAGTAATAAAACACAACACAGGTTTTTAAAATAATTTATTAAACAGCTCCGGGGGGGTCTTCTTCCGTCTTCGGGGGTCCCTCCGGTTCATCTTCTCCCGGCGTCCGGTTGGTTCTTCTCCGCTCTCCGGCCTCTTCTCCCGGTGTCCCAGGTCTTCGGCCGGCCCCTCCGCTATCTTCAGGTAGCTCTATTGCTAGCGGAGGTCGAGGACCAAACTAATCTGTTTGCCCAACAATTTATTGCAGCCAACCCCAGCTCCAGCTATGCCCGCCCTTTTGAGTGGAGACCGCTAACAGTAGTGGAGCTAAAATTGTTTTTAGGCCTAACCCTGAACATGGGGCTTACAAAAAAAAATGAAATTCATAAGTATTGGTCGACCAGACCCATCCACCATATGCCAATTTTTTCAGCAGCCATGTCCAGGTCCCGATACGAAATCATAATGCGCTTCTTGCATTTCAATGACAACTCACAGTGCCCCCCCCGAAATCACCCAAACTTTGACAAATTATATAAAGTTCGCCCCCTAATTAATTTTTTTTCCCAGAAGTTTGCCGAAGTTTATGTCCCTGAAAAAAATATATCTGTGGACGAATCCCTGGTGCATTTCATAGGCCGGCTGGGAATCAAACAATATATACCCAGTAAGAGGGCGAGGTATGGCTTGAAGCTTAACAAGCTTTGTGAAAGTGCCACCGGTTATGTGTACGCATTCCGCGTGTACGAAGGGAAAGATTCCCAGCTCCAGCCCCCTGAGTGTCCCTCGTATATGGGAATAAGTGGGAAAATTGTTTGGGAGTTGGCATTCCCACTCCTCCAAAAGGGGTACCATATTTATATGGATAATTATTATACGAGTTTGCCCCTTCTCCGCCACCTACATCTCAAACAAACTTTGGCCTGTGGTACAACTAGAAAAAACCGAAAGGGCTTCCCACAGTGTCTTGTCACCACAAACATTCCAAGGGGGGAATCGAGAAGCTTGAGGAACGAAGAAGTGTTGGCTGTGAAGTGGAGGGATAGAAAAGACGTGTACATCATGTCCACCATCCACGATGACACCTCGGTGGAACTTCACAGAAGACGCGGTACCGTTCGCAAGCCTACCTGTATCACTGAGTACAATAAATACATGGGGGGGGTGGATTTAAACGATCAGTTGTTGCAGCCCTATCTTTCAACAAGAAAATCATTATTCTGGTACAAAAAAGTCGCAATTTACTTTTTTCATTTGGCCCTTTTAAATTCTTTCATAATATACCAAAAATCCACAGAAACACCCACCACCTTAATAAAGTTTATTGAAGACATTGTCACTGCCCTGATTTATCAGCAAGTATCCCCCCCAGAAAGCATTCGCTCCGATTCTGTCAGCAGACTACATGAGCGCCATTTCCCAGACCATATTCCACCAACAGGATCCGGAAGACGACGCCAAAAAAAATGTCGGGTGTGCACCAAAAGAGGAATTAGGAAAGATACGAGCTTCCATTGTACTGACTGTCCCTCCCAACCTGGCCTTTGTCGACCACGCCCCCTAAAACGTCACAGTCCCAGTATGCCCAGGGACTGTGACATCATATGGGGGCGGGGTCTCCGCCTATATAAGTCACAACGCAGCCCTCAGAGACCAGTCCAGCCGGAGAGAGCGTCGTGTCAACATCTGGGGGAAGAGAAGAGAAGAGAACACAAGAAGCCAAGAAGCCCAGAAGTCCGGACCTCCGCTAGCAATAGAGCTACCTGAAGATAGCGGAGGGGCCGGCCGAAGACCTGGGACACCGGGAGAAGAGGCCGGAGAGCGGAGAAGAACCAACCGGACGCCGGGAGAAGATGAACCGGAGGGACCCCCGAAGACGGAAGAAGACCCCTCCGGAGCTGTTTAACCGCTTCAATACCCGGCCATAGTCAAATGACGTCCACAGATGGGATCTCCCATCCTGGGTGGGCGTCATATGACGGCCTCGGCTTTCCGCCGCTACTGCGGGCCCCTGGGGGCCCGCAGAGCGGCGATCGGGGTACCGTTGTGTCCCTCAGGACACAGCCGTTCCCCGATGGGGGTATTGAAGCGGCGGCGGGCGGCGGGCGGCGGAGCGTCGGTAACGGCGGATGCAGAGCGGCATTGGGAAGCGTGTATGAGGCGGGTTCCGGCGGAAGAGGAGTGATCAGAGCGGTGATCGGGGCTGAGGCTTTTCCCCTGGATACAGCTCAGCCCCGATCACTGTAGCCAATGACATGGCTCTGCATCACATGACCGGCTGTGTCCAATCACAGCCGGTCACTAATGTAAACAAACACACAGTCACACAGTAACTGCTGTTGCTGGGCTCTTCTCCTCACACACCGATCCAGTGTGAGGAGAAGAGATCAGCTAACAGTGAGTTACTAATTACATGTACTACTGTGCCCAGATCGCCCCTCCTAAATAAAGAGTACCTGTCACCTCAGTACCTGTCACCTCAGTACCTGTCACCTCAGTACCTGTCACCTCAGAGTACCTGTCACCTCAAAGTACCTGTCATCTCAGAGTACCTGTCCATCACCTGCCACCAGAGTACCCGCCACCTAAATCATTATTCTGGTACAAAAAAGTCGCAATTTACTTTTTTCATTTGGCCCTTTTAAATTCTTTCATAATATACCAAAAATCCACAGAAACACCCACCACCTTAATAAAGTTTATTGAAGACATTGTCACTGCCCTGATTTATCAGCAAGTATCCCCCCCAGAAAGCATTCGCTCCGATTCTGTCAGCAGACTACATGAGCGCCATTTCCCAGACCATATTCCACCAACAGGATCCGGAAGACGACGCCAAAAAAAATGTCGGGTGTGCACCAAAAGAGGAATTAGGAAAGATACGAGCTTCCATTGTACTGACTGTCCCTCCCAACCTGGCCTTTGCATCGGAGAATGCTTCAGGCGATATCACACTCTGGAAAATTATTAGTCCATATTTCTAATACTGCCATTTCCCCGTTTTTAATTTCTGTCCTGAATATTTACCTTCCTCAACCAACCATATTATTGCCTTCCATGTGAACCGACCCTGGCCTGTTTCTCGACTATGCCTCTGCCTACCGTCTGCATTGTTTTTCCGCCATGTTTTTGCCTTTCACGTGAACTGACCCTGGACTGTATCGACTATGCCTCTGTCTACCGTCTATTTCTGCCTTTTACCTGCACTGACCTCGGCCTGTTGACCATGTTTTTGCCTGCCCCTTGGATTGATCTTTCACCCTCCTACACAGGGGTCTCACATATGTGAGGGGCTCCAGAATAGTGTTCGGAGTTCAGAAAACCAGTTTTTGGTTTTCTGTGTTCCCATAACAGGGTCTGGTTGCCCGGAGGCTTCAAAGCGATTTGGGTGGGAGAAGCCTCTACCCCTGTCCCCATTCTTTCCTGACCAATGCCCTAAGCTTGATGGTACTGCCTGCTCCCTGGACAAATACTCTGGCTGTGCTGACCATACCTCTGCCTGCTGCATGTACTAACTATGGACAGTATTCCTGCCTGCTGCATGGATGATCCTTTGATCCTTTTGCTGCTGCTGACCACATCCCTGCCTGCTATCTGGACTAATGCTTTGGCTGTGCTGACATCTCTACCTGTACTGACTATTCTTGCCTGCTGCCTGTTTTGCTGTCGCTGTCCACGTTCCTGCCTGCTGCCTGGACCGATGCTCTTCTCTGTGGACCACTGCACTACTAAAACTGCAGGTAATCTTTTCTTTACCCTTTACTCAGCAGAATGTATTTTGGTTTGTAATTGGTTTCTACAGTACATGCTATGTGTTAGAAATATGAAGGGCCTTCAACAATGTGATAGGTTGGCAGGAATTTATGTGTAATGTATGCTCCTAGAACAACTGACAGTGCTACTTGGATGTTGGGCCTCTGTATGTGGCCAGACTATGTAAAAGTCTCACACATTTGGTATCGCCACACTCAGGAGGAGTAGCAGAATGTATTTTGGGGTGTCATTTTTGCTATGTACATGCTATGTGTTGGAAATATCTTATGAATGGACAACTTTGTGTAAAAAAAATGCGTTTTCATTTTTTTTCCACAGTTTCCAAAAACTTCAGGAAAAAAATGAACCATTCAAAAGACTAATTATGCCTCATAGATTATACGTTGGGGTGTTAGCTTTCCAAAATTGGGTCATTTTGTGGGCGTTTCCGTTGTCCTGGTGCTCTAGGGCCTTCAAACATGTAATAGGTGGTTGAGAAATGAGATGTGTAATTTATGCTCCTAGAATGCCTGGAGCTGCTACTTCAATGTTGGGCCTCTGTATGTGGCCAGGCTGTGTAAAAGTCTCACACATTTGGTATCGCTACACTCAGGAGGAGTAGCAGAATGTATTTTGGGGTGTCATTTTTGCTATGTACATGCTATGTGTTGTAAATATCTTATGAATGGACAACTTTGTGTAAAAAAAAATGCGTTTTCATTTTTTTCCCACAGTTTCCAAAAACTTCGGGAAAAATATGAACCATTCAAAAGACTAATTATGCCTCATAGATTATACGTTGGGGTGTTAGCTTTCCAAAATGGGGTCATTTTGTGGGTGTTTCCATTGTCCCGGTGCTCCAGGGCCTTCAAAATTGTAATAGGTGATTGAGAAATGAGATGTGTAATTTATGCTCCTAGAATGCCTGGAGCTGCTACTTCAATGTTGGGCCTCTGTATGTGACCAGGCTGTGTAAAAGTCTCACACATTTGGTATCGCCACACTCAGGAGGAGTAGCAGAATGTATTTTGGGGTGTCATTTTTGCTATGTACATGCTATGTATTGGAAATATCTTATGAATGGACAACTTTGTGTAAAAAAAATGCGTTTTAATTTTTTTTCCACAGTTTCCAAAAACTTCAGGAAAAAAATGAACCATTCAAAAGACTAATTATGCCTCATAGATTATACGTTGGGGTGTTAGCTTTCCAAAATGGGGTCATTTTGTGGGCGTTTCCGTTGTCCTGGTGCTCTAGGGCCTTCAAACATGTAATAGGTGGTTGAGAAATGAGATGTGTAATTTATGCTCCTAGAATGCCTGGAGCTGCTACTTCAATGTTGGGCCTCTGTATGTGGCCAGGCTGTGTAAAAGTCTCACACATTTGGTATCGCTACACTCAGGAGGAGTAGCAGAATGTATTTTGGGGTGTCATTTTTGCTATGTACATGCTATGTGTTGGAAATATCTTATGAATGGACAACTTTGTGTAAAAAAAAATGCGTTTTCATTTTTTTCCCACAGTTTCCAAAAACTTCGGGAAAAATATGAACCATTCAAAAGACTAATTATGCCTCATAGATTATACGTTGGGGTGTTAGCTTTCCAAAATGGGGTCATTTTGTGGGTGTTTCCATTGTCCTGGTGCTCCAGGGCCTTCAAAATTGTAATAGGTGGTTGAGAAATGAGATGTGTAATTTATGCTCCTAGAATGCCTGAAGCTGCTACTTCAATGTTGGGCCTCTGTATGTGGCCAGGCTGTGTAAAAGTCTCACACATTTGGTATCGCCATACTCAGGAGGAGTAGCAGAATGTATTTTGGGGTGTCATTTTTGCTATGTACATGCTATGTGTTGTAAATATCTTATGAATGGACAACTTTGTGTAAAAAAAATGCGTTTTCATTTTTTTTCCACAGTTTCCAAAAACTTCGGGAAAAAAATGAACCATTCAAAAGACTAATTATGCCTCATAGATTATACGTTGGGGTGTTAGCTTTCCAAAATGGGGTCATTTTGTGGGCGTTTCCGTTGTCCTGGTGCTCCAGGGCCTTCAAAAGTGTGATAGGTTGTCATCATATGAGATGTGCAATTTATGCTCGTAAAATGCCTGACGGTGCTAGTTGGATTTTAGACCTCTGTATGTGGCCAGGCTGTGTAAAAGTCTCACACATGTGGTATCACTATACTCAGGAGGAGTAGCAGAATGTATTTTGGGGTGTCATTGCAAGTATGCATGTGCTGTGTGAGAGAAATAACTTGTTATTATGACAATTTTGTGCAAAAAAAAAAAAAAAAAAAAATTTCCAAGAATTGTGGGAAAAAATTACAACTTCAAAAAGCTCACCATGCCTCTTGCTAAATACCTTGGAATGTCTGCTTTCCAAAAAGGGGTAATTTGGGGGGTATTTGTACTTTCCTGGCTTGTTAGGGCCTCAAGAAATGAGATAGGCCTTCAGTACATCAGGTGTGATCAGATGTGATCATTTTTCAATGATTTGCACCATAGCTTGTAGACTCTATAACTTTCACAGAGACCAAATAATATACACTAATTTGGGTTATTTTTACTAAAGATATGTAGCAGTATACATTTTGGCCCAAATTTATGAAGAAAAATTACTTATTTGCAAAATTTTACAATAAAAACTAAAAAAAAGTGTTTTTTTTTCAAAAATTTCTCTCTTTTTTCGCTTATATTGCAAAAAATAAAAAAAACAGCAGTGATTAAATACCACTAAAAGAAAGCTATGTTTGTGAGAAAAAAATGATAAAAATTTGGTTTGGGTACAGTGTAGCATGACTGAGTAATTGTCATTCAAAGTGTGAGAGCGCTGAAAGCTAAAATTTGGTCTGGGAAGGAAGGGTGTATAAAAGCCCTGTATTGAAGTGGTTAATAAATTATTTTAAAAACCTGTGTTGTGTTTTATTACTGACACTTTTTACCTAGGTAAATGGGTAGGGGTACCATGTACCCCATACTCATTTACATAGGGTGGGGGGCCGGGATCTGGGGGCCCCCTTATTAAAGGGGGCTCCCAGATTCCGATAAGCCCCCGCCCGCAGACCCCGACAACCAACGGCCAGGGTTGTCGGGAAGAGGCCCTTGTCCTCATCAACATGGGGACAAGGTGCTTTGGGGGGGGGCGCCCCCCTCCCCCAAAGCACCCACCCCCCATGTTGAGGGCATGCGGCCTGGTACGGTTCAGGAGGGGGGGGCGCTCGCTCGTCCCCACCCCCTTTCCTGACCGGCCAGGCTGCGTGCTCGGATCAGGGTCTGGTATGGATTTTAGGGGGACCCCACGCCGTTTTTTCGGCGTAGGGGTTCCCCTTTATAATCCATACCAGACCTAAGGGCCTGGTATGCCCCGCGCTCGCCGCAATAGGAAGATTTGTTTTTCCTATTGCAGCGAGCGCGAGATGCAGCAACCTGCTCCTCCGTCGTATCTGGTCCTTCGGACTAGCATACAGACGAACGGGCTTTCCGTCAGGAACTGAGTCCGGCGGAGGTACGACGTAAAGATTTGAAGCAGGCTTCAAATCTAAAGTACGTCGGATTTCCGCAAAAATCCGACCGAAACGGTCCGTCGGAAGTCCGATGGAGACCACACACGGTCGGACTTTCCGCCGGACTTTGTCCGGCGGCGTCCGTCGGACTTTTGCAGGTGAAAAGTCCGACCGTGTGTACGCGGCATAAGTGTCATGACCTGTCTCTTACCTGGTCTGTGTATCAGCCTTGAGGCTTGTACTCTCACACCTGCATGCTTAAGTAATCTTCTCTCAGTGTGGCTCCACCCTAGCCTCAACAGGAACCACTATTTAACACTGTATTCTGAAAGCCTGCTTTGCCGTGCAATATTGTGTTTTTGGCTTCCTGTTTGCCGTGTGCTCTAAGTTTGTCTCTGTTACCGATCTTGGCGTGTTCCCGACTATCCCTGTCTGCTTGTGACCCTGACCTTTGGCGCGTTCTCGACTATCCCTGTTTGCCTGTGACCTTGACCTTTGGTGTGTTCTCTGCTATCCTTGTCTGCTAGTCGCCCCGACATTTGGCTACCTCCTTACTATCCCTCGCTGTCCTGGGCTGCTGTTTCCTCTCCATCCCCCTGTAGCCTACTGTGAGCGTGAGCTGAAAGACCCTGGGGCTGCGACCTGGAGCCAGTTGCAGCCCAGTCCATCCACACCACTAGAGGCTCTGGTGAACACCTGCTGGCTCTTAAAAGGAAAAACAGGGAGTTTGGGACTTTAAATGAGGCACATATACACAGTGTGCCTCCATCCCTGGTACAAAGATAAAAAACGGGAGAGTTGGGACTTTAAATGTGGTCATGGACATCATGGGAGTAAGTTGATGAAAAGAAAAATAAAAGATATATGACATGTTCTTGGTTGAAGGTGTGATATGAACATGGGTCTGCATCATCAAGTTGTCCGACGCGTTTCGTGTAAACCACTCATCAGGCGCTGATGCTGTAGAGTATCTAAAAAGTGTAGTGAGATATAATTAATCTAATGGTAACTGATAGACAGGGAGAGGCAATAATGCCCAACCTGTGTACTTACATGGATTTAGAGCTGGGAGGTGTGAAAAGCAAGGAGCCAGGGCCGGAACGGTAGTCTGTACCGGGAGCTGAGGTAGCGAGGCAGCGCTTCTGCGTGGTGGGCATACACCCAAACCACCCCCACATACACAGATAACGGGTTGCCAGATAACATGGTGAAACATGGCGTTGTGCCAGTAAGGACTGCCAGGAAGAATCTAAAATAAGAGGATGGATAATCAGTGTATAATAGTATACTGATAGGATAGGTGGAAAGTAATTTACATCCAGTAGAAAGGTGAAACCGAAACAAGCAGGAGTAGACCACAAGATAGCCATAAAAAATGGTATATAAGAGAGTCAGAGAAAGACAGACAAACCCAGTATGCCAGAACAAATTGATAGAAAGGAATGGCTGGCTAGCATGGTGAGGAGTGGAATGACCTGACAATGGCTTACATCTATCCCAGGCAGAGAAAAATGGACACATGTCCTATAACGAGGAGTAAATTGTTCGATCTGGACACCCAAACTGTGTGGGGGGAGGCCGGATATAGCCGATCCACACACGTGCACGCTGACACGCACCAGTGTCACGCAGGCACGGCCAATGCAGGGAGGGGCTCTGACACAGGCGATGAGGACCGCCCACGGAGGACGCCCAAATTTCCCGGCTGGCCGGCTGAGATGGAAAAACTACTGCGTGTCATGATGCAAAAGTGCGCCGTCACACGTGGGGTAGAGGGCATGGCGCCGATGCGCTGTGGGCACCCACCCACCTCCCCAAGGGAGGGGGAAGGGGAGGGGGCACCCAGAGCGCTTCGCAGCTCCTGGACATCAGACAGTGAGGCGGACCAGGCTCTTAGACTCCGCGCCCTGGGGAATCAATGCTCTAACTCCCTGTGGGATCCGTGTTGGTGCTCCAGGGGACCTGCCATCCTGAACCACCCTGAGTTCCATCCGCAGAAGTCAGCCCCAATGGGGTGCATCTGTCACTTGGACTCAGGTGACCTAAAAGTGAGTGGTTAAAGGCAGGAGTACCTAAAGATGAGATAGATGGGATTTCTACTGCAGAAATGCTGAAGAGGTGGAAACATTTAGTGGGGATAACTGTCAGGGTTAGAAACACTACTCCTAGTGAAGATTACATCAGCCTTGATTTAGACAAAACAGAACAGACCCCTCCTGGTAGCCCCAAACCAATTCCCAACACTGCACATGAACCCAGACCCAAATCCTTTTAACCTGGGGAGGAGTTAGAGAGACTCAGAAAAAGGAATCGGGAGGTTCCTTGTCCTTTATGAAGGGAAGGTGGGTCTCCTGTAATAGCAGTGAGGACATTGACAGCAGGAGACCGACGCCCATATGCACCTGTCACTGTATGGTGGGGGAAGTCATCTTCTCCTACACATGTGATGGCTTTAGTTGATACTGGAGCTGAAGTTACACTTTTGCAAGGAAATCCTTCCCATCACAAAGGAGAATTGATTTATGTAAAAGTTTGGGAGGGCAAACCACACCAGCAGTTAGGACACAGGTGAAAAAGGTTATTGGCAAGGGATCAGAGTTACCCGAAAATATTCTTGGGATGGATGTACTTCAGGGTCAGTCAATTCAGACTGAAAGGGGTACATTCACATTCAGGTATTCTGATAAAGCATATCTTGTTAGAGTGGTGAAGGCTGTGGTCAGAGGTCATGCAAAATGGACCCCTGTCTATATTCCTCCACCAGAGAAGCCAGTCTGTCTCAAGCAGTACAGATTTCCTGGAGGCCACAAAGACATTGGGGGGAAAATTCAAGAACTGTTGAGAGTAGGAATCCTTAGACCTGATGTAAGTCCTTTCTCGTCCCTGGTGTTCCCAGTAAAGAAACCTAATGGGACATATAGAATGACTGCAGATTACAGAGGTCTAAACAAAGTAGCACCTCCAATGAAGTCAGCTGTACCTGATATGATCTCAATCATTGAGAAAACTGCTAAAGAGGCAGGAGAATATTATGCTGTGATAGACATTAATGGTTTCTTTTCTATTTAATAGACCCACTGTGTCAGAACCAGTTTGTCTTTGTGTGGGATGGCCATCAGTACACTTTCACTGTGCTTCCTGAAGATTATGTTCATTCTCCAATGATTTGTCATGGACCAATTTAAGTTCCCTGAATTTGAAAGTCCCTGTGTTTCACTACATTGATGACATCAGGATCTCTGGGATGAAAGAAGATGTAACCGAAGCACTGCATCTGCTGATACAGCACATAGAGAAGAGAGGGTGGGCAATCAACAAAGACAAAGTCCAAGGACCTGCCACAGAGGTGAAATTCCTGGGAATGATGTGGACTGGGCCCCAGAGGAAAATTCCAGAGACAGTTGTTAAAACTATCCAGGCACTGTTGCCCCCTACTACCAAAGAGGAGGCACAGAATTCTGATTCTGAGGACTATATACAATGTCACAAGGAAAAAGACTGAGTTCTCATGGGGTTCAGAGCAGTGGATTGCATTCCTGTCTGCTAAAGAAGCCATTTTGCAGAATCAGGGATTAGGACCCGTGAGACAAGGAGTACCATTTCAGCTGGATGTAATGGAGCAGGATGGTACCATATCTTGGAGTCTGTGGCAACCAAATGAAAAGGAAGGACTTAAAGCAATACCCATAGGATTTTGGTCCAAACAACTGACAGGGACACAGAAGAGATACATGCCCCTAGAGAAGTACCTGTTTGGGGCTTACACAGCACTTCAACATGTAGAGACCATTACAGGAAAGGACACAGTCACCATTCATACTGCATTGCCAGTGACAAGATGGGTGAGAGATAATGGAATGACCACTAGGGCAGCTGTAGCCCAGAACCAGACACTGATGAAATGGAAGTGGTACCGTCAAGAAAAAAGGGGTATTGCAGTTGGGGATGTCAGAGACAGTTGGCAGGGCTTGTTACTTTTACCAGAACCCAGCCAGAAGAAGAAATTCCTGTGCTGCAGTCACCCCCCATTCAAGAATCCCACCCTTTGAGTCTCTTTCAGAAGACAGGAAAGAGTCAGCATGATTCACTGATGGTTCAGCCATAGTCACCTCGTCTGGGCGTAAATAGACAGCAGCAGCCTACAACTCAAATACAGACACAGTCCTGCAGGAGACCAGAATCAGAGGGTCCAGTCAGTATGCAGAGTTGAAAGCTGTAGTGATGACTGTTCAGGATGATCCTTCTTCCCAGGTCACTATCTACACCGACAGCTGGGCGGTCTTTAAAGGATGACAACTTGGTTGCCCACGTGGAAGTCCCATGTTTGGATGATTCATGTAAAGGTGGTGTGGGGAGGCAAGGAAGTCTGGGACTACATCTGGAAGGAAGCTTACTCCCACACCATAAAAGTGGGGCATGTTGACGCACATGTGCCCTTGATAAGAGACTTTGAGAACTATAACAGAGTGGTAGATGAAATTGTCAAAGTGAAATCAGTTGTGCCAATTGATCCTCTTGATGAACTTGGCCAACTTGGCCCACAAGCAATCTGGACATTTTGGGCAGAAAGCAACATATGAATGGGCACAGCAGAGAGGATTGCCTACATCCATGATAAAGATGGTAATATGGAACTGTACAGTGTGTGGAGAAGTGTGACAATGGCCATTGCAAAAGTACTTCACCAGGTCGATTAAGAGGGATAAGAAGCCTGCAGAGATCTGGCAGATTTCCTTCATCCGTCCCCTGCCCCAGGGAAACATTGGACTGAGATAATGTTGCACTTCAGTGGACACCTATTCAGGACTTTTGCTTGCTCATCCTTGCAAATGTGCAGATTAAGCTGCAACGCTTCATCTGCTCCAGAGACTTGTCGTTGCTTATGGTTGTCCAAAACAAGTCCAAAGTGATAACGGCTAACACTTCACTGGCTTAACAGTACAGCAATGGGCCAAAGACTGGAGTGTAATGGTTGTGTCACATCCCATACCATTCACAGGCAGCTGGTTTAATTGAAAGATACAATGGGCTATTGAAGGAACAGATACGCAAGCTTACACCCACACATACACTAAGGGGGTGGGATCTGGTCCTCATACAGGTAGTCATGTTGTTAAATTCTAGGCCAATAGCCAAAAGTACACCCAATGAGAGGATGGTTGGGGCTGAGGTGCAGATTCCACAGCTGGAGTGCAGCGTTCAGTATTTACATAAGGTTCTTGAAAAAACAGGGCTTAACAGGTACCATGTTACTGCTTCCCATGACATAGAAGCCAAGAGTTACATAGTTACATAGTAGGTGAGGTTGAAAAAAGACACAAGTCCAACCTATGTGTGTGATTGTATGTCAGTATTACCTTGTATATCCCTGTATGTTGTGGCCATTTAGGTGCTTATCTAATAGTTTCTTGAAAGTATCGACTTACAGTAAAGAACCCTTTATGTATTTTAAGGATAAACCTCTTTTTTTTTCTAATTTTAATGAGTGGCCACTTATCTTGTTAAACTCCCTTCCACGAAAAAAGAGTGATGTATATGAAGCCTATCTAGGAATGAGAGGGAATCTGGCAGGAAGGTTTGAAGTTATATTTGCATTGGTATATGAGCTTCAAGACAGTGGCTGGGACTCTGACTGGTTAGTGGATACTTCTCAGCAAGAGTGGAAAGAGCCAAAAGAGCCAAAAATTTGAACGATATGTTAGTTCAATCTGAGTTTGTCCCCCAAATAGGAGTTGGCTCACAGACTTGCCTAAAATCAATGGCATGTATCCGTGCGGCCACTGTGGCACCTGCAAATTTGTAGACCATTCAAAAACTTTCACTGATTCGGAAGGAAAGCAGGAATTTGAAATTAAATCTTTTATAAACTGTGCTACAACAAGGGTATTGTATGTCCTTGAATGCCCATGTAAAAAACTCTATGTGGGGAAGACAAAGCGACAGTTACGTATTCGATTTGGCAAACATCTACAAAGTATAAGACAGAGGGAGGAGACCCCAGTAGCCCAACATTTTTTGAAGTACCATCAAGGGAAAACTACTGGTTTAAGGGTAAAGGGTTTCTTCTCCCTCTCTCTTACAGATCACAGAGGAGATTTTATACAATACTGTTAAGGAAATAGAAAATCTGGATATTCACGCTCAAGACTCTCCAGCCAAAGGGTCTAAAAAATTATTGAGCTTGAAGATCTTTCTTGAGCCTTAAAAAATCCTCCCGATGTTTCTTGAGCCTTAAAAAATCCCCCTGACATTATATTATTTTTTTTTACCACCCCCCTCCCCACTTTTCCCGTTTTTTTTACCCTCCTTTTTTTACCACCCCCCTCCCCATTTACCCCAATTTTTACCTTCCTCCATCTTTTTTTCCTTCTGGTATAAATTTACTTAACTTAACTAGTAGAATTAAGGATTAAACTTTATATTGTTTGATTTATGTATTGTCTTGAGGTACTCAAATACCTATCTTTTAAGAACTGTAGTTAGCAGTGTTACCACAAGATGGCAATGAGTACTTAATATGACACAAGCTAAGCTGATTGGACAGTGTTCCCTATATAAGGATGAGTCTTGCTTGTGTCTATTGTCCTGACGAAGTGCACTGATGTGCACGAAACTCGTCAACGTACTCGATGCAGAGCACGACACCGAGCTAAAACATGTCTCCTTATCCAGAAATGTAAGGGTTTTTCCGTTACAATCTTCAACATCTAAAAAGTGGCGCATGAAATAGCCTACCTTGCAACAACTAAAGCTGTGTTCCAGACATCATCTTATAAGTCATGTGACTGAATATCCCCAGGAAGCATCTCTGGATTATACACCCGGGACTTGAACAGCCAGCGGCCATTACCAACATGCAATTCAGAGCTATCACAGTTCATTCCAAAAGGCCTCCATGTGGAGAGACCATAGAGACAGAAATTTAGATAAAAAGGTAATGAGAGCAAGGTGTGTACAGGGGGGGGGCCAATATCCTAGGAAATGTAACTATAAAAAGAGATATGCACTATAAGTGCATTTAGGTCGCCCTTAATGGATATTTGTACTGGCCAAAAATGAGTATTTAATCTCATAGATTGTTTTATATAAAAGTGCACTAGAGTGCCATCTTTATTAAACACATTCAATATATAAAAGGTGACAGTAGAAAATACAATTGTATAAAGTGCAAATACAAACACTGTACATTCAATTGCATATAGAGGATATAGCACCCATGTGCCTACAGCCCGCAGCCTGTATGTAGAGGATCAGGCGGATGAGGTGTATAGCACGTGACCCGACATGTTTCGGAAATAGGTATGTATTACTCCTTCATCAAGGGATTTATGATTAGGTGCTCAAATCTATCTGTAAATATCAAAAGACAATAAAAAAGTAGTAGAAAATATCTATATCGTCATAAATTGTATGCGACTGCATTTTTGCAATATATGCGATTTTAGTAATTATTGAAAAAGTAGTATAAGAAAAGTCTAGTATGGACTAATTATACTTACATCAATTTGATTCATAAAAACAGGCAGAAAATGACAAAGAACAGCGTTTAAACCAGTACAACTGGGAGCAGGCTGGCTTCTGGTTCACATAGCACAAGGTGGGCAACCAGGAGTGCAATGCAGAGCGTTGCAGCACTTTCACAAGGGATGGCCGATGGAGATCTGTGTGTTTAAAGAGTGATGTTGTAAATGTACAAGGCATATAGTTAAGCCAATGCTTTGCTGAAAGACAAAGTAGTCGTTCAGCTATAGTAAAAGGGGAGAGTAAGCATGTAGGGTAAGTATTCAAATATATGGAGCAAAGTATCTAATCAAATTACCTTGTGGCTGTTTAGTGATCTCTCAAGACTCAGACCTCCAGGCAGCAGTTCAAAAGACTGACAGATGCCAAAGGAGTGTCTGTGTCTTAAATAGGACAGCTGATTGGACATCAGCCAATCAGTGTCCACTCCACGTAATCAGCTGCATAGCGGGCAGCCATGTGTGGAGATCAGGCATCCCCCAGACGACGAGGCGCGCGGCGTAGCCACGCCCCTAAGGGCGTGATGACGTCACGCGTCTCGACGTCACCGGCGGGTATGCGGTCCCGGCGCGAGTAGCGAAGCTCACACAGGGAGCCGTATAGGAGCTCGTCCACATGCAGAAGGCCTATGGGGCACGCAGCCAAGTGCTGCCCCATGGCCATGCATGCGTGGAGCTTACCCGCCGGGTGTCCGTGCGCACGTACACATCCCACACCAAGGAAAAACTGCGCCATCTTGTGGATGGATTTGAGAAGTGAACAAAGATGAATCGCAAAAAGCCAGCCTGCTGTACATAAATACATGGATAAAAATAAAGGTAAATAAATGAAGAAACAAAAAAACAAGAAAAGAGAAACATACTATGCAATTGACCAGAGGTTACATATGGACAATTTTTGAAATAACAGTCAATTTCAAACAATGTTGATGGAGTATTTACCTTTATTTTTATCCATGTATTTATGTACAGCAGGCTGGCTTTTTGCGATTCATCTTTGTTCACTTCTCAAATCCATCCACAAGATGGCGCAGTTTTTCCTTGGTGTGGGATGTGTACGTGCGCACGGACACCCGGCGGGTAAGCTCCACGCATGCATGGCCATGGGGCAGCACTTGGCTGCGTGCCCCATAGGCCTTCTGCATGTGGACGAGCTCCTATACGGCTCCCTGTGTGAGCTTCGCTACTCGCGCCGGGACCGCATACCCGCCGGTGACGTTGAGATGCGTGACGTCATCACGCCCTTAGGGGCGTGGCTACGCCGCGCGCCTCGTCGTCTGGGGGATGCCTGATCTCCACACATGGCTGCCCGCTATGCAGCTGATTACGTGGAGTGGACACTGATTGGCTGATGTCCAATCAGCTGTCCTATTTAAGACACAGACACTCCTTTGGCATCTGTCAGTCTTTTGAACTGCTGCCTGGAGGTCTGAGTCTTGAGAGATCACTAAACAGCCACAAGGTAATTTGATTAGATACTTTGCTCCATATATTTGAATACTTACCCTACATGCTTACTCTCCCCTTTTACTATAGCTGAACGACTACTTTGTCTTTCAGCAAAGCATTGGCTTAACTATATGCCTTGTACATTTACAACATCACTCTTTAAACACACAGATCTCCATCGGCCATCCCTTGTGAAAGTGCTGCAACGCTCTGCATTGCACTCCTGGTTGCCCACCTTGTGCTATGTGAACCAGAAGCCAGCCTGCTCCCAGTTGTACTGGTTTAAACGCTGTTCTTTGTCATTTTCTGCCTGTTTTTATGAATCAAATTGATGTAAGTATAATTAGTCCATACTAGACTTTTCTTATACTACTTTTTCAATAATTACTAAAATCGCATATATTGCAAAAATGCAGTCGCATACAATTTATGACGATATAGATATTTTCTACTACTTTTTTATTGTCTTTTGATATTTACAGATAGATTTGAGCACCTAATCATAAATCCCTTGATGAAGGAGTAATACATACCTATTTCCGAAACATGTCGGGTCACGTGCTATACACCTCATCCGCCTGATCCTCTACATACAGGCTGCGGGCTGTAGGCACATGGGTGCTATATCCTCTATATGCAATTGAATGTACAGTGTTTGTATTTGCACTTTATACAATTGTATTTTCTACTGTCACCTTTTATATATTGAATGTGTTTAATAAAGATGGCACTCTAGTGCACTTTTATATAAAACAATCTATGAGATTAAATACTCATTTTTGGCCAGTACAAATATCCATTAAGGGCGACCTAAATGCACTTATAGTGCATATCTCTTTTTATAGAGACAGAAATTTACTTTGGCTGAGGTGGTGATCGATACGAGCGGTAAGAGCCCTGATGGGTAGCTTCGTCTGAACCCCTCCTGTCCCTATTCATCTGTTCCTTTTGTGGACTGTGGAGGTCTATGTGACTTGTGAGATTTGTGAGGCACATATAACTCTTTATGCATGCTATTGGCCCTGATTACTGCCTAGTCACACTCAGAAACGGAGATCCCTGGCTAATATACTGGAACCATTATGTGGCAATTTATGTGAAATATATGCTTAATCAAAGGAGACTGCAATATTGAGCCTTCTGAACTTACAGCACTATTTGTCCTTAATGACTGACATTTCAAAAAGGGGCTGGTGTGGCTGTTTGCTCCCACGATCAAGAAAATAAGCTACATTATTTCCTCCTTATTGTATCAACTTATTTCCCGTTGTGGAGAGAACTATGCTAATATCTCTATATGGCTACATGATACTTTAACAATAAGGCAATTTGGAGGTTCCAATAACAAGAAGACATCTTTATTGGGAGTTACATGTGCTACTTTCATCTGGAGAAGGGAGATTGATAGTTTGGGGTGGTGGTATTTACAGAGCTCTGTGTCTGTTTTTTATACACCAGATTTCGTTTGCACCAGTTTTAGTAAATCTCTCCCATTAACTTTATTTGGGGGGAGGGGCAAACAAGATTTTCTTTTGGCACTATTGTCTTGCAAAAATGATTTTATTTTCTATGCAAGCTATTAAGCATAACAATTTAACAAAAATAATTAACATAAAAGGGGTAGCAATAAGTATCTAAAAGTAGATGGGGAGGGAAAGTTAATTAGGGCTGATTAAGGGTAATTCAGTATTCTGGGCTAATAAGGGGTTAAATATATTCTATTTTTATATGTTAAAAAAAAAAACACCTTTTTTTTTCACTTTTCAGGTTGTTTTAAGCCTGCAGCCTGTCAGTGCTTCTTCAAAAGATCAGGACTCAATCCTAGCCCCTCATAAGGTGTCGCCTATAGGTTTGTGCTTATCATGCCCTATGGCAAATCCAGTCCTGTCTGTTATATCTGGTGCAAATGCAGATTTTAAAATTTACAGGATTTAATGCTTTACAAGACCTTCAGACAGATAGCTGTAATGAAGACTATGATATGTATCTTCAAGATTCCTGGTCAACTAAGTTTATGTTAGATGGTAATACTCATGTTTTTCCATGAAGCCCTAGTTCACAATCACACAGTAGAAATGTTAAAACAGGGCCAACATAATGCATTTGTATATCAGTTACCATTCACAATTTGGGAAGAGGGTCTTGAAGGTGTTTCGTGACTTTTTAGTGTGAGATCCATTTCCTGTAGTTGCAAAAATGAAAATAAGAATTATTCTCCCAAATGAGCAAAAAATTAAACAAAAGAAAGCATTACATTAGTGAAAAAAGAGAATCATAAAGTGAAAAAAACTGACCTCTTCTTGCGAAAGGGACTGCGATCGAATAAGAGAACGCCTTTTCTTCACAAGGTCGGCATCTCGAAGGTGACCTAGGCCTCCTCCTTTACGTGGAGGAGCAACTGGAACAGTTCCTGACTGAAGGGAGGTTTCTCCCTCTTCCAGGTTTAACTCTGTTAAACCTCCATTAACAGTTAGTCTCTTCTTAACACGAGGAGGTGGAACAACTCCAGAATTATTTGTCCCTTTAACAGTACCTGGTATATCTTCTTCCTCTGTATTTGTAATGTCCTTTTTCTGAGGAACAGTACACATTTTTGTATTTTGTTCTACCATAGGACATGCAGCCTTTTTTTCCAAAAAAGAGTATTTTGGTAAACTGTCTACAGGAGGAGATATTGCCAATTCCTGTTTGTCAGGATGGCCTTCATATTTATTCTGTGTCTCAGGCATGGTTTCTAATTTATTTTTTAGTTTAAGTACATATTCCTTATTTTCATGCATTGATTGCTTTAGTTTTTCATTTTTATCTGTTATAGCACTTAATTCTCCACGAGATGCAGGAGTGGACATTTTCAATTTTTGTTTATCAGAGGATAGGTCTGGAAGATTTTGCTTCCCAAGATCTACATTTACAAAAATGTTTTCATTCATGGGTGTGGGTTTAACGCTGTGTTCCCCAGAGGCTGGGATGATATCTTGATCTTGAGGAGTAATATTTTGTTGCTTGGAGTTAAAGTCCCCCTGTAGTTCTGAAACCATGTCATGTTTCTGCTTATCCGCATCCAAATAAGGAGTTTGAGCTATAGCATTTGGGTGAACACTTGTGAAGTGAGATCGAATTTGACAGAGGTATGTGAGAATAATGAGCTTGTCTGGCACAGAGCGAAGTAACATGTCAGATGGGGATAGAAGTGGTGGTATCCCAAGAGCTGCAAAGCCATCATATGCCTACAAGTTAATAGACATAATTTAGCTGAAAATATGTCAGTATAAAAAAGGTATTTCTGCATTACTGAAAAAAGGAAAAAACTGACCTTTTTGTTATTCTCCTTTACATTTAGTGGGTCCAAAGTTTCATAGTTACTGAAAGGGAGTAAATGACATTTAATTAGGACAATTCATTCTACACTCTTACATTCGTCAAGGTTTAGAAAAATTGACAATATCTAAAACATAGCCAATGCATTAAGGAAAGTACTTTTGTGCTCAGTTCAAAATTAGTTTTAAGAAACCCTTAAGTCACTTCTTACAAAAACAACTACCACTAAGAAAAATGGTGCAACTATTCCTGGGCCAAAAAAACCCATATGGGACTTACATTTGCAGTAGAGATTCAGAGGCCTCAGCGCACAATGGCAAGCTGTTGACCCCGCTGTAAGAGATGACCATAGGAACAATCTGCATGCACAGAAACAGCACACGTAGACTACTACATTAGGTTATACCCTTGGATCATGATGCCCACACTAATGTCATTGGCTCTCAGACCCATTTTAGAGTTATGCCTCGTACACACGGTCGGATTTTCCGACGGAAAATGTTTGATAGGACCTTGTTGTCAGAAATTCCGACTGTGTGTAGGCTCCATCACACATTTTCCATCGGATTTTCCGACACACAAAGTTTGAGAGCAGGCTAAAAAAAATTTGAGAGGGGTGGGGTTCCATAATCTTATCTGGTATGCAGCCAGTTCCTGGAGGATGAAAGAATTTATATAATTAAATGGCCCCCATGCTCGTCTGACCTAAATCCAATAGAACACCTTTGGGACATTAGGTTTCGGTCCATCCGACGCCACCAGGTTGCACCTCAGTCTGTTCAGGAGCTTAGTGATGCCCTGTTCCAGATCTGGGAGGAAATACCCAAGGACACCATACGTCGTCTCATTAGGAGCATGCCCCGACGTTGTCAGGCATGCATACAAACACGTGGGGGCCATACAAACTAGAGAATACCATTTTGAGTTGCTGCAATGAAATTTCAGCAAAATGGACTAGCCTGCTACATAATTTTTTCACTTTGATTTTGGGGTTGAATCCAGCCCTCTGTAGGCTGATAATTTTAATTTCCAACAAACGATGTTGCCTCCTTTTGTTCCTAACACATTATCCAGCATAGATATCCAGCATCATATTTTTCCCCATTGAGATCTGATGTGTTTTCAAAGGGTTCCTTTCATTTTTTGGAGCAGTGTATATATATTACATTTTTTCTCCTCTAGCAAGCAGAAAAAACATACAGTGTATCTTTTTCTCCATTCAAAAGTAGAATAAAAAAAACACAGGGGTTGGCTGTATGGTGACTGATCACTGTGATAACCAATCACAGGCTATCACCAGTGGTCAGGTGTCTGGGAACTGGTCCTCTTGGGTGACCTGTTCCTTGGGACAGAAGAACTGGACAATCTGGAAGGGCCCATGGAGGGTCTGCCAGGAACAATATAGAAGTTGCTCAGTCAGGAGCCCCAATAGATGTAAAACCAAAAGATCACTTAAGATTGTTTTGGAGGCCTTAGACATATCCTTGGCCCAAACCCCAGTTTTGTCAAATGAACCTAAAAGCAATTACAGGTAGAAGAGCATGGATGACTAGGAGAGGAGAGACTTGAAAAGGATTTCTAGTCCTTTGCCCACTGGGTCCTTAAACACCAGGATGTTGTGGACAAGGAACGGCTAGGGGTTTGTTTAAGGCAAGAAGGGCTAGATCCATCACAGGGAGGGCTCACTTCTGAACAAATGCCTCCTTAATAGGGTATTAAACCCAAGATAATATTTGTGCGCAAAAAAAACTGTAAACCTTAGTGACAAAAAACAAAATAAAACAATACAATACAAACTCAATTAAATCAAATGGACAGCAGCATCTAAAGCAGCAATCCAAATAGGATGTGTAACAAGCTCCAACCAAACAATAACTGTGCGTTATCCTTGTGCTAGGTTTAAGTTAATAAGTCACATAGGAGACACAATAAAAGTGCATTAAACATATGATGAACTCATTCTAAATTGACATATCTGTGCAAATAAAGGCCATATAAAATGTGCAAACACTGTGCAAAAAAAATATTATAAAAAAAATAAATATATATATATATATATATATATATATATATATATATAGTGCAAAAAGGTGCTCAGTTTTCTAAACATCAGTAGTTCTTCTTTCTTTGCCATGGAGGAATGATGATAACGTGCACCACCAAAGAAAAAGTGCTCCCAAAAGGAATCACCACAAATGATTGAAGTAAATGTAAATGATCACCTTGTAAAACAACCCATTCAATTTAAAATAGAAATGAAAGGCAAAACATTTTTGTATAGATATAAATAATATTATAAATACCTTTCTTCCCATTTTTTCTAAGTGATCACATTCAGTGACGGCTGGTGCTCAATTTTCTTGGGGGGGGGTGGCCCCCCCAGCCAGCCAGCGCCCCTCCCCCCCAGCCAGCCAGCCAAACAAACACCCCCAGCACTCGCAGCTCCCCCCACATCGCTCGATCGCCGCATCACTCACCTGTCGCCCACCAGCCCTGCACTTACCCAATCCAGGTCATGGCTTCCCCCCTGCCTCTCCTCCCAAGTCCTGGTGGTTGCTTCTCCTCCCAGCCAATCAAGACTAAGGACTCACGGCTAATCGAGTCGTAGGACTCCCGGTCTCAGCACTCGCTTCCTGATTGGCCGGAAGGAGAAACAGGAAGACATTAGTGAATATTAATTTGCTAATGTCACACAACTGGGTGGGCTCTGGGCGGATTGCTCTGTGCCCTGAGCCCACCCATTTTTTAAGCCAATTAGAGCCTCAGGCTCAAATCATGTGCTTTGAAAAAAAAAAAAAAAAACATTGGAATCCATGCATCCGGCGCCCTTCATGTAGATTAGGGGAAAGTCACATGGATTAGGGGGCGGCGCCCCTGCGCCCAGCATGAACAGCCGCCACTGATCACATTCCCTCTGTTTATAAGAGCTGGGGGGAAGAGAGGCAGCAGAACACTAAGCTTCCCAGTAATTGGCTGTGCAGCGGGGACCTGTCAGGGCATGTCTGATCATTGGAGGAGAGCATAGCTAGAGAACTGACCACGGTGTGCTCTCCTGCTTAGTGTGATAAGCAGAGGGACTGGCAGGGAAGCAGAGGGACTGGCAGGAACACCAGGGATTTCACATAAAGGAAGTAATACAAAGAGAACAGGATACTTTCTCATATACTGTGAGTACATGGTACAGCAGGCACATATCAGAAATATGAAGTGTTGGGGTAACAAATGCTTTAAATGGGCTCCTTACCAGCTGCTCTGATCCCACAAGGAGACCATCAGATGCCTTGCTGCATAGCAGCCATATACACTATGATCTTACATGCAAAGGTTCCAAGATCTCCTAAGCCAAGATAGAAATTTTGAAGGAATTACACAGCATTACAAACAACCAGCAGGTCCAAGCGATCAGGCCGACTTGTGGAATAACGTCATGTGTGAGGCCTCTCCCACACGTCACACGTGACATTATTCCGCAAGTCCACCTGACCGATTGGACCTGCTGGTTGTTTGTAGCACATGCTGTGTAATCCTTTAAAATTTTCTTTCTTGGCTTAGGAGATCGTGGAACTGTTGCATGCAAGATCTTGGTGTATATGGCTGCTATACAGCAAGGTGTCTGATGGTCTCATTGATCATGGGATCAGAGCAGCTGGTAAGGTGCTCATTTAATTTTTTGTGGTGATTCCTTTTGGAAGTGCTTTTTCTTTAGTGGTGCACTTTATCATCATTTCTTCATGGCAAAGAAACAGGAACTATTGATGTTCAGAAAATCTGAGCACCATATATATATATATATATATATATATATATATATATATATATATATATATATATATATATATATATATATACAGAATATTTATATTTTCTTATATAATTTTTTTTGCAGTGTTTGCACATTTTATATGAACTTTATTTGCACAGATATGTCAATTTACGATGAATTCATCATACAGAATGTTGAATGCACCTTTATTGTGTCTCTTATGTGATTTATTAACTTTTACCAAGCACAAGAATAGCACACTTTTAATTATTGTTTGGTTGAAGCTCCTTAATAGGGTATTGCTTGGGAGGGTGTTGGGTGAATATACTCATGTGGTAGATGCTTTTTCCCAATGTTGCACCAGTTCAAACTGTATTTTAGGGCATGGCAGCATAGCATGGCATAGCACATCAGTTCTTCCACATCAACATGAATAGTCAACTGAAAATGCCAAGCCATCTGGCTCCCTTGTCAGCAGCAACACTGCTCGTCTTACCAATGTCTCTGACTGTGTTGCCCAGCTCTTCTGGTTCACTTGGCCCTGTTAGCCTTTAGTCGCAGCTCCCTGGCCTGGCCTCTGGATAGGGGTTTTACTGACACCCCGATAGAAGCCCACCTGATTCCTGGGACGAGACCTCCTCTTTGATGGCTGGGGTACCTCTGATCCCTGATTGAGACTTCCTTTCTCCAATATGGGAGCTGTCTCCAAGCTGGGAGCCCTGATCTAACCTCAGGACACTTTAGAAACTTCAGAATCCAGGCCCCATTCGAGGAATCCAGAATCCAGTGAAAACCAAAAACACAGCTTTATCCGGCCTAAAACGATAGTCTGGAACTTCGCATTAAGGCTTGATGCAAATCTTGTGTCAATTTCTCCTACATTTTCACAGTGGAAGGGCCTTGAGCTGTCACAAGGGGGAAAATAGCTTGTCTGGGGAGACCCATTTAGCATATATACCAATTGTAGTAGAGCATGTACTGAAAATGCTTAAACCGGTTGGAGACTATTAGGAAGCCAAGACTGGCAACCTTAGACAAAAGAGACACATCTTGCTTTAGCTTTAGGCATGTGCCTACTGCGTCTATGAATGTTAAAATGGTAACATGGGAATGATTTCAGAGGACTAAAACCTGCTCAGGCATAAAATCTTCCATGAAAAAAAGATGAGATTCTTTATCATCCTCAGCTATGTGCAGAAACATTTGCAGTTGTAGGAGCCTCAAAGATAGATGCGGGAGGAGGGGGCATATGCAAATGCTGTATACTGAGTAGGCAATCATGCCAGTGATTTTTTATCCTTATTTTATAAACTCTGACATAGTCAAAGAAAATTCTTCCCTGGAACACAGAGAAGGATGTTTCTCTGGATTGAGCTAAGCAAAACTCTAAGGAGTAGATATACTTAAGTAAGGGACTGCAGTCCAGGTTGTCAGTTAGTGTCAGGTCCAAGGAAAGGAACACTACAAGCTGACCTGGAGAAGACCCGCAAGATTAATGCTCTTGTGCTATAAGCCACCTTATTACTAGTGTAGAAAGTAAGGCCAATAGGTGTACCCTTTGACACCCAGCTGCAGAAAGCAGGAGTCATCATAGGTAGCAATGAGGAGGACTGATGCTGAACCCATGTGGAGCCAGTCCTTCATCTTGTGCAGGCAGATGGCAAGAGAGGCAGAGAAAAGATGCGTGTGTACACAAGCCACTTGTGTCGCCACACATGCCCACTAGAATAGCCTTGCCTGACATAATTCCAAAAGTATCATGTTGTACTGTGTGTCACAATAAAAAAGTGTACCCACTTAAGCACCTGTGACTCATAAGAGTGTCGCAGTGCCAGCCCACCAAGTGCAGTGACAAAGTTGAAGAAGAAGAGCTGTAGAGGATTAACCCTTAGGAGAGGTAGAGTACCTATCCCAGGATCCTGAAAAGAGGGGGGCAAGCCCCCACACTTACAGGGATGTTCTGCAGCTAACAGTCACAGTAACCAGGTACTAGAAAGCACCCATGCAGAACCTTTAGTGAAGTATACCATGGGCTTCACCCCTTGAATGGGCATATCTCCTAGGGAATCTTCAGGGACTTGATTCCACCAGGTGGGTGTATCTCAGTCCTGCACCTGTAGAGCACTCTATGTCTAACTCAATACATTGCTTAGGTCATTACCAAATGCAGGATTTAGTGTTCAAAGGACAACATTACAGGCTGACCCTCTTCTTTGTGACAGGGTCTGGGTACAGCCTCCAAGGCACAGTTGAGGAGTAGCTGATCTGAAACGTTGCAAACTTGAGCACCAGTGGCTCAGCAACTGAATCTTACTAAATGAAAAATGTCTTGATGGAAAAGTAAAATGGGTTTGCTTTTCTCAAAGCAATGAGATAGCAATGTAGCATAAGTGAGCGATAAAAGTCTCCAGAGGTCAGTGTTACTGTTATCACCACATCAATTCTTGCTTTACTTAGTATTCAGAAGACTATTTAATTCCTAAATTTCACAAATTCTATAATGGAATCCTATAATATTATAGATTAGCTGAAAAGCAAAATTCCTTGATTTATATGCACCAGCTAAATACTTTTTAAGTACAGCTTTACAAAATTAATTTTCAGCAATTAACCAAAGATCTATTGCTGTAGCAAAAACTAGCAATCTCATATCTAGGTAATCTTATACAGAATATGTACAAAAGATATCAAAGCCACAAAAATTCAAAACAAATGACAGATTGCAAAAGTTAGTATAACAAACCCACAAACATTCTTAAAATATATTAACCACTTCAGACCCGAACCATTTGGCTGCCTAAAGACCAGAGGACTTTTTCCAATTTGGCACTGCGTCACTTTAACTGCTAATTGCGCGGTCATGCAATGTCAATAATGTCAATAAGCGTATATTTATTGGTTTGCGCAAAAGTTATAGCGTCTACAAGCTAGGGTACATTTTCTGGAATTTACACAGCTTTTAGTTTATGACTGCCTATGTCATTTCTTGAGGTGCTAAAATGGCAGGGCAGTACAAAACCCCCCCAAATGACCCCATTTTGGAAAGTAGACACCCCAAGGAAATTGCTGAGAGGCATGTTGAGCCCATTGAATATTAATTTTTTTTGTCCCAAGTGATTGAATAATGACAAAAAAAAAAAAAATTACAAAAAGTTGTCACTAAATGATATATTGCTCACACAGGCCATGGGCATATGTGGAATTGCACCCCAAAATACATTCAGCTGCTTCTCCTGAGTACAGGGATACCACATGTGTGGGACTTTTTGGGAGCCCAGCCGCGTACGGGGCCCCGAAAACCAATCACCGCCTTCAGGATCTCTAAGGGCGTAAATTTTTGATTTCACTCCTCACTACCTATCACAGTTTTGAAGGCCATAAAATGCCCAGATAGCACAAACCCCCCCCCCCCCCCATGACCCCATTTTGGAAAGTAGACACCTCAAGCTATTTGCTGAGAGGCATGTTAAGTCCATGGAATATTTTATATTTTGCACTAAGTTGTCACTAAATGATATATTGCTCACACAGGCCATGGGCATATGTGGAATTGCACCCCAAAATACATTTAGATGCTTCTCCTGAGTATGGGGATACCACATGTGTGGGACTTTTTGGGAGCCTAGCTGCGTACGGGGCCCCGAAAACCAATCACCGCCTTCAGGATTTCTAAGGGTGTAAATTTTTGATTTCACTCTTCACTGCCTATCACAGTTTCGGAGGCCATGGAATGCCCAGGTGGCACAAAGCCCCCCCAAATGACACCATTTTGGAAAGTAGACACCCCAAGCTATTTGCTGAGAGGCATGGTGAGTATTTTGCAGCTCTCATTTGTTTTTGAAAATGAAGAAAGACAAGAAAAAACATTTTTTTTACTTTTTTCAATTTTCAAAACTTTGTGACAAAAAGTGAGGTCTGCAAAATACTCACTAAACTATTTTTTTTTATTTTATATATATATATATATTTTTTTTACACTTTTATTGTAACTAACTTTTATAACTGTAACCGGTTCCAGGTTCGGGTCTCTCAAAATGCGATGGCATCTTGGGAGACCCTGTGAAAGTGTGCCTAGTCTGTGCAATGCTGTACCCTATGCTAATACTCAACCAGTGAATGGTAGCGTTCAGAACATTCACCAATGCAAAGACCAGGATTGTCAGGACAAGAGGGACAATAATAGCGGGTGTCACGCCTATATCCGCGCTTGCTGCAGACACGACATCTTTTTTGGGGGGTTCGCTGGGTAGGGGTACTCGGGAGGACATAAAGAAAATGCCTCTCATGCAGCCCACTGCATTTGGTTGGGGATGTGAATGGGAGAAGTACGGGCGCTGCAGAAGTGGTGGGTTCCCAATTATTAGGATTGGCAAATGCAGCAGGAAGGGCATTATGGGCACGACGGGCCTGTGTTTGTCTTCTTGGTGGCAGTGGGACACTACTTGTGCTTGCCACCTCACCAGATTGAACTGCACTTATGGGACTCGCCACGTCACCAAGTGTTACTGCAGTGCTGGTTTGACTACGACCGGGGTGTACTAGGCAGCTGATGCTTGCCAGTTCATCAAAACGCTACCAAAAAAACTGTTGGCGATCGCAGGGATCAGGCCTGACTCTGCGAACGCTGCAGTTATGCGTTTAGTGTTTTGTAAGTGACAGTGATCGATCAATACTGCACTTGGGTGGGCTGGGCCGGGCGGAGGGGCAAAACGCAGGTGCTAGCAGGTATCTGGGCTGATCCCGCTAACACTGCGTTTTTGGGAACCCTAAACTGCTGGGGACGCTAGTATAGATCTGATCAGATCAGATATTGATCTGTTCAGATACTATACCACTAAGGGAGGCGTATGCTGCGTGCGTGGGTGTTAGCGGTACTGGCGCTAACCTGACACTGCCTGGGGCTGGTGCTTGCCAGTTCACCAAAATGCTACCAAAAAAACTGTTAGCGATCGCAGGGATCAGGCCTGACTCTGCGAACGCTGCAGTTATGCGTTTAGTGTTTTGTAAGTGACAGTGATCGATCAATACTGCACTTGGGTGGGCTGGGCTGGGCGGAGGGACAAAACGCAGGTGCTAGCAGGTATCTGGGCTGATCCCGCTAACACTGCGTTTTTGGGAACCCTAAACTGCTGGGGAGGCTAGTATAGATCTGATCGGATCAGATATTGATCCGATCAGATACTATACCACTAAGGGAGGTGTACGGTGCGTGCGTGGGTGTTAGCGGTACTGGCGCTAACCTGACGCTGCCTGGGGCTGGTGCTTGCCAGTTCACCAAAATGCTACCAAAAAAACTGTTAGCGATCGCAGAGATCAGGCCTGACTCTGCGAACACTGCAGTTATGCGTTTAGTGTTATGTAAGTGACAGTGATCGATCGATACTGCACTTGGGTGGGCTGGACTGGGCGGAGGGGCAAAACGCAGGTGCTAGCAGGTATCTGGGCTGATCCCACTAACACTGCGTTTTTGGGAACCCTAAACTGCTGGGGACGCTAGTATAGATCTGATCGGATCAGATATTGATCCGTTCAGATACTATACCACTAAGGGAGGCGTATGCTGCGTGCGTGGGTGTTAGCAGTACTGGCGCTAATCTGACGCTGCCTGGGGCGACGCATATCACCACCGGGCGATCAGGGGGCTAAACCTTTATTCGGTAATAAACGGCGGGTGCCCTGACACTATTAAAAATAAACAAACTAACCAGCGTCACCCGTAACGGTTATACGGTGATCAGTGGTGAAAGGGTTAACTAGGGGGCAATCAAGGGGTTAAAACATTTATTAGGTAGTATATGGGGGTCCCTGTCACTATAAAACGCTGACAGCGAACCTAAATATTTACCTCCCTAACTAGAATCACCAGTGACACTAATACAGCGATCAGAAAAATGATCGCTTAGCGACACTGGCGATGGGGGGTGATCAAGGGGTTAAAACTTTATTAGGGGGGGTTAGGGGGGTACCCTAGACCTAAAGGGGTCTAACAGTAACTGTCCTACTACACTAACTGTCACAAACTGACACCATGCAGCAATCAGAAAAAAAAAAAAACTGCTTGGTGTCAGTGTGACCGGGGGGGGGGGGAGGGGTGATTAGGGGTTGATCGGGGGGTAAAGGGGGGTGTTTTGTGTGCCTGGCATGTTCTACTGTGTGTGTATGCGTTGTGCACTCACAGTGAAGTCTTCTCTCCTCGGCACCGGAACGGAAAATACCGAGCCGAGGAGAGATGACATAATTTCCTTTGCTGCTGTTTAGCATACAGCAGCAGAGGAATGATCTGATTGGCCGGCGGCGATCGCGAGGGGGGGGCCACGAATGGATGGTCTCCCCCTCATCTCCCATCGCTGCTGGACAAAAGCGGACCGCCTCGGGCCCCCGCCCGCAGTAGGCAGATCACTTACATGTATGTGATTCTGCCTGCCCGTGCCACCTTGCCGACGTACATCGGCGTGAGGCGGTCCCTAAGTGGTTAATAAGATAAAGATCAGGTCTGAGCATGCAGGCCCTTTACAAAATAATCTAGAGTGGTTGACTGGGGACAAAGAGAAGGCAAATTTATTAAACACCTTCTTCAGCTCTGTGTATTCAAAGGAGCATGGGGGAGCTCGTGTCCATAATGGGGATGATAGTGACACAGCCCCAAATGATCCACAATGGCTCAAAATTGATATGGTCCAGAAAAATTTAGACAGCATAAAGATGAATAAAGCACCTGGACCAGATGGTATACACCCATGGATCCTAAAAGAATTGAGCTCTGTCATTTCAAAGCCATTGTTTCTAATTTTTAGGACTCTTTAACCACATCAGCCCTGGAAGGATTTGCCCCCTTATTGACCAGGCCATTTTTTTGTGATATGGCACTGCGTTGCTTTAACTGACAATTGCGCAGTCGTGCAACGCTGTACCCAAACAAAATTGACGCCCTTTTTTACCCACAAATAGAGTTTTCTTTTGGTGGTATTTGATCACCTCTGTGGTTTTTATTTTTTGCGTTATAAACAAAAAAACAGACAATTTAAAAGAAATTTTACTTTTGGCTATAATGCATATCCAAAAAAATATATAAAAAACAAATTTATTCATCAGTTTAGGCCAACATATATTCTTCTACATATTTTTAATTAAAAAAAATCACAATAGGTATATTGATTGGTTTGCGCAAAAGTTATCGCGTCTACAAACTACGGGATAGATTTAGGGACTTTTATTTTTTGTAATTGTTTTTACTGGTAATGGCGGAGAACTGCGATTTTTAGGGGGGGTCAAGGGGTTAAGTGTGTTCCCTAGGTGTGTTCTAACTGTAGGGGGGGTGGGCTTACTGGAACATGACAGAGATCACTGTTCTCGATCACTGGGAACAGTAGATCTCTGTCATGTCATCTGGCAGAACGGGGAATCGCCTTGTTTTTGTTTTTGTTTTTTTAATTCTTTTTATTGGAAATTTTCACTGTGAAGGTACAAAACAGGTGCACACAGCCATGTGCATAACAGCGTACAACTCACCGTGCTTCTCAAAAATAAACATTTTTTTTTTTACATTGTAAAGCGCTGCGTAAACTGTTGACGCTATATAAATCCTGTATAATAATAATAATAATATTTAACTAAATTAAAAAACAAAACAAAACAACCACAAAATCGGTACCCAGCTTTCACATGGTAGGTTGGTGGCAGGAGATATGTTTTCCTGCGGGACTACTTCTCCCTCTCTTCTGTCTGAGCTGGACGTTACGAGAACAGTTAGGATTAAGTGTGATCAGATGACCTCTAGACTAAAACCACCACTCTGGGGCATGGACCTCAGCACTCAACAGGGCCAGGTAAGTATGGAGGGTATCTAACCAGGGCGACCTCCAATGGGCTGATCATCTGTCGAAGACTGAGAGTCCATCCACAGGTGCCAAACTTTTTCATATTTTTGGGGCCATCCTCGGGACAAATATGTTGCTTTGTAGAGTGATATCATTATATTGATTAACTTTTTCCATGAGGACAGGGTAAGGTGGACTGCTGACTTCCATTTTAGCACTATAGCTTTCCTCGTGTAAAATAATAGGATACCGATTAAAGTGCGGATTGCTTTAGCTAACGCCAGTTGTTCCACAAGGCCGAGGAGACAGACACTAATTTTCAAAGGAATAAGTATGGTAGTTAACCCATGGATAAAGTGGGTTACCTCCTTCCAATACTCTTGAACCTGTGGAAAATCCCAAAATATATGTAGGAAGCCCGCAGGGGTACCAGAGCATCTCCAGCAAGCGGCCGAAGAGGTTGAGTATATGCGGTGAAGGTGCTGGGGCGTAAAGTATATTCTATGCATGATTTTGAGTTGGATTAACTTGTCTCTAGTTGCAACTAATGACTGAAGCAGGTAATCCCACGTGTCCTCCCAGTCTTCACTGTCCAGTTCCAGCACCTCCGCTCGCCACAGATCACGCAACCCATCCAACCCAATCTGAATGGATGGCAGCAGTGCTCGGTATATATCTGAGATAGTGGCTTTGAGAGTTCAGCATCGATCAGTAGTGTTTCAAGCTCGTCATGCTCCATCCGGAGCTGCACCAATTTAAACTACGAGTCAAAGGCGTGACGGAGCTGCAGGAACCTGAAAAAGAAAGAATTCGGAAGTTGGAATTTGTTTTTCAGTCTGTCAAAAGTGAACAACCCAGAACCATCGCAGATATCCTTCAAGTATTTGCTGCCCCTGCCGGCCCATAGTCAGGTGTCATGTAAAGAGTCAAATTCCCTCAGCCTGGGATTACACTAGGGGACCATATGGCTTTTACCAGGTTAGGTTTTATTACTACCATATGCCAAGCCTTAATGACCTCTTTCATAGCCTGTGTTAAAAGTATCGGAGAACCCCCCATCCCCCTATAAAGAGCATTTTGAAGGGCCTCATAAGATCCCAAATGCGCCGCCTCTAGGACTACTGATGCACTGGTATTGTTCGAGACCAGCCAATGAGCATGAGTAAGCATAGCTGCAAAGTAGTACGTGTGGAAGTCAGGGCAGGCAAGTCCCCCCTGCGTCCAGGGCCTGCGTAAAAATTCTCCTACTAAATCTGTCTGGATGAGATTGCCACAAGAAGGAAGCTACTAGGGAATCTAGTTGATGGAAGAAGGTTTTAGATTTACACCACTGCAATACCGGGGACAAATTAGGTTTACTGAAATCCTGAGTGTTGGGAGAGATATTGTACTTTCCCATTTGATTTACTTTACTTTACCCCTTGATCTATGAGAAGAATGAGGGATTTGCTCCAGTTGGTGTGGAGGCCAGAAAGAGTTGCAAGCGATCCAGGATCTGGAGCTTTGCAGAAAGTGAAGGGCCAAGGTCTTGCAAAAAGAGGATTGGATCATCAGCGTATAGTGCTAGTTTCTCAACTATTGAGCGGACCCGGATCCCAGACACCTCATCTGACTTCCGCAAGGACTCTGCCAAAGGCTCCATCACCAGGGCAAACAGTGTAGGGGAGAGAGGACACCCCTGCCTCATCCCCCTACTATTTGGGAAGGAGGGCGAAAGTTTGCTGTTCATTTTATTATAGGCCATAGGGGATCTATAGAGTAAACCAATTCATTTCCGGAAGGTTGGGCCAAAGCCAAAACTGTCAAGAACCTGCATCATATATAACCATCGGACTGTGTCGAAGGCCTTCTCTATGTTGAGGGCTACCAAGACCCGAGAGGTGTTCTCCTCGGCCGGGAGCTGGCGATGGATGAAGACTCGTCTAAGATGTATGTCCGTAGATTTGCCTGGCAGGAAGCCGGTCTGGTATATACTGACAAGCGATGGTAACACCTGCATAATCCTATTGACTAGCACCTTGGTAAGTATCTTAAGGTCGTAATTCAATAATGATATGGGTCTATAGGATGAACAACAAAGTGGGTCTTTCCCTGGCTTGGGTAGCACTACAATGTGTGCCTGGTACATACTATCTGGCAACCTCCCGGTTTCCAGGCACTCTGCAAGGAGTTGAGTTAGCCTGGGAACCAGTAGAGTTGCGTGGCTTTTATACCATTGCCCGGGTAGTCCATTCCGGACCTGGGGATTTGTTGTTGGGTAATGAGTAGATTGCATTTTCTATCTCTTGGCGCATTAAGGGCTTATCTAGTGTGTCCCTGTCCTCCTTAGAAAGAGAAGGCAAGGTGATGGGAATCGTCTTGTTTACATAGGCAGTTCTCCATTCCATCTCTCCTCACCACGATCGTGAGTCTCCGGCAGACATCGAGTCCGTGGGACCCGTGGGCACTCTCCCGCGGCACGCACGCCCACTATTCTCCTTGCACGGACCGACGTACAGACATGTCGGTTCGCACAGGAGAGCCGTCCTGCCACAGTATATCTGCGTGACCTGGTCGGCTAGTGGTTAATGACTGGGATAGTACCACTGGATTGGCGTAAGGCCAATTTGGTGCCTATAATTAAAAAAAGGATTAAAGTCTTTACCAAGTAACTATAGACCTCCTAGTTTAACTTCTATAGTTGAGAAGATACTGGAGAGTATAATAAAAAAAACACATATATGAGTTCTTGCTGGAAAAAATATTTTAAGCAACAGACAGCATTGATTCATGAAAGACAGAAGTTCCCAGACAAATGTGATTTCTTTTTATGAGGAGGTAAGTAAAACCGTAGACATAGGAGTGGCTGTGGACATAGTATACTTGGATTACCCAAAGAGTTTGACACATTTACCCACACACAGCTAATGTGTAAGGTTAAGTCTACAGGCCTGGAAAAATCAGTTTGGAAATGGATAGAAAACTGGCTAAAAGACCATATGCAGAGAGTAGTGATTAATTATTCATACTGTGAATGGTCTAGGGTTGTTAGTGGTGTACCCCAAGGTTCAGTGTTGGGCCCTTACTTTTTAATACATTTATAAATCATATAGGGTCTGGAATTAAAAGTACCATTTCAGTCTTTGCAGATGACACCAAACTATGCAGTAGAATAACATCTTTACAGAATGTCTCAATGAACTGTTTAATTGGGCAACGACAGTGCCTTGAAAAAGTATTCACACCCCTTGAATTTATTTTATTGGGATTTTATGTGATAGACTAACACAAAGTGGCACATAATTATGAAGTGGAAGGGAAATGATAATAGGATTTTTTATTACAGCTTACCTGTAAAATCCTTTTCTTTCGACGGACATCACGGGACACAGAGCCACAGTAATTACTGATGGGTTATAGGGTATCACTAGGTATTGGACACTGGTCACACCCTAATCAGGAAGTTCAACCCCCTATATAACCCCTCCCCTTCCAGGGATACCTCAGTTTTGTAGCAAAGCAGTATAGGTGTATTAGAAGAGGGGCGGGACCTCTGTGTCCCGTGATGTCCGTCGAAAGAAAAGGATTTTACAGGTAAGCTGTAATAAAAAATCCTATTTTCTTTTCTCGGACATCATGGGACACAGAGCCACAGTAAATACTGATGGGATGTCCCAAAGCAATGCCAACTGAGGGGGGGGAATCACAACCAAGTAGGGTGCTATCAGACCTGAGGACCCTGTACCGCTGTCTGCAGCACACTACGCCCAAAGGCGATATCCTCATGCCTTCCTACATCCACCTGATAGAATCTGGTGAATGTATGAACTGAAGACCAGGTTGCGGCCTTGCAGATCTGAGCCATAGAGGCCCGGTGATGCACTGCCCAAGAAGCACCAATAGCCCTTGTGGAATGTGCCTTGATCTGAAACGGAGGAATCTTCTGTTTCAAACCGTAAGCTTGAATAATCAACTGTCGAATCCATTTAGAAATGGTCGCTTTTGACGCTGCCTGTCCTCTATTGGGACCCTCCGGCAGCACGAACAAGACATCCGTCTTGCGAATCTGAGCAGTTGCCTCCAGATAGGTCTTGACTGCTCTTACTACATCCAAAGAATGTAATGACCTTTCTTCCGAAGAACAAGGTTCTGGAAAAAAGGAAGGTAGCACAATGTCTTGGTTTAGATGAAAATCTGAAACCACCTTCGGTAAAAAACTAGGATGAGGGCACAGTACCACTCTATCCTTGTGTATAATCAAGTAAGGCTCTTTACAGGAAAGAGCTGCTATTTCTGATACTCTTCTAGCAGAAGAGATAGCTACCAGGAAAATTAGTTTCCTCGTCAGTAAGACCAAAGGAATCTGACGTATTGGTTCAAAAGGTTGTTTTTGTAACACCGATAGAACCAAGTTCAAGTCCCAGGGGTTTAGGGGCGCCCTAACCGGAGGATTAAGACGCATCACCCCCTGTATAAAGTTTCGGATCAGAGAATGCGAAGCAAGCGGCCGTTGAAACAACACTGATAAGGCCGACACCTGGCCCTTGATGGTACTCAAGGCCAGCTTCATCTCTAATCCTAATTGTAGAAAATCCAGAATTCTACTTATGACATATTTCCTGGGATGCCAACCCCTGGATTCACACCAGGATACATAAGCTTTCCAGACTCTATGATAAATCATTCTGGAAGCTGGCTTCCTTGCATTGATCAAGGTAGATATGACAGGACCTGAAAGCCCACGATTTTTCAGAACGTGGGATTCAATAGCCCACCCGTCAAATCTAGCATTTGTGAGGCAGGCTGGAACACCGGACCTTGAGCTAACAGGTCTGGGTGTATCGGTAGGGTCCACCGGGAACCCACCATCATCCCTGCTATTTCTGCTTATCAGGTTCTTCTGGGCCAAACGGGGGCCACCAGAAGTGCCGACTTCCCTTCTTGCCTGAGTCTGCGAAGGAGCCGTGGCAGTAGCAGAATGGGAGGGAATGCATAAATCGGTGAGAGCCGATGCCACGGAATCACCAACGCATCCGTCCTGCCTGCAAGAGGATCCCAGGCAACCGATAGGAAGGATTTCCCCTTCTGTAGGTTTTCGGGTATGAGCCATCAACTGAGGCTCTGACGCATCGCATGCGATAGGTGCATTGGAAAGTTTAATGCCTGCACCTTCCTGTTCCAGGTCAACAGAATACTGTGTTGCAACAGTTCTGCTTGGAACTGCGCATAGGGAACTGCTTCGAATGAAGCCACCATCTTCCCCTGCAGCCTCATACAAAGGCGGACAGAAAGACCCTTCTTGGCCCTGACTGTCAGAATCAGCTCCCTTAGAGCAGTGATCTTTGCCTGCAGACACTTCAGTTAAGCAGGAAAACTGGGCACATATAGGCCTGTATCTCTGATGCCTATTGATATCAGAAATTCTCCTCCCTGCAGGACGGAGATTACTGTCTGAATTGATTCCAAACGAAAGGACTGCATCCTTGGAAATCGTTTCAGATCTCTCAAATCCAAAATGGGTCTGTCGTCCCCATTTGGTTTTCTGACCATGGAAAGATTGGAACAGAGTCTCAATCCTTGATCCTTTGTGGGAACCCCCACAATGACCTCTTGCGACCAAAGTCGCTTTATCGCTAGAAGGAGCGACTGCTTCTCTTCTGGTTTTCTGGGAACACCTGATCTGAGGAAACGAGGAGAGGGAAATTCTTGGAACTCCAGACTGTACCCTAAGGTTACAGTGGAGATTACCCATCTGTCCTGGAAGTCCTTCTTCCAGGGCCCTGAGAGCTGCAGCAGTCTTTCCCCCCACTCGAGCGAGCGGGGCGCCCCTTCATGAAGAGGTCTTAGTGTCTTGCTTAGAAGACCTTTTCCCCCAGGATTTCTTGTGTCCCTGGGGTTGACTCTTGTTTCTTGCCCCAGACGGAGGAGACCGTCGTGACTGCCTGGAGGCTGATGCCCCTGGCGCTGGGGAAAGAGTCCGTTTAAAAGAGGGACGCTTACTCTTCTTCTTATCAGGTAAGAGAGTGCTTTTCCCACAGGAGATCGTCTTGATATAATTATCCAAGTCCTCTCCAAACAACCTTTCACCACGGAAGGGAAACCCAGCCAGAAGCTTCTTACATGGTGCTTCGGCTGACCAGTTTTTCAACCATAAGATTCTACGTATATGCACCAACCCAAGCGAGAGGCGAGAGGTTTGCACGATAGAATCTCTAATGGCGTCAACAGCATAACATAAAGCCGCAGGAAGGTTAGCAAACCCCTGGGCCTGCTGTTCAGGTAATACTTTGATGACCTGCTTAACATGGTCTCTTAAGTATTGACAGACTCCAATCGCTGCTACTGCAGGTTGGGCCACTGATCCTGCTAAAGAGAACACATCTTTCAATAAGAAGTCCATCTTTTTATCCACAGGATCTTTGAGCATCTGAGCGTTGTCTACAGGACAAGTCAGATTACTATTTACAGAGGAAATGGCCGCATCAATGGCCGGTATTCCCCACCTCTTAATAAACTTTTCTTCCATAGGATAAAGTGTAGAAAACTTTTTCGGCGGAAGAAATTGCTTATCTGGGTGATCCCACTCAGAGTAAAGCAGCTTTTCAAGTAAATTATGAACAGGAAATGCATGTGCTGCTTGGAAAGGTTTCAGTGACCCCAAAGCAGAAGAGGTTTCTGTAGTAGTTTCAGGTAGGGGCAACTTAAATGTGGAGCGGACCAAACCAGTGAGGATCTGCACTAAGACTTTCTCCTCTTGGGAAGTCGCAGAGGGTCCCTCTCCACCTGAATCCTCCGAAGAGGAATCATCTGTCCCATCCCGATCCTCTGAAAGGGATTCATCTCCTTTATCCCAGAGCTCCTCTGACTGAGGGTCTTGGGGAGCAGAGGAAGGCCTTGTGCGTTTTCTTCCACTCAGTGAAGATGTAATCACGGCCATTAGTCTTTTCTCTAATCCAGAAATGGTTGAGGAAAAAACTTCTTGTGTAATGTACACAGGGGCTGAAGTGCCGGCAGCAGATGTAGCCCCTAACCCCAATGGCTCTCCCTGTCCAGCTGCCCCTGGTCCCTCAGGAGGGGATGGTGTAGCAGACAGGGGGTCCTCAGAACCTGAACGAGACCCCCTAGTGCCTCCGGTTCTAGGGATGCTTGAACCTCTTCTACCCATAGTGCAAAGCAACAAGGTGTGAGGTATCAAAAATGAACACTGACTGCTGAGCGATGTAGTCTGGCTAAAAGCCTTGCTACCAAATGCCCAATCCGGTGTTCTTTAGTGAATGCAGCCTAGGGGAATGCCTGTGTCCCACCTTACATGTGACTGTCAGCTCTGTGTCTCTCCAAAGCTCAGAGCACCTGTACAGTGTGCTTTAAATAGCCATGCTTTCAGGCACTGTGGGCGTCTGGGCACGCTGGCGCTGTGCTGACGCCCCGCCCCCCCCCTCGTTTTTGAAAAACGAGCGCTTCCCGCGCGAGCCGACCCTTTCTGACAAGCCTGAAGGGAGGCTGGGGTTGGGGGAATAAGGAGGAGGCCGGCAGTGATGGGCCCTGCATCGCAATGCGGCTTCGGTGGCGGCGGCGGTAGCGGCTGTGACAGTGCGGTTTCACCCGCCTTACAGCCTACCTGAGCCTTTCCCTAGCCTGGGGGGACCATCCCAGCAGAGAAAACCCCCCACCATCTACCTTTGGAGCTGGAGGAAGAGCCTGTGCAGCGGGCGCTGAGACAGATCGAGCATGAGAAGGTTTGTGCTCTTGGCCGCCCCCGGTGGTCACAATAGGCACAGCATGCATTCACTTTAAAGGAGAAGAGCCACTAGAATTTAAAATTCTGTGGAATCTCCTCTTACCTTATCCAGGCCGCAGGGTTCAGTTTACACAGACCCAGCCTTCGCCTCTCACGGTGGGCTCCGTTTGTGAAAAACCGTCAGAGACTGGGGCCCCCATCAGTAGGGGGATCCTTCAGTTCTGGGCCTGTAAAGCACATCGCCAGAAATTAGGAAGTTTAAAGCCATTTTCTGATCCGCGGGTCCAGCTCTCTAAAAAGAGAAGCGTTACAGGTAAAACCTCGTTTCTTCGGACACGAGGCCCGGGTACCATTCAATTCGGCCATGAAAAGACACTTTGAATGGATCCGGTCGCCTGGCTTGCCCCAGTATAGGATCTTAGGATATTCCTTTTGGAGCTTCAGCACAGGACATCTTTGCACGTCCAACACCTAAGACACTGGTGTAAAAACTGAGGTATCCCTGGAAGGGGAGGGGTTATATAGGGGGTTGAACTTCCTGATTAGGGTGTGACCAGTGTCCAATACCTAGTGATACCCTATAACCCATCAGTAATTACTGTGGCTCTGTGTCCCGTGATGTCTGAGAAAAGAAAAATGGTTTTCAGCATTTTTTACAAATAAATATGTGAAAAGTGTAGCGTGCATTTGTATTCAGCCCCTGAGTCAATACTTTGTAGACATGAATATGCTTTGATCTAAACCATTCCATTGTAGCTCTGGCTGTATGTTTAGGGTCGTTGTCCTGCTGGAAGACGAACTTCCGTCCCAGTTTTAAGTCTTTTGCAGACTCAAACAGGTTTTCTTCTAAGACTGCCCTGTATTTGGCTCCATCCATCTTCCCATCAACTCTGACCAGCTTCCCTGTCCCTGCTGATGAAAAGCATCCCCACAACATGATGCTTCCACCACAATGTTTCACGGGGGGGGGATGGTGTGTTTATGGTTACTGTATGTGCGATGTTAGTTTTCTGCCACACATCTTTTGCTTTTAGGCCAAAAAGATCAATTATGGTCTCATCTGACCAGAGCACCTTCTTCCACATGTTTTCTGTGTCTACCACATGACTTCTCGCAAACTGCAAATGGGACTTCTTATGGCTTTCTTTCAACAATGGCTTTCTTCTTGCCGCTCTTCCATAAAGGCCAGATTTGTGAAGTGTACAACTAATTGTTGTCCTGTGGACAGATTCTCCCACCTGAGGTGTGGATCTCTGAAGCTCCTCCAGATTTACCATGGGCCTCTTGGCTGCTTCTCTGATTAATGCTGAGATCGGTTCCAAAAAGCCAGTTTATACGTTTAAGGTGTAATTGTACTATTAAAGAGGAATTTCTAAAACAAGCTATGACCTTACGATCTAGGTTTATTGATAAGGGATACAACAGAGATTAACTGGATAAGATCATTGGTGAGGTTGGTAACATGGATAGGACAGCAATGTTTGAGAGTGGCAGTAAGAAAGCTATTGCAAAGGACTTTAGTTTTTCTTTTCTTACCACCTATTCTCATCAATACTATGATATTAAGAAAATGATATCCAGGCATTGGGGAGTGTTGAGAAATGATAGATTCTTGGGGTCTGTCCTTCCAGATTTTCTGCAGGTTATCTTTAGGGGGATACCACCCCTGAAACTACAAGTGGTGCCTAACATCTTAGATGCAGCTAATAGGTATTTTCCCTGTCGTAAGTGTGCTATATGCCTATTTAAATATTAATAAGGACAGAAGGATTGGTCAATTTAAATTGTTGGCTAACTCTAGGATCTATGATATTGATACTTTTATTACCTGCACCTCCCAAAATGTTGTCTACTTGCTAATTTGTACATGCGGCCTACAATATGCGGGTCGCACTGTAAGGGCTGTAAATGTCAGAATAAAGGCGCATGTGGCCAACATCAAGAACGGATTCCCCAAACACAGCCTCTCTAAACATCTTGAGTGTCATGTTATAAATCCAGATGGCACTACTTTTATTGCCATCAATAGATTCATGCCTCACTGGAGGGGCAATTTTGTGAGGCATTAAATCTCAAGAATGGAGACCCGCTGGATCCATGAATTGAAATGCTATGTTCCCTTTAGTTTGAACATAGATTGGGACGTGAATGGTTTTATCAACAATAGTTGATGAGATTCTGTCTCTTTTATGGCATAGCTCATGAGAATATTAAACTTCTTTGAAGATAGCATTATTGTTATATTTTTATTTTTTTCCTCCTTGTTCTGAGGCTTTAATAACATATTTTTGAATGCTATGATTATTACACTATTTGATATAATTTTTTGATGTTCCCTTATTGGGTGAGGACATATTAATTTATCCATTATGTCTATAATTTAGTCCCTGTGGATTTTCCAGCATCCACTAGAGGGAGACATACTCACCAGTTGCTATTTTCTAAGCAGGGATTGTTTATTGATTTGAAACCGTATGGCCAATTGAGCCATTTCTGTTTCCTTTCATTTTGGGTTAATAGAACTTTTTAAATGTTGTAAATTCATTATTTTAGTTGTATGATTGACAAAATGGCAAGCATTTAGTAAGTAGCTTTGTAGCATATATTATGTCCGATTGTTGGAGAGCAGTGACGAACTTCTGTGATCTCTTGAATGACCTCCGATTGTGTTGTGGCTGTGCTTCTATTTCTGTGGGTTGGAACGCACTGTCGAATGACGGGCGTTTCTGGCCATCAACTTCCGGTTACAAGAGTTCCGGTTTTGAACACACAAAAGGGCATGCTTGTGTTAGCAGGCCACGCCTCTGACAATGTCCTATTGGATGAAACGTGTTAGGTGTTACATTTTTGGTATGCATTACAGGCTTCAATATGTATTGCTTCATTTCTTGGTGACCCCGTTTTGTGTAATTCACATCAATTGGAGTCCTGTGTGGAGATAGAGGATCGGGGTGAGCTCATCCAAACTTGGTGTTTCCAGCACTTGGCTGTCCACCTGCTGCTGTAAGCCAATGATGGATGCCTGTTGATGCCTGCTATATTCACTCTTCTGGTAAGGAGATTGGAGTGTCGCTATGGTGTGGTGTGTTTCCTACTCACACTAAAGCTGGTATGGGGTCTCATCTCCATTTCTCCTTCTTTTTTTATTATGGACTTCTATATTGAGTTAGCCCACCCTTTGCAGCTATACCAGGTTCAACTCTTCTGGGAAGGCTGTCCACAAGGTTTAGAAGTGTCTATGGGAATGTTTGACCATTGTTCCAGAAGCGCATTTGTGAGGTCATGGAACTGATTTGGACAAGAAGGCCTGGTTCGCAGTTTCCGCTCTAATTTATCCCAAAGGTGTTCTATCTGGTTGAGGTCAGGATTCTGTGCAGGCTAATCAAGTTCCTTCACCCCAAACTCGCTCATTCATGTCTTTATGGACCTTGCTTTGTACACTAGAGCGCAGTAATGCTGGAACAGGAAGGGACCATCCCCAAACTGTTCCCACAACGTTGGGAGCATGAAATTGTCCAAAATGTCTTGGTATGCTGGCACCTTAAGAGTTCCCTTCACTGGAACTAAGGAGCTAAGTCCAACCCCTGAAAAACAACCCCACAGCATAATCCCCCCTCCACCAAATGGTTTGGCCCAGTGCACAAAGCAAGGTCCATAAAGACACGGATGAGCGAGTTTGGGGGTGAAGGAACTACAATGGCCTGCACAGAACCCTGACCTCAATCAGTTAGAACACCTTTCGGATGAATAAGAGCGGAGACTGAAAGCCAGGCCTTCTCGTCCACATCAGTGCCTGACCTCACATATGCTCTTCTGGAAGAATGGTCAAACATTCTCATAGACACACTCCTAAAGCTTGTGGACAGCCTTCCCAGAAGGGCTGAAGCTGTTATAGCTGCAAAAGGTGGGCCAACTCAATATTGAACCCTAAGGACTAAGACTGGGATGCCATTAAAGTTCATGTGCATGTAAAGGCAGGCGTCCTAATGCTTTTGGTAATATAGTGTATTTCCTAACTTGCATTCTTTACTATTATTAGATAAACAAGTTACCCTTTGAAGAATGCTATTTACCATAAACAATGAATAGTTACGACCACTTTTGATCTTCAGTTGGCCTAATTGAATACATGCATTCATTGTTGATGGCCTAATTGCATTCCTACACAAAGACAATTTCTTTCAATTCTGACCAGATCACCTACACTCCACGATCCTTTGCAAATTGCAACCACCTCCCTTTGAACTGTTTAATAAGATTGGCCCTCAAGGGCCAAGGTGGTCTTGTATAAAATGACCATAGCAAAGAGGCATTAGCTATCCTTTTGTTATTTAGAATAGAGAGCTTTGAAAAAGTATTCATACCCCCTGACATTTTCCACATTTTGTCATGTTACAATCAAAAACGCAAATGTATTTTATTGGGATTGTATGTGATAGAACAACACAAAGTGGCACATAATTGTGAAGTGAAAGGAAAATGATAAATGGTTTTCAAATTTTTTTTACAAATAAATATGTGAAAAGTGTGGCGTATTTTTTCTATTCAGCCCTCTTTACTGTGACACCCCGACTATAATCTAGTGGAACCAATTGCCTCCAGAAGTCAACTAATTAGTAAATAGAGTCCACCTGTGTGTAATTTAATCTCTGTATAAATACAGCTGTTCTGTGAAGCCCTTAGAGGTTTGTTAGAGAACCTTAGTGAACAAACTGCATCATGAAGGCCAAGGAACACAGCAGACAGGTCAGGGATAAAGTTGTGGAGGAGTTTAAAGCAGGGTTAGGTTATAAAAAAATATAACAAGCTTTGAACATCTCACAGAGCACTGTTCAATCCATCATTCAAAAAAGGAAAGAGTATGGCACAACTGCAAACCTACCAAGACATTGCCGTCCACCTAAACCGACAGGCTGGGCAAGAAGAGCATTAATCAGAGAAGAAGCCAAGAGTCCCATGGTAACTCTGGAGGAGCTGCAGAGATCCACTGCTCAGGTGGGAGAATCTGTCCACAGGACAACTATTAGTTGAGCACTCCACAAATCTGGCCTTTATGGAAGAGTGTCAAGAAGAAAGCCATAAGAAGTTCTGTTTGCAGTTTGCGAGAAGCCATATGGGGGACACAGCAAACATGTGGAAGAAGGTGCTCTGGTCAGATGAGACCAAAATTTATCTTTTTGGTTGAAAAGCAAAAGTCTATGTGTGGTGGAAAACTAACACTGCACATCACCCTCAACACTCCATCCCCACCATGAAACATGGTGGTGGCAGCATCATGTTGTGGAGATGCTTTTCTTCAGCAGGGACAGGGAAGCTGGTCAGAGTTGATGGGAAGATGGATGAAGCCAAATACAGGGCAATCTTAGAAGAAAACCTGTTAGAGTCTGCAAAAGACTTGAGACTGGGGCGGAGGTTCACCTTCCAGCAGGACAACGACCCTAAACATACAGTCAGAGCTACAATGGAATGATTTAGGTCAAAGCATATTCATGTGGTAGAACGGCCCAGTCAAAGTCCAGACCTAAATCCAATTGAGAATCTGTGGCAAGACATGAAAATTGCTGTTCACAGATGCTCTCCGTCCAATCTGACAAAGCTTGAGCTATTTTGCAAAGAAGAATGAGCAAAAAAGTCACTCTCTAGATGTGTATAACTGGTCTGTCAGGATTTTATTTATTTTATTTTATTTATTTAAGGTACTTATATAGCGCCGTCAATTTACACAACGCTTTACCTATACATTGTACATTCACATCAGTCCCTACCCTTACAATCTAAGGTCCCTAACTCACATTCATGCATACTAGGGACAATTTAGACAGGATCCATTTAACCTACCAGCATGTCTTTGGAGTGTGGGAGGAAACCGGAGTACCCGGAGGAAACCCATGCAGGCACAGGGAGAACAAACAAACTCCAGGCAGGTAGTGTCGTGGCTGGAATTCGAACCAGCGACCCTTCTTACTGCTAGGCGAAAGTGCTATCCACTACACCACTGTGCCGCCAGGATGGACCATAGGATGAGTACCTTGATTGAAAACTCACTACAGGGGCGAGTTCAGAGGGTAGTAATAAATGGGGAATGCTCAGAATGATCCGTTGTGGAGAGTGGGGTCCCCCAGGGTTCTGTCCTGGGACCAATCCTATTTAATTTATTCAAAAACGACCTGGAGAATGGGATAAACCGCTCAATTTCAGTATTTGCAGATGATACTAAGCTAAGCAGGGCAATAATTTCTCCACAGGATGTTGAAACCTTGCAAGAAGATCTGAACAAATTAATGTGGTGGGCAACTACATGGCAAATGAGGTTTAATGTAGAAAATTTTTAAATAATGCATTTGGGAGGCAAAAATATGAATGCAATCTACTCACTAGGGGGAGAACCTCTGGGGTAATCTAGGATGGAAAAAGACCTGGGGGTCCTAGTAGATGATAGGCTCAGCAATGGCATGCAAGCTGCTGCAAGCAAAGCAAACAGAATATTGGCATGCATTAAAAAGGGGATTAACTCCAGAGATAAAATGATAATTCTCCCACTCTACAAGACTCTGGTCTGGCCGCACCTGGAATATGCCATCCAGTTGTGGTCCCCAGTCCTCAGGAAGGGTGTGCTGGAACTGGAGAGAGTCCAGAGAAGGGCAACAAAGCTAATAAAGGGACTGGAGGACCTTAGATATGAGGAAAGGTTACGAGCACTGAACTTATTCTCTCTGGAGAAGAGGCGCTTGAGAGGGGATATGATTTCAATGTACAAATACTGTACTGGTGATCCCACAATAGGGATAAAACTTTTCCGCGAAAGGGAATTTAAAAACACACGCGGCCATTCACTTGAATTAGGAGAGAAGTGGTTTAATCTTAAACTGCGTAGAGGGTTCTTTACTGTAAGAGTGGTAAGGATGTGAAATTCTCTTCCACAGGTGGTGGTCTCAGCGGGGAGCATCGATAAATTAAAAAAACTATTAGATAGGCACCTGAACGACCACAACATGCAGGGATATACAATGTAATACTGACATAAAATCACACACACAGGTTGGACTTGATGAACTTGTGTCTATTTTCATCCTCACCTACTATGTAACTATGTAACGAATGCATCCCATGAATGGGATTTGGCATCACGACAGAGATGCTCTATGCGTTGTGGATGACGTATCTCATCGTGCTTGTGCATGCGCAGTTGATCGCCTGAAGCCAGCGGTGACCATCTCGGCTGAGACAAGAGGACGGTGGCCCAGAGGACCTGACACTTACACAGTGCTGACAGCAAACAGCTCACTGGAGCTCCGCTCAACATACGGAGCATACAGGATGGCACATACAGCCGCCCAGACCGGAGAAAGATAGTACAGGACTGTGATTATATTGCTCCATGAATGGTCGGGTAAGCGGACCATAGGTCCTTTAATTGCCTCCTTCTACTTTGTTTCCTGCTGTTTGTTACCTCTCAGCCAGTATTAGCCAGCTTCACAACATCGTCATTGAGCTATTGTTTTTCCAACAGTTAAACCCTGTGAATACATGCAATTCCACTCTAGGAAACTGTATTTCTGTGGATACTAACTGTGGATTATATTCATCTCTCCACACTGACAGCTATGTTTTACTACAATCCTAATTAAAGCTGTCTCTGTGGGACTAGCAACTTGATTCAATCAACCACCCTTTTACAGGGGTCCTTCTTGTTAAAAGGGTTTCTAATTAAACCTAGTTACAGGACGGACTTTGTTACGCATGGTGAATGTCACTGAGATCAATAATCCGATCCATAAATATTACCCACTCTAATTAACAATAGCCTTGTTATAGGCGTGTGCATGCATGGTTGAAGCGTGATGCAGCTGCTCTTAAACAGACAACATTGTCTATTTTTAGCATGATCTTGGTGTTGGTGGTGGGTACCTGGTCTTGGCCCTTTTTCTATTAAAGTGGTGTTTCACCAAAAAAAAAAAAATTAGATGTCAGCAGCTGCAAATACTGCAGCTGCTGACTTTTAAAATAAGGACACTTACCTGTCCCGGGGTCCAGCGATGTCGGCACCCGAGACCGAGCCGTCCCTCGATCCTCGGGTGCTGCCGCCGCCATTCACACTGAGGGAATCAGGAAGCGAAGCGTTGCTGCTTCACTGCCCGGTTCCCTACTGCGCATGCGCGAGTCGCGCTGCGCGTCTTCACTGGTCCCCGTTGTGTTGTGGGAACTGTGTATTTCCCACAACACAACGGGGGTGGGCGGGGAGTCTGCGGCTAGCTGCGGCTAGCTGTACCCGGAAGTGGGTGCAGATACCTGTATTATACAGGTATCTGCACCCCCCTCCCCCCTGAAAGGTGCCAATTGTGACACCGGAGGGGGGGAGGAATCCGATGAGCGGAAGTTCCACTTTAGGGTGGAACTCCGCTTTAAATATATTTTTTCTAATAAAATGTATCCCTTATTAAGCAGCATGGTCCACCTGTGTCTCTTCTCAGTGGGAATCTTTCCCCTGTAAATCTCTCTCCATGTTGGACTTGATGAACTTGTGTCTTTTTTCAACCTCACCTACCATGTACTATGTAACTATGGTAGAGACATCCCCAAAAAGACTTGCAGCTGTAATTGCAGCAACAGGTGGTTCTACAAAGTATTGACTCAGGGGGGCTGAATATAAACGCACACCACACTTTTCACAAATTTATTTGTAAAAAAATTTGAAAACCATTTATCATTTCCCTTCCACTTCACAATTATGTGCCACTTTGTGTTGGTCTATCACATAAAATCCCAATAAAATACATTTACGTTTTTGGTTGTAACATGACAAAACGTGGAAAATGTCAAGGGGTATGAATACTTTTTCAAGGCACTGTGTATATATATATATATATATATATATATATATATATATATATATATATATATATATATATATATATATATATAGTACAGTATACTCCTCACATTTTTCGAAATATTTTATTATATATTTTCATGTGACAACACTGAAGAAATGACACTTTGCTACAATGTAAAGTAGTGGGTGTACAGCTTATATAAGAGTGTAAATTTGCTGTCCCCCCAAAATAACTCAACCCATAGCAATTAATGTCTAAACCACTGGCAACAAAAGTTAGTACACCCCTAAGTGAAAATGTCCAAATTGGGCCCAATTAGCCATTTTCCCTCCCGGTGTCATGTGACTCATTAGTGTTACAAGGTCTCAGGTGTGAATGTGAATGGGAGCAGGTGTGTTAAATTTGGGGTTATTGCTCTCACTCTCTCATACTGGTCACTGGAAGTTCAACATGGCACCTCATGGCAAAGAACTCTCTGAGGAGCTGAATAAAAGAATTGTTACTCTACATAAAGTTGGCCTAGGCCATAAGAAGATTGCCAAGACGCTGAAACAGTTGCAGCACTGTGGTCAAGACCATACAGTGTTTTAACAGGACAGGTTCCACTCAGAACAGGCATTGCCATGGTCGACAAAAGAAGTTGAGTGCATGTGCTCGGCATCATATCCAGAGTTTGTCTTCGGGAAATAGACGTATGAGTGCTGCCAGCATTACTGCAGAGATTGAATGGGTGGGGAGTTAGTGCTCAGACCATACGCTGCACACTGTATCAAATTGGTCTGCATGGCTGTTATCCCAGAAGGAAACCTCTTTTAAAGATGACAGACAAGAAAGCCTGCAAACAGTTTGCTGAAGACAAGCAGACTAAGGACATGGATTACTGGAACCATGTCCTGTGATCTGATAAGACCAAGATAAACTTATTTGGTTCAGATTGTGTCAAACGTGTGTGGCAGCAACCAGGTGAGGAGTACAGACAAGTGAGTCTTGCCTACAGTCAAGCATGGTGGTGGGAGTGTCATGGTCTGGGGCTGCATGAGTGCTGCCGGCACTGGGGAGCTACAGTTCATGAATGCCAACATGTACTGTGACATACTGAAACAGAGCATGATCCCCTCCCTCCAGAGACTGGGCCGCAGGGTAGTATGCCAACATGATAATGATCCCAAACACCCCTCGAGGATGACCACTCCCTTGCTAAAGAAGCTGAGGGTAAAGCTGATAAACTGGCCAAGTATGTCTCCCAAGCATCTGTGGGGCATCCTCAAATGGAAGGTGGAGGAGCGCAAGGTCTCTAACATCCACTAGCTCTGTGATGCTGTCATGGAGGAGTGGAGGAGGACTTCAGTGGCAACCTGTGAAGCTCTGATGAACTCAATGCCCAAGAGGGTTAAGGCAGTGCTGGAAACTACGGTGGCCACACAAAATATTGACCCCCTGGGCCCAATTTGGACAGGGTTGTACTCACTTTTGTTGCCAGCGGTTTAGACATTAATGGCTGTGTGTTGAGTTATTTTTAGAGGACAGCAAATTTACACTGTTATACAAGCTGTACACTCACTACTTTACATTGTAGCAAAGTCTCATTTCTTCAGTGTTGTGTCATGAAAAGATGTAAAAAATATTTACAAAAATGTGAGGGGTGTACTCACTTTTGTGAGATACTGTATATTGTGCATGCAAAGTCCTAATGTGTTCTATCCTTTTATGCTACCTTTTTATTATTTTTTTAACCCAGGGTGTTTCACCCTAAATCTACTCAGAGTCACAGAGTTTATTTAATTTACATTGTAGCAAAGTGTCATTTCTTCAGTGTTGTCACATGAAAAGATAGAATAAAATATTTACAAAAATGTGAGGGGTGTACTCACTTTTGTGAGATACTGTGTATATATATATATATATATATATATATATATATATATATATGTATATATCCTTAGCGCCGACCGTACGCACATATGCGGCCTCGGCTTTAAGGCGTTATACCGGGATGATGCATGCTGCTGCATGCATCATCCCGGTACCATTTTTTAGAGTGGCCAGTGGGCTCTTCAGGGATAACAACTGATGCGACTAAAAGCCGCTCGGCTGTTATCCCGGAGGAGCGGGAGGGGACATTCCCCCTCCCGATGCTCTTCCCGGGCCTCCCGTCCCACTGGGAGACCACGATCCAGCACTTCCGCTGGCTAGAGTGACACTGGAAGGAAGCCGGAAACAGCTTCGTTCCAGTCTTCTTTGTGTAAACACAGAAGCGACGTCACAACGTCACTTCCGGTTTACTTGGCTGCCAATGACGCTGTTTTTAAAAAAATCGACAGTATTTAGAATTGCCGCTTTTGGTGATCTGAATACTTTGAAGTGCAAAGGAGGGATTTGGGGTCTTTTAGACCCCCGATCCCTCCATAAAGAGTACCTGTCACCAACTATTACTGTCACAAGAGATGTTTACATTCCTTGTGACAGCAATAAAAGTGATCATTTTATTTTTATTTTAAAGTGACAATGTAAAAAAAAATAAATAAGAAAAAACATTTTATTAACCACTTGAGCCCCGGACCTTTATGCTGCCTAAGGACCAGAGGTCTTTTTCCAATTTGGCACTGCGTCGCTTTAACTGCTAATTGCGCGGTCATGCAATGCTGTACCCAAACGAAATTTGCGTCCTTTTCTTCCCACAAATAGAGCTTTCTTTTGATGGTATTTGATCACCTCTGCGGTTTTTATTTTTTGCGCTATAAACGGAAAAAGACCGAAAATTTTGAAAAAAAATGATATTTTCTACTTTTTGTTCTAAAAAAAATCCAATAAACTAAATTTTAGTCATACATTTAGGCCAAAATGTATTCGGCCACATGTCTTTGGTAAAAAAAATGTCAATAAGCGTATATTTATTGGTTTGCGCAAAAGTTATAGCGTCTACAAACTAGGGTACATTTTCTGGAATTTACACAGCTTTTAGTTTATGACTGCCTATGTCATTTCTTGAGGTGCTAAAATGGCAGGGCAGTACAAAAGCCCCCCAAATGACCCCATTTTGGAAAGTAGACACCCCAAGGAAATTGCTGAGAGGCATGTTGAACCCATTGAATATTTATTTTTTTTGTCCCAAGTGATTGAAAAATGACAAAAAAAAAAAAAAAAAAAAATATTTACAAAAAGTGGTCACTAAATGATATATTGCTCACACAGGCCATGGGCCTATGTGGAATTGCACCCCAAAATACATTTAGCTGCTTCTCCTGAGTATGGGGATACCACATGTGTGGGACTTTTTGGGAGCCTAGCCGCGTACGGGGCCCCGAAAACCAATCACCGCCTTCAGGATTTCTAAGGGTGTAAATTTTTGCTTTCACTCTTCACTGCCTATCACAGTTTCGGAGGCCATGGAATGCCAAGATGGCACAAAACCCCCCAAAATGACCCCATTTTGGAAAGTAGACACCCCAAGCTATTTGCTGAGAGGCATATTGAGTCCATGGAATATTTTATATTTTGACACAAGTTGCGGGAAAGTGACACTTTTATTTTTATTTTTTTTTTTTTTTCATAAAGTTGTCACTAAATGATATATTGCTCACACAGGCCATGGGCATATGTGGAATTGCACCCCAAAATACATTTAGCTGCTTCTCCTGAGTATGGGGATACCACATGTGTGGGACTTTTTGGGAGCCTAGCCGCGTACTGGACCCCGAAAACCAATCACTGCCTTCAGGATTTCTAAGGGTGAAAATTTTTGATTTCACTCTTTACTGCCTATCACAGTTTCGGAGGCCATGGAATGCCCAGGTGGCACAAAACCCCCCCAAATGACCCCATTTTGGAAAGTAGACACCCCAAGCTATTTGCTGAAAGGCATGGTGAGTATTTTGCAGCTCTCATTTGTTTTTGAAAATGAAGAAAGACAAGAAAAAACATTTTTTTTTTTCTTTTTTCAATTTTCAAAACTTTGTGACAAAAAGTGAGGTCTGCAAAATACTCACTATACCTCTCAGCAAATAGCTTGGGGTGTCTACTTTCCAAAATGGGGTCATTTGGGGGGGTTTTGTGCCACCTGGGCATTCCATGGCCTCCGAAACTGTGATAGGCAGTGAAGAGTGAAATCAAAAATTCACGCCCTTAGAAAGCCTGAAGGCGGTGCTTGGTTTTCGGGGTCCCGTACGCGGCTAGGCTCCCAAAAAGTCTCACGCATGTGGTATCCCCGTACTCAGGAGAAGCAGCAGAATGTATTTTGGGGTGTAATTTCACATATTTCCATGGCATGTTTGAGCAATATATCATTTAGTGACAACTTTGTGCAAAAAAAAAAAAAAAAAAAAAAAATTTGTCTCTTTCCCGCAACTTGTGTCGCAATATAAAATATTCCATGGACTCGACATGCCTCTCAGCAAATAGCTTGGGGTGTCTACTTTCCAAAATGGGGTCATTTGGGGGGGTTTTGAACTGTCCTGGCATTTTATGCACAACATTTAGAAGCTTATGTCACACATCACCCACTCTTCTAACCACCTGAAGACAAAGCCCTTTCTGACACTTATTGTTTACATGAAAAAGTTTTTTTTTTTTGCAAAAAAATTACTTTGAACCCCCAAACATTATATATTTTTTTAAAGCAAATGCCCTACAGATTAAAATGGTGGGTGTTTCATTTTTTTTTTTCACACAGTAATTGCGCAGCGATTTTTCAAACGCATTTTTTGGGGAAAAAACACACTTTTTTTAATTTTAATGCACTAAAACACGCTATATTGCCCAAATGTTTGATGAAATAAAAAAGATGATCTTAGGCCGAGTACATGGATACCAAACATGACATGCTTTAAAATTGCGCACAAACGTGCAGTGGCAACAAAATAAATACATGTTTAAAAGCCTTCAAAAGCCTTTACAGGTTACCACTTTAGATTTACAGAGGAGGTCTACTGGAAAAATTACTGCACTCGATCTGGCCTTCGCGGTGATACCTCACATGCATGGTGCAATTGCTGTTTACGTTTGACGACAGACCGCCGCTTGCGTTCGCCTTAGCGCGAGAGCAGGGGGCGACAGGGGTGTTTTTTTTTTTGTTTTTTTTTTCTTTATTATTTTTTTGCTTTTTTAATCTTACTTTTAAACTGTTCCTTTCATATTTTTTTTTTTAATCATTTTTATTGTTATCTCGGGGAATGTAAATATCCCCTATGATAGCAATAGGTAGTGACAGGTACTCTTTTTTGAAAAAATTGTGGTCTATTAGACCCTAGATCTCTCCTCTGCCCTCAAAGCATCTGACCACACCAAGATCGGTGTGATAAAATGCTTCCCCAATTTCCCAATGGCGCTATTTACATCCGGCGAAATCTAAGTCATGAAATACTCGTAGCTTCCGGTTTCTTAGGCCATAGAGATGTTTGGAGCCACTCTGGTCTCTGATCAGCTCTATGGTCAGCTGGCTGAATCACCGGCTGCATTCTCAGGTTCCCTGTTGAGACAGGAGAGCCAGAGAAAAACACGGAAGACGGTGGGGGGGGGGGGGGCATTCCCTCCCACGGCTTGTAAAAGCAGTCTAGAGGCTAATTAGCCGCTAGGATTGCTTTTACATGAAAGCCGACCGCTGGCTGAAAAGAATGATACCAAGATGATACCTAAACCTGCAGGCATCATTCTGGTATAACCACTCAAAGTCGTGAATGGCGTACCTGAAGACAAAAAAATGGTTAACAATGGTTAACAATAAAGCACAGTAAAGTGTAAATAATTACACACCTGAAAAACAAACATGATAAAACATAATAACAATAACAATAAAACATTGCAGAATAGAATACAGTAAAAAAGAGCAGAACAATAGAGAGAGAGAATAGAGAGAGAGAGAACAATAAAACAACTATTTTTTTTTATTTCATATTTTTTTTTTTTTTACACTTTTTTTGTAACTAACTTTTATAACGGTACCCGGTTCCAGGTTCGGGTCTCTCAAAATGCGATGGCATCTTGGGAGACCCTGTGAAAGTGCGCCTAGTCTGTGCAATGCTGTACCCTACGCTAATACTCAACTAGTGAATGGTAGCGTTCAAAACATTCACCAATGCAAAGACCAGGATTGTCAGGACAGGAGGGACAATAATAGCGGGTGTCACGCCTATATCCGCGCTAGCTGCAGACACAACATCTTTTTGGGGGCGTTCGCTGGGTAGGGGTACTCGGGAGGACATAAAAATGCCTCTCATGCAGCCGACTGCATTTGGTTGGGGATGTGAATGGGGGAAGTACGGGCGCTGCAGAAGCGGTGGGTTCCCAATTAGGATTGGCGAATGCAGCAGGAAGGGCATTATGGGCACGACGGGCCTGTGTTTGTCTTTCTGGTGGCAGCGGGACACTACTTGTGCTTGCCATCTCGCCAGCTTGAACTGCACTTATGGGACTCGCCACGTCACCACGTGTTACTGCAGTGCTGGTTTGACTACGACCGGGGTGTACTAGGCCGCTGGCGCTTGCCAGTTCACCAAAACGCTACCAAAAAACTGTTAGCGATCGCAGGGATCAGGCCTGACTCTGCGAACGCTGCAGTTATGCTTTTAGTGTTTTGTAAGTGACAGTGATCGATCGATACTGCACTTGGGTGGGCTGGGCCGGGCGGAGGGGCAAAACGCAGGTGCTAGCAGGTATCTGGGCTGATCCCGCTAACACTGCGTTTTTGGGAACCCTAAACTGCTGGTGACGCTAGTATAGATCTGATCGGATCAGATATTGATGCGATCAGATACTATACCACTAAGGGTGGTGTACGGTGCGTGCGTGGGTGTTAGCGGTACTGGCGCTAATCTGACGCTGCCTGGGGCTGGTGCTTGCCAGTTCACCAAAATACTACCAAAAAAACTGTTAGCGATCGCAGGGATCAGGCATGACTCTGCGAACGCTGCAGTTATGCGTTTAGTGTTTTGTAAGTGTCAGTGATCGATCGATACTGCACTTGGGTGGGCTGGGCCGGGCGGAGGCGCAAAACGCAGGTGCTAGCAGGTATCTGGGCTGATCCCGCTAACACTGCGTTTTTGGGAACCCTAAACTGCTGGGGACGCTAGTATAGATCTGATCGGATCAGATATTGATCCGTTCAGATACTATACCACTAAGGGAGGCGTATGCTGCGTGCGTGGGTGTTAGCGGTACTGGCGCTAACCTGACGCCTGGGGCTGGTGCTTGCCAGTTCACCAAAATGCTACCAAAAAAACTGTTAGCGATCGCAGGGATCAGGCCTGACTCTGCGAACGCTGCAGTTATGCGTTTAGTGTTTTGTAAGTGACAGTGATCGATCGATACTGCACTTGGGTGGGCTGGGCGGAGGCGCAAAACGCAGGTGCTAGCAGGTATCTGGGCTGATCCCGCTAACACTGCGTTTTTGGGAACCCTAAACTGCTGGGGACGCTAGTATAGTATCTGATCGGATCAGATATTGATCCGATCAGATACTATACCACTAAGGGAGGCGCATGCTGCGTGCGTCAGTGTTAGCGGTACTGGCGCTAATCTGACGCTGCCTGGGGCGACGCATATCACCGCCGGGCGATCGGGGGGCTAAACCTTTATTCGGTAATAAACGGCGGGTGCCCTGACACTATAAAAAATAAACAAACTAACCAGCGTTAACCGTAACGGTTATACGGTGATCAGTGGTGAAAGGGTTAACTAGGGGGCAATCAAGGGGTTAAAACATTTATCAGATAGTATAGGGGGGTCCCTGACGCTATAAAACGCTGACGGCGAACCTAAATATTTACCTCACTAACTAGCGTCACCAGCGACACTAATACAGCGATCAGAAAAATGATCGCTTAGTGACACTGGTGAGGGGGGGTGATCAAGGGGTTAAAACTTTATTAGGGGGGGTTAGGGGGGTACCCTAGACCTACAGGGGGGTAACAGTATCTGTCCCAACACTGTAACTGTCACAAACTGACACCATGCAGTAATCAGAAAAAAAAAAAAAAAAAAAAACTGCTGGTGTCAGTTTGTGACAGGGGGGGGGGGGGGTGATTGGGGGGGGATCGGGGGGCGATCGGGGGGGGGATCGGGGTGTTTTGTGTGCCTGGCATGTTCTACTGTGTGTGTGTGTGTTGGTGCACTCACATTGATGTCTTCTCTCCTCGGGCCGGAACGGAAAATACCGACCCGAGGGGAGATGACATCATTTCCTTTGCTGCTGTTTAGCATACAGCAGCAAAGGAAGATTCTCATTGGCCGGCGGCGATCGCGAGGGGGGGGCCACGAACGGATGGTCTCCCCCTCATCACCGATCGCCGCTGGACAAAAGACGACCGCCTCGGGCACCGGGGGGGGGTCCGATCGGACCCCCCACCCGCGGAAGGCAAATCACGTACACTGTACGTGATTTTGCCTGTCCGTGCCACTTTGCCGACGTACATCGGCGTGAGGCGGTCGTCAAGTGGTTAAAGCGCCCCCATCCCCACGAGATTGCGCAGCAAAGAAAACGCACACGTAAGTCGCGCCCGCATATGTAAACGGTGTTCAAATCACACATGTGTGGTATCGTCGCGATCATCAGCACTAGACCTCCTCTGTGACTCTAACCTGGTAACCATAAACATTTTTTAAAGCGCTGCCTATGGAGATTTTTAGGTACCATGGTTTGTCGCCATTCCACGAGTGTGCGCAATTTCGGAGCATGACATGTTAGGTATCTATTTACTCGGCATAACATCATCTTTCACATTATACAAAATCAAAATTGGGCTAACGTTACTGTTTAGTTTTTTTTTTTTAATTCATAAAGTGTATTTTTTTCCAAAAGACCGATGCGCAAATACAGTGTGACATAAAATATTGCAACAATCGCCATTTTAATCTCTAGATTATCTGATAATATATATATATATATATATATATATATATATATATATATATATATATATATATATATATATATATATATATAAAATGTTCGGGGGTTCTAAGTAATTTTCTAGCAAAAAAATATGGATTTTAACTTGTAAGCAACAAATGTCAGAAATAGGCTTAGGCATGAAAGGGATATACATACACACACACACAAAATTACACCCACAATATACTAGAGGAGGGAGCTCTCTGAAGGTCAAAACAAGTCGCCATCTAAGGTTAGACATCCATGTAATGTTGATCATCATCTCACCTCTCATTATCATTGCTCCCTGTCTATAAACATCACAGGTTACCAGCCCTAATAGATGCTGCGTTTGTGGTGGAAAGTCAATGCCTGACAAGCTAGTATGTGAAGTCTGCCTGGAGCAAGTGGCATACAGCCCTGCAAGGACCTCAAGATGGAGAGAGTCCTCTAAATGCCAGAACAGTAGCCATTAAGGCACAGACATCCAGGCAATGTTTATCAAAGTCATCATCTCTTGTTTCATTATTATTGCTCCCGTCTACAAATGTTGCCTTTGGTCACAGCAAGGAGGGCATTATAGCTGAAGCCATGGTCGGCAGATCCCACCTTAAAATGTAACTGGTGCAAGATACCAGACAACGGTTCCAATCTATTTGGGAGTAGACTGAATACAGCTATCACAAGCGTGACCACTGGCAGGTCAGGGCATGATATCATCTGACAGGTCCAACATACTCAGGCAACTCCCGGGTATATACGAGGAGGCAAAATCCTACAGACCGGGAAAAGATTACAAATGGAACAGGAGAAGTACCCAATCTTCATTGTTAAAGCCTTAAAAATCGAAGGCACCGATCTTGGGAGAACATCAGAAGTCCTTTTAAGGGTGCGCTCATCCAGGGGTTGCCTATGAGAGCCAGATTAAACTTATTGCACACACCTGGATGGAAAATATTCTGAATCAGTGGGCCATATCAGCTATATTGGTGTGACATTAGTGGAAGTTTAAGGGATGTCTACCTTTCGATCACTTCCAGCCAGCCAGGCTACCGGATTTCATGGAAAAGCAAATCTATATTGACAGCTTCAGGCTGCAAGTCACATCCTTGATATCCACCCAGCAAAAGAAAATATTATACAACCTTTCACCACTGGAGCGAAGAGCTGTACATGATCTGGGCAATAATCACGCCATCAAACCAGCAAATAAAGGGGGAGCAGTTGTGATGGATACAGACAATTTTATACAAGAGGGCCAGAGGCAGCTGACAAATACTACTTACTACAAAAAACTGGATTATGATCCAACATAGGATTTTACTAAGCAATTAAAAGGTCTCATTGCGACAATACCAAGCCACCTACATTCAGAACTCATTAATGCGATTCCGGATAATCCAGAAATTGGAGACTTCTACATGCTGCCCAAGATTTACAAGCCAGGAAATCCAGGCAGACCCATTATAACAGGTATGAATACATTTACCGAACATATCTCAGGCCTTGTAGAAAACATGTTAAAACCTTTAGTCATGAACACTGCAAGTTTCCTGCAAGACACCACTGATTTTCTGAACAAGCTTAACAATATACAACAATTACCACCAAATACACTTCTAGTCACTATGGATGTAGAATCTCTGTACAGTAACATCCCTGACAAGGATGGGTTGGCGGCATGTCACAGATTCTTATCATCCTCACCAAACCACAAATACACTGCTGAGGATGTGACACAGCTCATCGAATTCATTCTTACACACAACTACTTCACTTTCAATAATGACATCTATCTCCAGTGTATGGGTACTGCTATGGGAAGCAAAATGGCACCCCCATATGCAAACTTATTTATGGCTGACATGGAGGACAAATTCCTGAACAGCATACAACAAAAGCCATATAGATATTATCGCTATATTGATGATATCTTCATGATATGGACTGAAGGTGAAGAAAATCTAAACCAATTCTTCTCATTGATCAACACTTTTCACCCATCTATCAAACTAAAAATGGACTATTCGAACACACATGTCAACTTCCTGGACACTACAGTATACATCAGGGATGACAAGCTTCACACGTCGATATACAGAACACCGACTGACAGATGCAGCTATCTTCATAGTTCCAGTTTTCGCCCCCAACACACTAAACGGGCCATCATACACAGCCCGGCCATAAGATACCACCGAATTTGTTCAGACCCAGAAGACAGAGATAAACATCTTATAACACTCCAGACTCCTTCCATAAGAAAGGTTACAAAGACAAAACCATCACCAACAGCATAAACACAGCCTTGAAAACCTGAAGAGAAAATTTCCTCCAATGCACAGAGAAAAAAAACAAATAACCGAGTACCTCTAGTCACCACATACAACCCAGCACTTGAAAGGATCAAAAAGATAATCAAAGATTTACATTATAACAGAGGATTTACATTATAACAGAGGATGAAACTCTGAAAGAAATATTCCAACAACCCCCATTATTGGCTTTCAGACAACCACCCAACCTCAGACACAAACTAATCAGCAGGAAACTTCACTCTGATTATGAAGTCACAAATAATGGAAGCAAACCCTGCAATAAAAAACACTGCAAACTATGCAACCAGATCAATCTATCCAAAAGTGTTACACACACAAATAGGACCTTCAATATCATGGGATCTTACAACTGTACCTCCAGTAATGTTGTATACCTCATCCAATGCAAAAGATGCAGCAAAGGATCTTATGTTGGTGAAACAGGACAGAAGTTGCAAATGAGGATGAATTTGCACAGACATACCATCAAAGAACATAAAGAAGACAGTTTATGCAAACCTGTGGGACATCACTTCTCACAACCAGACCACAATATAGAAGACCTCAATGTTTTAGTTCTTAAAGGGAATTTCAGAACTATCCAGGAAAGGAAAATGTTTGAACTAAGAATGATACTTGTTATTGACACGAAAAATAATGGCCTGAATTTAGATATTGGTTTCCTTATACATTATGCTAGTTTTATGACCCCCTCTGTGACTAGTACCCCCCCCCTCCATTCTATAGCTGTCCCTCTGTCTTATCTCACTAACTCTGCTGCTATTTTTATTACCATTGATTTGTATGTGTTTGTTTTTCTCTTTTTTTTTTTTCTTCTTTTTCTTTAACATTCTGCTTAAAAATTTGTGAATCAGTACTGCTTGGACCTTGAAGAAGGGGACATACCCCAAAAGCTTGTCCTGAAAAATTGTATGTTAGTACAAATAAAAAATAAAAAATAAAAAAAGTATCACGGACGGTACTCAATTTTCTCTATGGAAAAGCAGAAAAATTCAGTTTCAGTTTGTAGCTGAATTAAATAAAAAACAAGCAATCTTGAAGGTTCCAAGAGCCCAAAGGAGATTGTCAGGGCTGGGCTCAGCCCTTCCTTCTCAAAGCTGGCCGCTTATCTGTCAGCTAATTGCCAGCTCCTATCTCTCCACAGTGACTCACCTGTTGATGATATCCTGCTTGTCTGTCCTGCCTCTCTGCCTTCACCTTGGTCACATCTCTAGAAATGCTCTCCTGTGTTCCTGTTAAAAGACTTGCTTGGCTGACATTCCTTCTGGCTCCAGATCTTGCTTGCTGTTCTACTACGCTCATCTCTGGCTCCCTGACGTTTTGGCTTGTCTGGCTATCCGTTCTGGTTCCTGAACTCTGACTATGTTTTGACTAAGTTTACTCTTTTTACCTTTTTTTATTGTTATTAAACAAGTGTGATTTAACTGTACTTCTTTCTCAATTTGATTCATGGTTTCTGACAGAGATGAGGATTCTGCCCACCTCTATTCCTAGTAAAAAAAACAAAAACAAAATTAGGCGATCTGTGCCCAGTGCTAAGCTTGAAAAAACTCAACAAGCACAGAAAGTTGGAGTTGTGCAAGATAGAGAACCTCCAATCAATTCCATTATTGATAAATCTTGGAGATTGGATGCTTTCTGTAGGTTCATCAGAAGCCTACTTTCTTGTCCCAATCCATCCTGCATTTCAGTTCCACTAATCCATTCTGCATTTCAGTTCCACTACCAGTTTTGGTGCCTCCCCTTCGGTCTGGCCACCACCCCCAGTAGATTCACAAAGACCCTACAGTCTGCAATAGTGAGGGGGATTAGAATACTCCACTACTTGGACTGCATCCTTCCTCTATCCAGCAATTGGGAGATGCTTATCCAGAATCTGGGTGCTCTGCTACACAATCTACATAATTGTGATAGATAATTAATTGGAAGAAGAACTTTCTCTGCCCAGTCCAAAGAATAAGGTTCATGGGGGCGTTTTTGGATACACAGAAAAATTCAATAAAACTTCCACGGGGGAAGATCCGTCCTCTGATAGAGAAAGTCAAAGGTGCTTTGGGTGCATAGTCTCTTCCAGCAGAACAGTGCTTAAGTATCCTTGGTTCTTCTCAACCAGTTGCCGACCGCCGCACGTCGATGTACGTCGGCAGAATGGCACGGGCAGGCATAAGGGCTTACCTGTACGTCTCTGCCTGCCCGCGGGTGGGGGGTCCGATCGGACCACCCACCCCGGTGCCTGTGGCGGTCAGATTAGCGTCAGGAGTGATCTGAGCTGAGGGGGAGGACACTAATTCATGGCCACCCCCTCACGATCGCTCCTGGCAAATGACAGGCTTCCTCGGCTTCTGAACTGTAAACAGAAGCGGATGAAGTGATGTCATCGCTCCTCGTGAAGCCTTTTCGTTCTGGCTTCCGAGGAGAGAAGACATCAAGTAAGTTTGCACCAAACACTACACTTGCAATAGAACATGCAGGCACACTTTTCACCCCCGATCACCCCCCTGTACTCCCTGTCAAAGTGACACCAATAGCAGTTTATTTTTTTTCTGATTATTGCATTGGTGTCATGTGTGACAGTTATAAGTGTTAGGGCAGTTAGTGGTAGGCCCCTTTAGGTCTAGGGTACCCCCCTAACCCCCCCTAATAAAGTTTTAACCCCTTGATCACCCCCCGTCGCCAGTGTCACTAAGCGATCATTTATCTGATCGCTGTATTAGTGTCACAGGTGACGCTAGTTAGGCAGGTAAGTATTTAGGTTCGCCGTCAGGTACCCCCATATACTACCTAGTAAAGGTTTTAACCCCCTGATTGCCCCCTAGTTAGCACTTTCACCAGTGATCACCGTATAACTGTTACGGGTGACGCTGGTTAGTTAGTTTTTTATAGTGTCAGGGCACCCGTCGTTTATTACCTAATAAAGGTTTAACCCCCTAAATGGCCCGGCGGGTGATATAAGTTAAGTTTTAGGATCAGATAGGGTCTGCATCGCCCCAGGCAGCGTCAAGTCAGTGCCAGTACCGCTAACACCCACGCACGCAGCATACACCTCCCTTAGTGGTATAGTATCTGAACGGATCGATATCTGATCCGATCAGATCTATACTAGCGTCCCCAGCAGTTTAGGGTTCCCAAAAACGCAGTGTTAGCGGGACCAGCCCAGATACCTGCTAGCACCTGCATTTTGCCCCTCCGCCCAGCCAAGCCCACCCAAGTGCAGTATCGATCGATCCTTGTCACTTACAAAACACTAAACACATAACTGCAGCGTTCGCAGAGTCTGGCCTGATCCCTGCGATTGCTAACAGTTTTTTGGTAGCGTTTTGATACAGTCGCTAACAGCCAGGAGCTTTTTTACCTGAGTCTCACTACTGTACCACTAAATTTAGAGCCCAAAATGGCAAATCGAAGGTACAGTAGTGAAGAGGCCTACACGTTTCAGAGCATTACAGATAGTGAAGAGGAACTCACTCATCTGTCAGATTAAGGCTCAGAATATGATCCTGTAGACGACAGCAGCTCCATGACAGATAGCTCTGATGACGGAGTTGTGGTCCCTGCCAAGGTCAGGAGTACCAGACCCCAATCTTCTTCTTCTGCTGTTGAGGTGCAAGAACCGCAGGGCTCTCGTATGGAGCAGAGAAGTACTAGTGCCGCTATTCCTTCTGGTGAACTGACAAGCACCAGGGGCCTAGTACACCCTGGTCACACATCCAGCACTGCAGTAACACTTGGTGACGTGGCGAGTCCCATAAGTGCAGTTCAAGCTGGCGAGGTGGCAAGCACAAGTAGTGTCCCGCTGCCACCAAGAAGATGAAAACAGGCCCGTCGTGCCCATAGTGCCCTTCCTGCTGCATTCGCCAATCCTAATCGGGAACCCACCACTTCTACAGCACCCATACTTTCCCCATTCACTGGCCAACCCGACATTCAGGTGGAAACAGTTGATTTTACGTCACTTGATTTTTATTCACTATTTTTCACCAAAGATCTCTATAGACCTATTGTGGACCAAAGCAATTTGTACGCTGGTCAACACATCGCCACTATTCTCCAGTCCTCCCTTGCCAGAGATTGGAAACCAATTACGGTTTCTGAATTTAAGATCTTTCTGGGCCTTTCCCTCATCATGGGCATAAACAAAAAGAGTGAGTTGCAGTCATATTGGTCCACTGACCCAATTCACCATATGCCCGCGTTCTCTGCTTCTATGGCCAGAGCACGATACGAGCAGATTTTGCGGTTCATACACTTCAACAACAATTAATTCTGTTGTCCTCGTGGAGACCCTGGATACGATCGGCTCTACAAAATTCGGCCTCTCGTAAACCACTTCAACCAAAGTTTTGCAGACTTGTTTACTCCCCATCAAGTTGTCTGTGTTGATGAGTGCCTGATTAAGTTTTCTGGCTGCTTGTCAAACAGTACATTCCAAGCAAGCGTGCCAGATACGGGGTCAAGATGTATAAGCTCTGTGACAGGGCCACAGGCTATACATGTAGTTTTATGGTTTACGAGGGAAGAGATAGTCATAGGGGCACTGGCAAGATTGTGTGAGACTTGGTGTCACCCTTATTTGGAAAGGGGTACCACTTGTACGTGGACAATTATTACACGAGGATAAAACAGCATAAAATGAAGCCGGCCGGCATTCATACACACTCCCGTCCTCACAGGACAAACGTGGCGACGTCAGCACGTCCCTCCCAGACGCGTTTCGTCACACGCTGACGTTTTCAATGAAAACGTCAGCGTGTGACGAAACGCGTCTGGGAGGGACGTGCTGACGTCGCCACGTTTGTCCTGTGAGGACGGGAGTGTGTATGAATGCCGGCCGGCTTCATTTTATGATGTTTTATCCTTTTTTTGATGTAAGTGTTACTCTTTTATTTATTAAACCGGACTATACAGTGTTACACTATTGGTGTTTTTCTACTTCTCATGTTTTGCTGAGCTTGGGCACGATTGGCCAGGACATATCTACATCGTTCCAGATTGGAGCCCATCGGTGCTCCAACCGATCTGCCTGTATATGAGGATGTCTGGTAAGCAGAACATCCCCTAAATCCGCTGGTGTGATTTCAACATATTTACACGCTGGGTGTGTTATCTTATCTATATGAATTGCTATTTGGTAAGCAGCCTGTGCATGTGGTGTGCTGCATACAAGGGTTTTTCTGGCTCTCCCCTTTTTTCTATTAGGGTGTTTAGATCAAATAATTTTTCTGTTAGTAATTAATTTTCGGTGATTGGGCAAAGTTTCTTTTTTCCTTTTTTTCACCCAAACTTGCCCAACTAGAGGGGTGTTATTAAGTGTCACCGTTCCTCACTCACTTTGCTCTATTGATGTGTATGATTATATGACACCTATTATCATCCGTGGTTGCAATATTACTTTTGGGTGATTCATGATTTTATATGATCACATTATATTGAGTGTCACATCTTCTTTTCACTTTTCTCACAAATTGGGTGTTTTGTGTGGCAATAATTAGCAGTATTACACTATATGTGTACTTTTCTTTTTGGATAAATATTCCCATGAACCGGCACACGTGACGAGTATGAAAACTTCGATCTGTCCAGAAGCATCAGTTTAGAGGCCCAGGCTGGGTTTAAGCCATCTGCCTATAATAGGCTTACATCTGGTAAGCGCAATCACCTGGTGTTTTTTCTTCGGTTCTATTGCCATTCTCTATTGGATGAACCTTAAAGAAACATACACAACAGTTTACCATCTTTATTGTGATATGGACAGTGTGTTTGGATCTTAAAGACTATATCAACATTAGGCAATATTTATATTTTAGGATCAAAAGACTTTATCAACAATTCTTCCTTTATCTATTTAGCGCGGTTTTTTGTATGTTGTTTTGTTTTGGTGTGCTTCACTTATAACCGCAGCTTTATATATTTGTTTCTAAGCGCAGTTTTTTCTTTAAAAATTATTACACGAGCGTGCCACTTTTTAGTCATTTGTTTGATCATCAGATTGGAGCATGTGGCACCGTGCGATCTAATCGCCGGGGCTTTCCCCAGTGGCTTGTAGATTCCCGTCTTAGGCTGGGGGAGAGAGCCTGCTTGAAGTGTAATAACTTGCTCGCTATGAAGTGGAGGGATAATAAGAATGTTTTCATTCTTACCTCCCTTCATGCAAACACGACGGTCCAAATTACTTCGGCGACTGGTGTTGTGGAGAAACCCCTCTGTGTCCACGAATATAACCAAAATATGGGAGGGGTGGGCCTCAGCGACCAGTTGTTGGCGCCGTACCTAGTTGCCTGTAAGGCCAGGCGCTGGTATAAAAAAGTGTCTGTATACTTATTTCAATTGGCTTTGCTGAACGCTCATGTGCTATACAGAGCTTCAGGATGGACTATTCTTTAAATTCCAGGAAGAGATTGTCAGAGCCCTTCTGTTTCCAGACGTTGCTCCACCTCACCTTCCCCAACCAAATGCAGTAAGCCGGCTGCATGAGAGGCATTTTCCTTATGTCCTCCCGAGTACCCCTACCCAACAAGCCCACCAAAGAAAATGTGGTGTCTGTAGAAAGCGCAGATATAGGCGTGACACCCGCTATTATTGTCCCTCCTGTCCTGACAATCCTTGTCTTTGCATTGGTGAATGTTTTGAGCGCTACCATACACTAGTTTAGTTTTAGCGTAGGGTACAGCATTGCACAGACTAGGCAAACTTTCACAGGGTCTCCCAAGATGCCATTGCATTTTGAGAGACCTGAACCTGGAACTGGTTACAGTTACAAAAGTTACAGTTACAAAAAAAAGTAAAAAAAAAAAAAAATACACAAAAAATATAAAAAAAAAAAAAAAAAATAGTTGTCGTTTTATTGTTCTCTCTCTATACTCTCTCTATTGTTCTGCTCTTTTTTACTGTATTCTATTCTGCAATGTTTTATTGTTATTATGTTTTATCATGTTTGCTTTTCAGGTATGTAATTTTTTTATACTTTACTGTTTTCTGTGGTTTTTGTTAACCATTTTTTTGTTTTCAGGTACGCCATTCAGCTGCAGCGCTGATTTATTTATCTTGACAGTAACAGCGTTTGCTCCCACGATACATAAAGCCGTGACTCCAGCACTGTCGGAGGTGATTTCACCACCACAGTTAAAAAAAAGAGCATATATGCCGCAGCATGGGAGCAGAGGGGGCGGAGGAGTGATATGCTCCTACCTTTTGCGGGTGGATGCCCCCATGCTTCGGCATATATATATTTTAGGCACAGGTTGCGTTAAAAAATGTTTTATTTTTTACTATGTTTTTTTTGTATTTGCTTTGCAGGTATGGTATGTCTTACTGTTATACTGTAATGTTACTTTGTTTTATTGTTAATTATCATTTGCTTAGCAGGTACGCCATTCAGTTGCAGCGCGGATTTGTTTATCTTGACAGCAACAGCGTTTGCTCCCACGATACATAAAGCCGTGACTCCAGCGCTGTAGGGGGTGATTTCTCCACCAGAGTTTAAAAAAAGAGCATATATGCCGAAGCATGGGGGCAGCAGGGGCGGAGGAGTGATTTGCTCCTAACTTTTGGGGCGGATGCCCCCATGCTCCGGTGCATGTATGCCCATCATTAGAAGTGGGTGGATGAAGGGAGGTATTCTAATGGTGGGCATACCCACCGATAAATCTCTTGAACAAAAAGATTACAATATATGCCCAACAAGGACCAGCAATGTACTGGTATGTTGCTGGAGTTTGACTGGTTATACCAGAATGATGCCTACAGGTTTAGGTATCATCTTGGTATCATTCTTTTCAGCCAGCGGTCGGCTTTCATGTAAAAGCAATCCCCCACCATCTTCCATGGTTTTCTCTGGCTCTCCTGTCCCAACAGGGAACCCGAGAATGCAGCCGGTGATTCGGACAGCTGACCATAGAGCTGATCAGAGACCAGAATGGCTCCAATCATCTCTATGGCCTAAGAAACCGGAAGCTACAAGCATTTCATGACTTAGATTTTGCCGGATGTAAACAGCGCCATTGGGAAATTGGGAAAGCATTTTATCACACCGATCTTGGTGTGGTCAGATGCTTTGAGGGCAGAGGAGAGATCTAGGGTCTAATAGACCCCAATTTTTTCAAAAAAGAGTACCTGTCACTACCTATTGCTATCATAGGGGATATTTACATTCCCTGAGATAACAAATAAATAAAAATGATTAAAAAAAATGAAAGGAACAGTTTAAAAATAAGATAAAAAAGCAGGAAAAAAAAAAAGGAACCCTGTCCCCCCCTGCTCTCGCGCAAAGGCGAACGCAAGCGTCGGTCTGGCGTCAAATGTAAACAGCAATTGCACCATGCATGTGAGGTATCACCGTGAAGGTCAGATCAAGGGCAGTAATTTTAGCAGTAGACATCATCTGTAAATCTAAAGTGGTAACCTGTAAATGCTTTTTAAAGGCTTTTAAAAATGTATGTAGTTTGTCGCCACTGCACGTTTGTGCGCAATTTTAAAGCATATCGTATTTGGTATCCATGCACTCGGCCTAAGATCATCTTTTTTATTTCATCAAACATTTGGCCAATATAGTGTGTTTTAGTGCATTAAAATTAAAAAAAGTGTGTTTTTTCCCAAAAAAATGCATATGAAAAATCGCTGCGCAAATACTGTGTTAAAAAAAAATGAAACACCCACCATATTAATATGTAGGGCCTTTGCTTTAAAAAAATATATAATGTTTGGGGGTTCAAAGTAATTTTCTTGCAAAAAAAAATATTTTTTCATGTAAACAAAAAAGTGTCAGAAATGGCTTTGTCTTCAAGTGGTTAGAAGAGTGGGTGATGTGTGACATAAGCTTCTAAATGTTGTGCATAAAATGCCAGGACAGTTCAACCCCCCCCCCCCAAATTACCCCATTTTGGAAAGTAGACACCCCAAGCTATTTGCTGAGAGACATGTCGAGTCCATGGAATATTTTATATTGTGACACAAGTTGCAGGAAAAAGACACATTTTTTTTGCACAAAGTTGTCACTAAATGATATATTGCTCAAACATGCCATGGGCATATGTGAAATTACACTCCAAAATACATTCTGTTGCTTCTCCTGAGCACAGGGATACCACATGTGTGAGACTCTTTGGGAGCCTAGCCGTGTACAGGACCCCAAAAACCAAGCACCACCTTCAGGGTTTCTAATGCTGCGTACACAGGACTGAACTTTACGGCATACTTGGTTCGGCGGACAGGAGTCCATCGGACAATTCGATCGTGTGTGGGCTCCAGCGGACTTTTTTTCCCCAAAAGTTTGACGGACCTAGAAATGAAACATGTTTCAAATCTTTTTGACGGACTCGAGTCTGGTCGAAAAGTCCGCTCGTCTGTATGCTAGTCCGACGGACAAAAAACAACGCTAGGACAGCTATTGGCTACTGGCTATGAACTTCCTTGTTTTAGTCCGGTCGTATGTCATCACGTACGAATCTGTCGGACTTTGGTTGATCGTGTGTAGGCAAGTCCGTTCATTCGGAAAGTCCGACGTAAAGTCCGCAGGACAAAGTCTGCCGTAAAGTCCGCTCGTGTGTATGCGGCATAAGGGTGTAAATTTTTGATTTCACTCCTCACTGCCTATCACAGTTTCGGAGGCCTGCTCAGATGGCACAGCCCCCCCCCCCAAATGACCCCATTTTGGAAAGTAGACACCCCAAGCTATTTGCTGAGAGGTATGGTGAGTATTTTGCAGACCTCGCTTTTTGCCACAAAGTTTTGAAAATTGAAAAAAGAAAAAAAAATACATTTTTCTTTTCTTTCTTCATTTTCAAAAACAAATGAGAGCTGCAAAATACTCACCATGCCTCTCAGTAAATAGCTTGGGGTGTCTACTTTCCAAAATGGGGTCATTTGGGGGGTTTGTGCCATCTTGGCATTTTATGGCCTTCGAAACTGTGATAGGTAGTGAGGAGTGAAATCAAAAATTTACGACCTTAGAAATCCTGAAGGCGGTGCTTGGTTTTCGAGGGCCCCATACGCGGCTAGGCTCCCAAAAAGTCCCACACATGTGGTATCCCCGTACTCAGGAGAAGCAGCAGAATGTATTTTGGGGTGTAATTCCACATATGCCCATGGCATGTTTGAGCAATATATCATTTAGTGACAACTTTGTGCAAAAAAAAAAAAAGTTTGTCATTTTCTCACAACTTGTGGCAAAATATAAAATATTCCATGGACTCAACATGCCTCTCAGCAAATAGCTTGGGGTGTCTACTTTCCAAAATGGGGTCATTTGGGGGGGGGGGGTTTGTGCCATCTTGGCATGTTATGGCCTTCAAAACTGTGATAGGTAGTGAGGAGTGAAATCAAAAATTTACGCCCTTAGAAATCCTGAAGGTGGTGATTGGTTTTCGAGGGCCCCATACGCGGCTAGGCTCCCAAAAAGTCCCACACATGTGGTATCCCCATACTCAGGAGAAGCAGCAAAATGTATTTTGGGGTGCAATTTCACATATAACCATGGCATGTGTGAGCAATATATCATTTAGTGACAACTTTTTGTAAAATATATATATATATTTTTTTGTCATTATTCATTCACTTGGGACAAAAAAATAAAATATTCAATGGTCTCAACATGCCTCTCAGCAATTTCCTTGGGGGGTCTACTTTCCAAAATGGGGTCATTTTGGGGGGTTTGTACTGCCCTGCCATTTCCTCTGCCATTTTAGCACCTCAAGAAATGAGATAGGCAGTCATAAACTAAAAGCTGGGTAAATTCCAGAAAATGTACCCTAGTTTGTAGACGCTATAACTTTTGCGCAAACCAATAAATATACGCTTATTGACTTTTTTTTTACCAAAGACATATGGCTGAATACATGTTGGCCTAAATGTATGTCTAAAATTGAGATTACTGGATTTTTTTAATAACAAAAAGTAGAAAATATATTTTTTTTTCAAAATTTTCGGTCTTTTTCTGTTTATAGCGCAAAAAATAAAAACAGCAGAGGTGATCAAATACCATCAAAAGAAAGCTCTATTTGTGGGAAAAAAAGGATGCAAATTTTGTTTGGGTACAACATTGCATGACTGCGCAATTAGAAGTTAAAGCGACGCAGTGCCAAATTGTAAAAAGTGCGCTGGTCAGGAAGGGGGTAAAACCTTATGGGGCTGAAGTGGTTAATTGACCAACTGTTGTTTTCAAATGGAACATTATCATGTTAGACCCCAGTCAAAAAGGTTGGGGGAAGCATTTCAAAGAGCAGGCTGCTCAAGATCATGATGATGTTGAGCTTACCAGGCATAGTATTGAATGCTCTTGAACTGAAAGTAGCATTCAAAGCCCTACTTGCATTCACTCCTTTTATAGGAGGAACAAGAGTGGTACTGTGCCTAGCAGCAGTGAAAGGGTAGAACTTTTAGGCTGCAAGTGGAACTTCCAGTATCAATAATTGAAATTATACCATTTTGGCTGAGGAGGCTCTGGTGTCTGTCTCTTCTACAGTTGAGCATTGAGTCAACACTGCCTCTGCCAGTGATGATGGATCTGCTCTCTCATGGCCAGTGTTGCCATCCAGCCCCAAGAGACTACATTTGAATTCATGGAGGTTGAGAGGCTGAGGCTACCAAGTCAAGGGTGCCCAGTGCAGGTAGTGGCTACCTTGTGTCAAGCCAGATAGGTATTCATGAATAAGACTTACCAGAGAATATAGGTGTGACAGACCTAGCCGGGACAGAGGCTTTTGGAGGGGACTGAATGCTAGCCTCCTGCCTACCAATTATGGGCCCTCGCATTTGGGGGAACAGTGCTCTTTGTGAGCTGTATTCCTGGGGACCCTTGAGGTGGCGTTACTTTAGATTCGGGTCCATATCCCCCCAAGAGACACAGACTCTGGAGACCCTGTATTTGCCATATTACAAATAGTGACTGATTCATACTGTTGGGACACATACTGTGAGGAGATGTGATATCAATTCCAGCCACCTGTCTCTGTCTGTTGTCTTCTATAATGTAAATGAGTCTAGTGTGGCTTCTCCTTCAGTCATTGTTGTCTGGGCCAATTAACCCTGTAATTGTATGAAGGAGTCCTGTGTCTATACTAATGTGTGAAGCTCGGTGACCACAAGTCTGTCCTAAAGGTCATGTCTCTGACTCACCTAGTCTGGGTAAATGATTAGATAATTAGCTCATGTTAATTAGGATTCTGGTGAGAGATTGTATTTTCATCCTGCGGTATATATTTGTGTGAGATCTCAAAATAAAGAGTCATTCCTGTCTTGAACCTCAACACAGAGCCTTGTCTCATACTTGGGGGGAAGAATTATTCATTGCTTGTTCAGCTGATCGGAGTGTTCGGTAGCTGCCTTTGTGTTTGAGTATGGATTGTCCTAAACGACTTTAACCACTTTCATAGTTGGGGTGTCGTTACAACTGGTGGCAAGCAGCGGGATCATTCTCACAGCCCAGAAGGACAGCTACAAGAGGACGCACACCAATGGAAGCACTGTATGAATGGCTAAAGCACTCTACCCTCAAGGACTTACTGGAGAACCGGGGCAGTCCGGCCAAAAACCGTAAGAAGGGGAACATTATCGCAGAACTAGTCAAAATGGTTAGAGCCAAAAGACCCAACATAACCGAAAAGGCCTAGCGTAACAGATAGGACACCCGAAGAGGCAAGTTTTGATTGGGCTGTTAACATAAGACTGGCACATTATGGTCCTAGTCCTACAGCGAAGATCATAGACCTAGTTATAGCGGCTGTGGAGGCAAATTGGCTACAGCAAAGAGGTGCTGCAGCAGCAGAAGTCACAGCAGCACCAACTGAAAGGAGAGGAGAGGTACAGATCCCAGCCACCATGGAAGAGGAATTCAGAAGGAGGTTGCGAGAGATGCAGATACAGCATAGAGGACCAGTATCAGAGCAGGTCCTTCTGGGATGGTCTGATTTTATCCGTTGCGAACTCTGGAAGAAAGCGCTAGCTCTCGAGCAGCAACACCAGGGAAAAGTTCTCCCCTCCATCCATATAAGGTACTGGCCGCAGTATGAAGTACGAATGCAGTTATTGGGGTAACAACCGAAGCAGGAGTGGACAGCTGAGTTAAGCAGGCTGATCCGGGGAGAGATGCGGTTGGACGAGAGCTACAGAGCCCTCCAGTGGTATGTAGCCCAAGAGTGCCTGTGGTCAGCGGAGGACAGCCCCACGGAAGGCTTTGACTATGATGGCCTGGGATTGTTGTATTGGAGGCTGTCCAGGGACCCTGACTTTGGGAGTGATCGGGAGTGGCGTTTGGAGGAAATAATGGAGCACAGAGAGCGAAGACTGAATGTCTCGGAAGGGCACTGGGCACAGGAAGATTTAGAGTTTCTGGCCGTTTAGGAATGGGAGCTGGAGATCACCTACAGACAGCTGCTAGACTCTGCTCAGCAGCAGGGTGGGGCTCCCTTTGCCTGGGACTATCAGGAAATACCAGTTGGCAACTCTGAAATCTTGGTTGAAGAATCGGCAGTGGAAAATCTAGAGATTGCCATCCCCAAAGCTGAAGTGATGACAACAGGGCAGAGTTCTGCTAACCTCTGCCCAGCACTGATAGCAGCTTCTGGGTTCCACGGACAGGAGATGGTGAACCTCTATCCCCAGACACCAGTTGCAGAGACAGGGGATTTGATAGACTTTTCTGCTGAGGAACAACCTGATGAGCCTCCAGCAGAAGAGCTGGTATCAGGGCCAAACTTCAGTGTGCTCTGCCCAGCACCAACAGCAGTATCTGTGGAGTTGCAAGGAACTTCCCCAGCTGAGGCGCTGGTCACCGGACAGAGGGTCCAAGACCTCTGCCCCACACCTGTGGCAGTTTCCAGAGGCTCATGGTGAGAAGATGGCAATAGCTTCCCAGCAGCCAGATGAGGGAACGGAAAAGGAAGCAGCCAGCTCACCTCTCCAATGGCAGCTGCACATTTTGGGAGGGGAGGAATTCAGCCGGTTAGCCGAAGCGGATGATATGGAGTCCCCAGCAGAAGTGCTGGCAACAGGGCAGAGTGCTACCAAACTCTGCCCAGCAATGGCAACAACTGTGGAGTTCCAGGGAGCTGGGGCAGTCGGCTCATCTCTCCAGCCACAGATTACAGAATGTATGTTCACTGGAGGCCCAAGAGGCAGGTGTGAAAAACGTGTGTAGTGGTGAAGTGACCATGGTGCCATAAAATCAACTGCCTAAACACAGTGACTGTACGGCACCCCTGAACTGCCACTTCAGGGGCACATTCACCACTGGCTTTTCAAAGCAACCCTGACCCACAGCCCAGACCACAACAGCCCCACCCCAACCAGGAAGGCCTGGAGTTCAGGAAACTTGGTGAGAGCCCTTTACCATCAGGCTCCACCGTCGTTCCATCCCTCCTGCCTAATTACATTCGGGAAATACTAACCACTTCCCCCCTCCCAAAAGAGGAGTAAGTGTTCTCTCCCGAAAGACTGGCCGGAGCTAGAGCTACCCCAATCTAGGCCAGAAGGCCAGGGACCCGACCCTCCGGATCAGACCCCGTGTTTCTCCATCCCCATCAGAAGGCTTTTTGATGGCAGTGGTTTAGCCAAGCATACAACTATTAGTATTTTCCGGGTGTGGTTTTTCAATTTTTTTTTCTCTATACTTAAAAAAAAAATAATGCACGTATTAGTATAAAAGAACTTCCTTCAAAAATGACATTTCAATTATAAATTTCAATTTCTTAGGGGAAAACCATACTATGATCTCTCTGCCAAAGTTCCTATGCTTGTTTCTATCACCTTGTAGCTTTTGGTGTTCATGGTCACCTTCTGGTGTTTCCACTCCACCTATTGCATTCCCTGTATTGTAAAATAATTTTAAAACCTACCACTGAAAATAGGGGACTCCCAGAATGGCTGCTGCAGGTGTGCAGACCTGTGAAACCATGCAAACACTTCTTAACCAAAGTCCCTGGTTATTCATAAGAAATGGTCTGATTATTTAACACTGTAGATAGAATCTACCAAGAATTGAAACAAGCATCTCTTACATGCTTTCGGGGTGAAAGTGGTGAAAGATGGCACAAAACGCCAGCCCATTTCTCCATGATGTGGTGAAATTGTTGACTCGGACTCCACGATACCCAGCCGTCACTTCTTGACACCAGCGGAGCAAGGAGTCAGTACTTAGCGCTTCCTATAAAGATACAACTGTACACATGAGTATATTAATTTCTACTGAATGTTGGTAAACATAAATGTATGACAGGGAAAAACAAAACACACTCATAACTTATTAGTACCAAATACTAATAATATAGTAAACCATTTTATTACCCTGTATTGTACAAACAATGCCCATATGCAGACCCACAGTTTAGCAATAGCCAGAGCTACATGCAGGTTGTAAGTTTGGGTAGTATGTTTAATCTGCAGGACTATAGCAGAGGAAAGATGCGTTTTATGTTTTTGTCAGATAGAATATTGCACAGCTCTATTTGGAGAGTGATGCCTCGTACACACGGTCGGGTTTTCCGCCAACAGCCTTTCATCAAACAATTCCCGTCTGAAAGTCCGATTGTGTGTACGCGCCTTAAGTGAAGGAGCAACATTTACACACTGAATGAGGAGGAAATGGCACTTTGCAAGCTAAGCAAATTAAGATGGAGAAAGTGCTGTAAGGGAAATCTTGAACAGGATATAGAAGACAGTACTGTTTGCACTCTGAATCAAGGAACTGAGGTTTATCACAAAAACTGACAAACGCAAGGATGTGTATTTTTGTGGATATTTTATGTTGTAATTTCATGGCATTAAAACTTTTTATAGATAAAAAAAAGTGGATTTTTTTATCTTTAAAGATAACATTTCCTTTAGGATAAAGACAGCGCTACCATATTCACATAAATCCAATATACAGTATAAAGTGCTCTTGTGCATAAACTATTAGTCGAAATGATAAGCATGCATTGTGCCCACTCGAAGTGCCTACACCGCGGTGTGTGTGTTTTTCCTAAAGGCATGGTAGCGCTGTCTTCATCCGAAAGGAATTTTATCTATATTTAATTATCTATATTCCTGGACAATTAGATGTCTTTTTAACGGCAGCCCCACTCTTTTGTTACTTTGGCATAATTTTTTTTTTCTAGGCACAGAGCGCAGGTGTTTTAAATATATATATTAAAACTTTTTAAATATAATAGAGAATAATATGATTAACAGAAAGCATGATATAGCAGGAAGTGGGTCATTGTGATCAGTAATTCCCATGCCTTTAAATGTTAGCATTGCGTCTGACTAAAGAGAAGAAAGCCAGTTTACTGCACATAGGCAATGAACACAATCCAGAAAAAGTATGCATAGCCCTGCATAAACTATACGTTCTAATGCTAAAACTGTAACAGTCAATTACAGTGCCTTGAAAAAGTATTCATACCCCTTGAAATTTTCCACATTTTGTCATATTACAACCAAAAACGTAAATGTATTTTATTGGGATTTTATGTGATAGACCAACACAAAGTAGCACATAATTGTGAAGTGGAATGAAAATGATAATTTTTTTTAAATTTTTTTTACAAATAAATATGTTAAAAGCGTGCATTTGTATTCAGCCCCCCTCAGTCAATACTTTGTAGAACCATCTTTCACTGCAATAACAGCTGCAAGTCATTTTGGATATGTCTATACCAGCTTTGCACATCTAGAGAGTGAAATGTTTGCCCATTCTTCTATGCAAAAAAGCTCAAAGGGGTTGTAAACCCTCATGGTTTTTTACCTTAATGCACGTGCTCCCCCCCCCCCACCCCATTTTACTTACCTGGACACGGTCATCCTCTGTCTGGGAATGAGCACACCATCTGTAGCTGGTGTCTCATGTCCCGATTAGCTAGATTGATAGCAGGGCAGTCATTGGCTCCCGCTGCTGTCAATCAAATCCAATGACGCGGCGCTGGGGAGGGGGCGCGCGAGTGAATGGACACAGATGCAGGACTTGGGAGCGTTCCCACATGGATGTCCACCAAGGAGAGCGCCTCTCCAACGTAGACACTCAACGCGGGGAGGAGCGCCGCCATGGGACCCCAGAAGAGGAGGTTCGGGGCCACTCTGTGCAAAATGATCTGCACAGTGGAGAAAAGTATGACATGTTTGTTATTTAAATAAAAGAAAAAACGAGGGTTTACAACCCCTTCAAGCTCTGTCAGATTAGATGGAGAGTGTCTGTGAACAGCAATTTTCAAGTCTTGCCACAGATTCTCAATTGGATTTAGGTCTGGACTTTGACTGGGCCTAACACATGAATAAGTTTTGATCTAAACCATTCCATTGTAGCTCTGGCTGTATGTTTAGGGTTGTTGTCCTGCTGGAAGGTGAACCTCCACCCCAGTCTCAAGTCTTTTGCAGACTCTAACAGGTTTTCTTCTAAAATTTGCCCGGTATTTGGCTCCATCCATCTTCCCATCAACTTTGACCAGCTTCCCTGTCCCTGCTGAAGAAAAGCGTCCCCACAACATGATGCTGCCACCACCATGTTTCATGATGGGGATGGAGTTTTGAGAGTGATGCGCAGTGTTAGTTTTCCACAACACATAGCCTTTAGATTTTTAGGCCAAAAATATCAATGTTGGTCTCATCTGATCAGAGCACCTTCTTCCACATGTTTGCTGTGTCCCCCACATGGCTTCTCGCAAACTGCAAACAGGACTTCTTTTGGCTTTCTTTCCACAATGGCTTTCTTTTTGACATTCTTCCATAAAGGCCAGATTTGTGGAGTGCACGACTAATAGTTGTCCTGTGGACAGATTCTCCCACCTGAGCAGTGGATCTCTGCAGCTCCTCCAGAGTAACCATGGGACTCTTGGCTTGTTCTCTGAATAATGCTCTTCTTGCCCGGCCTATCGGTTTAGGTGGACGGCCATGTCTTGGTAGGTTTGCAGTTGTGCCATACTCTTTCCATTTTTGGATGATGGATTAAACAGTGCTCCGTGAGATGTTCAAAGCTTGGGATATTTTTTTATAACCTAATCCTGCTTTAAACTTCTCCACAACTTTATCCCCGACCTGTCTGGTGTGTTCTTTGGCCTTCATGATGCTGTTTGTTCACTAAGGTTCTCTAACAAACCTCTAAGGGCTTCACAGAACAGCTGTATTTATACTGAGAATAAATTACACACAGTTAGGCGAATCAGAGTAAAGGGGGCTGAGTACAAATGCACGCCATGCTTTTCACATATTTATTTGTAAAAAAAATTGAAAACCATTTATCATTTTCCTTTCACTTCACAAGTATGTGCCACTTTGTGTTGGTCTATCACATAAAGTCCCAATAAAAGAAATTTACGTTTTTGGTTGTAACATGACAAAATGGGGAAAATTTCAAGGCACTGTATGTGTGCTAAGCTAACATGTCCAGCTAAGTGCTGAAAGAAAGCACTTACAAAAGATTAGAATAGATATTTATACTCTCTTTCAGTTGAATAAGTATGATTATAAGATCTTAGAGCAGAGCAGAAGAGAAGACCAATGTTATATTAACGGACAATAAATTGCAGAAATTACTAAAAAAAAGTTAGAAGGCAAGAGTATTACAATTGTGATGTCTCCTGCCAAGGAACAAGCAGCAGCGGACAGCCCATCTTAAAAGCAGACACAGCATCAAAGGATTTCCTGCATGGCTGAATTATGCAATGTTCCTGACTGGAGCATAGTGTAGTATCTTAATGAAAAGGAATGACACTCTGCAGTTGTAAAAGGGGAGTGACTGGTTTAAGTCCTGTATAACAGATTTATAAAATTATTTTTTCTCTTGCACTGTCTACAATAAACACCCAATATAAATGTCCAACCCAGTGAACAAGATTGTCACAAATATATTAATTAAAAAATGTCCATGCAAAGTCCATTGAAATCTGTGGTGTTTCTGTGCACACAGAATCCAAAAAGAACCAATACTCAGCTTCAGTGTTCCACCACCAGAAAAAATAAACACACTAACAGCTTATCAGAAATGAAGACCTCAAAATGGAAGGTCAAGCAATTGCCACATCTGCTGGTTGATATCTGACAAGCCTTCTAGTAATCACACATTTTCAGCAAGTTCAACAAAATACAATAGTAAAAATAATGAAAGGACCTCTGTGCTACTATGTAAAATTACAAAAGAACAGTAAAAGTGCAATAAGTGCGTGTCGGTGGCTGCTTAACACAAATTAGTGTACCCAAATAACTATGATAATATATATTTGTAAAAATGAAGCGCTATCTCTATTACCTTAAAGTGAAATTTCTAATGATGCTAAATCAATAAGAACAGTGCCACCCAGTGGCTAGCTATAAATTAGCAATAATCATTACAAATAAGCAATAATGGTGAGAACCTCTGGTTGAAGCAAACTCGGTCAGGTCTCGCTCTTCTTCCTGGTGGTGCGTGGTGACATCACCACCAGGAAGGAGAGCGAGACCTGATGGTGGTTTGCAGCCGAGGATATACAAACATCTAAATGTTGGAAGGGGTTCTGCACCCCAGATGTACTAAGCACATTGCCCGTGTGCACATGTAAATGTGAGTTTTATTACTACATTTAATAAATTTAGTATTTTAAAAAATGGTAAAGCACTATGTAAGTTCCTTCCATCCACATGTGCCAATCGGGATTTCTATGGTCTGAGATGTATGAGAGCCCAAGGGATATCTAAGCAGCTGTCAGCCCAAAGGATTTTACCCCAAAGGAGAAGGCGACACTAGAGCCAAATAGGGGTCTTATGGGGAGGCGAGCGCACACGTTGACTGGTGGAGGGTATACAGTATCTAACAAAAGTGAGTACACCTCTCACATTTTTGTAAATATTTTATTATATCTTTTCATGTGGCCACACTGAAGAAATGACACTTTGCTACAATGTAGTGAGTGTACTGCTTGTATAACAATGTAAATTTGCTGTCCCCTCAAAATAACTGAATCACACATTTTTTGTGGCCACCATTATTTTCCAGCACTGCCTTAACCCTCTTGTGCATCGAGTTCACCAGAGCTTCACAGGTTGCCACTGGAGTCCTCTTCCACTCCTTCATGATGACATCACAGAGCTGGTAGATGTTTAGATGTCTTCATTTCTGGTAAGCTTATAGAGTGTTTAAAAATAGCAATTGAAGGGTAATGTGCTGCATACTAAAACAACAAATAATTATGGCGCTTCATAAGTTAAAACCATAAAATCTAAATACAATAATACAATATTTGGAAGTTCCAAAGGGATAAATTCAAATAAATAATGCATCCTTGAATTGTTCTTTCATCAGAATTGTATAGCCAAAGATTAGAAAATCAATGCTATAACAATAAAAGAATAAAATAACAGTCAGCCCTCCAAGTAATATGTAATGATATCCACAAGAGATAAATAAAACTAGCCTCTCCCAGACAAGAATAATGTTGGGTCCAGACCTTAACAATGGAATAATAAATGAGTATAAGATCACATACATCAACAAAATAAAGCATCCATGTGCAGATGAAAAAAATCAATTTGTGCAAAATAAGTGAAACACAATAATAATAATAATAACATAGAAAAACAGTAATGCAAATAATAAAAATTATATCACACTTGCTAAAAATAATAATAATAAATACACTAGAATCCTAAAGAGTAAACTCCACGTGCAAATGAGCAATCTGTGCAAAAATAGCAATATTGGAAGACTGCAACAATGAATGATTGTGCAAAAGCTAAAACAGTGCAAATAAACAATTTGTGCAAGTGTAGCAAAAAAAACTACAGCAATAAATAATTGTGCAAAAAATGTGCAAAAAACGATAACAATATATGTGGTGTCAGAAATAGTCCAACAAGTGCTCAAAAAATATATGAAAATCATCAGATGAAAGTTTGTGTAATAAAATCGTTACTTCAAAAAAATGTGAAAAAAAGATCCCATACACGGTGCAATGAAAATCTAATTGTGACAATCTCTTTCAATATGCGATAAAGTTCATCAAATAATCGAGTGCCACAGTCTAGCCAATCTCCAATGTGCATGGTAATGTTTCCCTCAGCCTCTTACCTCATATATGAGAACAATATGCCTTACTGACACGTCCACACTGGCCGATTTGTTCCCAGGCTCCCTCGGTAACACCGCTCCTATGGATCTCTTTTTACTCTGCCAGGTCTATCTCCAGGACATTCAGAATCTCACCCAATTCACATTCAATATTATGAAAAGGAAAGGGTGGACTCCATGGTACAGTAATTAAATAAATGAATTTAATAGAAGGTAAAAAACCTACAGTTAGAAGGTAAAAAGACATCGTAATGATATGTATAATAAAGTTATAAAATCCCATTGGATACACAAGCTCCGTACATTAGTACCATTGGGACACAATGTGGAATTCGACTTGAATTGTTTTATTTCTAATTATTGATCTTTGATTCACCTTCCCCCCTTTCTAATCTTCTAATATTTAGTAATTTATCTTCCATTTATCTAAATAGTTTCTATTTTCTTCTATTCACTCCCCCCATTTCTCTATATATTTATCTATTTTAACCACTTGCTTACTGGGCACTTAAACCCTCCTCCTATCCAGACCAATTTTCAGCTTTCAGCGCTGACGCACTTTGAATGACAATTGCGCGGTCAAACAACACTGTACCCAAATGACATTTTTATCATTTTTTCCCCACAAATAGAGCTTTCTTTTGGTGGTATTTGATCACCTCTGCGGTTTTTATTTTTTGTTAAAAAAATGTAAAAAAACTAAATTAAAAAAAAATATATCTTTTTTATATATTTAGTTATAAAAAATTTAAAACAGGTAATTTTTCTCCTTCATTGATGTACGCTGATGAGGCGGGACTGATGGGCACCGATAGGCGGCAGTGATGGGCACTGATGGGTGGCAGTGATGTGCACTGATGGGTGGCAATAATGGGCACTATCAGTTACACTGATAGGCAGCACTGCTAGGTGGCACTGATTGGCACTACTGGTGGGCATTGATAGCTGGCACTTGTGGGCACTTATAGGGGGCACTTGTGGGCATTGATAGGTGGCACTTGTGGGCACTGATAGGTGGCACTGTGGGCACTGATAGGTGGCACTGTGGGCATTGTTAGGTGGCACTTTGAGCACTGTTATTTGGGCACAAATGAGGCAGATGTGCCTCTTCCACTTCGGGACCGATGTCCCTCGCATCCGAGCCGGTGATTGTTTTTTTTTTCTACTCACGCTGTCAGCATGAGTAGAAAAAAAGCCGATTACCGATCTTTTGTTTACATCATGTGATCAGCTGTCATTGGCTGACAGCTGATCACATGGTAAGGGGCCAGGACTGGCCCCTTACTTGGATCGGTGATCACCCCGGTCTCAGTGACTCGGTGATCACAGCGCGCTCGGCACGCGCCCTGTAGGGCGCGTGCACAGGGGAGGCCGTCATATGACGGCCTCCCGGGAATTCAGGTCCGCGCTGTGGCCGTCATTCGGCCATAGCGCGGATGTCAAGTGGTTAAATACAATCACTCCTGAGATCTATGGTAACTGTATTTTGACTTATTTTTTACCAGTATTAACTTTTATTGCCCATTAGATGGAGCTTCTTAATTTGTGTTTTTAACTATTAGAACTACAATTCCTTGAGACATCCACTAGATGTCATGTCTGCGTCGTCAGCAGCTATTTCTTTGTATGCATTAGATGCCTGTTTAGTTGCTTTAGTTATTAAGAGCCATTTTGGATTTGTCCACCGGATCGTGCTGTGTATTATCAATTGTGGTCAGAATTTAGTATTTATTTGTGTATGCAATGAGGGTTACTATGACAATGGTTCTGCCACATTAGTCACTTCCGTGCACCTGACTCTATAACCTTTGAAAAAGTCACGTGAACAGTGAGGCAACGCGTCAGGGAAGTGAGTCGGGTGACGTTCGTTTCCGGTCGCGGCCGAGATCGGAAATATACATATCATTACGCGGTCTTTTTACCTTTTAACTACATTTTTTTACCTTCTATTAAATTCATTTATTTAATTACTACAACATGGAGTCCTCCCTTTTCTTTTCATAATATTGAATGGGATTTGGCTGAGAGTCTGAATGTCCTGGAGATAGACCTGGAAGAGTAAAAAGAGATCCATAGGAGCGGTGTTACCGAGGGAGCCTGGGAACGAATCAGTGTGGATGTGTCAGCAAGGCATATTGTTCTCATATATGAGGTAAGAGGCTGGGGGAAACATTACCACGCACATTGGAGATTGGCTGGATGGTGGCACTCGATTATTTGATGAACTTTATCGCACATTGAAAGAGATTGTCACAATTGGATTTTCATTGCACCATGTATGGGATCTTTTTTTCACATTTTTTTGAAGTAACGATTTTTTTTACACAAACTTTCATCTGATGATTTTCATATATTTTTTTGAGCACTTGTTGGACTATTTCTGACACCACATATTTTGTTATCGTTTTTTGCACATTTTTTGCACAATTATTTATTGCTACAGTTTTTTTGCTACACTTGCACAAATTGTTTATTTGCACTGTTTTAGCTTTTGCACAATCATTCATTGTTGCAGTCTTCCAATATTGCTATTTTTGCACAGATTGCTCATTTGCACTTGGAGTTTACTCTTTAGGATTTTAGTGTATTTATTATTATTATTTTTAGCAAGTGTGATATAATTTTTATTATTTGCATTACTTTTTTTGTACGTTATTATTATTATTGCGTTTCACTTATTTTGCACAGATTGAATTTTTCATCTGCACATGGATGCTTTATTTTGTTGATGCCTTATCTGTGATCTTATACTCATTTATTATTCCATTGCTAAGGTCTGGACCCAAAATTATTCTTGTCTGGGAGAGGCTAGTTTTAATGATCTCTTGTGGACATCATTACATATTGCTTAGAGGACGGACTGTTATTTATTCATTTATTGTTATAGCATTGGTTTGCTAATCTTTGGCTATACAATTCTGATGAGAGAACAATTCAAGGACGCATTATTTATTTGGATTTATCCCTTTGAAACTTCCAAATATTGTATTATTGTATTTAGTTTTTATGGTTTCAACTTATGAAGCGCCATAATTATTTGTTGTTTTATTATGCGCCACATTACCCTTTTATTGCTATCTTTATTGTCTAGTGTGAGAACACCTTTATGTTGGCAGCTACTCTGTTTTATTTATTTATTCAATCTTTTCTCATGTGGTTTGCGCATTAGTTCCCCCCTTTTTTATACTCTGATAGAGTGTTTGTTTTTTCTGGTAGTGGAACATTAAAGCTAAACCACGATTCTTTTTGGATTCTATGAGCACGGAATCACCACAGATTTCAATGGAATTTGCATGGAAATTTTTTGGGTATTATATTTGTCACATTTTGGTTCACTGGGTTGCACATTAATATTGGGTGTTCATTATAGACAGCGCAAAATAAAATAGGATTTTATAGTTCACATCTTGTATTCAGATAAATTTAAGTGCTGCAGTTTTTTATATTTATTATATTAATCATTTGTTGTCGCTTTTTGCTCTAAGCGCAGATTTTTACATTTTCAGTTTTGTATAACAGATTTGACTTCAATTACTAAATTAAATGTTTTCCATGTCACTAAACAAGATACTGTACCAACTGATCTAGAGGAAACTACACCATGCATGAACATGGCAATATTTACAACTGAATTCTATACATGTATGGGCTATATTCTATTTCTGCACAATACTTAAAGCGCTTAATACTATGATTTGTACAAGAGCCAACAAAATGTAAACCATGAAATCCAAACACTCTATAAAAGGATTTCTTTAACCTGTTAGGTACCATCATGCTACTTCAAGTTAAGCCCTGACTAATTGTCACATATCCTGTATTTCTAAAGTTGTATGCCTGCAGTGACAGTGGTCTAAGCTGGTCCCATATAAAAAAATGCCAAAGGCATGCATGAGCATACATGAAATGCATTGGTTTTCACATTTAGTTCACTAAATATCTTACGGTGCTGTTGCTGCATTGTTTTTTTTGTTTTTTTCCAGACTAAAACATTTTCAGCAAGTGCAGAAAATACCTGTTGCTCTTGCCAGAAATGTGGTGTCCTTGCCACTCTATGGGAGCTGACCTGGAAGCATAAAACAATGTTATTTCATATGTGTGAACGAAAGCAGTCAATTGAAGTTTAGTCTGGGTGGCAACCATGGCTACCTTTAAAGATACAGTGTAGGAATTTTACCAGGTGTAATTAAGTTAAGTAAAGGCTGAAAAAAAAAAAAAGAAAATGAATGAAGCTAAAGCATCTAAGGACTGGTAAATTACAATATATTATATTTTTTGGGGGAGCTTAGATATGCTTTAAATTATGGGGCCTGGAAGAGCTAAGCGGACAGTACTAAATTATGTCAAAGTACCTGCATACATACCTACAATATATATTTTCATATATCTAATACTGGACGATATATACACAGGGGTTGATTTGCTAAAACTGGAAAGTGCAAAATGTGTGCAGCCATGCATGGTGACCAATCAAAATAAAAAACAAAAAAGAATTGCGCTAATAAATTACAAAAAAAGTGCATCAAGACTGTGAAAACAGTGTCAAATCAAGATGAACTAAAATATAAATGAACTAAGAAATATGGTGGCATCAAGGGTTAACCACCCATGCAACCTAAAAGTCCAAAACTAAGTGAACTAAATAATAGTCTTAAATGGTGGCAACTAAAATGAAACCACCTATATGAAGAAAAAAATCCAAGTGAATATAAAATATTCCTCCGTGAAAAGCAGTCCACCACCAAGAATGGAAGGGGTCACTCCTTACCGGAAAGCCATGATCCCCCACTACAGAGGATCATAACTCGCAAAACAGCTGAAACTTGCAACTGGGACTTGCATCGGTATCCACTTACGAGGTCATCAAATCATCAAGAGTTAGGGACCAGCTCGTAGAAGATGCGTACCATAAAATGAAGGTGGAACTCACATAGTGTAAAACCTTTAAGGACTTTATTAAAACTCATAAAATCACACTTACAATGTCATCCAGAAAGAAAAGCCTTAAGTCCGGTCCGTTGGCCGTGTGGACTTGGGCAAACCCGTCCTACTGGAGATCGAGCACAGATTGGAGGTGACATCAGCGCGTCGTCCTGCTCCGCTCTACGCGTTTCGTGACAACATCACATTTTCCAGGGGCACCCAGATCCAGTTGCAAGTTTCAGCTGTTTTGCGAGTTATGATCCTCTGTAGTGGGGGATCATGGCTTTCCGGTAAGGAGTGACCCCTTCCATTCTTGGTGGTGGACTGCTTTTCATGGAGGAATATTTTATATTAACTTGGATTTTTTCTTCATATAGGTGGTTTCATTTTAGTTGCCACCATTTAAGACTATTATTTAGTTCACTTAGTTTTGGACTTTTAGGTTGAATGGGTGGTTACCCCTTGATGCCACCGTATTTCTCAGTTCATTTATATTTCAGTTCATCTTGATTTGACACTGTTTTCACAGTCTCGATGCACTGTTTTGTAATTTATTAGCGTGATCCTTTTTGTTTTTTATTTTTCAGTGCTATATGGGTGTCATATTGTCAGAATCGCTGCTTTTTCACTATGATATGCAATTGATTTATATCACATTATTTAGGTGTTTCATTTATTAATTTATTATTTAGCACAGTTTTTCCCCTTTGTTTTTTCTTATGGTGACCAAACAGCTTGTTCAATTTAGCTTTAATTAAAAAAAACCTGGAAGCCAATTAGCTACCACTCATAGCTGCACCAGATTTTGCACTCTCCAGTTTTAGTAAATCAACCCCATGATGTTTTACATGCATTTTAAACAATCCCGCTTTATTAGCTGAATAGGATTTTCGACTTACTATAAAATCTTTTTCCTGGAGTAAAAAATGGGACACAGCATGTGTATTCAGGTGCATTGGCTTTTTTTGTTGCCTTAATGAGATTTAACACTGGCAGTAATACTCCTCATTATCAAAATCTGTTTTGTTAGCATGCAATAGTAGATGTAGATCATAAGAATAGGGACCTATGTTCATATACTCAGTGAAAATGATTTTTATATTAGGACCAAAATCCTATTTTCGTAATCATTTATTACAGCACACAGGATGAGTATTCAGGTATATTGGAATGCCCAAAAGTAGTCCAATTAAGGGGTGGGCAACAGAGTAAATGAAAAGCTAACAGGTAAAAAAAAAAAGTTAACAGACGAGGCTCAACAAAGTCCACATAGTCTTATGAAGAAACTTACTGCAAAAGCCTGCACCAACTGAGGTCTGAAGTTAACAAGTGTGAACGGAAGACTAGATGGCAGCCTTGCAAATCTCTGAAGGAGATTTTGTATGCTGAAAAGTCCATGAAGCACTAAGCAATCTAGTGGAGCTTGCTTTGGGAATCTTGTATTTGAGTTCATAAGCTGGGAAGATGAGCTGTGGAATCCACCCAGCGATAGTTAAATGATGGGGACCACCCTGGATGGCAAACAGAGTGTTGGACTCTCGAAAGGGGGCCTTAGCTGAGAGTTAGATGTAAACAGCATGTTTTGAATGCAGATAATAGAGGGAAAACACCTTAGGATGTTTAAGAGCAGGACAGATGAATGATAGAACAATGTACAGTTTAAAAGAAAAGAAAGAAACCACTTTGCCATTAAAAAAAGGTCCTGGGCCTCAAAACAACTTTAAGTTTGTAAAGCACAAGAAATGTTTTTTTTACAGGTTAGGCTGCCAATTCTGAAACTTGCTTTGCAAAGGTGATGGCGATGAGGAAGACAGCCTTGTGAATAAGGACAGTCAGAGAAATATCTAATAGGTTAAAAGATCAATCTTTGAAGAGCCAACAGAACAATGTTGCCATCCCAAAAGGTCACTTGGGTACTGACAGGAAGCAAAATCTGAGCGACCCTATGTATGAAGGCTAACTAAGCAGTGAGAAACTACCAGTCTCTTAAAAAAAAACTGCTAAGGCTGACACTTGATGGTAATCATGGCCCAACCCTGATCCAAACAAAACTAAAGAATACATAAGATTCATCCCACGGAGAACTTACAGGAATTGAATTTCTTTGCCTTGCACCAATAGAAATACACTTTCCATGTGTGATAGTAGACTTTTTTGGAAGCTGGTTCTAGCTTTTTAAAAGTGTAGGGATGACCATTCCAATAGGCCCCTGTCCCTCAAGACACGGACTTCAACAGCCAAGCCATTAACAGCCTCCAATAAGCAGGGAGGTAAACTGGTCCCTAGCACAGAAGATCCAAATAATCAAAGAGGGCCACGGAGAGTCTTCCAGGAGCATGATGAGGTCCGAGTATCATATCCTCCTTGGCAGTTCAGTGTGATGAAAATAACTAGAATGCCCTCAACTTGATCCTGGCAAGGCAAGGAAAGAACGTTAGAGAAGGAATAATGAAGATCAGGTTGAACTGACCCTATGGAGACACCAGAGCATCCACTGTGAAGGCTAGATGATCCCTGGATCAAGAAAAAAATACTTGCTTAATTGTTGTTGGACCTGGAAGATAGAAGATCCACGTCCAGCATCCCTCACCTGCAAAATAGGTCTTTAAAAACAATTTTCCAGAGTCCAGATGCTGATGACTAAGGAAGTCTGTAAGCCAGATTTTCATTGTTAGGATGTGTATGTCAAACAAGGCTAGAAAGTGAAGTTTTGCCCTAGCCAGAATCAAATACGCTTCTCTTTGAAGTGTGAGATTTCGGGTTCCCCCTGATGGATGATGTAAGCCCCTACCGTGATATTATTTCACTGCATCCTTGATGGATGATCTCATAGGTGACAGGTACAGTGTTAAAGGGAGCATTGAATCACCCTGAGTTCCAGGATATTGATTGGGAGCTGAGTTTCCTCTGATGAGGTTCCTGTATAGAGAGGGTACCCAAGACTCCTCTCCAGCCCAACAGGCAAAAATTTGTTGTGAGAGCCTCCCAAACCATTGGGAGGAAGGATTTCCCCAATTCCAGCATTGAACCTGTGACCTTTGCCAGGGAAAGCCTGCTCCTGCCAGTCAAGTGTACAGGACAATCCAGAGACTGCTTTATTTTGTCCTACACAGCCAATATGTTTAGTTGTAATGGTCTTGAATGAAGTTGGGCATATGCAACTGCTTTGAAGCAGGATACCTCTAGGACCAAAAGCCTCATGCAAAAACAGAGGATCAGATGGCTCTTGGACTGCAGAGTCCAAATGTGGAAGTGGAGAGACTGGAAAACTCAAGTCTAGGTGGAGGGAAACCTTGGACACTCTCTGACAGAGCCTGAGCAAACTGTTCCCTTAGACAGAAGGTCATCCAGATATTCTATTGTGCTGTTCATGAGCACTCTCCAGGCTTTACAAGCACAACGCTGCACTGCAGGCTAACAGCACTATATTGATGTGCAGTGCGAACATCCCATCTCATACTGTGTGATTTTGAGGACTCAAGTCTCACTGTTTCAGTCCACTTGCAGGTTAAGATATACTGTACCAGTCCTTAGTGTGGTGTTTCCACTGGGGTTTGGGCTGAGTGCCCTCTGTGGGTGGTCTCGGTCGGGTGTCCATCATGCGTTTTCACCCCTCAGACTTCTCTGAATGGCCAATGGCAATCATTCCCTGGTTTTTAATATGATGTAAAACCCATGATATTCTACACAATCACATGACATAAACATTCTTTCCATAACCACCCACCCCTGATGAAGAGGACCAACGCTGTTACTTGAAACGCGTTGGGTATACTCTGTCGCATGTTTTCACAGGAGGTGGTTTATTGTTTGTCATGCTTTGTGTATCCATGTCTGTATTTGCATCAACTGTGTTTTTTTTATCACACATTTCCTTCTTGTTTTTTTAACTTTTCCAAATAAAATGCACTTTGTTTAAAAATTGTTTCTTGAGGAGCCCTTGCCCTTTAAAGTCCCATTAGAGGAAGACTTTTTCGTAGCTTTCATTGTGGGGATGTCCTAACTGTAAAGCAAAATGAAAACAAGGGCTAGCACCTTTGTGAAGACCCGAGGAGCAGCAAACAAACAAACATAGGGAAGGGCAGCAAATTGCATGCTCACAGCAAAATGCAGGCAGTGTTGATGCACTGAAAAGATGGGGACATGTAAAAAAGGAGCATTATTGTCCACAGAGGCCAAAAGATCTCCCAGATGGGGGAAAGCAATGTCTGACAACAATTTTAAAAAGTGTTGAGAGCCCTCAGTAGGTGTGCACGACAAAGTTAAAGTGGAACTGTAGTTACACTGTAAAAAACAGTGAGCAGGCAGGTTTTTAGTGCAGGAGAGACATGCAATGTCTCTTCTGCAATAAAATGCCCCTACCCGCCTGTTTGCTTTGCTCTCCATCGCTGAAAACTGAGCTGCACATGCACAGCTCATATTACGGTGCTGGGCTGTCTCTGAGTACTGGAATGACAGCCTCCTGCGTGTGTCAGCCAATGAAGAGGCCTAAAGACCTGTACTCAAAACATGCCAGTAAGGAACCATTGGAAAGGTAAGTGTTAACATTTTATGACCATTTTAAACATTTGCTGTTATACTCCAATGGAGCTTCTGTGACACAATTTAATGTATGGCAGCTGAGGGCATAGCTCTCAAAGGGGGAGAGAGAACACACTCCTAGTGGTGCCGACTACTACAAAGGCAGGGAGCAAGCCCTGCTACTGCCACCAAGTGTGGTCTGGATTAGCTAAAGTAGCCCATGCAGGGCATTAAGTGCATACCAGACTTCAACCGGCTTCTGTCAATGGGTGCAACAAGGCCTTGATAAAATAATATATGAGTAAATCCGCGCAAGGAAAAAACAAAACAAAAAACAAAAAAAAAACAAAAAAGCCAAAAAAAAGGAACTGCTGCTTCTACAAGTACTTCTCCACCTAGGTGGAGTGCACTAAGATGAATATAAAGGAAAATGTAGGTGTGTCGCTGTTCTGTTAAATGAACAGCGACACAGATAAATTGACTCCTAGTATTCACGTCTGAAATTACAGAAAGGGGAGTGTGTATTTCAGAGGTGACTTTCTTATAATGATACTTAATCCTCTGTGTAAAAAACGTATTTGGGGTATAGCTAATGTTCAATGGTTAATGCAAAAAAATAAAATAAAAGTGAAATGGGTAAAATAAATTAAATTCTATCTAAATTGTTTTATACTCTCTGGCAGCCGGTTGTCAGTCCAATCTCAACAACCAAAAAAGGGTAATCCAGCTTACCCAACTTACTCCTCTATTTATTGATCAAAATTAGGTTTGAGTGATTTAGGTGAAATGCCAAACTGTGTTACACCCCCTGGGTGTCTTATCAGTGAAAAAATATATATGCAAACTAAGACCTTTACTATTCACCAACAATATGATATAAATATCAATAAGGTGTCCGTTTATGAAGCAGTGAAATCTATTCACTGCTTCGTTCTCCGGCATTCACAGTGAAGATTTTTCTCCTCTGTGTGCCTGTTTATGAAGCAGTGTAGATCGCTTCACCTTTGTGAGTGAAGTGATCTACAAATGCTTCAAACAGTGGAGAATGGCCCCTGATACTGGAATCTCGTGAGACTTTACGAGATTACAGCACCAGATGTCAGTTTATTAAGCAGTGATAAATTATCACCGCTCAACGGCGTGGATTAATGTTAGTAAAATAAAGAGTCCCCCTACATTATACACATATGTATACACACACACACATTATATATACATGTATATACACACACATGATATATATATACATATACACATTATATGTATATATGTATATATATGTATACACATAAATATGACAGGGGGACATGCTTACAGTGTTGGGGGGTCTGAACGAGGCATAAGGAAGTTAAAAAACTTCCTCCTTCCCCCTCAGATCCCCCCAGATTTCCTCTTCACTCCCCGATTCACCACCTCTGAGCTGGTGAACCTGGGAGTGTGAATTCTGACTCAGATCGCCAGTGAAGCGGTGAGATCACAGCTTCATAAACTGGCCGTTACTGTGTCATTCTATGAGGATTCTCCGTGTGTAGAGATAATAGGCGGGAGAACAAGTTCAAACATGTTCTCCCCCGATTATCACTGCTTCATAAACTGTTTATGGACTGTGATCAGCGGCGATCCTCGGGATCACCGCTGATCACTGCTTCATAAACGGACACCTAAATATGGTCAAATTGATTAATAATGCATTCTACACAATTGACATTGAAAAGTCTTAATAGAAGTGCATATTTAAAAGTGCTAAGTGCTTAAAAAGTGTCCAGTGCTGACAAATAAGCTATATAGCAAAGTGACATGTGCTCTGAAAAAAGTCCAATGTTTGCTGTTTGCTGAATCCCTTCTCTTCTACATGGTGAACATACAAAACGCTGCTAACGACACTTAAAGCACAGACCAGGACCGCCAGGGATTGCTACACAGTGGCAGATACTGTGGCTGCGCAGTACCCCTGTGGGGGGAGGCTATTTGGTGAGTGCATGCACAGTAGGAGCACGAATAAGGAGCACCATCACTAGCTGGCACCTGAACAAAAAGGTTTTTTTTGTTTTTTTTTTTTCTACAATACTGTATTTCAGCAAACATTGGAGTTTTTTTCAGAGCACATGTCACTTATAGCTAATCAGCTATATAGCTTATTTGTCAGCACTGGACACTTTTCAAGCACTTAGCACTTTTAAATATGCACTTCTATTAAGACTTTTCAATGTTAATTGTGTAGAATGCTTTATTAATCAATTTGACCATATTTATTGATATTTATATCATATTGTTGGTGAATAGTAAAGGTCTTAGTTTGCATATATATTTTTTTACTGATAAGACACCCAGGGGGTGTAACACAGTTTGGCATTTCACCTAAATCATTCAAACCTAATTTTGATAATTAAATAGAGGAGTAAGTTGGGTAAGCTGGATTACCCTTTTTTGGTTGTAGAGATTGGACTGACAACAAGGCCTTGAACCCGTAAAACACTCTGCACCTGACATAACATATTGCACCATAGGTACCTAGGCAGGCGCCCAACACAGAGTCCAGTGCTCGCAGGCACATTACAGGCCAGTCCTGTGTCTTCCTCACAGCAGGTCCAGGTACAACGTTGAAGACTATGCTGAGTGCCCGCTGATCTGGAATCTGCAAAAATTACCCCAAGTGATTCTGCAGTGCTGCAGAATCTTGCTAATATAAAAATATCATGATAAAAAGTAGGAATTGTTCTGTCTGTCTGCAGCATAACCCAATGTACCTGAATACTCATCCTGTGTCCTATAATGTACGATTAATAAACATAACATTTTTTAGCCGTCTACTCTTCTTTAGCTTTCTACTAAGATTTTCTTTTAATGCATTCAATTGCAGAGTATCATCCCAGTACATGTCTCTCCTATACTATGAATGATATAATATTTATCTCCAGCCATGCAGAATTCCTTTCTTTCCTCCCCATGCAGGGGATTTCTATATTGACCACATCCCATGCAGAGTGTCTCTTCCTCATCTGGGTCATAGACTATCACATACCTCCCCCACATGCCCTGAGTACTTGTTCAGTCTCTTCTTTTCTGCGCTTCTCTGTTGTCCAGGGATTGATGTAGGGGAAATTGAAAATTTGCATTCTGACAAGATATCGGTGGTGGTTTTCTCAGCTTCAGAGGTTAAGTTACTCAAAGAATATGTGGGAAAAATCTCAACAATAGGACATACAGTAGCTTCAGTGTCTTGGTTTATTGGTTCTCTGCAACCTGAGGAAAGCAATGTCTCTGGCTGTGACACTACCTGCAACACATTGTTAGTTTGGTCTACATGCTCTGCCTGTTCCTTTGTTATATTCCTTAAACTTGTCTCTTGTTGTTCTACACTTTTTACTAGTATTCGTTGCGGTTCATTGCCTTGCAAGTAATACTCAGACACTGACAGAATATTCAGGTCTCCTTTTTCATTTACATCCGTGTTCCCTTGTTGCTTAATCTCTAGTGCTTCTTGCTCTCCAGGTTTTGACAGTGCCTCCTGTTTCTCTACCCTATGCACAGCCTCCTCAATATTATGTTTTGTTTCAACTGACCCAAGTGATAATTCATTGTTAAGCACATCCATATTCAATCTATTATCTGTTTGTATTACATTTTCAATAGTATCCTGCATTCTAATCTGTAGAGTAGTTTGTTGGGGGTTCATTTTCTCCTTTACCAGATGTGATGTTGGTTTTTCATCTTTATTTTCTGCTTGCTTTCTTTTTTCCCTACTGTGTACAATTTCTTCCAAATATCTGTCATCCTGTACAGCCTGCTCTGCCACAATTACTATAGTAGATATGCCTACTCCTTCTTCTGTCAGGAGTTTTGTTTCTTCGACATTTATGTTCTCCTGTGTTCGCTCTTCCTTTTTACTTGATATGTGTTGAACATCGTCTTTGAGAACTATATCCTCTTTGACTGACTCTTCAATGTTGGTTTTAAACCCTAGTATAGAATATGCCTCTTTCAGATTTGTCTGCTCATTGTCTTTAGTTACTATATCCTTTATATCCACAGCAAGTACCAACTCTTTCTCTTCCATCACTACTGATGGATCAACTCTTTCCTCTGTTGTTTTATGGTATTCATATTTATCATCTGTGTATTTATTATCTACTTTCTCCTCTACCTCAGATATGTTTACATTCACTGTTCTGTTAAAATTATCTTTTCTCACTAGGTTTTTCTTAGTTATCCCATCTGAATTTTCTTTATGTACATCTTTTATATCTACTGAAGGACTAGCTTCAACCAGACACATCTCTGCCAAAGTAACTACTTGATTTGGTACATCTACAATTTTAGATGCTTGCTCATCCCATCTTCTATCTGTCCAAATAATATTTTTTTTCATACTATTCTCTGACTGTTCAGCAATAGCTTCTTCAAGCCCATGCACATGTCCTGAATTGTGTATCTGTTCTTCTTCAAGTAATCTGTCTTCTCCCCAATGACATATATTGCCTTTGTCTTCTGGTTTTCCAGTTGTAGCTCCTTCTTCATCCACTTTCTTGTTGATCCAGAAAGAATTGAGCTTATCTTGATCCGCTGCTTCTTTAGATCTAACATGTTGTTTAAATGATTTGTGTTTAGTCTGAAGAGATGTTTCTTCTTTTCCACCTGTCTGATTAGTAATTTGGGCACTATTACCTCTTTTTTCATCATGTCTCTGAACAGAACAAAAATGGGACTCTCTCTCCACATCTTGTTCTACTATGTCTTCAATCTGTGAATGTTCTTCTTGTAGCATTTCACTTTTCAAAAAACATTTTTCTGCCAAACTATGATCTTTTTCAACACATGAGTCTATGTTAACCAGCTTTCCACTTGGTGATAGAAAAGTATCTTTAACACCATCCAGATATAAAGCCTTTTCAAATTTTGAAGTTTTATCTTGATATATAGGGTTTCTCAGAATATTATACTCTGTTGGCAAATGTTCTGCTAACTCATGTGCTGGCTTAACTTTCCAAAATATTACTTCTTCCCTCCTGTGTTCACTAAATGTTTCTTTTTGCTCATTGGCCACTTCAGTTAATTTCTTTTGCCCCTGCTCCTTATCCATAACTAATACATCTTTCCGTATATCACTTATGTCTTGTGTGCCCCTGGCAATAATTTCCAGCTTTTCTAACCCACACATTCCATTTTCTGTTTCATCTATGGAGTGTATCTCATTTGTTTGGTTTATATATTCTTGTATACCCTCTGTTTCAAGCATACTCTTTTCTTCAGCTTTAATTAATTCCTTCTGCCGATTGTCTTTATTTATTCCTTCATGTACAGTTTCTAACATATATTTAGAATTACTGCCTCTGTCATGCCCTCTTTTATCTGTGGGAAGTGATGAGCCTTGCAGACTTTTATCTACAACTGCTACAAAACACAAACTTTCATGTCTTGATGTTGTCATCTCTTCTGTCCTTTTAGTTTCACTCACTTTGCTGTCTGTACCCCGATGGATTTTGCTTTCCTCCTGAATAGTATCTTCAGCCTCGATTGTTGGAGTTTCAGCTTTCTTGTTAGTCATTTCATGGGTTTTGGCTGATAATTCCACTGATAACCCTTCAGCTCTGTTGCTTTTTATGATCACTGGATACTGTTCTCTTTCTTCCCCTTTTTCTTTAAATTGGATCTCTTTTGAGTCATCATTTTTTTTGATTATCTGATGCTCAGCCCAGTCTTCTCCAACCTCTCCTTTATCTGCCTTATACTGCTCTTGTCTGTATTGTCTGTCTGTATTGACTATGCCTCCTGACACACGTTCTAATTGATTGTGTGCAATATTGGTGCCTGCCACTTCCTCTCTGTTAATAAGTGTTGTGTCTTTTAGACTGACATTTGTATCAAGCAATGTGTGTTGCAGCCTTACTTGTTGAGCATTACACAAGTTTAGATTGCTTTCTTCTTTTACCACTTCTGGTTCACGCCCACTGATCTGAATTTTGTGTGCAGTTTCCTGTTCCCATTTTGTAGTCTCTCCAACTAAACATGTGTTTTGCGTCCCTTGTAGAAAGCTTTCTGGCATGAAATAAACCCCACTATCTTTTGCTAATGTTTCTTCAACAATATGTTTTACTTCAGATGCTCTGCTTTTAACACTATCTGTTTTTGCTACACTTCGTTCTGCATTTAGTGCAAGCTCTTGAAGTATTTCTGGCTCAAACAGTGACGTTTCTATGGTTTCAAGTTGCTGAACATCAGCTTTGTTACCAGCCTGTTCAGTTTTTATAGAGAGTTTACCCTCTAGATTTTCTGTTTGCGGTGCTGCAGCTTTCTGTACTCCCTTTTGTGTAATGTGATCTACTCCATGGAGTCCCATTGTGTCCTCAAAGTTGCTTGCCTTGGGTGACTTTTGTGTCTCGCTTAATATTTTCACACCATCAGCTGACTTACAAGCTGTCTCTTGCATGTCTTTAGAGTCTAGCTCCTTTTGTACTGACCTGAATGTAATCTCAGGCATCTGAAACATTTCAGCTAAGTTCATATTAGCCCTGGGTGATGCCTCTTGATTTATGTCATGATATGTTGCATCTCTACTGAAAGATGCCTTTTGTGTAAACTCTCTTTCCAGTACCAACTCAGAGACTGCATCTGTCTTTCTTCTAATTGCTTGTTGTGTATGCTGTGTTACCTGCACTGTCTTACCTCTACTTGGAACAACTGGTGCTTGAGTTACCTTAAGGAATGTTTCATCTCTTGCCAATATATTACTTTGTACTATACTCCTATCCTGACTATTGTGTTTTCTTACTGCAACTTCAGGAATATCAGCTATTTCTGGCTGTATATCTTGTAGGCATCCTGCTTTCTGAAAATCCTCCCTGTTCTTCCTATACCCATCCCTAGGGGCTGACTCATGTTGTTTTGTGGCCCTCTCATTGAGTAGTTTCATATGCTCAGGGCTGAACTCCCGGTTCTTCCATACCTCGTTACACCTAAGAAGACAAATAAAAAAAGAGGGTAAAGCATTTATAATACTTTGCTGTAGTACTAAGTAACTTTGCAATACAAATAAGTCTCATAAACAAAGGTGCATGAAGGATGATTTATCTCAACAACAAATAATTGAAAATCTGACATCATAATTCCCCAGATAGTTCTTGTTAATGTTCATACATAAAGCCCATTATGTTTATGCATGTTTTAGAACTAGTTTTTTTATTTATAAAATTAACTTTAATTTTACAGATATTCATTTTACATTTTATTTGATCTGCAAGAATCATTAAAGTGAAACTACACTCCTAAGGGGAAGTTCAGCTCCTTTTTAACTTTTGGGCACTTCTTTTTTTGGGGGGGAGGGTGGGTGCGTACCTGCTCCCATTTCCACCTGGATCGCTCCAGAGGGCTGCGGGACCCTTTTACAGGGTGCAGCACATGCACAGTGTGGAATTGGTTGTGAAGCCAGAAGGAGTCACAACTGGCTTCGCACAGTTAGCATGGCAGCACCAGGTATGAAGAACTGGCCCGAGTAAGGGTCACTGGACAGGTAGGTGTCCCTTTTTTTTTTTGGTTCAGCATACAAGCTATGACAAAAGTCAATCAAATGAGCTGGCAGGGCCACCCACTCAGCAAATGATTAAAAATATGCACAGTGTATTAGCAGCTTTGACAATCTGTGTAGTGAACATTTAGCAACCCAGCCAATTAACAGGAGTCTGGACCTGGTGATGTGAATTAGGGGTTTTTACATATTTTTTTTACCATTCTTTGACATGGCCATCTTGGTTAGGTCCTAGGAGGATGGTGTTAAGCTGTCTGTTTCCACTGGACTTAGTCCCCAAGGACTTGTATGCAGCAGAAGTCTCTCCTTTCAGGAGAACTTTAAAGTGGAACTTCAGTCATTTTTTCAACTTTCCATCTATTAAATCTTCTGCCCTTGTTGTTTTACCTTTGGATAGTAAAACATTTTTTTTTCTGCCAGTAAATACCTTATACAGCTCACTTCCTGTTTCTTGTCTGGTAAAAAGCCTAGGCTTATGACATCATGCACAGTTCACTCTCTCACTCTTGTGAGAGTTTGCCAGGAAGGGAGGGGGGATGAGTCATAAGAGGGCGAATAAGAGCTGTAGAGCTGGAGGTGTGCCTCTGTGTGTCTATGTAAATGCAGGAAGTGAACAGGCAGCAGCTTCAGCTGCCCACGGTTAAAATGGATGCAGCCAGACTCAGTGGAGGGAGATTTTTGCAGCATATTCGGCAAGTACAGAATCACAGTATATAGAAAATAATATGCAAAGTGGTTGGGGAGACGCTTCAGAATGGCAAAGATGTTTTTATTACAAATTATGTGAGCAGACTGCATTTCCTCTTTAAAGATGTTGGCTTGCTGGAAGTAAAGCAATCGGCTTCGAGCAAACAACTGTAGCTATACCAAATGAGAGAGGTGGTAAGCTGAGTGAGAATTTAACAAAAAATCTTCTCAGCTCACCTGCCTTTGAAGCTCTTTCTTGCCTTTTATGATCAAGTCAACACTGGAACTTTATGTCTATGCAGCCAAAGCCCTGAGTGTTATCCAGCCAGCATAGCCTGTATGTACAGGGAGATTAGAAAAATGTACAGAAGATTGGAGTTTCTTTTTTGGCACTGGTAGCATGTTTTAGATATGCTGTGACACTACACCCTTATTTCCACCTTTACGCAGTCTATGCAACAAATTCTGTTAAAGTTAATCTACAAAGTGACTGGCACTAATCCTTTATCTTACCTGCAGGAAAAAAACTAGCTCTAAGATTAATGCGCCTGGGGCCTTATCGACATTAAGTTGTACTGGGACATTCATAATAGAACCTGACTTGATACCTAGCGGTCATTTGCTGCAGCTACTTGGGCAAAAAGTTTTACTTCATAAATTTTTTTTGTCACAACACCATTTTATTAATCACCAGTATCTGAATTATGTAATTTATGTTTTTGGTAAGTAGCCATTGGGCTGACTACTTGATAGATCTGATAGGCAGAACAACAGCCACCCAAAGGAGCACTTTCAGCAGACTGATAGTTGTGAATCAGTGAGTTATTGTAAAGGCAAAACCTTTTTAAATTAGCATAAAAAGAGGTTTATATTTACATGCTTTGTGCAATGGTGTTGCACAGAGGGGCCCCTTACTTCCTCTTCTGGGGTCTCCCACCATCACTCTCCGCTCCGCCTCTTCTGCATGTGTCCCTATAACAAGCTGCTTACTATGGGGGCACACTTGCGTGCACACTCATGAGCCTGGCTGTGTGTGTCCATAGACATAAACACAGAGCAGATCAGCCCCGGCTCCCACTCCTTCCTCACTGGAATTTATTGATAGCACCAAGAGGTAATTGCTCCCACTGCTCTCAGAAAAGTCTGTGAGACCAGGAAGAGGGGAGAGAAGAACTGAAGTTGGACACAGTTCTGGATCGATAATGGGGTCAGATAAGTGTTTAAGTGTTGGGGGGGGGGGGGGGAGTAACATGCAGTGCAAGGTTTTTTACCTTAATACAGAAAATGCATTAAGGTAAAAAAAACTTTAGTATTTAGAACCACTTTAAGGGTTGTCAGCCTGCAACAGGAAGTGCTGTTACTGGAAGGATCCCCAGGTAAGAAACTTTGCAATAGATTATCAAAAATTATTTGCTAAATAAAACTGTATACAGTGAGGCATAATGCCAAATATACTGAAAAATAATATTTTGGTTTACATATGCTAGCCAGTGATGGCCAAGTAGTGGCTGAGACAGATAAATAACTGACAGTCTCCCTCCACATCAAGAGCAGTAGTAATGTTTAATAAAATTCTATGAAAACAGCACCCCATTTTAATAAATATTACTACTGCTTTTGTACACGAAACACCTGACACCTCTGTTTTTTTTCTATTTACAGCTTTCCTAAGCAAAATAAAGTTGTGCACTGTAAGACCCTTACAGTATACAGTCATAGCCAAAAGAATTGGTACCCCTCCACTTTTTCCAAAAGACCAATGTGCTAAGTTAAAACAGATGCAGGTAAATTACATCCACCGTCCATTATTCCATAGTCCACAGAGCTTAACATTTGCTAAATGGCTTAACATTTTATTTGTAAATAATAAAACAAATGGCTAATGGCTCACATATCAAAACCAGTGAAAAAGAAAATATATATACCAAAGTGCATATATAAGAGAATTCACAGTAGCTCAACAATAACACCTAATTCATTCAGTGCTCAATGCAAAAATACAGTGAAGAAGAATATATATACATATTCTATATGAAGAAAAAAAAATAAGAAAAATAAAATAAGAAACAAAAGAGAGGGGCGTGATTGTACGGCAACCGGAATCATCGTATTAACATTGCGAGAGTGATTGACAATTCCCTGGATAGTCGCTAGCCAGCGTGGAGGTGGTGAGACTGAAGAGGATCACATGATTATGTCATGAGCTATACAATGTTTGATACAAGATGTTTTACATGTGAGTGGACTGGGTATTGGTTTTAGATTAAAGATTGTGCTTTGACAATATTACACTAGTGGAGCCTTTCTTTTTTATGTACCCATGGATGTGTACCTTTACTGCAAGAACTCTGAAGTGGATTGGCTTATTAAGGAATCTTTGAACAACTGATTCTTTTGTCTTACTAGCCTAACCATAAGAGTGGTAGGCAAATCAATTTGGGAGCGTGTCTGATGTGACACACACTGTGGTGGATAACTTATGGAGTTTTTCCTAATTAGGACATCACTGGGAACTACTATCATATTTTCTTCGTTGGTCAAAGAGGACTGTTATTGGACATTCTTCCATTTTTTGTTTCTTTTTTTATTCTTAATATTTATTTTTTCTTCACATAGAATATGTATATATACAGTGGGGACGGAAAGTTTTCAAACCCGCTTAAATTTTTCACTCTTTGTTATATTGCAGCCATTTGCAAAAATTATTTAAGTTCATTTTTTTCCTCATTAATGTACACACAGCACCCCATATGGACAGAAAAACACAGAATTGTTGACATTTTTGCAGATTTATTAAAAAAGAAAAACTGAAATATCAGATGGTCCTAAGTATACAGACCCTTTGCTCAGTATTTAGTAGAAGTATCCTTTTGATCTAATACAGCCATGAGTCTTTTTGGGAAGGATGCAACAAGTTTTTCACACCTGGATTTGGGGATCCTCTGCCATTCCTCCTTGCAGATCCTCTCCAGTTCTGTCAGGTTGGATGGTAAACGTGGGTGGACAGCCATTTTTAGGTCTCTCCAGAGATGCTCAATTGGGTTTAAGTCAGGGCTCTGGCTAGGCCATTCAAGAACAGTCACAGAGTTGTTGTGAAGCCACTCCTTCATTATTTTAGCTGTGTGCTTAGGGTCATTGTCTTGTTGGAAGGTAAACCTTCGGCCCAGTCTGAGGTCCTGAGCACTCTGAAGAAGGTTTTCGTCCAGGATATCCCTGTACTTGGCCGCATTCATGTTTCCCTCGATTGCAACCAGTCATCCTGTCCCTGCAGCTGAAAAACACCCCCACAGCATGATGCTGCCACCCCCATGCTTCACTGTTGGGACTGTATTGGACAGGTGTTGAGCAGTGCCTGGTTTTCTCCACACATACCACTTAGAATTAAGGCCAAAAAGTTCTATCTTGGTCTCATCAGACCAGAGAATCTTATCTCCCACCATCTTGGAGTCCTTCAGGTGTTTTTTAGCAAACTCCATGCAGGCTTTCATGTGTCTTGCACTGAGGAGAGGCTTCTGTCAGGCCACTCTGCCATAAAGCCCCGACTGGTGGAGGGCTGCAGTGATGGTTGACTTTCTACAACTTTCTCCCATCTCCTGACTGCATCTCTGGAGCTCAGCCACAGTGATCTTTGGGTTCTTCTTTACCTCCCTCACCAAGGCTCTTCTCTCCCGATAGCTCAGTTTGGCCGGACGGAGAGCTCTAGGAAGGGTTCTGGTCATGCCAAATGTCTTCCATTTAAGGATTATGGAGGCCACTGTGCTCTTAGGAACCTTAAGTGCAGCAGAATTTTTTTTGGAACCTTGGCCAAATCTGTGCCTTGCCACAATTCTGTCTTTGAGCTCTTCAAGCAGTTCCTTTTGACCTCATGATTCTCATTTGCTCTGGCATGCACTGTGAGCTGTAAGGTCTTATATAGACAGGTGTGTGGCTTTCCTAATCAAGTCCAATCAGTATAATCAAACACAGCTGGATTTAAATGAAGGTTTAGAACCATCTCAAGGATGATCAGAAGAAATGGACAGCACCTGAGTTAAATATATGAGTGTCACAGCAAAGGGTCTGAATACTTAGGACCATGTGATATTTCAGTTCTTCTTTTTTAATAAATCTGCAAAAATGTCAACAGTTCTATGTTTTTCTGTCAATATGGGGTGCTGTGTGTACATTAATGAGGAAAAAAAATGAACTTAAATGATTTTAGCAAATGGCTGCAATATAACAAAGAGTGAGAAATTTAAGGGTGTCTGAATACTTTCTGTCCCCACTGTATATTCTTTTTCACTGCATTTTTGCATTGAGCACTGAATAAATTACAGTAGGTGTTATTGTTGTGCTACTGAGAATTCTCTTATATATGCACTTTGGTATATATATTTTGTTTTTCACTGATTTTGATATTTATGTTTATAAGCAGCAGCATTGGTTATAATTTTTCATTATTATTTTGAGCACGGGAGATTCCCACTATTCCCACAAAGAATATAACAAAATATACAAAAAGGAAAGCAAGGTCACAAACATTCAAAACAAACAAGGGGTTGTGAAAGAGTACCACCTAAAAAATTATTCAAATCTATTAATAGTAAAAAGGTCAGGTCTGAGCATGTAGGCAAGATAAGTCAGAGTTGGTAACTGGGGACAAAGAGCAGGCACATTTATGAAATACCTTTTTCAGCTATGTGTATGCAAAGACAAATGGGGGAGCTGAATTCCATCAAGGGGATAGTAATGACAAAGTCTCAAATGAACCCCAATGGATAAAAATTGATATGATCCAGAAATATATGGACCAGATGGCACACACCCACACGTCCTCAAAGAGTGGAGCTCTGTTATTTTGAAGCAACTGTGACTCCTAGGCTAGTTTCACAACTTTTTCATTGCAATGACTTTGCATGCTGTGTATTTTTGGTAACTTGCACAGAGTGTATAAATAAAGGGTAATTGTACTTTGAAAAAAAAATCCCATATACAACTGTGTTTTATGGCCTAAAAAACAGGTTCACACAAAAAAAGACTAGCAAAAGTCTCTAGAGCCTTTACAAAATGAGTAAGTTTGTGAAGTAGAGCCAAGTGCCAGAGTGGAGCCAGGTAAGAGTTGAGTGGATGTAAGGGAGGTTGTGAAAGTGAGGCCATGTGAGCCAGGGGGGAAGGTGGTTGGGAGAAAGGCACTATGAGCTGGGGACTGAAGCAGTCAGGAAGAAATGTGCCATGACTGGGGAGGCGGGTGAGGTGTGTGGGAGGAAACACTCTGAGCTTGGGTGGTGAAAAAAAGGGGAGGGAGACGTTGTGAGCCTTAAAGTACTGTAAGGCAGGGAGCAAGGTGGTGGGTGGGAATGAGTTGAAGCTACCCAGGCACAAGGTAGGTGGGAGATGCTATGATCAGGGGAAGAGATTTAAGGTAGGGAGACACTGTGAGTAGATGGTGAGGTTAATGAGAGGCAGATGCTTCAAGTAGGGTGTGGATAAAAAGAATATACTGATGAGTGTTAGGGTTAGGTAGGAGACTCTACCAGCAAGGGAAAAAGTAGTTGGGAGGGAGGACTGTGAGCCAGAAGGGGGGGGGGGGTGAGGTGGATAGGAGGCAGGCACTGTGAGCCAGGGGTCAAGATGGATGGGTGGGAATGAGGGAGTTGCTCTGAGTGGGTGATTAAGAGAGTGGAAGAGACACACTGTGAAAAAGGGACAAGGAGATTAGGAGAGGGAGACTGTTACCAGAGGGCGAGGTGGGTTATGAGGAGATGCTATTAACAAAGCGTGGGATGGGTGTGAGGAACTGTGACCAGGTGGCAATGGAGGGAGACACTCTAAACCATGGGATAAGGTGGGTGGAAGGTAATCACTGAAAGCCGGCAGGTGAGGTGGGTGAAAGGGAGGCACTGTGAGTGAAGGAGTGTAATGAAAAGGAGATGCTGAAAGACAGGGGCAAATGTGCATGAAAGGGACATACTGTGAATGGGATACAAGGTTGGATGCAAGGCTCTCTGAGCTGGGGCAAGGTGGGTGGGAGGGAGATGCCGTAACTGTGGAGTGAGATGGGTGGAAGGGATATGTTAAAAAAAGGGAGGTGGAGTAGGTGGGTGGGAGATGCTGCATGTGGGGGGGTGAGATGAGGAGAGGAAGACACTGCAACTGGTAGGCATGGTGGGTGGGAAAGAGGCAATATAACCAATGGGCAAGGTGAATGAGAATACTAAGCTGTGAGTCAGGGGGAGAGGTGGGTGAGAGGAAGATGCAGCAAGCTGCAGGGTGAGATGGGTAGGAAGAAGATATTATAACTTGGCAGCAAGGTGGTTGAAAAGTGCTGTGAACCAGAGGCAAGGTATAGAAGGAAGATGCTATGTTTGGGGGCGAGGTGGTGAAGAGGAAAGGTATCATGGTTGGTGGGAGGGAGATACTTTGACTAGGGGTAAAGGTGAGGTAACCCAAGAGTGCAATGGAGTGTAGGAACCTGATCCTGGCCAGCTTCCTGTTGTCCTGTCTAGCAGATGCAGGAAGGTCTTTCATCCCAGATGTCCCTTGCTTTGCTCTGCACTGGTTGTGGTACATGTCACATGCCTTGATAAGAGAGGTCAATGAGAGAACACTTTCCTGCATCTGCTTGCCAGGACAACAGGGAGCTGGCCAAGGTTTTGTAATGATCCAGCATCTGCATGAAGCTGTAGCATGGAGTGATGCTTTAAGAAAATTGCTATAAGAAAATTGAAAGTAGATGAAATATTATAATGAAATATTAATATATAACTGGTGACTCACGTCTGATTGTGGCTTGGTACAGTCACTTTTCCATGACTGGGCTCCAAAGATTTTTTTAATAGTTGATTTCCATTCTGATTACTATGGTGGGCATTCGGATCAGCAGGTGATAGTTTAATGCTCTCTTTTTTGGCTGCAGGAAGAAAATGCTTGTGAGATTTAGCTTTACTATTAATTAGTGGAGGAAATGGTGGAACTGGTGGGGAACTAGTGAAAGGAGATCTTGAAGATACTTGAGAAGAGACAGCTTTTTCTGAAAGGAAGATGGAGACAGGAAAGGAGTAGAAAATGTAGAAGTAATCAAAGAAGCAAATAAGCAAAGGTTAAAAAATGAATGCCAATATGCTGAAACCACACTCATAAAATGACAGGGGAATATGAAATGCTATTCTGTGAGACCTACTTGTGGCAATGAAAGCTTCATCTTCTTCCTCAGCAACAGTGTTCAGCTCTCTTGTAGGCTCTATATCAGGTGAACAAGAAAGAAAAATGTAAAAGGTGCAGTGTACCATACATAGACAGGGTACATCTAGAGAGACAAATGCAGTAGGATACAACTAAGTGAGATGTTGAGAGAAAGAAGGATTACCTGACAAGTAGTCAGAATATACACTTTTAATATAACCTGAAGAAGAGAGCATGGAGAGATGAGTGTGTAAAAGGCTCAGTAAGGTAAAGCACAAGAAACAAATTTCAAGAAAAGAAAAAAGGGTCCTGTAGTCAGGTCAGTTAGATAAACTGTGACTGATTTCTGTAGATTGCTGCACACTTCACATTTATTTTTTCACAATAAACTATATTTGAAAAGCCAGATTTATCAGTAGCCATAGTATACAAAAGTATGCCAACTACAAAAATTCTGTATAACAGCATCTTCACTTTAGTTTGGGCAGGTCACTAAAAATATTAGAAACTTTTACGAAAAATAATTTCAAATGAATTACTCATTATCTTTTTCACAGTAAATTTACATTGAACATACAGTGTGTATGCTTTCTACAGTATACAAACTTTGTAATTTTGTAATTTATTCTAATGACCACTTACCGTCTGCCCCATAGCAGTTTCACTGCTACAGGGCAGCTCTCCTGTGCAGAATTTTTTACCAAAAACATGTAGCAGAATACATATTGGCCTAAATTTATGAAGAAATTTGATTTTTTTTTTTTTATTGGATGTGTTTTATAGCAGAAAGTAAAATACAGTATTTTTTTTTTTTTTTCAAAATTGTCATTTTTTTGTTTATAGCACAAAAAATAAAAAAAACGCAGAGGTGATCAAATACCACCAAAAGAAAGCTCCGTTTGTGGGGAAAAAAATTACATAAATTTTATTTGGGTACAGTGTCGCACGACCACACAATTGTCAGTTAACCCCCAATACAGGGCACTTTCCCCCCTTCCTGCTCAAGCCAATTTTCAGCTTTCAGTGCTCTCGCTGTTTAAATGACAATTGCGCAGTCATGCTATAATGCACACAAACAACATTTTTATCATTATAAATAGAGCTTTCTCTTGGTAGTATTTGACCACCTCTGGGGTTTTTATTTTTTGCTAATTTTGTAAATAAATACATTTTCTTCTTCACTGATGGGCAATGATAAAGCGGTACTGATGGGCACTGATGAGGTGGCACCAATGAAGTGGCACTGATGAGGTGGCACTGATGGGTACTGATGATGGGCTTTGATATGCGACACTGATGGGCACTGATATGCAGCACTGATGGACACTCATAGACGGCACAGATGGGCACTCATATGTGGCACTGATAGGCGACACTGATGGGCACTGAAAGGCTCCACTGATGGGTACTTATGGGTGGCACTGATGGGCACTTATAGGTGGCACTGATGGGCACTGATAGGTGGAACTGATGGACACTGATGGGTGGCATTGATGGACACTCATAGATGGCACTGATGGGCATCACTGATAAGGAGGCACTGGCAGGCATTAGTGATGGGCACTGATTGGGACCATTTGTGGGCACTGATTGGCAACATTTGTGGGCACAGATTGGCATCCCTGGTGGCCATGGGTGGCATACCTGGTGGTCATCAGTGGTGGCCATCCCTGGTGGTCCTGGGTGGGCTTCGCTGATAATTAGACTGACACGCTGCACCACCGATCGCCGTGCTGCATGCCCCCGTGGGCGCGTGGCGGATTGTTATCCCCAGGCTGTGGTACTATGACAGACTGCGTCTGACGTCCGATCAGGATAACAGAACTACTTTGCTGATGTCAAATTGCTATATGGCGGACGGCAAGTAGTTAAATAACGCAGTACCGTATCACAAAAAATGGCCTGGTCATGAAGGGGGGTAAATCTTCCAGAGATCAAGTGGTTAAACATATGATTGGTATGTGATTAAAAATAATGCCCGTCTCTGTTTCCATTTTCCTTTATCAGGAAGTATTGAACTTCCTGATTCCGATCGGAATACTATCCGGTTTCAAGTTTTGAATGTTACACTACTAATGTCTAACAAATGTCTATTTTTAATACTAGTTGTTTTCTATATGGTCATTTTTTTTTAGTGATTACATCTCTAACAAAGATTTGGTATCATGGATTTTATGTGATTTATATGATTTGATTGCTACTTTGGGTTACTCACCTGGTTGGTTGGATGTGGCATTTTTGCCTGCTGTGAATGATTGGCACACCTATTCGCACATATACAGTGCCTTGCAAAAGTATTCGGCCCCCTTGAACTTTTCAACCTTTTGCTACATTTCAGGCTTCAAACATAAAGATATAAAATTAAATTTTTTTGTGAAGAATCACCAACAAGTGGAACACAATTGTGAAGTGGAACAAAATCTATTGGATATTTTAAACTTTTTTAGCAAATAAAAAACTGAAAAGTGGTGCGTGCAAAATTATTCGGCCCCTTTACTTTCAGTGCAGAAAACTCACTCCAGAAGTTCAGCGAGGATCTCTGAATGATCCAATGTTGTCCTAAATCACTGATGGTGATAAATAGAATCCACCTGTGTGTAATCAAGTCTCTGTATAAATGCACCTGCTCTGTGATAGTCTCAGGGTTCTGTTGAAAGCGCAGAGAGCATCATGAAGACTAAGGAACACACCAGGCAGGTCCGTAATACTGTTGTGGAGAAGTTTAAAGCCGGATTTAGATACAAAAAGATTTCCCAAGCTTTAAACATCCCAAGGAGCACTGTGCAAGCGATCATTTTGAAATGGAAGGAGTATCAGACCACTGCAAATCTACCAAGATCTGGCTGTCCCTCTAAACTTTCAGCTCAGACAAGGAGTAGACTGATCAGAGATGCAGCCAAGAGGCCCATGATCACTCTGGATGAACTGCAGAGAACTACAGCTGAGGTGGGAGAGTCTGTCCATAGGACAACAATCAGTCGTACACTGCACAAATCTGGCCTATATGGAAGAATGGCAAGAAGAAAGCCATTTCTCAAAGATATCCATAAAAAGTCTCGTCTAAAGTTTGCCACAAGCCACCTGGGAGACACACCAAACATGTGGAAGAAGGTGCTCTGGTCCGATGAAACCAAAATCGAACTTTTTGGCCACAATGCAAAACGATATGTTTGGCGTAAAAGCAACACAGCTCATCACCCTCAACACACCATCCCCACTGTCAAACATGGTGGTGGCAGCATCATGGTTTGAGCCTGCTTTTCTTCAGCAGGGACAGGGAAGATGGTTAAAATTGAGGGGAAGATGGATGCAGCCAAATACAGGGCCATTCTGGATGAAAACCTGTTGGAGTCTGCAAAAGACCTGAAACTGGGACGGAGATTTATCTTCCAACAAGACAATGATCCCAAACATACAGCAAAATCTACAAAGGAATGGTTCACAAATAAACGTATCCAGGTGTTAGAATGGCCAAGTCAAAGTCCAGACCTGAATCCAATCGAGAATCTGTGGAAAGAGCTGAAAACTGCTGTTCACAAAAAGTTTTCCATCCAACCTCACTGAGCTCGAGCTGTTTTGCAAGGAAGAATGGGCAAGAATTTCAGTCTCTCGATGTGCAAAACTGATAGAGACATACCCCAAGCGACTTGCAGCTGTAATCGCAGCAAAAGGTGGCTCTACAAAGTATTAACGCAAGGGGGCCGAATAATTTTGCACGCCCCACTTTTCATTTTTTTATTAGTTAAAAAAGTTTCAACAATCCAAAAGATTTCGTTCCACTTCACAATTGTGTCCCACTTGTTGGTGATTCTTCACAAAAAATAAAAATTTTATATCTTTATGTTTGAAGCCTGAAATGTGGCAAAAGGTTGAAAAGTTCAAGGGGGCCGAATACTTTCGCAAGGCACTGTATATGCTCGGGCTCCTGTATCACCTCATCTGCCCATTCCTGTGGTGCTATTATTATGGGTTGACATTTGGCCATTAAGTGTATCTCCTATAATGTACAGGGGTTTATCTCCCCTAACAAAAGATGTAAAGTCCAGACCTGTATTAAAAGGTTCTGGTATATGTTGAGAGCGGCGGCCAGCTCAGGAGAGAAGAAGGGACTCTGTACAATGGGAGAGAGAGAAGAAAAAAGCAGCGCTGCTCTAATGCCCCGTACACACGGTCGGATTTTTCGTCGGAAAATGCTCGATGGGAGCTTGTTGTTGGAAATTCCAACCGTGTGTAGGCGCCATGGGACATTTTCCATCATAATTTCCGTCACACGAAATTTGAGATCTGGATCTCAAATTTTCCGACAACAAAATCCGTTCTCGTAAATTCCGATCATGTGTAGACAATGCTGACGCACAAAGTTCTACGCATGCTCAGAATCAAGTAAGAGACGGAAGCGCTCGGTCTGGTAAAACTAGCGTTCGTAATGGAGATAGCACATTCGTCACACGGCAATTTTTAAAAATCTTTTAATGCAGCGCATTCTCTTCTTCTTTAGAATGCTAGAATAATGAAGTTGTTTTCTGCTGATATTCACACAGAGATCTGAAAAAATGATTTCTTTATTATTTCTCCTGATCGCCTGAATATTTTATTTTTTGGTTTTCGTCAGATCTCCATAATAATGTATTTAATTTTTGTTTATAGTTTTTTTTTTTTTTATCAAGATCTCCTTGGTTTTTTTTTCTAGTGCTCTCCATAAAATTGCTTTATGGAGGTTGGTTTGTGATGGTGTCCCTTGTTATTTTGACATTGTATTTTGGAAATGTACCCGCCTACTCACAAACAAACTGTCCTTTTTGAAGTAAAACACATAGGCAAGTATTTGTGAATACAAAATAGCCATTTATTATGGGTCATAATAAAATAAAGAGGAAGGCAACGCTGGAGAAACTGGTGAAATTGGTGAAGCCTTTGTACCCCAGGGCACACATCAACTATTTTACACACAAAATTGGTAGCCTGAGTAGTTCATATAATAGTGAGCAAAATCCGGTCCCGGACTACAAGAGATCAGGAACAGCAGCAGATGAAATATGTGTCCCCAGGCTGTGGTCATACAACAGCCTGTGTCTTTTGTCAGACCAGACTGAACCCAGGCCATCACTTTCTTGTCTTACTTCCACTCTTCCTTCCCCGCTTGCTTCCAGGCTGTGGCTGTGGTGGTGGAGGTGTGGCAGGAGGTGGAGGAGGAGGAGGATGGTCCAACTCACACACAGGTGTGTTTTGGTTGTGATTTGGCCCCTCAACCCCTTATTTAGGGTCATATACATAATTTCCTCACACAAGAGGCGTTGGCCCTCCTCCATTTCTTACAATTTGCTGGCAGTCATGCAGGCAAAGGCCTCTTGAAGAGTGGGGGTGGCTCAGAGGGCCGCCTTAGCCTCCTGAATCAGCCCAAGCGCTGCCTCCTGCACATTACTTCCCTTCCTTAGCCTTTTGGTTGGAAAGCGGAGGGGAGGGACCAGGGATTCTTTCAGGTTACTACTGGTCCCGGCCACCTCCTGGATGCCACTTACCCCTGCCACCTCCTGGCTGCCACATTCCACGCCCTAATCCGGGCTAAAGCTTTTCTGTGTATGAAAAAAGAACATAGTTTGAGTTTTTTGTTCATCAATCACACACAATTTTCAGCTCATGACTGTTGCAAATTGAATGTTAACAAATAGAAAAGACTATCATTCTGACCCCTGCATTTTTCCTTCTTGCCCCAAACATTTTTGGCCATTACTGTCTATTGATATGTAAAACACTTTATTAAATCAGCAATTAGTGATCAATAATAACATCTAGTTAACATCATTAATTTTACGACCAGAAATATGTTGAACAATGCTATACCTGAGTCAAGCCGGGCTCCTCCACTTCTTCTTCCTGGCTGGAAGGCCCAGGTTGGACGTCGGAAGCCTCAGCTGGGGTGGAAGGAAGCGTAGAAGGAAGAGTGAAAGGAAGGGTTGAGAGGGATTGCCTGACTTCAGTCTGGTCTGTCAGAAAACGCAGTCTGTCATAGTACCACAGCCTGGGGACATAAATGGCATCAGCTGCTGCTCCTGATCTCATGGAATCCTGGACCTTATTGCGCTCCCTATTATAAGTGCTCCTCAGCCCACCAATTTTTGCCTTCAAATAGGGGATGGTTGCCATGGGGATCTGCGGCTTCACCAACTCCAGCAGTTTCTCCAGCGCTGCATGCCTCATTTGTTTATGATTATAATGCGGATGTTTCACCTGCCACAGACAGGGCAGCTCCCTGTACTTGTTTATGAATATGGGGAGGAAGTTGTGGTCATTGAAGCCATCCATTTTCTCTGCAAGACACAAGACAAACCCTAATGTCAGGATAATTTCTCCTAATCTTGTCCCAATATAGGCCTCAATCTATAAGCAGTATAGACCACTGATGCCCCAAGTTCAAACTGTACCTTCGTTCTAACGATCGGCGCTTCCAATACTTCTTCCTCCGCTCACAGATTGGTAGTACGACGCACGCGTGTTACGCTTTATATACACTGCACATGCGTGAAACTCCGCCCACCCCTGACCTTCTTTCTGGTCTATTCCCCGCCCCTTCTCTTTCTGTGCAGTGGGGAGAGTACATGGCAGAGAAAGAGCAAGTGCATGCAGACAGCAGCAGCAACGACAAAAGCCCAAAGCCACGAACGTCCCGATCACGGAGGAGATTTAAGGCATCAAATATGTCCTTTGTAGAGATGGTGGACATCTTGAAGAGGGCAGACTATGATGGGAAGCATGGACCTTACCCAAATCCAAATGTGAGAAAGGCCAAGATCATGACTAAAGTTGTGAAGCGTCTGCGCCGGAATTTTGGGGTACGTCGATCCAAGGATCAACTGAGGAAACGCTGGTCAGAACTGAAATTGAGGGAGCACGATCAGTACAGAAGGATCAGGAGAGTTCTTCAAAAAAGTAAGTTGTTGTCGTGTGTTCCTATTATTATTATTTACTTGCATGCTGCTCCATGTGCTTTTCTTTACTGTTGTACAGTTTAAAATGGCAACTTTCAGGTTCGTGGGCACAGTAATCGTTCGTAGTAAACATTGTTTGTTAGCGCACTAATACAATGTTTTTGGCAGATGCAGGTTAACTACATTTGTTCAGGGCTATTTGAATTAAAATAAGTTGAGTACATTGTTGTCTAGATAGGTTTGTAACTAGAACAAAATGTAAACTTGATTCAGTGTAAGGAGTGGACACTCAACAGCTGTTTACACATCTGGACCCAGGAGCACTAGTGTGGGACACCAGAACAAACTTTTTAGGGTGTCCCACACAGGTGCTACAGTGGATACTAGGGGTGTCTCCATGTTTGAAAATTTTACAAAAAAGGTAAGTATTCCAGCTTTAGAAAGGGAGAGTAAAATGTCTTCAGCTTGGAACTCTGCCCAAAAAGACAATTGTTCGACTACCCAAGCAATGTTTCATATTCCTATTTCTGGACTCAAATATCTATGTGCTAAGTATACCTTTTTTTTATTCACATAGGGGAGACAAAACTCAGGCCATCTGAGGACACCAAGGCCCCACAACCTCCTAAAGAAGGGGAAATACCACCAACACAACCAGAGGATGTGGAGGAAGGAGAGGTTTTGGAAGTTGGCAAAATTGTGACAACAACAGGTGAGTGTCTGAGTATTTGTAATACATGGTGTTTTTTTTTTAGTTTAGGGTGATGTGGATGTTGTGGAAGAAGAAACTCATTTCACAAGTGCAAGTGCACAGATCCTCATCGGGGGGAGATCATGGTACGCAATCGTGATTTACAGAAGATCAAGGAAGACATCAATGATATTGAAAAAAGACTCAAAAACATCATTAATGTTTTAGGCCGAATCTAAAAAAACATCTAAAGTCTTTATTTTTGTTGATATTTTTCACCAATTTTTTAAGTATCTTGAAAGCCAAATTTTGAAGATGCACACAGTGTGTCAACATGTGCTATCTGCCATCACGAGATATCAATATACGTGTTTGGTGGGTGCAACCCCTTCCTCGCAACTAAAGTAGCTGAGAGGAAGGGGTTGCACCACCGAAACACATTCATTGATCCCCCGTGATGTGAGCTAGCACATGTTGACATTAGGCATGGGATCAGGAGGGAAATCCCCATTTTGACTCTCAATTTGTGTGCATCTTCAAAATTTGGCTTTCACAGGGGTGACATCACCCCATCTGATGAAGGCAAGATCAAAACAGTTTGGACATACTAATGTTTGATCTTGCCTTCATTTTTTCAAAGTTAAACTTTGTAAGTTCCTGAGTTGGGTATTGTTTTATGGTTTTAAACATGCGTATTTAACACAAAAAAGGCTATTTGTACTGTCTATACCAAAAATGTCATTCCTAAAATATGTTGGTTTGTTCAAAAACCCTTTTCTAACGCACATGTGAATGTGCACAGAGTAAAATTTTAAGACTCAACAATGTGTGGCTTCTTCTTTCAATGCTCAATAGCAGTTTTTGGAGTAAATTGTTGTTTACAGTGACAATGGGGGTTATTTCCTAAAGGCAAATTGACTTTGCACTACAAGTGCACTTTCAAGTGCACTTGTAGTGCACTTGGAGTGCAAAGTGGATTTTCCTTTAGTAAATAACTCCCAGAGTGCTTTATAATTTGCCACAATCATGCCATTTTCGTGACTCCCAAAAATTCATTCATGGTGCTGAAAATGATGAATCTTTTTATCATTAATGCATTACATACACTAACAACAAAAACAAGGCGTGTGTGTAGCAGACCCACAACATAATATTTTGCAGAAGAAGAGATTGTCACCTCATGTATCAAATAAATTACGTTTGCACTATTGAAGGAAATGGCGATAAAAAAAGGCCATTGGAGAACCTAGGAGACAGCTAAAAGAAACACAAGCAGTAAATCAAATGAAATATGAGTTCAGTTTATACAAAAAATATTTATTTGAGAAAGGTTTCACACATTGTCTGGCGTATCAATGGCCCCCCTACCCACAAAGTACTCGAGATACTTCTGTCTAACTTCGCGGGTGCTTTGGGGGGGCAAGCCAGGACGGCCAGGTTCAAGTGTGGTCAAGGTTGTTGGATTTGGAACAGCGGCCTCAGTCCCAACTGAGGCCACATACTTTATAGCATTTTTCCATAGGAAATTGTGGAGCATGCAACAGGCAAGGACAATATGATTCAGTTTATATTCCGCCATATGGATCGCTGTCAGAAATAGGCGGAACTGGCTGGCCATTATTCCAAAGGCATTTTCAACCACTCTTCTGGCTCTGGCTAGCCGGTAATTAAAAACCCTCTGGTCTGGGGTGAGGGTCCTCATCGGGAATGGCCTCAAAAGATGGTCCCCCAGCGCAAAAGCTTCATCCGCGACGAAGACAAACGGGAGTCCCGCCACATTGTCTTCCGGAGGTGGCAAGCTCAAGCTGCCATTCTGGAGCCGTCTGTAAAACTCCGTCTGGGCAATGACTCCACCATCCGACATCCGGCCATTTTTCCCCACGTCCACATATAGAAACTCGTAAGTCACCGACACCACCGCCAACAACACTATACTATTAAACTCCTTGTAATTATAATAGTATGACCCCGAGTTGGGGGTGGTATGATGTGCATATGTTTCCCATGTATTGCCCCTCCGCAGTTGGGAAAGTCCCACCGCTGGGCAAACTGGGATGCCACAGTCTGCCATTCCTGTGGCGTTGAAGGAAACTGTGGAGTCAAACAAGAAAAAAAAAATTGTAATTTTGCACATAAACATTGCAAGCATATTAAACACAAACATTCTTGGCCAACATCAGTATAACATTTATTTGAAGGAGTATTTAAAGACAAATATATAAAGTACACTTATCAGATTCCTCACCCTCTCTGATGGCTCATTGTAAAAATTATAGGGGGGAGATGATTTGGACAGGTAACCCTCTCCACTTCCATGAGAGCTGAATGCATAAATAATGTGTTTAACTTTGGCCAGCCCCTCCTTACTTACACTCGGCAGCCCACTGGACAGGTAAGAAGAGTCATAATAAAAAAAATATGAAAACACACTGTAAAAATTGAAGCACATTTTTTCATTCTGCATTTACCTTTCAAGATAATAAGAAAACAAAACTTTAAACAGTACCATTTGAAAGTATTCAGGCAGGCCCTTGACTACAAGCTTTGGTTAATTCATCCATAAATATGACCACAAAAGAAGTAGGTATAGTGTGTATGGGTTTGGGCAAAGTCAGCAGATAGTGTCAGGAAGGGCATGCCAGCACCCAAGATGGCTGCCGAAGAAGACGACCTGTTACCTCTGCCTGTCAGGAAGGGCATGCCAGAACCCAAGATGGCTGCCGAAGAAGATGACCTGTTACCTCTGCCCCTGTCAGAATTCCATTGGTGCACACACACCCTGTGACAGCTTTTGACACCCAAACAGGCTACTTAAACTCAGTCAGTTTCCAGACTCAGTGCTGTCTGCTCTACAGCGTTCCCTGTGTATCCTGCAATTACCTACCTGACTTCCGTTCCTGTTGTGACCCGGCTTGCTTCCTGACATTCCTGTTTCCTGCCTGTATCCGACCCCGGCTTGTCCTCTACTCTGCATCTGCCAAACTCCTTCTGCCACTTTGCTGCCAGTCCGCTGACGACCCGGCCTGTAATCTGATTCCGCTTCCGCTTCAGCCTCTGTTCCTGACATGCCCGTTTGTGTATGACCCGGCTTGCCTGTACCTGCCTTCTCTTCAGCCTCGAGGGTGTCACCATCCCTTCTGCTGCATCTGCACTTCTGCCTGTGGGGACCGGTTGTCTACTCACTCCAGCTACCTGCCTACCACTGCTCTGGGATTCCTACAGACACCTCTACAGCCCGGCCGAGTGCTCCGATCCAGCTCCAGGTTCAGTGATCCCGCCAGGCACTCGTGCGACTCTGCATCTCGGTGCTTCCTGTCAGCTCTATCAGGGGCTCCAAGTAAGAGTTGTAAGAGAGGCTGTCCTCTACATATCAGGCTCCATCACCAGGTACGTGACAGTAGCAGACAGCACTGAGTCTGGAAACTGACTGAGTTTAAGTAGCCTGTTTGGGTGTCAAAAGCTGTCACAGGGTGTGTGTGCACCAATGGAATTCTGACAGGGGCAGAGGTAACAGGTCATCTTCTTCGGCAGCCATCTTGGGTGCTGGCATGCCCTTCCTGACAGGCAGAGGTAACAGGTCGTCTTCTTCGGCAGCCATCTTGGGTGCTGGCATGCCCTTCCTGACAGCCTGTTTGGGTGTCAAAAGCTGTCACAGGGTGTGTGTGCACCAATGGAATTCTGACAGGGGCAGAGGTAACAGGTCATCTTCTTCGGCAGCCATCTTGGGTGCTGGCATGCCCTTCCTGACAGGCAGAGGTAACAGGTCATCTTCTTCGGCAGCCATCTTGGGTGCTGGCATGCCCTTCCTGACAGATAGAGGATTGGTATCAGTTGACTTAGCGGTTGGGGGGAGGGTTCCAAATGAGTTTGGGACCCCCCAAAAAAGCCTCAGGCACTCTGCATGAATTTAAGGACACAAATAACATTTGTACACATTTTAGGCAGTGTTTAGGGTAAATTATTACAATGGAGCTGACAAAATACATTTTTAAAAAATTCCAGCATGCATGAGGACAAAGCTAACATTCACAGCAAATCATGGTAATTAGGGAATGATGAAAGAAATACAATACGCTAGCAAAAATTAAATACATATAATGTGATGTTAAAGGAGAAATCTTACCTTAATATAGTCCTTCTGCAGGACCTGAATGATGGCAGAACAGGTCTCTGGAATAATGATCCCCAGAGCCTGGGGGGAGATGCATGTCGAGAACTTGATGTCCTGCAGACTTCTCTCTGTCGCCAAGTACCGCAACGTGGCAACTAGCCTCTGTTCGGGAGTGATGGCTTGCCGCAAGCAGGTGTCCTGCTTGGTAATATAAGGGGACAGCAAAGCCAACAGATGAAAAACGGAGTCTGTCATCCGGAGATAATTCCTGAAATCATCAGGATTATTCTCCTGGATCTCCCGCAACAAAGGCATGTGTGAGAATTGGTCATGCTGGAGCAACCAATTCTTGGTCCATGAACTCCTCCCCACCCTGTTCATGGACTGGGTTGGGTCAAAGTACTAAGAACCCCAACACCAAGCCCCTGCACAGCACGAACTCTACAATGAGTATGTAACCGCAACATGCCTTCAAAACGGTCAGCTAGTCAGAACGAACCAACAGAACGCACTGAAAAACAGAAAGGCCTGAGAAGAGCGAGCTGAAAATCAGAAACAAGCGGACAAGAACACCCTGCAAAATCAAATACATACTATAAAATACGCACTGAAAAACAAATGCGAACTGACTACACGCACTGAAAACCAGATATGAACCCACAAGCACAAACTGAAGAGCAGTAACGATCTGAAAAGCACGAGGCTGAAAAGCATGAATCGTCTCTCACCAAACGTCTACTAACACGAGATTAGCAAAGGGTGGCGCACTGGCTATTAAACTACCCTTTTCTAGTGCCGTCGTACGTGTTGTACGTCCCCGCGTTCTGGACGTCCAGAATTTCCGACAAGATTTGTGTGACCGTGTGTATGCAAGACAAATTCGAGCCAACATCTGTCGGAAAAAATCCATGGATTTTGTTGTCGGAATGTCCGATCGTGTGTACGCGGCATAAGAGTAATAACTTAGTTAAAAAGGCTTTAATATGCTTAAAGGTTCAACTCACAATTTGAGTAGTTTTAATCAGGCAAAGATAGTTCTTTGGGCTGTCCTGGGTTATCCTCCGGTTTTCAGCTGGGCTGCGGTGAAGGGTCAATCCTCGGTCGCTCCGGTGGTGTCCGTGGCTCCGAGGCTGGGAGTTCACACAGCGGGCACGTCAGCAGGTACGTCGGCAGGAATCATCAGGTGCTTGAGAACGGGGGTGTGGCTTAAGCACTAGCGTTCGGAGCATGCATACTCCTTCATCAGGCATGGATACCAGCCATTACTGCCAATCTTTATATAAGAGAAGGTAGGGAGAAGGGGAAGGGGCAGTGTCCAGAACTGCAGAGTGCAGCAGACCAGAGCAGGATTCAAGATGCGGGTCATACACACATCAATTTGGCAATCAATTAATAAAACAAAGTACTTAAAAAAAGGGGGCAAATCTATAGATATCAAATTGCCATCTGTATATGTACACAACATTGAACTAAAAATGATAAATAAATAAGAAAAAATTGGATATAAATGCAGATATTGGTAGAATATAGGAGTAGAAGAAATGAAAATAAAGATAGGTATACATATAAAAAATATATTAAAAAAATGGGAAAATAAACACAAATAAACATAAAAATTATGAATTAAGAATAGGATAATTAGTGAAATGGAGATAGTCATGGAATTAACAGAAATTATCATCAAAAAATAAGGATTAAGATGAAGAAAAATAATATTATTGACTATAATACAAATACAGATCTAAACAGGGGGTTAATTTAAGGCTCTAATATACTCACAGAATAGTGTTGGGACAATCGTATTGATTGACAAGATTCCTTGTCAATTATTTTTTGGAAAATGGTTTTTATTTTTAAAAATAAAATTTTAACTATAAAAGGATAATAATGAAAAAATATATAAAAAAATTATATAAAAAAACATTATTTAGTGGTTTAATTATATAGTGCTTGTTTGTAGGAGGTATATAGGGGATTTTAATTTCTAATTAGATGAGAGCAGGACAATAACACTGATTTGGGGGTATCCACAGGCATCCACACACGTACATGTTTAAGTGTGTGCGTGCACACCCACATATGCTAATGGGAGAACATGGTTTATTTGAGATAGTGACAATCAAAAATACAGGCGTGCACATGCAAAGCAATTTTATGACTGTACATGTTGTATATGTTCATCTCAACACCCATGTTTCCATTGATCAAAATAGTTTGGTAACCCTCGGGTTAAAGGGTATGATGGAAAAAAATTGGAAGAGAGGGTGGGGGACAAAAAAAGGCAAGGAGGCGGTAAACTGAAATAGGGGAGGGTGTCTATTTGCGGGGGATAAGATCATAGGTATAATTGCCAATAGGGTGGATACTTGTGGTAGAAAATGGTGGGGGGGTGGCTGTATTTAGGATGAGTGGGCCTATTGAGTCACGTGTATGCTAATAAATAGAATGAATTTTAATGTCTTTGTTTAGGCCACCCGGCTTTAGACTGTCCAGGGTATAAATCCAGAAAGTTTCTCTCTCGCACAGACACTTAATGCGTTCGGCTCGAGGGAAAACTTATTGTCCTGCTCTCATCTAATTAGAAATGAAAATCCCTTATATACCTCCTACAAACAAGCACTATATAATTAAACCACTAAATAATGTTTTTTTTATATACTTTTTTTTTATATAATTGTTTTATATATTTATTCATTATTATCCTTTTATACTTTAAATTTTATTTTTAAAAATAAAAAAACATTTTTCAAAAAATAATTTTTCAACAGGAATCTTGTCAATCAATGAGATTGTCCCAACGCTATTCTGTGAGTATATTAGAGCCTTAAATTAACCCCCTGTTTAGATCTGTATTTGTATTATAGTCAATAATATTATTTTTCTTCATCTTAATCCTTATTTTTTGATAATTTCTGTTAATTCCATGACTATCTCCATTTCACTAATTATCCTAATCTTAATTCATCATTTTTATGTTTATTTGTTTTTATTTTCCCATTTTTTTAATATATTTTTTTATATATACCTATATTTATTTTAATTTCTTCTACTCCTATATTCTACCAATATCTTGATTTATATCCAATTTTTGCTTATTTATTTATCATTTCTAGTTCTATGTTGTGTACATATACAGATGACAATTTGATATCCATAGACTTGCCCCCTTTTTTTTAAGTACTTTGTTTTATTAATTGATTGCCAAATTGATGTGTGTATGACCTGCATCTTTAATCCAGCGCTGATCTGCTGCACTCTGCAGTTCTGGACACCGTCCCTTCCCCCTACCTTCTCTTATATGAACATTTCCAGTAATGGCTGGTATCCACGCCTGACGAAGGAGTACGCATGCTCCGAACGAGAGCGCTTAAGCCACGCCCCCATTCTCAAGCACCTGTCGATTCCTGCCGACGTACCTGCTGACATGCCCGCTGTGTGAACTCCCAGCCTTGGAGCCACGGACACCACCGGAGCGACCGAGGACTGACCCTTCACCGCAGCCCAGCTGAAAAGGAGGATAACCCAGAACAGCCCAAAGAACTATCTTTGCCTGATTAAAACTACTCAAATGTGAGTTGAACCTTTAAGCATATTAAAGCCTTTTTAACTAAGTTATTACTCTTAGAGCGGTGCTGCTCTTTTCTTCTCTCATTTCTGTAATCTCTACCACCCAATTTTTTCATCTGGCATATCAGCAATCTTTTTATACAGTGCATTCTTCTAAAAGCAGAGGTGCTGCCATATTCCTTCATAATTTATTTTCAATGGAAATCAAAAAAGTCTATAAGGATAAAGAAAGCAGATTTGTTATTGTAAAAGGTACGCTACTTGGTTGCGAACTCACAATTGCTAGCTTATATGCTCCCAATGACTCCTCTGCCTCTTTCTATGCTACCTTTTGAGCTTCTCAACAAGTATAATTGAATTAGAAAAAAGAAATCTGATCATATAGGCACTTTAAATTAAAATTTAGAAAATCTAACAAGGTTTAGCAAGCTGTATAGATGGTGGGTATCCTGGGACAGACTTATGCATCGGCTATAGGCAGACACTAACTGGATTTGTACATTATTTCTTAATAAAATGGGACTCAATGTTCCCATACACATTTTAATTTGGGGATTTCATCAGTAAAATCTGAAGCAGAAAAGATGTACTTCTCTGTTGCCTATGTATGCTGGATCTTTATGCCAGGAGCTGGCAGTAAATCAAGCTTAAAAAATGCTTGCTTTGGCATAAAACTTTGTGCGTTTGCGGGTGTTTAGAGATGTATGCACATTCTGTTGGCTAGAATATTCATTAAAGCAGAACTTCAGTCATTTTTTCAACTTTCCATCTATTGAATTTTCTGCCCTTGTTGCTTTAACTTTGGATAGTAAAACATTTTTCTTTTGCCAGTAAATCCCTTATACAGCCCACTACCTGTTTCTTGTAAAAAGCCTACGCTTATGACATTATGAACAGCTCTATTTCAGCTTGCCAGGAAGGGAGGGGGGATGAGTCATAAGACGGTCAATAAGAGCTGCAGAGCTGGAGGTGCGCCTTTGTCTGTCTGTGTAAATCTACGAAGTGAACAGGCAGCAGCTTCAGCTGCCCACAGTTGAAATGGTTGCAGCCATACTCAGTGGAGAGAGATTTCTGCAGAATATTTGAAAAGTCCAGAATTACAGTATATATAAAATATGCAAAGTGGTTGGAGGGAAGCTTCAGAATGGCAAAAATGAGGCATTTTTATGCTTCTTAATGCTGCTCTATGAATCTAAAAGCCACAATGTGCATGGGCACAGTGGCTAAAATATAGCTGCATTCCGAGGAATGAAAAAAAAATGAAAATGCCAGTAAAAGCAGTGATTTTTTTCCTGCCTGTGTGCATAAGCACCTACTGTGACAAAGTGAACTGCATTGTAAGATATCATGTCTTGCGGATTAGTACAATGTATTTTTCTATCAATTATCTACCATTTTATTTATACTGTAGATCAGTGAGGCAGCCTATATTAGTTGGTATGGACAATGTTTCCTGTTTTTTACGAAGAATGGGGAGGGATACTTTGGCGTTTTGTTTTTCATTTACTATAAGTTTTTTTTAGATACTGTAACTAATAAACATTGTTTTGGGGAGGATACACTTTGTGGTACCTTTTTCCTTTATTCTGTAACTGATATTTTCTGTGCCCGCTTAGAGAAGTGATCCAAAAGCACTTACATATTATATAAGCTACTGGAAGCAAGGAGCAAGTCCATAGATAAACAGCATTTGACAGGGAAAGTTTGAAATTTGACTGTGATGAGGTTGTTTAGGATTTTGTATTTGTATGCAGGTAATAAATACTTCAAAAGAATCGTTAATTTCTTCATTAAATGTAGGCCATAAATAAACTGTGGAGAAACTCCAAGTTATTACAGATTCTCAGAAGTCTGGCCAACTTGGAACTATTATGAGTATGTTAACCAATTCCCCTGTGTCAAACGTACATATACATCCTTGGACAGGAAGGGTGATTCATCTGCAGCAATGACCGAGATATAATTCTTTAGTGCCAGTGATTTGCTAAAAGGTAAAAGTGATCAGAGCGACTATAGATCCTCCCCTCCCACCACTGCTTACTGCCTTCCCGGGGCTCTACCGTCCAATTGGGGAGCCTGGGACAATGCGATCGGCTGTTTCACATGAACTGAGAAGAGAGGAAGCAATGGAAGTTTCCACCCCTCTTTTCTGACATCAAAAACCGAAATCAATCAGGATTTTGTCACTTCTGCTTTCAGTTTGTTGTTTTCAAGCCATCATCGGCTTGTACAAGCTTCTGATTAGGGCTGAAACTAACGTATTATTTTCATAATCGATTAATCGGCCGATTATTGTTTTGATTAATTGATTAAAATCATAAAAAATCTGTAATGTGCCATTTTTTCGTTTATTTAAAAGTAATAATGAAAAAAACTGAGTGTTACACTCAAACTGCAGAATAAAAAATGTTTAACATTAACATTACACAACAAGGATGGGGCATTATTCCTCCCGGGAACACCAATGATGGGGCACCATTCCTCCCGGGAACACCAATGATGGGGTACTATTCATCCAGGGAACATCAATGATGGGGCACTATTCCTCCCGGGAACACCAATGATGGGGCACTATGCCTCCCAGGAACACCAATAATGTGGTACTATTCCTCCCAGAAACCCCAGAACACCAATGATGAGGTACAATTCCTCCCGGGAACACCAATGATGGGGCACTATTCCTACCAGGAACACCAATGATAGGGCACTATTCCTCCTGGGAACACCAATGATGGGGCGCTATTCCTCCCAGGAACACCAATGATGGGGCACTATGCCTCCTGGGAACACCAATGATGGGGTACTATTCCTCTTAGGTATACCAATGATGGGGTACTATTCCTCCCAGGAACACCAATGATGGGGTACTATTCCTCCCAGGAACACCAATGATGGGGAACTATTCCTCTCCCCCTCCAAGGAACACCAATGGGGCACTATCCCCCCCTCCCAGGAAAACCAATGGGGCACTATTCCCCCCTCCCAGGAACACCAATGGGGTACTATTCCCCCCCTCCCAGGAAAACCAATGATGGGGCACTATTTCACCCACCCCCGGAACACCAATGATGGGAATACCAGGAATACTTAGGAGTTAGGATCATTCATGGGGCACGGGTCATAAAAAATTATGTACTGTGTATGTACTGAGTTATTAGCCATTAGCCGCTACCTTTCACAGTGCACAGCTCGGCTCTCCTCACAGCTGCTTCTCACCTCTCTGTTCCCTCGAGGCAGCAGCGGGCGGGGCTGAGAAGATCAGTGGGGAGCTGACATCAGCATGGAGGAGAGGTGAGGAGCAGAGGTGCGGACGTGCCTGGTCACATACGGTGGCTCCTTGTACACAGGAGGACACAGGAGGATTTATTTAACGGACAGACGGGGAGAAAGGTGCGGACCAACTAATCGATAATGAAAATCGTTGACAACGTACACTTTGACCCCCCTTCAAGAGCTTCTGCAGAACTAGACCCCAAACCTCGAGTTTAATATCACTGATCTATTCCTCTTTTATTACCTCTAAAAAAACACAGACACGATCCTATCACCTCCAATGGGAAAGGGAACTAGGAAAACAGCTAGATCCAGAGGACGGGCAGGTCATGACTTTAATGATATCCAAATGCTCAAAGAATGTCCTCTTTTTAGAAAATGCCTACAAGGTACTTTACAGGTGGTCCTACACACCAGCTAGACTGGCACGTTTCATTCCAGCTTACCCCCAATTGTGTTTCCGAGGGTGCTGCCAGGAGGGCACTATGACGCACATCTTGGTGGACCTGTCCGAGGGTACGCAGGTTATGGATAGGAGTTTACTCCCTCCTCCGAAACATACTCCATGCTGACCTCAAAAAAGACCCATACGAAGCACTTCTCTGCAACCCAATCGCAGAACTGCTTCGCCAGGAGCGCCAACTGGCTCTGCATCCAAACTGACGATAACAAGGGCATGGAAGACACAGCTACTAAGTTTTGAGGCAGTTAAAAACCGCATGGACGATATAGTGGTTAATGAAAAGCTGACTGCTGTCCTTTCGGACACTCATGATAAGTTCCTACAGGTATGGCGGCCATGGGTCGAGTATACTAAATCCACCAGATTTGACACCACCCTTCTTCGGATTTAATGCGCTCTTGCTCCCCACCGCGAGGACCCAAGCCCCCCTTTTTTTTTTTCTTTCCTCTCCCCCCTTCTTGACTCCTCCCTTCTTTGCTAATCTCAACCCCTCCTTCTTCTTTAACCCCACTCTCAATACTCTTACTTCTCAGTTTCACCTAAGAATCCATCTGGCCACCGGGCATAGCCATGGATAAGTTGATAAACATGGATAGATACTCAGGACTATTTACAGTTATGCCCCTGTTGAGACATACTCTTCAAGCATTTGTTAAAAATCGGACGTGGTCCTACGGGCATCCCTGAAATCTTAGTGTGTCCAACCACCTTCATGTTTCCAACTTACAAATGTTTTCAGCCTCTGCTATATTTTTATTGTTTTGTTTTTCTTTGATTTACTAGCATACTTATTTTATTTATAAGATGCTAAATTTTATGTTATGTTCATCCATGATGCATTCTCTACAGTGTTAAACTGTGAAATTGCTATGGTTATCAATAAAACTCTTTGTAAAAGAAAATCGTTGACAACGTTTTTCATTATCTATTATTATCGATAATATTGATTAATCATTTCAGCCCTACTTCTGATCAAACTGTTCTCAGTTTGATGAGATGCTTTGGAGGCCAGAGGAGAGATGTGGGGTCACAGGGATAGCATTAAAGTATGTTCTGCATGCATATGGAAACGATGATCGCACTGTAAATGGGAGGTATCGCCGCAAACGTCAGAGTGAGAGCAATCATTTTAGTGCCAGGCCTTCTGGGTAACTTAAAACTGGTAACCTGTAAAGGCTTACAACTTTGGTGATTTTTTAGGTAACGTAGTTGTAGTTTTCACCATTCCAGGGATGAACAACATTTTTTTTATATAATCTTTTTTTTTTATAAATGTTTTCCATTTTACACAACATATACCCATACACAAAAATGTCTTGGATATATTAAGAATACAGTTTACATTTACTTCTTAAATATTATTTCAGACTTATCCACTTTATACTAACTAGAATGTATATAAACAATTATTTTGCAATTCATTTGTATATATGGTTCCGTATTTATAGCCATTATTCCACCATTCACTCTACTCTAATACCGTGTACACACGATTGGAAATTCGGCCAGCAAAAGACCGATGAGAGCTTTTGGTCGGAAAATGCGACCTTGTGTATGCTCCATCGGACTTTTGCTGGCCGAATTTCCGCCAGCAAAAGATTGAGAGCAGGTTCTCAATTTTCCCGACGGAAATTCAGTTCCTGTGTATACAATTCCGACGCGCAAAAAAACACGCAGGCTCAGAATCAAGTACGTAACGGAGCCGCTCAGTCAGGTAAAACGACTGTTCGTAATGGAGATGGCACATTCGTCACACTGCAAATTTTTAAATCTTTCTATGCAGCGCATGCTCTTCTTCTTTATAATGATAGAAGAATGAAGTTGTTTTGCTGCTCATATTCACACAGAATTCTCACAAACTTATTTCTTTATTATTTCTCCTGATCTCCTGACTAATCTTTTTTGTTTTTAAAGCCAGATCTCCATTATAATTTTTTTTTTGTTTATAGTATTTTTTTTTTCATCAAGATCTCCTGTTGTATTTTTTTTTGTTTTTATTATTTTATAGTCATCTCCATATTTTTTTTGTATGTCACGTTTCCACAACACCATTATTATGTTGTATTTGTAAACTTCAAGTAGGTTGCTTGGTGTCCCTTGTTAATTTGACATTGTATTTTTGAAATGTACCTGCCTACTCACCAACAAACTGTCCTATTTGAAGAAAAAGACATCGGCAAGTATTTTCACATAAAAAAATCTCCATTTATTCTGGCTCATAATAACAAAATAAAGAGGGAAGGCAACGCTGGAGAAACAGGTGGAATTTGTAAAGCCTTTGGCCCCCAGGGCAGACATCAACTCTGTGGATAAAAAAATTGGTAGCTTGAGAAGTCCATATAGAAGAGAGCACAATCTGGTCCAGGACTCACAGAGATCAGGAACAGCAGTAGATGACATGTATGTCCCCAGGCTGTGGTACAACAGGCTGCGTCTTCTATCAGACCAGACTGAACCCAGGCAATCACTTTCTTCTCTTTGCTGCAGCCTTCCCTCTACACTTCCCTGCAACCTTTCCTGCAGGCTGTGGCTCTGGAGGGGGACTTGTGGCAGGAGGAGGAGAAGGAGGATGGGCGAGCGTACCTTAGTGGACATCATCGGTCATTTGCCCCCTCAACACCTTGTGAATGGCCTCAAAAAAAATATTTTCACCGTTGAGGCGTTGGCCCTCCTCCATTTTCAGCATATTTGAGGCTAGATAGTAGCCATAGGCCTCTCCAGCCTTGAGGGGGCTTCCAGGGTGTCATTAGCCTCCTTAATGGGGACAAGTGCTGCCTCCTCCACGTTCCTCCCCTTCCTGGGCCTTTTGGTTGGAAGGCGGAGGGGAAGGACCTGGGATTGGGTGAGGCTGGGGCCCGCCACCTCCTGGCTGACACTTACCCCCACCTCCTCCTGTGTGCCACATTCCAGAGCCTCGTCCTGGCTGAGGTCTTCCTGTGTATGAAAAAGGGACATAGTTTTAGTTTTTGGTTCATCAATCACACACAATTTTCAGCACATGACTGTTGCAAATTGAATGTTAATAACCAGAAAAGTCTATAATTCTTACCCCAGCATTTTTCATTCTTGTCCCAATCATTTTTGGCCCCTACTGTCTATTGATATGTAAAACACTTTTTGTTAAATCATTCATTTGTTATCAATAATAACATCTAGTTACCAACAATCATTTTCCCACAAAAAATATGTTTCAATACACTATAACTGGCTCCATCTGGGCTCCTCAATTCCTTCCAGGATGGAAGGCCTGGGTTGGTCCTTGGAAGCCTCAGCTGGGGTTGAGGGAAGGGTGTATGGAAGGGGTCCGGAAGAGTCGAAAGTTATTCCCTGGCTTCAATCTGGTCTTCTAGAAAACGCATCCTGCTGTAGTACCACAGACTGGGTACATACACATCTTCTGCTGCTGCTCCTGACCTCATGGACTTATGGACCTTCTGAAGCTCTATGCGTGCTTCTCAAGCTACCAATTTTCTTATCCACAAACTCGAGGTGTGCGTTGGGGACCCAAGTCTTCACAAATTCCAGCAGTTTCTCCATCGATGCCTTCCTTGCCGGTTTGTTGCGATATAAGGGGTTTTTCACCTCCCACAAATTGCACATATCCCTGTATCTGTCTATGAATTTGCAGAGGAAGTCTGGGTCTTTAAATTGTTTCATTTTTGCTGCAAGACCAAACAAAAGACAAAAACGCTAATATCAGGCTAAACTTTCCTAATCTTATCCCAATATAGGCCTTGATCTAGAATCAGTATAGGCCACTCATGTCCCAAGTTAAAATGTTACCTTCGTTATTAAGTTTGCTTCTTCCGTTCCTCCTTCCTCCGCACACAGAACGTAGGTACGGCACACGCGTGTTAGCTTTATATACACTGCGCATGCGTGAAACTCCACCCGCTTAGCCCGCCCCTGACGTTCTTTTTAGAATATTCCCCGCCCCTTATCTTTCATCGCAGTGGGGGAGAGGAACATGGCGGAGACACAGCAGGTGCATAATAGCAGTAATGAGGAGGAAAGCCCGGAGCCCGAAACATCACGATCCCGGAGGAGGAGATTTAAGGCCTCCAATATGTCCTTTGTAGAGATGGTGGAGATGGTCGACATATTGAAGAGGGCCGACTATGATGGGAAGTATGGACCGTACACCAATCCTAATGAGAGAAAGGCCAAGATCATGACTAAAGTTGTGAAGAGTCTGCGCCGGAGTTTTGGGGTACGACGATCAAATTAAGGGAGCACGATCAGTAGAGTAGGATCAAGAAAGTCAAAGAATAAGAAACCGTGCTAAAAAATGATACAGGAGTCCAATATTACAGTCCTATAATCATGAATGCATAGTCCCAATGTCACTCCGGGTCAAAATTTTCTCCAAGCAAAATAGTGATGGATAAACAAAATCAGCAAAAACACTCCAACTTCAGTTGTGCTTACCAGAAGTAAGTTTATAAGGGCAAGTGGCTTAAACCCAGCCTGGGCCTTTAGATGTATACTCCAGATGGAACAGGAGGGGCGCCCTCATCCCGTGTATTCATAGATATAGTGCAAAAAATATATAAAAATATATATAGTATAATATTGTTTTGACATATACCACACCAAACAAAAAAGGGGGTGACCACCCACAAACACCTTAAATCACGTGTGATCATAAATCATATGCTAAATAGCTAGGCCAGTGGGGTGAGTGTCATGCAATCATGCACACACAAGTGAAAAAACTAGTATATAGGAGATCAAAAGATGAATAAAAAAGAATGTGAAAGCTTACAACGACTTCCAAATCTGCTTACCAGATATAGGGTAAGTAGTCGGCATAAAGGATACTCCAGGTGAAAAAAACTTGTAGAAATGTATAGGAAAATAGAGAAACTTATATCAAGTGATAGACACAATAGTGATACAAGCTGCTTACCAGAGGGCTAACCCTCATATGCAGGTATGTGGAAACACAAGAACCGCCACCAGAGGATAAGTAAGGCAAACCTTTAGGGTTGTCCCCTTACCAGACAGGAAGGACACATAGGCAGATGTAATAGGTTCACAACATCACTTCCAACCGAAATGGTATGTCACGTCTTGTCCTCTCCGTCCAAGCTCAGCGGCATATAAGTAATGGAGAGCCAGATAGTGTAATACTGACTATATCACATTTATTTAGAAACAGAAAAGCACTTACAATAGTCGAATAAAAACAGGCTGAAGGATAAAAGAAACGAAAACGGAGCCGGCCGGCCTCCGGACACACTCCCGTCCTCAATAGCGTAATGTGGTGACGTCAGCACGCCCCTCCCAGACGCGTTTCGTCACACGTTTGACGTTTTCAATGGGGAACGGTTCCCCATTGAAAACGTCAAACGTGTGACGAAACGCGTCTGGGAGGGGCGTGCTGACGTCACCACATTACGCTATTGAGGACGGGAGTGTGTCCGGAGGCCGGCCGGCTCCGTTTTCGTTTCTTTTATCCTTCAGCCTGTTTTTATTCGACTATTGTAAGTGCTTTTCTGTTTCTAAATAAATGTGATATAGTCAGTATTACACTATCTGGCTCTCCATTACTTATATGCCGCTGAGCTTGGACGGAGAGGACAAGACGTGACATACCATTTCGGTTGGAAGTGATGTTGTGAACCTATTACATCTGCCTATGTGTCCTTCCTGTCTGGTAAGGGGACAACCCTAAAGGTTTGCCTTACTTATCCTCTGGTGGCGGTTCTTGTGTTTCCACATACCTGCATATGAGGGTTAGCCCTCTGGTAAGCAGCTTGTATCACTATTGTGTCTATCACTTGATATAAGTTTCTCTATTTTCCTATACATTTCTACAAGTTTTTTTCACCTGGAGTATCCTTTATGCCGACTACTTACCCTATATCTGGTAAGCAGATTTGGAAGTCGTTGTAAGCTTTCACATTCTTTTTTATTCATCTTTTGATCTCCTATATACTAGTTTTTTCACTTGTGTGTGCATGATTGCATGACACTCACCCCACTGGCCTAGCTATTTAGCATATGATTTATGATCACACGTGATTTAAGGTGTTTGTGGGTGGTCACCCCCTTTTTTGTTTGGTGTGGTATATGTCAAAACAATATTATACTATATATATTTTTATATATTTTTTGCACTATATCTATGAATACACGGGATGAGGGCGCCCCTCCTGTTCCATCTGGAGTATACATCTAAAGGCCCAGGCTGGGTTTAAGCCACTCGCCCTTATAAACTTACTTCTGGTAAGCACAACTGAAGTTGGAGTGTTTTTGCTGATTTTGTTTATCCATCACTATTTTGCTTGGAGAAAATTTTGACCCGGAGTGACATTGGGACTATGCATTCATGATTATAGGACTGTAATATTGGACTCCTGTATCATTTTTTAGCGCGGTTTCTTATTCTTTGATTTTTGTATGGTGGACTACACTTGTAACCGCAGCTGGTGTTTAATTCCTGTTTTTATCTACTGAGCGCAGTTTTCCTTTCTACTTTACAAAGGATCAAGAAAGTGCTTCTAAAAAGTATGTAGTTGCCATATGTTACGATTATTATTATTACTTGCATGCTGCACCATGTGCTTTTCTTTACTGTTGGACAGTTTAAATTGGCTACTTTCATGTTCGTGGGCACAGTACTCGGTCGTAGTAAACATTGTTCGTTTGCAAATAAATACGTTTTTGCCAGATACAGGGTTAACTACATTTGGTCATGATAATTTGTATTCAAAGAAGTTTAGGACATTGTTGTCTAGATGTGTTTCAATCTAGAATGAATTACAAACTTGATTCAGTGTAATGTAAGGAGAGGACACTCAGCAGCTGTTTACACATCTGGACTCTGGAGCACTAATGTGGGACACAAGAACAAACTTTTTAGGGTGTCCCACACAGGTACTCCAGTGGATACTTGGGGTGTCTACATGTGTGAAACTTGTCCAAAAAAGGTAAGTATTCCAGCTTTGGTAAGGGAAAAATTAATGTCTTCAGCTTGGAACTCTGCCAAAACAGACAAATGTACCCCACTTCCAAGCAATGTTTCATATTCCTATTTCTGGACTCAAATATCTGTGTGCTAAGCATACCTTTTGTTTCATTCTCATAGTGGAGCAAAGACTCGGAAAATATGAGGACACCAGGGACCCTCCCCACCTCCTGAAGAAGGGGAACAAAGGTCACAACCTGAGGATGTGGAGGAAGGACATGTGGTGGAGATTATCACCACAACAGGTCAGTGTCGGACATCACAGATTCAGGTAATAGATGTATGCCTGCATATTTATAATACATGGTGTGTATTTTATTTTAGGTGATGTTCAGGTTGTGGTACCAAAATCCAGTGATTTTACCAGTGACAGTACACAACAGATGATCCAGGAAATCATGTTTTGTAGTCGTGATTTGGACATTATCAAAGAAAAAACCAAGGAGATTGAACAAAGACTTAAGAACATGATTGATGTACTAGGGAGAATTTAAATCCTAAAAAGATTCCTGGAATTTTTTTTTTTTTTACAATAATTTTATCTAAAGTTTTAATACAGTTTAAAAGCCAAATTTGGAAGATGCACACAGTGTGTCAACATGTGCTATCTGCCATCAGGGGACTTCAATGTACGCATTTTGTGGGTGCAACCCCTTTATACCAAAACTCTAGTAGGTGAGAGGAAGTGGTTGCACCCCCAAAACACGTCCATTGATCCCCCATGATGGGAGATAGCACATGTTGACATTAGGTATGGGATCAGAAAGGAAATCCCCATTTTGACTTAGAATTTGTGTGCATCTTCTAAATTGGACTTTTACATGAGTGACTTCACCCCATCTGATGAAGGCAAGATCAAGACCTTTTTTACACTTTGTAAGTTCCAGAGTTGTGTATGTTATGTTTGTAAACATACCTGTTTCTGTATTTTTTCAGAAATTTCAAGGTAAAACTTTGAAAAAAAAAATGTGGGTTTTTTACCACCAAATGTTTTTTAAAACGCACATGTAAATGTGCACAGAGTAAAAGTTTTTATACTCAACAATGTGTGGCTTCTTTCATTTTTTTTTTTTTTTTTTTTTGAGTTTCAAAATAAATTTATTGAGGTATTATAACAATACATAAAAAAAATGTAACATTTTGCTCATCAGGTACATAGAAAGTTTCAAAGACAAAAAAACGAGAAGTATACACAAAACAAAGCTTATATTCCTTTATATGGTAGTACTCTAAGGTCTCTGCACCCCCCACCGCCAGCACCCCATCCGGGATCTTGCTGTACAGGAGGTAGAAAAGTCCAGACAACCAGAGCATGAATTGAAGAGAGAAAAACAGAGGAAAAAGTTTTCGTTTCATTATGGGCAATTAATAATGCATTTGTGACATGAAGAACCAGAATGAGAGCATTACCATAAAAACAACAATCTGGGTTGTAATCTCAGGGCGGGTCGAATAAAGATCAGTCGCAGGAACTAGAGTACCTCATAAGAGAGAATCTGAGAGAACAAGGGGAACCTTTCCCAAGAACAACCCATTGATAATCTAAAGGAGGTCCTGTTAATACCGAGAGCCAGATAAGAGAAGTATCAAGAAGTTCAGTGAAGGAAAGGAAGAGAAGAGAAAGGGGGAAAAAAGAGAATAGGTAAAGTACGTATGACAGAGGTTGGGGGATAGGAGGTGCACAGGAGGCTATCACAAGAGGGTATCTGAGGACCACCCTGGGAAAGAATCGAACCTATGTTTTACGATTCAGAGTTACAGGGAGATCCCCACCTGGGAAGCCCAAGGTTCCCATATGATTTTGAATTTATCCAAAGTGTCCAGGATGGTATTGGAAATCTTTTCTTGCATCATTATCCAAGTAATTTTTTGTTTAGCTAAACGAAAGGACACTGTCGGAGATTTCCAAGACCGGGTAATAGTCATTTTGGCTCCAAGGAGGATAAATCGGATCAGAGTCTGGTTAGGCTTAGAGGTTTTAGGGATTAGACAGGTAAGTAAGGCAATAGTTGGGTCTTGCTTAATCGCAAAGCCAATGGTTCCGCGAATGAGGGAGAAAATCTTATTTCAAAACATTCTGATTCTAGAACACTCCCATAAAATATGTAGAAGAGTGCCTATGTGGTTCCATCCTCTAAAACAGAGAGGTGATGTTTGAGGATAGTATTTGGCAAGACGAGAAGGTACCAAATACCAGTGTGTTAAAGTTTTGAGGCTAGCCTCAGTCAGGGACGTGTTTAGTATACCTTTAAAAGAACGGGCAAAATTGGAATGCCATAGGTCCAGATCCCAGCTGAGGTCAAGATCACGCTCCCAGCTCAACATGTAGGTTGTTTACTCCGATGGTTCAACTATAGATGAGTATATGAGAGAAATACCTCCTCTCGTGTCCACGGCCAAGGAACACCACTGTTCATAGGGAGTTACTGAGAGTGGGATTCCACTGCTCTTCCATAAAGGTTTCAGAAAATGTGATATTTGGTAGAACCTAAATTTTTCAGAGGGGGGCATATCAAGTTTTGAGGTACAGTATGGTAAATCGAGGGGTCCATTAGAATTAAAGAAATGACCAATTCTGTATAGGCCTTTGTCTAGCCACCATTTGAAAGCCTGGATATCTAGGCCTGGGGGGAACCTGGGGTTACGGAAGATGTGGGCAAGTGGTTGCCAGGTGGAGGTTAGGGGTCTCATCTTATGTAGGGAAGCACATAACGTCATTGAGTGGGATAATGTAGGAGCAAGTATAGGGGGGCGTCTTTTAAGTAGGTTCCAAAGCAAGAAATCTAAGGTATAATTAGGGACAGCTTCTCATTCTATGTTCACCCAGTCTGGTTTAGGCCCTTTAAGATAAATTATGGAGAACTGGCTAAGCTGCGCTGCCTGATAGTACCACCACAGGTTAGGTAGGCCTAGGCCTCCTTTCATTCTGGGTCTAAAAAGAACATCTTTAGAGAATCGGTGTCCCTTTTTGTCCCATATAAAGCGGATGATGGCGGCTTGTAAGTGTTGAATGTGTGATTTGGGGACTGGAATAGGGAGGGAGCGGAAAAGGTACAATATTCTGGGAAGAAGGGTCATTTTAACAGCGTTCACTTTGCCTAGCCAGGATAGTTTATATAGGGACCATTGATTCAGGTCTTCAGTGAGTCTTTTGAACATGGGGGGTAATTAAATTTGAACAATTGATCAATGCTGGGTGTGAGATTAATGCCTAAATTGGGGAATGGAAGCTTCTTCTTTCAATGATCAATACCATTTTTTGTGTTAAGTTGGTGTTTACAGTGACAATGGGTGTTATTTAATAATGGAAAAACCACTTGGCATTACAAGTGCACTAGGAGAACATAGGAGACAGCAAAAATAAACCCAAGCAGTAAATGAAAATCAAGATTTGATCTGATAAAATAGAAAATTTATTCAAAATGGGAATGGCCTCATCACGTGATCACCCAGACCGAATGCCTCATCTGCGACGAAGACAAATGCCAGTCCTTCCATGTTCTCCTCCAGAGGTGGCAATCCCAAGCCACCACTCTCGAGATGTCAGTAGAACTCGGTCAGGGCAAAGACTCCACCATCCGACATCCGGCCATTCCTCCCCACGTCCACATATAAAAAAATCATATGTTGCCGACACCATCGCCATCAACACAATACTATTAAACCCTTTGTAGTTATAATAGTATGACCCCGAATGGGGTGGTGGGACGATGTGGACGTTCTTCCCATTGATTGCCCCTCTGCAGTTAGGAAAGTCCCAACGCTGGGCAAACTGGGATGCCGCAGTCTGCCATTCCTGTGGCGTTGAAGGAAACTGTGGAGTCAAACAAGAACAAAAAATTAGTCATTTTGCACATAAACATTGCAAGCAGATTAGACACAAACATTCTTGGCCAACATCAGTATAACATTTATTTTAAGGAGTATTTAAAGGCTAAAATATAAGGCCCACTTATCAGATTCCTCACCCCCTCTGATGATCCCCAGAGCCTGGGGAGAGATGCCTGTCGAGAACTTGAGGTCCTGTAGACTTCTCCCAGTCGCCAAGTATCACAACATGGCGACTAGCCTCTGCTCAGGAGTGATGGCTTGCCGCATGCTGATATAAGGGGACAGCAAAGCCAAAAAACGGTGTAAAATGGGGTCCATCATCCAGAGATAATTCCTGAAATCCTCAGGGTTATTCTACTGGTTCTCCCTCAACAAAGGCATATGAGAGAATTGGTCACGCTGGAGCAACCAATTCTTGGTCCATGAACTCCTCCTCGCCCTGTTCATGGACTGGGCTTGGGTCAAAGTAAAAAACCCAACACCAAGCCCCCGCACAGCACGAACTCTACAACGAGTACGTACCCGCAACATGGCTTCAAAACGGTCGGCTGGTCAGAACGAACTAAACAGAACGCACTGAAGAACAGCAAGGCCTGTGAAGAGCAAGCTGAAAATCAGTAACGAGTGGACAAGAACGCACTGAAAAATAGATACAAACTGACTTCAGGCACTGAAAAGCAGATACAAACCCACAAGCACAAACTGAACAGCAGTAAAACGATCTGAAAAAGCATGAGTCTGAAACCGCAAATCGTCTCTCACCAAACTTCTACTAACACGAGATAAACATGAGATTAGCAGAAGGAGCCCAAAGGGTGGCGCGCTGGCTACTGAACTTCCCTTTTCTACTCCCATCGTACGTGTTGTACGTCACTGCGTTCTGGACGGTCCGACTTTGGTGTGACTGTGTGTAAGCAAGACAAGCTTAAGCGGAATTCCGTCGGAAAAACCATCATAGCTTTTTCTGAAGAGAATTCCAATCGTGTGTACGCGGCATTACATTTACACAAAGCAAAAAAAAAAAAAAAAAAGGGGGAGGGTGGAAAGAAAGGGGCACTGTATGATTTTTTTTACAGATAATTTAATAAGATTGCTGAGGTTCTAAACTCTTCCCATTTTTGCCAATTTTTTAAGGTTTGTTCCTTAAGACCTAGTTCTACCACTGTCATCAATTCCAGTAACTGCATCTCGCTTATCTCGCATACCCATTGCTCAATTTAGGATCTATCGTTTTCTTCCATTTTCGAGCTATAAAACCGTGCTGCTGTTAGCATGAATCTCAAGATATCTTTTCTTATATTCTTCATAGATCAGGGGATCATTGACAAAACTGAAACTAATATGTCTGGCTGTACATATACTCCTGTAATGGCATGATACACATCATAGACTTTTGACCAAAATGTCTGGACCCCTGGACAATAATACCATATATGTGACATTGTACCTTTTGCATTTAAGCATCTCCAACATACCTTTTCATTTTCCCTATTTTTTTTATGCATATCTATACCATCTTGCTAAGATTTTATAATTCCTTTCCTGATGTCTATTTGATATAGATAATTTATGTGTAAGTAGGATCGCTCTTTCCCATTTTGATCTAGGGATGGTCATCTTGAGTTCTTTCTCCCATTTAAATTATAGCAAATTTCTGTTCCTTTTTTTTTGGAATCGAGTGTTTATATAATATAGATGGTTCATGTATTGGTCTTTGTTCTTGTAATAATAATTGTTCAAATTCTGTTAGATCTAATAAAGATTTATCTATCAAAGACTGGGTATAAGTTTGAAGTTGTTAATACTGCATCCATTTGGTCTTATTTTCCAAACCCAAGGATTCCAATGGGGGGAGCCTATTCTCTATCAGGGTCTGAACCACTGTCACATGTGATCTCTTTAATGGAGAGTTTAGGCCTCTAGCGTTAAAGGAGCAAATTTTAACAGAGCCCATAATAAGGAAGAAAAAAAAAACTCAGACCTTACACACACACACGTATCCACCTATACTAACAACCCACTAAATTACTTCTTTGAGTCTACGCTTACATAAATAGGGATATGGAGAGACCTTCTTCAGATAGGCCTGACCAAAACATGTATAAGTAGAACTATACAGTGGGGACGGAAAGTATTCAGACCCCCTTAAATTTTTCTCTCTTTGTTATATTGCAGCCATTTGCTAAAATCATTTAAGTTCATTTTTTTCCTCATTAATGTACACACAGCACCCAATATTGACAGAAAAACACAGAATTGTTGACATTTTTGCAGATTTATAAAAAAAGAAAAACTGAAATATCGCATGGTCCTAAGTATTCAGACCCTTTGCTCAGTATTTAGTAGAAGCACCCTTTTGATCTAATACAGCCATGAGTCTTTTTGGGAAAGATGCTACAAGTTTTTCACACCTGGATTTGGGGATCCTCTGCTATTCCTCCTTGCAGATCCTCTCCAGTTCTGTCAGGTTGGATTGTAAACGTTGGTGGACAGCCATTTTTAGGTCTCTCCAGAGATGCTCAATTGGGTTTAAGTCAGGGCTCTGGCTAGGCCATTCAAGAACAGTCACAGAGTTGTTGTGAAGCCACTCCTTCATTATTTTAGCTGTGTGCTTAGGGTCATTGTCTTGTTGGAAGGTAAACCTTCAGCCCAGTCTGAGGTCCTGAGCACTCTGAAGAAGGTTTTCATCCAGGATATCTCTGTACTTGGTCGCATTCATCTTTCCCTCGATTGCAACCAGTCGTCATGTCCCTGCACCATGCTTTACTGATGGGACTGTATTGGACAGGTGATGAGCAGGGCCTGGTTTTCTCCACACATACCGCTTAGAATTAAGGCCAAAAAGTTCTATCTTGGTCTCATCAGACCAGAGAATCTTATTTCTCACCATCTTGGAGTCCTTCAGGTGTTTTTTAGCAAACTCCATGTGGGCTTTTATGTGTCTTGCACTGAGGAGAGGCTTCCGTTGGGTCACTCTGCCATAAAGGCCCGACTTGTGGAGGGGTGCAGTAATGGTTGACTTTCTACAACTTTTTCCATTTCCCGACTGCATCTCTGGAGTCTCAGCCACAGTGTTCTTTGGGTTCTTCTTTACCTCTCTCACCAAGGCTCTTCTCCCCCTGATAGCTCAGTTTGGCCAGCTCTAGGAAGGGTTCTGGTCATCCCAAACGTCTTCCATTTAAGGATTATGGAGGCCACTGTGCTCTTAGGAACCTTAAGTGCAGCAGACTTTTTTTTGTAACCATGGCTAGATCTGTGCCTTGCCACAATTCTGTCTCTGAGCTCTTCAGGCATGATTCTCATTTTCTCTGACATGCACTGTGAGCTGTAGGGTTTTATATAGACAGGTGTGTGGCTTTCCTAATCAAGTCCAATCAGTATAATCAAACACAGCTGGACTCAAATGAAGGTGTAGAACCATCTCAAGGATGATCAGAAGAAATGGACAGCACCTGAGTTAAATATATGAGTGTCACAGCAAAGGGTCTGAATACTTAGGACCATGTGATATTTCCATTTTCCTTTTTTAATAAATCTGCAAAAATGTCACCAATTTTGTGTTTTTCTGTCAATATTGGGTGCTGTGTGTACATTAATGAGGAAAAAATGAACTTAAATGATTTTAGCAAATGGCTGCAATATAAAAAAAGAGTAAAAAATTTAAGGGGGTCTGGATACTTTCCATCCCCACTGTATATCCTATCCCATTATAAATGAATTTCCAGTCTATTCATGTGCATATATAAGAGGAACGAGAAATTTTAGGGAAATACAGGGAAGGAAAAGGAGAGAAAGAAAGGGAGAGAAGAGAACAAGAGAGGGAGAGAAGAAGAAAAAGGGGGGCCTATAAAGGGGATAAACAAACATAGATATAATAATAATCACAATATTTGATCACAATGAAGTGCTAAATGCACATAACTATAATCTATACAATCTTTTAAGTATTCTAAGGGATGCCCCCTCCATTCATATACTGTGTTGTAACAAAACATTTAAAAAAAAAAAGGAGACTCTTAGAGAAAGTGAACAAACATAAATATGATAATAAATTACAATAATCAATCACAATAAAGTTCAAGGTGCACATAACTATTAGCCATACAATCTTTTAAGTATTCTGAGGGATGCCCCCCCCCCCCCGTTCATATACAGAAGGGGACATTCCCCATGCCAAATTGTGTTGTAACAAAACATTGTTAAAAGGAGAAAAAAAAAGAAAAAAAAGAAAGAAAGGGAGCTATAGAGGGAGTGAACAAACATAAATATGAGGGGCAAAACCAGGCATAGATCTGTCCCGGGTTGATCCCAATCACTGTGAGGTGCTGAAGTGCACATAGTTATTATTCATATAACCTTATTAAATATTTTATGGGATGTCTCCCCCTGTACTTATACAGGAGGGGACATCCCCAATAACACTCTAATTGTGTGTAACAAAACATTATAAAAATAATTCAAGAAATCTGGAAGGTCTTCAATGTCCTGGAATATAACCTTTTGTCCCTTAAGATGAACTATAATATGAAAAGGAAAACCCCATCTATATAATATCTCTTTTTCTCTAAGCACTGTAATGTTGGTTTCAAGTCCTCCAGACCCGTTGCTTCTGGTAGACCTCTGACCCTAATATTGTTATGTCTACTTCTGTTCTCAAGATCATCAATGACAGCAATTAGAAAGTTTAGGTATTGATCCTGTTCCTGTTTTTTCTCTTCAGATTGGGCAATTTTTTGTTCAATGACTGTTATCTTAGATTCCGCAATCTCCATTTTATTTTGCGTGTCGGCTAAAGATGATTACATAGATTGTAATTCAGTTTTATATGAAGTTTCAAGCCTATAAACATATTTATCCATATCTTCTCTCCTCAGTAATGACTGTATATATACCTGCATATCACAGGAACCCCCTTCTGGTCTCTCAGTATCCACAATAGCTTTCTGCATATTTAAGGGGGAACTAGTGCTAGAACATTCGAACTCTGTTACACCAGTAGGGGATGATAAATTCAGTTCTGTTACCAAAGAGGTTTCCTGTTGAGCTTGTATCTGTAATTGCTGGAAAAACTCCTTAATGTCAGTTTTTTGTGTGAGTTGAGGTTTGGGGGTGTTTTTAACTGTGCCCCCAGCAGAGCCCCTCTTAGCTTTTTGTGAATGTGTTCCTTTAGATGGCATTTTACAGTCCTGATAACTTATAAAAATAAAGGGTCTCACCTTGGTTTTTACAGTATTGAGCTTATATATGCAGACCTCGCTTGTGACACTGTTAAAGCTGTTATTCTCCTGTCTGGGGGACAGTGAGCTAACCCAGGGGCTGGAGAATCCTGTTGAGACCAGGAATAGGCCTGTTTAGCAGGGAACTGCAAGGCAAAGTAAGCCTAGGAGCCAGGAGACTTGTCATTTTCTGTTGCGTGAGTTTACTGGAGAAGAACCCCTCTGTGGGAAATCCTGTGTATAAACTTTTATTTTGTTCCTTTTAATAAAAATGGGCTGCCATGCCCTTAAACCTGATAACTGACTGCTGTGGACTCTCTGGAAAAACGCATCTACAACCGAGCTAAACACCCCAATGTCACAGCCCGTTATATGCTTCCCGCCACTGGATGTCACACATCTTGCCAGGAGCCTGAGTTCTAAGGCACCGAAAGTACTGTGTGTTTTGCTAAAAGCAAAGCGGGTTCAGTGAGGCATAGAGGGACATTGAGCCCCGTCTATGATGTTCCTCTCGGCATTCCTCCCGCGTTTCCTCATTGAAGTCTCACGGTGAGCCGCTGCAAGTCTCGCAATAACGGCTACGAGTCTTTGCTCACCTTCATTCTCCAATGGCACAACGCCCCCCACTGGCGTCTCTGCAAACTGTTGCTGAAAACCTCCCCCTCTTCTCCCGAGAGCCACCTCGCAAAAATAGGTAGGGATAGTGGAAGTAAATGCAGCTACATGCCTGGGTGTAGAGGAGCTTCCTCATTGCGTGGCCATCTTGGTTGGTCTCTCTGCCCCCACAATTTTAAAGTATGACATGTTAGGTATCTATTTACTCGGCATAACTTCATCTTAAATATTTTACAAAAATTGGGTACTATATTGTGTTCACTAAAACTCATTAAATTATGTTTTTTGCTGAAAATTTGGTTTGATAAACTTTTGCGCAAATATTGTGCAACATAAAACATTGCAACAACCATTTTATTCTACAGGGTCTCTGCTTTGGGGGTTCTAAGTAATTTCTAGCAAAAAAATGCTGATTTTTACATATATGGGAGAAATGTCAGAATTCACCTGGACTGGAAATGGTATAACTAAAAGGCAAAGTTTTTTTGGATAGAGTAAGGGAGGATTATAACCACTGTCAGTTTTCTTTTTTTTTTATTGCGGTCTTTGTCTCATTAGGGAGATTTCCCTTCACTTCCTGTCTCATTGCCAAAACCGGAAGTAGGAAGAATTCCCTACAAAATAAAGTAATCCTTGGTTGTCTACAGGGTCAACAGAACAAATGTCCACATTAAAAGATTTCCCCTCTTGTTCTGGCGATAATCTCAAAACATTTATTTTCTCTCACTTTGATCATAATGGTAAACAGGACAAGCAGAGAGGTGAATCTGCCTAATGAGGATGCAGACAATAAAAAACTGTGTTCTAATTCCTCTCCCCTTAAATTCAAAACTAAAAAAAAATGTCTTTATTTATACTTTTACAGTTACAATCTTTGGACTCAAAGCACCAAAAAAAGGCATATGCCTCAATATTTTTCAATGACACAAAAGGATATCAAAAAGCAGATTTAACAGAGATGTATCCTATGAGCAGTGTACAGATATTGGAGGTTTGATGGCCTGTGTTAATGGTTACAAAATTATTCTATAACCCCAAAAGATTATGGTAATCCTAGGGAACAAGATTGGCAGTAATTTGTATATTCTGACTGAATAATTCTTCTTTATGGGAGTGAATTTTTTTAAAACAAAAATCCACAAGGACAACATTTGCCAGTAGTACTGTCCTGGGACAGTGTTGCTTCTACACTTGAGGCTAAAGCATTCATGCTTAGACAGAAAAGGCATGTGTGATCACATCTTTGAAGACAGGAGTAAAAAATGCTATTTGGAATCTATTGAAAGCTTAAAATTCATCTGCCATATTTTACTGTTGATACTTTTCTTGGTCAGAATGTAATGGATTAGCCTTTTGCAGAATATAGGAGGGCACGGAGTCACATTGGCTGCTTTAAGGGATTAGTTAATTAGCTCATGTTAATTCTGTTTCTGGTTACAGGTGTATTGTTAGAGTAATATGAGCAGGAGGGAGGAACCTCCTCTTCTACTGTATATAAGACTTGCATTTTGGTTCTAATAAAAGAGTCCATGTTCAGCAACTAAACAAGTATTGTCTTGTTTTGTGCTTGTGATCGGTTGGAATAATTGATATCTATATTTAGACTGGGAGGAAGAGGTATATGATGAAAGCACTGAGAGGAGCCTTGGTGATGCACTGCCCAAGAAGCACTAACAGCCCTGGTGGAGTGCCCTTTAATATGAAAAGGAGGAATTTTTCTCTTTAAACCATAAGCTTGAACAATCACTTGACAAATCTATTTAGAAATAGTCCATTTCGACGCTGCCTGTCCTCTCTTAGGACCATCTGGCAACAAAAACAAAACATCTGTTTTACGAATCTGAGCGGTTACTTTCAAATAGACCTTGACCGCTCTCACCACATCAAGAAAATGTAGTGACCTCTCTTCCACAGAACGAGGTTCTGGAAAAAAATAAGGCAGAACAATATCCCAGTTTAAATGAAAACCTGACACTACCTTCGATAGGAATTTAGGATGAGGCCGTAATACAACCTTATCCTTATGAATAATCAAATATGGCTCTTTATAAGAAAGAGCAGCCAACTCTGATACTCTTCTTGCAGAAGATATGGCAATCAAGAAAATGATTTTCCTTGTCAAGAGGACTAAGGGAATATCTCATATTGGCTCAAAAGGGCTGTTTTTGTAATGCCGACAGGACTAAATTTAAGTCCCAAGGGTTCAGGGGTGGCCTAACTGGAGGATTAATCTGTGTAACCCCCTGAATAAAGTTACGAACCAGAGAGTGAGAAGCAAGTGGTCATTGAAAAAACACTGATAAGGCCGACACCTGGCTTTTGATAGTACTCCGGGCCAGCTTAATTTCTAATTCCATCTGTAGGAATTCAAGGATCCTACCTATGAAATATTTCCTGGGGGGCCAACCCCTGGATTCACACCAGGAGACATATGCCTTCCAGACTCTATAGTATATGACTCTGGAGGCCGGCTTCCTAGCATTAACCAAAGTAGAAACTACTGAAGCTGACAGACCACGGTCTTTCAGAATGTGGGTCTCAATAGCCAAACCGTTAAATTTAGCATTTGTAAGGTAGGATGGAATACCGGACCTTGTGAGAGAAGGTCTGGTCAAAGTGGTAGGGTCCAAGGGATCTTTAGGATCTCGGCAAACCAAGATCTCCTGGGCCACGCTGGGGCCACAAGAATCACCTCCTTCCCTTCTTGCTTGATCCTGCGAAGAAGGCACAGAAGCAGCAGAACAGGAGGGAACGCATAGATCAGTGAAAACTGATCCCATGGAAAAACCAAGGCATCTGTTCCATATGCCAACGGATCCCTTGTCCTTGACACAAAGTTATCGATCTTGTTGTTGAACCTGGACGCAAACAGATCCACGTCCGGAACTCCCCATCTTTGACATATTGACAGAAAGATGTCGGGGTGAAGGGACCATTCTCCCGGAAACAATTGTTGGCGACTCAAGTAGTCTGCCTGCCAATTCTCTAATCCTGGAATGAAAATTGCTGCTAGGCAAGGAATGTTGTTTTCTGCCCAAGATAGAATATGATTCACCTCTCTCTGGGCTGCACGACTTCTCGTGCCACCTTGGTGATTGATATAGGCCACTGCTGTGGCATTGTCGGATTGAATCCTGACAGGACAATTCTGTAGTCTGAGCGTCCAGGCCTCTAGGCGTGTTGTGGAAATTTTATGAAGATGTATTTTAATATGTATTGTCATAAGAGTCTCCCAGTGTTAGTTCTCTCGCAGCCCGCTCTAAAGAGCTAACTGGGGCAGACTGACGCTGGTTGAGATCCGTTAGTAGAAAGCTGCTTGGGAATGTAGAGAAGTGTTTGTGGAGTGGAGGCATGTCCGCCAGCTAAGGGCTCCTGTGCGATACACAGAACGATCGTCTGGTGGGGGTGTGTTCGCTCTGCAAAGACATTATCGGTTTAACAAGTGTGCACTCGTGTCACCCCTGTATGCCTGATCAACATATTTGTGGCCCCATGAGTGTACACCTGCAGATAATCTCTTGTCCACAAAGACAGTAGAATAGTCGGGGTATGTGTTGTTCTCTGGAACAACGCAGAATAAGGATTCCTATCAGCGGAAATACGGGAGTCTTTTCGGTTGTTATGGTCAGAGACGGAGTCCATGTTTGAAAGCCATGTGGCTTCTAAAAACATGCATGCACCCTGTCTCTGCTCAGACACGCCCATGAGACTCCTGTAGTCATCGTTTATTGGTTGTTGTATTAGTTGTTGTATTTCCTGTGTTAAAAGTCATGTCCTGTGATGTCATTTTGTATTCAGGAAGCGATTGGCTGTTGTAGCCATCGCTTCCTGTTTGTCATAGCTTTTGTGATGTTGGAAATAAAAGCAAGAGGGACTGCTCAGAAAGGCAGTGATGCAGATGGAGCTCAGAATGTAAGAATGATGGTGGTGTCTGTTTTACTTGGGGATGCAAGGGAAATGGAAGGATAGGTAAGGTACATTATATCATTAGACGGAATGTGTGCCTAGGAGCACAGGAGATATGGCTGTGTGCATAGCGTACAGCCAAATTTCCAGGACAGGCATACTGCCTGAATCTCTAGAATATTGATGGGCAAGGTCCTCTCTGATTTGGACCATTTCCCTTGGACAGACACATCTTCCAGGACTGCTCCCCAGCTCAGAAGGCTGGCATCTGTTGTTACTACCTTCCAGGTGACTGGTAGAAAGGATTTTCCTTTTTGAAGATTCCTGGATATCAACCACCAATTGAGGACTGACGCACTTCGGGGGATAAACGCATTGGGAACTTCAGAGCTTGGACCTTCTTGTTCCAAGTTGAGAGAATACTGTTTTGCAGCAGTCTTGAATGAAACTGCGCATAAGGAATGGCCTCGAAAGAAGCCACCATCTTCCCCAATAACTTCATGCAAAGTCGAATAGAAGGACTCTTCTTTGTTTTGACCAATTGAACCAGTTCCTTTATGGAACCGATCCTTTCCTGGGGCAAAAACACCAAAAATCTTTTGAACTGTATCTATGATCAGCCCCAAGTACTGCAATCTCCTTGATGGTTTTAAGGAGGATTTCTCTAGGTTGAGAATCCAACCTAGGTACTCTAGGTAGCTGACTAGGCTAGCATTGTTATATCTTGAGCCCTTAAAGTGGAAGTAAACCCTCCTATCGTTTTCAGCCAAGGAAGCGGCCATCTTGGCCTCTGTTTAATCTACAACTGCCATGATGCTGCACATGTGATCAGTTATGACACCCGCCATTGGATGGTTTGACAGTTTGGTTGAGAGCCCAACCAATGGGAGTGTTACATTTCCGGCACGTGCCGGAAAGGTAACTGTTTTATGGATGGGTTTACTTCCGCTTTAACCTGGCTAAAGGAGGAGCCAGGACCTTTGTAAACACTTGAGGTGCAGTAGCTAGACCGAACGGCAGAGCTACAAACTGAAAATGAAGATCTTCTACCTCGAAGCATAGGAATTTCTGGTGAGTGGTGAAAATTGGCACATGGAGATAAGCATCCTTGATGTCGATTGACGCCAGAAATTTTCCCCCTTGTAGGATGGAGACTACTGATCGGATTGACTCCATGCGAAAGGAACGGATATTCAAAAACTGGTTTAGATCTTTGAGATCTAAAATGGGTCTGACACCCCGTTTGGTTTTGGTACCGTGAAAAGGTTTGAATAAAAATCTAATCCTTCCAAGGGGACCACCGATATCACTCTTTGAAACAGAGATGATCCAAAGCTAGAAAGAGACTTCTTTTTCACTGGATCTCTAGGAACAAGGAGATGGGAATTCTCTGAACTCTAGTTTGTAACCTAGAGAAATTGACAAAGCCACCCATCTGCCTTGACATTGTCCCTGCCAGACCCTTGAAAACTGTAGAAGCCTTCCCCCCACTCAAGTGAGCAGGAGCGCCCCTTCATAAGGAGGCTTTAGTATTTTGTTTTGTGGGTTTCCTCCCCCGGGTACTCTTTTGGCCCTGCGACTGAACCTGAGTTTTAGCTCTTGAACCTGACGGTGGAGGCCATTGCAACTGCCTGGAGGCTGATGCCCCTGGCACTGGAGAAGAAGCACGTTTAACCACTTCAGCTCCGGACCATTTGGCTGGTCAAAGACTAGAGGACTTTTTACAATTTGGCACTGTGCTGCTTTAATGTTAATTGTGCGGTCATGCAATGTTGTACCCAAACACAATTTGCGTCCTTTTGTTCACACAAATAGAGCTTTCTTTTGATGGTATTTGATTGCCTCTGCGATTTTTATTTTTTGCGATATAAACGGAAAAGGACTAAAAATGTTGAAAAAAAAAGATATTTTCTAATTTTTGTTAAAAGAAAAATCCAATAAAGTTAATTTTAATTATACATTTAGGCCAAAATGTATTCAGCCACATGTCTTTGGTAAAAAAAAATGTCAATAAGCCTATATTTATTGGTTTGCGCAAAAGTTATAGAGTCTACAAACTAGGGTACATTTTCTTTTAGTTTATGACTGCCTATCTCATTTCTTGAGGTGCTAAAATGGCAGGACAGTACAAACCCCCCCCCCCCAATTACCCCATTTTGTAGACACCCTAAGGAAATTGCTAAGGGGCATGTTGAGCCCATTGAATAGTTTATATGTTATATGTGGAATTGCACCCCAAAATACATTTTGCTGCTTCTCCTAAGTACGGGGATACCACATGTGTGGGTTTTTTTGAGAGCCTAGCCGCGTACACGGCCCCGAAAAAGAAGCACCGCCTCCAGGATTTCTAAGGGCGTAAGTTTTTTATTTCACTTCTCAATACCTATCACAGTTTTGGAGGCCATAAAATGCCAGGATGGCACAAAACCCAGCCAAATGACCCCACTTTGGAAAGTAGACACCCCAAGCTAATTGCTGAGAGGCATGTTGAGTCCATGGAATATTTTATATTTTGCCACAAGTTGCGGGAAAATGACAAACTTTTTTTTTGCACAAAGTTGTCACTAAATGATATATTGCTCAAACATTTCATGGGCATATGTGGAATTACACCCCAAAATACATTTTGCTGCTTCTACCGAGTATGGGAATACCACATGTGTGGGACTTTTTGGGAGCCTAGCCGCATACGGGGCCCCGAAAATAATCACCGCCTTCAGGATTTCTAAGGGCGTAAATTTTTAATTTCACTTCTCACTACCTATCACAGTTTTGAAGGCCATAAAACGCCAATATGGCACAAAACCCAGCCAAATGACCCCGCTTTGGAAAGTAGACACCCCAAGCTATTTGCTGAGAGGCATGTTGAGTCCATGGAATATTTTATATTTTGCCACAAGTTGCGAGAAAATGACAAACTTTTTTTTTTTTTGCACAAAGTTGTCACTAAATGATATATTGCTCAAACATGTCATGGGCATATGTGGAATTCCACCCCAAAATACATTCTGCTGCTTCTCCCGAGTACGGGGATACCACATGTGTGGGACTTTTTGGGAGCCTAGGCGCGTACGGGGCACCGAAAACCAATCACCGCCTTCAGGATTTCTAAGGGCGTAAATTTTTGATTTCACTCCTCACTACCTATCACAGTTTTGAAGGCCATAAAAGGCCAAGATGGCACAAACCCCCCCAAATAACCACATTTTGGAAAGTAGGCACCCCAAGCTATTTGCCGAGAGGCATGGTGAGTATTTTGCAGCTCTCATTTGTTTTTGAAAATGAAGAAAAGAACATTTTTTTTTTCTTTTTTCAATTTTCAAAACTTTGTGACAAAAAGCAAGATCTGCAAAATACTCACCATACCTCTCAGCAAATAGCTTGGGGTGTCTACTTTCCAAAATGGGGTCATTTAGGGGGGGGGGGGTTGTGCCATCTGGGCATTCCATGGCCTCCGAAATTGTGATAGGAAGTGAGGAGTGAAATAAAAAATTTACACCCTTAGAGAATCTGAAGGCGGTGCTTGGTTTCCGGGGTCCCGTACGCGGCTAGGCTCCCAAAAAGTCTCACGCATATGGTATCCCGTACTCAGGAGAAGCAACTGAATGTATTTTGGGGTGTAATTTCACATATTCCCATGGCATGTTTGAGCAATATATCATTTAGTGACAACTTTGTGCAAAAAAAAAAAAAATTGTCTTTTTCCCGCAACTTTTGTCACAATATAAAATATTCCATGGACTCGACATGCCTCTCAGCAAATAGATTGGGGTATCTACTTTCCAAAATGGGGTCATTTAGGGGGGTTTTGAATTGTCCTGGCATTTTATGCACAACATTTAGAAGCTTATGTCACACATCACCCGCTCTTCTAACCACTTGAAGACAAAGCCCTTTCTGACACTTTTTGTTTACATGAAAAAAAATTTTTTTTTTGCAAGAAAATTACTTTGAACCCCGACAGACGCTTGCGTTCGCCTTTGCGCGAGAGCAGGGGGGGACAGGGATGATTTTTTTTTTTAATGATTTATTTTGCTTTTTTATTTTATTTTTAAACTGTTCCTTTCATTTATATATATTTTTTTATCATTTCTATTGTTATCTCAGGGAATGTAAATATCCCCTATGATAGCAATAGGTAGTGACAAGTACTCTTTTTTGTTTAAATTCTTTATTTTCTGACAGTCATATGTCACATGCCACTTGAAACATTTCTTTTTAAACATCATATCAACATATGCATATTCTTTCTATCGTAGTATAGCTTTTCCACTCGTTTCCTTACCAATTGATTCTAAGTCTCTTCTATTCCAAGGGCAAAACATATAATTCCCCCTTTTTCATTTCCCCTAACCCCATTACCCCCCCCCACCCCACCAGTACAAAAAAAAACAAAAAAAAAAAAAACGTAATTTACCCCACCCCCCCAAGGGGGGGGGAGGGGGGAACCCCTCTCCTCAGGTCCATTCGGTCTTATCTGTCCCCCTTCTCCTGTTCTCTAATTCTATACTCTATTAGGGGAGACCAAGTCCTCCGATATTTCTCATCTTGTTCTTTCAGCATCATCGTCAAATTTTCCATTTGTTGAATTTCTGTGATTCTGGCCCACCACTGAAATTTAGTCGGGGGGACTGTACTCTTCCACAGAGCCGGGATACACGCCCTTGCGGCGGTGAGAAGGTGTTTAAGCAGAGACTTCCTATATTTTTCCTATATAGGTAGTGACAAGTACTCTTTTTTGAAAAAATTGGGGTCTATTAGGCCCTAGATCTCTCCTCTGCCCTCAAAGCATCTGACCACACAAAGATCGGTGTGATAAAATGCTTTCCCAATTTCCCTATGATGCTGTTGCTCGTAGCTTTCGGTTTCTTATTCCATAGAGATGATTGGAGCTGTTCTGGTCTCTGATCAGCTCTATGGTCAGCTGGCGGAACCACCGGCTGCATTCTCAGGTTCCCTGTTGGGACAGGAGAGCCAGAGAAAACCATGGAAGACAGTGGGGGGGGGGGGGGGGGCTAATTAGCTGATAAGATTGCTTTTACATGAAAGCTGACCGCTGGCTGAAAAAAATGATACCAAGATGATACCTAAACCCACAGGCATCATTCTGGTATAACCACTCAAAGTCCAGCAACATACCAGTACGTTGCTGGTCCTTGTTGGGCATATATTGTAATATTTTTTTTCATGCAGCCTGTGGGCTGAACGAAAAAAAGAGATTGATCGGTGGGTATGTCCACCATTAGAATACCTCCCTTCATCCACCCACTTCTAATGATGGGCATACATGCACCATTTTGTTTTTACCGGGGTGGTGAAATCACCTCCTACAGCGCTGGAGTCATGGCTTTATGTATCATGGGAGCAAACGCTGTTGCTGTCAAGATAAATAAATCCGCGCTGCAGCCGAATGGCGTACCTGCTAAGCAAATGATGGTTCACAATAAAACAAAGTAACATTACAGTATAACAGTAAATTACAGTATAACAGTAATGCCTTGTACACACGATCGGACATTGATCGGACATTCCGACAACAAAATCCATCTGATTTTTTCCGACAGATTTTGGGCCAAACTTGTCTTGCATACACACGGTCGCACAAAGTTGTCGGAAAATCCGATTGTTCTGAACGCGGTGACGTAAAACACGTTAGTCGGGAGTATAAACGGGGTAGTAGCCAATAGCTTTTGTCTCTTAATTTATTCTGAGCTTGTGTGGCACTTTGTGCGTCGGATTTGTGTACACACGATCGGAATTTAAACGATTGGATTTTGTTGTAGGAACATTTTATATCCTGCTCTCAAACTTTGTGTGTCGGAAATCCTGATGGAAAAAGTCAGATAGAGCCCACACACGATCGGAATTTCCAACAACACAATCCGATTGCACTTTTGAAATCTGAAAATTTCTGAAAATCTGAAAATCCGACCGTGTGTACAGGGCATAGGACTTACCATACCTGCAAAGTAAATACAAAAAAAATAGTAAAAAATAAAACATTTTTTAACGCAACCTGTGTCTAAAATATATATATGCCGAAGCATGGGGGCATGCGCCCCAAAAGTTAGGAGCAAATCGCTCCTCCACCCCTGCTGCCCCCATGCTTCGGCATATATGCTCTTTTTTTAACTGTGGTGGTGAAATCACCTCCGACAGCGCTGGAGTCACGGCTTTATGTATCGTGGGAGCAAACGCTGTTGCTGTCAAGATAAATAAATCCGCACTGCAGCTGAATGGCGTACCTGAAAACAAAAAAATGGTTAACAAGAAAACACAGTAAACAGTAAAGTATAAAAAAAATACATACCTGAAAAGCAAATATGATAAAACATAATAACAATAAAACATTGCAGAATAGAATACAGTAAAAAAGAGCAAAACAGTAGAGAGAGAATAGAGAGAGAACAATAAAACAACAAATATTTTAGTTTTTTTTGTTTTATATTTTTTTGTTTTTTTTATTCTTTAGTTTTTTTTTTACACTTTTATTTGTAACTGTAACTGTAACGATTCGGGTCTCTCAAAATGCGATGGCATCTTGGGAGACCCTGTTAAAGTGTGCCTAGTCTGTGCAATGCTGTACCCTACGCTAAAACTCCACTAGTGTATGGTAGCGTTCAAAACATTCACCAATGCAAAGACCAGGATTGTCAGGACAGGAGGGACAAAAATAGCTGGTGTCACGCCTATATCCGCGCTTTCTACAGACACAACATTTTCTTTGGGGGGCTCGTTGGGTAGGGGTACTCGGGAGGACATAAGGAAAATGCCTCTCATGCAGCCGGCTTTCTGCATTTGGATTGGGAAGGTGAGGTGGAGCACCGTCTGGAAACAGAAGGGTTCTGACGATCTCTTCCTGGAATTTAAGGAAGGATCTAGTCCGTCCTAAAGCTCTGTATAGCACATGAGCGTTCAGCAAAGCCAATTGAAATAAATAAACAGACACTTTTTTGTACCAGCGTCTGGCCTTACGGGCAACTAGGTACGGCGCCAACAACTGGTCGTTGAGGTCCACCCCTCCCATATTCGTGGACACAGAGGGGTTTCTCCACAACACCAGTCGCCGTAGTAAATTTGGACCGTCGTGTCTGCATGAAGGGAGGTAAGAACGAAAACATTCTTATTATCCCTCCACTTCATAGCGAGCAAGTTATTACACTTCAAGCAGGCTCTCTCCCCCAGCCTAAGACGGGAATCTACAAGCCGCTGGGGAAAGCCCCGTCGATTAGATCGCACGGTGCTCCAATCTGATGATCAAACAAGTGACTAAAAAGTGGCATGCTCGTGTAATAATTGTCCACATACAAATGGTACCCCTTTCCGAATAAGGGTGACACCAAGTCCCACACAATCTTGCCAGCGCTTCCTATGTAGTCAGCGCAGTTTGTCGGCTCTACGTGACTATCTCTTCCCTCGTAAACCATAAAACTACATGTATAGCCTGTGGCCCTGTCACAGAGCTTATACATCTTGACCCCGTATCTGGCACGCTTGCTGGGAAAAACCTGTTTGAATGACAAGCAGCCAGAAAACTTAATCAGGGACTCATCAACGCAGACAACTTGATGGGGAGTAAACAAGTCTGCAAAACTTTGGTTGAAGTGGTTTACGAGGGCCGAATTTTGTAGAGTCGATCGTATCCAGGGTCTCCACGAGGATGACAGAGTTCATTGTTGTTGAAGTGCATGAACCGCAAGATCTGCTCGTATCGTGCCCTGGCCATGGAAGCAGAGAATACGGGCATATAGTAAATTGGGTCAGTGGACCAATATGATCGCAACATACTCATTTTAACTATGCCCATGTCAAGGGATAGGCCCAGAAAGGTCTTAAATTCGGAAACCGTAATTGGTTTCCAATGTCTGGCAAGGGAGGACAGGGGATTAGTGGTGATGAATTGTCTAGCATACAAATTACTTTGGTCGACAATAGATCTATAGAGATCTTCGGTGAAAAACAGTGAATAAAAATCAAGTGACATAAAATCAACTGTTTCCACCTGAATGCCGGGTTGGCCAGTGAATGGGGGAAGTACGGGTGCTGCAGAAGTGGTGGGCTCCCAATTAGTATTGGCGAATGCTGCAGGAAGGACACTATGGGCACGATGGGCCTGTCTTTGTCTTCTTCTTGGTGGCAGCGGGACACTACTTGTGCTTGCCACCTCCCCAGCTTGAACTGCACTTATGGGACTCACCACATTACCAAGTATTACTGCAGTACTGGATGTACGACCAGGGTGTACTAGGCCGCTGGTGCTTGCCAGTTCACCAGAAGGAATAGCGGCGCTAGTACTTCTCTGCTCCATATGAGAGCCCTGTGGTTCTTGCACCTCAACAGCAGAAGAAGATCGGGGTCTGGTACACCTGACCTTGGCAGGGACCACAACTCCGTTGGCAGAGCTATCTGTCACGGAGCCGCTGCTGTCTACAGGATCGTATTCTGAGCCTGAATCTGACAGATGAGTGACTTCCTCTTCACTATCTGTCATGCTCAGAAACGTGTAGGCCTCTTCACTACTGTACCTTCGATTTGCCATTTTGGGCTCTAAATTTACTGGTACAGTAGTGAGACTCACAGGTAAAAAAGCTTCTAGACTGTCAGCAAATGCTACCAAAAAAACTGTTAGCGATCAGGGATCAGGCCTGACTCTGTGAATGCTGCAGTTATGTGTGTTTAGTGTTTTGTAAGTGACAGTGATCGAATCCGGTCTTCCCGACGGACTTCCGTCGGACTTTCAGAATGAACGGACTTTCCCACACACGGACAAGTCCGGTCATTTTGGTCGACCACGCCCCCTAAAACGTCACAGTCCCAGCATGCCCAGGGACTGTGACATCATATGGGGGCGGGGTCTCCGCCTATATAAGTCACAACGGAGCCCTCAGAGACCAGTCCAGCCGGAGAGAGCGTTGTGTCAACATCTGGGGAAGAGAAGAGAAGCCCAGAAGCCCGGACCTCCGCTGGCAATAGAGCTACCTGAAGACAGCGGAGGGGCCAGCCGAAGACCTGGAACACCGGGAGAAGAGGCCGGAGAGAGCGTCATGTCAACATCTGGAAAAGAGAAGACAAGAAGTCCGGACCTCCGCTGGCAATAGAGCTACCTGAAGACAGCAGGAGGGGCCGGCCGAAGAACCAACCGGACGCCGGGAGAAGAGGAACCGGAGGGACCCCCGAAGACGGAAGAAGACCCCCCGGAGCTGTTTAATAAATTATTTTAAAAACCTGTGTTGTGTTTTATTATTGACACTTTTTACCTAGGTGAATGGGTAGGGGTACCATGTACCCCATACTCATTCACATAGGGTGGGGGGGCCGGGATCTGGGGGCCCTCTTATTATAGGGGGCTCCCGGATTCCGATAAGCCCCCCGCCCGCAGACCCCGACAACCAACGGCCAGGGTTGTCGGGAAGAGGCCCTTGTCCTCATCAACATGGGGACAAGGTGCTTTGTGGTGGGGGGGCACCGCAAGGCGCCCCCTCCCCCAAAGCACCCCCCATGTTGAGGGCATGCGGCCTGGTACGGTTCAGGAGGGGGGGCGCTCACTCGTCCCCACCCCCTTTCCTGACCGGCCGGGCTGCGTGCTCGGATCGGGGTCTGGTATGGATTTTGGGGAGACCCCCACGCCGGTTTTTCGGCGTAGGGGGTTCCCCTTAAAGTTCCATACCAGACCTAAGGGCCTGGGATGCCCCCCCGCGCTCGCCGCAATGGGAAAATTTGTTTTTCCTATTGCAGCGAGCGCGAGATGCAGTAACCTGCTCCTCCGTCGTATCTGGTCCGTCGGACCAGCATACAGACGAACGGGCTTTCCGTCAGGAACTGAGTCCGGCGGAGTTACGACGTAAGATTTGAAGCAAGTTTCAAATCTAAAGTACGTCGGATTTCCGGCCAAAATGGTCCGTCGGAAGTCCGATGGAGACCACACACGGTCGGATTGTCCGTCGGACTTTGGCAGGTGAAAAGTCCGACTGTGTGTACGCCCCATAAAACCTAACTTATATCACCCTCCGGGCGATCAGGGGGTTAAACCATTATTAGGTAATAAACGGCGGGTGACCTGACACTATAAAAAACAAACTAACTAAACAGCGTCACCCGTAACGTTATACGGTGATCACTGGTGAAAGGGTTAACTAGGGGGCAATCAGGGGGTTAAAACCTTTATTAGGTAGTATATGGGGATACCGGACGCTAAAAAAAGCTGACGGTGAACCTAAATACTTACCTGGCTAACTAGCGTCACCTGTGACACTAATACGGCGATCAGAAAAAAGATTGCTTAGTGACACTGGCGACAGGGGGTTATCAAGGGGTTAAACCTTTATTAGGGGGGTTAGGGGGGTACCCTAGACCTAAAGGGGCCTACCATTAACTGCCCTAACACTTATAACAGTCACAAATGACACCAATGCAGTAATCAATAAAAAAATAAAAACTGCTATTGGTGTGACTGTGACAGGGGGTGCAGAGGGGGGTGATTGGGGGGTGATTTGTGTGCCTGCGTGTTCTACTGTATGTGTAGTGTTGGTGCAGACTTACTTGATGTTTTCTCTCATCGGCGCTGGAATGAAAAGATCGACACGAGGAGAGATGACATCACTTCCTCTGCTTCCGTAATATAAACAGAAGCAGAGGAAGTGATGTCATCTCTCCTCGTGTCGGTCTTTTCATTCCAGCGCCGATGAGAGAAAACATCAAGTAAGTCTGCACCAACACTACACATACAGTAGAACACGCAGGCATTCCGTTCGTCAGGAGCATCGCGAGGGGGTGGCCATGAATCGTGGCCTCCCCCTCAGCACCGATCGCTCCTGTAACAAATCTGACCGCCGCAGACACCGGGGGGGCAGGGATGTACAGGTATGCCCTTATGCCTTTCCGTGCTATTCTGCCTACGTACATCAGTGTGCCGCGGTCGGCAATTGGTTAAAAGAAAAATGCTTAAACTTCTTCTTAACCGGTAAAAGGGAACTTTTCCCATTAGAAATTCTTTGGATATACTTATCCAGATCGTCTCCAAATAACCGTTCACCATGAAATGGGAAACTAGCCAAGTGCTTTTTGCATGGCGCTTCGGCTGACCAATTTTTCAACCATAGGATTGATAGCAAGAGCCGTGAGGCCTGGAGAATAGAATCTTTCATAGCGTCTACTGTAAAACACAAAGCTTCTGATATACCAGCCAAATCCTGGGCCTGCTGATCAGGAATAACCTTGAGTACCTCTATAAACTGGTCCTTTAAGGACTAAGACACTCCGATCGCTTCCAGCACAGGCTGAATGACTGAATCTGCGAGCAAAATATAGTTTTTAAAAAGGAATTCCAACTTCTTACCTGTTGGATCCTTTAGCATATAAGCATTGTCTACTGGACAAGTCAGGTTTTTGTTTACAGAGGATATAGCAGCGTCAATTGCTGGAATTCCCCAATTCTTATAGAACTCTTCCTCCATAGGATAAAGTATTGAAAACTTTTTTGGAGGGCAAAACTGTTTATCTGGGTGCTCCCACTCAGAATGCATTAGCTTTCTTGGCCATGAATAGATAGGAAAGGCATGAACAGATTGGGGAGGCTTTAGTGAACCCAAACCAGAGGTCGACTGACTGCGTTACTGGCAGTAAAAATGTGGAGCGGACCAATTCAGTGAGAGATTGTACCAACAATCTTTCCTACGAACCTGATCCTTCCATATTAGGTTCTTCGGAAGAGGAGACATCAGCCTCTTCCTGGTCCTTTGAGAGAAATTTGTCATCTCTCGCTCCTTGTTCCTTAGCATGAGGATCCTGAGCAATGGACGGGGACCTGCTACGCTTAGTCCCACTCTGAGATGCGATTAAAGCATCAATTTTTTGCTCCAAACTTAAAATGGTTGAAGAAAAAACTCCTTAGTAATATACAAAGGGGCTGCAGTGTTAAGAGCAGCTGCAACACTTGCCCCTCCTGATGGCTCACTCTGACCAGCCATATTACTCTCAGGGGAGGATGCCATCTTTTTTGAGATGGTTCTAGGCTGCCGTGTGACTATAGTCATTCTAGAGCCCTTTTTTGATATGTTTTTAACCCCCCTTCCGACCATAGCCAGATGCACAAAGCAGAGGTACTACCAGAAGGAATGCATCCACTGCTTGAGCAATAGTGCAGCTTTGCTGCTGCTATTAATGCTCAGCCTGATGCAGTAGTAAATGTGTCAAAAGGAATGCCTGTGTTACCAAAAACCTCTTGCATGCCACCTTTGCTCTTGTGTCCCTCCGCAGCTTGCAACAGCAGCAATGGTGCTTTTTAAAACACACCTTCCTGCGCTGGGCGTTTGAGAACGCCACGCTAAACCCCGGCCCCGTCATCTATGGCCCTTCCTCTTTCTGAAAATCTTTAAAAAAACAGTTTTTCCCGCGCGAGCACGGGCTCCGATCCTATGGGATCAGCAGGGAGAGAGACAGTGATGGCAAAGAAGGGGCCTGGAAGCCGCCGAGCGGGGTGCCATTCACGCCCCCCCTTTTTTTAAGCGTTCCTTCCCTAAGAAGAGGGGAAGAAAAAAACAGCACAGGGGGCATCTGGTGGGGAGGTAAACCCCCCCCCCCCCCAGACTTACCGGAGGTCTGCTGCCAGCCGGAGGAAGAGAAAACTGCTGTTTCCTGGACACATCGTGAGCTCTCTGAGAAGCAAGAGACAGCGAGTGCTCTATACAGCCCCAGTGGTGACAGATAGGCATGACAACATTTACTAAATTAACCACTTGCTTACTGGGCACTTAAACCCCCCTCCTGTCCAGACCAATTTTCAGCTTTTAGCGCTGTCGCACTTTGAATGACAATTGTGTGGTCATACAACACTGACTAAAGACTAAATTTTATATTTTTTTATATTTTGTTATAAAATTTTGCAAACAGGTAATTTTTCTCCTTCATTAATGTACACTGATGAGGCGACACTGATGGGCACCGATAGGTGGCAGTAATGGGTGACAGTGATGGGCACTGATGGGTGGCAGTGATGGGCACTGATTGCTTACACTGATGGCAGCACTGCTAGGTGGCACTGTTGGCACCACTGGTGGGCATTGATAGGTGGCACTTGTGGGCATTGATAGGTGGCACTTGTGGACATTGATAGGTGGCACTTGAGGGCACTGTGGGCACTGGCAGGTGGCAATGGCAGGTGACACTGGCAGACACAGATGAGGCATATGTGCCTCCTTCCTCTTCGGGACCGATGTCCCTTTAACATAAGCCGGTGATCGGCTTTTTTTTCTCCTCACGCTGTCAGTATACCGAGCTTTTGTTTACATCATGTGATCAGCTATCATTGGCTGACAGCTGATAACATGGTAAGGGGCCGGGACCGGCCCCTTAATCGGATCTGTGATCATCCGAGTCTCCGTGACTCGGTGATCACAGCGCGCGCACCTGCAGGGTGCGTGTGCACAGGGGAGGACGTCCCATGACGGCCTCCCGGAAATTGAGGTCCGCGCTGTGGCCGTCATTCAGCTATGGCCCAGACCTAAAGTGATTAAAGGAGACATTCATAAGAAAAATCTTTAAAAATTTCTTAGAAAACTCCACTTACCTTTCCCGCCGCAGGGTTTTCTGTGGTAAACCAACAGACCCAATCTTCACCCTTCACGGTGGGTTCCTCGAGGAAACCCACAATCCTGGACCTGTAATAGCACTACCACCAGTAAAACCTTATGGCCTTAATACCAAAAAATACTGGATCCCGGGGTCCAGCTCTCTAAAAGAGAAGCTTTACGGGCAAGACCTCGTTTCTTTGGATACGAGCCCCGGGTACCATTCAATTTGGCCAATAAGACACTTTGAATGGATCCGGCTGCATGGCTAACCCCAGCAAGGATTGCTCCAGTGGAGCTCAGAACAGCACATCTTTATTCGTGATCAACACCTTAGACACTGGCGAAAAAACGGAGGTACTCCCAGTAGTGGGAGGGGTTATATAGGGCGTGCCAGTGTCCATCACCTGAAGGTGGCCTATAACCCACATAGTAACTACTATGGCTCTGTGTCCCGTGATTTACGATAAGAAAATACGAAGGTGCAAAGGTGTGATTTCTGCTCTGTCATGGTCAAAGGGTAAAGTAAAAAAGATAGCTGTATGGGACATGGTATAGGCTCAGGCAGAATCACATCAATGGTAAATTTGTTAATGACTATTCATTTCGCTGTGTGGATGCATGATCACCAATATACTGTATGATGTTGTCTCACTGTTAAGTTCAAAGAAGTTCACTCCAGCACATTTTTGTCTGAAAGGATGTGCGCTTACCTGTTGGTGTGCTTCTTCTAAATGACAAGGCAAAACAAGCACACTTGTATGCTTGTGGGTCTAGCAAGTTGCTGCCATGTTTTGTTTTTTTCAATAAAACACTGTTTTCACCTTTATTTCCTCATATTTTGCAGCTAAGTGGTGCTGATCTCCTGTATCCTCTGATCTCCTCCAACCTCTTTCAGCCACCTACTTTACACATGTACTTGATGTAGCATTGCCTGCATTGTTCTAGACTGGCTTTGTCATTGTGACATTGGTGTACTCAGGGCTTTTTTCTCAGAATCCCCCTAGCTCTCCTCTCATCACAAATCCCCCCAGCTCTCCTCTCTGTACAAATCCCCCCCTCCAGCTCTCCTCCCTGTGCAAATCCCCCCAGCTCTCCTCTCTGTACAAATCCCCCCAGCTCTCCTCTCATCACAAATCCCCCCCTGCTCTCTTCTCATCACAAACCCCCCCTCCCCAGTTCTCCTCTCATCACAAATCCCCCCCAGCTCTCCTCTCATCACAAATCCCCCCCAGCTCTCCTCTCATCACATATCCCCCCAGCTCTCTTCTCATCACAAATCCCCCCCCCAGCTCTCCTCTCTGCTGATCACACAAACACACACACACTTTCCCAGGTTTCCTCTCTGCACACATTTCCCCAATTTCTCCTCTGTGTACAATGCTCTCCGCTCTGCTAAATACCACACACACACACATTCCCTCTCTGCACTTTTCCCCCCTGCCCCACACACTTTCACAGTGCACTCCTCTTTGTATGAACTTAATCTCTCCCGAAAGCTCTCCCCCATTTTCATTCACAGTGACAGGTCCCACACCTCTTTCGCTGTCACTGCTCTCTGTGGTATGTGCAGGCTTTTTTTTCTGCACAGTACAGTGGATTGGAGAGCTCTCCCTACTGTAGCACAGAGCTGATGAGGTGTTTCAGGGCTCCTCGGCTCCATGCTACAAAGGCTGAGTAGCAGTGGCAAGTGGGGACGGAAGCTTTCTCCTGAATCACTGCAGCAGCTGGAGGTTGGGACCTGAAGCACTAACCAGTGATCGAGGGCAGCAGCCCTTAATGCGCAGCACTAGCACAGAGAAGTGATCGAGGGCAGCAGCCCTTAGTGCGCAGCACTAGCACAGAGAAGCCAGTACAGGAAGTGCGCTGTGCAGAAAACTTCCTGTACTGGCTTCAGTATTAAATGACAGGCTGGAGAGCAGAGGGCTGCCAAAGGTTCCAGAACACAGTTCCGGCTGAAAAAAAGCCCTGGGTGTACCATACCTGCACAATGTGCATGGCCACTTGTAGTCTTTACCAGGGTGACTGGTGAAATTTATTCTATTTCAATTTCGAAGCTAAAATGAGAACTTTAACAAATGATTTTATAATTTGTCAGTATGTCTATATTTATTCAGCTTAGCTAAATCATGAAGGCAATACAGTAGGGGTTTGGACTAGACTATTTTTAGGCAAAATTTGGTGTGTAGCCTTTATTGTAATGTTAAATCAAATGAAAAAAAAAACACTTCTCCTTTAAGTTTCAGGTAACATTAAAAACAAAATAGCCAGGAAATTCAGGAAGTATGCAAGTGTCTTTCTTCTGATTTAGCAGGAGGCCCAAGTAAGACCCTCACCAAACAACAAGGAACTGGCTTAGTACAATATGGACTTGAACTAAAGCCAATTGAGAAAGCTTTTGGCAAGCCTTGGGGGCCACCAACGTGTGGTGCTGTTAATATTTGTAGAGAAGCACAGATTCCATGAGACATAGGCATAGAAGCTGGAATCACCACATTAGGAAATAAGAAAGCCAAACTACCAGCATTCCTTGGAGCTCCCCCTGACATAAGACTAGGAACTGAAGGACCTAAACTACATGAATCATAAACAATTCAGCTATTGTGATAAATGATATAGGAGTATGTTAGCAGGATAAATGCATAGCTCCCAAATGTCCCTGATTTCGAGGGATCATCCCTGATTTGGAACAAAGTCCCTCTGTTCCTCTTTCCTCCTCATTCATCCCTTATGGTCTGATCTATATAGTTGTATATAAAATGCACTATTTATCTTTCAAAAAGTGCTTCACAGTGCTAAACCTTTCATACAAATTCTAAATGGCTGCATTTGTAAATTTCAAAAACCAGTATAAACAAATAGTAGTGGTTAAAAAAAAGCACTTGTGGGTTTAACTAATAATTTTTGTATAATTCGCTTTTAACGGGGCGTGGCGGGGGTGTCCCATGCCTACATATATCTGCTAATAGGTGTCCCTCGCTCTCATCTCAAAAAAGTTGGGAGGCATGTAAATGGCCATAGCAAATTAGAACAGGCTAGCTTAGATGCCTTGTGTCACAAGTGAAGTGGGTTTTCCTCAGTCTAAGGAACATTTTTACCAGGTACCCCTGCACCGGGTGGAAATATCAGCGCCTGCAATTTACTTTATTTTTTTTGCTTTCGCTTTGTAAATTAGTTGCTAACATTAGGATGTATTGTAAAATATCAAGTGTTAAAATGCCTGAAATATTTTTGTGGTTAATAAAGTGGTATTATACAGTGCAGCAAGTGATAACAACAACTGATACGACAATATTTAAAATGGTATTAAAGCTCCATGTTGTTTTGTTTTTTAAATAACAAACTTAGTTTACTTACCTGCTCTGTGCAGTGGTTTTTCACAGAGCAGCTCCAATCCTCTTCTTTGGGGTCCCCCGCCGGTGCTCCTCCCCCTCGAGCAGTGCCCCCAGAGAAAGCCGATTGTCCTGGGGACACCTCTGTGTGTGTTCGCTCCTGAGCTGTTGCTCTATGTGTCCATAAGACACAAAGCTGTGGCTCGGCCTGCCCCCACTCTCTCCTCATTGGCTCACTGGCTGTGATTGACAGTAGTGGGAGCCAATAGGTTCCCGCTGCTGTTTCAACCAACGAGGAGGGAGAGTCTCGGGACAACCAAGGCTATCGTGAACATCACTGGATCGGAGGGAGCGCAAGTAAGGACTGGGGGGCTGGGGGGGGGGAGCGCTGCACACAGAGGGTTCTTTACCTTCATGCATAGAATGCATGAAGGTAAAAAATCTTCAGCCTTTAGAACGACTTTAACCACTTCAGCTCTGGAAGTTTTACCCCCCTTCCTGACCAGGCCATTTTTTGCTTTTTGACACTGCGTTACTTTAACCGCTTGCCACCCGCCGGCCGTCATATGACGGCCAGGCGGTGCGGCTCTCTATCTGGGCAGGCTTCATATGACATCTGTCCATTTAAACAGGGAATGCACATGATTGTGTGTGCGCATGCCTGTACCTTCGGTGGCGGCTTGTCACGGAGACACCGTTCGCCACTAAGGGGGGTGAACAGCCATTGGGCATGGCTGTTTACCACGTGATCGGCCGTGATGAATACAGAGATCAGTGTTAAAAAATATACACTGTCACTGTACTAATGACACTGGCTTGGAAGGGGTTAACATCTAGAGTGATTAAAGGGTTAAATTTGTGCCTAACCAGTGTTTATGTGTGTACTGTAAGCTACTTTTACTAAGGGATGTGCCGTTTTTTATTCCCTGTTTTTCAGGAAAACAAAAACCAGCACATCCCCGCTGACAGGACAGAGCTCTGTATTGTTTACATTGACAAAGCTCTGTCCTGTCTTCCTCCTTGCTGATCAGTGGGTGCTGGCGGTCAATCAGTGGCCGGCGCCCGCTGATCAGCTTGTGCTGTCACTAATCACAGCACAGCCAGCGTGGCACATGTACACCCTAGGGAAACAAGAAAAGAAGGAGGGCGCACCGACCTAGTGCATTACCACTGGTAAAGCTTTATTAAAGCAAAAAAAAACAGTTACGATGTGTTCAGTAGTTGCAAATGGCCTTGATATGGAAGATTTTCCCTTTTGCTCTATCCCCAATCTCCCAGCTGTCAATCCGGTCAATGGAGGAGCGAATAGCATACACACATGCTTTACAAGGAGTCACACACTAAATAATCCCCAAAACTAGAGGGGCAGTGGATGAGGGAGGGTATATGCTGCACCTGTGGTAGGATAACATCACATGTTAGATTCTCACTTTGAATATTTTCTTTTTCGATCTGATTGATCGTTTACACACCTCCAAGGTAATGTCCCCACATCTTACCTCCTACACTGCACTTCCTTTGGGTGTCTTTATCACAATTTATTTTTACGGTTTTTGAATTTTTTGGCACTAATTTGCCTCCTTTTGGCCCTTGGCGGGCCCCTCCACATCTTCTTGGCTCATCATGCACTTTTGCCACTCACGTTCACCTGTCACTATCCTTATACTTTTGCACTCAGGTGGTTGCAACTAAAATTGGTCCATGCTTTTTTTTTCTCACTTTCACACTAGTTCCTACCCCGTTTTTCCCTTCCCCTTCTTCCCCTCCCCTCCTCTCCTGCCCCCTGCCCCTTTTCCCCCTTTCCTTCCCTCCTCCCCCTTCTGTCCCACCCCTTCTTTCCCTTTCCCCCCTTTTTTTCCCCTCCCTTCCCCCTTCTTTCCTTATTTTCCTCACGTTTCTTATAGGTTTTATTGCATGGACCTCTTTTGCAACACCTTATAATACTCATAGTCATTTAATTACTTCATATAGCCTGTTCACTTTAAATATACAGATATATTCTCTTTAAATTTTTATAAACTCTTTTTGGAGTTGTCCATTCAGCATATGATGTTATCCTACCACAGGTGCAGCATATACCCTCCCTCATCCACTGCCCCTCTAGTTTCTGGGATTATTTAGTGTGTGACTCCTTGTAAGGCATGTGTGTATGCTATTCGCTCCTCTATCCGGATTAACCGCTGGGAGATTGGGGATAGAGCAAAAGGGAAACTCTTCCATATCAAGGCCATTTGCAACTTATGGATTTGTCCATACCTGTTTTTCTTTTTCTTTTTTTCTTCTTTTGAAGTATTTTAACACATGTTTACATCCACACAGTTCTTATACATTATCCTCTGAAGAAGACCCATTGGGGTCGAAACGCGTCAGATTCTTACACGCTAGACCTCTGTATTATTGTATTACTGTCGCATATGGTGTAACATATCCTACACATATCCTACACGGTTCATTGGCACTGTTGTCTTTTAACACAATGTTTTTGTACTCCAATTCATGTTCTGACCGTAAATGTCAGTATTAATATCTTTTGTAACAATAAAACTATTTATTACATTACCATTTTTCTAGTTTGCTAATTACAATATTGTTGGCTGCTAAACCCCCCCCCCGGGGGATTTCCCCTTTTTTTGATCCATTATCTGGGGTGTGCAGCCCCCTTTCTCTTTACTCCTGTGAGTGCCCTCCTTTTTTCAGCTTTATTAAAGCATAAAAACAGCAAGATGTATACTCACAAGCGAGCATTCATAAAAGGCTTTGACAAAGGAGCAGGTACGCTGTTCGGAAGATCGACACGCCAGGACCTAATGTCGAGAGGATCAAACCGATAGAAATAGCTGATGGCTGATGCGTTTCGGGGGAGTACCCCTTTCCTCAGAGCCTAAGCAAGCAATGGCTGATCTCTCGTAGTCACCTCTATATATGTGTGCCTGTGTCTGCAAGGCCCAATTGGTGGCAACGCCCACCCCAATAGGTAACGCCCACCCACATGGACCTGCCATCCCTGGCCCCACCCCGTCCATCCTAAGTTTGACCCCTGACCCAATGACCGGGATCTAATACTATTATTATTATTATTATTATTATTATTATTATTATTATTAATAGTATTAGATCCCGGTCAATAGTATTAGATCATTAGGTCCTGGCGTGTCGATCTTCAGAACAGCGTACCTGCTCCTTTGTCAAAGCATTTTATAAATGCTCGCTTGTGAGTATACATCTTGCTGTTTTTATGCTTTAATAAAGCTTTACCAGTGGTAATGCACTAGGTCGTGCGCCCTCCTTCTTTTCTTGTTTCCCTTTAGTCCATGAATACCCATTGTTCTGAAGAGGGCAGCAAGATGGCAGGCATTACTTCATATATTGGTCACAACACATACTAAGTCACTAGACACCTGAGCGCAGGAGAGATTTCTACATGTACACCCGACCCAGAAGTGCTGGATAACGTATTAGATACGTGATCTGGCACAGAAGAGCCGATCTGCCGCAGTACACCTCTGTGAGGTGGTCAGCAAGCGGTTAATCCAGTTTCATGCATCAGGGCCTATGTGTATTTGTGTTCCCTTATTTTTACTATATTACAGTGAAATTTTATTTCACTATGTATACATTCTATTGATCTTTTGGTTACTTCATATGGAAAGAGTAAAAACAAAAAACAAAAAAAATCAAATAAAAGAAAGTTACTGCAAGAAGAGACTAGTTATACCAGGCATTTCATGGGCAATGTTTACCTCTGGGTGAAATTCCTATAGAGCTGTGACTCTGCCTGTGTGACTTTTCCTCCTCTTCTTCCTCATTGAAGTCATCCATGTCTGCAATGTCTGAAGGCTTTAGACTCAGGAGACTGGCAACACTCTGCATGTCTTCATCCCTGTCATGTAAACACAGAAAGTTACTGTAAATGTCAAGGCAAGACTAAACAAAAAATGTCATGTAGTATGTGTTCATATACATACATTCTGCCTGTACTTTGGTGGTCCTGACTCCTGTGTGACCCGAGCATGGTATAATTGACATTTTGCATAATTATGACTATTCGTTTAGGCCCCAAAAATTCTTGCTATATTGTGTGAAAGTAACATGTCCAACTTTAAAGTGGAACTTCACTCTTTCAGTCAACATTCACTATTTTTAATCCTTATGCTCCTAGCTTAATAAATAGATAGGAAAGTATATTATATTTACTTGTTTTAAACTATTTTTACATTTCTTCAGTTCCTTTTTGGTATCCATGCCTAGGCAAATTATGTCATACATCCCAGGAGTCTTTAGGAAGGGAGGAGGGGTTTTCTCAGCTAAGCACACCTTCCTGCATGCATGCCTAAGCTAAGGGTAGGTGGATTCCAGGAAGTAAATGATACATGAATCATGTGCCCTTACTTAACCACTTGCCGCCTGCCATATAGCAAAATGACAGCGGCAAAGTGGTTTCAATAACCTGACCGGACATCATATGACGTCTTCAGGATATGAAGCCACTGTGTGCCCCAGGGGCGCGCATCGCGGCGATCATTGTTGCAGTGTGTCAGTCTGACACATCGCAACACTGATCTAGATAAAGAGTCTCTGACGGAGACTCTGTACCACGTGATCAGCCGTGTCCAATCAGGGCTGATCACGATGTAAACAGGAAGAGACGATAATCGGCTTTTCCTCACTCTCGTCTGTCAGACGCGAGTAGAGGAGAGCCGATTGGCTGCTCCTCTGATGGGGGGTTTGCGCTGATCGATTATTAGCGCAGCCCCCAAGGATGCCCACACTGGACCACCAGGGACGCCACTAGGACCACCAGGGATGTCACCACCAGGTATGCCACCCTAGACCACCAGGGATGCCAATCAGTGCCCACAATGGATGCCAATCAGTGCCCACAATGGGCATCACTGATTGGCAGGCATTATGGTTTGGCACTGATTGGCATCCATCAGTACCATACTTTACAGTACATCAATGCCACCTATCAGTGCCCATCCATGCCCATCCGTGTCGCCCATCAGTGCCTTCTATCAGTGCCCATCTGTGCCGCCTATCAGTGCCCATCTGTGCCGCATATCAGTGTCATGTATCAGTGCCGATCAGTGCCGCCTATCAGTGCCCCATCAGTGCCCTTCATCAGTGCCCATCAATGCCACCTCATCAGTGCCACCTCATCGGTGCCCATCAGTGACCCGTCAGTGCAGCCCCATCAGTGAAGAAGAAAACTTACTTATTTACAAAGTTTTGTAACTGAAACAAAAAAAAACATTTTTTTTTCAAAATTTTTGGTCTTTTTTTTATTTGTTTAGCAGAAAATAAAAATCCCAGAGGTGATCAATTACCACCAAAAGAAAGCTCTTTTTGTGGGAATAAAATGATAAAAATTTAGCTTAGGTACAGTGTAGCATGACCGCGCAATTGTCTTTCAAAGTGTGACAGCGCTGAAAGCTGAAAATTGGCCTGGGCAGGAAGGTGTATATGTGCCCTGTATTGAAGTGGTTAAGATGGCCATGCCAGAAATGCTAGGAGGAGGTTTTCAAAGTGATTCCTCAGCAAAATAAAGCACTGAGAAAAAAAAAAAAATACAATCCCATATACACAAACCTATACCCACAGTTGATACAGAGGAAGGCGAAAAACCCCAGCAAAGCACGGGGCTTTGGCATAAAAACTCCTAAAGCCCTTAAACTCACATTTAGGAGCAGCAGTGTACATGAGGCCTAAGGCCTGTAACTGGGATAACTTGGAGAAACTGACGTTAGATTATTAGGATCAAAGAAGCAGAACTATGTGATACAAATACAGTATGCAAATATGATTAGTAATTATGACACTCATTAACTAACGTTTACAGACCAAACAAATACAGTATATTGGAATCATAATCATCCCAGAAGAATTTAAATCATTATTAACTCTCCCATACAGTGTCCCAAAACATTCAAGGTATACTCCTTTTAAATTCACAAAATAGACAGTAAATCAAGACTCACAGTCTAGATGCCCTACCATTGAGTCAAAGTCCAAACAAGGAATTTTTTCTGTTAAGGAAAATACACATATTTCCTTTTAAAGACCTTTCCACTGTGGTGTATGTGTGGAAGGAGGGGTTACTCAAGTGCAGCGCTTCCCAATGAGTTCACTCTGGCCAAGAAATACTGTTTTCAAGGTTTTTGGCCCACCTTTATTTATACAGCACACTGTCATATGACGTCCTTGACCTGTGCGGGGATAACTGAATGATGCCTGCAGCTACAGGCATCATTCAGATATCATTATTTGCAGGCGGCGATTCTGTGCACGATAAGAATGATCATAGCATCAGTTCCACCACTTGATCGTTCTTATGGGCGACGGAGAGGGGACATCCCCCCCCTCCCGTCGCCATCTGGTGCTTCTCTGGGCCCTCCCGCGCCATCAGGGGCCCGGAGAAAGAATCGGACGCCGCCGGATGACGACCATAGAGATTTCCGGTGACCAGATGGTCACCAGTCATCTCTATGACCATCGGAGGCCCGCGCGTGACGTCATAACCCCGCATGTAAACAAAGCCGCGATCGTGGCTGTCAGCATGAGATTGGTGAATTTTTTTTTCCGATTTCATGCTTTACAGCCTGGAGGAGAGATGTAGGTTCTTATTGACCCTTACTGCCTCCATAAAGAGGACCTGTCAGGATAGATTTCTATTACAAGGGATGTTTGCATTCCTTGTAATAGGAATACAAGTGATCAAAAAAATTAAATGTAAAAAAAAGTGTAAAAATAAAAAAAATAAAGTAAAATAAAATAAAAAAAATTTAAAACGCCCCTGTCCCCGGTAGCTCACGCTTAGAAGTGAACACACACGTAAGTCCTGCCCACATATGTAAACGCCGTTCAAACCAAACATGTGAGGTATCGCCGCGTGCGTTAGAGCGAGAGCAATAATTATAACACTAGACCTCCTCTGTAACTCTAAACTGGTAACCTGTAAAAAAATTTAAAGCGTCGCCTATGGAGATTTTTAAGTACTGACGTTTGGCGCCATTCCATGAGTGTGCGCAATTTTAAAGTGTCACATGTTGGGTATCTATTTACTCGGCGTAACATTATCTTTCACATTATACAAAAAATTGGGCTAACTTTACTGTTTTCTTATTTTTTAATTCATGAAACTGTTTTTTTTTAAAAAAAAAAGGCGTTTGAAAAATTATTGCGCAAATACCGTGTGAGATAAAAAGTTGAAATGGCTGCCATTTTATTCCCTAGGGTGTCTGCTAAAAAACATATATAATGTTTGGGGGTTCTGAGTAATTTTTTAGTAAAAAATATATGATTTTTACATGTAGGAGAGGAGTGCCAGAATAGGCCCCGTATTGAAGTGGTTAAGCACCTCAATACCGGGCACTTTTACCCCCATCCTGCCCAGACGAATTTTCAGATTTCAGTGCTCTCACAATTTGAATGACAATTACTCAGTTATGGTCCACTGTACCCAAATTACATTTTTCTAAAAACAAAATTCACACAAATAGGGCTTTTTTGGTGGTATTTAATCACCACTGGATTTTTTTTTTGTGATAAAAGCAAAAAAGAGCGAACATTTAAAAAAAACAATATTTTCTACTCTGTTATAAAAAATATCCAATAAAATCTAATTTCAACAAAAAATGTGTCCAGAATGTATTCTGCTATATGCCTTTGGTACAAAAATCCCAATAAGTGTATATTAATTGGTTTGTGTGAAAGTAAGTGTCTACAAGCTATGCTACGTACAGTATCTTTAAAAATTGATCAATCCTGATGTGCTGACTGTATAATTTCTTGAGGCCCTAAAATATCAGCATAGTAAAAATACCCCCCAAATGACCCTTTTTTTGGAAAGTAGACAGTCCAATGTATTTAGTAAAAGCATGGTGAGTTTTTTTAAGTTGAATTTATTTTCCATCAATTGTTTTAAAAATTAAGAAATTAATTATTTTTTTCAGACAATTGTCACATTAATAAGTCATTTCTCACACACATTCTGTTATAGGGCGTACACACGGTCGGACTTTGTTCGGACATTCCGACAACAAAATCCTAGGATTTTTTCCGACGGATGTTGGCTCAAACTTGTCTTGCATACACACGGTCACACAAAGTTGTCGGAAAATTCGATCATTCTGAACGCGGTGACGTAAAACACGTATGTCGGGACTATAAACGGGGCAGTAACCAATAGCTTTCATCTCTTTATTTATTCTGAGCATGCGCGGCACTTTGTGTGTCGAATTTGTCTACACACTATCGGAAATTCCGACAACGGATTTTGTTGTCGGAAAATTTTATAGCCTGCTCTCAAACTTTGTGTGTCGGAAAATCGGATGGAAAATGTGTGATGGAGCCAACACACGGTCGGAATTTCCGACAACAAGGTCCTATCACACATTTTCCATCGGAAAATCCGACCGTGTGTACGGGGCATTACTCCTCCTGGTGACTACATGTGTGAGACTTTCACAGCCTAGCCACAGAGAGGCCCAACATCCAAGGAGCACCTTCAGGCATTCTAGGGGCATTAACTACACATCTAAATTCCTGACTACCTATCACATTTTTGAAGGCCATGGAGCACCAGGACAATGGAATTATCCCCAAATGACCCTGTTTTGGAAAGACAACACCCAAATGTATATTCTAAAAATAGTGCGAAGATCTTGTGAGCCACAAATGGATTAATGCCTCAAATGTGAATAAATAAACCTTATTCAGCTGCACACACTTAACCACGTTTCATACCGTGTATATGCCAAAATAAAATAAATATATGTGTATGTGCTAAAGGCTATAAATACGTGATCAAAGAATATAATAAATCTATACAATATTAATAAATAATAAACAGTGTCAAATGCCTGTGAAGAAAGTGACTGAAATCCACAGCTGAATATGTAAATAAATAGTAGCATGCACCATGCAAAAAATGTGAGAGAATTTTTTTTTTTTAAATATTTTCAAAAAATATTATTTAGGTGCTATTTATAAATGAAGTGTCCAATAATTAGTCCAAAACCAATTCATAAAAATAAATATATCTCAGTCCAATCAATCCATAAGAATAAATAAATCAAAGTGCACAATAGTGTCCAGACAAATAGCAGGCATTCCTCATGCTTGTGTTTTAAAAAAGTGCTAAATATTCCTCATGCACCTCTTAAAAGATGTGCACAATATGGCATGCTCCAGTGCTCTCCAGTGACCCCCAATGGTTAATGCGCTCACCTTAGAGCGTGCGACACAGTATACCCTGTGCCGAAGACGCGTAGGGGAGGGGCAGGAAGGAGCCTTTCATATACAGACAGGCAGAGGATTGTACACCGCACCGCACGCCACAGGATTCATCTGCATTGCATGCTTTGGATAGGATGGTGCACTGACGCACCCAAACTTTGTGAGTACCCTCCTGGAGAGATTGTTTTTATGGCTTTTAAATAAATTCCTGGCGGTATTATGCTATGAGTCTCCTTTCTTTCATATATGTCATCATTTGAGCGATGTACAGATCATCACCAGCAGACCCTGTATGAGCCCTAGAGTGGCTCTAATGCGTGTTTTGACACTGTTTAGCCACTGTGTCGCACGCTCTAAGGTGAGCGCATTAACCATTGGGGGTCACTGGAGAGCACTGGAGCATGCCATATTGTGCACATGTTTTAAGAAGAGCATGAGGAATATTTAGCACTTTTTTAAAACACAAGCATGAGTAATGCCTGCTATTTGTCTGGACACTATTGTGCACTTTGATTTATTTATTCTTATGGATTGATTGGACTGAGATATATTTATTTTTATGAATTGGTTTTGGACTAATTATTGGACACTTCATTTATTAAATAGCACCTAAATAAAAATTTTTGAAAATATTTAAAAAAAAAAAAATTTCTCTCACATTTTTTGCATGGTGCATGCTACTATTTATTTACATATTCAGCTGTGGATTTCAGTCACTTTCTTCACAGGCGTTTGACACTGTTTATTATTTATTAATATTGTATAGATTTATTATATTCTTTGATCACGTATTTATAGCCTTTAGCGCATACACATATATTTATTTTATTTCGAATGTATATTCTGTGAGATATAATGAGCGTTTTGAAAATGCCTTTTTTTTTCATAAGTTTTTGAAAAACGTGGAAAGAAAATAATTTTTTTTTCTTTTAACACAACATTGTGGATTTATAAGACATTTCTAACACATAGCATGTACATACCAAGAATTACACCCTAAAATACATTAATCTGCTCCTGGCGATACTACATGTGTGAGACTTTTGCACAGCCTGGCCCAATACAGAGGTACCTTCAGGTTTTATATGGGCATAAATTACACATCTAATTTCCTGACTATGTATAAAACATGTTGAAGGCACTGGAGCACCAGAACAATAGAAACACCCACAAAATTACCACATTTTGGAAAGCAAACACCCACCCGTGGTTTTAGTAATGCAGTTGTCGGCAAAGGACGAGTGGGACCGATTTCTCGCATGGTCAGTACAAAGAACTGGTCAAGGCAGCAAGCAGAAATATGGTCCATACAGTACAGACAGCAGGTTGACATGCAGAAACATGGTCCATAAACAGTGCAGGGTCCAGGCAGCAGGCAGAGGTGTGGTCAGTTCAGGTGGCAGACAGAGGCATGGTTGGCCAGGGTCAGATGGCAGCAGGCAAAAACATCAGGCTTAGAGACTCAGTCAGGTAAGACCTGGACACGGGGGTAGAAGCACCTTCCCCCCAAATCTCTTTGAAGCCTTTAGTCAGCTGACCCTAAAGAATTACAAAATCCAGAGAAAACCAAAAATTGTGTTTTCTCCACTCAGAAAATATATTCTGGAGCCCCTCACATATGTGAGACCCCAATGTTATTTTGAATCCCACTAATACAGTGGCAGGGCAAAAGATCAATTCAGGCGGCAGGCAAAAAGCATGGTCAATTAACAGGCCGAGGTCCGTTCACGTGGAAGGCAGAAACGTGGTTGATACTTCAGGCAGTAGGCAAAGGCATGGTCGATAAGCAGTCCAGGGACAATTCAGGTGGCAGGTAGAGGCATTGTCAATAAATAGTCCAGGTTCAGTTCAGGCAGCAGGCAGAGGCATTGTCGATTAAACAATCCAGGATCAGTTCAGGTGGCAGGCAGAGCTATTGTCGATAAACAGTCCAGGTCATACAGGGAAATAGCAGCTAGCAGACACTGGAAAAATATCTTCACTTCACTTTTATACTTCTTTAATAGTGTAGTAATGTATGATAGACCCGGAACCACTCTCCAAAACAGAGGTCTGGCTGGGAGGGACATTGGGGACAGTAGTATCGGGTCTCACTGAGAATTCACATACACATGTTTTTTGGGGTTTGTGGCCTGTTTGGGTAAGAGGAAGGATATCAGGAAAATGTCTTTCATGAAGTCTGGTCACTGAATCAGAGCGAATTTGTTCAAGGGTTGTAACACTGTCCTCTTGGTATTTCAGGTAGGATAGGGATCTTTGTGTGCACTTAGAAAGGGTGGCATAAGAATTGTACAGGGCTAAATGAAATACATAGATGGCTACCTTTTTTCACCAATACAGTAGATTGATCTCCTGGTGGCTAAGTAGAACTGTAACATCTAGTCGTTCATATCCACCACCACCATGAACTGGTTATAGTCGTGTATGCATTTTGGTTTCTAGACAGGACCTTGCCTTGTTTCACCGAGATGTCATTGTTGATTGAGGACAGGACTAGGGCTATTATCTCTTTATTCCACAAACTGTCTGTTTTCCCCTGTTTTAGTTTTCTTGTGACCTAGCTTTGTGAGAATCCCTGGAGGTTGGCCTGCGCTGTCCCACAGGCCACAGTTTGCTTTAGCTAGAGATGGCGGAATAGTGGGAGACTTGTGTAGAAATTGTCTACTCACAGATGGTAATCCTTCTCGAATAATGGTTCTAAAAGTTGCCAAACAATTTAGCCACTAGTCCCCATATAGGTAAGGCATCCAGGGAACTGTAGCTGACTGTCCTTTCCCTCATAAATTTTGAAGTTATACAGTGGGGCAAAAAAGTACTTAGTCAGCCACCAATTGTGCAAGTTCTCCCACTTAAAAAGATGAGAGAGGCCTGTAATTGTCATCATAGGTATACCTCAACTATGAGAGACAAAATGTGAAAACAAATTCAGACCATTACATTGTCTGATTTTTGAAAGAATTTATTTGCAAATTATGGTGGAAAATAAGTATTTGGTCACCTACAAACAAGCAAGATTTCTGGCTCTCACAGACCTGTATCTTCTTAAGAGGCTCCTCTGTCCTCCACTCATTACCTGTATTAATGGCACCTGTTTGAACTTGTTATCAGTATAAAAGACACCTGTCCACAACCTCAGTCACACTCCAAACTCCACTATGGTGAAGACCAAAGAGCTATCGAAGGACACCAGAAACAAAATTGTAGACCTGCACCAGGCTGGGAAGACTGAATCTGCAATAGCAAGTAGCTTGGTGTGAAGAAATCAACTGTGGGAGCAATAATTAGAAAATGGAAGACACACAAGACCACTGATAATCTCCCTTGATCTGGGGCTCCACGCAAGATCTCACCCCATGGGGTCAAAATGATCACAAGAACGGTGAGCAAAAATACCAGAACCACACAGGGGGACCTAGTGAATGACCTGCAGAGAGCTGGGACCAACGTAACAAAGGCTACCATCAGTAACACACTACGCCGCCAGGGACTCAGATCCTGCAGTGCCAGACGTGTCCCCCTGCTTAAGCCAGTACATGTCCGGGAACGTCTGAGGTTTGCTAGAGAGCATTTGGATGATCCAGAAGAGGATTGGGAGAATGTCATATGGTCAGATGAAACCAAAGTAGAACTGGAGGGGGGAGGTACTGCGCTATCCAAAACAGAAAACTGCTGTGTGTGATGTGCGTCAAAAACTACTAAGAGTGTGGTGCAGGCCACTAATGGGATAATCAATTAAGCTTCATGTTGATACCCCATAGTGATTAAAACGCATAAATATGTGCAAAAAACTGACACAATAATGCAATAGTAGAAATAAATAATAAAATCCTGTGTGGGTGGAAATAAATGCATGTGCAAAAACGACTCGATATAAACAAGTAACAGTTGCAATAAAAACGTAAAATCTATATAATAGCAACAGTAAATATGAATGCATCCTAAACACTTATACTTATGTGGATGTGCAAAAAAAACGCATGTAACAGTGCAAGTGCTAAGTGACCTGAACACATCCAATAAATCAACAGTGTCCCAGCAATAAATTATCCTAATATAATCTGCTGACCAAAACAAAAAATAAATAAAAATACAGTCCAAGGTAACATGCAACTAAGTGCATAAGTGGGAAAGAACATAAAGTGCAATGTGCTGATGTCCTCTATTGTGCAATACACAAAGTCCTATGTGCTCAAAAAAACAGGGGTGCAGTGTATGGAATAAAATTCAATCTGTGTCCTCTTCGTGCATACAACACACTAAAGTAAGTAGTGGCCCCTTACCTAGCGGTACTAGGTAAACCGCAAAGAAGTAACTGTAGGTGGCTGTGATCTTTACTTCAGGGTCCTGGCCCAGCGCAGCTTCTATTTCTGCCTCCACATCCAGCGGTATAAAGTAAACCGCACAGCAACTAAGTGCGGGTGGCTGTGATCTTTTGTTAGGATCCTGGACCAGCGCGGGTCCTATCTCTGCCTCCACGTCTCAAATATGGGTTAAACCGATAATAAAGGACAGATGGGGTACCAGATAGTGAAGTATGTTTAAAACCAAGTGGAGCTTTATTCATAACCATTAAAATGTACTCATATTACAGTGTGATAGAACGATTCCTATCTCCTACGAGCAGCGAGCTCGTTATGCCTCAATCACTATGAAATACCCATTCCGTCCCTACGCGTGACGTCAACAATCACAATTGGTGACGTCACGCGTAGGGACGGAATGGGTATTTCATAGTGATTGAGGCATAACGAGCTCGCTGCTCGTAGGAGATAGGAATCGTTCTATCACACTGTAATGTGAGTACATTTTAATGGTTATGAATAAAGCTCCACTTGGTTTTAAACATACTTCACTATCTGGTACCCCATCTGTCCTTTATTATCGGTTTAACCCATATTTGAGACGTGGAGGCAGAGATAGGACCCGCGCTGGTCCAGGATCCTAACAAAAGATCACAGCCACCCGCACTTAGTTGCTGTGCGGTTTACTTTATACCGCTGGACGTGGAGGCAGAAATAGAAGCTGCGCTGGGCCAGGACCCTGAAGTAAAGATCACAGCCACCTACAGTTACTTCTTTGCGGTTTACCTAGTACCGCTAGGTAAGGGGCCACTACTTACTTAGTGTGTTGTATGCACGAAGAGGACACAGATTGAATTTTATTCCAGACACTGCACCCCTGTTTTTTTTAGCACATAGGACTTTGTGTATTGCACAATAGAGGACATCAGCACATTGCACTTTATGTTCTTTCCCACTTATGCACTTATTTGCATGTTACCTTGGACTGTATTTTTATTTATTTTTTGTTTTGGTCAGCAGATTATATTAGGATAATTTATTGCTGGGACACTGTTGTTGATTTATTGGATGTGTTCAGGTCACTTAGCACTTGCACTGTTACATGCGGTTTTTTTGCACATCCACATAAGTTTAAGTGTTTAGGATGCATTCATATTTACTATTGCTCTTATATAGATTTTACGTTTTTATTGCAACTATTACTTGTTTATATCGAGTCGTTTTTGCACATGCATTTATTTCCACCCACACAGGATTTTATTATTTATTTCTACTATTGCATTATTGTGTCAGTTTTTTGCACATATTTATGCGTTTTAATTACTATGGGGTATCAACATGAAGCTTAATTGATTATCCCATTAGTGGCCTGCACCACACTCTTAGTAGTTTTTGACGCACATCACACACAGCAGTTTTCTGTTTTGGATAGCGCAGCACCTCCCCCCTCCATTTCTGCTTATTTTGGGCTTGTGTTTGACCCATTTTCGGTGCGTGCAGCTATCCAGACGCACACTGGTTTTTTCTCTTTTCATCACGGTAGCGCAGGAATATCCACACCACAAAGTAGAACTGTTTGGTAGAAACACAACTCGTCGTGTTTGGAGGAGAGAGAATGCTGAGTTGCAACCAAAGAACACCATACCTACTGTGAAGCATGGGGGTGGCAACATCATGCTTTGGGGCTGTTTCTCTGCAAAGGGAACAGGACGACTGATCCGTGTACATGAAAGAATGAATGGGGCCATGTATCGTGAGATTTTGAGTGCAAACCTCCTCCCATTAGCAAGGCCATTGAAGAAGAAACATGGCTGGGTCTTTCAGCATAACAATGATCCCAAACACACCGCCTGGGCAACAAAGGCGTGGCTTCGTAAGAAGCATTTCAAGGTCCTGGAGTGGCCCAGCCAGTCTCCAGATCTCAACCCCATAGAAAACCTTTGGAGGGAGTTGAAAGTCTGTGTTGCCCAGCGACAGCCCCAAAACATCACTGTTCTAGAGGAGATCTGCATTGAGGAATGGGCCAACATACCAGCAAATGTGTGTGACAACCTTGTGAAGACTTACAGAAAACGTTTGACCTCTGTCATTGCCAACAAAGGATATATAACAAACTATTGAGATGAACTTTTGATATTGACAAAATACTTATTTTCCACCATAATTTGCAAATAAATTCTTTCCAAATCAGACAATGTGATTGTCTGGATTTGTTTCCACAGGTTGTCTCTCATAGTTGAGGTATACCTATGATGACAATTACAGGCCTCTCTCATCTTTTTAAGTGGGAGAACTTGCACAATTGGTGGCTGACTAAATACTTTTTTGCCCCACTGTATGTATATCCCGTGGCCCTGTTGCATACCTGGTAGGTTTTTACCCCATATTTGATCCGTTTGCTGGGGATGTACTGTTTAGACTTCATTTTTTTTTTCGTCAGTCCCATATTTATTGTAAGTCCAAAAAAATCTTTAAATTCCTCCAAGGTAATGGGTTTCCACACAAATGGGAGGGCATAGAACAAATTAGGATTGTTGTAAATATATTGCTTGGAATAAAGATTACACTGCTCTACGATGAAATTTAGTAAATCATCAGTAAAAAATAAATGAAAAAAAAATACATTGGGGTAACGTTTTCCCGTTTTTATCAGGTGGGATATAAAAGTAAGTCTGGGAGGCTAGTATGAGCCCTACCTCATTGTTGTGGAAGGTACATCCTGCTACTAATACCTGGCCTAATATCTGGGAGGTGCTGCGCTGCTTGTACTCGCCACTGCCCCAGGATTTACAGTGCTACTGGTGGATGCCTGCTCCTCATCAGATCTCCTGAATCTCTTTGTTTGAACTCCCTCCTCCTCAGAATCCATTGCTGACCCACCGCTTTCATCTGGCTCATACTCAGAATCTGAGTCTGACAGAGAGAGTTCCCTGCTACTCTCATTCGTCATACTCAGTATCTGGAAAGCTTCCTCCCTGGTGTATAATTTTTTAGACATGTTGATACTGCCCTGCTGATATTAATCACTGGTACACTGTGACAGATATTGATGTTCGCTGTTACACTGTGACAGATGTTGATCACTGGTACACTGTAACAGATGTTGCTGATCACTGGTACACTGACAGATGTTTACACCTTCCTGGAGATACCAACCGGTAATAGCGGAGGATCTCTGTAATCATCCATCCCAGATCCACAGAGTATTGCGCCCTGCAAAGCCTGTCTGCCTGCTGATGATTACAACCATATGGAGTACTAAGAATGGAGGAGTATAGATATTTACCTTTACAGAGCTACAGATTATTGCACCCTGCAGAGGGAAATACCTGTTTGCTGGCTGATCCAATACCAGCCACTAAACATCTGTGAGTAGGTATGAGCTTCGAGTTCGAGCCGAACCCATGTTCGGCTCGAACATTGCATGTTCGACCATTCGTCGAATTGCTAAAGATATGGGCCGTTCGCGCCACAATCGAGTGGTGCGTCACGGCCCATAATTCACTGTGGCATCGCAGTGCATTGCTGGCTGATGATTGGCCAAGCATGCACTATGACCCGCATGCTTGGCCAATCACAACGCCGTCTGCACAGAGAGCCGTAATTGGCCAAAGCCAGGGTGGCTTTGGCCAATTATGGCTCAGGGGGTTTAGTACACGCCCCATACGATATAAGGCTGCCTGCACGTCGGCCCTGTGTAGTGTGTTCCGGTGTTGAGAGAGAGATAGAGAGAGAGACAGTGTCATTTGATTTAAGTTAGATAGAGTAGACAGGCGAGTCAGTTAGCTGCACTTACAGTGTAATGTGTATATATATATGCATCCTAGGTGTTGTATATATATATATATATATATATATATACTGTATTCAGTTCAGCTAGATCTGTTCCTGTTATTCTCTTCCTACTGACAGGCAGGCAGGTGTTTTTACAGTATTTACAGCTACCTGAAGAAAATTGGTGGTGTTCTTCTGATCTTATTAGTACCGCAGGCAGCTGCAGTATTTACAAGTTAGTGTAGTGCGTCCTCTGTACAGTGTGCACCTAAAGCTACCTGAAGAAAATTGGTGGTGTTCTTCTGATCCTATTAGTACCGCAGGCAGCTGCAGTATTTACAAGTTAGTGTAGTACGTCCTCTGCACAGTGTGCATCTAAAGCTACCTGAAGAAAATTGGTGATGTTCTTCTGATCCTATTAGTGCCACAGGCAGCTGCAGTATTTACAAGTTAGTGTAGTGCGTCCTCTGCACAGTGTGCACCTAAAGCTACCTGAAGAAAATTGGTGGTGTTCTTCTGACACTTTTAGTACCGCAGGCAGCTGCAGTATTTACAGTTAGTGTAGTGCATCCTCTGCACAGTGTGCACCTAAAGCTACCTAAAGAAAATTGGTGGTGTTCTTCTGATCCTATTAGTACCGCAGGCAGCTGCAGTATTTACAGTTAGTGTAGTGCATCCTCTGCACAGTGTGCACCTAAAGCTACCTGAAGAAAATTGGTGGTGTTCTTCTGATCCTATTAGTACCACAGGCAGGCAGCTGCAGTATTTACAGTTAGTGTACTGCGTCCTCTGCACAGTGTGCACCTAAAGCTAACTGAAGAAAATTGGTGGTGTTCTTCTGATCCTATTAGTACCACAGGCAGCTGCAGTATTTACAGTTAGTGTAGTGCGTCCTCTGCACAGTGTGCACCTAAAGCTACCTGAAGACAATTGGTGGTGTTCTTCTGATTCTATTAGTACCGCAGGCAGCTGCAGTATTTACAGTTAGTGTACTGCGTCCTCTGCACAGTGTGCACCTAAAGCTACCTGAAGACAATTGCTTTGTTCTGATCCTATTATTACGACAGGCAGGCAGCTACAGTATTTACAGTTAGTGTACTGTGTCCTCTGCACAGTGTGCACCTAAAGCTACCTGAAAAAAATTGGTGGTGTTCTTCTGATCCTATTAGTACCGCAGGCAGCTGCAGTATTTACAGTTAGTGTAGTGCGTGCTCTGCACAGTGTGCACCTAAAGCTACCTGAAGAAAATTGGTGGTGTTCTTCTGATCCTATTAGTACCGCAGGCAGCTGCAGTATTTACAGTTAGTGTAGTGCTTCCTCTGCACAGTGTGCACCTAAAGCTACCTGAAGACAATTGCTGTTGTTCTGATCCTATTAATACCACAGGCAGGCAGCTGCAGTATTTACAGTTAGTGAACTGCGTCCTCTGCACAGTGTGCACCTAAAGCTACCTGAAGACAATTGCTGGTGTTCTCATACTAATAATACTACAGGCAGGAAGTTGATTCTGCTAGCTGCAGTATCAGTATACAGGGGGTCCCCGACTTACGAACATCCGAGTTGCGAACAACCCCTACTTACGAATGGGGCCCGAGTGACGTCACTGCCGGCCGACGCCATCCCTCTCCTTGCTGGAGTGAGCCGTTCCTCTGTTTCTGGCCTGGTTGTGAAGTTCAGGGGCCCCCCTCGTTATCCTGCCTGCCCGTCCACAGGCCTGGTGCGGTCCGGTGGCCTGCCGGTGGCCTGCCAGGCCGCTAAAACTGCCCGTCGTGGCCGCGGCCTTGTCCGGCCTAGTGAAGCCTCCAGGATCCCCGGTCTTTCCTGCGAGCGCTGCCCCGCGGAGGTGCACCACGGCCGGCCTGCCTGGATACACCATCTATCCATCTCCCTGCTGTGCCATCAGGTGAGCTGCCCGGCAGTACAGTACTGTAATATGCTTAAGTACATACTGTATACAGGGTACTGTACCTCTCTGCTTCCTCCTGTCCCTGCCGCCATGTAAAGAGTGAGAGGGGAGAGCTGTGCTCCTCCCTTCTTAGCTATGACAGGAAATCTAGCACAGTGCTAGGACTCCTGTTTTGGAGGTGACAGGGTCAATAAAGGGAACCTGTCACCTCCAATTGCTATCACACAGGGAATTGTTTTCTCCTGTGTGATAGCAATAAAGTTAAGTGAAAAAAAATTGATATAAAAAAAAATAAAAATAAAAAAATAAGAAATACAGTAATAAATAAATTAATAAAATAACAAAGTAATTAAAAAAGTAAAGAATAATTAAAAATAAGAAAATTATACAAAAATTAAAAAAAAGTAAAACGACAAGCTACAAATAAATAAAAAAAAAAAGTGATAAAAAAGTAAAAAAAAAAAAAAAGAAACAAAACATATTTGTACTAACCGTGCCACCCCTGCCATCCAGTTTCCATTTTTGGGGGGGTGGTTCGGTTGGCGGGGAGGGGGTGCATTGCGGAACCTGGCCTTGGGGTGGTAGGGAGAGCAAATCCGGCCCTGCTTGTACCACACACAATTGAATGAGAGCTCCACAATAGGCAGACGACATGAGCCCACGCTGGAACACAGGGGCAGAATGTATCCCTGTGTCCCAGCACGAGCCCATGCCATCTACCCATGAGGAGCCCCCACCCAATCGCGCATGTTTTTTATACCATCTTTGCTTGGTCCTGAATGTAACCACTACTGTATCCTTCTGTTCTCTTTTAGCCCTTTTTTTTGTACTGTACTGGATCCCACAGTGCTGGACGGCTCTGAGGACGCACAACAAGCGGGCATACTGTATCTATTTTGCCGCCACAATGAGTGTTTTTATACAGTTCCAGTCTAACTAGAATAAATTGGAAATAAATTGGCTGGCTGCTACACTTTTTTTCCTTCTTGTTCTTCTTTTCTAGAGTGCACTTCATTCCACATTTGTTGTCTTCAACATGCCGAAAAACAAATCTGATGCAAGTGCTGGTGATACAGCAAAGAAAAGAAGATCCATCACTATGGAAAATAAAGTAGAAATAATAAAAAGATGAGAAAAAGGTGAAACTCCATCATCTATTGGCAGAGCATTGGGCTACAATCGGTCAACGATCGCAACGATTTTAAAAGATAAAGGTAAAATAATGGAGCATGTGAAAGGCCATACCCCAATGCATGCTACGATTATTACCAAGCAACGCAGTGGTTTATTGTCGAGATGGAAAGGCTGCTGACAATTTGGATAGAAGACCAAAATCAGCGTAATATGCCTATCAGTCTTACTTTTGTTCAAGAAAAGGCTCGAAGTCTTTTAACGATTTAAAAGCTGCCCATCCAAGAGAAGATGATTGCAATGAAGAATTTGGTGCAAGTAGGGGTTGGTTCAATCGCTTTAAAGAAAGAGCTAATTTGCATAGCATTAGAGTTCAAGGTGAAGCAGCAAGTGCCGATGTAAGTGCTGCAAATAATTTTCCCAAGATATTGAAAGCTATTATTGACAACGAAGGTTATATGCCAGAACAAATTTTTAATGTAGATGAAACTGGCTTGTTTTGGAAAAAAATGCCAGCTGGGACCTACATTTCAAAAGAGGAAACATGTGCACCAGGACATAAGGCATCAAAGGACAGGCTGACTGTATTACTTGGGGGTAATGCATCTGGGGATTTAAAGCTCAAGCCTTTGTTAGTGCATCACTTCTTAAATCCCAGGGCACTACGTAATGTCACTAAGGCATCTCTTCCTGTTATTTGGAGGGCAAATACAAAGGCTTGGGTTACAGCTACAATGTTTGAAGATTGGTTTTTGAACCATTTTGTCCCTGCTGTTGAACGTTATTGTTTGAGGGAAAACATTCCCTTCAAAATTCTTCTTCTCCTTGACAATGCCCCTGGACATCCAAACACTTTAGCTGACTTGCACCCCAATGTAAAGGTGGTATTTCTACCCCCCAACACCACATCACTACTTCAACCTATGGATCAAGGAGTCATAGCCTCCTTTAAGGCCTATTATTTACGGAGGACATTTTCACAAGCTATCAGGGCTACCCAAAAGGATCAGATGACCTTAAGAGAGTTCTGGAAGAATTATCACATTTATGATGCCATCAAAAATATTGCTGATGCTTGGGCTGAAGTGAAAGAAACAAATATGAGAGGTGTTTGGAAAAATTTGTGATACCAATTCACAGAAGAATTTCTGGGGTTTACAGATGAAGAAATCTCCGCCACCAGGCAAGCTGTGGTTACTATTGGTAATCAACTGCAGTTGGACATCAGTGAAAATGATATCATCGAGTTACTCGACTCCCATGGGCAAGAACTAAGCAATGAAGAGCTTATGGAACTAGAGCAGCAGATGACAGCATTTAGTGAAGAAAACCAGGACCTAGAAACTCCAACATTGAAAAAGTTTTCTACAAAACGGTTAGCTGATGCTTTTCATCTTGTTGAAGCAGGAGTGGCAAAGTTAGAGGAGCAAGATCCTGATACAGAGAGGTTTACCAAAGTTTATCGTACAGTTACTGACGGCCTGAGATGCTACAGGGCTATTTATGATGAGATAAAGAAAAGCGCTGTGCAAACATCCCTTGATGCCTACTTCAAGAGTCCAGCAGCTGAATCAGATTCTATAATAACAGTCCCATCCTCTTCAACAAGCCCATCATCCCCTACCATGATTGTTTAAGGTTGTACTGTTCTGTACAGTACTGTACAGTGTTTGAAAATGTTTAAGAATTTACATGTATGTATCTGCATCTACATGCACAGGTAAACATAAATATTATGTTAAACCAAACACCTGTCTACGTTGTATTTATTTATTTATAGAGCCACTGAAGTTTTTACTGCTGTCTGTATCCTCATTAGATGGATTTAATCTCACTTCCTGTCTCTGAGACTGGATTTGCACTTAAAAAAGGTACTGTTCCGACTTACAAACAAATTCGACTTAAGAACAAACCTACAGTCCCTATCTTGTTCGTAACCCGGGGACCCCCTGTATATATACATCCCAGCTTTGTGCAGCTACATCTCACTGCAGGCCATTAGTATGTCTGGAAGGCCAACAAAGAGAGGCAGACAGTCAGGGCAAGCAGGCTCTGTGTCTAAAGGCAACAGTGCTGGTCATGGAGACGGTGCATCCTCATCAGCAAGTGGCTGTGGGACATGCTTGTCCTTTTTTTCGGAAGCTGGCTGTGTTGAGCCGCAACATGCGGAAGACTTGGTAGAGTGGATGACCAAGCCGTCCTCATCCTCCTCATCCTCTCTCACCCAGGCTCAGGGTACTTTGTCTGGCAAAGCAGCTGCCAATGTGGCCTCTTCCCTCAGCTCAATGGCATCAGTCACTCCTTCCCTAGCCCCACCATGTCCTCCTGAGGAGTCCCCTGAACTGTTTGACCACAGTGTTGGGTACATGCTCCAGGAGGATGCCCAGCATTTTGAAGGCTTCGATGATGGTGCCCAGCTAGAGGAAGGCAGTAACGTGAGCCCAGAGAGAGGGGGTGCCCAAGAAGGACAGCAATCTGGCAGTCACGTTCCCCCAGCTGCAGCATACTGCCAGCTTTGCTCTAGTGATGAGGAGGGAGGGGATGATGAGGTCACTGACTCCACGTGGGTGACTGATAGGAGAGGGGAGGAGGAGGAGGCACATCTCCAACGAGGCAGCATGCTCTCCAGGGGCCAGCTTAAGGGCAGCACACCGACTGCATCACATCACAGAGCTCCGCATGTGCAAAAGTTCTTTGGTGTGGGCCTTTTTTGAGACGAGTGCATCAGATCCCACCGCTGCTATTTGCAACATATGTTTCAAGCATATCTCGCGTGGCCAAAACATCACCTGCTTGGGAACCACATGCTTGACCAGACATATGTCGACCTGCCATGCAGTTCTTTGGCAAGCGTACCTAAAAGACCCACACCAAAGAACAAAGCGGACCTCTCCTTGCTCCTCATTAGCTGGGATCTCCAACCCCACTAAACCTTCAGTCCTCTCTGAAACCCGCATTGAGAGGAATGAAGGTGTACAATTAGGTGTGTCACAGCCAAGTACTTGCGGGCAATCTGCTATCGGTACACCGACGTCAGATTGTACCAGGCAAATTTCCCTGCCCCAGCTGCTGCACCGCTGAAAGAAGTTCGCTCCCAGCCATCCACATGCCCAGCGGTTGAATGCTAGCTTGGCTAAATTGCTAGCACTTCAACTGCTGGCTTTTCAATTGGTAGACTCTTCCCCCTTCCGTGAGTTTGTGAAATGTGCGGTTCCTCAGTGGCAGGTTCCCAAACGCCACTTTTTCTCACGGAAGGCGATTCCGGCTCTCTACTGGCATGTGGAAGGCAATATCTTGGCCTCGCTGGACAGGGCAGTCAGCGGTAAGGTGCATATTACCGCTGACTCATGGTCCAGCAGGCATGGACAGGGACGTTACCTATCTTTCACCGCGCACTGGGTGACTCCTCTGGCAGCTGGGAAGGATGCAGGACAGGGTGCGGTAGTATTGGAGGTTGTTGCACCACCACGTCTCCAAAATTCTACTAGTGGTGATTCTGCCACACCTCTCTCCTCCACCCCCTTCTCTTCTTCTTCCTCCATGACCTCTTCCTGTGCTGATTTGTTCTCGAAACCAGCGGTGCTCCGTAGGAGTTCAAGGGGCTACGCAAGCACGCAGGCAAAAAGATGCCATGCGGTGCTTGAGCTGGTGTGCTTGGGGGACAGGAGCCACACTGGGGCAGAGATTCTGTCAGCTCTGCAGGGGCAGGGTTAGAGGTGGTTGACGCCATGCCAGCTTAAGCCAGGTGTGGTGGTTTGTGACAATGGCACCAACCTCCTCTCCGCCCTCCGACAGGGACAACTGACCCATGTGCCCTGTTTGGCTCATGTCCTTAACTTGGTGGTGCAGCGGTTCAGGTACCCGGGCTTACAGGATGTCCTGAGGCAGGCCAGGAAAGTCTGTGTGCATTTCCGCAGGTCATATAATGCTAGTGCTCAGCTGGCTGACCTCCAAAAGGAATTTAACCTGCCCAAGAACCTAATCTGTGACATCCATCAGGTGGAACTCAACGTTGGCCATGCTGCAGTGAGTTCACACACAGCAGAGGGCCATCAATGAGTATCTATGCGACTATGGCACCAGGACAAGGTAAGGGGAGCTTGTTTTTTTTCCCCACGCCAGTGGGCTATGATCAGAGATGCATGCACTGTCCTGTCACCATTTGAGGAGGCCACGAGGATGGTGAGCAGTAACAGTGCATGCATCAGTGACACTGCCCCACTTGTCCACCTGTTGGAGCACACGCTGCGTGGAATAATGGACAGGGCACTTGAGGCAGAACAGAGGCAGGAAGAGGAGGACTTCCTTAGCTCTCAAGGCCCCCTTTATCCAGACAGTGTTCCTGCATGCCCGCCGATCACACAGGAAGAGGACGAGGAGGAGGAGGAGGATTGTGTCATCATGGAGGTGGAGCCTGGCACTCAGCATCAGCAGCAGTCTTCAAGGGATCATTTACAGTCCCAAGAAAACCATGGACTTGTACGTGACTGGGAGGAGGTGGCTGCAGATCATGTCATCCTTAGTGACCCAGAGCACTCTGGACTGAATGCCTCAGCAAATCTACGCTGCATGGCCTCCCTGATCCTGAAAAGCCTGCGGAAGGATCCTCGTATTCGTGGTATCAAGGGGAGGGATGATTACTGGCTGGCAACCCTCTTTGATCCACGTTACAAGGGTAAGGTTGTGGACCTTATCTTGCTGTCGCAGAGGGAGCAGAGAATGAAACATCTTCAAGAGGCCTTGCAGAAAGGTTTGTGCAATGCGTTTCCAGAGCCTGGGAGGTTACAATTTCCTGGTCCTCATGGACAACGTGTTGCTGAGGCTTCGGTCAGTCACAGAAGGAGCGGTGGAGAAGGTGGCCGTCTGACCGATGCATTTTTTAGTCCGCAGCCCCAAGGTCTGATTGGCAACCATCGCCAGCGTCTGATTTACATGGTGCAGGATTACCTAGTGCCAAGATCAGACTTGGACACCTTTTCCCCGAAAATCCTCTGGGTTACTGGGTCTTGAAGATGGATCACTGGCCAGAGCTTGCACAGTATGCAATTGAGCTACTGGCCTGTCCTGCATCCATCGTTCTTTCGGAACACACATTCAGTGCTGCTGGAGGCTTTGTAACCGATCACAGGGTGCGCCTGTCCACCGAATCGGTTGATCGGCTGACCTTCATAAAAATGAATCAGTCTTGGATCACCAGCTACCAAGCACCTGATACTGATGTAACCGATTGATTTTTTTTTTAATGTGAGATCCCTTCAAGACTGCCTATGCTGATGCTGATGCTGAGTGACTATCCTGTTATGCTGAGTCACAATCCTCTTCCTCCTCAATTTTCATGCTGATAGCTTTGGTTCTGGGCACCGCCATCAGTGCCCAAGGCCCAATTTTTCTGCCCCTGTTTAACAGGGGCATATAATTACAATTTTTGATGCAATACTTTGCAGCAGGGCTCATTCATGCACTCCAACTAGAGTATCTGTGAGGGGTTGCAGTGTTGTGGCACCAGCACCAGTGCCCAAGGCCCACATTTTCAGCCCCTGTTTAACAGGGGCATATAATTACAATTTTGATGCAATACCTTGCAGCAGGGCTCATTCCTGCGCTCCAACTATAGCATCTGTGAGGGGTTGCAGTGTTGTGGCACCAGTGCCTAAGGCCCAATTTTTCTGCCTCTGTTCAACAGGGACATGTAATTACAATTCTTAATCTAATATTTCACAGCAGGGCCCATTCCTGCGCCCACCAAGAGTAACTGCATGGGCTTACAGTGTTGTGGCAACACCACCACCACCACCAAAGGCCCAATTTTTCTGCCCCTGTTCAACAGGTGCATGTAATTATAATTCTTGATATAATATTTCACAGCAGGGCCCGTTCCAGCGCCCACCAAGAGTAACTGTGAGGACTTACAGTGTTGTGGCACCAGCACCACCAACACCAAAGGCCCAATTTTTCTATCATTGTTCAACAATGGCATGTAATTACAATTCTTGAGCTAATATTTCACAGCACGGCCCGTTCCTGCGCCCACTAAGAGTAATGCCCCGTACACACGGTCGGACTTTGTTCGGACATTCCGACAACAAAATCCTAGGATTTTTTCCGACGGATGTTGGCTCAAACTTCTCTTGCATACACACGGTCACACAAAGTTGTCAGAAAATCCGATCGTTCTAAACGTGGTGACGTAAAACACGTACGTCGGGACTATAAATGGGGCAGTGGCCAATAGCTTTCATCTCTTTATTTATTCTGAGCATGCGTGGCACTTTGTCTGTCGGATTTGTGTACACACGTTTGGAATTTCTGACAACGGATTTTGTTGTCGGAAAATTTTATATCCTGCTCTCAAACTTTGTGTGTCCAAAAATCCGATGGAAAATGTGTGATGGAGCCTACACACGGTCAGAATTTCCGACAACAAGGTCCTATTACACATTTTCCGTCGGAAAATCCGACCGTGTGTATGGGGCATAACTGTGAAGTCTTACAGTGTTGTGGCAACACCAACACCTAAAGGGATGGTGAACCCGCGCAGTGGACATAAAGACTTAATTGGTAAAGTTTGGAACTGCTGCCTCCCAACAGGCAGTCACCCTAAAATGGGGACAGCTGAGATATATTAGAAATGATAGAAGGGTTTGGCGCTGTTCCTATTTAGTTTCCTACCTCCATATAGGTTACTAGATTAAAATAAATTCTTAGGTGCACCGTGCATATATCAAATATTAAATACAAATTAACAATATGAATTCCCAAGTATACCGTGCATGTGTCAATTAAATATTCTGTTGCAATATTGTGCAATCATATATGATACATAGACATAACTTAAATGCTTACATAGTAATATTGCTAGGGAGGGAAGAAAGGGGGGGGGAGGGGGGGGGGGAGGAGGAAAGGGGGGGGGGGAAGGGAGAAGGGAGTGAGATAGGGAGGTGGGGAGGGGTGTAGGAAATCTGTTCCTAAGGAAAATTACAATAACAAAATAAAGTGCAAATGTGCTGGTGCAATCCAAAAGGCAACAGTGACAAGATAAAAGTGCAAACGTGCTTCAAAATTCTTTAGTAAGTCTCTTGTGTCATATTCTTGTGCTGTGGTGATAATCCTTCACTTATAATATCTCTTTGCTCTAAAAGTGCAGCCACTCACCAGATCACTTCACCCCTGCGGGGGTAGTAGGCAGTTACAGTTTTATCGCCACTGTACAGCGATCGCTGGCGGGCTCAGGATCGTGGTATATCATATATAAAAAGAGAGGGAGTGCCCATAGCGTAAAATTGCTTTAAAAAAGTTTTATTACACAAAATGAAAGGGTACTCACACTTTTACGGTAAAAATCAAGCGAAATGGTAAAAACGTCAAAACCGTCATTAATATCCTTCAGCGCTGGTACAGGAGGTGATGTTTGGGAAGCACATATTAATGACGGTTTTGACGTTTTTACCATTTCGCTTGATTTTTACCGTAAAAGTGTGAGTACCCTTTCATTTTGTGTAATAAAACTTTTTTAAAGCAATTTTACGCTATGGGCACTCCCTCTCTTTTTATATATGATATACCACGATCCTGAGCCCGCCAGCGATCGCTGTACAGTGGCGATAAAACTGTAACTGCCTACTACCCCCGCAGGGGTGAAGTGATCTGGTGAGTGGCTGCACTTTTAGAGCAAAGAGATATTATAAGTGAAAGATTATCACCACAGCACAAGAATATGACACAAGAGACTTACTAAAGAATTTTGAAGCACGTTTGCACTTTTATCTTGTCACTGTTGCCTTTTGGATTGCACCAGCACATTTGCACTTTATTTTGTTATTGTAATTTTCCTTAGGAACAGATTTCCTACACCCCTCCCCACCTCCCTATCTCACTCCCTTCTCCCTTCCCCCCCCCCCTTTCCTCCTCCCCCCCCCCCTCCCCCCCCCTTTCTTCCCTCCCTAGCAATATTACTATGTAAGCATTTAAGTTATGTCTATGTATCATCTATGATTGCACAATATTGCAACAGAATATTTAATTGACACATGCACGGTATACTTGGGAATTCATATTGTTAATTTGTATTTAATATTTGATATATGCACCAACACCTAAAGCCCCAATTTCTGCAGAGACAGGCCCCTACTTTCAAACATCCAACTTACAAACGACTCCTACTTGCAAACGGAAGGAGACATCAAGAAGTGAGATGAAATCTACCCCTAGGAAGGGAAATTCTCTCCTGTAAGAGTTAATATGGGAAAAACGTGTCTCCTCTTCACTGATGCTTTGCCACCAATCCTTGTTTCACTAAAAACCCCAAATTTTCAAAAAACATTTGTCATTGGGACAGAAAGTGAGGTGAAATCTTCTGAAGAGGTGCACAGACAGCAAAAAAAAATGTTACAGGGGTGATAACCCTTCCCTATGTTTTCCAAAAAGCTTAAAAATAGATTTTTTGGCTGGAGCTACACTTTAAAAATGTACCAGTTCAAAATTACAAACAGATTCTACTTAACAACAAACCTACAGTCCCTGTCTTGTTTGCACCGCCTGTATACTGCAGTTCAGAGTATATAGGGCCTGGGGGCCCCACGCCTTTCCTTTTTTTAATTTGGGTGCAGGGGTCCCCTTAATATCCATACAAGACCCAAAGGGCCTGGTAATGGACGGGGGGGGGGGTACCCATGCCGTTTGTCTCACTGATTTTCATCCATATTGCTGGGACCCAACATTACATTAAAACCGCAAGCAGTTATAAATGACTTTTATTCCTTTAAAAATGTAATTTTGTGCAGGGACTGTTCTAAGCACGGGAAACACGCGCCACTTTACAGGCATACTATAGAAACCCCAGGTACGATATTTAAAGGAATATTTCACTTTTTTTTCACTTTAAGCATCATTAAAATCACTGCTCCCGAAAAAACTTTTTTTTGCATTGATACATGTCCCCTGGGGCAAGACCCGGGTCCCCAAACCCTTTTTAGGACAATAACTTGCATATTAGCCTTTAAAATTAGCACTTTTGATTTCGAACGTTCGAGTCCCATAGACTTTAAAGGGGTTCTAAAGTTTGCGCGAACTTTCGTTCCGTTCGCAGGTTCTGGTGCGAACCAAACTGGGGGGTGTTCGGCTCATCCCTATCAGTGAGTGATCTCGTACATAAGTGGTGAAGGATTAGTCACTATACGGTGTTAAATATAAGAAGATTATACTGTCATCTGTCACGTTTGGATATATATGATTTGGAGAATCATAGTGTAGACCTTCAGATATACACATAATTTTGGACATGATTTAATATATATATATATATATATATATATATATATATATATATATATCAAAATAAAAAAAGACTAAAGCTTTTGGCAGCGCTTATAAGATGATTTGTCAGGAGCTGAACAATCTAAATATATATAAAATCTATATAAAATCATATATAATCAAGTCCATGCACACTTTAAATGCTAACATAGATGATCCAGAAAAAAGGTAAGTCCTTCAGAAGTCAAATGTTTATGGAGCGGGGTCACCAAGGATAGTTGTATTCACTGCAAAGAATTTCACATCACACGTGCTCGATAAAAGAGGGGGGGGGTGCAAGGGAACCCCCTCTTGAAAAGACTCTTACCGGATTCAACCTTGATCTTTAGCGTGTTAGTCATAAACCACAAGAATCACTGCCGGTGTTCTCCTTCAATATCCGATCGAAACAGCTTACAGATGATTCAGTATTTCAAACCAAGAGAGAGGAGCAAACATAGCGTAATCCAGTTTTTACAGTTTTATTATTATTATGGCCACTCATTAAAATTAGAAGAAAAGAGGTTCAACCTTAAACTGCGTAGAGGGTTCTTTACTGTAAGAGCGGCAAGGATGTGGAATTCCCTTCCACAGACGGTAGTTTCAGCGGGGAGCATCGGTAGTTCCAAGAAACTATTAGATAAGCACCTGAAAGACCACAACATACAGGGATATACAATGTAATACTGACATAAAATCACACACACTGGTTGGACTTGATGGACTTGTGTCTATTTTCAACCTTACCTACTATGTAACGAATGCACTGCAATATACTGCGGTAAACGTGCACCAATGCACTGAAATATACTGTGGTAAACGTGCACCAAGGCACTGAAATATACTGCGTTGGCGGGGGTGTGACCGGAAGCCGCTCTGGATGGCAGCCTGATCTCTCTGCTCTCTCTCAGCCCGGGAATAAACAGCGCATAGGGGACATTACACAGCTTTCGTATGGGCAAATCCAGGACCACCAGATCCACGGCAGCCAGGGGATCATCATTACCCCCTCCGGGAACCTCCTCAGACCTCCGGTCCTTCTTCCCGCCGACGGACATGCCACGGACTGGAGCAGCCAAGATGGCGCCGGACACTCCCGCGGCCTACTCCCGAAGCTCCGCTCGGATCTCTCCACCGCCCCATCCACCGCATCGGAAGCCCACAGACTCCGGATCAGCTCCGTTGGGCAGTACAACCAGACCCCTTAATCCGGGAGCGGTGAGTCCCCCCTCCAGATCCCCGCCTCATGAGGCAGCACAGCACGACTCACTGGGCGCCATGACGGCCCCCCCTCCCCAGCAGTACACACAGTGCTCAGAAACGTTCCCTCGCTTGCTGAGAACAGCATCAGACCCCTGCATACATGGCACTGAACCAGACTCCCCAACCTCCTCAGTCTTCTCTATGGACTTTCTAGCTTTACCGGTCCCTATGCACCCAGCTAACCGGATCCCTCTGGAACCTGCAGTAAGCCCAGCACCCCACAGCCACGCAGAGCCTGATTCACCACCACCAAAGGCCCAAAAACTAGCATTTCCACAGGCACTTGGCTCGCCCAGAGAATGGGCAATACCACAGGCCACCTATGCTCAAAAAGTGAGCCTGCCTGACCCCCGCTTTCAGGGGATGGGTGCAACAGGGGCCACCCCACCTGCTCAGACTCCAACCTGGAGTGAACCCTGGGACTCTCCACCGAGAACAGCACACCAGGCCTTAGGCCTCACCACCTCAGGCCCTCCACCCTTACCACCCCGCACACCTCCGGCTCAGTGGTCCACAATGCCAGAGCACCCCCAGCCAGCACCCCCACAATGGCAAACATATTTACAGGCGATCCCCACTAAAGAGGACTTTAGACAACTGATAGAAGATGTAAAGTCCACGTGTCGCTCGGAAATACAAGTGCTCCAGTCAGGCCTTAAACACCTAGCTGACAGAGTGGAAATGGCTGAAGAAGAGATCCAAGAGACCAAGCTTGCAGTCCACAGAACCCAACTTCAGGGAGCAGACCATCACACCATGTTAAGAGATATGCAGCGACACGTGGAAGACTTGGACAACAGGGGACGCAGGAATAACGTACGAGTGAGAGGAATTCCAGAAGTCGAAGGCCCAGAAGATATTCAACATACTCTACAAGACGTGTTTAACAATCTCTTGGGTGAACCCGTCACTAAGTTCATAGAAATGGACAGAGCCCACCGAGCCTTGCGACCTAAGAATGCCACTACGCAACCGAGAGTCATTATATGTAGGATTAACTCCTACCCTCTGAAAGAGGACATTATGCGACAAGCTCGCTTAGCACGCAGAGTGACTTACAAAAATGCTCAAGTACAACTATATCCAGATCTCTCATGGATCACATTACAAAAACGAAGACTTCTTCAACCACTACTGCGCATCTTACAAGAAGAAAATATCCCCTATCGCTGGGGGTTCCCCTTCAGCCTTACAGCTAAAAACCAAGGCAAATCTGCCATCCTACGCTACCCGGAGGACCTACAAGCCTTCTGCAACACAGTGGGAATATCCGTTCCCCATCTTCCAGATTGGGACCTGGTCACCAATCCGCCTACACCACCCGCAACCTGGCAGAAGGTTTCCTCATCCAACAGATCCCGAAACAAAGATGCTTCACGCAAGAGTACCAAGCACGGAAATGTCTGACTTCGGATGTCGTGACAACACCTTAAAGATACTTACTGATGGCCTATTTGATCACCAGATACCACTGGTGAACTAGCCCTGGACATTATAGTTTACTTAGTCCCCCCCTCCTTGCGCCCCAAGTTTACATTTCAGTTTACAATATGGGCATGTCTCCGAGGAGATTTGAGAGAGTAGGAGATATCATTTCTACCCACCCCCCTCCTGGTTAAATGATAGCAGTTGTAGCTATTTTACAATTCATGTTTTATATGACCAAATTAGGGCTCCCTTGCATCCACCCGACTAGTCCTTCTGGACCCCAGTTGGGAGGATCCCTGGAATCCCGTACCGACCTAGGCCTTTTTGCCTCTCAAGGTCGTTTGATAACAGTTGTTCGAATTTATACTTGTTTGATTTGTACTAATCACCTGTTTCTCTTTCTCTTTCTTTCTCCCCTTTCTCCCTCCTTTTTACTCCTCTTCCCCCCCCCCTCGTCTATCCACCATCATGTGACCCAACGGGTAACCCGTGGAATCTACCTGGCTCCCCTCTCGAAGTATGTGCACAGCCAACCCACCGCCTTCCGAACATCCTCTCCACATCAGGTAAGACATCTATCCCCTTCCAATTGACACCATGGCTAAGATCTTATCTTTAAACGTCCACGGCCTAAATTCCAATAAAAAGAGACATCTGGCGCTGAGGGAATTTAGACAATCTGGAGCAGATATTATTTTTGTCCAAGAGACACACTTTGATAAGGGGGGCTCATTTGCTTCCAAACATTTCTCCCAAATATACCACTCTTCAGGTCCACATAAACGGGCAGGGGTCGCCATTCTCATTAAAAATGGGTCTCCCTTTAAATGCACGGCACAATATAGCGACCCATATGGCCACTTTGTCATCCTTCAAGGACAATGGCAAAAACAGGCACTCACCCTTTGCACCCTCTATCCTCCCAACATTAAACAATATAACTTTCTGTCTAAAGTATTTACTCGCCTCTTTAAATCTGAACATGAGACATTAGTGGTGGGAGGCGACTTTAATCTAACTCACTCAACAACTGCGGATCGTCAGGTGGTGAGCCCCAGGGCAATACCGGCTCGTGCCCTGAGGGACTCAAAGCTTTTTCGCAGACTCTCTAGATGTTGTGCTCTCTTCGATGCCTGGAGAGCTCTCCACCCTGGCGATCGGCAATACACGTTCTATTCAGCCCCCCACCAAATACACTCACGCATCGATTATTTCTTTGTAAATAATTTCACGCTTAGACATACACGAGAGGCACGGATATTACCAATCTCATGGTCTGACCATGCACCTATTTTACTTAAATTGGAACTAGGTTCCGCCAACTGTAGGCCATACAATTGGAAATTAAACACATTCCTCCTTCAGCACCTCCCATCGAAAACGGAATTAATATCCACTTTAACTCACTACTTTGCAGAAAACAATACCCTTGACATATCTCCATCCACATTATGGGAAGCCCACAAGGCCGTGATCCGAGGCAGATGCATGGCACTGTCATCTGCCATGAAAAAGGATGCCCTGGCCACAAAACTTCAAACTGAAAAAGAACTCAGGGCTTTAGAAAGCCAACTACAACGGTCCCCTACTCTAACCCTCCTTAAAAAAGTCATACACCTGCGAACAATCCTGAGCGACCTGGCTATGAGGCGGGTAGAAAAAGCCATCCTCAGACTAAGACAACTGTACTATGATAAAGGCAACAAAGCACACTCCTTACTAGCGAAAAAACTACGTGATAACTCCCACATATCCACACCACATCAAATTAAGAATAAATCAGGCTCCCTACTATCCCACCCCAAGGACATTGCCGATACCTTTGCAGACTACTATCAGGACCTCTACAATAATCCTAATATCCCTAGTAATCCCGCCCCCCCAGACCTTCTCCACCGAATGCAACGTTACCTTGCGGAGAGCGGAGTCCCACAGCTCCAAACCTCTGATCTGGCAACTTTAAACATGCCGATTACCGAGGAGGAAATAGAACAGACTATAAAAACTCTCCCATCTCACAAGGCCCCCGGTCCAGACGGATTACCCTACGAATATTACAAGGCCGTCCTCCCCATCCTCTTACCACATATGTGCAAACTCTTTAATGCCTTTTACCGAGACTCCACCATCCCGTCAGACATGCAACGCTTATTTATCACTCTGATCCCTAAACCAGATAAAGACCCTACCCTATGTGCTAACTATAGACCCATTGCCTTGCTGAACTCGGACCTAAAATTTTTTACTAAACTACTATCAATACGATTGAACATGATCCTCCCATCCCTTATTCACAAAGACCAGGTGGGCTTTGTCCCCCTTAGGCAGGCAGGTGATAACACCAGAAAGGTGATTGATCTGGTGGATGTGGCGAACAGGGAGAAATCAGCGCCTTTGCTACTCAGTCTGGATGCCGAAAAGGCCTTTGACCGACTTGGGTGGCCCTTCCTGTTCGCCACATTACAACACGCGGGATTTCGGGGACCATTCCTGAGAGCTATAAAGCACCTCTATACCAATCCCTCTTCACAGGTCAGGACTCCCTTTGCCATTTCCCCCGCTTTCTCGATAACAAACGGCACTCGCCAGGGATGCCCATTGTCACCCCTATTATTCGCACTATGTGTCGAACCCCTGGCGGCTTCTATTCGAGGCAACCGGGACATTCGGGGAATCTTTGTCAGGGGTCGGGAGTTCAAGATCTCATTATTCGCGGATGACGTGATCCTCACCCTGACCCAACCCAGAATCTCCCTACCAAATTTGCATGCAGAACTGGACAAATATGGAGCCCTATCGGGCTATAAAATTAATACCTCTAAATCAGAGGCCCTCCCAATTAACTTCTCGGATACGGAAACGACACACCTGAAGGCAAATTTCACATATCACTGGAAAACCACTTCATTGAAATATCTAGGGGTACATATCACCACAAAATTCAACACCTTATACCAGGAAAACTTTCCTCCCATATACCGCTCCATCAGAGCCCTGCTTACAACTTGGAAAAAACGCCACATCTCCCTGTTGGGTCGGATCGCGTCGATTAAGATGACAATCCTCCCGAAATTACTCTACCTTTTCCAAACACTACCCATCCCTGTCCCCCGCAATCACCTGAGTAAACTGCAATCTGACCTTTTTAAATTCACCTGGAACTACAAAAGACATAGAATTCCTCAATCGGTAATGATGGCGGCGCGCTCAGATGGAGGTCTTGCATTCCCCAACCTCATTAAATATTACCAAGCCACCCAACTACGAGCCATAGCCTCATGGTTCACTCAAAGGTCCTATAATAGGTGGACAGAGATTGAAAAAATATGGTTAGCCCCAACCCACCCAAACAGCCTACTATGGAACGCGAGGGCGGAGGTGCCCCCTGAGCGCTTACTGGGAACCATGTCCCATCTTCGTCAATTGTGGAACAAACTACCGTATATACTCGAGTATAAGTCTTTCCGAGTATAAGTCGAGGCCCTAATTTACCACAAATAAAATGGGAAAAACTTATTGACCCGAGTATAAGACGAGGGTGAAAAATGCACAGCTACTGTAAGTGGAAAAGAGGGTCAACAATGATAATTTGCAGCATCACTGTTCCCATTTGCATGCCTCACTGTGCCCATTTGCAGCCATAGGTCCCCAAAACTTCATACTCGGCAGTTAAGGGTTCCTAGATGCCCCCTAGCTGCAGCCAAAATTTGGGGTCTCTGAACCCAAAGGGTCCCGAAATGACATTGCTGCAGATGGACACAGTTGACCGAATTTGGGGCCCCGTATCTCGGGGCCACTTAGTGCTAAGAACCCCAAATTTGGTGTGCTAACCCAGTGGAACTAGCACCATAAAATTTCCAAAGCTGGGGTTTCTAGCTCCAGGTTGCCCCGAGATACAGGGCCCCAAAAATCAGTTCAGACAATGTCAAGCACTTTTTTGCAGCAGAGAATGACATTTTCTGAACCGGTTTTGGGGCCCCGTATCTCAGGGCTACTTGATGCTAGGAACCCCAGCTTTGGATATGTTATGGAACCAGCACCGCTGAGTTTGCACACCAAATCTGGGGTTCCTAGCACCAAGTGGCCCTGAGATATGGGGCCCCAAAGTCGGTTCAGAAAATGTCAAGCATTTTTCTGCAGCATAGAATGACATTTTCCGAACCGATTTTGGGGCCCCGTATCTCGGGGCCACTTAGTGCTAGGAACTTCAGCTTTGGAAATGTTGTGGTACCAGTTCCACTGGGTTTGCACACCAAATTTGGGGTTCCTAGCACTAAGTGGCCCTGAGATACGGGGCCCCAAAGTCGGTTCGGAAAATGAAATTTTTTGCTGCAGAAAAGTGCTTGACTCGAGTATAAGTCGAGGGGGGCACTTTCAGCACAAAAAAAGGTGCTGAAAAATTCGACTTATACTCGAGTATATACGGTATCCCACTTACATGAGTTGTCCTCAGAAAAATTGGTCCTAACGTCCTTTGTTTGCAACCCCAAAATCCCAGACAGTCTCACTCACCAGATGTCCCATTCATGGTCGTCACGGAACCTTTTCCACTACGGACACATAGTAGACCCTAGAACCCGCAGGCTACTGTCCTACTCTGATCTTCAGACCAAATATGACCTTCCGCATCAAGCCTTTTACAGTTACCTGCAAATACGCCACTATGCCCTGTCCATATCGTCTGACCTACAGTTCTCCCTTCCAACGCCTTTTGAAAACCTAATCCTGGGGGGTACGGCCCAGAAGGGCCTAATTTCTGACATTTACAAAATAATAAATGCCCACCCATTAGAAACTAAAGGTAAACATGCTTACATGATCAAATGGGAAAAAGCCCTCGATGAGGAACTCCCTATGGAGCAATGGCAGGCGATATGGACCCAGGCGGCAAAAAGCTCCCTTTGTACCCTATACAAGGAAAACACTTATAAAATCCTCCTGTACTGGTATATGACTCCGGACACCCTCCACGCCATATACCCCTCCAGCTCCGATTGCTGCTGGCGCTGTCAAAAAGAAAGAGGAACACTCCTCCATATATATTGGAGCTGTCCATTGATTGCTCCTTTCTGGGCTGCGGTCCACCAGTTGTTGACCGGTCTTTTAGAAGTACAGATCCCCATGATCCCCAAGTCCTTTCTTCTAGGAGTCTTACAATTAAAGATCCCCATGCCATACAAAAAATGAATGCGCCACATTCTCACAGCGACACGCTGTCTTATTGCCCTACACTGGAAAAACCCCCACCCCCCCCCCCCACTCCTGAAGCCCTATACGCCAGGATTAAAGATGTGGAGTTGATGGAGAAGATGACGGCCAGAATACATGATAGGCTGGAAGCGCATAATAAAGTATGGGAGCTGTGGCATCTTCGAGAGGACCCACCATGAACTAGTAAACAAGTTATTATAACAATCGCCCCCCCCCCCCTCCTTCTCTTCCTTCATTCTCTTCTCCCTCTTCTTTCTTTCTCTATGCCTTGAATGTTTTAACGACCTGTACAGTTTTGAACAGTGTTATGGGGAAAGATGAAGGGAATTGTTATATACATGTCTCTTATTACATGCTCCCCTTCTTTCCTTTTTCCTTCCCTTTTTTATTATGTCGTTCTCTACATATTATGTACTCCTGTAATACAAATATTACAATAAAATGTTATTTGGAAATATACTGCGTTAACCGTGCACTAACACACTGCAATATACTGCGTAAACCTGCAATAATGCACTGAAATATACTATGTTAAATGTGTAGTAACGCACTGAAATATACTACGTTAAAGAGGAAGTAAACCCCCAATTGGTTTTACTTCCTCTTTTGCTTCCCGCAAGGCCTGCAAATTAAAAGCATAATGGGCTAGTGTGCATCGCATACTAGCCCATTATATGACACTCGCCTGCAAACGAAGCCCGCGCTGTCCCCTGTGCAGGCCGCGTCCATCTTCGCCCCTCTTCCTTCCGGGGCTGCGGACTCCGGCTCTGTGACTGGCCAGAGCAGCGTGACGTCACTCCCGCAGATGCGCACGGGAGCCGTCAGTCATGGCACATGCTGGGGGAAGAAACGGCATGGTGGTCTGTTTCTTCCCAGCGCATGCACCGATGATGACATCGGCGCACTACAAGTGAAATATCACATTGGCGTTTCCAGCTACCCTTCATCTCAAAACCCCAAATGGAGAACAACTGTCTTTCCAAGACCCCTCTGACACAGAAGCCTTCATCCGGTCTTTGCATGCAGACCCGCATCCCCACACTCCATCTAAAGTCGCTCCATTCAATCGGTCCCTGGACCAAAGGAGCCCACAAAAGTACTCCCCTAAATGCTTTAGACCCTTGGCTCCGGATCAGCACCACCGTGTCACACCTGGTTGAAAGGGGTATAATACCCCAGGTTTTGTCTAGTCACTCTTTAAAGGTCGCATACAATGCAACACCTCAGGTCTGAACATATTTTGTTTTTGACTTTTCATCTCAAGGCTTCTCCTTTCCTCACTTTATTTGTCACTAGCTCTATCTGTTGAAACCTCTATGTTTTGTTTCTAAGGTGACCAGAGAATAACTACCATGCTTTATGTTTATACAATCAGTTATTCATTTTCTTGATGTTATATGATGTTCTAACATGCCTTTCTTCCCCTCCTGGCCTCACTGTGTAACGTCCTTTATCTCCCCATTTTTACATGACCAGAGGCAGCTGCATAATCCCATCTCTCTAGAGATGGGCGCTCATAGGCCTCACTAGCAGGGTCCTGTACTGGGAGCTGACTTACACAGTGACCCCATGCGGAAAAAAGAGAAGTTCACACAAATGTATGATTTGTTTTGTTTTCAGGTTTCCCCCCACAACACCTCCTTTTCCCCCTCCCTACACCTATCCTGGGGCTCATGCATGACATCAGACTACCTCACACCACACGCCTTCCAGGAGCACAGTATCCCTCCTCCTAATACAGCAATTACCGCACACTACCACCTACACATTGATAGAGCTACAACCTCGGCCCAAATCCCTCTCTCAACCCTTCCAATATGAAAGTAGTCTTTTGGAACGTAAAAGGTCTTAGATCCCCCAAAAAAAGAATGAAAATCCTCAGACACCTCAAAAGATTTTAAACGAACATCACACAAACTCACCCACTGACCCCTGATTTCCACCGTATGAAAAAGCTGTGGGTAGGCACAGTCTTAGGCTCGGATGCTATAGGACGCAAAGCAGAAGTTCTCCTACTCATTCACAAAAACCTCCCATGCACAGTCCTACCAATAAATACAGACAGGCAGGGACATCTTCTCTCAGCACATATCAAAATAGGATCCAAGGACCTAGTAATCTCCAACGTTTACACTCCCAATAATCCCAGCAAACAGTTCTATAGTGAACTTACTACCTGGCTTCTCAGCAATACTCACCTCCCACATTTAATCGGAGGAGATTTTAACGATGTCCTACACCAGACTGACGACAGATCATCCCCCAAACACCCCAGCCCCCAAACACTTGTTCCCCTTACCCCCACTCATTTTGCATCCACCATGGATTCACTCCACCTCCAAGACCTATGGCGCCTCTCTCACGCAGTTGACAAAGAATTCACTTTCTACTCTAACTCACATAATGTCCTTACTAGGATCGACTACTTTTTTGGCTCCGATAACCCTATCCCCATGTTATCCGGTGCAGACATCCATGACATCGCTATTTCCGACCACGTTTCAATCGAAGTGCCACTCGACAACTTGGACTTACCCCCCATCCAAAAATCTGGCGTTTTCCCTCCTACCTCCATAACAACACTGACTTCCAGAAATTCATGGAAAAATCTTGGTCCGAATATTCCTCCGCCAACGCACCCCATACCGATGATCCGAACCTCTTCTGGGATGCCGGCAAAGCATACCTCAGGGGTCGGATCATCTCCTATGCCATCTCCTTTAAGAGGAACACTTTAACAAAATACAAATTAGCCAGTGCACGTCTACATCAGGCACAGCGTTCCCTAACCACCAAAGACTCCCATGACAATAGGAATGAATGGCAGGCAGCCAAGAGGGCTTTCGATACCTGGGCAGACACCCTTGAGTTTACCAAAAAGACACACTTAGCCGCCACCCTACACAAATTTGGAAATAAAGCAGGCAAGCTACTAGCCATGCTTTGTAAGGGTTCTTTTCGCCTGACACACATCACTTCTTTACGAGACACCAATGGTACCATACACTCCACGTCACAAACAATAAACAAACCATGCTTCAATTTTACTCAGCATTATACGCCCCTGACCCCATAGACAAACAAATGGCCCGTTCATTTCTAGAGAAGGTAGACATACCCACCATCACTCCCCTACAACTAGAGGCTCTTAATGCTTCTATCTCTCTCTCCGAAATCTCAAACACCATCCGCAACCTGACCCCCTCCAAGGCCCCTGGCCCTGACGGATTTACAAGCGGATTCTACAAAACCCTACAAAATATCACAGAACCCACGCTCCACAGGGTCTACAAGGCTATTTGGTCCGGCGGCTCGTACCTTCCAACAGGGAATTAGGCCATTATTAAGTTACTCTCTAAGAAGAGTAAAGACCCTCTAGAACCAGGTTCATATAGTCCCATCTCACTACTGAATCTGGATGTCAAAATCCTATCCAAGATCGTCGCCACTAGACTTGCTGCCATCATCCCCTGTCTAATTCACCCCGCCCAATATAACTTTGTAAAAGGCAGAACTGCCACCCTGAATATTCGTAAAGTTATGTTGGCCCTAGAGCATGCTAAACGTAAACCCAGGCGGCGACTATGCCATCATTACGTTAGATACGGAAAAAGCCTTTGATAACGTTAGCTTTGAATGGCTCTCACTGGCCTTGTCAAAAATGGGATTCACAGGCCCCTTCTGCCATCTTATCGACACTATGTACACAGCTGGGGGCAGCGGGCCTACTCTCAGACAACTTTCGCCTCCATAAGGGTACACGACAAGGCTGCCCCTTATCCCCGCTCCTCTTTAATATCGCATTAGAACCCTTATCCAGTTACCTGACCCAATCAGCCCCCTTACATGGCATTAAAATTGGCAAACACAAGCACTTCCCTCTTTGTGGACAATGTCCTTATATTCTCAGCTAACCCCTCCTCTGACATGTCCACTGTCACGGAACGTCCCACACTCCGCTTGAGTGCTTCCGTCAGTATACCACTTCCTCCCAGTTTGGATACAGATAATGTCACGGAAAGTCCCACACTCCGCTTGAGTACTTCCGTCAGTATACCACTTCCTCCCAGTCTGGATACAGATATGAGATATTCCAACTGCTCACAAAGCACAAAACAAGGCAAGACTTGCTTAGATGCTAACATGGACTGTTTTATTATCACACATGGATACAACAGATAAAATAACTCAGAGACTCTTCCCCCCACCCTTGGAAAAGAGGGCGGGTTAAATTGTCCAAAGACAATGGACACACAGGTCAGGTGTGTTCAAACTTCTCCTCAGTAAACAGTCTTATCAGCAGGGGGCTACTGGAAGAATCCCCCCTCCCTTCATAGAGATACACTTCCCAAATGATCACAGCAAAGAGTCCATAACAGAATGAGACAATATACAATATATACAAGATTGAGTCTGATTAGTACACATCAGACTGGATTTCTCATTCACCTTGCAAAGAGTATTGTTCCCTTGAAAATCCAGGGCCCATAATCAAAAGGCAAGAGGCTTGCATTCAGTCCTCTCCAAAAGCCTCTGTCCCGGCTAGGTCATCACATCCACTATCAAAAACATATTCGACGAGTTTAAATTATAGTAAAAGCGAAATCCTTACATAGGTACTCTTTCCATCCTCCCCTGGGCTCACCACTCCATCTTTTCAGTAGCCAAGTCCCACATTACCTACCTGGGAATTAGAACTGGGAAACGACCCTCCTAGTTATATCACCTCAATTACCCTCCGCTGATCACAAAAGTATATCAGGAATTATCTAACTGGATGGATCTGCCCCTCTCGCTCCTTGGAAGATGCCACCTGGTAAAAATGGTCAGTTTTTCCAGACTACTATACCCAATGCAAACCATTCCCCTACTTCTGCAACACAAGGATGTCAAACTTCTTAATTCAGTCAACTCAAAATTCCTATGGCAGAACAAAAGACCTCGTATAGCCTTAAATAAATTATATCTTCCCAGGCGCGAAGGGGGTATCAGTCGCCCAAATGTTAGAACTTAAAACTTGGCATGCTTATTGAGAACTAGTCTGGACTGGATAGCTCAATCCTCCCGCTATTCCAACTACCTTGTGGAATCCGAAAATGGCCCACCAATACTCCTTGGTGGCCCTTCTCCACTGCAAATGGAAATCAATTCCCCCTCCCTACAAACACAACCTCCTACTGAGGGACACAGCTGTCGCCTGGAGAGAAGCCAGGAAAATTCTTAAGCTCTCGCCTTTCATGTCTAGACACCTACCAATACAAGGCAACCCCAGCTTCCCCCCTGGACTGGAATACAAACCCTTCACCATCTGGCAATAAAAAGGCCTCACAAAAGTCTCTTCCTTATGCAACACGGACACAGGGCGACCGTTACCCTTTTCGACCATAGCTGAAACTTTTTTGCTTCCCCAAACCCATGCGTTTCATTTTAGACAATGCATCAGCTTCTTAAATCACGCCTGCAAGGAGAACCATAAGGGATTCAAACCAAACATCACAGACCAAATGATCCTAGATGGCTCCTATAAAATATCAGACATCTATAAACCTCTTCTACGGGAATCCACTCCCCCCTTGACATCATCATCTGTGGCTAACTGGGGCAAAGACTTTCCAGATCCGGACGTTGTAGTCAAAATTCTGCAAGGTTTCAACAAGGTACATCAATTAACTCCCAATGAAATATGGAGAGAATCTCAACTGAAGATCACCCATCGAGCCCACATACCCTTCTTGTCTTCCAAAATGGATCAGAGAAAAGCTTTCTGCCCCCTCTGCCACCAATTGAGGCCGTCCCTAACCCATCTGTCAGATAAGGGTACTCACCGAGGCCGAGATGCTGAGAGTGGTAACCTCTTGTGACTAAGTGCACTCCACTCGTGGAGATGGTACAGGAATGAAGGACACAAAGAGGCACGAGTCACCAGCAGGCTGGGCAGGTCTTGTGTGAAGATCACCAGCAGGGAGACAGCTGTGCAGGACTGGAAGATGCTGCAGCTCAAGAAGGATGATGAACAGCTGATCCAACAACAGGCTGGGGGTCAAACACCGTTGACTAGTAAGAGTCTCTAGATAGGCAAAAACAGTCTAGTGCAAAGGACTGTTAGCAAGTCTGTCAGCAGGGTGATGACTTAGTACTGAAGATTGATAGCAAAGTCCGTAAACAGGCCGAGGGTCAAACACAGGTAACTGGAAGCAAAGTCTGTGAGCAAGCCAAAGGTCGAGCACTGAAGACAATGGCAAAGTCCAGGAGCAGGCTGAGGGTCAATCACTGGAGACAGGAAGCAATATCCATAGACAGGCCGAGGGTCAAACACAGGAAGCAAGTGGAGAAGTCTGAGAGGCAAGCCGAGGGTCAGATGCAGGAAGAGATCGGAGCAGGTCAAGGTCAATCCGGGTCACAACAGGTAATCAAGAATCAGGATACAAGCAGGAAACACACGGGGAGCTGAAAGACAAACCAGCAAACTGGTCATGGCACAGAGTGGGTTTTAAAGGGCCAGTGGGAGGCTCATGTTGTGCGCGCTATTGCGTACGCACGTTCGGCGTTCCGCTGAATTGCACACAAACATTGGCCGTTTAGCCGAATTGCGCACGCGCATTAGCCGTTTCACTGTATTGTGCCCAAAGATGCGCCGGAGTGCTGCTCTACCGCGCATATGCGAAGGAAGGCAGCGATATTGGCGAGACTGGTACTTGCCTCTTTCCTGACACCATCGCTTCTGGACGTGCTCATACATCTCCACCTTTTGGGATCAGGTTCTATCCTACATTTTCGAAGTTACCCTACTAAAGCTACCTAAGGACCTGCTGCTTCTTATCTTCGGTCACTGGGACTCCCAACTTTTGCCATGGTCCCAAACTACAAATTTAAATACCCCTGGAAATTCCAACGGAATCTCCTCCGACAAAGACGGGACCCTGATCTGTCTCCTAATTGCACGGAGAACTATTCTCAAAAACTGGACTACATTGCATTGTCCTTCTATCACCCAAATCAAACGAGGGCTCCTTCTCCTATTAACCAAGGATCGACTCAACACCGACTTCAAACAGGATAAATCCAGAGCCCGCTTCTATTCCAAGTGGCAAACCTTCATGCTCTCAACACTCCCTCCAGGTGAATTAGCCATCTTTGATCAATTCTCGTTCTCATATTACGAACCCCTACTGTCAAACCCAGACTACCCGGACCCCCCACCGGAAAACACACAACCAGTGAACCTTAGCTCCAAATGGATGCAACCTATACCTCAAGCCTCCTCATAAGTTTCTCTTCACAAAGGATCCTCTCCCTATCTACCAACATCATGCGGAATCATACTCCAAACTGTCTCAGCATCAGCCATGGTGCCCCCTCCCCCTCCCTATCCATCCCCTTTCACCCCCTCCCGCCTTTGTTGTTTTCTTTTGCATCATCTTGAAGACATAGGGAATTCTTGTAGACCGATCCATCCAGTTATCTCTATTTGTTGTTAACTCCTGCCCAGGTGTGTAAGTTTATTTGCTTATTTGTTTGAGCTGTCTCATCCTGGAATGTATGTTTACAATCACTAGATTACCTTGTCTATCAAAATCCATTCTGAAAAATGTTCTTACAAATGTTGTTATCAATATGTAAGGCTTTTCTATAAGTCTAAATGAAAACTTTTTGAAAAAAAAAATATATCTATACAATCAGTCTAGTATAAATATATATATACACTGTATATATATATATATACACTGTATCCAGTGTAGCTAGATCTGACTGCAGGCTGTTCCTGGTGTACTTTTTCTAATATACTGTCAGGCAGGCAGGTGATTCAGTGAGCTGCAGTGCATAAAATATATATACAGTCTCCTACATATATATATAAACTGCATTCCAGTCTAGCCAAGCCTATATCTGACTGCAGGCCATTCCTGGTGTATGTTTTCAAATATACTTTCAGGCAGGCAGGTGATTCAGTGAGCTGCAGTGCATAAAATATATATATACAGTCTCCTAAATATATATATATATCCACTGCATTCTAGACTAGCCAAGCCTATATCTGACTGCAGGCCATTCCTGGTATACGTTTTCAAATACACTTTCAGGCAGGCAGTCAGGTGATTCAGTGATCTGCAGTGCATTAAATATATATAAAGTCTACTAAATATATATATCCACTGCATTCTAGTCTAGCCAAGCCTATATCTGACTGCAGGCCATTCCTGGTGTACGTTTTCAAATACACTTTCAGGCAGGCAGGCGATTCAGTGAGCTGCAGTGCATAAAATATATATACAGTCTCCTACATATATATCCATTGCATTCCAGTCTAGCCAAGCTTATATCTGACTGCAGGCCATTCCTGGTGTATGTTTTCAAATACAATTTCAGGCAGGCAGGTGATTCAGTGAGCTGCAGTGCATAAAATATATATACAGTCTCCTACATATATATCCACTGCATTCTAGTCTAGCCAAGCCTATATCTGACTGCAGGCCATTCCTGATGTACGATTTCAAATACACTTTCAGGCAGGCATGCAGGTGATTCAGTGAGCTGCAGTGCATAAAATATATATACAGTCTCCTACATATATATCCACTGCATTCCAACCTAGCCAAGCCTATATCTGACTGCAGTCCGTTCCAGGGTTACTCTTTCTAATATACCTTCAGGCAGGCAGGAGATTCAGTGAGCTGCAGTGCATAAAAAATATATATACAGTCTCCTACATATATATCCACTGCATTCTAGTCTAGCCAAGCCTATATCTGACTGCAGGCCATTCCCGGTGTATGTTTTCAAATACACTTTCAGGCAAGCAGGCAGGTGATTCAGTGATCTGCAGTGCATTAAATATATATATACAGTCTCCTACATATATATATCCACTGCATTCCAGTCTAGCCAAGCCTATATCTGACTGCAGGCCATTCCTGCTGTACATTTTCAAATACACTTTCAGGCAGGCAGGCAGGTGATTCAGTGATCTGCAGTGCAATAAATATATATACAGTACATAAATATATATGTATATCCACTGCATTCTAGTCTAGCCAAGCCTATATCTGACTGCATGCCATTCCTGCTGTACATTTTCAAATATACTTTCAGGCAGGCAGGCAGGCAGGTGATTCAGTGACTCGCAGTACATTGAATATATACATATACAGTCTCCTACATATATATCCACTGCATTCCAGTCTAGCCAAGCCTATATCTGACTGCAGGCCATTCCTGGTGTACGTTTTCAAATACACTTTCAGGCAGGTAATTCAGTGATCTGCAGTGCATTATATATATATATATATATATATATATATATATATATATATATATAGTCTCCTACATATATATATCCACTGCATTCCAGTCTAGCCAAGCTTATATCTGACTGCAGGCCATTCCTGGTGTACATTTTCAAATACACTTTCAGGCAGGCAGGCAGGTGATTCAGTGATCTGCAGTGCAATAAATATATATACAGTACATAAATATATATGTATATCCACTGCATTCTAGTCTAGCCAAGCCTATATCTGACTGCATGCCATTCCTGCTGTACATTTTCAAATATACTTTCAGGCAGGCAGGCAGGCAGGTGATTCAGTGACTCGCAGTACATTGAATATATACATATACAGTCTCCTACATATATATCCACTGCATTCCAGTCTAGCCAAGCCTATATCTGACTGCAGGCCATTCCTGGTGTACGTTTTCAAATACACTTTCAGGCAGGTAATTCAGTGATCTGCAGTGCATTATATATATATATATATATATATATATATATATATATATATATATATATATATATAGTCTCCTACATATATATATCCACTGCATTCCAGTCTAGCCAAGCTTATATCTGACTGCAGGCCATTCCTGGTGTACATTTTCAAATATACTTTCAGGCAGGTAGGCAGGCAGGTGATTCGGTGATCTGCAGTGCATTAAATATATATATAGTCTCCTACAAATATATATATATATATATATCCACTGCATTCCAGTCTAGCCAAGCCTATATCTGACTGCAGGCCATTCCTGGTGTATGTTTCCAAATACACTTTCAGGCAGGTGATTTAGTTATCTGCAGTGCATTGAATATATATATACAGTCTCCTACATATAGATCCACTGCATTCTAGTCTAGCCAAGCCTATATCTGACTGCAGGCCATTCATGGTGTACGTTTTCAAATACAGTTTCAGGCAGGCAGGTAATAAAGTGATCTGCAGTGCATTAAATATATATATATATATATATATATATATATATACAGTCTCCTACATATATATATATATATCCACTGCATTCCAGTCTAGCCAAGCTTATATCTGACTGCAGGCCATTCCTGGTGTAAGTTTTCAAATATACTTTCAGGCAGGTAGGCAGGCAGGTGATTCAGTGATCTGCAGTGCATTAAATATATATAGTCTCCTACAAATATATATATATATATATATATATATCCACTGCATTCCAGTCTAGCCAAGCCTATATCTGACTGCAGGCCATTCCTGGTGTACGTTTTCAAATACACTTTAAGGCAGGCAGGTGATTCAGTGATCTGCAGTGCAGTGCAGTGATATACAGTCTCCTAAATATATATATATATATATATATATATATATATATATATATATATATATATATCCACTGCATTCCAACCTAGCCAAGCCTATATCTGACTTCAGTCCGTTCCTGGTGTACTCTTTCTAATATACTTCAGGCAGGCAGGTGATTCAGCTAGCTGCAGTGCATTTAATATATATACAGTCAGTCTCACATATATATATATATATATCCACTGTATCCAGTGTAGCTAGATCTGGTTGCAGCTTGTTCCTGGTTTACTTTTTCTAATATACTGTCAGGCAGGCAGGTGATTCAGTGAGCAGCAGTGCATAAAATATATATACAGTCTCCTACATATATATATCCACTGCATTCCAGTCTAGCCAAGCCTATATCTGACTGCAGGCCACTCCTGGTGTATGTTTTCAAATATACTTTCAGGCAGGCAGGTGATTCAGTGAGCTGCAGTGCATAAAATATATATACAGTCTCCTAAATATATATATCCACTGCATTCTAGTCTAGCCAAGCCTATATCTGACTGCAGGCCATTCCTGGTGTACGTTTTCAAATTCACTTTCAGGCAGGCAGGCAGGTGATTCAGTGATCTGCAGTGCATAAAATATATATACAGTCACCTACATATATATCCACTGTATTCTAGTCTAGCCAAGCCTATATCTGACTGCATGCCATTCCTGGTGTACGTTTTCAAATACACTTTCAGGCAGGCAGGTAATTCAGTGATCTGCAGTGCATTAAATATATAAACAGTCTCATATATATATATACCCACTGCATTCCAGTCTAGCCAAGCTTATATCTGACTGCAGGTTATTCCTCGTGTACATTTTCAAATATACTTTCAGGCAGGCAGGCAGGTGATTCAATGATCTGCAGTGCATTAAATATTAATACAGTCTCCTACATATATATATCCACTACATTCTAGTCTAGCCAAGCCTTTATCTGACTGCAGGCCATTCATGGTGTACTTTTTCTAGTAAACTTCAGGCGGTGTTTTGCTAATAAAATTTTACAGCATGTCTGGAAGGCCACCAAGGACAGGCAGACGGTCACAGGCCACTAAAAGAGGGCAAGGAGGCTCTGTGTCTACAGCCAACAGTGCTGGTCATGGACACGGTGTATCCTCAGAATGTGGCCGTAGAGCACACTTGTCCTTTTTTTCGGCAGCTGGCCGTGTTGTTCCACAACATGCAGAAGAGTTGGTAGAGTGAATAACTAAGCCGTCCTCATCCTCCTCATCCTCTGTCACCCAGGCTCAGAGTACTTTGCCTGCCAATGCAGCTACCAAAGCGGCCTATTCCATTGGCTCAATGTCATCAGTCACTCCTTCCCCAGCCCCACCATCAAGCACGGAGGAGTCCCCCGAACTGTTCGACCACAGTGTTGGGTACATGCTGCAGGAGGATGCGCAACGTTTTGAAGGTTCCCATTATGGTACCCAGGTTGAGGAAGGCAGTAACATGAGCCCAGAGAGGGGGGGTGCCCAAGAAGGACAAGAAACTGGCAGTCATGTTCCCCCAGCTGCAGCATACTGCCAGGTTTGCTCCAGTGACGAGGAAGGAGGGGATGATGAGGTCACTGACTCTACGTGGGTGCCTGATGGAAGAGAGGAGGAGGAGGAGGCACATCTCCAATGAGGCAGGATGCCCTCCAGGGGCCAGCTTAAGGGCAGCCACCCGACTGCATCACGCCGCAGAGCTCCACATGTGCAGGGCGCTGCTAACTCCCCACGAATTTTGAAAAAGTTCTTTGGTGTGGGCCTTTTTTGATATGTGTGCAGCAGATCGCACCATTGCTGTTTGCAACATATGTGTCAGGGCTGGCCCAGCCCTTCTTTCTCTGAGCTGGCCGCTCAGCTGTCAGCTAATTGCTAGCTCTCTTCTCTCTCCACAGTTAATCAGCTATTTACGTTTTTATTTTTATTAATAAACAAGTGTGATTTAACTGTACTGTCTCGGTCTGGTTCATGGTTTCTGACAGTAGGCAAAGGCCATGAATTAAGAAGATACGGTCAATCCATTTGTTGGTAATATTTTTTCAAGATTGGATGAGCAAGATCACCGCATGGATCAGTTTGCCATTGCGTTACAAACGCTCCCGAGTCACACGGCTCACCTGGAATCCCCCACTGTGGCTGCTTCGGTACAACCTGAGTTACAGGCTATCCCTGCTGCTGCGCCAGTCTCTGTGCAGGAACCCGCCTTGAGTATTACCTCTATTAGAGGTATGTCTGGTTCTGCCCCGCTTCCCCAGTGATTTGGGGACGATCCAGTTCAATGCAGTGGGTTTCTCAACGAAGTTGAGATATACTTTGAGATGCTGCCCCAGGCATTTCCCACGGACAGAAGCAAAGTAGGGTTTGTGATATCTTTGCTTTCTGAGAGAGCCTTGGCCTGGGCTAACCCTCCATGGGAGACGCAAAAATCTGTTGTCTTGAGTTACCCTGAGTTTGTGGCCTCCTTTAAAGGGGTATTTGATGTTCTTGCATGCTCCGCTTCTTCTGCCAAATGCCTCATGACCATCAAACAGAGTACGAGAACTGTTGCCGACTACGCCATTGCGTTCCCTACTCTGGAAGCAGAGGTTGCTTGGAACAATGAGGCCCTCGTGGCTGCTTTTTCTCATGGTCTCTCGTATTCCACCAAGGATGAGATAGCAACCTGAGGTATACCCAATGAGCTGGAGAGCTTGATTATGTTTGCCATCCTTATTGACTCAGAGAAAGACTTTCTTTTAAGGAGCACTTGAGGAAGCCTCCTGTACGTTTGCCTCCGAGCTTTGCAGTCCCACCGTGCCTCCCTCACCTCCCATGCCTCCTGGTACCGAGTTGGTCAGTGAAGATGAACCCATGCACTTGAGCTTCACGCGCCTCTCTGCGGATGAGAGACCCTTTAGGAGGAGGGAGAGATTGTGCCTTTATTGTGGCCAGGCAGGTCACCTTTTGAAGTCTTGTCCTACCCGTCCTGGGAACACCCGAACCTTGAGGTCCTGTCATGGACAGACCTTAGGTGGTGCTGTGTCGTCCCCAGTTATCCAAAAGGATAAGCCCCTGGTTTTGGTCACCCTTTCTTGGGCTAAGTTGTCTATCGAGATATAGGCTCTGATCGACTCTGGGGCTGCAGGCCTGTTTATTGATGCTGCCTTTGTATCAAAGCACTCGATTCCACTGCAGCTGCTTGAGGCTCTTGACGGGAGACCTCTACTGCCTGCCCATGTGACTCATGAGACGGTTCCGTTGTCCATGGCTGTAGGGGTTCTTCACCATGAGATAATCCAATTCCAAGTGATTTCCTCTCCTAACTTTCCACTGGTTATTGGTTATCCTTGGTTACAGAGGCACAACCCTTCTTTTGATAGGCTCTGTGCTGAGGTTCTCTCCTGGTCACCACAATGCAGTGAAACATGCTTCCGGAAGGTAGCCAAGGTCCTGTGTACCTCTTCACTCTCCTCCCTGCCAGAGGATTATCATGATTTTAGCGATGTCTTTGACAAAGGTCAAGCCTGTAGTTTGCCTCTCCACCGGCCGTATGATTGCACAATTGACCTTCAACCTGGTGCCAATCCCCCTCGTGGTCGAGTTTACCCTTTGTTGGTCTTGGAGGATAAAGCCATGGAGGAGTATGTTGCAGACGCACTTTCTCGAGGTTTCATCCGCAAATCCTCGTCTCCTGCTGGTGCTGGTTTCTTCTTTGTGAAGAAGAAGAGCGGTGAACTGAGACCTTGCATTGATTATAGGGGTCTCAATCGTTTCATGATTAAGAATGCCTGCCCGATCCCGTTGATTACAGAGTTATTTGACTGCCTCAAGGGAGAAACTGTTTTCACTAAGCTTGATCTAAGAGGGGCTTACAATCTCATGAGGATTAAGGAGGGCGACCAGTGGAAAACTGCATTTAATACCAGAACAGGCCATTATGAGTGCCTCGTAATGCCTTTTGGCCTTTGTAACGCCCTGACAGTTTTCCAGGAATATATTAACGATGTCCTCCGAGATTTGTTGCAGTTATTTGTGGTGGTTTATCTCGATGATATCCTCATGTTTTCCAAGTCCCTGGAGAGCCACCACACAGATGTCTGTCGTGTGCTTTAGAAATTAAGAGAGAACAATCTCTATTGTAAACTAGATAAGTGTGAGTTCCATCGGGAACAGGTTAAATTCCTGGGCTATGTCATTTCCACTGCTGGTTTTTCGATGGACCCAGAGAAACTTTCGGCAGTCCTACAGTGGCCTCGACCCGTGGGGTTACGTCCTCTGCAGCGTTTCCTTTGGTTTTTCCACACCAAAGAAGAAGGCGGACCTCTCCTTGCTCCTCATCAGCTGGGATCTCCAACCCCACTAAACCTTCAGTCCTCTCAGAAACCTGCACTGAGAGCAATGAAGGTGTAGAATTAGGTGTGCCAAGTACCTGCGGGCAATCTGCTATCGATTAACCAACATCCGATTGTAGCAGGCACATTTCCCTACCCCAGTTGCTAACCCGTCGAAAGAAATTCGGTCCCAGCCATCCACATGCTCAGAGGCTGAAAGCTAGCTTGGCTAAATTGCTAGCACTCCAACTGCTGCCTTTTCAGCTGGTAGACTCTGCCCCCTTTCGTGAATTTGTGGAATGTGCAGTACCTAAGTGGCAGGTTCCCAACGGTAGAAAGCCATTCCGGCTTTCTACCGGCATGTGGAAGGCAATGTCTTGGCCTCGTTGGACAGGGCGGTCAGCGGTAAAGTGCATATTACCGCTGACTCATGGTCCAGCACGCATGGACAGGGACCTTACATTTCTTTCACGGTGCACTGGGTAACTCTGCTGACAGCTGGGAAGGATGCAGGACAGGGTGCAGTATTGTTGGAGCTTGTTCCGCCACCACGCCTCCAAAATACTAGTAGTGGTGATTCTGCCACACCTCTCTCCTCCACCCCCTCCTCTTCTTCTTCCTCTATGGCCTCTACCTCTGCAGATTTGTCCTCGGAACCAGCGGTGCTCCGTAGGTGTTCAAGGGGCTACGCAAGCACTCAGGCAAAAAGATGCCATGCGGTACTTGAGTTGGTCTGCTTAGGGGACAGGAGCCACACTGAGGCAGAGATTCTGTCAGCTCTGCAGGGGCAGACTCAGAGGTGGTTGACGCCACGCCAGCTTCAGCCAGGAATGGTGGTTTGCAACAATGGCACCAACCTCCTCTCCGCCCTCCATCAGGGACACTTGACCCATGTTCCCTGTTTGGCTCATGTCCCTAATTTGGTGGTGCAGGTACCCGGGCTTACAGGATGTCCTGAGGCAGGCCAGGAAAGTCTGTGGACATTTCCGCCGGTCATATAATGCCAGTGCTCGGCTGGCTGACCTTCAAAAGGAATGCAACCTACCCAAGAACCGCCTCATTTGTGACATGCCCACCAGGTGGAAGTCAATGTTGGCAATGCTGCAGCAGCTGCACATGCAGCAGAGGGCCATCAATGAGTACCTGTGTGAGCATGGCACCAGGACAGGCTCAGTGGAGCTTGGATTTTTTTTGCCAGACCAGTGGCTACTGATCAATGTTGCATGCACTGTCCTGTCACTTGAGGAGGCCACGAGGATGGTGAGCAGTGACAGTGCATGCATCAGTGATACTGTCCCTCTTGTCTTCCTGTTGGAGCACATGCTTCATGGAATAATGGACAGGGCACTTGAGGCAGAACAGAGGGAGGAAGAGGAGGACTTCCTTACCTTTCAAGGCCCCCTTTATTCAGACAGTATTCCTGGCCCGCCGATCACACAGGAAGAGGAGGAGGAGGATGAGGATTGAGTCAGCATGGAGGTGGAGCCTGGCACTCAGCATCAGCAGCAGTCTTCAAGGGATCGTTTTCAGTCCCCAGAAACCCATGGACTTGTACGTGGCTGGGAGGAGGTGGCTGTGGATCATGTCATCCTTAGTGACCCAGAGGACTCCGGATCGAATGCCCCAGCAAACCTTCACTGCATGGCCTCCCTGATCCTGCAAAGCCTGCGAAAGGACCCTCGGATTTGTGGTATCAAGGAGAGGGATCATTACTGGCTGGCAACCCTTCTTGATCCACATTACAAGGGTAAGGTTGTGGAATTTATCCAGACTTTGCAGAGGGAGCAGAGGATGAAACATCTTCGGGAGGACTTGCAGAAAGGTTTGTGCAATGCGTTTCCAGAGCCTGGGAGGTTACAATTTCCTGGTCCTCCTGGACAACGTGTTGCTGAGGCTTCGGTCAGTCACAGAAGGAGCGGTGGAGAAGTTGGCCGTCTGACCGATGCGTTCAGACATTTCTTTAGTCTGCAGCCCCAAGGTCTGATCGGTTCCATCAACAATCGCCAGCATCTGATTTACATGGTGCAGGAATACCTAGGGGCAAGATCAGACTTGGAGACCTTTCCAACCAAAAATCCACTGAGGATGGATCATTGGCCAGAGCTTGCACAATATGCAATTGAGCTACTGGCCTGTCCTGCATCCAGCGTTCTTTCTGAACGCACATTCAGTGCTGCTGGAGGATTTGTAACGATCACAGAGTGTGCCTGTCCAGACTCAGTTGATCGGCTCACCTTCATAAAAATGAATCAGTATTGGATCACCAGATACCAAGCACCTGATGCTGATGTAACCGATTAATTTTTCTATGAATGTGAGATTCCTTGAAGACTGCCTATGCTGAGTAACTATCCTGTTATGCTGAGTGACTATCCTATTCCACCTCAATGTTCATGTTGATAGCTTCTAAGAACATTTTTATTTCAGGGCACCACCACCAGTGCCTAAGGCCCAATGTATGTAATGTAATTGTATTGTAATGCATGTAATTACAATATTTGCTCTAATATTTCACAGCAGGGCTCGTTCCTGCGCTCAACTAAAGTATCTGTGAAGGGTTGCAGTGTTGTGGCACCCCCACCAGTGCCTAAGGCCCAATTTTTCTGCCCCTGTTTAACAGGGGCATGTAATCACAATTTTTGCTCTAATATTTCACAGCAGGGCCCATTCCTGCACTCAACAAGAGCATCTGTGAGGCTTTACAGTGTTGTGCCACGACCACCGCCGCCTAAGGCCCAATTTTTCTGCCCCTGTTTAAAAGGGGCATGTAATTACAATATTTGCTCTAATATTTCACAGCAGGGCTCATTCCTGCACTCAACAGAATCTGTGAGGGCTTACAGTGTTGTGGCACCACCACCACACTACCACCAAAGGCCCAATTTTTCTGCCCCTGTTCAACAGGGGCATGTAATTACAATTCTTGATATAATATTTCACAGCAGGGCTCGTTCCAGCGCCCACCAAGAGTAACTGTGTTCTTGTACCACCAACACCTAAGGCCCAATTTTCTGCAGAGTATATAGGGCAGGCCGTATAGTATATACAGGCGGTCCCCTACTTTCAAACATCCTACTTACAAACAGAGGGAGAGGAAATATACCCCTAGGAAGGGAAATTCTCTCCTGTACGAGTTAATATGGGAAAAAGGTGTCTCCACTTTTGCTTTATCACCAATCCTTGTTTCCCTAATAGCCCCAAATTTTCAAAATCCAATTGTCATTGGCACAGAAAGTGAGGTGAAATCTTCTGAACAGGGGCACAGTCAGCAAAACAAATGTTACAGGGGTGATAACCCTTACCTATGTTATCCAAAAAGCTTAAAAATTGATTTTTTTTGGCTGGAGCTACACTTACAAAATGTACCTGTTCCAAATTACAAACAGATTCAACTTAAGAACAAACTTACAGTCCCTGTCTTGTTTGGACCGCCTGTATACTGCTGTTCAGAGTATACAGGGACTGGGGGCCCCGTGCCTTTTCTTTTTTTAATTTGGGTGCGGGATTCCCCTTAATATCCATACAAGACCCAAAGGGCATGGTAATAGGCTGGGGGGGGGGGGTACCCATGCCGTTTTTCTCAATAAATTTCATCCATATTGCCGGGACCTGACATTATATTACAGCCGCAAGTAGTTTTAAATTACTTTTATTCCTTTAGAAATGTAATTTTGTGCAGGGATTGTTCTAAACACGGGAAACATGCGCCACTTTGCAGGCATACTATAGTCACCCCCAGGTATGATATTTAGAGGAATATTTCACTTTTATTTTTTCACTTTAAGCATTATTAAAATCACTGCTCCCGAAAAAACAGCCGTTTTTAAAACTTTTTTTGCATTGATACATGTCCCCTGGGGCAGGACCCAGGTCCCCAAACACTTTTTAGGACAATAACTTGCATATTAGCCTTTAAAATTCACACTTTTGATTTTTCACGTTCGGGTCCCATAGATTTTAATGGTGTTCGAAAAGGTTCGCGCAAACTTTCGGTCCGTTTGCATGTTCTGCCGCGAACCAAACCGGGGAGGTGTTCGGCTCATCCCTAGTTGTCATCTAGATAAAGGAAGGCCCGTAGACATGGTGTATCTGGATTTTGCAAATGCATTTGACACAGTTCCCCATAAAAGTTTACTGTACAAAATAAGGTCTGTTGGCATGGACCATAGGGTGAGTACATGCACTGAAAACTGGCTACAAATGCGAGTTTAGAGGGTGGTGATAAATGGGGAGTACTCGGAATGGTCAGGGTGGGTAGTGGGGTCCCCCAGGGTTCTGTGCTGGGACCAATCCTATTTAATTTGTTCATAAACGACCTGGAGGATGGGTTAAAGAGTTCAATCTCTGTATTTGCGGACGATGCTAAGCTAAGCAGGGCAATAACTTCTCCACAGGATGTGGAAACCTTGCAAAAAGATCTGAACAAATTAATGGGGTGGGCAACTACATGGCAAATGAGGTTCAATGTAGAAAAATGTAAAATAATGCATTTGGGTGGCAAAAATATAAATGCAATCTATACACTGGGGGGAGAACCTCTGGGGGAATCTAGGATGGAAAAGGACCTGGGGGTCCTTGTAGATGATAGGCTCAGCAATGGCATGCAATGCCAAGCTGCTGCTATCAAAGCAAACAGAATATTGGCATGCATTAAAAAGGGGATCAACTCCAGAGATATTCTCCCGATCTACAAGACTCTGGTCCGGCCGCACCTAGAGTATGCTGTCCAGTTCTGGGCACCAGTCCTCAGGAAGGATGTACTGAAAATGGAGTGAGTACAAAGAAGGGCAACAAAGCTAATAAATGGTCTGAAGGATATTAGTTATGAGGAAAGGATGCAAGCACTGAACTTATTCTCTCTGGAGAAGAGACGCTTGAGAGGGGATATGATTTCAATATACAAATACAATACTGATAACCCCACAATAGGGAGAAAACTTTTTTTCAGAAGGGAGTTTAATAAGACTCGTGGCCACTCATTAAAATTAGAAGAAAAGAGGTTTAACCTTAAACTACGTAGAGGGTTCTTTACTGTAAGAGCGGCAAGGATGTGGAATTCCATGGTCTCAGCGGGGGGCATCTATAGTTTCAAGAAACTATTAGACAAGCACCTGAACGACCGCAACATACAGGGATATACAATGTAATACTGACATATAATCACACACATAGGTTGGACTTGATGGACTTGTGTCTTTTTTCAACCTCACCAACTATGTAACTATGTAATTGTGTTTACTCTTTTAAATCATAATGGCAACAGAAACTACCCAAATGACCCTGATCAAAAGTTTACATACCATGGTGATTTAGGCCTGATAACATGTACAGAAGTTGACGCTATTAAAGGTAACCATCCTCACCTGTGATCTGTTTGCTTGTAATTAGTGTGTGTGTATGAGGTCAAGTTCACAGTAGTACGACAAAACGCTCTGACTTTGGGAGCTCCTGTCGCATGATGTGTGAAAATCCATGGTTCCCTATGAGAGCTGTCTAAACTGGTCTGACACAAGTCGGTCCAACTTTGAAAATGCTCCCTGCACTACTGTGGTCCTACTTTGATCCTACTTCAGCCTATTGAATATCACTGAAGTCGGATCAAAGTTCAACTTTGGCACGCGACTTGTGCTCTGATAATCTTGAAGGGGAACTCCACGCCAAGTAAAAAAAAAAAACGACATGGGTTCCCCCTTCAAGAGCATACCAGGCCCTTCGGTCTGGTATGGATTTTAAGGGGAACCCCCATGCCCAAAAAACAGCGTGAGAGTCCCCCCCAAAATCCATTCCAAACCATTATCCAAGCACACAATCCGGCAGGTCAGGAAAGGGGGTGGGGATGAGCGAGCGCCCCCCTTCCTGAACCGTTCCAGGCTACATGCCCTCAACATGGGGGAGTGGGTGCTTTAGGGGCAAGGGGGGCCCTGCGCCCCCCATCCCAAAGCACCTTGTCCCCATGTTGATGAGGACAAGGGCCTCTTCCTGACAACCCTAACCGTTGGTTGTCGGGGTCCGTGGGCGGGGGGCTTATCGGAATCTGGAAGCCCCCTTTAACAAGGGGGCCCCCAGATCCCGGCCCCCCACCCTATGTGAATGAGTATGGGGTACATTGTACCCCTACCCATTTACCTAAAAAAAGTGTCAAAAATAAAACACAGCACACAGGGTGTTAAAGTAATTTATTAAGGTAGATCCCTCATCTCTTCCGACTTCTTCTCCCCTCTCCAGGTCTTCTCCGCTCTCTCTCCGGTTCTCCTCCCTCTGTCCGCTGTCTTCTGCCTCTGCTGGGTCTTGTCCTATATCTTCTCGCTCTTTTGCCCGGTCTTCTCCGCAGTCTTCTACCTCTGTTCTTCTTCCAATATTGACTCAACCCTCTCTCCCGCTCTAATGCCGGGTGTGCAGTGAGCCACTACTTATATTGCAAAAACAAAAATAGTCCAGCGCTCTGGATATCATAAAGTCAAACTGCAACGGCCAGAAGTAAAAAACTGAATAATTTAATAAAGGCAGTTCATAAAATCAGTCCCATGGGTACACAGTACTTGAAAACAATCATTAATAACTTGATTATGTGACACACTGTCCATCGAGCAACAAGAATCCAAAACGGGAGATCCATCCAACTACATGGTCCCAAGCTGTGGTAAGTTGGGGGGGAGAGGGGAAGGGAGAACCCAGGTATAAAGGCACTCGGGAGACCCGCAGGATCCCCGCTGGATGTAGGATGAGAGCCCTGAAAGGATGACTCACCGGCTCCAGGAATGCCGTACTGTGTGTGCGGTGTGGAGGGAGACAACCGCTATGCCTTGAGGAAGGAGAGCGAGCCAAGGCTCCGTCTGGCAATGGGCGATGACGTCAGCCCAGCTGGGAGGCCGTTCCGAGGAGGGAAGGGCTCAGTTTCACAAAGGAGAGCCGCTGGAGTGTCAGCTGGTAAGACACTGAGCCACTGACGTGCCAGTCTGTGTCCCCTCAGAGATGAAATGCCTCTGTGTTGAATGGTGTCACTCAGGGGATGCAGTAGTGCAAAGTGAGGTAAAAAAAAGGGAGACAAGGAGGGGAATAAAGGAGCCAGAAAAAAAGGTGATGAATGCCGCTAATGCTTGGTAATATGGAGGGCCCAAGGGTGGATGGATGGATGGATGGTCACCGTGGCATGTTGCTGGATCAGACCACTGTGGAAGAGTTGCCTTGACGACACATTTTGCGCATCAGTGCTTTGTCATAGTCAAGGATGGAGGCAACTAACAAGGTTTAAATAAAAAAGTATTAAGTAAAGGGGAGAAACAAAAATTAGGGCGGGAGTAATTAACCCATTGCGATAGTAGAAAAGATTATACCTCCGATATTAACCCCTTGTTGCTCGGAGGACTCACAATAAAAACCATTACCATTTCAAAAAGTCTTTCTAAAAAAATACATACATTAACGGTTAAAATCAAATAAAATACAATAAAAACAATATCTTTGTTATATTATATGTTACACATCACATGTTATGGTTTAGTTCCCCAGGTGTCTATTTACTAGCGCTGGGATATTGTTGTTGTTTTTCCACTACTTATATTGGCATGGGGCGGGGTCACCATGTAATGTCATCTGGAGGCCTCACCCCTTATGATGTCACCACCCAGGGCATGATGGGCGGTGACGTCATAAGAGGCGTGCCTCCGGTGACCCCACCTCATGCCAATATAAGTAGTGGCCCACCGCGCACCCGGCATTAGAGCAGGAGAGAGCTTTGAGTCAACATCGGAAGCAGCAGCGGAGAAGACCGAGCAAAAGAGTGATCAAAAGAGCGACAAGATAGCAGAGGAGACCCGGCAGAAGACAACGGACAGAGGGAGAAGAAACGGAGAGAGAGCGGAGAGGGGGCAGAGGCAGAAGACATCAGCGGAGGACACAGAAGAGCCGGAGAGGGGAGAAGAGATCGGAAGATACGATGGAGCAATGTACCCCATACCCATTCACATAGGGTGGGGGGCCGGAATCTGGGGGCCCCCTTGTTAAATAGGGCTTCCAGGTTCCGATAAGCCCCCGCCTGCAGACCCCGACAACCAACGGTCAGGTTGTTGGGAAGAGGCCCTTGTCCTCATCAACATGGGGACAAGGTGCTTTGGGGTGGAGGGGCGTAGGGCCCCCTGCCCTAAAGCACCCACCCCCCATGTTGAGGGCATGCGGCCTGGTACGGTTCAGGAGGGGGGCGCTCGCTCGTCCCCACCCCCTTTCCTGACCTGCCGGGTTGTGTGCTCGGATAAGGGTCTGGTATAGATTTTGGGGTGACACCCATGCCGTTTTTTCAGCTTGGGGGCTCCCCTTAAAATCCATACCAGACCGAAGGTGCCCCATATGCTCTTGGAGGGGGAACACATGCCGTTTTTTTTTTAATTTGGCGTGGTGTTTCCCCTAAAGATTCATACCAAACTCGGTGCCTGGTATTGTCGGGGATCAAAGTCGGATCCCAGTTCATTGAAGTTGGATGCATGTTGGACTTCAAGTCGCAGGGCAAAGTCAGATCCAAAGTGGTACGACTGTCGTGTGATACCAGTGTGAACCCAACCTAAAAGGTCAATGAGTTTCTGGACTCCTGACAGACCCTTGCATCTTTTATCCATTGCGGCACTGACGTTTCTGGATTCTGGGTCATGGGGAAAGCAAAAGAATTGTCAAAGGATCTGCGGGAAAGGGTAGTTGAACTGTATAAAACAGGAAAGGGCTATAAAAGGTATAAAAGGAATCCAAGGAATTGAGAATGCCCTTTTAGCAGTGTTCAAACTCTAATCAAGAAGTGGAAAATGAGACCAACTAAAATTTCAGTCACAACTGCCAGGAAAATTGTTCGGGTTGCAAAGGAAAACCCACAAACTACTTCAGGTGATATACAGGACTCTCTGAAAACATGTGGTGTGTCTGTTTCAAGATGCACAATAAGGAGGCACTTGAAGAAAGATGGGCTGCATGGTCGAGTCACCAGAAGAAAGCCACAAACTAAGCCTCAAACTTTCTGGCACAAAGTCATTTGGAGTGATGAGACCAAAATTTTACTTTTTGACCACAACCATAAACGCTTCATTTGGAGAGGAGTCAACAAGGCCTATGATGAAAGATACACCGTTCCTACTGTGAAACTCAGAGGTGGATCGCTGATGTTTTAGGGATGTGTGAGCAACAAAGGCACAGGAAATTTGGTCAAAATTGATGGCAAGGTGAATGCAGTATGTTATCAAAAATTACTGGAGGAACATTTGCATTCAACAGCCAGGGAGCTGCACGTGGGACATACTTGGACATTCCAACATGACAATGATCCAAAACACAAGGCCAAGTCGACCTGTCATTGGCTACAGCAGAATAAAGTGAAAGTTCTGGAGTGGCCATCTCAGTCTCCTATACTCAATATCATTGAACCACTCTTGGGAGATCTCAAACAAGCAGTTCATGCAAGACAGCCCAAGATTTTACAGGAACTGGAGGCTTTTTGCCAAGAGGAATGGGCAGCTTTACCATCTGAGAAGATAAAGAGCCTCATCCACCAATACCACAAAAGACTTCAAGCTGTCATTGATGTTAAAAGGGGCAATACACGGTAGAATAACTGTGGTATGTAAACTTTTGATCAGGGTAATTCTGGTAGTTTCTGTTGTGATGATTTAAAAAGGGTAAACACAGTTGATTGATAATAAATGGCTTCAGCCAAACACTAACCATGAGTGAAAGAAAAGTTTTTGTGTTATTATTCATATTCTCTGAAAAATGGCCAAGAAATCATAAATTCTGCCAGGGTATGTAAACTTATGAGCACAATTGAATAAATACATAGTTACATAGTTAGGTTGAAAAAAGACACAAGTCCATCTAGTTTAACCAAAAAAAAAATACAATCCAAAATACATAATCTTTCACCCACAGTTGATCAAGAGGAAGGCGAAAAAAAACCTAGCAAAGCATGATCCAATTTGCTACAGCAGGGGAAAAAAGTCCTTCCTGATCCCCCGAGAGGCAAATTGGATTTTCCCTGGATCAACTTTACCTATAAATGTTAGTTTATTAGTTTGTTTACCTATATATGTTAGTATAAATGTTGGTTAGTAGGGATGAGCCGAACACCCCCCGGTTCGGTTCGCACCAGAACCCGCGAATGGACCGAAAGTTCGCACGAACGTTAGAACCCCATTGACGTCTATGGGACTCGAACGTTCGAAATCAAAAGTGCTCATTTTAAAGGCTAATTTGCATGGTATTGTCCTAAAAAGGGTTTGGGGACCCGGGTCCTACCCCAGGGGACATGTATCAATGCAAAAAAAACTTTTAAAAACGGCCGTTTTTTCGGGAGCAGTGATTTTAATGATGCTTAAAGTAAAAAAAAAAAAAAGTGAAATATTCCTTTAAATAACGTACCTGGGGGGTGTCTATAGTATGCCTGTAAAGTGACGCATGTTTCCCGTGTTTAGAACAGTCCCTGCACCAAATGTCATTTTTAAAGGAAAAAATCTCATTTAAAACTGCTTGCGGGTTTAATGTCATGTCGGGTCATGGCAATATGGATGAAAATCAGTGAGACAAACGGCATGGGTACCCCCCAGTCCATTACCAGGCCCTTTGGGTCTTGTATGGATATTAAGGGGAACCCCGCACCCAAATTAAAATAAGGAAAGGCCCTATATACTATGAACAGCAGTATACAGGCGGTGCAAACAAGACAGGGACTGTAGGTTTGTTGTTAAGTAGAATCTCTTTGTAATTTTGAACGGGTACATTTTTAACGTGTTTAGCTCCAGCCAAAAAATCTTTTTTAAGCTTTTTGGAAAACATAGGGAAGGGTTATCACCCCTGTGACATTTGTTTTGCTGTCTTTCCTCCTCTTCAGAAGATTTCACCTCACTTTTTTGTCCCAATGAAAAATGTTTTTTGAAAATTTGGGGTTTTTTGTGGAACAAGGATTGGAAAGCATCAGTGGAAAGGAGAAATTGTTTTCCCATATTAACTCTTACAGGAGAGAATTTCCCTTCCTAGGGGTAGATTTCATCTCACTTCCTGTTGTCTCCTTCCGTTTGCAAGTAGGAGTCGTTTGTAAGTTAGATGTTTGAAAGTAGGGTCCTGCCCTATATACTCAGCAGAAATTTGGGCCTTAGGTGTTGCTGTGGCCACAACACTGTAAGCCCTCACAGGGCCCTGCTGTGAAATATTAGATCAAGAATTGTAATTACATGCCCCTGTTGAACAGGAGCTGAAAAATTAGGCCTTAGGCACTGGTGCTGGTGCCACAACACTGCAACCCCTCACAGACACTCTAGTTGGAACGCAGGAACGAGCCCTGCTGAAAAGTATTGCATCAAAAATTGTAATTACACGCCCCTGTTAGACAGGGGCAGAAAAATTGGGCCTTAGGCACTGGTGCTGGTGCCACAACACTGCAACCCCTCACAGACACTCTAGTTGGAATGCAGGAACGAGCCCTGCTGCAAAGTATTACATCAAAAATTGTAATTACACGCCCCTGTTAAACAGGGGCTGAAAAATTGTGCCTTAGGCACTGGTGGTGGCGCCCAGAACCAAAAATGTTCTTACAAGCTATCAGCGTGATGATTGAGGAGGAAGAGGATAATTACTCAGGGATAGTCACTCAGCATCAGCATAGGCAGTCTTTGAAGGGATCTGAGATTTCAAAAAAAAATATTCGGTTACATCAGCATCAGGTGCTTGGTAGCTGGTGGTGATCCAAGACTGATTCATTTTTATGAAGGTCAGCCGATCGACCGAGTCGGTGGACAGACGCACCCTGTGATCGGTTACCACGCCTCCAGCAGCACTGAATGTGCGTTCCGAAAGAACGCTGGATGCAGGACAGGCCAGTAGCTCAATTGCATACTGTGCAAGCTCTGGCCAGTGATCCATCCTCAAGACCCAGTAACCCAGAGGATTTTCGGTGGGAAAGGTGTCCAAGTCTGATCTTGCTCCTAGGTATTCCTGCAACATGTAAAACAGACGCTGGCGATGGTTGCTGGAACCGATCATACCTTGGGGCTGCGGACCAAAAAATTGTCTGAACGCATCGGTCAGACGGCCACCTTCTCCACCGCTCCTTCTTTGACTGACCGAAGCCTCAGCAACACGTTGTCCAGAAACAGGAGTTTGTAACCTCCCAGTCTCTGGGAACGCATTGCACAGACCTTTCTGCAAGGCCTCCCGAAGATGTTTCATCCTCTGCTCCCTCTGCGATGGCAAGATAAGGTCCGCAACCTTACACTTGTAACGTGGATCAAGGAGGGTTGCCAGCCAGTATTGGTCCTTCTCCTTGATACCACGAATACGAGGATCCTTACGCAGGCTTTGCAGGATCAGGGAGGCCATGCAGCGTAGGTTTGCTGAGGCATTCGGTCCGGAGTCCTCTGGGTCACTAAGGACGACAACGTCCGCAGCCACCTCCTCCCAGCCACGTACAAGTCCATGTGTTTCTTGGGACTGATCCCTTAAAGACTGCTGCTGATGCTGAGTGCCAGGCTCCACCTCCATACTGACACAATCTTCCTCCTCCTCCTCCTCCTCCTCGTCCTCTTCCTGTGTGATCGGCGGGCACGCAGGAACACTGTCTGGATAAAGGGGGCCTTGAGAGCTAAGGAAGTCCTCCTCTTCCTGCCTCTGTTCTGCCTCAAGTGCCCTGTCCATTATTCCACGCAGCGTGTGCTCCAACAGGTGGACAAGGGGGACAGTGTCACTGATGCATGCACTGTCACTGCTCACCATCCTCGTGGCCTCCTCGAATGGTGACAGGACAGTGCATGCATCCCTGATCATGGCCCACTGGCGTGGGGAAAAAAAACCAAGCTCCCCTGACCCTGTCCTGGTGCCATAGTCGCACAGGTACTCATTGATGGCCCTCTGCTGCGTGTGCAGCCGCTGCAGCATGGCCAACGTTGAGTTCCACTTGGTGGGCATGTCACAGATTAGGCGGTTCTTGGGCAGGTTAAACTCCTTTTGGAGGTCCGTCAGCCGAGCACTGGCATTATATGACCGGCGGAAATGCACACAGACTTTCCTGGCCTGCCTCAGGACATCCTGTAAGCCTGGGTACCTGCCCAAGAACCGCTGCACCACCAAGTTAAGGACGTGAGCCAAACAGGGCACATGGGTCATTTGTCCCTGTCGGAGGGCAGAGAGGAGGTTGGTGCCATTGTCGCAAACCACCATTCCTGCCTTAGGTTGGCGTGGCGTCAACCACCTCTGAACCTGCCCCTGCAGAGCTGACAGAACCTCTGCCCCAGTGTGGCTCCTGTCCCCCAAGCACACCAGCTCAAGCACCGCATGGCATCTTTTGGCCTGCGTACTTGCGTAGCCCCTTGAACGCCTACGGAGCACCACTAGTTCCGAGGAAGAGGCCATGGAGGAAGAAGAAGAGGAGGGGGTGGAGGAGAGAGGTGTGTCACAATCAGCATTTTGGAGGCGTGGTGGCGGAACAACCTCCAACACTACTGCACCTTGTCCTGCAGCCTTCCCAGCTGCCAGCAGAGTCACCCAATGCGCCGTGAAACTTAGGTAACGTCCCTGTCCATGCCTGCTGGACCATGAGTCAGCGGTAATATGCACCTTACCGCTGACCGCCCTGTCCAGCGAGGCATGGACATTGCCTTCCACATGCCGGTAGAGAGCCGGAATCGCCTTCCGTGAGAAAAAGTGGCGTTTGGGTACCTGCCACTGAGGAACCGCACATTCCACAAACTCACGGAAGGGGGCAGAGTCTACCAACTGAAAAGGCAGCAGTTGAAGTGCTAGCAATTTTGCCAAGCTAGCATTCAACCGCTGGGCATGTGGATGGCTGGGAGCAAACTTTTTTCGGCGGTGCAGCAGCTGGGGCAGGGAAATTTGCCTGGTACAATCTGACGTCGGTGTACCAAAAGCAGATTGCCCACAAGTACTTGGCTGTGACACACCTAATTCTACACCTTCATTCCTCTCACTGCAGGTCTCAGAGAGGACTGGAGGTCTAGTGGGGTTGGAAATCTCAGCTGATGAGGAGCAAGGAGAGATCCTCTTTGTTCTTTGGTGTGGGTCTTTTAGATACGCTTGCCAACGAACTGCATGGCAGGTCAACATATGTCTGGTCACGCATGTGGTACCCAAGCGGGAGATGTTTTGGCCACGCGAGATACGCTTGAGACATATGTTGCAAATAGCAGCGGTGCGATCTGATGCACTCGTCTCAAAAAAGGCCCACACCAAAGAACTTTTTGAATAACGTGCAGAGACTGCAGCGCCCTGCACATGTGGAGCTTTGGGGTGTGATGCAGTCAATGTGCTGCCCTTAGGCTGGCCCCTGGAGGGCATCCTGCCTCGTTGGTGATGTGCCGCCTCCTCCTCCTCCTCCTCCTCCTCTCTCCTATCAGGCACCCACGTTGAGTCAGTGACCTCATCATCCCCTCCCTCATCACTGGAGCAAACCTGGCAGTATGCTGCAGCAGGGGGAGCATGACTGCCAGATTGCTATCCTTCTTGGGCACCCCCTCTGTCCGTGCTCATGTTACTGCCTTCATCGAGCTCAGTATCATCATCAGAGCCTTCCAAACGCTGGGCATCCTCCTGGAGCATGTACCCAACACTGTGGTCAAACAGTTCGAGGGAATCCTCAGGAGGACATGGTGGAGCTAGGGAAGGAGTCACTGATGACATTGAGCTGAGGGAAGAGGCCGCTGCTTTGCCAGACAAAGCACCCTGGGTGAGAGAGGATGAGGAGGATGAGGACGGCTTGGTCATCCACTCGACCAAGTCTTCCGCATGTTGCGGCTCAACACGGCCAGCTCCCGAAAAAAAGGCCAAGCGTGTCCCATGGCCACGTGCTGATGAGGATGCACCGTCTCCACGACCAGCACTAGACACAGAGCCTGCTTGCCCTCTCTTATTGGCTTGTGACTGTCTGCCTCTCCTTCTTGGCCTATCAGACATACTTATGGCCTGTAGCTGCACTAAGCTGGGATAGAACACCAGTAATTTTCTTCAGGTAGCTTTATATACTGTAACCAGACAAGCCTGCCTGTCAGTAGGAAGATAACAGGAACGGATCTAGCTGAACACTGTGAGCAGGACGCACTGTACTAAATGTAAATAGTCTAGCTGCCTGACCGTGGTACTAATAGGATCAAATAGAACACCTGTAATTTTCTTCAGGTAGCTTTATATACTGTAACCAGACAAGCCTGCCTGTCAGTAGGAAGATAACAGGAACGGATCTAGCTGAACACTGTGAGCAGGACGCACTGTACTAAATGTAAATAGTCTAGCTGCCTGACCGTGGTACTAATAGGATCAAATAGAACACCTGTAATTTTCTTCAGGTAGCTTTATATACTGTAACCAGACAAGCCTGCCTGTCAGTAGGAAGATAACAGGAACGGATCTAGCTGAACACTGTGAGCAGGACGCACTGTACTAAATGTAAATAGTCTAGCTGCCTGACCGTGGTACTAATAGGATCAAATAGAACACCTGTAATTTTCTTCAGGTAGCTTTATATACTGTAACCAGACAAGCCTGCCTGTCAGTAGGAAGATAACAGGAACGGATCTAGCTGAACACTGTGAGCAGGACGCACTGTACTAAATGTAAATAGTCTAGCTGCCTGACCGTGGTACTAATAGGATCAAATAGAACACCTGTAATTTTCTTCAGGTAGCTTTATATACTGTAACCAGACAAGCCTGCCTGTCAGTAGGAAGATAACAGGAACGGATCTAGCTGAACACTGTGAGCAGGACGCACTGTACTAAATGTAAATAGTCTAGCTGCCTGACCGTGGTACTAATAGGATCAAATAGAAAGAGGGGGTGACCAACTAGTTTAGGAAAGAGAGCCGTGCCACGTCCAATAATCTATAGATACAAGACAAAGGGTTCCCCTGGGTGGACTTTTCCGGCACTTGCAAAAGCAAACAGGTGGGGTATATAAAAAAGGTAAAGGGCGTTTTTATATATAATAAAAAAAGTATAATTTTATTAGTATTGGAAAGTACATTTGATAAAAACAAGCAATGAATGTATACAGTAACACAGTAAAACTACATAGTAGCCATGATGAACAAACAAAAAACAATTTATGATGAAAAAGCTCTTCTCAAGCCCGACGTGTTTCGGGGTACTAAGTATCTGTACGGTCCTTATTCAGGGGCAAGATTGAGAGAGAAAAAAGGTTTCATCTATGCTAATTGGAAAGGGGATGAAAAGGAGAGAGGGTCAGGTGATTGGTAAAACCTTAGATAATATTAGATGGGAGATTGGGATGATCGGTTGATCACCTACCTGAAAATATGCGATTAATTGCTTGTGAAGATTTGTAAAAACAAAGAGGGCCACGGAGGGGGGGCAGGGTATGGCAATAAGTATTGGTATCGTAGCTAGTGTAGATCTAAATACTTAGATGGTGAGAAATGCAGGATGGTAGGCTGCAGTCACCGTGGGGAGGTGTGACAATACTCCCGTCCCGCCCGACCCGGGCGCGTGCAAACCAGAGCGGCGTGCTGAGGTCACAGGAAGGCGTCTCTGGAAAATAAGAAAATATAGAGGGGACCTTAGGAGAGGGTCCATAGTGTATGGGTTGAGAGAAGTAGATGGATGCATAGATATGTAACTCAGTGGGAATGAGGTTGATAATGGGGAGAGTATAATGAATGGTATGTATAGTTACAATGTATCAAATAAGGGTTGACCAAAAGAGGGGTCCAGTTCACCCTATATTGTGGTGGCAGAGTACATATGTGTATATATAAGGGGGTTTAGGTTCAACGTAGTATAAAATAAAAGTAAAAACACAATTACATGCCACAGAATCGATATGATATGTATATATAATGGAGAATTCCATAATGAGTATTAAGTAACAAGTGAGATGGTACAGCTGAGAGCAAGACCATAATATATAAAATGTGAGTAAAACAAATGTATTGTTACAGAGCCTAAATAAATATGCTACTAATAGCCAGCAGGGCCCAGAGTCAGAGCGGGCTTAGGATTGGTAATGTGTAGCTGGTATAACTGAACGGAGGAGTAATAAATGTACCTGAAGCTGGAGTGTTCAGGAAAGGAAAAGTAGGGAAAAAAGTAACTGAGAAGTCCTACCTTAGATGGAAACAGGAGTGCATAACCACCCATCCCCCACCCTTCTCCATCAATATATGAATTACTGGCCCTTGGTCCATATGCATTTCCCTATCGAGTTTTCAGTTGGTACCCCAGGGGACCATGTATCTTGACCCACAATCAGCTTGGTCGTTTCCCCCTGGATAAACAAACCCCCCCCTCCCCCCTTGCTTTGTCCCCTTCCTTTGCCCTTATACTGGCTATGTATATAATGTATCCATGTCTGCCATCCCTTTTAGCCAATATGTATCTATGTCTGTTATATAGTTTTTACTGGTTTTTGTACTTGTATATCCTCTATATGCATAGAGGCCTGCTGGTTATTTATGGTTGTCATACTATATAATATTCCACTATGTTTATTGTCCCATGTATTAATTTACAATTGTATTTCTTCAGTATTATTTAAGCTCCCCTTTTACTCTGCCAGCAACTAACTTGTTTTGGTGTAGGCGGCCCCTGTACGCTGGGAGAAATATAGACATTTATGATCGATTATTAGCTACCCCATCTTCTTGGTATGCGACTTCTCATATGTTTTTTCTGTGTCATCTACTGTGACACAACCTCCCTTCCCCCGTCCCCCCCGAGGCGCGGGTGGCCAGAGCGGCTGCCCGGCACGGAAAGCCGCTACAAGATTTCCTTGGGCGGCGCTTAGGGAGGTACCTGGGCGTCTCTCCATCCCACGCCCACTGCCTCCATGTTGCCACTCCGGCGGGCATGCGCAGTCCGCCGGAGCGGCACTTCCGTGCCGGTGGGGCGGGTGTGCGCGACGCTGCTCCAAACGCCGTGACGTTCGCGTGCGCGTGGTTGGGGCGGCGCCGCGCTCGCCCGCCTCGGGGGGTCAATATAGCACGTCTCTGCCTACGCTGTCTACAACACAGCTGTGCCTCATTCTGACGCCAGCTGATTGGATCCCTTACACTTTATTAACCAGCCCCACTCACTTCCTACCAAGGCGCTACAATTGCTGGACGCTTGGCTGTGAGGTTGCGGTTATGCACTCCTGTTTCCATCTAAGGTAGGACTTCTCAGTTACTTTTTTCCCTACTTTTCCTTTCCTGAACACTCCAGCTTCAGGTACATTTTTTACTCCTCCGTTCAGTTATACCAGCTACACATTACCAATCCTAAGCCCGCTCTGACTCTGGGCCCGGCTGGCTATTAGTAGCATATTTATTTAGGCTCTGTAACAATACATTTGTTTTACTCACATTTTATATATTATGGTCTTGCTCTCAGCTGTACCATCTCACTTGTTACTTAATACTCATTATGGAATTCTCCATTATATATACATATCATATCGATTCTGTGGCATGTAATTGTGTTTTTACTTTTATTTTATACTACGTTGAACCTAAACCCCCCTATATATACACATCTGTACTCTACCACCACAATATAGGGTGAACTGGACCCCTCTTTTGGTCAACCCTTATTTGATACATTGTAACTATACATACCATTCATTATACTCTCCCCATTATCAACCTCATTCCCACTGAGTTACATATCTATGCATCCATCTACTTCTCTCAACCCATACACTATGGACCCTCTCCTAAGGTCCCCTCTATATTTTCTTATTTTCCAGAGACGCCTTCCTGTGACCTCAGCACGCCGCTCTGGTTTGCACGCGCCCGGGTCGGGTGGGACGGGAGTATTGTCACACCTCCCCACGGTGACTGCAGCCTACCATCCTGCATTTCTCACCATCTAAGTATTTAGATCTACACTAGCTACGATACCAATACTTATTGCCATACCCTGCCCCCCCTCCGTGGCCCTCTTTGTTTTTACAAATCTTCACAAGCAATTAATCGCATATTTTCAGGTAGGTGATCAACCGATCATCCCAATCTCCCATCTAATATTACCTAAGGTTTTACCAATCACCTGACCCTCTCTCCTTTTCATCCCCTTTCCAATTAGCATAGATGAAACCTTTTTTCTCTCTCAATCTTGCCCCTGAAGAAGGACCGTACAGATACTTAGTACCCCGAAACGCGTCGGGCTTGAGAAGAGCTTTTTCATCATAAATTGTTTTTTGTTTGTTCATCATGGCTACTATGTAGTTTTACTGTGTTACTGTATACATTCATTGCTTGTTTCTATCAAATGTACTTTCCAATACTAATAAAATTATACTTTTTTTATTATATATAAAAACGCCCTTTACCTTTTTTATATACCCCACCTGTTTGCTTTTGCAAGTGCTGGAAAAGTCCACCCAGGGGAACCCTTTGTCTTGTATCTAATAGGATCAAATAGAACACCTGTAATTTTCTTCAGGTAGCTTTATATACTGTTACCAGACAAGCCTGCCTGTCAGTAGGAAGATAACAGGAACGGATCTAGCTGAACACTGTGAGCTGGACGCACTGCACTAAATGTAAATAGTCTAGAAGATAACAGGAACGGATCTAGCTGAACACTGTGAGCAGGACGCACTGCACTAAATGTAAATAGTCTAGAAGATAACAGGAACGGATCTAGCTGAACACTGTGAGCAGGACGCACTGCACTAAATGTAAATAGTCTAGAAAATAACAGGAACAGATCTAGCTGAACACTGTGAGCAGGACGCACTGCACTAAATGTAAATAGTCTAGAAGATAACAGGAACGGATCTAGCTGAACACTGTGAGCAGGACACACTGCACTAAATGTAAATAGTCTAGAAGATAACAGGAACGGATCTAGCTGAACACTGTGAGCAGGACGCACTGCACTAAATGTAAATAGTCTAGAAGATAACAGGAACGGATCTAGCTGAACACTGTGAGCAGGACGCACTGCACTAAATGTAAATAGTCTAGAAGATAACAGGAACGGATCTAGCTAAACTGAATACAGTGTATATATATATATATGCAACACCTGGGATGCATATATATACACAATACACTGTAAGTGCAGCTAACTGACTGACTGTTCTGCCTAATCTATCTAACTCAAATCAAATGACACTGTCTCTCTCTCTCTCTATCTCTCAGCACACCGGAACACACACTACACAGGGCCGCCGTGCAGGCGGCCTTATATAGTGTGGGGCGTGTACTAAATCCCCTGAGCCATAATTGGCCAAAGCCACCCTGGCTTTGGCCAATTACAGCTCTCTCTACTGACGGCGCTGTGATTGGCCAAGCATGCGGGTCATAGTGCATGCTTGGCCAATCATCAGCCAGCAATGCACTGCGATGCCGCAGTGAATTATGGGCCGTGACGCGCCACACGAATTTGGCGCGAATGGCCCATATCGTTCGCAATTCGACGGACGGTCGAACAGCCGATGTTCGAGTCGAACATGGGTTCGACTCGAACACGAAGCTCATCCCTATTGGTTAGTATGCACATTTAGGAAAGAATCTAGGCCTTTTTTAAAGCAATCTACTGAGCTTGCCAGAACCAGCTCTATTCCACATTTTCACCAGTGTGAATATCATTGTGATGGAACGGTCTAGCACCCTGCTTGGGTGCTTCCGTCAAGATATAGCTTCCTCCAGTCTGGAACCAGGAACCAGGTATTATCCCTAAGCACACAAGAGTAGGCGACACTAGCTTAGATGCAAACTGGAACTCTTTATTGTAAACTCACACAGAATTTATATATATATTCCTTCTGCCCATTATCCTGTACAAGATTAATATTACACCTTTCCATCCACTCCAGAAGGGATGCTTTATTGTCCTTATTCAGAGGATGAATCCAAGTCTCGCTCTCAGTGTTCATCGCATAGTTGTCCATCATTAGAGAATGATCTGCTCTTTCCATGGGCCATAATCAGTAGGTAGAAGACTTGTCCCTAGTCCTCTCCAAAAGCCAATGTCCTGGTTGGGTCTGTCGCTCTGCCCTGTTGCTAGCGCTTCAGCTGGGAATAGGAGCTAGTAGGGAGTAGGGTCTGCACTACATCAGCCTGCCGCTGGGGAGAGGGGTCACCTGTTCTGGCTCCCTGGGACTCTGGAATTGTTGCCAGTGCTTGGAAGAGGTTGGTAGCACTCTGCCCTGATCCCAGCGCTTCTGCTGGGGACCCCACATCATCCGCTCCGGCTAAATGTTGGGGAGGGAGGCTGGCTTCCTCCACTACCAGATTGAATCTGCCGCAGGGGAGGGAGGATGACCACCTCTCCTCCCTGGTCCTTGAACTGCTGCTGGGGAGATGAGCTGGCTGCTATATCCTCTGTACTCTCATCCAGCTGCTGGGAAGACATTTCTCTGGTACTGTCTCCCAGATGCACGGATCCTTCCAAGAAAGGGAAGACTGTTTCCTCCGCTCTGGCTGACTGTTGGGGAGGGAGGACGACCCCCTCCTCTGCTGAACTGTGGATCTGCCACTATGGAAGAAGAGCTGCCACCTTCTCACCCGGGGCCTCTGAAACTGCCATGGGTGTGTGACAAAGGTCTGCAGTGCTCTGTCTTGATGCCAGCTCTTCTGCTGGGGGTTCGCTGGGTTGTTCCTCCTTAGCAGAAAACTCTATTAATCTGAAATTGCTGAAAATCCAGGGCACAGGCTGGGGGCACTTGGGCCTAGTGCCAGTGCTTCGGCAGGTGACTCATAATCCATAACATCCATGGGTGCTGGGGCATACTATTGAGCTTTGTGGAACAGTCTTTTATATGCTTGGTCCCGCTCCCATTCTTTTGTAACTATAAAAGAAACAATAGGTGACTCTATTATCAATGGGAATGCACACCTAGGAGGCATACAATGAGAGAGACATACCCAACAATAAACGCATAACAAACAGTGATCCCACTCCAGTCTACAAACTTGTACAATGTTCCAGTAGTCTGAAAAGGTGGAATTCATTTTTCTTTAAAGATTTCTTGAGGGATATTGTTAATAATTATTTCTGCCCCAAGGAAGAAGCCTCTCCAACCCAGTCTGCAGGAGGGCCACCATATTCCTTCTGCCCATTAACCTGTACAAAATAATATTACACCTTCCCATCCACTCCAGAAGGGATGCTTTTTTGTCCTTATTCAGAGAATTAATCCAAGTCTCGCTCTCAGCGTTCATCACATAGTTGTCCATCAATTGAGAATGATCTGCTCTTTCCATGGGCCATAATCAGTAGGTAGAACACTTGCCCCTAGTCCTCTCCAAAAGCCCATGTCCTGGTTGGGTCTGTCACAACCATAGATTGTAGATGCTATAACTTTCACACAGACCAATTATCATGCAGTTATTTTTTTTTATTTTTTTTTTTTACCAAAAACATGTAGCAAAACACATTTTGGCCTAAATTTATGAATAAACTTGATCTGATTTTATGAGATATGTTTTATAACAGAAAGTAGAAAATATAGTTGTTGTTTTTTATTTTTATATAGCAAAAAAAAAAAACAAACAATGGTGATCAAATACTGTACCACCAAAAGAAAGCTCTATTTGTGTGAAAAAAAGATATACATTTAATTTGCGTACATGACCACTCAATTGCCAGTTAAAGTAGTTAACAGTGCTGAATGGCAAAAAAGGCCTGGTTATGAAGAGGGTAAAACCTTCTGGAGGTCAAGTGGTTAAGGGGATAAGAAAGATTAAAAATTGGGAGACCAGGAGGAAACCCAAAAGGGGGTTAGGGAGGGAAGGAGAAAGAAAAAGGTGGGGGGAAGGGGGAGAGATAAAAGGGGGTGGGGAAAATTTTGATTTTTTTTCTACTTTCTTACCTATAAAATCCCTTTCTTGGAGTACATCATGGGACACAGAGCAGGGTATAATCATGACCATCTGAGTTATGCACATCTATAGGTGTATGGACACTGGCAGAAACAAACAGAGAGTTCTTCTCTATATAACCCCTCCCATACAGGAAGTATTTCAGTTTTGTAGCAAGCAATGAACCCCCAAAAGAGGGGAAGGACTTCTGTGTCCTGTGATGTACTCCAAGAAATGGATTTTACAGGTAAGTAGAAAAAAAACTAATTTTCTTTATCGTACATCATGGTACACAGAGCAGTCAATAATCATGACCATCTGGGATATCCCAAAGCAATGCACTAGAGAGGAGGGAGACACAGACCAAAAACCCTCATCAATCCTAGGGAACTTACTCTGCCACCGTAACACGTGTCCTCTGCAGCTTCCACATCCACTTGTTAAAACTTTGTGGACATATGCACAGAAAATGGCCTTGCAGACTTAAGCCACCAATGCCTTATGGCAGGTAGCCCAAGAGGCTCCCACACTTCTGAGAGAGTGCTACCCTTCATGCCCTAAGCTTAAACTATCTCTAGTAAACTGACAGAGATGGGCTGAACAACTCCCTGTTCGGTTCGCGCCAAAAGTCTCGAACATTGCGAAAATTCTGAGCTGAATAACAAACCCCATTGAAGTCTATGGGGCCCGAACTGGAAAAATCAAAAGTGCCCATTTTGAGGTCTTATATACAAGTTATTGAGCATACAAAGAGTATGGGAGTGCGGGTACTGCCCTGGGGGACAAAGTTTTTTAAAATGAGAAGTAATGCTTAAAGTGAAATGATAAAAATTAAAAATTCCTTTAAACATGGGAGGTTCCCTTAGTCTGCCTGTTAAGTGGCACATCTGTACCATGTATAGAACCTGCTGCAGCAAAAATTACATTTATAAAGCCATTTTCCCTGCAAGCTTTCTTTATTTTATAAACAATGGCTTGGGGAGCCAGTGTGTATGATGAGGACACAATTTTGTGCACTCGGAACAAGATTAGAGATTTTTTTGGATAAATTCTGGTGTCTGTTTTGCAGTCTTTGTCCAAAAAATTGGGTTTTGGGTTTTGGTGGCGCCTTCACACCGTAACTCTATAGAGGTACTCTTGATGAAAGCAAGAATTGGCCTTGCTATCAAAAATTGAAATGATATGCATCTGTCAAACAAGTGCAGAAAAATCGGTCCTTGGGTGTTAATTAAGTCCATGAAACCTATAACAAAAATATTTTTTTTTCCAATCACCTATACCAAAACCACATCCCAAAAAACACCTAATCAGTAACATCAGCATCAGGGGCTTGATAGCTGCTGCTAATCCAGGAATGATTATATTTTGATAAATGTCAGACGGTCAATGGAGTCTGTGGACAGACGAGCTCTTATCTGTCACAAAACCTCTGGCAGTACCGAATGTCCATTCAGAAAGTACGCAGGATGCAGGGCAGTCGAGCAGCTCAATTGCATACTGGTCACGTTATTGAAAGTGGTCTATTCTCATGACCCAGTAACCCAGTGGATCGTCAACTTGAAAGCTCTCCATGTCTGTTTTCACCCCTAGATAATCTCCCACCATATGATGCAGACACTGCTGATGGGATGTAGAAGCTGACAGCCCTGGGTGCTGAGAACTAAAAAATTTTTTTTAGAAATGTATCACTAAGGCAGCCCCCTTCTCCAGCACTCCTCTCTTGACCAACAGAAACTTCAAAACTAGCCTCTCCATGAGACTGTAACCTAGCAGAGTCTGGAAAGGCATTACATAAACTCCTCTTTAAGGTGTCCTCAAGAGATTTCAACCTCTGCTCCCTCTGTGAGGACAAAATGAGTACTGAGACATTCCCCTTGTAATTGTGGTCAACCATTAGTGATACTTCTCCTTGATTCCACAAAGTCTTGGGTCCTTTCGCAGGCTTTGACAAATGAGGGAGTCCATGCACCCCAAGTTTGCCGAGGCATGAGAAGCAGAGTCCTCAGGATCACTGAGGGTTACAGTATCTGGAACTGCCTCCTCCTAGCCACGTACTACTCCCAAAGGTTCTGGGGATGGAAAACCATCTCATATGGTTTGACGTATGTCTTTCTCTGCTTCTATGCCTCCAAAACTGCCATAATCCTCCTCCTTTTGTGTGTTCTGTGGCGTCCCAAGAATGGTGTCTGCATAAAGTGGGCCTTTAGAGGAAAGGAAGTCCTCCTCTTCCTCCCGCTGCTCTGCCGTGAGTGCCCTGTCCATAATACCATGTAGATTTAGCTCCAGCAGGAACACAACATGGATTTTGTCACTGATGCATGCAATTTCAAGGCTCACCATCCTTGTCACCTCCTAAAATGGTGACAGTACAGTGCATGCATCCTTTATCAGCAGCCATTGGCGTGGGGGGAAAAAAAGCATAGCCGGCCTGTGCTTGTCGTTGTGTCATACTGACACAGGTACTAGTTGATGGCCCTCTGCTGCATGTGCAGCCACTGCAGCATTGCCAAAGTTGAGTTCCACCTGGTAGGCATGTCACAAATCAGGCGATTTATGGGCAGGTGGAATTCCCACTGAATTTCAGCCAACTGAGCACTGGCTGTTTATGCTTGCCTGAAATGGCTACAGACTCTTCTGGCCTGCTTTAGCAGATCTTCTAACCCTGGGTACCTGTTTACGAAATGCTGCACCAACAAATTGAGGACATGTGCCAGATATGGCACATGTGTCAACTTTCCCTGTTTAACCACTTCAAGACCAGGCACTTAACCCCCTTCCTGCCCAAACCAATTTTAAGCTTTCAGCACTGTCACACTTTTAATGACAATTGCGCGGTCATGCTACACTGTACCCAAACAATTTTTTTTATCATTTTGTTCCCACAAATAGAGCTTTCTTTTGATGGTATGTGATCACTGCTGGGGTTTTTATTTTTTACACGAAGATTTTGAAAAAAAAAAGGTTTTCTTTGTTTCTGTTATACAATTTTGTAATAAGCATGTTTTCTCCTTCACTGACGGGCACTGAGGCAGCACTGATGGTCACTGATGAGGTGGCGCTGATTGGCATGGATAGGCAGCACTGATAGGTGGCACTGATGGGTACTGATAGGTGGCACTGATATGCAGCACTGATGGGCACTGAAAGGCTGCACTGATGGGTACTTATGGGTGGGACTGATCTTTGGCAGGCATTGGTAATGGGAACTGACTGACATTTGTGGGCACTGATTGGCATATTTTAGGCACTGACTGTCATCCCTGGTGGACATGGGTGGCATACATGGTCATCCATCCATTGTGCCATCCCTGGTGGTCCAGTGTGCGCATCCACAGGGGGGCTGAGCTGATAATCAATCACGCAGACCCCCATCAGGAGAACTGCCGATCAGCTCTCCTCTACTCGCATCTGTGAGACGCGAGTGAGGAAAAGCCGTTACACGGCTTTTCTTGTTTACACTGATGCAGTGTAAACAAGGCAGGCAACATTACTTACGGGTAAGAGGCATGCCAGAGACGATCAATCACACTCAAATTGCCCAGGCTACCAGCCGTATTCAGCGATCTTTTCAGCAGGCCCCTCGAGACCTCCATTGAATGTGAACGCCTGCATAGAGCCCTCAGACCCAGGGGAAGGGATACTGATCCTCCCAGGGATGTAATGTGTTGTCTGGTCAATTTTAAGCTAAAAGAAGAGATCCTGCGCAGGGCCAGAGACCGCTGCAACCTAATGTTTCAAGGCACAGAGATAAAAATCTTTCAAGATTTATCGCCCATTACTCTCCAAAATAGAAGAGACTTGCGCTCCCTCCTTGACTTACTGCGCACAGACGGAATTCAGTACCGCTGGAAATTACCATTCTGCCTCTCGGCCTCATCAAGGGCATATGGCAAATCTGAGGGTCCCGGAGGATCTCCCCGCATTCTGCGAATTACTGAACATACCCCACATTGAATTACCTGACTGGTACAGATCTTTCAGAACCCCTCATCTCAGAAGATCCAATTCAATGGATGCCATCCCAGTTCGTGACGACTTCCATATCAGAAGGCACAGATCCAACTCACCCAGAACCAATACATCCGCAGGACCCAGGAACACCGCAAACAATAGCCCCACGGCCTCTCCTGCTTCCAGGAGACCCCGCCATGGAGGTACAGAATAATGGATAAGCCCATCCTTCCTCATTCTTCACCTGGAACCCTCAAACCCGACTCCTCACAAACAGCCCATAAAGTTGCTCCACGCTCAAGGATCCTGAAAAGAAGATACCTGCATTTGAGACTTTGACATCAGAGTGGAAATGCTTCCCATCTCAAATGTCCAGTCCACAGCTTCCTTCCTGCACTGAACGTGCCTGTTAACACTTACTTCGACCCCAAGATTCACTGAAAATTGGACTACAATCCCTTCATATCTTCGCTATACGGAATACACCCGGTCACTGGAATTCATCACAACGCTCAATCACCCTCATTGGAGGTAATGAACAGTAACCTCTCCAACGCTGACTGACTTCAGCCAACCTGAACATCATCACACAAGTATAATTATTCACCTGCAAGGGGATGAACAATCTCTTATGCCCCGTACACACAGTCAGACATTGATCGGACATTCCGACAACAAAATCCTAGGACTTTTTCCGACGGATGTTGGCTCAAACTTGTCTTGCATACACACAGTCACACAAAGTTGTCGGAAAATCCGATCATTCTGAACGCGGTGGCGTAAAACACGTACGTCGGGACTATAAACGGGGCAGTAGCCAATAGCTTTCATCTCTTTATTTATTCTGAGCATGCGTGGCACTTTGTGCGTCGGATTTGTGTACACACGATCGGAAATTCCGACAACGGATTTTGTTGTCGGAAAATTTTATAGCCTGCTCTCAAACTTTGTGTGTCGGAAAATCTGATGGAAAATGTGTGATGGAGCCCACACACGGTCGGAATTTCCGACAACAAGGTCCTATCACACATTTTCCATTGGAAAATCCGACCGTGTGTATGGGGCATAAGTCTATTACATAGCCCCTCAATCAGTTCCCCTCTTCCCATGTCCTTTCCACCTCCGTAAGCCTTCACCCCTTTAACCTTTATCCAACTCCCTTTAGTCTCCACTCAATCCCCCTGTAAGAAAATTACTTCTTATCCTGGACAATAAACCAGGTCTGCTCAAGACAAAGCTTTCCTATCACAATCTACAGCCATCTGATATAGGACTGGTCACTAGATCTGTATAATATGTAACTGAATCCCTCTCCAGGGGGGGCGATTTTGTATGGAATTTGAGATCACTTTTCCTTTCTACCCTCTCCTTTAGTATCCAACCCCAAACAATCCTTCAACCTTGCAAAGAGATCATCTCTCTGCACATCTATTCCCTCTCATCTCTTTCCTAGATTAGCAAACAAGGGACTACAGGCCTTAAGGTCTTAACACCTATGTAATTGCCGTAAAATGTCTATCCTCTAATCTTAGATACACCCACAAATACAGTTTCTGTGCGGAATCACCCACTATATATTTATACTTGTTAACACATGATGCCTACTTAGAGTCTCCATTTGAGACAAGACCCCCAGACAAGCTGAAAATCCCAGAAGGGGGCTGCTTTTCATAAGACTCTCTGTCATTGTTTTTTGTTGGAGACAGTCTCATCTCCCTCTCCTATCATTCTCAGGTAAGGACTGGATAACCAGTCTCACATAAATGTTCTACTCACCTTGTAAAATGTCTCAGTTATTCTGTTTAATGTTTTTTATCGTTAAAGGTATTTCTCCTAAGTAACTACATAGAAGAACCTTGGTGGACCTCTGGCGTGTGAGGCCGGTCCCTGCATCCCACTTGCAATACATCTCCTACTTCATCGCTTCTTAGGTCAGCACACATCCAGATGAGTGCAGCTGGTCCATTTTCACAATCGGCTCTCAGAAAACCACTCACGAACCAAGCGGGGCTTGATCTCGCACGCCCGAGATCCAATTCAGAAATGTTCCGAGGCTGCAGCAAGGTACACATGTTTAATGCCGAATGTCTAGATGATATAACAAAGTAATCCCTACAGTTGAAGCATCTCCCCTCCCACGATAGACCCATATCCAATGTAATTATAGTTAACTGGTATCCACCCTCAAGACACCAACTCTGACACACCACAAAAATCATTCCAGACAAGCATCAATACTGTATCCATATATCCCATTTGAGCTTACTGTTATGCTCACATGAGCTCATTGAGGCCCTGGTCAGGGCATATACATTTTCAGCAACAATTTGGGATATTATATATCGGCTTTGTAAATCAAGTTGGACACTGTTTTCACCTTGTATCATACTTGCTGGTACACCAGGTATCCATGCACTAACCACATACCTGCATTATTAGGACTAGTAGTGTGATTGATTTCACTAGACCATCAGCAGCTATATATATATATGTATATTTGTACAATCCAACTATACATGAGATACATGAGACTCAAACCCAGGATTGGGCATATCCATCGCCAGGTGTAATCTGGAACAATTATCAGCTGCTTTTGTAATCTCAAGTGGACACTACTTTTTGTTATCTATCATCAGACCTGCAGTATTTATTAACATATTCAGCTCAGGGACTTAGGGGGTGGGTCGATCCACCAGCGTTTATTTTTAAATCAACGTTGTTTATTTTATTCAGTCTGTGTATAATATTTTTTATTGTCACCTGATATTGTGGAGGAACAGACCCCACCTGTGCGGCTTAGCTCCACATATGTGGGATCCCTTACTTTTTGTCTTCATGAAATTTTTCAATAAAGTTTTCCCTTTTTGCTATTGATCTCATTACATTGCAGCTTCTCCCTTTGTTGGCAATCCCGGGGCCGTCTTGGTCCCCTGTTTCTCTTGTTTACACCACAAAATAAGCTGATGCACTCTTCTCCCACATACAACCTCATTGGATATCCTGTTATACAATTCTCTACCATGTCACGACCAAGTTTTCCTTTTGTTGACCCATAGTATTTATGATCGCTGCTATAATCCAGCGGTTCCTTCACTCATCCCTAGTATTCCTCCACCTCTGAGGACTAAATGACTCTACAGTCCAACCAACTCAGGTTATACCGGTACCTCCCACCTCTCCACAAGACGGGAGTCCATTTTTTCCCATCGACCCCTACCAGACCACGTAATACCCTGTAAGGAGGGTCTTTAAATCGTTCCTTACCTCCGGAACACTTCCCCACTCTCCTCTTAGCTCACTCCCCCACCCTCAATAGTTCTCCCTCCTTATTTGACTTCCCTCTATACCCTCTTCACTCCCCTCTGACCACCTTCCCTCCTTTTTTCTACACCTACTCTCATTGCTTTTTCCTCCCTTCCCCTGATCTCCTTCCCACCCCACCTCCTCGGTCTCCGCCACCCTAAAATCGATAGCTCAGCCCTCTTCAATTGGGACACCAATAATGACACAGTCCACCCTATATATCACTTAGGGGTACTTAACAACAAAAAGTTAAGACTCTCTCACCTGGTCAAAGCCTGACCCCACCAATCAGTATGGCACATATAAAACCTACCACTAAACATGCTACGATGAAAGTGACATCCTTAAATGTGAAAGGGCTTAATATTCCAGAGAAACGTAGCCAAGTTCTCTCCCAGATGCACAAACTGAAAACCGACATCGTCTTCCTGCAGAAAACGCACTTTCGCACAGACAAAATTCCCAAGCTTACTAACCACTGGTTTCCAAATTTCTATCATTCTACAAACTCACAGGCAACAACTAAAGGAGTATCAATCTTGATCTCCAAAAACCTGAACTGGGAACTCAATGACTTGCTTATTGACAAGCAAGGCAGATACATCTTTTTAAAAGGCAAAGCTCAAGGTAGACTCGTAACCCTGGCCAATATCTACAGCCCTAACTCAGCACAATCTAGCTTCTTTAAACACATATCCCAACTCTTGACAGGTTTTTATGCTGGAATAACCATATTTGGGGGGGACTTTAATGTTGCACTATACCCACTATTAGACACTATTAGACACCTCTTCAGGCACCACATCACTACCCTATAGAACCCTACGCCATATCAAACTGAAATTTCAAGAACTACTTTTGCATGATACATGGTGCACTCTCCATCCAAATGAAAAGGACTACACGTTCTTTTCCGGAACTCATAATAAATATTCGAGAATTGACTACCTCTTCCTTTCCCAGACTGACCTTCCTTTTCTTTCCCACGCAACAATTGAACCAATGCTTCTATCCGACCACCACCCAATCACAATGACGTTAACCTTCTCAGACCACCTTACCGTTTCAAAGATTTGGCGTTTAGACTCCTCTTTACTGACCTCGGAAGAGGACATCAAAGACATTAGGCAAGCCATACACAATTTCTTTATAGACAATGACAATGGAGAGACAGCCCCGCTAACACAATGGGAGGCCCATAAATGCATCCTAAGGTTGCTCTTAAGACGTTGTGGAAAAAAGCTCACCAGGCCATAATCACAAACCTAATTCATAAGATTAAAACTCTAGAACGGGTTTATAAACAAACTTGTGCTCAACAGACATACCAAGACCTCATGCAAACTAGAGAACTCTTACTTGCAGAGTTGTCCCACAAAACAAAACAAAAATTCATTTTACAACAGAAACTATTTTACGAGTTTGGGAACAAAAGCGGCAAATACCTAGCCAAGGCCATTCAAAGTCCACACCAACATTCATACTATCAAAGATTCCCAGGGTAGGCCTAAAGTCACAGCCCCAGATATAGCCTCCCAATACGAGGCATACTATTCTACTCTATATAATCTGAATAAGCAATCAGACAACCCCACTACGAACAACACTAGACGTTCTATTATCAAAAACTTTTTAAAAGAACACTGCCCCAAACCCATCGACACAGAAGACGCCCACCAATTAGAAAACCCCATTTCGGAAGATGAACTAAAAATTGCGATCAAACAACTAAAAACAGGTAAAAGCCCCGGCCCAAATGGATTCACAGCCGCTTATATTAAAACCTTCACGGAGGTACTTACTAGCCCCTTCCTCAAGGCCTTCAACTCCCTACCCTCCGCCACACTTCCCTTCCACAGACTTCTTGAAGCACACATCACAGTCATACCAAAGGAAGGAAAAGACATGACATTAGTTACCAATTACAGGCCGATTTCCCTTCTACATGTCGACATAAAACTGTTTGCTAAAATTCTTGCCAATCGCTTGCTCCCTCTCATGCCATCCCTAATAGGAATGGACCAAGTTGGTTTCATTCCAGGAAGAGAGGCAAGAGATAACACTATCAAAGCCATAAATCTCCACCAATGGATGACATCCAACAAGCATAAAGGGTTCTTCCTGTCGTTGGACACGGAGAAGGCATTTGACAGATTGGCCTGGGACTATATGGGAGCAGTATTGAGACACATAGGACTCCAAAACCGTATGTTCAACTCAATCGTGTCCCTATACATGACACCAACCGATAGAGTTCGAATAAATGGCCATCTGTCAAATGCCTTCTCCATAACCAATGGGACGAGGCAAGGATGCCCCCTCTCCCCCATCCTAATTCGTATTGACCTTGCAACCACTTTTAAACCGCCTCAGGAACAACAAAAATATTAAAGGCATACCCATAGCAGGCCGCACCTATAAGTTAACGGCCTTTTCTGATGACATCTTACTTTCCCTTAGTGAACCCCATATTTCAATCCCAAATTTACTGAAAGACTTCAAACTCTTCCAACATCTTTCTAATTTTAAAATTAATTTCACTAAATCCCAGGCCCTCAATGTCATCATCCCACAAGAGACAGTTGCACAATGTGAAACTAACTTCCCCTTCCAATGAGCTAGCGCCCACTTCTACAAACAACCCTCTACCACTCTGGACCTATTTCCAAGTTCCACTTTTTACAAGAGATCAATCGCGATTCCTCCATCACACGGCCATTCACTCCGTTTGAACACCTATGCTCCCAACCTAACCCCCAACAACACTTAATCTCCAATATTTATACCATGCTATTTGCAGACATTTCTCCTAAGGAAGGGAAAGCATAAAAGACATGGGAAAGAGAAACACAACTAGAACTATCAGAAGACCAATGGGAACGTATATTTATGATTGCCCATAAGGGCTCTCTAAACGTCTCTATTCAGGAAAACAATTACAAGACCCTAACACGCTGGTACAAAACCCCAGCTATTTTAAACAAAATCAACCCTTCATATCCCAACAAATGCTGGAGATGTGGTGGAGAGCCAGCCACAATGTTACACATTATGTGGTCATGCCCGATAATCCAACCATTTTGGGTGCAAGTCCGAGAACTCACAGAATCAATATCCACGTACACCTTAGATCACTCCCCAGCCAAATGCCTCTTCCATCACTCAGATCTATCAACACATTACTACAGTAAAACACTGATCCTACCCCTAATCAACGCAGCAAAAATGTGTATTCCGAGACATTGGGGCTCTCCTCACATACCGACCATACCAGAATGGTTTAAACAAATTAACAAAATAGCTAAAATGGAAGAACTCATTTCCATCTCCCGAGACGCCCCAGCCAAATTTTCAAAGACCTGGGCATGCTGGGTCCATTTTCGGACAACCGACAGATATCTGACATTGATGAACTAACCTTTATCCATGGTGCGCGCACTTGTGACAAACTCCTACTGATCACTCCATGTAGTCCCCCCGAGCACCCCTCCCTCTTACTTCCTCTTTTATCACAGATGGCTTGGCCACCCACCCCTAACCAAGGGACGAGTATGGGAGTCCATAAGTCATCATTTTCCCTCTGCAGCTCTATGACACTAAGTGTCCTACATATCTAATCCACTTCACCCTAAAATATTACCACATCGCAATCACGCTGCTAGTGGTGGAGACCGAGGAGGCAACTACTAACCCACTAAATACTTTGCCCTCCCTCCCTCATCCCCATCCCCTCCTCCCCCCCCACACTTTCTTGCACTCTGCCCTACCCTTAATCCCCATGTATTTTAATATCCACCAAGACCCTGTCTTAATACCCAATGCTGTTCGGGTCCTCGTAACAGAGAACCTGACCAGCAACTTCACACTCTATATGGAGTGACTTATCATACAAATTCAGGCACCATCTCTCTACGAATTGGAACCTCTCCCCACTGGTCATACCCCAAGGTGTATCAATATGCCGAGATATCTAATAACATTTTCCCCCAAAATTTAAGTTTTGGGGGTTTTTTTCTTCCACTAGACACAGAATGTATACGCTCTATATGAGTCGAAATGTTTTCATATGAGATTTTTGTAATTACTAAATCTTTGACACACCTGTATTTAACACAACTACCAATGTTCCATGATACCTTAACGATTGTATGATAATACTGTTTGCTGAATATGTTATATTATCAATAAAAAAAAAAATTTTGAAAAAAAAACACATAGGTAAGTATTTCAGAAAAAAAAATATCCATTTATTCCGGGGCATAACAAAATAAAGAGGAAGGCAACACTGGAGAAACTGCTGAAATTTGCGAAGCCTTTGTACCCCAGGGCACACATCAATAATTTTACAGTCAAAATTGGTGGCCTGAGGAGTCCTTATAATAGTGAGCACAATCCGGTCCAGGACTCCAAGAGATGAGGAACAGAAGCAGATGACATATCTGTCCCCAGGTTGTGGTCATACAACAGCATGCATATTTTGCCAGACCAGACTGAACCCAGACCATCACACTCTGGTCTTCCTTACACACTTCCTTTCAGGCTGTGGCTCTGGTGTTGTAGTTGTGGCAGGAGATGGAGGAGAGGGAGGTGGAGGTGGAGGAGGAGGAGGACCATGGTTGGACTCACAAACATGGCTTTGGTTTGTGAGTTCGCCCCTCAACCCCTTATTTAGGGCTTGTAAGATCAGATACTCACATAAGAGGCGTTGGCCCTCCTGGAGTTCCTGCATTTTGCAGGCTGCCATGTAGGCATATTCCTCCTAATTATTGGGGGGGGGGGGTTCTGAGGGCTGCAGTACCCTTCCCGAAAGAGGCCAATTGCAGCCTCCTCCAGGTTACTCCTCTTCCTGGGACTTTTTGTTGTAATGCGGAGGGGAGGGACCAGGGATTCAGGCAGGCTACTGGGCCCGGCCACCTCCTGGCTGCCACTTTCCACTGCCTGGCTGAGACTTCCTGTGTATGAAAAAGGGACATAGTTTTAGTTTTTGGGTCATCAATCACACACAATTTTCAGCTCATGGCTGTTGCAAATTGAATGTTAATAAATAAAAACGACTATCATTCTGACCCCAGCATTTTTCATTCTTGTCCCAATCATTTGTGGCCACTACTGTCTATTGATATGTAAAACACTTTGTGAAATCCTAAATTAGTGATCAAAACTAACATCTAGTTAACATCATTAATTTGACAACCAGAAATATTTTTAAGAATGCTATACCTGACTCAAGCTGGGCCCCTCAACATGTTGCTGCCTGGATGACCCAGGTTGGATGTCAGAAGCCTCAGCTGGGGGAGAAGGAAGCCTTAAAGGAAGACTGGAGAGTGCTGACCTGGGTTCCCTCTGGCCTGCCAGAAACTGCAGTCTGTCATAGTACCACAGCCTGTGTACATAAACATCATCTGCTGCTTCTGATCTTAGGGAATCCTGGACCTTCTTGCGCTCCCTATTATAAGTGCTCCTCAGGCCACCAATTTTGAACTTTAAATACTTGATGTCTGCCGTGGGGATCACCGGCTTCACAAATTCAAGCAGTTTCTCCAGCGCTGCCTGCCTCTTTGTTTGATTATTAAAGAAATGAGTGGTTCACCTTCCACAGACAGGGCAGCTCCCTGAACATATCAATGAATATTCCTAGAAATTCCCTATCATTGAAGGGATCCATTTTCTCTGCAAGACACAACACAAGACAAACCCTAATGTCAGGCGAAACTCTCCTAATCTTGACCCAATATAGGCCTCAATCTTTAAGCAGTATAGGCCACTGATGCACCAAGTTAAAATTGTACCTTCATTATAACGATCATCGATTCTGCTACTCCTTCCTTCGATCACATATTGTACGTACGACGCACGCGTATTACGCTTTATATACACTGCGCATGTGGGAAACTCCACCCGCTCCTGACGTTCTTTCTAGTATATTCCCCGCCCCTTCTCTTTCGGCGCAGTGGGAGAGCACATGGCGGAGAATAAGCAGGTGCATGCAGAGGAGAGCAGCAACGACAAAAGCCCGGAGCCACAAACGTCCCGATCCCAGAGAAGATTTAAGGCCTCAAATATGTCCTTTGTAGAAATGGTGGAGATGGTGGACATCTTGAAGAGGGCCGACTATGATGGGAAGCATGGACCTTACCCAAACGAAAATGTGAGAAAGGCCAAGATCATGACTAAAGTTGTGAAGAGTCTGCACAGGAGTTTTGGGGTATGGCGATCCAGTGAGCAACTGAGGAAACGCTGGTCAGAGCTGAAATTGAGGGAGCAGGATCAGTACAGAAGAATCAAGAGAGTAAGTAGTTGTCGTGTGTTGCTATTATTAATCTTGCTTGCATGCTGCTCCATGTGCATTTCTTTACTGTTGTACATTTTAAAATGGCAACTTTCATGTTCATGGGCACAGTAATCGGTCGCAGGAAACATTGTTCGTTCGCCCACTAATAAGATGTTTTTTACAGATACAGGTTAACTACATTTGTTCAGGCCTATTTGTATTAAAAGAAGTTTGTTGTCTAGATGGGTTTGTAACTATAATGAAATTGAAAATTGATTCAGTGTAAGGAGAGGACACTCAGCAGCTGTTTACACATCTGGACACAGGAGTACTAGTGTGGGACACCAGAACAAACTTTTTAGGGTGTCCCACACAGGTGCTCCAGTGGATATTAGGGGTGTCTCCATGTGTGAAACTTTAACAAAAAAGGTAAGTATTCCAGCTTTAGAAAGCAAATAAAATTTTCTTCAGCTTGCAACTCTGCCAAAACAGACAATTGTATGACACTTCCAAGCAATGTTTCATATTCCTATTTCTGCCCTCAAATATTTGTGTGCTAAGTATACCTATTTTTTATTCACATAGGGGAGAAAAGACTTGGGACATCTGGGGACACCAGGAACCTCACATTCCTGAAGAAGGGGAAATCCCAAAACCACAAACAGAGGATGAGGAGGGAGAGGGTTATGAAGTGGGCGAAATAGTCACCACAACAGGTGAGTGTCTGAGACCAAAGCTTCAGGTAATAGATGTATGCCTGTGTCATGAGAGGGTTTACCCGTTGGTGGCGCTATTGGCCTCTTGGATCGCAGTACCAGTTATCCTGTAAACCTGTATCGGACCCTGAACCTGTTCCTGAGCCTGTATCCTATCCCATCCATTATCTCCCTTTCCCAACCTGCCCTTGTTCAGTTGCTGATCTCCTGTGTATGACCTTGGCTTGGCTAACGTTTACGTCTCTGGTATATCCCTTGTTCCTGCTGACCTGCTGTGTATGACCCTGGCCTGGCTGACATCTGTCATTTCGGTATTGCCCCTTGCTATATATATTGTTGTTTGTAGTGGGGTTGTTGTGTTGGTTTTGCACTATCTGTATTTTCTGAATTATCACTTATTTTAATAAATATTATTTATTCATTTACATGCGTTTGGGTTATCTCTGTGCAGTCCACACAGTCTGGTCACACCTGTTCATGACAGCCTGCATATTTATAATACATGGTGTTTTTTTTATTTTAGGTGATGTGCATGTTGTGGAAGAAGAATCTCATTTCACAGGTGAAAGTGCCCAGATTCTCATCGAGGAGACAATGGGGTGCAATTGTGATTTAGAAAATATAAAGGAAAACATCAATGATGTTCAACAAAAAATGAAGAACATCATTGATGTTTTAGGCAGAATATAAAACACACAAAAATTGTATAGTTTTATCGTGTATTTTTGCTTTTAAAAACAAGTTTTAAAGTATTTTAAAAGGCAAATTTTGAAGATGCACATGGTGTGTCAACATGTGCTATCTGCCATCACAGGATATCAATTTAGAAGTTTTGTGGGTGCTACCCCTTCCTCGCAACTCAAGTAGGTGAGAGGAAGGGGTTGCACCCCCGAAACATGTCCATTGATCTCCCATGATGGGAGCTAGCACATGTTGACATTAGGCATGGGATCAGGAGGGAAATCCACATTTTGACTCTCAATTTGTGTGCATCTTCAAACTTTGGCTTTTACAGGGGTGACATCACGCCATCTGATGAATGCAATAGCAACACAGTTTGGACATACTAATGTCTGATATTGCCTTCACTTTATCAAAGTTGAACTTTGTAAGTTCCTGAGTTGTGTATGTTATGGTTTGAAACATGCCTGTTTAACAAAAAAAAGACTATTTCTAATGTGAAAAAAAATGTTATACACCAAAGATGTTGGTTTGTTCAAAAACCCTATTCTAACGCACATGTGAATCTGCACAGAGCAAAATTGTTTTCTACTCAACAATGTGTGGCTTTTTCTTTCAATGCTCAATAGCAGTTTTTGTAGCAAGTTGGTGTTTACAGTGACAATGGGGGTTATTTACTAAAGGCAAATCCACTTTGCACTACAAGTGCACTTTCAGTGCAGTTTCAAGTGCACTTTTGCAGTGCACTTGGAGTGCAAAGTGGAATTTCCTTTAGTAAATAACACCCACAGTGCTTTATAATTTGCCACAATCACGCCATTTTCGTGACTCCACAAATTTCAGTCATGGTGCTGAAAATGATGAATATTTTTATCAGTAATGCATTACATACATTAACAACAAAAAAAGGTGTGTGTGTGTGTGTGTGTGTGTGTGTGTGTGTGTGTAGCAGACCCACAACATAATAGTTCGCTGAAAAAGAGATTGTCACCCCATGTATCCAAAAAATTAGGTTTGCACTATTGAACAAAAAGGCAAAAAAGAAAAGCCCATTGGAGAACCTAGGAGCCAGCTAAAAGAAACACAAGCAGTAAATCAAAGTAAATATTATTTAGGTTTAAATAAAAAAAAATATTTTTAACATGTTTCTTAAACATTGTCTGGCATATCAATGGCCCCCCTACCCGATACATTTTTAACGAACTTCACAGGCTTTGGTGAATTCATCCACAAATATGACCACAAAAGAGGTAAGTATAGTGTATATGGAGGGATGGGTTTGCTCAGGCCTGCAGCACACCACTCAGCGCCAAAATAGATTTAGTTAATGCTTCTAAGCAGAGCTAGAACTACAGACTGGAAATGACAAGTATAAAGAGACTTACAGTATCTAAACTAAGTCTTTTAAAGGACAGCAGCCGTTTAAAATATTACATAAAATGACAATAATAGCATACATAAACTGTAGAGGTAAACATACACTATAAAACAGCGCTATTGTTGAGCAAAAATACATAGGAAATTATGCGGCCAACTACGCATAAAAACATCACACAGAGAAGTAGAGAGTCCGTGAAGTGGTCAGAGGACAGTCCATAAGTGACAATACAGCCGTATCCCAGTGTGCGCCTTCCACCGGTCAGTGAGGAATCACCCTGTGTTGACACTCTCCCCCTAGGGGGTCAGACTCACCAGATCTGCAAATAATAACTAGCCTCCAAGAATAAAAGAGATCTCCTCATCACCTCTCTCTCAGTCCCACTCCGGGGGGTTATTCAGGGGGGGTCACAACTCCACACGAATAAGCAAAAAAACAAGAAGTATGCACATAGCGTAATTCTGTTTATTGGAGCCAAAACCCACAATCTTCTAAAAACCCTTCAATCAATATACGTACATATAAAACAGTCAATCAAGCATGAAAATAGAAAAGGCTGCGTGTCACCATTCAAAGGATCAGCCGGCTCGGTGCCCAGGGGAACAGGTCACTTCCTGGTTGTAGATCGGGCTGTGGTGGAACGCAAACCTCACTTCCGGCGTCGTGTAAGCCACGCCCTGACGCGTTTCGTCATATCCTGACTTCGACAGAGGCGTCATATCCTGACGCGTCAGGGCGTGGCTTACACGACGCCGGAAGTGAGGTTTGCGTTCCACCACAGCCCGATCTACAACCAGGAAGTGACCTGTTCCCCTGGGCACCGAGCCGGCTGATCCTTTGAATGGTGACATGCAGCCTTTTCTATTTTCATGCTTGATTGACTGTTTTATATGTACGTATATTGATTGAAGGGTTTTTAGAAGATTGTGGGTTTTGGCTCCAATAAACAGAATTACGCTATGTGCATACTTCTTGTTTTTTTGCTTATTCGTGTGGAGTTGTGACCCCCCCTGAATAACCCCCCGGAGTGGGACTGAGAGAGAGGTGATGAGGAGATCTCTTTTATTCTTGGAGGCTAGTTATTATTTGCAGATCTGGTGAGTCTGACCCCCTAGGGGGAGAGTGTCAACACAGGGTGATTCCTCACTGACCGGTGGAAGGCGCACACTGGGATACGGCTGTATTGTCACTTATGGACTGTCCTCTGACCACTTCACGGACTCTCTACTTCTCTGTGTGATGTTTTTATGCGTAGTTGGCCGCATAATTTCCTATGTATTTTTGCTCAACAATAGCGCTGTTTTATAGTGTATGTTTACCTCTACAGTTTATGTATGCTATTATTGTCATTTTATAGTGTATATGGGTTTGGCAAAGTCAGCAGATAGAGGATTGATATCGGTTGACTTAGCAGTTGGGGGGAGGGAGTGTTCCAAATGACTTTGGGACCCCCAAAAAAAAGCCTCTTGCACTCTGCCTGAATTTAAGGACACAAATAACATTTGGACACATTTTAGGGGGTGTTTAGGGTAAAGCAGTACTATGGAGCTGCCAAAATACAATGTTAAGTGACTAGGGTAGGTGTGTATGGGCCCAGGATAGCATGCTGGGGAGGTTAGTGAAGGCAAATTTGCATGAAGGACAAAAAAGGAAGTTTAAAAACTTCCAGCATGCATGAGGACAAAGGGGACATTCACAGCATATTACAATCATGGTATTAGGGAATGATGAAAGAAATACAGTGGGGACGGAAAGTATTCAGACCCCCTTATATTTTTCACTCTTTGTTATATTGCAGCCATTTGCTAAAATCATTTAAGTTCATTTTTTTTCCTTATTATTGTACACACACCCCATATTGACAGAAAAACACAGAATTGTTGACATTTTTGCAGATTTATTAAAAAAGAAAAACTGAAATATCACATGGTCCTAAGTATTCAGACCCTTTGCTCAGTATTTAGTAGAAGCACCCTTTTGATCTAATACAGCCATGAGTCTTTTTGGGAAAGATGCAACAAGTTTTTCACACCCGGATTTGGGGATCCTCTGCCATTCCTCCTTGCAGATCCTCTCCAATTCTGTCAGGTTGGATGGTAAACGTTGGTGGACAGCCATTTTTAGGTCTCTCCAGAGATGCTCAGTTGGGTTTAAGTCAGGGCTCTGGCTGGGCCATTAAAGAACAGTTACAGAGTTGTTGTGAAGCCACTCCTTTATTATTTTAGCTGTGTGCTTAGGGTCATTGTCTTGTTGGAAGCTAAACCTTCGGCCCAGTCTGAGGTCCTGAGCACTCTGGAGAAGGTTTTTGTCCAGGATATCCCTGTATTTGGCCGCATTCATCTTTCCCTCAATTGCAACCAGTTGTCCTGTCCCTGCAGCTGAAAAACACCCCCACAGCATGATGCTGCCACCACCATGCTTCACTGTTGGGACTGTATTGGACAGGTGATGAGCAGTGCCTGGTTTTCTCCACACATACCGCTTAGAATTAAGGCCAAAAAGTTCTATCTTGGTCTCATCAGACCAGAGAATCTTATTTCTCACCATCTTGGAGTCCTTTCAGGTGTTTTTTTTAGCAAACTCTATGCAGGCTTTCATGTGTCTTGCATTGAGGAGAGGCTTCCGTCGGGCCACTCTGCCGTAAAGGTATACCCTTTATCGTAGGGATAGAGAGGGCAAAAACGGGGGAGGGGTATGCCTATTTATCAAGAATAATGTATAAGTGAATGTGAGAGATGACATCATTAAGGGAGCTAGGGAGGAGGTGGAATCCTTATGGGTAGAGCTCCAAAGGGATGAAGCTAAGGGGAAAATATTACTGGGAGTATGCTATAGGCCCCCTAACCTGGAGGGAGGAGGGGGAGACAGATCTCATATAACAAGCTGGATTAGCAGCAAGGATGGGAAGTGTGATCATAATGGGGGATTTTAATTATCCAGACATAGACTGGGCAGAGGGAACCACGCATTCGTCTAAGGCTCACCAGTTCCTAAATGTCTTGCAGGACAATTTCATGGTTCAGATGGTAGACGCACCAACTAGAAATAAAGCGTTATTGGATCTACTGCTTACCAACAATACAGACCTGATCACAGATGTGGAAATATGGGGCAATTTAGGAAACAGCGATCACAGGTCAATTGGCTTCAGTATAAATCACACAAATAGGAAACATAAGGGGAATACAATGACACTGAATTTCAAAAGAGCTAACTTCCCTAAACTACAAACCTTGTTAGAAGGCATGAATTGGGATAAAATCTTAGGAACAAAGAACACGGAGGAGAGATGTGTTTGCTTTAAGAGTATATTAAATAAGGGCATTAGCCAATGCATCCCATTGGGTAATAAATTTAAAAGAGCAAACAAAAGTCCTGGATGGCTTAACTCCAATGTAAAAATGCATAAAGAAGCAAAGGAGAAGGCCTTCAAAAAATAAAAGGTTGAGGGATCGTCATCAGCATTCAGACTTTATAAAGAATGCAACAAGAAATGTAAGGGTGCAATTAGGGCGGCTAAGATAGAACACGAAAGACACATAGCAGAGGAGAGAAAAAAAAATCCCAAGAAATTCTTTAAGTATGTAAACAGTAAAAAAGGGAGGACAGACCATAATGGCCCCTTAAAGAATGAGGAAGGACATCTGGTTACAAAGGAGGGGGAGATGGCGAAGATATTGAATTTATTTTTCTCCTCAGTCTTCACGAGGGAATCGGGGGGCTTCAGTAACCAAAACTGCAGTGTTTATCCTTATGACACCTCACAGGAAGCACCTCCATGCTTAACAGAGGACAGAATTAAAATTAGACTTGGGAAACTTAACATTATTAAATCACCGGGACCAGATGGCTTGCATCCGAGGGTACTTAGGGAACTCAGTCAAGTAATTGCCAGACCATTGTTCCTAATTTTTACTGACAGTCTACTGACTAGAATAGTACCAGGTGATTGGAGAAAAGCCAATGTAGCACCAATATTTAAAAAGGGCCCAAAATACATCCCTGGGAATTACAGACCAGTTAGCCTAACATCAATAGTATGCAAGCTCTTCGAGGGGATAAGGGACTATATACAAGATTTTAGTAACAAGAACGGTATCATTAGCAGTAATCAGCATGGATTCATGAAGAATCAATGAACCAATCTATTAACCTTCTATGAGGAGGTGAGTTGCCATCTAGATAAAGGAAGGCCCGTAGACGTGGCGTATCTGGATTTTGCAAAAGCATTTGACACAGTACCCCATAAACATTTATAATACAAAATAAGTTCTGTTGGCATGGACCATAGGGTGAACTGGCTACAAGGGCGAGTTCAGAGGGTGGTGATAAATGGGGAGTACTCGGAATGGTCAGAGGTGGATAGTGGGGTCCCCCAGGGTTCTGTTCTGGGACCAATCCTATTTATTTTGTTCATAAACAACCTGGAGGATGGGATAAACAGTTCAATCTCTGTATTTGCAGATGATACTAAGCTAAGCAGGGCAATAACTTCTCTGCAGGATGTGGAAACCTTGCAAAAAGATCTGAACAAATGAATGGGGTGGGCAACTACATGGCAAATGAGGTTTAATGTAGAAAAATGTAAAATAATGCATTTGGGTGGCAAAAATATGAATGCAATCTATACACTGGGGGGGAACCTCTGGGGGAATCTAGGATGGAAAAGGACCTGGGGGTCCTAGTAGATGATAGGCTCAGCAATGGCATGCAAGCTGCTGCTAACAAAGCAAACAGAATATTGGCATGCATTAAAAAGGGGATCAACTCCAGAGATAAAACGATAATTCTCTGGCTCTATAAGACTCTGGTCCGGGTGCATCTAGAGTATGCTGTCCAGTTTTAGGCACCAGTCCTCAGGAAGGATGTACTGAAAATGGAGTGAGTACAAAGAAGGGCAACTAAGTTAATAAAGGGTCTGGAGGATCTTAGTTATGAGGAAAGGTTGCGAGCACTGAACTTATTCTCTCTGGAGAAGAGACGCTTGAGAGGGGATATGATTTCAATTTATAAATACTGTACTGGTGACCCCACAATAGGGATAAAACTTTTTTGCAGAAGGGAGTTTAACAAGACACGTGGCCACTCATTAAAATTAGAAGAAAAGAGGTTTAACCTTAAAATACGTAGAGAGTTCTTTACTGTAAGAGCGGCAAGGATGTGGAATTCCCTTACGCAGGCGGTGGCCTCAGCGGGGAGCATTGATGGTTTCAAAAAACTATTAGATAAGCACCTGAACGACCACAACATACAGGGATATACAATGTAATACTGACATATAATCACACGCATAGGTTGGACTTGATGGACTTTTGTCTTTTTTTCAACCTCACCTACTATGTACAGTAACTATGTAACTACTATGTAACTATAGTGGGGTTGGGTCTATGAGCAATGAGCCATGATTGGGCAGAGTCATAATTTTCTGCAATCATGGCTCCGACGGTGTTCTGTGCCCTAATTGGGAAAATCCTTAATTGCTTCAGCCAATCAGGGCTTCCAATGCACTGTGCGGCACACAGCGCATTGTGGGGTGCTCGGCAGGCAAAACAAACGGCCGAACGCCCCGACAATTCAGGTGTTTGCTGAATGAGTGAACAGCCAATGTTCAGCCCGAATTCATGCTTGGGCGAACTCTCCACCCAACACTACTGACAGATCCCGCAAGAAAATGTTGCTTCAGATGCAGTCTGTCCTCTTCTAGGATCCTCTGGCAGCCAAACAACAAATCTGACTGCGCGATTGCTGCCGATGACCTTAAGTAGGACTCGACAATGCAAACACCATTCAAAGTATAAAGAGCTTTTTCTCCTGGTGACTGTGGATTAGAAAAAAATAAGGCAAGACAATGTCAAATGAAAACTTGAAAACACTTTTGGCAAAAAAGATGGGTGAGAGCGTAACACCACTTGTCACGGGGAAGGACCAAAGATGGCTTCCTACAAAAAGAGCCAATTCCTATACCCTTCTTGCTGAAGTAATTGCAACCACCTTCCGGGTCAATAGGACTAATGTAATCTCACAAATCACTTCAAAAGTTTGTTTCTGTCAGACACAGACCCAGATACAAATCCCAAAGAATATAGGGAGAGGGTACCCTTTTCTCATGGTACCCACTCCCACTTCTCATCTAGGTGAAGGTGATGTTGCCTCGACCTGTTCCCCCACCCTCCACCCACTGCTTTCTGGGATCATCTCACACATCCCTGGAAGCTGCAGGACCAGTCTCACTGTAAGATGTGGCTTGTGCATAACCAGTAGAGTAGCTGGCTGTGAGTCATCAGGAAATCACAGCCAGCTCCAGTAACAAAGACGGCAGTGTAAAGGAGCAGGAGTCCTGTGGAGAATCAGCTGCACAGAAAACAGCGCTGGACTCCAGGGGTTGGTACTGTATCTGCTTCTTAGAAATCAACAGTACAGTATTTTTTATCTGCAGACCTTTAATTTGCCCATTCTCCAATGAAGTTCCTCTTTAAGTAGAATTCTGTGACAGAAATAAGGCTGTATGAAGAGAAAAAAATTGCATTCTGCAATCTGTGCTACCAATATTATATTATATGTTATTAAGGTAACATTTATCTACTCACAGGTGGCCACTTATGACAAGTATATTTGACAGAAATAATGAACTTAAAAGTTACTAGAAATAATTTCATAGAGTCATTTTAATCGGTTAAAATGACAAAATATTAAAAATTCCCAAAATATTCAGAATGAGTCTTTTGTAAGTTATGAGCAGAATAAGCAGGCCAAAACCACTGTAGAGATATTCGTCCTCATACAAGGCAAAAGTGAAAAGTAAAAAAAAAACCATGCCACTTACGTAGCTTTGCCTTCTCGTAGCAAAGTGCAGGTAATACTGACGGTAAGAGTCGCTGACACAACCTTGACAGAACGTGGAGTGAGTGTCAATTTCAGTTCTCGAGGAGCAGATGAGATGGCAGCAAACTTTCTAAGGTCAATAGGAGCCACAGCCAGAAGTTTTTTATGGCCACGAGATTCCTGAATTGCCAAAAAAAAAGAAAAATATTATCAAACCAAAAGGGCATAAGAAACCAATGCTGACAATAAAGCAAAGTGACCATATACAGCATTGGACTTACTGTGGATAGTTAGACTTGACTGCTACACTGAAATACAATTACGTATGTCTTTTGAAGTGCAGATGTATTATATTATATAATGTGCTACATTATATTTGGATCTTGTGTACTTTGGGGAAGATTTGCTGCCTTTTGTGGCTGAAGTCATGCATCGAATAGAAGAACTGAACTTAGGTTAGGCAGCTGAAGCCTGGGAAAAGTTTGAGTTTTTAGGATTTTGCAGACATAGAGGCTCCTGGTTGTGGGGGGGGGGGGGGGGAACTGGGTTGGAATCTTGCACTGTGGAAGTAAAGCCTTCCCTCCTGTGACATCTTTTATGAATTGATCAAGTGGGTCCCCAGACATCTCACTTGGAAAGGCATACATGATGTGAGGTATCTATTATACATGATCCAGGAAATAGAGAAATAATACCGCACCAATCACACAAACAATAAAGAAAAAGCAGCCAACACTACAATCAGACAAATTGTGCAAAGATAATAAACAAAATAAAGTGTAGCGCTAATACTGTGTCAAACGGCCTGGGGCTATGGCCCCAGATTCTAAAAATAGCAGTGTATCGAACTTGTGAATATTCACACTATGCAAAAGGAGTAGTGATCCAAAATCTCACCAAAAAAATAAGAAGTGTATCTCATAAACCAATATGGCACATCTAAAGTGAGCGTGCATATGTAGATCACATCAAAAAATATAAATGAAACAACCCCCTTTTACAGGTGAGCGTGAGTAACCAATCAAATCTAGCTGTAGCAAACTAATCAATAAAGTGGAATAAGCAATATACACAGTGTGTAAAGTGAAACAGTGCTAACATCAAAGACATATATATAAATCAAATGTTATGATCTTATTCTCAAAACAAGTTCATAAGCTCCTATGAGGTGACAGTCCCATCATGCAAGGCTGATACACAGACCAGGCTCCCTTTTTTTCCTTTTTTATATATGGCGATTAAGGTTTGTCTACACCGCTGAGCTAGAGGATCTCACCAGCTATCCGGGCAGACACCTGACCCCCAACCGAGGAGGGTGGATCCCGTCCCTACAGACCGCATTCATATTGTCATTTGGTATATGACAGCCTAAGCCTTGATGACTCACCGCCTTCGGCCTGTGAGTCCACCAGTGCTGGTAAGAGTACCTCACCTTCTTCTATTGTTGGGGATCGCCATTGGGAAGAACAGTATTTCATCTTTTGTCCACCAGTTTTGTTCGAGTAACATATGAGAAATGGTGGGACTGTCACCTCATAGGAGCTTATGAACTTGTTTTGAGAATAAGATCATAACATTTGATTTATATATATGTCTTTGATGTTAGCACTGTTTCACTTTACACACTGTGTATATTGCTTATTCCACTTTATTGATTAGTTTGCTACAGCTAGATTTGATTGGTTACTCACGCTCACCTGTATAAGGGGGTTGTTTCATTTATATTTTTTGATGTGATCTACATATGCACGCTCACTTTAGATGTGCCATATTGGCTTATGAGATACACTCCTTATTTTTTTTGTGAGATTTTGGATCACTACTCCTTTTGCATAGTATGAATATTCACAAGTTCGATACACTGCTATTTTTAGAATCTGGGGCCATAGCCCCAGGCCGTTTGACACATCTATTATACGTGGTTTCAGCTATCCAGGCTTTCAGCCATAATAGTCGGTACATGTGAAAGGAGATTAGAGCCATTCTGCAAATTTGTCTCATGACATGTTCTAGGGCATCAGCGAGAGTTGGTTGCAGGGTCTGGGCCTGCTGTTAGTAAAGAGAGCCTTTAACAGTGTCTCAAACTTTTTATCTGCAGAATCTTTGAAATAAGGAACATCTTTAAGGATCAACCACAGAAATAGACCACCTGTTTTTGAACTAATTTTCCACAGGATAGAGTCTGGCATAGATTTGCAGGGGGGGAGGGCAGGGCCGTCTTAATAGCATCATGGGCCCCTGGGCAAAGAAATGCTCTAGGGCCCCTACAATGGAGACAGCTCAGGTAAACAGATATCATGTAGGTAGGAGGCAGACAAGCAGAACTTCCCCTTTTGTGTGGAGCTCCGCATTAACTATATGAACAATCATTCTGTACAGCAAAGAAACAGTGGGAAAATACTACATACATTAAGTAACAAAACTGTCCTGTGCATATAATATATCTGCTATATTGATGCCTCCCCAGCACTCTGACCCCTCTACACCCCAGATATCCCCCCAGCACTCTGACCTCTCTACACCCCAGCTATCCCCCCAGCACTCTGACCCCTCTACACTCCAGATATCCCCCCAGCACTCTGACCCCTCTACACCCCAGATATCCCCCCAGCACTCTGACCCCTCTACATCCCAGATATCCCTCCAGCACTCTGACCCCTCTACACCCCAGATATCCCCCCAGCTCTCTGACCCCTATGCACCCTAGATTTACCCCAGTACTCTGACCCCTCTACACCTTAGATACCCCCCGAGCACTCTGACCCCTCTACACCCCAGATATCCCCCCAGCACTCTGACCCCTCTACACCCTAGATTTCCCCCAGCACTCTGACCCCTCTACACCCTAGATATTCCCCCCAGCACTGTTACCATAAGATACCCCTTGTATTGTGACCCCACTACATCCCTGATACCCCCTACACTGTGGCCTCTCTACATCCCTGATACCTCTAACACTATAGCCACCCAAGATACCCCAGGCATTTCTACCCCCTACACACCCCAGATCCCCCCTCAGCATTTTTTTCCCCCATACACACTTGATATCCCCCAGCACCATTATTACATCCATGTAGCACCCCCTTTTCCAGTGGAGATACAGTGCATGTAAACTTTTGGCCAGGGCTGTCTTAATGAGGGGGTTGCTGAGCTGTGATGTTGAATAGCTAGCCCCTGAGTTAGATTCAGATATGTCTACCCTAGATTGGGCAAATACCGTGTGACATAAAATATTGCAACGATCGCCATTTTATTCTCTAGGGTCTCTGCTAAAAAGATAAAAGAAAAAATAATATATATATATATATATATATATATGTGTATATATATATATATATATATATATATATATATATATATATATATATATATCAATCATGTTTGGGGGTGTTGGAAGGCAACATGGTCTAATGTCATATTTCTGGAGTTTCTCTGTCAATGTTACTGCGTTTATTGGTAACAGTGTTTTGGTATTATCCAGAGTTTGAATTGGATCTGTCATAGATCCGTTATATAACTGTTTCCTATTCCCAAAGATCAGCCATGCTGATACTTGCAGTTCCATGGCTTTAAAGGGTAAAGGTCTGACGTTCTTGGTTGATACCAGGTCTGGAATGTAACGAGTTGCACATCAAAGCTGGAATGTAACGAGTTGCACATAAGAGATCAGGCCTACATCAAGGCTGGACAACTTGGCTTAGGACCATCTGTTATAACACTATGCAAGCAAACTTGAATAGCTGACAAGATGATTGATGAATGTCCTGCTACGGAAGATCAAAATATCAAAGGCATTGAAGATTGAACAGGACACGGACAATGCTGCCCTTAGAGGCCAATACAGCAGGATAGACAGTAATATAATATAGTGAGGAGAACTGCCCCCCCTAAATACTGATTCGTCAAAAGTCTAGATGGGATGGCAATGGGGTTGGGTTTGGATGGTGTATGATTGAAGTATGAAGGACTGAACGAGTGAGAGAGCTATCTCTTTCTGCCATCTGAGCCCAGCTAAGGAAACAAATTTTGAGGAAAGCATTGTGATAAGTATCTTTGATATTCTTGTATTATATGTTTTGGTGTTGTGCTTTGCAATATCTTTTAGTATTCTCACGTTAGTATTTTTACTATTTTCTTGGGAAATAAATAAGACTTTGTTTTATTAAGCAGTGTGCTTGGTTTCATAGCTAACCTTGTATTATAGTGATATCAACAGTAACATGATCAGAGTTTTAATAGACTAGCTAACTAGGGGAATAGACAAGTTAATACATAGGTGCAATAAATAGAGGGAATCCGTAACCACCCTTGAATAATATTTATTGTACCAATTACTTTAGGGGGTTTTAAGTAATTTTCCAGCAAAAAATAAGGATTTCAACTTGTAAGCAACAAATGTCAGAAATAGGCTTAGGCGTGAAGGGGTTTTAAACAACAGTATTAATTAAAAAACAGTTTTTACAAGGATTCAAGCAGATGAAATATTCACTGGTGTGTGAGAACACCACCTTTTTTCAATATAACAAAATCTGAATGAATAGCAGCACACTCCAAGACTACATTTAGCTCAGATATGCAACTGCTAAAATTGATTCACAAACCTAAATATTACACCCTTTCAACGGAAAATATTGTGAAACGTGATAAGTTATGGTACTAGAATAATTTCCCCAGATCTTTACAAATGAAAAGAAATTAGTTGATATGAAACAGCAGTCACTATGCCCCTTACCCCCTGTGTTTTGGAATAATATGTACCAGTTCAGCTCAAGAAGGTATCAAAGTTAAAAGGTATCTGAAGATAACAATTGTATTATGATCCAAAACTCTTAACATTTGGTTTCATAAATGAAACAAGGCCATTTTGAACTCCCAACCCAAGTTTCTCTCTCCGGCCTTATCAGCACAGAAGTGCAAAGTGGCGCAGTAATGTTATACATTAAATTTTATGTGAAGAACATTGCAAGATTATTGTTTCACTCTAGGACAGCGATTGTAGTATTGTGACTTAAATTGTTTCACCATATTTCTTAGTTGGAGTTGTGTAACGTTTAGTGGTTTGCTGGGAATCCTTTTTTAGCAGTTGTATATGCAGGCTGAATGTGGTCCTGCAGCAAAGTGGCTTCTGAGTCATATTTACCCCTTCAACTTGGAATATCCATTCCTTTTCCTCAAAATGATCAGCGTGAGGGTCCTATAAATGAAGACACAGATTGTTAATTAGTTACATTTTTTTACTTAGTTTAAAATTGTGCATGTGTAAACCAGAATGTAGTATTTTTTAAATACAGTAAAACCTTGGATTGCGAGCGAATTTCCCAATAAGAAATAATGGAAAATCAGATGATTCATTCCTCAACCATTTATTTATAGGTCTTTCAGTTTATAGTCAATATAAAAAGATTATAGTAATGTGATAGGTTGTGTAACCATAAAATATCCATCCACAAATGGCAGCCTCCACAAGGAGATTAGAAGCAAAATTCAGTAGAAGTAATGCCCCGTACACACGATCGGAAATGCCGCCAGCAAAACTCAGAGAAGGCTGAGAGCTTTTGGTCGGAAAATGTGACCGTGTGTATGCTCCATCGGACTTTTGCTGGCGGAATTCCAGCCAGCAAAAGATTGAGAGCATGTTCTCTATTTTTCTTTGGAAAAAGTTCCTTTCCGAAAATGCGATCGAGACGGAAGCGCTCGGTCTGGTAAAACTAGCGTTCGTAAGGGAGATAGCACATTCGTCACGCTGAAAATTATTGGATCTTTTAATGCAGCGCATTCTTTTGTTCTTTATAATGCTAGAAGAATGAAGTTGTTTTGCTGCTGATATTCACACAGAGTTCTCACAAACTTAATTCTTTATTATTTCTCGTGATCTCCTGAATAATCATTTTTGTTTTTAAAGCCAGATCTCCATAATAATGTTTAGAATTATTTTTTATAGTAATTTTTTTTTATTTTTAATCAAGATCTCCTGTTTTTTGGATTTTTTTAAAATTATTTTCTAGTGATCTCCATATTTTTTTTTTTTGGTGTGTCAAGTTTCCACAACAACATTACTATCTTGTATTTTTATAAAGCTCAAGGAGGTTGGTTGTTGTCCCTTGTTAATTAGACATTGTATTTTGGAAATGTACCTGCCTACTCACAAACTGTCCTATTTGAAGAAAAACACATAGGCAAGTATTTTCATATAAAAAAAACATTTATTCTGGCTCATAATAACAAAATAAAGAGGAAAGCCCCGCCCCTTCTCTTTCGGCGCAGTGGGAGATGAACATGGTGGAGACACAGCAGGTGCGTAATAGCAGTAATGAGGAGGAGGAAAGCCCGGAGCGAGAAAGGTCCCGATCCCGGAGGAGAAGATTTAAAGCCACAAATATGGCCTTTGCAGAGATGGTGGACATCTTGAAGAAGGCCGACTTTGGTGGGAAGTATGGACCTTACCTAAACCCAAATGTGAGAAAGGCCAAGATCATGACTAAAGTTGTGAAGAGTCTGCACCGGAATTTTGGGGTACGACGATCCAAGGAGCAATTGAGGAAACCTTAAATTGAGGGAGCAGGATCAGTACAGAAGGATCAAGAAAGTGCTTCTAAAAATTAAGTAGTTGTCGTGTGTTCCTATTATTATTATTACTTGCATGCTGCTCCATGTGCTTTTCTTTACTGTTGTACAGTTTAAAATGGCAACTTTCAGGCTCGTGGGCACTTTAATCATTCACAGTAAACATTGTTCGTTCACCAACTAAATACAATGTTTTAGGCAGATACAGGGTTAACTACATTTGGTCATGCTAATTTGTATTAAAATAAGTTTAGGGGGGCGTGGCCTGGACATGGCTGGATAGAGACGTGCCTTACTTGAGCTCCTGGCCATCTCCCGACTACCCCGACTGCTTAAGCTAGATCCAGCGCAGCATGCACTCCTCAAAGAAGAGGACAACAAAGAGGAGTCATAAACCTACGAAACCCTCGCCTACAGCCCCGCCAGTGAGCAAAATCAGGCAGTTATTCCGGCTCTCACAACAACACTCCCCGGGATCCAATATGGCGGCCGCACGTGCAGAGATGACAGATACTCAGACATCTAACAGCATGCCATGCCTAAACATGGAGCCAGTGGTTACAGATTCATTCCTGGGCACACCACCAGACTTCCACTCTGAACCTGGAGACTCGCTACAGTCCTCCTCTTTCCTATACCGTGCGGACCCTGAACTCCGCTCTCTGCTCCAGGCACTCCCCACAAGAACCGACATCGTTGCCTTGATTAGCACAGTAGAGGCTGCCCATAGGAAGGAGATCACTGAGGTGAAGTCAGAGCAGAAGGGCCTCTCTACAAGGCTAAGAAAAGGTGAAACCTCTCTGGCTACCCTGGACCACCAAGTGAAGGCACTGTAGGAACTGCAGGAGACACATATAGAAGCCTTGATTGACCAACTGCACCAGGAGGACCTTTAGGACCATAGCCGGAGGAACAATCTCTGGCTCCGGGACTTGCCAGAGGCCACGGGAGCCGAAGATCTAACAGACATGGCCCTCGCCATCTTCCGCAGCATTGATGGGGGGGAACTACCCGAACGAGTGATGTTGGACCGCATACACAGAGCGCTGGGCCCCAAGCCATTGGACCCATCGAGACCCCGAGATCTGATTTGCAGGCTCCATCATTACACACACAGAGCAGATCATCCGGAAGGCCTGGGAGGGAGGTGAAGTGGAGTTTGATGGAGTCACAATCAAAATACTCCCAGATCTTTCACATGCCACGCTACACCGACGAGCTTTACTTAAACCCCTGCTGGACCTCGCCAGATGCCAGGATGCCACATACCGATGGGGATACCCACTCTCTGTAACTTTCCATAAGGAACAGAGATCTTTCACCCTCCAGACACAAGCATCGCTGCCTGCATTTTTTGAGTTCCTAGACATGGAGCCAATCGAAGTTCCCAACTGGTTGGTACTCCTTCCTCAGTTTCCCAACTGCCAGAATCAACCGGTACAGAGGAGAGAGGACTTCCTGCCCAGGCAGCAAAGGAACCGCCGCCGTCCAAGAGCACCATCTGCGGAGGCGATCTGGGAATCGTAGATGTGAGTACTTTTCCCTTGATGCCTTGACATTCAGGCTATTGACTAGATATGTTTGCAAGACCCCGCGACCTTCCCAGTCCCCCAATACTTGGCATACCCAGATTGAAGCAGGTCCCCCCCTCCCGTGTAGATACAAGCCATGATATGGAGAATGAGGAGGCCACATTAGCCTGCACAAGACAGTGTGTCTCCTACCCGTGCACTATTGCTCCCCACAGGATGACCCCAATGCACATTCTCCATCCGCCACAGGACATGGCAATATTTGGGGTACTTAATTTTCGGAGACGCTGGCTTACATACTCTCACAGGGTTATCCCCTGGATCTACAAAAGCCACCTGGAAAATGAGAGGGCCTTGGCAAGCAGGCCGGTAGGTGCCAAAAGGAACAAGTAAACTGATGTGGGCTCAGCTCCCCCCCTCCCACTGCACCAGAACTATCACATTAAGAGAGGGGTGTGGAGAGGAGCGGCGAGTAATGATTGCAATTTGAATTAACCCAGATGCCAGCAGGGAAATATGGGGGAGAGAGATTTCCACACCCGCAGACCTGAGGCAGGGGTACTGGCTATACTCATCGAGGGGGCCAGGTATCTCTGTCTTAGGAAATGTGATAGGATGGTTGAGACATGAAAGAGAGAGCAATGGAATATATATATATGTGAAATACACTAGCGGTAATACCTCATATTACACATTATGTATGGGTCAACATGGGGATGGGTACAGGCCCAGTTCTGCAGCGTAACCTGGGGATATCTGGGAGTTCCAACACTGCTTAATTCAGAGCTGCTCGATGGGGGAAAATGTGTCTTTAAGTTGTTCACGGAAGGAGGGCGGGGACAGGACATCGATTACCTTAAGGGGAACTTACGGGTTCTTTTAAAGACTCATATCAGATATGGTTAAACTGTTTTGTTTGAAATTGTTGTCTCCCTTTTGAGTTGAGACTATTTTTGCACTGTTATTGCATTGTTATATGTAGTCCGGGTGGAAAGGGAAGGTCGGGGACTCTCCTATCGAGCCTTGCCCTCCCTCTCTCCCAATTAGGATTGCATATACTCCAGGAGTGCAATTCTGCCCCCCTGTGAATTATATGCTGATACCGTGTGTTTACACGGAACGAGGACTTTCAACCTTAATTCGGTCGCTTTCCCTTTAATTCCGGTATTCTTCCTTCTCTCTTTCTACCTGTTTTTCTCCTTTCTCTCTACCTCCGGCCATCATCTTAACTCTCCCTCATCCTTTTCCCCTTTCTGATCCCAACTAACCCATCCTCTCCTCCCAACCCCCCTCCCCCCCCCCTCTCCCTCCTTTCCTCCCTATCCAAAATGGCGCTGGACAATATCAAAAATCTCACACAGACATTGCCTTCATCCAAGAGACGCACTTCAAAAACGACAGACTAAACTACCTACAGAATAGGTTCTACCCATTGGCATACCATTCAACTAACCCAACGACCAAATCCAAAGGGGTGTCTATATTGATATCCAGTAAACTTCCTTGGCGAATCCAGGACACCTTAGTAGACCCCACGAGACACTACATCTTCCTCAGGGGACTTGTGGGAGAAATACAAATCACATTAGCAACTATCTATGCCCCAAACGAAATCCAGGTCTCATTCCTAGACGGAATCATGAGCAAACTCCAAGACTTCACACGCGGTCAATTGATCTTAGGAGGAGACTTAGAGATTAGAGTATTAGAGAATACATAATTACATCGCATTTAAACACTTACAAATACATCTATTCGATACTTTATATTTGCATTAAGTGTTAACTCAAGATTCCTTAATCTCTACATAAACATTCATAGGTTATACCCTTATAATTTTACCTAAATTGAGACCTCGGTATTACAAAGCTTATTCCCAGTATCTTATTCCCTGTTTATTTCTCGAATCCTCCCTTTAGTTCCTTTTATTAAATACCCCAGACCCTACCTATAGAAAAACATAAAAGAAAGAGAAAAAGAAAAAACCCAATCCCATACTCCTCCTCTCCCCATACCCCCCTACACAGCCAGATGCAAAGGTTCTACATAAAACAATTTCATTGCTCCGTTCTATCTTCCATCTTTCTCTTCGCTTCTTCTGAAAATACAAATCGGTCCCATACTGACCATGTTTGCACATATTGTTCTTTTCTATTTTGGGCCGAGTAGACCAAGTCTTCCATGGCTCCAATTTCTCTAACTTTATTAAGCCACCTTGCAATAGAGGGTGGTCTTGTGTCTCTCCAACATATAGTGACACAGGCCTTGGCTGCATTTACCAAGTGGCACAGCACAGACTTTTTATATACCTGCATCGGGATCTGTGAACAATGGAGCAGGAAAAAGGCGGGGTCATCTGGTATAAAAAGATCGGTACGTTTTTGAGAGATTTTCTGAACCTCTAGCCAATATTTTCTGATCTTAGTACAGGACCAGAAAATATGAAGGAGTGTTCCCTCTTCTTTTCCGCATCTCCAGGTCTGAGGTCTCCACTGTAAATTTACTAAGCCTCGACGGGGTGTAGTACCATCTAGTTAACAATTTGTAATTTAATTCCTGTATTCGTGTACTTATTGACAAGTTCATTGCCAAGTGAATGATATTCAGGCGTTGAGTTGGATTAAAAGTTATATTAAGATCTCTTTCCCACTTACTAATGGATGGTAACACAAACTCCTCTGACGGGGTATTTAACAGTGTGTAAATCTTAGAGATCACCCGGGGGAGAGGTTCTTTCTCCTCACAGTATAATTCAAATACCGTAAGTTACGCCGGTAATTTATAGGTGGTCCCAAGGTCCTTAGGAAATGGCGTATTTGTATTGCTTGCCAAAAATGTACCTCATAATTCCCTCCTGGTTGAATCAATGCTGCAATTGTTGGCCAGGCCTCTAATTGCACAAAGTATGACACTTGAAAACCTCCTTCTCCTCCAATTTACTAAATGCTCCCTTTTCCATTCCTGGTTGGAATTTGGGATTTTTCAATATAGGATATAGAGGTGAGTGGATTGAGGAAAATCTAGAGATACTACAAATCTTAGCACAGATTAGTAGTGTAGGACCTAAAATAGGATGTTTTTTAAGGGAGAGGGGTAGCTCCTTGTAACACCAGGGCGCTCTACGCAGAGGTACTGGGCTCAGTTGTTGTTCCATGTCTATCCATTGCTTAAATTCCCCATGTCTACACCAATCCACTAATCTCCCTAAGTGGGCCGCTTGATAATACTTGAATACATCCGGAACAGCTACCCACCATAGCACTTGGGTATCGTCATTAATCTTCTACCAATCCTAGGTCTTTTCTTCGCCCATATAAATTTAGTAAAAAGTTTACCTATCTGATGAAAAAAAAACACCGGGATAGTAATAGGTATTGCCTGAAAATGATATAAAAATTTTGGTAGAATACACATTTTGATAATGTTACAGCGGCCAAACTACGAGTGTAGTCCGTGTTGCCACTTGTCTAGAAAAGACCGTACTGAGTTATATAATGGTATGAAATTTACCGCAAAAGTATTTCCTTTATTTGATGGTACATATGTACCCAAATATTTCAGCACCACGGGTACCCATTTAAAGTTGAAATTTGGTTGTATAGCCTTTTGTATTAAAGGGGGCAGTCTCACCCCCATCGCTTCTGATTTAGCGTAATTAATTTTTAGATTTGATAAGGCTCCATAGATCTTGAATTCTTTCATAAGATTAGGCAATGAGATAAGCGGGTTAGACATGGAAAACAACAAGTCGTCTGCATAAGCTGAAACTTTATAGTTCTTATTTCCCAAGCATACCCCCTGGATATCCGGGTTTTGGCGAATCTTGTTAATTAAAGGTTCTAACGTAAGGGCAAACAATAATGGCGACAAGGGACATCCTTGTCGCGTGCCATTTGTAATTTTGAAAGGTTTTGAAAATACTCCGTTTACTTTAACTGATGCCTGTGGTGTAGTATAAACTCCTGATATCCATTGGGTCATACGGTCTCCCACTCCCATTTGCTTAAGCACCTCAAACATAAACTGCCAATTTACTCTGTCGAATGCTTTTTCAGCATCTGTGCTCAAAAAAACACAAGGTGTATTTGTGTAATTGGCGTATTGCACTAAGTTAAGTACCTTAATAGTATTATCCCTCACCTCACGGGTCGGGACAAACCCCACTTGATCTAAATCCACAAGCTGGGAGAGCAATGGTTGAAGCCGTAGGGCTAGTACTTTGGTAAAGAGCTTTAAGTCCACGTTCAATAATGAGATGGGCCGGTAACTGCCACACTCCGCCGGATCCTTCCCTTCCTTTGGTATCACTGAAATGTGTGCCAGTAATGCTTCCGGGGATAGCGTGGCACCTCGGCCCAACGCATTATATACCTTTGTCATCTGATTACCCAGTATCGAAAAAAAACTCTTATAATATTGTATGGAGAATTCATCTGGACCTGGTGCTTTCCCAGGTTTAACCGTTTTTAACGCCTTATTAAGCTCTTCGGTGGAAATGGGCATTTCCAAGTTATGACGATCTAATGATGATATCCAAGGGAGCCGTGCTGAGTAAAGGTATTCCTCCATTGTGGTAAGAGGTGAGGCTACTGGGTTCAGATTATATAGAGAGGAATAATATTCTCCAAACTTCTGCATTATTCCCTTTGGCAGTGATATTAACTGTCCATTTCCCCCTTTTATTTGAGGTATGTATGTTGTCGTACCTCTTTCTTTAAGTTTCCCAGCCAATAACTTGCTGCATTTATTTTCCAGTTCATATCTTGTTTTTCTGCCTAGCTGTATCTTTGCCTTAACTTTATATCGAAGGATGTCCCTGATCTGCCGCCTCAAATGCATGTATTCTTTCCCAACAGCGGGTGCCTGTGACCTCCTATCTTGAGATTCCAAGACCTGTATTTCCTCTAATAGCTTTTTTATCTGTTTTCTCGTTCTTTCTTTTTGATTCATGTTTAATCAAAATCCCCTGGATCACGGCTTTATGAACCTCCCATACCATGCCCGGGTCACTCCCCGGTGTGTCATTTATTTGAAAGTATACCATAATTTCTTTAGCTACATCCTCCCTAATCTCGGGATCTTGCAGCAGGCTCTCATTTAAGCGCCATCGCCACTCCGGGGAGGGAGCCATGCCCGGCAGGGAGAGGCACAACGTGACTGGGGCGTGGTCTGACCACGTTATACTTCCTATGGAAATCCCCAAAACTGAGTCAAGTAGATAGTGTGGAACCAGGAATAGGTCTATATGGGAGTATACTTGATGTGGGTTTGAGAAGAAAGTATAATCTCTCTCTCCTGCGTGTAAGGTCCGCCATGCGTCTACCAACTGTAATTCGTGCAGGACTGAGGAGGTCCCGGAGGAGGTGTCTACCCTAGGGTCCAACGGGATATTGAAATCCCCCCCCAGAATCAACTTTCCCTCCGCAAACTCTGCTAATTCTGACAAAACTTTCCCCAGGAAGGAGTCTTGATGTATGTTCGGTACATATACAGTGGCTAACGGCACTTTAGCGCGATACGTGCACGATACGTGCTAGTGTTGTGACCCTAGGAAATCGCGCATGCAGGATATGTGCTAGTGTTGTGACCCTCACAACACTAGCACGTATCGCGCATGCGCGATTCCGTTTTAAACGGCAAAGGAGTTTTATTCTGTTACTTTTGCTGTAACTGCTTTTATCCACCTGTTTTTTATTCAATAAATCAAAAGTCATAGTTTATCTACACTATTGGAGTCCCCCTTTTTTCTTTTTTGGGATCTGTGGTTTACCTCCGCCTGATCTCTTTTTGGCAAGAAGTATTGGAAGCTCCCCTGGGAGTATTCCCCCTGCATTGGTGCCCCTGCTACTGCGGATCAGCTGCCTAAGAAGGGGACCGGCAGGACAACCCATGGAATCTATTGTGAGACATCCCCAGGAGTCCATCTTCCACTACTAAGCCTGCTTTGACCCCCCTGAGTAAGGGCGGTCGCAGGCTCTCTAATAAGCCTCCAATCTTTATCATCTGGTGGTGGGCTGTACTAGCGGTGGATCACGTAACTTCGAACTCTGCATTGGCTTATCTGTGGGCTTGATTTTTCACTCATCACATTTATGAACTTTATTCTAATTATTTGTATTTGTGTTGTTTATACACCTTATATGGCATGTTTTTTTTACTAGCCAATATCACTTGTTGTTTTTTATCATTGCAGTATAACTTTAACGGTTTAATTATTTATTTTTTGGTCATAATATTTTATACGTGTTTAACCACATATTTATCCACTTTGTCATTTGTCCAGCGCTGCACTGTTCTTTTTGATAATATCACATGGTCAGACCATGCAACCATATTTCTGACATACACCCTGACTGGTACCACGTCACCCAGACATTGCTTCTGGCGCCTAAACGAAAGCCTCTTACAGATCCCAGAGGTACTAGAAGAGGTGACTAAAGAGCTAAGTTTGTACTTTCAGAGGAACGACAGACCAGAATATGACCCAGGCATACTGTGGGAAGCACATAAACCAGTCATTAGGGGAATCCTTATCAAGCACGGGGCCCGAATTAAAAGAGAACGAGCAAAACAGCTTTCCCAACTGCTACAAAAACTAGAAACCACGGAATCCAAACACAAGCACGCTCCCTCCCCGGCCTCAGAGATGGACCTTACAATAATCAGAAGACAGATCACCGATCTGTTATTATATAAGGCCAAAACCGGCACTGCAGTTTTTCCGCAAAGTGAGTTACGAGTCAGGAGATAAATGTGGGAAACTCCTCGCGAAACACGTTAAGGAACACAAACTTCCCTCATATATCCCCCGGGTTGTCAGGGGCGATGGACAAAAAGTAGCCCTGCCAGTGCAGATAACACAGGAATTTAGAGAGTATTACTCTCACCTGTATAATTTACCATTGCCAACGTCGCCTCTGCCAGCCATGGAGGAAAACATTATAGCATCTCAATTACCATCACTGTCCCCTGAACTTTGCGAGGAACTAGACTACTCTATCTCCCTTCTGGAATTACAAAAAGCATTAGAGTCATTGAAACCAGGGAAAGCACCGGGCCCTGATGGGTATACAGTACAATACTACAAAACATTACTCCCAATAGGCCCACACATGATTCAGCTATTCAATGCAATCAATTCTGGCTCCGCTTTCCCCAGAGACACCCTGTCAGCCCACATCTCTGTTATACATAAAGAAGGGAAAGACCCCACTGCATGCGGCAGCTACAGACCCATATTGCTGTTAAATACTGATCTTAAGTTATACAAAAAGATTCTAGCTACCCAGTTGGCTCAACACCTGCAAAAACTCATCCACCTAGACCAGGTGGGATTTATTCCCACGTGGGAAGCAAGAGACAGTACCTCTAAAGTGCTGAATCTCCTACATATAGCCCAGTCCACAGATACCCCGTGTGTCTTTCTGAACACTGACGTGGAAAAGGCATTTGACCGGGTGAACTGGTCATTTATGTTTTCCATCCTCAGACATATTGGACTGGGAAAGGTGATGCTGAGTCGGATAGCTGGAATATACTCTAACCCGACCGCTCAGGTAAAAGTGAACGGCGTACTATCAGAACCCTTCCCAATCAGAAACGTAACGAGACAGGGTTGCCCATTATCTCCCCTATTGTTCACTCTATCCCTAGAACATTTCCTCTCTAGGGTCAGATTGAACCCCGACATACGGGGATTAAAAGTAGGTAAGACACAACATAAGGTTTCGGCTTATGCCGATGACCTACTTTTCTCACTCACTAATCCAGCAATGTCACTGCCAAATCTACTCAAACAATTCGACATATATGGCACTTTATCTAACCTGAAGATAAATTTTACAAAATCAGAGGCGATGGAAATAGCTACATCACCAAGAACCCTCCCATAGATGCACTCAGATTTCCGCTTTAAGTGGACATCGACCGCACAAAATTACCTAGGCACGAGCATCCCGGCCAACCTCTCCTGAATATATGACCTAAACTCACCCCCTGCTTACAAAAACTAAGATGCTACTAGATAAATGGCAAACAAACCTTCATTCTTGGTTTGGTAGGTGTAATTTACTAAAAATGTGCATACTGCCAAAGTTTCTTTACCTATTCCAAGCCCACCAGTCAAAATACCAAACACATTCTTCAGACAAGTTCAATCATTGTTCACACGCTTTGTCTGGGCCCACAAAAAAACATGCATACCACGCACACAATTGACACTGCCAAAACATTACGAAGGCCTAGCACTTCCAGACATCAGGAGATATTATCTAGCAGTGCATCTAGGCAGAGTCATTGACTGGCAACGCCACAGTGAACTGAAATTGTGGGAGCAAATAGAACAAGAACAATCTCTCATCCCCTTGAAGAACGCACTTTGGTGTTGGGACTCTATACCACCTGACCTAAAAACACATCCCTTGATAGGAAACACCTTGAAACAATGCTTAAAAGCCACTACACAAATACAGCAAACGACCAAGACATCACCCTTGACCCCGATTCTAGGAAACCCCAAATTTCTCCCAGGCATATCATCCGCACATTTTCAGACTTTACGTGAATCCGGGAACATCACTGCATCCGGGTTTGTGATAGGAGATAGATGGCCCACCATTGAGGAATTGATGGACTCAATGGGACCCTATTGGCTCACATTCTGGACCGCAGTACAAATACATCACTTCCTCCAAACTCTGAAAGACCCTCAGGCATACGCGAGACATCTCACCACATTTGAAGAGTACTGTTCGGGACTGAAATCTCAAGTCCTCTCAAAAATGTACATGCTGCTCAATACCCCACCTGAGCAACCAGAGTTATCTAGCATACTGAAACGGGGAACAGATTTGCACCGCACTTTCACTGCACCACAAATACAAAACATGATAAACCTATCCCTAAAATCCTCATTATGTACCAAGATACAGGAAACCAACTATAAGGTCTTAATGCGATGGTACATGACACCCAGCAGACTTCACACTATATTCCCTGACACGCCAGAGCGGTGCTGGAGATGTGGTAAAGGCAAAGGAACGATTCTACATATATTATGGACGTGTTCTAAACTGACATCTTTTTGGGTGACAGTTCGTACCATCTCTGAAAAATTTACAGATTTTGTGATTCCAGATGACCCAGCATTTTTTCTACTAAACGTCTCCACCATGTCAGTTAAAACTTACAAAAAATCCATACTGCGACACTTAGTGAATGCAGCCAAGTCCTGCATTCCCTTACTGTGGAAACAGCAAAACCCACTTATAGCCAACTGAAGACATTTTTCAGTCAGATTGTGCCTTGCGCTGCCGAGGAGTGTTCATGTAGGTGAGGGGCATAATTTAACATGAAGGGCGCAGATGTAGAAGTACAGTTAAATCACACTTGTTTATTAATAAAAGTAAATAGAACAAACGTAGTCAAAAACATAGAGAGAGTTCTATGAATGGAGTTCAGGAACCAGAATGGATAGTCAAACGTCAGGGAGCCGGTGATGAGCGTAGTAAAACAGCAAGCAGGATCTGGAACCAGAAGGAATGTCAGCCAAGCAAGTCTTTTAACAGGAATGCAGGAGATAGTCTCTGTGATGTTGACTAGGGATGAGCTTCAAGTTCCAGTCAAACCCATGTTCGACTCGAACATCGCATGTTCGACCGTTCGTCGAATTTAGAATGTTATGGGCCATTCGTGCCAAATTTGAGTGGCGCGTCATGGCCATAATTCACTGCGGCATTGCAGTGCATTGCTGGCTGATGATTGGCCAAGCATGCACTATGACCCGCATGCTTGGCCAATCACAGCGCTGTCTGTACAGAGAGCCGTAATTGGCCAAAGCCAGGGTGGCTTTGGCCAATTATGGCTCAGGGGGTTTAGTACACGCCCACACTATATAAGGCCGCCTGTGTGGCGGCCTTGTGCAGTATGCTGCGGCGGCGGCAGAGAGATAGACAGAGAGACAGTGTCATTTGATTTAAGTTAGAGTAGGCAGGCGAGTCAGTTAGCTGCACTTACAGTGTATTGTGTATATACAGTATATGCATCCTAGGTGTTGTATATATATATAGATATATATCTATATATAGATATAGAAAAAACACATGGAACGATGCTTGATGCCAAAAAGTGTCCTTTTACTGAAAAGTTAATCCATTAATTGTTTCAATATACAAGCAAGCCACTGTACAGTTCCGAGCACAGATCGCTCTTCGTCAGGCTTTTCAGGCTGTGTGTGAAAGGCTAAACCACACTGTGTTCTTTTATCCACACCCAGTCTGATACACACCTGTGTCACATAATTAATTATCCTATACAAAACACCTAAAACCATTCCAAATTTAACCCTATTGAATAAACCTACTACCCTAAAACCATCCTAAATTCCCCAATAGGGGATAATCTACAAGACAGGTTCATCATATTATCTCTCAAATATCCTCATCATGTCACTTATGAACCAATTATATTATCTCATTTCATTAGCTCGGTGTTTTACAAATATTTCTCATGAATATACATATGTTGCTATTTCTGTTCATGTCTCAAAATTCTTCATGGATTCCAGTTGATATTCTGCTATCTAGTATTTCCAACGGGAGCCTTTTGTGATCAATCTAAAGAAAATATAACATATTCAAAAATAGTCATACCTTCTAATCAATCTTGTACTGTAAATTTTTAAACAAACAAAAACAAATCATAGTCCCTGTTCATACCATCAGGGTACAGGGACTGTAATTTGTTGATCCACCAAACTTCACGTCTTTTTAGTTTCAAAATCCTATCCCCCCCTCTTTTGTCATGGGGAATCTCTTCTAAAACCATAAAGCGTAGATCGGTGTCTTTGTGGCCCATTTCTGAGAAGTGACGCGATACAGGTAAACTTGATTGGGGATGTCTCATTGTACTACGGTGTTGTGCGATACGGTCTTTAATTTTTTGGGTGGTTTCCCCCACGTACAGGAGATTGCAGGGGCATGTGAGAATGTAAATCACATATGATGACTGACAGGTGTAGAAACCGTTAATTATTATTTTCTTGTTAGTCCTAGGATGAGAAAAGTTATTCCCTTTGATCACTAAATTGCATTGAATGCAATTAAGACAAGGGTAACAGCCTTTTCTTTTACTGCCAAGAAAGGTCATCTTTTTCTCATCCTGCCTCTCTGGTTTAAATTCGGATCGCACTAAGAGATCGCGCAAGGTTTTATTGCGCCGGTATGCCTTCATCGGAGTTAACTGAAACTCCTCTATATGAGGATAGGATCGTTTCAATATCGTCCAATGTTTTCTCAAAACATTAAAGATCCTCTCGCTATAACTGTTAAACTGGAAGACAAATGGAATTCGAGGTTTATCAACTGAGTATCTCTTCCTATTGGGAATTTCAATAGGATTCAAAATCTTATTTAATTCGTGTCGGATTATGTTTTCTGGGTAGCCCCGCTCCTTAAACTTGCAGCACATTTCATCTAATCTTTCATTTTTAACTGTAGTATCACTCACTATTCGCGTCACTCTGAGAAGCTGACTTCTAATGATAGAACTAAAGACATGAGGGGGATGATAACTGTCATATCTCAATAACTGATTCCTATCTGTAGGTTTCGTGTATATGTCAGTTTCAATGCGTCCCTGTTTTATATATGCCCGTATATCTAGAAAGGGGACCGAATCTCCACCAATATGAATCTTGAACTGGATCTCTGGTGAAATACTATTAATCATCTCATCAAACATTTTGAGTGATTCAATGTTGCCCCGCCATATGACAAAAATGTCATCTATATAGCGCCACCAGGTGGCGCAATGCTCCCGAAACAGGTCATTCACAAAAATATGTTTTTGCTCAAAATCATGCATAAATGAACAGGCATATGGCGGGGCAACATTAGAACCCATGGCTACCCCCGTCAATTGCACATAGTACCGGTCCTTAAAGAGAAAATAGTTATTGTACAAAATCAATCTAAACAGTTTCTCAAAAAAAATTATCTGAGCTTCTGAGTACTCCTGACATTTCCTAATTAGGCTTAGCGCTGCCTCAATGCCAGCCACATGAGGAATCGATGTATATAAACTTGTTACATCCCAAGTGACAAGGATATATTCATTCTGAATTTGTGGTAAGTCCCTGATCTTGGTTAGAAAGTCACCAGAGTCCTTGATGTAGGATGGGGTGGCCTTAACCAAGGGTGATAGTACTTTATCCAATAACTTGGCCGTGGGTACAAAGATCGAATCCCTCCCCGATACGATCGGGCGTCCCGGTGGGGAATGTTTGTCCTTATGGATCTTGGGGAGTATATACAAGACCGGAATGCGGGTATGTGTTGGTAACAAAAATTCGCATAAATCATGTGAAATTAATCCTTCTTTAAATGCCGGTTTCACAATACTTTCCAAGATCTTTCTAATACTCCATGTGGGATCTGATTGTAGAGGTTTGTATACTGTGTCGTCATCCAGTTGTCGCTTGATCTCATTCTCATAAGCCTGGGGGTCCATAATGACTACCGAACCCCCTTTATCAGCAGGTTTACAAATAATATCATTCCGTTTGGTTAATTCCCGTAATGTCACTCTTTCATGAGGGGACAGATTGTTAGGTACATGATCTTTAAAGTCCACTTGCTTTAACAGACGTTTCACATCTCGGGTAACCTCCTGTACAAACATCTCAACAGGGACATAGGTAGTAGGGGGGACGGATTTAGATTTCATTACCAGTCCTAGACTTTTACTACTTAGTCTCCCTTCAGGTATGTCATTATGAACAAATGGTTTGTGAAGAAAATGGACCTTCCATCTAATATTACGAAATAGGCGATACAGATCTTGATCTAACTGAAATGGATCTAAGTGACTCTTAGGACAATAAGATAAACCACGGTTAAAAAGTCCTACCTCCTCCGGTGAAAGGACCCGCCTGGAGATGTTATGAACTAGGTCTCCCTTGGTCGGCCACGGTTGCCTCGCGTATTGCGATATCTGTCGTGGCTTCCTTCTCTGTTGTAACGGGATCTGGTTTGCATCCGAGTGGTAGATCGTTCTCTGCGATCTGCTTGTAAAAAATTGGATGAAGAATCGGTATCTGTATTGGCTGAAGAGTTGTCAGATATCTCTCTCCTATGGCTTCCATAGTCGCTGCGACCTCGTCGGTTGTATGGACGTGGCCATCGGTACACCTGATTCCTCTCATAATCCTCAATATCCCGATCAAATTTGCTGCGTTTTCTGGTCTCCAGTTCACAACGATACCTGTTGATACTTTCATCGGCCATCTCCTTACATTTATTAAACTCTTCCAGAGACATCGCGGTACGCAATTCTGATTCAATCTTGGTGAGTTGTTCCGACAATGAAGCCAATTCCTTATGTATAAATGAAATAGTCAAAGTCATTAAATCAAATGAACATTTGTTGAGAATCTGCATAAATGTACTCTTGAACTCATCATTATCGCTGAATAGGGTCGGGGCCAAACGTACCCTCAGACCTCTGGGGATTCGTTGTACTCGATGGTATTCGGCCAAGGTTAGCCCGTGCAATTCCAAAGAAGTATGCTTCCTTCTTAATTTCTCCCATGTACGAGAGTTGTAGACCAGGGTATTGCCCGTTAGAAAATTTCTGGATCCTGAGATCTGAGACATGATCTGTGTGGTCTCTTCTTGGGTGTATGAAAATATAGCTCCATTGGTATCCATCACAACTGAAGGTAACTTGCTCACTGGGAGTGTAATAAATGAACATCAGGTGGGTTACCCTCTTGTCTTGAAATCCTTGTTCAATCAAGGCACCGTCAGGGTGGACTCCCAAAACTCCACCATAAATAATAGAAAAAACACATGGAACGATGCTTGATGCCAAAAAGTGTCCTTTTACTGAAAAGTTAATCCATTAATTGTTTCAATATACAAGCAAGCCACTGTACAGTTCCGAGCACAGATCGCTCTTCGTCAGGCTTTTCAGGCTGTGTGTGAAAGGCTAAACCACACTGTGTTCTTTTATCCACACCCAGTCTGATACACACCTGTGTCACATAATTAATTATCCTATACAAAACACCTAAAACCATTCCAAATTTAACCCTATTGAATAAACCTACTACCCTAAAACCATCCTAAATTCCCCAATAGGGGATAATCTACAAGACAGGTTCATCATATTATCTCTCAAATATCCTCATCATGTCACTTATGAACCAATTATATTATCTCATTTCATTAGCTCGGTGTTTTACAAATATTTCTCATGAATATACATATGTTGCTATTTCTGTTCATGTCTCAAAATTCTTCATGGATTCCAGTTGATATTCTGCTATCTAGTATTTCCAATGGGAGCCTTTTGTGATCAATCTAAAGAAAATATAACATATTCAAAAATAGTCATACCTTCTAATCAATCTTGTACTGTAAATTTTTAAACAAACAAAAACAAATCATAGTCCCTGTTCATACCATCAGGGTACAGGGACTGTAATTTGTTGATCCACCAAACTTCACGTCTTTTTAGTTTCAAAATCCTATCCCCCCCTCTTTTGTCATGGGGAATCTCTTCTAAAACCATAAAGCGTAGATCGGTGTCTTTGTGGCCCATTTCTGAGAAGTGACGCGATACAGGTAAACTTGATTGGGGATGTCTAATTGTACTACGGTGTTGTGTGATACGGTCTTTAATTTTTTGGGTGGTTTCCCCCACGTACAGGAGATTGCAGGGGCATGTGAGAATGTAAATCACATATGATGACTGACAGGTGTAGAAACCGTTAATTATTATTTTCTTGTTAGTCCTAGGATGAGAAAAGTTATTCCCTTTGATCACTAAATTGCATTGAATGCAATTAAGACAAGGGTAACAGCCTTTTCTTTTACTGCCAAGAAAGGTCATCTTTTTCTCATCCTGCCTCTCTGGTTTAAATTCGGATCGCACTAAGAGATCGCGCAAGGTTTTATTGCGCCGGTATGCCTTCATCGGAGTTAACTGAAACTCCTCTATATGAGGATAGGATCGTTTCAATATCGTCCAATGTTTTCTCAAAACATTAAAGATCCTCTCGCTATAACTGTTAAACTGGAAGACAAATGGAATTCGAGGTTTATCAACTGAGTATCTCTTCCTATTGGGAATTTCAATAGGATTCAAAATCTTATTTAATTTGTGTCGGATTATGTTTTCTGGGTAGCCCCGCTCCTTAAACTTGCAGCACATTTCATCTAATCTTTCATTTTTAACTGTAGTATCACTCACTATTCGCGTCACTCTGAGAAGCTGACTTTTAATGATAGAACTAAAGACATGAGGGGGATGATAACTGTCATATCTCAATAACTGATTCCTATCTGTAGGTTTCGTGTATATGTCAGTTTCAATGCGTCCCTGTTTTATATATGCCCGTATATCTAGAAAGGGGACCGAATCTCCACCAATATGAATCTTGAACTGGATCTCTGGTGAAATACTATTAATCATCTCATCAAACATTTTGAGTGATTCAATGTTGCCCCGCCATATGACAAAAATGTCATCTGTATAGAACACAGTGTGGTTTAGCCTTTCACACACAGCCTGAAAAGCCTGACGAAGAGCGATCTGTGCTCGGAACTGTACAGTGGCTTGCTTGTATATTGAAACAATTAATGGATTAACTTTTCAGTAAAAGGACACTTTTTGGCATCAAGCATCGTTCCATGTGTTTTTTCTATTATTTATGGTGGAGTTTTGGGAGTCCACCCTGACGGTGCCTTGATTGAACAAGGATTTCAAGACAAGAGGGTAACCCACCTGATGTTCATTTATTACACTCCCAGTGAGCAAGTTACCTTCAGTTGTGATGGATACCAATGGAGCTATATTTTCATACACCCAAGAAGAGACCACACAGATCATGTCTCAGATCTCAGGATCCAGAAATTTTCTAACGGGCAATACCCTGGTCTACAACTCTCGTACATGGGAGAAATTAAGAAGGAAGCATACTTCTTTGGAATTGCACGGGCTAACCTTGGCCGAATACCATCGAGTACAACGAATCCCCAGAGGTCTGAGGGTACGTTTGGCCCCGACCCTATTCAGCGATAATGATGAGTTCAAGAGTACATTTATGCAGATTCTCAACAAATGTTCATTTGATTTAATGACTTTGACTATTTCATTTATACATAAGGAATTGGCTTCATTGTCGGAACAACTCACCAAGATTGAATCAGAATTGCGTACCGCGATGTCTCTGGAAGAGTTTAATAAATGTAAGGAGATGGCCGATGAAAGTATCAACAGGTATCGTTGTGAACTGGAGACCAGAAAACGCAGCAAATTTGATCGGGATATTGAGGATTATGAGAGGAATCAGGTGTACCGATGGCCACGTCCATACAACCGACGAGGTCGCAGCGACTATGGAAGCCATAGGAGAGAGATATCTGACAACTCTTCAGCCAATACAGATACCGATTCTTCATCCAATTTTTTACAAGCAGATCGCAGAGAACGATCTACCACTCGGATGCAAACCAGATCCCGTTACAACAGAGAAGGAAGCCACGACAGATATCGCAATACACGAGGCAACCGTGGCCGACCAAGGGAGACCTAGTTCATAACATCTCCAGGCGGGTCCTTTCACCGGAGGAGGTAGGACTTTTTAACCGTGGTTTATCTTATTGTCCTAAGAGTCACTTAGATCCATTTCAGTTAGATCAAGATCTGTATCGCCTATTTCGTAATATTAGATGGAAGGTCCATTTTCTTCACAAACCATTTGTTCATAATGACATACCTGAAGGGAGACTAAGTAGTAAAAGTCTAGGACTGGTAATGAAATCTAAATCCGTCCCCCCTACTACCTATGTCCCTGTTGAGATGTTTGTACAGGAGGTTACCCGAGATGTGAAACGTCTGTTAAAGCAAGTGGACTTTAAAGATCATGTACCTAACAATCTGTCCCCTCATGAAAGAGTGACATTACGGGAATTAACCAAACGGAATGATATTATTTGTAAACCTGCTGATAAAGGGGGTTCGGTAGTCATTATGGACCCCCAGGCTTATGAGAATGAGATCAAGCGACAACTGGATGACGACACAGTATACAAACCTCTACAATCAGATCCCACATGGAGTATTAGAAAGATCTTGGAAAGTATTGTGAAACCGGCATTTAAAGAAGGATTAATTTCACATGATTTATGCGAATTTTTGTTACCAACACATACCCGCATTCCGGTCTTGTATATACTCCCCAAGATCCATAAGGACAAACATTCCCCACCGGGACGCCCGATCGTATCGGGGAGGGATTCGATCTTTGTACCCACGGCCAAGTTATTGGATAAAGTACTATCACCCTTGGTTAAGGCCACCCCATCCTACATCAAGGACTCTGGTGACTTTCTAACCAAGATCAGGGACTTACCACAAATTCAGAATGAATATATCCTTGTCACTTGGGATGTAACAAGTTTATATACATCGATTCCTCATGTGGCTGGCATTGAGGCAGCGCTAAGCCTAATTAGGAAATGTCAGGAGTACTCAGAAGCTCAGATAATTTTTTTTGAGAAACTGTTTAGATTGATTTTGTACAATAACTATTTTCTCTTTAAGGACCGGTACTATGTGCAATTGACGGGGGTAGCCATGGGTTCTAATGTTGCCCCGCCATATGCCTGTTCATTTATGCATGATTTTGAGCAAAAACATATTTTTGTGAATGACCTGTTTCGGGAGCATTGCGCCACCTGGTGGCGCTATATAGATGACATTTTTGTCATATGGCGGGGCAACATTGAATCACTCAAAATGTTTGATGAGATGATTAATAGTATTTCACCAGAGATCCAGTTCAAGATTCATATTGGTGGAGATTCGGTCCCCTTTCTAGATATACGGGCATATATAAAACAGGGACGCATTGAAACTGACATATACACGAAACCTACAGATAGGAATCAGTTATTGAGATATGACAGTTATCATCCCCCTCATGTCTTTAGTTCTATCATTAGAAGTCAGCTTCTCAGAGTGACGCGAATAGTGAGTGATACTACAGTTAAAAATGAAAGATTAGATGAAATGTGCTGCAAGTTTAAGGAGCGGGGCTACCCAGAAAACATAATCCGACACGAATTAAATAAGATTTTGAATCCTATTGAAATTCCCAATAGGAAGAGATACTCAGTTGATAAACCTCGAATTCCATTTGTCTTCCAGTTTAACAGTTATAGCGAGAGGATCTTTAATGTTTTGAGAAAACATTGGACGATATTGAAACGATCCTATCCTCATATAGAGGAGTTTCAGTTAACTCCGATGAAGGCATACCGGCGCAATAAAACCTTGCGCGATCTCTTAGTGCGATCCGAATTTAAACCAGAGAGGCAGGATGAGAAAAAGATGACCTTTCTTGGCAGTAAAAGAAAAGGCTGTTACCCTTGTCTTAATTGCATTCAATGCAATTTAGTGATCAAAGGGAATAACTTTTCTCATCCTAGGACTAACAAGAAAATAATAATTAACGGTTTCTACACCTGTCAGTCATCATATGTGATTTACATTCTCACATGCCCCTGCAATCTCCTGTACGTGGGGGAAACCACCCAAAAAATTAAAGACCGTATCGCACAACACCGTAGTACAATTAGACATCCCCAATCAAGTTTACCTGTATCGCGTCACTTCTCAGAAATGGGCCACAAAGACACCGATCTACGCTTTATGGTTTTAGAAGAGATTCCCCATGACAAAAGAGGGGGGGATAGGATTTTGAAACTAAAAAGACGTGAAGTTTGGTGGATCAACAAATTACAGTCCCTGTACCCTGATGGTATGAACAGGGACTATGATTTGTTTTTGTTTGTTTAAAAATTTACAGTACAAGATTGATTAGAAGGTATGACTATTTTTGAATATGTTATATTTTCTTTAGATTGATCACAAAAGGCTCCCGTTGGAAATACTAGATAGCAGAATATCAACTGGAATCCATGAAGAATTTTGAGACATGAACAGAAATAGCAACATATGTATATTCATGAGAAATATTTGTAAAACACCGAGCTAATGAAATGAGATAATATAATTGGTTCATAAGTGACATGATGAGGATATTTGAGAGATAATATGATGAACCTGTCTTGTAGATTATCCCCTATTGGGGAATTTAGGATGGTTTTAGGGTAGTAGGTTTATTCAATAGGGTTAAATTTGGAATGGTTTTAGGTGTTTTGTATAGGATAATTAATTATGTGACACAGGTGTGTATCAGACTGGGTGTGGATAAAAGAACACAGTGTGGTTTAGCCTTTCACACACAGCCTGAAAAGCCTGACGAAGAGCGATCTGTGCTCGGAACTGTACAGTGGCTTGCTTGTATATTGAAACAATTAATGGATTAACTTTTCAGTAAAAGGACACTTTTTGGCATCAAGCATCGTTCCATGTGTTTTTTCTATTATTTATGGTGGAGTTTTGGGAGTCCACCCTGACGGTGCCTTGATTGAACAAGGATTTCAAGACAAGAGGGTAACCCACCTGATGTTCATTTATATATAGATATAGATATATATCTATATCTATATATAGATATAGATATATATCTATATATAGATATATATATATCTATATATAGATACATATATCTATATATAGATATATATATCTATATATAGATATATATATATAGATATACACTGTATTCAGTTTAGCTAGATCCGTTCCTGTTATTCTCTTCCTACTGACAGGCAGGCAGGTGTTTTTACAGTATTTACAGCTACCTGAAGAAAATTGGTGGTGTTCTTCTGATCCTATTAGTCCTATTAGCTACAGTATTTACAGTCAGTGTAGTGCGTTCTCTGCACAGTGTGCACCTAAAGCTACCTGAAGAAAATTGGTGGTGTTCTTCTGATCCTATTAGTACCGCAGGCAGCTGCAGTATTTACAGTTAGGGCAGTGCGTCCTCTGCACAGTGTGCACCTAAAGCTACCTGAAGAAAATTGGTGGTGTTCTTCTGATCCTATTAGTACCACAGGCAGCTGCAGTATTTACAGTTAGTGTAGTGCGTCCTCTGCACAGTGTGCACCTAAAGCTACCTGAAGACATTTGCTGTTGTTCTGATCCTATTAATACCACAGGCAGGGAGCTGCAGTATTTACAGTTAGTGTAGTGCATCCTCTGCACAGTGTGCACCAAAAGCTACCTGAAGAAAATTGGTGGTGTTCTTCTGATCCTATTAGTACCACAGGCAGGTAGCTACAGTATTTACAGTTAGTGTACTGTGTCCTCTGCACAGTGTGCACCTAAAGCTACCTGAAGAAATTTGGTGGTGTTCTTCTGATCCTATAGTACCACAGGCAGGCAACTGCAGTATTTACAGTTAGTGTACTGCGTCCTCTGCACAGTGTGCACCTAAAGCTACCTGAAGACAATTGCTGTTGTTCTGATCCTATTAATACCACAGGCAGACAGCTACAGTATTTACAGTTAGTGTACTGTGTCCTCTGCACAGTGTGCACCTAAAGCTACCTGAAGAAAATTGGTGGTGTACTTTTGATCCTATTAGTATCACAGGCAGGCAACTACAGTATTTACAGTTAGTGTACTGTGTCCTCTGCACAGTGTGCACCTAAAGCTACCTGAAGAAAATTGGTGGTGTTCTTCTGATCCTATTAGTACCACAGGCAGGCAGATGCAGTATTTATAGTTAGTGTACTGCGTCCTCTGCACAGTGTGCACCTAAAGCTACCTGAAGACAATTGCTGTTGTTCTGTTCCTATTAATACCACAGGCAGGCAGCTACAGTATTTACAGTTAGTGTACTGTGTCCTCTGCACAGTGTGCATTTAAAGCTACCTGAAGACAATTTGTGGTGTTCTTCTGATCCTATTAGTACCGCAGGCAGCTGCAGAATTTACAGTTAGTGTACTGCATCCTCTGCACAGTGTGCACCTAAAGCTACCTGAAGACAATTGCTGTTGATCTGATCCTATTAATACCACAGGCAGTCAGCTGCAGTATTTACAGTTAGCGTACTGCGTCCTCTGCACAGTGTGCACCTAAAGCTACCTAAAGAAAATTGGTGGTGTTCTTCTGATCCTATTAGTACCACAGGTAGGCAGCTGCAGTATTTACAGTTAGTGCACTGCATCCTCTGCACAGTGTGCACATAAAGCTACCTGAAGACAATTGCTGTTGTTCTGATCCTATTATTACCACAGGCAGGCAGCTACAGTATTTACAGTTAGTGTACTGTGTCCTCTGCACAGTGTGCACCTAAAGCTACCTGAAGACAATTGGTGGTATTCTTCTGATCCTATTAGTACCGCAGGCAGCTGTAGTATTTACAGTTATTGTACTGTGTCCTCTGCACAGTGTGCACCTAAAGCTACATGAAGACAATTGCTGGTGTTCTCATACTAATAATACTACAGGCAGGCAGTTGATTCTGCTAACTGCAGTATCAGTATATATATACATCCCAGCTTTGTGCAGCTACATCTCACTGCAGGCCATTAGTATGTCTGGAAGGCCAACAAGGAGAGGCAGACAGTCACAAGCCAATAAAAGAGGGCAAGCAGGCTCTGTGTCTAGAGGCAACAGTGCTGGTCATGGAGACGGTGCATCCTCATCAGCACATGGCTGTGGGACATGCTTGTCCTTTATTTTGGCAGCTGGCCGTGTTGAGCCGCACCATGCGGAAGACTTGGAAGAGTGGATGACCAAGCCGTCCTCATCCTCCTCATCCTCTCTCACCCAGGCTCAGGGTACTTGGTCTGGCAAAGCAGCTGCCAATGTGGCCTCTTCCCTCGGCTCAGTGGCATCAGTCACTCCTTCCCTAGCCAAACCATGTCCTCCTGAAGAGTCCCCCAAACTGTTTGACCACAGTGTCGGGTACATGCTCCAGGAAGATGCCCAGCGTTTTGAAGGCTCCGATGATGGTACCCAGCTAGAGAAAGGCAGCAACGTGAGCCCAGAGAGAGGGGGTGCCCAAGAAGGACAGCAATCTGGCAGTCATGTTCCCCCAGCTGCAGCATACTTGCAGCTTTGCTCCAGTGATGAGGAGGGAGGGGATGATGAGGTCACTGACTCCACGTGGGTGCCTGATAGGAGAGAGGAGGAGGAGGAGGTGGCACATCTCCAACGAGGCAGGATGCCCTCCAGGGGCCAGCATAAGGGCAGCACACCGACTGCATCACACCGCAGAGCTCGGCATGTGCAGGGCGCTGCTGTCTCTGCACGTTATTCCAAAATTTCTGTGGGCCTTTTTTGAGACGAGTGCATCAGATCCCACCTCTGCTATTTGCAACATATGTCTCAAGCGTATCTCGCGTGGCCAAAACATCACCCGCTTGGGCACCACATGCTTGACCAGACATATGTCGACCTGCTATGCAGTTCGTTGTGAAGCGTACCTAAAAGACCCACACGAAAGAACAAAGCGGACCTCTCCTTGCTCCTCATCAGCTGGGATCTCCAACCCCACTATACCTTCAGTCCTCTATGAAACCTGCACTGAGAGGAATGAAGGTGTAGAATTAGGTGTGTCACAGCCAAGTACTTGCGGGCAATCTGCTATCGGTACACCGATGTCAGATTGTACCAGGCAAATTTTCCTGCCCCAGCTGCTGCAGAAGAAGTTCGCTCCCAGCCAGCCACATGCCCAGCGGTTGAATGCTAGCTTGGCTAAATTGCTAGCACTTCAACTGCTGCCTTTTCAGTTGGTAGACTCTGCCCCCTTCCGTGAGTTTGTGCAATGTGCGGTTCCTCAGTGGCAAGTTCCCAAACGCCACTTTTTCTCACGGAAGGCGATTCCGGCTCTCTACCGGCATGTGGAAGGCAATGTCTTGGCCTCGCTGGACAGGGCGGTCAGCGGTAAGGTGCATATTACCGCTGAGTCATGGTCCAGCAGGCATGGACAGGGACATTACATATCTTTTACGGCACACTGGGTGACTCTTCTGGCAGCTGGGAAGGATGCAGGACAGGGTGCAGTAGTGTTGGAGGTTGTTCCGCCACCACGCCTCCAAAATTCTACTAGTGGTGATTCTGCCACACCTCTCTCCTCCACCTCCTCCTCTTCCTCTTCCTCCATGGTCTCTTCCTGTACTGATTTGTCCTCGGAACCAGTGGTGCTCCATAGGCGTTCAAGGGGCTACGCAAGCATGCAGGCAATAAGATGCCATGTGGTGCTTGAGCTGGTGTGCTTGGGGGACAGGAGCCACACTGGGGCAGAGATTCTTTCAGCTCTGCAGGGGCAGGTTCAGAGGTGGTTGACGCCACGCCAGCTTAAGCCAGGTATGGTGGTTTGCGACAATGCCACCAACCTCCTCTCTGCCCTCCGACAGGGACAACTGACCCATGTGCCCTGTTTGGCTCACGTCCTTTACTTGGTGGTGCAGCGGTTCTTGGGCAGGTATCCGGGCTTACAGCAGGTCATATAATGCCAGTGCTCGACTGGCTGACCTCAAAAAGAAATCTAACCTGCCCAAGAACTGCCTAATCTGTGACATGCCCACCAGGTGGAACACAACTTTGGCCATGCTGCAGCAGTTGCACACGCAGCAGAGAGCCATCAATGATTACCTATGCAACTATGGCACCAGGACAGGGTCAGGGGACCTTGTTTTTTTTCCCCACGCCAGTGGGCTATGATCAGGGATGCATGCACTGTCCTGTCACCATTTGAGGAGGCCACAAGGATGGTGAGCAGTGACAGTGCATGCATCAGTGACACTGTCCCTCTTGTCCACCTGTTGGAGCACACGCTGCATGGAATTATGGACAGGGCACTTGAGGCAGAACAGAGGGAGGAAGAGGAGGACTTCCTTACCTCTCAAGGCCCCCTTTATCCAGACAGTGTTCCTGCATGCCCGCCGATCAAACAGGAAGAGGACAAGGAGGAGGAGGAGGATTGTGTCAGCATGGAGGTGGAGCCTGGCACTTAGCATCAGCAGCAGTCTTCAAGGGATCATTTACAGTCCGAAGAAAGTCATGGACTTGTACGTGGCTGCGAAGAGGTGGCTGCGGATCATGTCGTCCTTAGTGACCCAGAGGACTCTGGGCCGAATGCCTCAGCAAACCTACGCTGCATGGACTCCCTGATCCTGCAAAGCCTGCGGAAGGATTCTCGTATTTGTGGTATCAAGGGGAGGGATGATTACTTGTTGGCAACCCTCTTTGATCCACGTTACGAGGGTAAGGTTGCGGACCTTATCTTGCCGTTGCAGAGGGAGCAGAGGATGAAACATCTTTGGGAGGCCTTGCAGAAAGGTTTGTGTTTCCAGAGCCTGGGAGGTTACAATTTCTTGGTCCTCCTGGACAACGCGTTGCTGAGGCTTCAGTCAGTCACAGAAGGAGCGGTGGAGAGGGTGGCCATCTGACCGATGCGTTCAGACAATTTTTTAGTCCGCAGCCCCAAGGTCTTATCGGTTCCAGAAACCATCGCCAGCGTCTGATTCACATGGTGCAGGATTACCTAGGGGCAAGATCAGACTTGGACACCTTTCCCACCAAAAATCCTCTGGGTTACTGGGTCTTGAGGATGGATCACTGGCCAAAGCTTGCACAGTATGCAATTGAGCTACTGGCCTGTCCTGCATCCAGCGTTCTTTCGGAACGCACATTTAGTGCTGCTGGAGGCTTTGTAACCGATCACAGGGTGCGCCTGTCCACCGAATCAGTCGATCAGCTGACCTTCATAAAAATGAATCAGTCTTGGGTCACCAGCTACCAAGCACCTGATGCTGATGTAACCGATTGATTTTTTTTTAAATGTGAGATCCCTTCAAGACTGCCTATGCTGATTCTGAGTGACTATCCTGTTATGCTGAGTCACAATCCTCTTCCTCCTCAATTTTCATGCTGATAGCTTGTAAGAACATTTTTGGTTCTGGACACCGCCACCAGTGGCCAAAGCCCAATTTTTCTGCCCCTGTTTAACAGGGGCATGTAATTACAATTTTTGATGCAATACTTTGCAGCAGGGCTCATTCCTGCGCTCCAACTATAGTATCTGTGAGGGGTTGCAGTGTTGTGGCACCGGCACCAGTGCCCAAGGCCCAATTTTTCAGCCCCTGTTTAACAGGGGCGTATAATTACAATTTGTCATGCAATACTTTGCAGCAGGGATCATTCCTGAGCTCCAACTATAGCATCTGTGAGGGGTTGCAGTGTTGTGGCAATTTTTCTGCACCTGTTTAACAGGGGCGTGTAATTACAATTTTTGATGCAATACTTTGCAGCAGGGCTCATTCTTGCGCTCCAACTAGAGTATCTGTGAGGGGTTGAAGTGTTGTGGCAACACCACCAGTGCCCAAGGCCCAATTTTTCAGCCCCTGATTAACAGGGGCCTATAATTACAATTTTTGATACAATACTTTGCAGCAGGGCTCATTCCTGCACTCCAACTATAGCATCTGTGAGGGGTTGCAGTGTTGTGGCAATTTTTCTGCCCCTGTTTAACAGGGGTGTGTAATTACAATTTTTGATGCAATACTTTGCAGCAGGACTCATTCCTGCGCTCCAACTAGAGTATCTGTGAGGGGTTGCAGTGTTGTGGCACCAGTGCCTAAGGACCAATTTTTCTGCCCCTGTTCAACAGGGACATGTAATTACAATTCTTGATCTAATATTTCACAGCAGGGCCCATTCCTGCGCCCACCAAGAGTAACTGTGAGGGCTTACAGTGTTGTGGCAACACCACCACCAAAGGCCCAGTTTTTCTGCCCCTGGTTAACAGCTGCATGTAATTACAATTCTTATTATAATATTTCACAACAGGGCCCATTCCAGCGCCCACCAAGAGTAACTGTGAGGACTTACAGTGTTGTGGCACCAGCACCACCACCAAAGGCCCAATTTTTCTACCACTGTTCAACAATGGCATGTAATTACAATTCTTGATCTAATATTTCACAGCACGGCCCGTTCCTGCGCCCAACAAGAGTAACTGTGAAGGCTTACAGTGTTGTGGCAACACCAACACCTAAGGCTCCAATTTCTGCAGAGTATATAGGGCAGGCCCCTACTTTCAAACATCCAACTTACAAATGACTCCTACTTGCAAATGGAAGGAGACAACAGGAAGTGATATTAAATCTACCCCTAGGAAGAGAAATTCTCTCCTGTAAGAGTTAATATGGGGAAAACGTGTCTCCTCTTCACTGATGCTTTTTCACCAATCCTTGTTTCACTAAAAATCCCAAATTTTCAAAAAACATTTGTCATTGGGACAGAAAGTGAGGTGAAATCTTCTGAAGAGGTGCAAAGACAGCAAAACAAATGTTACAGGGGTGATAACCCTTCCCTATGTTTTCCAAAAAGCTTAAAATAGATTTTTTGGCTGGAGCTACACTTTAAAAATGTACCAGTTCAAAATTACAAACAGATTCTACTTAACAACAAACCTACAGTCCCTGTCTTGTTTGCACCGCCTGTATACTGCTGTTCAGAGTATATAGGGCCTGGGGGCCCCACGCCTTTCCTTTTTTTTAATTTGGGTGCATGGTTACCCTTAATACCCGTACAAGACCCAAAGAGCCTGGTAATGGACTGGGAAAATCCAAAAAAGAAAGCGCCTCTTAAGTATAAAGGATTTATTCAATTATTAAAAGTATAGTAAACACTTACATAGAGGTAGATGATTAGCAGCTTCCATAGAGAACTTATCCCGGTGTCTATCAATAATTCCCGGTGGTAAGGGGGCTAGATGGATGCCGTGCGGGTGGCCGCGGACCTCCGCTCGGAAGCACCAACTGTATGAGCGGTGTAGTGAAGGAATCACTTCCGCGTTCCGACAGGTCACGTGGGAGATGACGTCACTCGGGTAGTTCAGATTCGCTGGGGACCACTACGCGTTTCTGAGCATGCGCGAAGCTCGTAAAGGGCATGCGCGCTCCGTTTTCAAGTGTATTATGGGTAAAGCAAACCAGGAAGCTAAATAACTCTAGGATGCTGATAAGAGCCAATCATAACAAAGGAGGGGAGGGAGTAATGTCCGGAAATGACAATAATAGGAACGAATTCTCTATGGGTTGCACACTAATAAATAATATATAAATTAATTGATAGTACTGATAGAGTTATTCTAAAAAGACAAAGATATATAATACAAATATAAAGGTATGTATAAGATCAAGGGGCTTGATAATACATAATAATGCAATCTTAAATGGTATGGTAATATATAATAGTACAATATATGGATCGTGGTTTAAGAGTAAAAATAAAAATAAAAATATAAAAATAAATTGAAATAAAAATAAAACGAGACGAGGTAATACAAATAATAATAGATATAAAAATAAACATAAAGAAATAAAAAATAAAAAATGAAAATGCTATTATCATATATTTTATTTTTTAAACACTACTTTCTTTGTTTTATTTAATATTTATTATCTACAATTTTTTTTTTTTTTTTGCACATTTTACTGACTATATGGACCTCATTGAGGATATAGAATTTCATAAATATGAGACACTGGATACCTTATATACGAGCTTACCTCCTGAATTATTTTGCAACTCATCCAAACTCTCCCGTTCTGATAGATATACCCTTTGTGTTAAATTTAAGAAACTTGAAAGACTCATTCACATAGCCAACACACACTGGTGGGATCAATTTTTTCTTGATAAATACGTTAAAGAAAAAATCTCCCCCAGAGGTCTTAGAATTCTTAAAACTTGTTCCTTTTTAGATACTGCCCACATCACAGAATGGGAAAATTTAGCAGAATTTTGTACCACAAAATGGCTAGGAGTCATTATCAGTCAGAGGAATTTAAAATATAATGAGATGGTACATCAGATACAGATGCTGACATCAGAAATCACCTCTTTCAATCTCAAAATCCCTCCTACTTGGCTAGAGACACTCAAAAAGAACACAAAAAATAAAGAAAATAATTTGTTAAAAACTAAGATAGGAAAATTTCGTAGAGATCTAGATGATTACAGATTAAATAAAATATTTTCTTGGAAACTAAACGACAAAATACCCGCTTTAATGTCTCTAACACCTCATCCGACTAAAGTGTTTCCCAACATTATAGGCGACATTGATTCTCATCCACCTTATAAGGTCGCCCCTGCCAGAGGTACACAGCATAATAACAACAACAATAATAATAATAATAAAAAAACGTCCATTTCACGCAGATCCATAACGAATAATAATACACCAATAAAAAATAAAAAATCTTCCATTCCCAATGAAGCTCCTATATGTGATCCCAAACTTTGGTCTCATTTACCTAAACCTCTCACATCGTCAAAACATGATACTATTCAGACGAATAAATCATCAGCAGATAAAATGGGTATTTCTTCTATCACCTCTCAGTCTTCAATACCCCTGATTGCTTCACCTTTGGCTCTAGCTTCCACCTCCATAGAGAGCAATAACTCTGTTAAGTATCCTATATGTACATCATCTACTACTAAGACAGTTACCCCTTCCTCCTCTAATATTGACTTTGTATGCACATCCTCCACCTCTGATACTCAAATTACCCATCCCAATAAACCCAGTCTCCTATTAGGAGATTTTCAGAGTGGTGAAATAGCCTCGCATTCAAAAGCCATTACTTTTTCTTCTCCTTTTTTAGAGAAAGGTCCACACCAAAAACAACGCCAAAAAAGAAAATACATAGACGAGGATGTAGAGGAGGACGTAACAAATCCAAAATTTCACACAAAACAACAGAAACGATAAAACTATTTAATTTATCGTCACATACATTATCCTCTGATGAAATTTCCCTACTCAGTAAAGGGCTTACCTTCTCACCCACTATACCACCCAATTATTTTCTTTTGTTTAAAGATCTTAATAAATTTGTGAGGAACCTCACTCTAAAAAGATATTTTAATATTCAATCTACCAAGAACAGATCTGTTGAAAATACCGTTCACACTACCACATCTGCAGTCACCTCTGGTGAAAATATGTGTGACACATCTGATAGTTCCATTAGTATTTATGATTCAGACCCAGAATTAGACCCTTCGGCCATTGATATAGACCTGGAATTACTTACTCAACATCTTGATCATTCACCTCCAGTTAAACACACTAGTTTTAAACCTAAATCTGTATTTTATCCCACGAGATCTAAGGGACCCTATATTGAGACTTTTTATAGAGTTGTATACTCGGACCTACAGAAATTATGTGAACATAATGATAATACACACAAATACCGTCCTCACAATCTCACCTCCGGAGAAAAGGCTGCACTCCATTCTCTCTCCAACAACCCCGAGATCATCATCAAATCAGCTGATAAGGGAGGTGGAATTGTGATTATAGACCGAACATCCTATATTATGGAGGCATCTAGATTATTGTCAGACTGCATTACATACAAGAAACTCACTTCTGATCCTTTGCCCCAGTTCAAAGTTGAAGCAGAAACTTTAGTTCATTCTGCATTATTAGATGGTGTTATCACTAAACTTGAAGCTTCCTTTTTAAGAAAAGATTTTTATAATACACCTTATTTTTATTATCTACCTAAAATGCATAAAAATTCCTCTAACCCTCCTGGTAGACCTATCGTTGCCTCCATGGATAGCATTACTAGCGGCTTCTCTCAATATGTAGATTCATTTCTACAGCCCTTAGCACAGAATCTCCCATCATACATTCGAGATTCTATACATCTCATGGAATTGCTGGCACCCTACAGATGGCAAGATGGTTACTCTTGGCTCTCTCTGGATGTAAATTCCTTATATACATCCATCCCTCACCAGATAGGCCTAATGGCGGTACAACATTTTCTTTCCCTAGATTCCAGTATCAATGGCAAACAGGCTGTATTTATTTCTGAAGCCACTTTATTTTGTTTAAGTCACAATTATTTTCATTTTAATGACGACTTCTACCTACAGACCCATGGCACAGCCATGGGCACCAATTTTGCCCCTTCTTACGCTAATCTTACCATGGGTCTGTGGGAGGAAAAATACATATGGAACAATAACCCTTTTGCTCGACATATTATATTTTTTGGCAGATTTATAGATGACATTATAGTCATCTGGGATGGTCCATCGACCTCTATAGAAAGTTTTGTTTCTCACTGTAATGCCAACGATTTTGGCCTTTCATTCACATCCGTACATAATAAGGAGAGCCTCCCTTTCCTTGATTTAGAATTATTTCACGATGTCAACTCTATCTTTTCTCGCAATTACACCAAACCAACATCAGGTAATTCGTATCTACATTATACTAGCTGTCACCACCCACAGTGGATAAACAACATACCGAAGGGCCAATATTGTAGATTGAGGCAAAACTGCACCAGGGATTCGGATTACATTGCACAGAGTATTCACCTTAAAAATAAATTCCTGGAAAAGGGGTTTCCTGAAAAACTGGTTGACCAAGCCCATGCCACCTACCTCCCCGGAAAAAAATCCAAAACTACTAAACAGACGGATCATGGTACGGTTCGCTTCATTACTAGGTACCACAATAAACATAGAAGAATGGAATCTATACTCCTTAAACATTGGGGTATCCTCAAACAGGATCCTTTTCTCCTTAAAGACCTCGGCGATAAACCGAAGGTCACTTACAGAAGGGCCCCAACATTAAAAAATAAATTAGCACCTAGTAGATTTAAAACTATCCAACCAGAGAGCTCCCTCTGCCTGATTCCACTCACGGGCATGTATAGATGTAATAAAGCCTTATGTAAAACCTGTGCTTTCGTCAGACACGGCCAACGAAGTTTCCAACATAAGGATAAAACATATCAACTAGAAGGCTTTTATAACTGTTCTACAGACTACGTTGTGTACTGTCTCACATGCCCTTGTAAATTACTGTACGTTGGACGCACTATTTGTCCTTTGCGACAACGATTCGGCAAACATCGCCGTTTTATAGAAAAAGGCTGTGATGAACACAGCGTTCCTAGACATTTCCTTGAACATCACCAGAAATCCACTGCCGGCTTACAGGTTTGGGTATTTGAGTCCATCCCACGCAAATTATCCGAGGCCGAGCGCTTTTCTAAACTTTGTGAGCGTGAAACTTTTTGGATTTTTATTTTAGACACTTTAGCACCTAACGGGTTAAATGAGGAACTAGAGGTTAATACCATCCTATAGAATGTATCCACTTATCTAAATATACCCCTTCAACCATTCTGTTCAATTTATTGTGCTACCGATTATTTAGGGTGTCCTGCTGCCTATTATATGAAATATTAATGTTTTTATCTTTTATCTATTAATATTAATTATTTTATTGCCATCAGCCCATCAACACACTGAGGTCCCTCTCTCTCTATATATATATATATATATATATATACGCATATATATATATATATGTATGCATATATATATATTCCTTACCTCCTGTATTGCACACACATAGATACATATATCTTTCATGTATACATATTCGAAAACAATGTATATGTTTTTTTGTGTGGATATGCAATAGAATGGAATTCTTTCATGGTTTATCATGTTATGCATGATATCTTTTCTCTCAATACTAATAATATATTTATATATGGACATATACACATTTTCCATTTAACATTCCTATATCCAGTGTTCAAGTTTTCTCCATACATGAATTTTTCTATGCTCGATCACATTTTCATTTTTCATTTTTTATTTATTTATGTTTATTTTTATATCTATTATTATTTGTATTACCTCGTCTCGTTTTATTTTTATTTCAATTTATTTTTATATTTTTATTTTTATTTTTACTCTTAAACCACGATCCATATATTGTACTATTATATATTACCATACCATTTAAGATTGCATTATTATGTATTATCAAGCCCCTTGATCTTATACATACCTTTATATTTGTATTATATATCTTTGTCTTTTTAGAATAACTCTATCAGTACTATCAATTAATTTATATATTATTTATTAGTGTGCAACCCATAGAGAATTCGTTCCTATTATTGTCATTTCCGGACATTACTCCCTCCCCTCCTTTGTTATGATTGGCTCTTATCAGCATCCTAGAGTTATTTAGCTTCCTGGTTTGCTTTACCCATAATACACTTGAAAAAGGAGCGCGCATGCCCGTTACGAGCTTCGCGCATGCTCAGAAACGCGTAGTGGTCCCCAGCGAGTCTGAACTACCCGAGTGACGTCATCTCCCACGTGACCTGTCGGAACGCGGAAGTGATTCCTTCACTACACCGCTCATACAGTTGGTGCTTCCGAGCGGAGGTCCGCGGCCACCCGCACGGCATCCATCTAGCCCCCTTACCACTGGGAATTATTGATAGACACCGGGATAAGTTCTCTATGTAAGCTGCTAATCATCTACCTCTATGTAAGTGTTTACTATGCTTTTAATAATTGAATAAATCCTTTATACTTAACAGGCGCTTTCTTTTTTGGATTTTTATGTATATACGGAGAATTGACTTCACTCAACAGGAAGCTGCCCTCGGTATCCTGGATATACAGATTTCCCTGGCTCCCTTGTCCCCATTTTGATCTACAGATTATAGACTCTATTTTGGATTTATTTATGGACTATTTCTTTATATCTTTTACTGTTATATCCACGGACTTTAGCGCTATTACATTATATGTTTTATCCATGGTAATGGACTGGGGGGTGGGAGGTACCTATGCCGTTTGTCTCACTGATTTTCATCCATATTGCCATGACCCGACATTACATTAAAGCCGCAAGCAGTTTTAAATGACTTTTATTCCTTTATAAATGTCATTTTGTGCAGGACTGTTCTAAGCACAGGAAACACGCGCCACTTTACAGGCATACTATAGACACCCCCAGGTACGATATTTAACCGCTTGCTGACCGCCGGCTGTCTATTGACGGCCAGGCGGCGCAGCTCTCGTTGTGGGTGGGCGTCATATGACGGCCTCGCATTCCTAGGCCACCAGGGGGCACGCACGCGCCGATCGCGCGCGCCCGTCGTGTCACTAGGCACCCGGTGCGCGTGCCCGGCGGCCGCGATGTCCGCCGGGCACCCGCGATTACCGGTAACACAGCAGGACTGTGGATCTGTGTGTGTAAACACACAGATCCACGGTCCTGTCAGAGGAGAGGAGACCGATGGTATGTTCCCAGCACAGAGGAACACCGATCGGTCTCCTCCCCTAGTGAGTCCCCTCCCCCTACAGTTAGAATCACTCCCTAGCAACACAGTTAACCCCTCGATCACCACCTAGTGTTAACCCCTTCCCTGCCTGTCACATTTATACAGTAATCAATGCATTTTTATAGCACGGTTCTCTGTATAAATGTGAATGGTCCCAAATATGTGTCAAAAGTGTCCGATGTGTCCGCCGCAATATCGCAGTCACAATAAAAATCGCAGATCGCCGCCATTACTAGTAAAAAAATAAAAATAAATAAAAATATTATAAATCTATCCCCTATTTTGTAGACGCTATAACTTTTGCGCAAACCAATCTATATACGCTTATTGCGATTTTTTTTACCAAAAATATGTACAAGAATACATATCGGCCTAAACTGAGAAAAAATTTGTTTTAAAGAAAAAAAAATTGGATATTTATTATCGCAAAAGATAAAAATTATTGTGTTTTTTTTTAAACTTCTCACTCTTCTTTTGTTTATAGCGCAAAAAATAAAAACCGCAGAGGTGATCAAATACCACCAAAAGAAAGCTCTATTTGTGGGGAAAAAATGATAACAATTTCATTTGGGTACAGTGTTGTATGACCGCGCAATTGTCATTCAAAGTGGGACAGCGCTGAAAGCTGAAAAATGGCTTGGGCAGGAAGGGGGCGAAAATGCACTGTATTGAGGTGGTTAAAGGAATAGTTCACGTTTATTTTTTCACTTTAAGCATCATTAAAATCACTGCTCCCGAAAAAAAAGGCAGTTTTTTAAACTTTTTTTTGCATTGATACATGTCCCCTGGGGCAGGACCCGGGTCCACAAACCCTTTTTAGGACAAATGGAAATGCTTCCCCTGTCTGTAAGTGTAAACATAGACAGGGGAAGTGATGTCATCTCCCTGTCTGGAATTCTTTTCCGTTCCAGAGAGAGGAGAGAGAACATCTTACCGTGAGTTGCTACAAGACTACACTAACACCAGTACATGTAGGTACACTTGTCACCCCCGATCGCGCCCCCCCCCCCAGTTAACCCATTCACTCCCTGTCACTGTGTCACCAATTGCAGTTTTCAGATTTTTTCACTGATCACTGCATTGGTGTCACTTGTGACTCTAATCAGTGTTAGGGCAATTAGTAGTAGCCCTGTTAGGTCGATGGTACCCCCCAAACCCCCCTAATAAAGGTTTAACCCCTTGATCGCCCCCCAGTTAACCCTTTCACCCCCTGTCTTAGTGTCACTAATATATCTTTTTTTCTGATCGCTGTATTAGTGTCACATGTGACGCCAGTTAGCCAGTTGATTCGTTTTACCATTAGGTTTTTATAGCGTCAGGTACCTCCATATACAGTCAGGTCCATAAATATTGGGACATCGACACAATTCTAATCTTTTTGGCTCTATACACCACCACAATGGATTTGAATTGAAAAGAATAAGATGTGCTTTAACTGCAGACTTTCAGCTTTAATTTGAGGATATTTACATCCAAATCAGGTGAACGGTGTAGGAATTACAACAGTTTGCATATGTGCCTCCCACTTTTTAAGGGACCAAAAGTAATGGGACAGATTAACAATTATCCATCAAACTTTCACTTTTTAATACTTGGTTGCAAATCCTTTGCAGTCAATTACAGCCTGCAGTCTGGAATGCATAGACATAACCAGACGCTGGGTTTCATCCCTAGTGATGCTCTGCCAGGCCTGTACTGCAACTGCCTTCAGTTCCTGCTTGTTCTTGGGGCATTTTCCCTTCAGTTTTGTCTTCAGCAGGTGAAATGCATGCTCAATCGGAGTCAGGTCAGGTGATTGACTTGGCCATTGCATAACATTCCACTTTTTTCCCTTAAAAAACTCTTTGGTTGTTTTTGCAGTATGCTTTGGGTCATTGTCCATCTGCACTGTGAAGCGCCGTCCAATGAGTTCTGAAGCATTTTGGTGAATATGAGCAGATAATATTGCCCGAAACACTTCAGAATTCATCCTGCTGCTTTTGTCAGCAGTCACATCATTAATAAATACAAGAGAACCAGTTCCATTTGCAGCCATACATGCCCACGCCATGACACTACCACCACCATGCTTCACTGATGAGATGGTATGCTTTGGATCATGAGCAGTTCCTTTCCTTCTCCATACTCTTCACTTCCCATCACTCTGGTACAAGTTGATGTTGGTCTCATCTGTCCATAGGATGTTGTTCCAGAACTGTGAAGGCTTTTTTAGATGTTGTTTGGCAAACTCTAATCTGGCCTTCCTGTTTTTGAGGCTCACCAATGGTTTACATCTTGTGGTGAACCCTCTGTATTCACTCTAGTGAAGACTTCTCTTGATTGTTGACTTTGACACACATACACTTACCTCCTTGAGAGTGTTCTTGATCTGGCCAACTGTTGTGAAGGGTGTTTTCTTCACCAGGGAAAGAATTCTTCGGTCATCCACCACAGTTGTTTTCTGTGGTCTTCTGGGTCTTTTGGTGTGCGTTCCTTCTTTTTAAGGATGTTTCAAACAGTGGATTTGGCCACACCTAATGTTTTTGCTATCTCTCTGATGGGTTTGTTTTGTTTTTTCAGCCTAATGATAACTTGCTTCACTGATAGTGACAGCTCTTTGGATCTCATATTGAGAGTTGACAGCAACAGATTCCAAATGCAAATAGCACACTTGAAATGAACTCTGGACCTTTTATCTGCTCCTTGTAAATGGGATATTACGGGAATAACCCACATCTGGCCATGGAACAGCTGAGCAACCAATTGTCCCATTACTTTTGGTCCCTTAAAAAGTGGGAGGCACATATACAAACTGTTGTAATTCTTACACCATTCACCTGCTTTGGATGTAAATACCCTCAAATTAAAGATGAAAGTCTGCAGTTAAAGCACATCTTGTTTGTTTCATTTCAAATCCATTGTGGTGGTGTATAGAGCCAAAAAGATTAGAATTGTGTCGATGTCCCAATATTTATGGACCTGACTGTATTACCTAATAAAGGTTTTAACCCCCTGATTGCCTCCTAGTTAACCCTTTCACCCCCTGTCACCAGTGATCATCGTATTAGTGTCAGGGGTGATGCTGGTTAGTTTGTTCTTTATAGCGTCAGGGCACCCGCCATAAATTACCTAATAAAGGTTTAACCCCCTGATTACCCATCAGGTGACATCAGTTAGGTTTTAGCATTAGTCAGGGTCTGCGTCACCCTAGGCAGCGTCAGATTAGTGTCAGTAGCGCTAACACCCACGCACGCACCATACGCCTCCGTTAGTAGAATAGTGTCTGAACGGATCAATATCTGATCAGATCTATACTAGTGTCCTCAGTAGTTTAGGGTTCCCAAAAATGCAGCATTAGTGGGATCAGCCCAGATACCTGCTAGCACCTGCGTTTAGCCCCTCCGCCCAGCCCAGCCCAGCCCACCCACGGACCAAAGCAATTTGTATGCTGGTCAATTCATTGCCGCTAATCCCCAGTTGACCCTTGCCAGAGATTGGAGACCTATCAGGTCTCCGAATTTAAGACCTTTCTGGGCCTATCCCTCCTCATGGGCATAACTAAAAAAAAGTGAGTTGCGGTCATATTGGTCCACTAACCCAATATGCCCGTGTTCTCTGCCTCCATGACCAGGACTAGATAAGAGCAGATCTTGCGATTTATGCACTTTAACGACAATGAACTCTGTCGTCCTCAGGGTAAACCTGAATACGATCACAAAATTCTGCCCCTCATAAACCACTTCAACCAACAGTTTGCAGCCTTGTTTACTCATGATCAAGTTATCTGCATTGATGAGTCCCTGATTAAGTTTTCTGGCCGCTTGTCATTCAAACGGTATCTTCCCAGCAAGCGTGCCAGATATGGTGTCAAGATGTATAAGCTCTGTGACAGGGCAACAGGCTAGACATATAGTTTTATGGTTTACGAGGGAAAAGATAGTCACATGGAGCCGGAGAACTGCCCAAACTACATAGGGAGCTGTTAAGATTGTGTGGGACTTGGTATTACCCTTATTTGGAAAGGGCTACCACTTGTATGTGGGCTTGTGCCACTTTTTAGTCACTTGTTTGATCATGGAATTGGCGCATGTGGCACCGTGCGATCTAATCGCCGGGGCTTACCCCAGCAGCTTGTAGATTCCCGTTTTAGGCTGGGGGAGAGAGCCTGCTTCAGAAGTAATAATTTGCTTGCAGTGAAGTGAAGGGATTAACAGAATGTTTCCGTTCTGTTCTCCCTTCACGCAGACACGGCGGTCCAAATTCAAACGGCGACTGGTGTTGTGGAGAAACCCCTCTGTGTCCACGAATACAACCTTAATATGGGAAAGGTGGACCTCAATGACCAGTTGATGGCGTCGTACTTAATTGTCCGTAAGACCAGACGCTGGTATAAAAAAAGTGTCTTATACTTATTCCAATTGACTCTGCTGAACGCTTATGTGCTATACAAAGCGTCAGGACGAACTGGATCCTTTCTTAAATGCCAGGTAGAGATCGTCACAGCCCATCTGTTTCCAGACAGTGCTGTGCCCCAAATTCCCAACGCAAATGCAGTAAGCCGGCTGCATGGGAGGCATTTTCTGGATGTCCTCCCTGGTAGCCCTACCCAACAATCACCGCAAAGAAGTTGTCGTGTCTGTAGCAAGCGCGGATATAGACATGATATCCGCTATTATTGTCCCTCCTGTCCTGACCATCCTGGTCTTTACATTGGTGAATGTTTCGAACGCTACCACACACTAGTGGAGTATTAGCGTAGGGTACAGCACTGCACAGACTAGGACACACTTACACAGGGTCTCCAAAGATGCCATCGCATTTTGAGAGACCCGAACCTGGAACCGTTACAGTTACAAAAAAAAGTGTAAATATATATATATATATATAAATATATATATATATATATATATATATATATATATATATATATATATATATATATATATATATATATATATATATATGTCATTTTATTGCTCTCTCTCTATTGTTCTGCTCTTTTTCTATGTTTACTATGTTTTACCATGTTTGCTTTTCAGGTATGCAATTCTTTTATACTTTACTATGTTTTATTGTAAACCATTATTTTATTTTCAGGTACGCCATTCAGCTGCAGCACTAATTTATTTATCTTGATAGCAACAGTGTTTGCTCTCACGATACGTAAATCAGTGACTTCAGTGATGTAGGAGGTGATTTGGTTTTCTCGGGCTCTCCTGTCCCACCAGGGAACCTGATAATGCAGCTGGTGGCTCCGCCAGCTGACCATAGAGCTGATCGAAGATCAGAACGGCTCCAATAATCTCTTTGGCCTAAAAAACCGGAAGCTACGAGCATTTCATGACTTCGGTTTCGCCGGATATAAACAGCGCCATTGGGAAATTGGGAAAGCATCTTATCACACCGATCTTGGTGTGGTCAGATGCTTTGAGGGCAAAGGAGAGATCTGGAGTCTAATAGACCCAATTTTTTTAAGATACCTATTGCTATCTTAAGGGATATTTACATTCTCTGTGATAATAAAAATGATTAAAAAAATAAATACAATTTAAAAAAGCACCCCTGTCCCCCCGTGCTCGCGCAAGCGTCGGTCTCGTATGTAAACAGCAATTGCACCATGCATGTGAGGTATCACCGTGAAGGGCAGTATTTTAGCAGTAGACCTCCTCTGTAAATCTAAAGTGGTAATCTGTAAAGGCTTTTAAAAAATGTATGTAGTTTGTCACCGCTGCACAGTTGTAAGCAATTTTAAAGCATGTCATGTTTGGTCTCTATGTACTCGGCATAAGATCATCTTTTATATGTTATTAAACATTTGGGCAATATAGTGTGTTTTAGTGCATTAAAATTCTAAAAAAGTGTTTTTTTCCCAAAAAAATTGCATTTGAAAAATCGCTGCGCAAATACTGTGTGAAAAAATTTTGCAACACCCACCATTTTAATTTGTAGGGCCTTTGCTTTAAATATATTATGTTTGGGGGTTCAGGGTAATTTTCTAACAAAAAAAATATTTGTTTATGTAAACAAAAAGTGTCAGAAAGGACTTTGTCTTCAAGTGGTTGGTTAGAAGAGTAGGTGATGTGTGGCATAAGCTTCTAATGTTGTGCATAAAATACCAGGACAGGTCAACCCCCCCCCCCCCACAAATGACCCCTTTTTGGAAAGTAGATACCCCAAGCTATTTGCTGATAGGCATGTTGAGTCCATGGAATTTTTTATATTTTCCCCCAAGTTTCGGGAAAACGACAAACTTTTATTTATTTTTATTTTTATTATTTTTTGCACTAAATTATATATTGCTCAAACATGCCATGGGCATATGTGGAATTACACCCCAAAATACATTCTGCTGCTTCTCCTGAGTATGGGGATACCACATGTGTGAGACTTTTTGGGAGCCTAGTCGTGTACAGGACCCAAAAAACCAAGCACCGCCTTCAGGCTTTCTAAAGGTGTAAAATTGTGATTTTACTCCTCACTACCGATCACAGTTACGGAGGCCCTGAAATGTCCACATAGCAACCCCCCCCCCCCCAAATGACCCCATTTTGGAAAGTAGACACCCAAAGGTATTTGCTAAGAGGCATGGTGAGTATTTTGCAGCTCTCATTTGTTTTTGAAAAAGAAGAAAAAAAAAGAAAAATGTATTTTTTTTTCTTTTTTCAATTTTCAAAACTTTGTGACAAAAAATATTCAACATGCCTCTCAGCAAATACCTTGGGGTGTCTACTTTCCAAAATTGGGTCATTTGGGGGGGGGGGGGGGTTGTGCTATCTGAGCATTTCATGGCCTCTGAAACTGTGATAGGTAGTGGAGTGAAAACAAGAATTTACACCTGAAGGCAGTGCTTGTTTTTCGGGGTCCTGTTCGTGGCTAGACTGCCAAAAAGTCCCACACATGAGGTATCCCCGTACTCAGGAGAAGCAACAGAATGTATTTTGGGGTGTAATTTCACAAATGCCCATGGCATGTTGAGCAATATATAATTTCAGTGACAACTTTGTGTAAAAATGTATTTTTTTTGTTGTTGTCATTTTTCAATTACTTGTGACAAAAAATAAAATAATCAATGTGCTCAACAAGCCTCTCAGCAAATTCCTTTGGGTGTCTACTTTCCAAAATGGGGACATTTTGGGGGGGGGAGTATTGTACCGCCCTGCTATTTTAGCACCTCAATAAATGAGATAGGCAGTCAAACTAAAAGCTGCATAAATTCCAGAAAATGTACCCTAGTTTGTAGGTGCTATAACTTTTGCGAAAACCAATAAATATACGCTTATTGAATTTTTATGGCTGAATTTTTTTTGGCCTAAATGTATGACTAAAATTGAGTTTATTGTATTTTTTTTTATAGCAAAAATTAGAAAATCTAATTTTTAGTCAAAATTTTCGGTCTTTTTCCGTGTATAGCGCAAAAAATGAAAACTGCAGAGGTGATCAAATACCATCAAAAGAAAGCTCTATTTGTGGGGAAAAAAAGGACGCAAATTTTGTTTGGGTACAGCATTGCATGACCATGCAATTACCAGTTAAAGCAGCGCAGTGCCAAAATTGTAAAAAGTGCTCTGGTCAGGAAGGGGGTAAATCCTTCCGGGGCTGAAGTGGTTAAAAAGCAAGTGTATGACTTAGAAACATAAATTTAAAATGTGTAAAAAAAATATATATATATATATGAGAAATAAAGTTACCGGTCGGTTTAGATAAAAGGAACATTTTATGGAATAGGTCTTAGGTGGGTAAATGCCTGAGTGTGTACCTTGTTGTAAAAAAAGGTGAAAAGGATGCATAAAATGAACTAGATGCAACAGTAAATCATGCATATACATATAAATACACATGCACACGTTGCCGCTGGGGGATAACTATACCAATAGGTAGAAGGTTACAGCAATGAGTATACATGAGTTGTGACTGTAATTCAAATAAAGGTTGGCTTGTTATTCGAATGGGAAGATAATAATGGTTTTGGAGAATTTATAAGGGTCTATAAGGTATATTGAAAAATACAAAAAAAATAAAAAATTACCAGGAAAGGGGAAATTTCGAAAAAAAAATAAAAAATTTTGGAAGTGAAATAGAAAAATGAGAATGTGGAAAAGGAACATACTAGATAATCTTAATGAAAAACAATATTCAAAATGACTTATAGTATAATAATATTGTGACTGTAGCCATAGATGAGTCAATAAATGAGTGTGTTAATCAATCGATTAGTATGTACCCATGAAAGGAGATTTAAATATATATATATATATATATATATATATATATAGTTGCACATGGCAAATTACACATGTGTGGGAGCAACTACGTGTGCGTCTGTTGCAAACCAGATACCCTGTGTGCATAACAAGAAGCATGCATGTGAAAATGCCCTAGGGGGGTATTTTCAGGGACAGCATAAACTGGGGAGAGTGGGGGGAGGAAGGAATGGGAAGGGGGGGTTCCTGGGGATCATCCAATAGGAGGGAGGAAGATTAGATGATGGGGCCCACTTCCAACTTCATTCAGGCCTTCAGGCGTGAGACTATTGAGTTTGAATATCCAATAAGCACACCGTTTTTTAAATCTTTCTCCATCAGGTAGGGAATGGGGAATATATTGAATGGCTGTGACCTTCAGTAATGCAGGGTTTCTTTCGTGGTGGGCTAGAAAGTGTCTTGGAATACTGCATTTGGGGTAGAGTTCTTTCAAGCTTCTCCTGTGTTCCCCAAATCATGTACAAAGAGGTCTAATGGTACACCCTACATAGCACATTTTACATGGGCAAGTGATGAGGTAGACCACAAAGTTATTCGAACATGTTAGGAATTCATCAATTACAAAATTATTGCCTTTTTGGTCGGAAAAGGTCTTTTGTCCATGAGTCACATGTGCACTAGGCATTTTCTTTTGTGACACTTATACATTGCAACAGGTGAGAACATTTTGGGAATGGAGTCCAGAAGGGGTTTCTTGTTATTGCGCAATTTACTGGGGGCTGTGATGTTTTTAACATTGTTAGCTCGTTTGAATACCAGTTTAGGTTTAGAGGTAATTTGTGTCTTTAGTTTCAGATCATTGCACAGGATCCCCCAATGTTTATCAAGGGTCTTTTTATGACCCAGTGCTTATTATTATATTTGGTGATGAACATGGGACTTTTGTGAGAAGGAGATGGGTCTACTTTGTGATTTTCCGCGATCATGTTATCCTCAGAGTGAGACTCAATTGAATATTGTTGGAGCTATTTTTGAAAGGCTGAATTAATGTCTTCTTCTTGATGATCTTTCTCTAGGAACTTTTTGCAAAGGACATGACTGAGCTTTGTAGTCTTCAATAGACATCCAGTTGCGTTTTAAACAGCAAAACTGACTAAATGGTATGTTGTTAATCCATTTTTTGTGGTGGCAACTTTTCTTGTGTAGATAGGAATTCCCAGGGGTGGGTTTGAAGTGAGTCCTTGAACGCATTTTACAATCTTTGTCATGAAAAAGTTCAAGGTCACAGAATTGTATACCAAAGGGATTGTTATTGCAATATAGGAGACATTTTTGAATGAGGTCTATGTCTCCTTGCCAGATGACGTCATCAATGTTTATGTCTTCCATAATAGACCACGTGACCTGAAAAGGGATTCTCAGCCCAAATGTGGAGATCCTCCCAGTATGCCATGAAAAGGTTGGCATAGCTAGGGGCAAAGCTAGCCCCCATAGCTGTTTCCCTGATCTGCAAATAGTATCCCTGTTTAAACTCAAAATAATTGTGATGAAGAATGAACTTGATGGCTTGAAGAATAAACATTGCCTGTGTGGGATGTAAGGTTTCTTCTTTGCCTAGGAAGTAACTGACCGCCTCTAATCCAATATCATGTGGAATGGATGTGTAGAGCAAGGTGACGTCTAATGAGACCAAAAGGTAGCTGGTGTCCCAAGTATATTGATCCAAGGTGTCAAGTAGGTGGCTCGAATCCTGTATATAAGCTGGAAGTCGTTGAACAATAGGTTGGAGGAAAAAATCTACATAGTCAGATAGGTGGCTGGTGAGGTCGTCTATAGCTGCTATGATGGGTCTCCCAAGGGGATGGAGTGGGTCCTTATGGACTTTAGGCAAGTAGTAGAAATACGTAAAGAAGTTGGGACATAGAAATGATCTTTCACTGGGATTCAGAACCCCATCATCATGGGCTGTGTCTACTATGAGTTGAAGTTCTCTTCTGAAAGCTTGGATGGGGTTTTTTCTCAACTTGGTATATGTCTCCAGACCAGATAGTAGTCTGTGTGCTTCTGTTATATAATCCTCCTTGTTTAGGAAAGCTATTCCACCTCCCTTTTCGGCTTGTCAGATGATGATGTTAAAGTTGGATTGTAATTTGCGGAGTGCTTGCTGTTCCTGTTTTGTCAAGTTGTTATGTTTATTCTTTTGAGCACAAATCATTTTTAGTTCATTGTAGACCAAGGAATAGAAGGTTTCCACGTATGGTCCTTTATCCTGATAAGGATAGAACTTGGATACAGGTCTGAAACCTGTCTCAATCGTTTTCCTGGGGTCCTCTAGGTCTGGGTATTCCACATTGGATAGATCTCCTTGATCCTGTTCTGTTCTGTCCATAGCTGTTGCAGGATGTCCAGAGCAATGGCATATTGGGATTCCAAGGGTTCCATGAGTTCTGGAGTATCTCTTTCTTCTTTAAGGATAAGAATGGATTTTCGTTGGTTGTTGCTCCCCTAATTGTAATAGAACCTGATGATGGAGACTGAGCGTATGAACCTGTTCAGGTACTTAAATAAGTTGAATAAGTTGGGGGGGGGAATGATGGAGATACACTGAGTCCTTTTGTGTAATAAGGAGAGTTCAGATTCTAATAAAGAACTCAAAGACAGGTTAAAGATTTTCATAGTTGATTAGAGAGGGAGGAGGTGTTGTGTCTGATTCTTTTTGTTGCCTCCTCTGCAACCTTGTCTGTTTTTTCTAGCTGTCTCTATTGCTAGTGAGAGGGGGGTGCTCCCTAAAAAACCTCTTATGCCCTGTACACACGAGCGGACTTTTCGACCAGACTGGTCCGACGGACCGAATCTGGTGGATAATCGGACCGTGTGTGGACTTCATCGGACCTTCAGCGGACTGTTTCTGTCGAAAATCTGACGGACTTTAGATTTGGAACATGTTTCAAATCTTTACGTCGGAACTCTGCCGGACCCAGTTCCTATCGAAAAATCTGCTTGTCTGTATGCTAGTCCGACGGACGAAAACGGACGCTAGGGCAACTATTGGCTACTGGCTATGAACTTCCTTATTTTAGTCCGGTCGTACGTCATCACGTACGAATCCGTCATACTTTGGTGTGATCGTGTGTAGGCAAGTCCGTTCGTTCGAAAGTCCGTCGGAAGTCCATCAAAAGTCAGTCGAAAGTCCGTCGAAAGTCCGTCAGAAAGACTGTTGGACCTTTGTTGCCGAAAAGTCCGCCCGTGTGTACAGGGCAGTAGATGTTTGGTCTCTTGGTCGGGCTCCTTTCATGATGTAGTTGTTCATATCATCTGATCCTTTGGGAGAGGTATGGTCCTTAGTGGATTCATGATGAGCCTTCTGTTGGTCTTGCTGGGATAAGTGGGTTTTCGATCATCTTGGGGTATGTTGCTGGTGGTTGGTGGTCGATCGTCTTGATTGTTGGGGAGCAACCTTTTCTCCCTGTTGACTTCTAGATGTTCTGGAGTTGGGGCGGGTGTGATCAGAATGGGGGTGATCTGATCTGTTGTTGCTTTCCGGCTTCTTGGGATGATAATTTTTGGGGGGTGAGTGATCATCCTTTCTGTTCATGCATCTAGTTCGAGGGTGATCATCCAATGAGATAACAGGGTCTTCCTCTATGTTTTCTTCTGTATGTGATCGTGTTGATTGAGGGCGAGTGGGTTTCGGCCTAGGCCATTGTAAGATGTTAGAGTCCACATGCGGCGCTAGAAGAACAGATAATCCAAGAAGGGAGAGTTGATAAACCCGTCACCAGCTTCAATGTGTATGGAAAAGCACACCACACCACGTGGAAAGCCAATCTGCTTACCAGACAGCTGTTAAATGTAGGCATGTAATAAACAGACCGAGACCACAGCTCCGCTCTCCAGCCTTGAATAGTAGGTGTGTAATATCCAAATACAGGACTCAGCAATCAGGCACTCACATACAGCCAGGTAATCTCGAACTCCAACATAAGGTGATGAGACATCCAACCAAAAGGTCAGCGGCACCAAATGAAAAGATAAGGCAGCAAATAGTGAAGCCCATATGATAATATAACATTTTTTATCATAGTAACTTACATTTCAGAACAAGGAATGGAACATCATGATGCACATATGGCCGCAGCTTTCAGCCCGCTGGCATGTTTCATCCAATAGGATGAAATAAGATATTTTATTAGAATCACGAATGACGTCCATCCCTGAGGGGTAAACCCCCGAAAAGAACGCCAGATGGAAATGATATCAGCGGGCCGCATCACACACCACGCCTGCGCTCCACCGCCAATTAGAATTACAGATGATGCACATCATGGAGGAGTGAAAATCCGGAATGACACAATGGCCGGAAATTAGGTCAGTGGAGCACATCACGCACTGCATCTGCGCTCCACTGCCAACAACACGGTCACGTCTGACGCCCATCCCTAAAGTAGGAACCGCCGGGATGACGTGCCTAGTGGATATAAGGTCAGTGGAGCGCATCAATATCTGCGCTCCACAGCCAAGCAATCACCAATGGATGACATAACCCCGGAACTCGCAAACAGACCATAACAAATGAACTGGAAGCACCGAATGGGCATCATCCATAATTGGCAAACATTCTGCAACACAAGTATACATTGAAAACATAATTTAACATTTAAACAACATATTCATAACATTATAGATAGATAATATGACATTATAGGAGGCTAGAAATTAATTAATTAAAAAAATTGTAAGATGTAGACTTGTGCACAACGGGAAATTTCGTTTAGTTTCGGTTCGTTGTTATGCGTAAAATACATAATTTCGTTCTGTTATATTCGTTGATTTGTTTTCGGATAATTTATTATTATTCGTAGGGTGTCGATATTTGTTATACTAAATCTCGAATCATGTCGAATTCATTCATTATATCTGCTATAATTTCTTTCGTATTGTTAAATACGTGTTAAATACATGTTAAAATTTGATATTTATGTATGTATATATATTCGTGATAATGATTGGTACTTTGGAAAGTCGTTTGTTTATTGAATCTATTAACACACACAATGACAATATTGACAATGACAACAGCAGCAAGATCTGTCTTGTAAATAGATATTAAAGGAGATAGAAATGGCGCTGCCCTCTATATTGCTTGTTGAATAATATAATCTTTAGCCTAAGTACAGGTGTCTGTGGCATATAGGACCTTCGTCACTAAATGCGAGCAATTTCGATGCTGGTTCGTTCCTTGCATACAGCGCAGCTTGATTCGATTTCAAATACAATTTTTGGCTTGTTTCGATTTGGATTTTCGTTTTGAACTTTTCTTTGCTTAATTGGAATAAACTACCTATACATACTTCACGAAGGCAGCACCTTGTGTTTCTCTTTTCTTCGGTCATCTGGAGAGTCTAACATTTTAAAGGTGGTATACAGCTGGAGGAGTATGGTGATATTAGAACACTCTTTTTCCCTGCAACAACCGTGAGGACCGCACTAAGCAGAGGATTGGAAGCAGTCTTTGGAGTGAAAAACACCCGTCCTAAGGCACCCACTCAGACGCTTGGTACCCCTGCAGGGGTGGTTATTTCTGGTGAGTGGGGTAACATTGGGGGGCGAGCACTACAAGTCACCTTGTGAAAAATCGCACTGAAGTCACCGTGGTGTACCCTCTAGGGTGAAATAAACAGCAATTTTTACCTGAACTCTGCTTTTCCTACCTGGATTACAATTTTCCCCTGTGCATGGACTATATATAAACTTTACCTGAAATCTACCATATTGCTTGATAAACTGGAACTATTGTATATTTATTTATTTATAATTTTATTTATGCACAGTTAGAGTTTCCACCTAATGTTAAACTAGTCCTGTTTTACATTAGAACACGAACACGTCACGTTTCATTAGTGGCACACTGTCTCAATATTTTTGAACATTTGAGGTAAACACTACCGTATTTATTATTTGTTTCGGGGGGTATTTACCACTTAATTGCAGTAACCCACCTATAATTCGTCATTGGTCTATTAGCTATTGCACTGACACTTTTTTTCACTCATGTTTTTTCATTTAATATAAACATTTTTCTCACTTTTTAGCGCCATCTTGTCCCAATACTTTTGAACTTTGGGGTGTATTTTTCAATAATTTTTTAATTTTCTCTCTGTTGTGGTGCAAAGTTTATTGCTTCACTTCTGTTAGCACAACGACACAGGTAATATTATACACACTTCTCACCTGCATCATACTATTATCGTATTTATTTTACTTGAATACAATTTCTCTTATCTGTTTACATTATAAAGATTTTCTATCTTGGGACCTGTTTACGGCATTTAGTGACGAAGGTCCTATATGCCACAGACACCTGTACTTAGGCTAAAGATTATATTATTCAACAAGCAATATAGAGGGCAGCGCCATTTCTATCTCCTTTAATATCTATTTATTCCTGTAATTAGACCCTTAGTGGTACTAATTTGAGATAGGCAGCAGCCCACTGATTGTCCTAAGCGCGGATTTTTGTATATATATAAGATCTGTCTTGTAGCAACTTTGTTGCAAATTTCTAGAGGTTTCTCTAGAACAATTCATTGCAGGACACAAGTAATAAAGCCATTGTGTTGGACATTGTGTGTTTTTAACAAATGGTGTCTGTTTTGCAAATTCTAATTGATAGATAAATGTAAGTATTTGTTAAGTCAGATATGGCACTATTTGTACTTTTCATATGACTTATAACATTCTACTTGTAAAATTGGAGATACAACATTCCTCTTATGCTGTCCTGCAGAAGTGTACTTTGGTTCATGAAGTTTTCATCCACACAGTGGATCATGGCTGAGAAAAGGTCTCATCTGCCAGGTGGAGTATAGTCAAACAACCAAAGAAAATTTATAAATGTAAATATAGAAATGCTTGAATATATTATGTGAGACAATATTAAAGCTCATTTGGCTGTACTTCTCCTGTGGATCACAGGACTTCAGTTCGTTCTGCACTACTGTGACCCGTTTTCAGCCAACAGAGTTGGTCTAGGCTGGGGAAAGATTGTGACCATATGGTCAGGATCCACACAGATGCCTGGACCGGCACCTGGCTCAGCCTCTCAGCAAGCCGCTTAGAGCTTGAGCTAGTCGCTCCCACCTCACAGCCCAGCAAACTAGTAAGCATGGGGGGGGGGGCAGAGTAGAGAGCAGTGACTGACAGCCACCAGCTCTCTGCTCATGGGGCACTAAGAACATAAGAACAGAGAGATCAGCAGTGTTTGATCGCTTGGTTCTCACCCTTAGAGCTGGCAAGGAACAGATACAGACACATGCTAAGTAATGTGTAACAAGTACACATTACTTAGCATGTGTGCACTTAAAGTAGAACTAAACCCATCAATTTAATTCAAGGCATGCCATGAATGAAGACTAACAGTTGCTTGTGCTCTCAACTTAACTGTCAAATCATCAAATGGCTAGTGTCATAACTGATCACATGTGCAGCACCATGTCAACTGAAGATCAGAGGCTAAGATGGTAGCTTCCTTGGCTCTAAAGGATAGTTTAGTTCCACTTTAACATGGGATTCTATAACTGGTATTAATTCCACATGAACTAATCGCAAATTAAACCAGAAACAATGCTATCAATGTATTTTGCTCTTACTCACTCTGTAAAGAGTTGCTGTGATATCCACATTTTCAGGCACAGCCCAAACAACAGATCCACGGAAGGGGTCTTTTATTCCAGGTTGCCAGCCATGAGCCTGCGGAAAAAATTAGTAAAATATATAAGAAAAAAAAACAATCCTACAACAATAAACTATAAACATAAACATTATCTGTCTGTGTAGCGGCCTCTCTTTCAGCCCATTAAAATTTTTGCATCACAGTAACATGTACAGTACTGTGCAAAAGTTTAAGGCAGGTGTGAAAAAATGTTGTTAATTAAGAAAGCTTTCAAAATCAAAGTGGTAATATTTTATTTTTAGCAATATGAGTAAAAAAAAAAAAAAAAAAGTGAATTAACAGAAGAGAAATCAAATCAATATTTGGTATGACCACCCTTTGCTTTAAACAGAACCAATTCTTCTAGGTACACTTGCACACAGTTTTTGAAGGAATGTGGCAGGTAGGTTGTTGCAAACATCTTGGAGAACTAACCACAGATCTTCTGGGGACATAGGTCACCTCAAATCCTTCTGTCTCTTCATGTAATCCCAGTCAAACGTGATAATGTTGAGATCAGGGCTCTTTGGGAGCCAAACCATCACTTCCAGGACTTCTAGTTCTTCTTTACGATGAAGATAGTTCATAATGACATTGGCTGTATGTTTGGGATCTTTGTCCCCAGGAAGAGACAGAAGGATTTGAGGCAGCCTACAGCCACAGAAGATCTGTGGTTAGTTCTCCAAGATGTTTGGAACAACCTACCTGCTGAGTTCCTTTAAAAACTGTGTGCCTAGAAAAATCAATGTTTTTTTTTGAAGCAAAGGGCGGTCACACCAAAATGTTGATTTGATTTGGATTTCTATTCTGTTCAGGCCTGGATACAGCACTCCCCTCTGACATGCTATGTTGTTTCCAAAACTTTCCTTTGAACAAGGAAGTCCACTCCAAAGCCAGGTAAAAAGATGCGATAATTTTTAATGGTGATAACATACTGCTGATTCAAGACCTTTCCTCGATAACTCTGAAAAACAGGAATGCTTTCCACATTCTTTTGAATACCCTTCATGAGAAGGGCTTAGGATACCAAGGGCGTTTCCCCTTTGCGCTAAGTGTTACACATAATGGCAGACAACATCTTCTATAGACACCAAATTATCTACCAGACTTTTGTGAGGGCCTACAGATTCCTATGGTGGATGTTCCGGAATGGTACCAGGAGTTTAGATTACCACCTCTGACTCTAAGCCCACTACATACTCTGCTTGCCTCTTCTGATAAGCGTCCTCACAAAAAGAGCAGGAACACTCGCCATGGAGGGCCTAGTTCCCATACACCAGCTACACATGCAAAGCTGACTCGAATGGATGAAGATATCTGACTTTGCACCTTGCTACACTTCATGTATTTTCTTGACACCTAAGTGCCTCTTGTTCTTGTGTTACACTGGACTTCCTTTTCTTCGGTCCACGGCCAGTTTGCCTACCACGGTAACACTTGAGCAAGGTTTGGAGTCCTTTGCCCCTCTTCTTCTGACACACACATTACACTTTGTCCATAACCTTGACATTACTTTGTTCTGTTGTTCACTCTACAGATCAATGATGGGCACAAACGATTAGGTTGCCTGCTGGATCCTACAGCTGTCTGTCAACATATATGTATTTTAGTCGTTTAATCCCATTTACTTGTTCAATGTTAGTTGTGATGTCTTATTTCATTTTATCTTAGGCTGCTGTTTCTTCATGTCTAGCAGTTGAACCATTTTTATGACTTTTCTGACTTTTATGAATGTCGAGATCCTACTGTTATTTTTCTCTCTCTTCCTTTTTTTTTTTAAATGGTAGTTTCTACTCATTGTCCAACTGCCACTGGACACGCTTCATCGGTGCATATACAGTGCCTTGAAAAAGCATTCATACCCCTTGAAATTTTCCACATTTTGTCATGTTACAGCTAAAAATGTAAATGTACCACCTTTCGCTGCAATTATAGCTGCAAGTCTTTTAGGTTATATCTCTACCAGCTAGAGTGACATTTCTGCCCATTCTTCTTTGCAAAATAGCTCAAGCTCTGTCAGATTGGATGGGGAGCATCTGTGAACAGCAACTTTGGCTGGGCCATTTTAACACATGAATATGCTTTGATCTAAGCCATTCCATATTATCTTTGGCTGTATGTTTAGGGCTGTTGTCCTGCTGGAAGGTGAACCTTCGCCCCAGTCTCTAGTCTTTTGCAGACTCTAACAGGCTTTCTTCTAAGATTGTCCTGTATTTGGCTCCATCCATCTTCCCATCAACTTTGACCAGCTTTGAGGGGGCGTGGCTACCGTGCTCTAAGATGGATGCGTAGTTCAGGAGCTCCACAGCCAGCCGTTGAGAATCCATCGGCATCCGAGCACACAGGCACCATACAGAGCCCAAAACAGACCCATCGGATCGCTGCACACCGCGGAGATGACGAGGCTGAGAAAGAATCCACTTAAAACTGATGGATTTCTTTACTATGCCCGCGCGCGCAGGCCACGCCAAAATGACGGCGGCGCCCAGGAAGAGCGGCACAAGGCTGCGGCGCACAATGGAGGTCCCGGATCATCATCCACTGCCTCACATCTCTACAAGATGCCCAGCGAATCATCCTCTGGGACGTCCAGCCCCTACACAAGGAGCCCAGCAAAGTCGAGGCCCAGGAGGGACTCTCCATTAGGCCGCAGCTTGATCCAGGGATGGAGGTAAGTGGGCCGCTCACTAATAACACAAATCAAAGGGCTCAGGAGGAAGAGGCTCTAGAGGGGGACCCTATAGCTGACTTCCCCACTTCTGATAGACCCATATCAGATACAATGTTAAAAGAGATGCTGTGTCGCTGCGCTCATCCCTTCAGGCTAATATGATTACAGGCATTAATAAGTGTACAAGGAAGGGACAAGCTCTAGGCCTCAGAGTAGACCACGTGGAGAAATAGATGGAAGAATATACATCCTCATACAATGTAATGGTGGAAGCACATACTGCCCAGGGGGAAGACATATCATGGATGAAAGACAAGATCGTAGACTTAGAGGACAGGTCCAGAAGGAACAATGTTAAAATCAGGGGCATCCCAGAGTCTGTCACACCAAATCTGCTTCTCCAATATGCCCAAACCCTGTTCTCCACGCTAGTCCCGTCTCTGACAGCGCAAGACCTTATAGTGGATAGGATCCACAGGATCCCTAAACCCTCCTTTCTCCCTGAGGAGACCTCCAGGGATGTCTTATTATGGGTACACTATTACCACATTAAAGATCAGATACTACAGGCATCAAGAAAACCCGACAACATCCCACCACAATATACTACTATAAGGCTGCTCCCTGACCTCTCCAGGCACACGCTGCAACGCCGCCGCAACCTGGCAACAATTACAAAAGCCTTAAGGAATCATAAAGTCCTCCACAAGTGGAAATATCCCACAACTTTGTCCATTACACACAAGGGGCTCACAAAAATAGGAGATAATAGATATTAGCTCCTAAACCAGAGATTCTGGTTTATTGAAGACTTTCACTTGTGAGCTTCACCATTGGTTTTCTTGTTATAACCCATTGACGTAAGGCAGCGATCCCTTCTTCAAAGATTGCCTTACGTCAATGGGGCATAACAAAAAAACAATGGTGAAGCTCACAAGTGAAAGTCTTCAATAAACCAGAATCTCCGGTTTAGGAGCTAATATCTATTATCTCCTTTTTCCCCCTAGTTCAGCCGCAGTTACATCTGCCCAAGCATCAGTTGTATGATGATCCATGTTTTTTGTTCTTTTTGTTATTGTTTGATACACACAGCTATATCCAAAATGACCACTGCTCATCTAATGAGGATAAAGAGATCAACGTTTATTATCCACATCTAACGTGGCACCCCACAGGAATCTGTGTGACCGCAGTGAGTACCTATACCACAAAACACTATGACATACCACTTCAAACCTGCTATGACCATCAACTGTCTTTCACTTAATGCTAGGGGTCTTAACCACCCCGCTAAACATTTTTCCATGTGGCAAGAGGCCTGCAACCAGGGTGTGGACATACTCTGTGTACAAGAAACCCATTTCCAACTTTCCAAAACCCCACCTTGTTCACACAAAGACTTCCCGAACGTATTCCTTGCTTGCATGCCCAACCATAAAAAAGGGGGAGTGCTCCTTGCCATAAAAAATACCATCTCCTTTCAACTCAAGGAAGCTCTATTGGACGACAGAGGTAGATACATTATTATAACTGGATTATAACTTGAATTCCAAACCTTATACACTAGTGTCACTGTACGCCCTGAACTCTCACCAAATACGTTTTATAGGTAAAGTACTTAAAAAAGCGGTCTCTATGAAACACTACAGAGAGAAGTTCTATTTGATGCGTGGAGATGCCTCCATGCCATCGTAAAAGACTATATTTCTTTTTCAAATAGGCACTGCTCATACTCACGTATTGACATATTTTTGACAGACAAATGGCTCTTACAAGAAGTAATAAGTGCTCAAATCCATGATATCACGTGGTCTGAAGAGAAGGGTGTATCCCCTTCCTCCCCTATCTGGCGCTGTAATACTAGACACCTACAAGAACCAAAAAACCCGCTCGATTATCTCTCAGCATCTCCAAAACTTCTTTATCACCAATGAGACGTCAGTAACTGACCCTCACATTTTATGGAATGCACACAAAGCTGTCATGAGGGGCATATTCATACAACTGAGGGCCAGGGAAAAGAAACGCCACACGTCCACACTCAACACATTACTTTCCGAATTGCGTACTGCTGAATCCCAAAATAAATGTTCCCTCACAGTCACGTTAACTAACACCCTCTCCAAACTCAGGGAAAATCTTAGAGAACATCTCTCTCAAAAATATGACATGCATCTAAAACGATTGAAACTAAATCACTATGCTAACGCAAACAGAGCTGGCAAGTATCTGGCCAGAAGGTTAAAGGCAGCGTACAAAAACCAAAATAGCACACTTAATACACCCCACTCAAAACTTCAAAATAACTAACCCACAAGACATAGTGAAGCCGTTTGCCAAATTTTACGGTGCATTATATAAGCTACACGAAGATAGTTCTTCGCCACAACCAACCACAGAGAAAATACAAAAATTCTTACAAGGACTAAAACTTCCCTCTCTCTCTACCACTGACTTAGAAAACCTAAACGCTCCATTCACAACCACAGAAATTTCAAAAATCATCAACACACTACCCAATGGTAAATCGCCAGGATCAGATGGGTTCTCCAATGAATATTAAAAATCCTTCAAAACTATATTCTCAGCAAACCTAGGCTAAGTGTTTGCACGAGCAGCGGAATCCTCGACTTTTCCACAAGAGATGCTGAGAGCTCATATATTAACTCTGCCCAAACCGGTTAAAGACCCCAATACGCCAGCCAATTTTAGACCAATTTCCCTCCCAAACTCAGACATCAAAGTCTATGCAAAACTCCTGGCCAAAAGATTAATGAATATCATTCCTACTATTATCTAACATGACCAGATGGGCTTCCTGAAGGGGAGACAAACCTCAGATGCTACTAGGACAATTGTTAACGTTATATTTCATGCTGTGAGCAGTCAAACACCTTCTCTGTTGCTATCCATAGACGCGGAGAAGGCATTCAACAGGGTACACTGGAACTACATGAAGATGGCAATGTCTAAGTTTGGATTCCAGGGTTCCTTATTGAAGGCTATTATGGCATTGTACTCCTGCCCTTTAGCACAGGTGTATTCCTCTGGTTTTCTGTCCTCACCCTTCAACATACATAATGAGACCCGACAGGGTTGCCCCCTATCACCTACTATCTTCAACCTAATGAATGAACCTTTAACCTTAGAGTTGCATGATTCTGGGAAAAATGAGAATCACGATTATTTTGCTTAGAATAAAGATCACGATTCTCTTATATATATATATATATATATATACAGTATATATATAAAATCTCTCAGTCCCCCCTGTCACCATGCACCACCCACAGATCTACATTTTAAAATGGTTAATTAAAAAAAGAAAAACCTATATCAAAGTTAAACTCAACAAGAAAAAAAAAAGAAGATATATATATGTGCAATCACTGCAGTGTATCTCTGCTCTGCTGACATCAGTTCCTGTTGCTGACGTCTGTTCCGATATCGGCGCCATTTGCGTTCCACGCTGGTTCCGACGGCTTCTCCTCTGGTCCAGGCTACATCCCGGGGACACCCGACTAAATTGCAGTAATCCAGGCTGGAGATCGCGGGGGGGGGATGGTTGGTGAATCGAGATCACGATTCTATATATGATTAATCGTGCAGCTCTACTATAAACCTGTTTGCGGATGATGTAATATTGCTACTGACTAACCCACGCACATCCCTAGAACAAGCACACCAAAACGGATTTCGGGGACATCTACTATAAAGTTAATTTCACTAAGTCACTAATTCTAAGCCTGGGTGTACCAGAACACATTCAACACACGTTACAAAAGTCACTCCCATACTCTTGGAGTAAAAAAGGCATAACGTACTTAGAGATCACATTGACAAATACAATCACCTCGTTAGCAGATGTCAATGTCAAACTGCTGGTGACCAAACTGGAAGCCCAACTAAGGGAAATTTCCAAGAAAAGAACTTTCATGGATAGGCAAATTAGCAGCCTTCAAGATGTCACTTTTGCCACAAATTGTATACATATTTAGAACACTGCCAACCCACATACCTCAACACTATATTAGAACATTGTCCAACCTCACATGGAAATTTTTGTGGAATGGCAAAAAAGCTAGATGCCCCAAACATAATCTAAACCCGCATAAACGGGTGGGGGGGGGGCAGGCCTTACAGACTTACATGACTATGGGCAGTAGGATTGGAACAACTCAAACACTGGTTTCAGGAAAATGATAGACCATGGGTGGAAGTGGAGGAATCACAGATCACAACAAAGACACTGAAAACCTTTCGCATGGGGGATAACTGGAAACATTGGAACAACAAACATCTCTCACCTTCAATCAGGGTTTCTATCCAAGCATGGAGATACCTGTTATCCTTGAAGCACACGGAGGAAGTTGTAATAAACGCCCAGCATCCAATTGATATCCTAAAAGCCCAAATTCTCATGTTATCGATTGGCCCACTCCTAAAACATGGTATTACCAAATATCAGATCTTTTTACAGGTCCACAACCTAAATCAGCAGTACAAATTGTCACTGACTATAACCTGCCGAATAAAACACTATTCTCCTGTGTGCGCATATAAAGCATTTGCTTTATAGGTTGAAATTGCATTATCTTTGCTCCTTCACTTCAAAGCAGTCTCAACATAGGGTATGTATGTTCGCACTCAGAAGCCGAGGAATAACTATTACTAGTAGTGCTCACAAACAGTACTGTGCATATCTCAATGTAGCCAATATTATACTTTTCTTCTTTTTTACTATCCTCACATTGGCCTATTTGAATAGATCACATCCATGGCTTTAAGGATCATGTCATACAATGTGAAGGGTTTAGGTTCCATCAGTAAGCGCTGGATGGCCCTGAAGGACTTCAGGGCTTCAGGCACAGACGTGGTAATGATCCAGGAAACACATTTTAGGGCAGGAGGTTCATTTAAATTTGCCTCAAAGTTTTTTCCCACCTCCTTCCTTGCCTCTGACTCCACGGGCAAGGCAGGAGTGGCAATATTGATTAGGAAATCATGCCCTGTTAAGGTCAAAAATTCTCATATTGATCCCCATGGAAGATTCCTTATTTTAGATTGCGAATATATGTCCACTTCTTTTACCCTGGTCAATCTATATGCCCCTAATACAGGCCAGATTGATTTCCTTAACAAACTTTTTGATACCCCTCAATACTACTCACAACCTTTTATGACCATTGGGGGGGATTTTAATCTGGTTATGTCACCTACTAGAGACAGACAAACCCTCCTCAGTACTGTACCATCTAAAACGATTACGTCCCAAGCCACTGCCTTTCGTAAATGTATCAGATCCCGGCGGCTTTTCGACTCATGGAGGATAAAACATCCCTCTGCTAAACAGTTCACGTTCTACTCTCCGGCTCATAAGATGTACTCACGTCTCAATCATTTTTTCATTTCAGCCCCACTTATCCCTTATGTGGTCGAGTCTGACATATCCCCCATTACACGGTCAGATCATGCACCCATTATGTTAGACCTCATGCTTTCTAAGGCCTACACCAAATCCTGTCACTGGCGTCTAAATGATTGTCTCTTACAGTCTGAGGCTTCCCATTCTAGCCTAGTAAAAAGCTTGAGAGACTTTTTTCAGCTTAACATAGGGTCAGTGTCTGAGTTTTCTATGCTGTGGGAGGCACACAAGGCTGTATTTCGTAGTGCTTGCATAGCTGAAGGTTCTCAGTTAAAGAGAGATAGAGATGATCTTATAAAGTCCTTGACACCTGCCTTGATAGCTGCAGAGCGTAGGCTGTTGTGTGATCCTACAGTGGTGAAACTACGCAAAGTCATCTCCCTTAGAGAACAAATTAAATCAACAATGCTAGACAAAGCAGCTAGGTCCTTACTCTGGACGAAACAAAAATGTTATGAATATTCCAATAAAAAAGGAAGGTTTCCCCACATTGGGGTTTTTAGGCAGCACAATAACAAATGTAGTCAATGTTGTATGAAAAAATATAACACTTTTATTGGATAATAATATATATCATCAGAGTTAAAAACAATGAGCTCCAGTGGGAATTATTTAAAAGAATAATTTGGCTGAACATACAAAGGCAGACATTTGTTCATAGCAATACTTTATATCATGAACATTAAAACTGACGCGTTTCAACCCCTATAGTTGGGGTCTTCTTCAGAGGATCAGTCTGCTGGGGAGAACATGAAAATAGAGTTGATATACATATACATGTTCCATTCATATAAATATAATATGAGCTACATTGATTGTGCGATACATCAGTACAGTATAGTTACCAAGTAAAAGTATGTCCAACGAAAAACACAAGTTCCCACATGGAGATCCCTTTAAAAATTATATTGCTTTGTCCTCTTCTCCAGAGGGGGATTCCAACCTCCTCTACCGCCGCCACAGCCCAGACCAGGATAGTGAGAAACAACGTGGCTTACGAGAGGTCACACTTTTGAGCACCGCCCGTCAGAGCAGACAACCAACCGGAAAGCACCAAATTACCTGTGATAGAGATTTGCAAGGAAAAAATAACTAAAAAACCCATATGAGGGTAGTTAGGTTTGATCTGTGGGCTGTGAATATTCCAATAAACCCCATAGAATGTTAGTCAATAAACTATGCCCATGACCATTCAACTCGCTCCCTGACTTTCTCCAGTAGGCGGACGGAGCCTGAACACATTGCCCCCGTGAGATGTCCGAGCTATTTGGCAAATTCTATAGCAAATTGTATAACTGCTTGACCCCGGAGAATCATTTTAATTTCACTCAGGAAAAATTTGAATCTTTTTTTTCTAATATAAAGCTTCCGAAACTGACTGCAGCAGATTTAGACAGTTTGGACAGGCCCATAACGGCTGAGGAACTCCTAGCTGTAATCAAGAACCTTCCATTACATAAATCACCTGGTCCTGACGGTCTGCCTTATTCTTATTACAAAACCTTCTTTGACGTTCTCTCTCCACGCATGTTAACTCTGTACGACTCCCTGCTTAAAGGTACATCCCCACACCCACATTTTTCTCACTCAATCATTTCAGTTATTTCAAAGCCTGGTAAGGACCCCTCTATCCCAGATAACTACAGACCCATTGCCCTTCTAAATTCAGACTATAAAATATTTACCAAAATCCTTTCATCCAGATTATTCAAGCTTATCCCCAAACGAATCCATAGAGACCAAGTGGGCTTTGTGCCGGGCAGACATGCGGGGGACAACACCCAACATACAATAGATCTGATAGATCTTCTAGACAGGTCCTCCCGCTCTGCACTGATCTTAAGTTTAGATGCACAGAAGGCCTTTGACAGGCTGAGTTGGCCTTATATGTTTGCCACCTTAAAAACATATGGTTTCAATGGCCCTTTCCTAAAAGCTTTAGAGGCGCTTTACTCGACTGTCACAGCCCAAGTGCAGATGTCATCCTTCCTGTTGCCTGGTTTCCCCATGACTAACGGAACTCGGCAGGGATGTCCTCTATCACCACTTCTTTTTATATTGTGTTTGGAACCCCTGGCTGAGTACATCCGCACCCATCTGGACATTCGTGGAGTGGTGATGCGACAGGGGGTATATACAGTGCCTTGCGAAAGTATTCGGCCCCCTTGAACTTTTCAACCTTTTGCCACATTTCAGGCTTCAAACATAAAGATATAAAATTTTAATTTTTTGTGAAGAATCACCAACAAGTGGGACACAATTGTCAAGTGGAACGAAACCTATTGGATTTTTGAAACTTTTTTAACTAATAAAAAAATGAAAAGTGGGGCGTGCAAAATTATTCGGCCCCCTTGCGTTAATACTTTGTAGAGCCACCTTTTGCTGCGATTACAGCTGCAAGTCGCTTGGGGTATGTCTCTATCAGTTTTGCACATCGAGAGACTGAAATTCTTGCCCATTCTTCCTTGCAAAACAGCTCGAGCTCAGTGAGGTTGGATGGAGAGCGTTTGTGAACAGCAGTTTTCAGCTCTTGCCACAGATTCTCGATTGGATTCAGGTCTGGACTTTGACTTGGCCATTCTAACACCTGGATACGTTTATTTGTGAACCATTCCTTTGTAGATTTTGCTGTATGTTTGGGATCATTGTCTTGTTGGAAGATAAATCTCCGTCCCAGTTTCAGGTCTTTTGCAGACTCCAACAGGTTTTCATCCAGAATGGTCCTGTATTTGGCTGCATCCATCTTCCCCTCAATTTTAACCATCTTCCCTGTCCCTGCCGAAGAAAAGCAGGCCCAAACCATGATGCTGCCACCACCATGTTTCACGGTGGGGATGGTGTGTTGAGTGTGATGAGCTGTGTGGCTTTTACGCCAAACATATCATTTTGCATTGTGGCCAAAAAGTTCGATTTTGGTTTCATCGGACCAGAGCACCTTCTTCCACATGTTTGGTGTGTCTCCCAGGTGGCTTGTGGCAAACTTTAGACTAGACTTTTTATGGATATCTTTGAGAAATGGCTTTCTTCTTGCCACTCTTCCATAAAGGCCAGATTTGTGCAGTGTACGACTGATTGTTGTCCTATGGACAGACTCTCCCACCTCAGCTGTAGTTCTCTGCAGTTCATCCAGAGTGATCATGGGCCTCTTGGCTGCATTTCTGATCAGTCTTCTCCTTGTCTGAGCTGAAAGTTTAGAGGGACAGCCAGGTCTTGGTAGATTTGCAGTGGTCTGATACTCCTTCTATTTCAAAATGATCGCTTGCACAGTGCTCCTTGGGATGTTTAAAGCTTGGGAAATCTTTTTGTATCCAAATCCAGCTTTAAACTTCTCTACAACAGTATTACGGACCTGCCTGGTGTGTTCCTTGGTCTTCATAATGCTCTCTGCGCTTTCAACAGAACCCTGAGACTATCACAGAGCAGGTGCATTTATACAGAGACTTGATTACACACAGGGGGATTCTATTTATCACCATCAGTCATTTAGGGCAACATTGGATCATTCAGAGATCCTCGCTGAACTTCTGGAGTGAGTTTCTGCACTGAAAGTAAAGGGGCCGAATAATTTTGCACGCACCACTTTTCAGTTTTTTAATTGCTAAAAAAGTTTAAAATATCCAATAGATTTCGTTCCACTTCACAATTGTGTCCCACTTGTTGGTGATTCTTCACAAAAAAATTTAAATTTTATATCTTTATGTTTGAAGCTTGAAATGTGGCAAAAGGTTGAAAAGTTCAAGGGGGCCGAATACTTTCGCAAGCCACTGTAAACTATCACTTTTCGCAGATGACATTGTGCTAACTATTACTAACCCGTTAATATCTCTCCCCTCGCTACATAAACTACTGGCTTCCTTTAGTGCCATCTCCGGCAATAAAGTCAACACTTCCAAAAATGAAGCCCTTACCATACACATTTCTTCACCCCTACTATCCCAGCTTAAAGATTCATACCCTTATAAATGGTGTATTACCTCTCTAAAATATTTGGGCATCTTACTCAGCTTAAAGATTCATACCCTTATAAATGGTGTATTACCTCTCTCAAATTATTGGGCATCTTACTTACCCCCTCCTACTCCTCCCTTTACTCTGCTAATTTTCCTCCTCTGTTTTTAGACATTAATAAATCTCTGTCGACCTGGACAAAGTACCCCTTGTCCCTGTTAGCTAGGATCAATGTTCTAAAAATGTCTATTTTACCTAGGTTGCTCCACCTCTTTGAAACGTTACTGGTTGCCTTGCCTTCCTCTCATCTAAAAACACTCCAGAGAAATTTTTTAAAATTCATATGGAACGGCAGAGCCCTCCGCATTGCGAGCTCGGTAGTATTTTCTCTAAGAGCCAGGGGAGGTTTGGGAGCCCCGGACATTACTAAATATTATTATGCCACGCATTTGAGGGCTATCACTTCGTGGTCCTCCTTGCACGCACCAAATCAATGGACTGCCATTGAAAAGGGAGTGTTATATCCGGTTCATCCATGCTCCTTAGTCTGGGGCGCACTCCCTTCCCTGGATCCCATTTATAAACGTCAGTGCACTGCTCCAATGGTATTTACCCTAACCATTTGGCGTAAATGTCTCAAAAATTACTCCCTCGCCTCCCCATGTCCTCCTCTTGTAAATGTGGTATTTAATCAACTCATACCAGATAGCATGTCCCTGGGCAGGTTTTTCCCATGGCTTAGCGCACCTCTCTTTCAACTCCGGAACCTAGTTCATCCCATCACGCGGAGATTACACACTTTTAATACCCTATGTGAGAAATTTGATATACCCTCCCACCTTTTCCATTTCTATCTGCAGGTTAGACATTTCTTTCACTCTAAATCCCCAACCCTGACCCTTGATAAACCAACTGCTTTTGAATACTTATGTGCCCAGGGCCCTCACCAATTACATTTAATTTCCCAAAACTACTGTATCCTCCAAGAGTCGACTCCTCTTAAGGAAACCACACACCACTATATGAGAAGATGGTCCCATCTATTGGGCCGATCCATTACGGTACAAATGTAGGATAGGATTTGGTCCTCTATTTTCAAGTCTTCCAAATGTGTAAACTCAAAGGGAGACATCCATTAAGATTCTCATGTTCTGGTATAGATCTCCTGATGTAATCTACAAATTTGACCCCTCAGTTTCGCCGCGCTGCTGGCGGTGCGGAGCCGACACGGGTTCTCTATTTCACATCTTTTGCCAATGTTCCCTGATACAACCCTTTTGGCGTGATGTGATCCTACTTATACAGAAGGTGGTGGACGTGTCTCTTCCACTGGATCCCTTGAATTGTTTATTGGGCCTTCCTCTTCCAAGTATAACCAAAAAAGCAAACCGGCTAATCTCTTATATTTTGTTAGCTGCCAAAAGGCTTATTCCATTGTGCTGTGGCTGTCCAACACACCTCCTCCATGGTCCAGACTCCTGCATCTGGTGGCTAAAATTCAAAGGATGGAGTTTCTAACGGCCTCTGTACACGATTCCATCCCCCAATTTAATAAAGTATGGGAACCTTGGGATCTATCGGATTATGGGACCCCTCTGCCATCCATCATGCCCTAAATTGTACTAAATTCAAATCATTTGTCTTTATATACCCTCCTCCCTCCCCCTTTTCTATATATACCAATTGATGCCTTATTGTTTTTTCTACTGCCTATGCTATACCCTTCATAAAAACCTATGTCTGTTGTATTTTCATGACTGCTCTTGAATACCAACATATACCTATGAGTTGCCTGTTTTATATACTTTTAAGAAGCGATACAGTACACCCCTGTGCCCTGTATCTATGGACACCATTTGTCTGTATCTATTTTCTTTGTATTAACATGCCTGTTAACATTATATTATTATTACTAGTGTATTGTACACTGTGAAACAAGTTTGTTTATGTTTCTTTATAATCTAATAAAAATACAATTAAAAAAAAAAAAATACCATAAACACATATTAGGTAAATAAATAAAAGTCCCCACAGTCCACACATAAAGTGCTCTAGTGCATCTTTAGATTTCAATATGTGCTCCACCATATAACAAGAGTGCTCTGTCACCAGGTGAAGTACTCGCTCACTTCAGGACAAGACCCTCAAAAGGGTCAACACAGGATAATGGTAATCAAGCCTGTACACCAGATAGTGGGTCCTCTGGAAACAATCTCCAATAGTGCAGTATCGTGGTTAAAATGCATAGGAGAATACCAGTCAAGCTTAACCTTTTCTGGACCGCCCCACGTAATATACTGCAGCAGGGTGGCCCCTGTGCGTGAAATCACGTATCTGTACGTGATCCGTGCCTGTGGGTAGGGGGTACGTGCCTGCCGGCCCAGTGGTAATCAGATTCATTTCAGAACCGATCAATTTACAGGTCCAGGCCAATGGACTGCTGATCAGTTCTGATGAATGGCAGAACCTCCTGTGTAATGTAAACACGGCACAGAAAATGATGCAATCTTCTCTCCTGGAGCCCTTTTCGGTTCCAGCAAGAGAGGAGATAGCATCAGACAGTGAGTAAAAGCACTACACTGACACCAGAACACACAGTTAGGCACATTTAACCCCTTGAACGCCCTCCAAGTTAACCCTTTCACTCTCTGTCACAGTATCATTAGTTACAGTGTACAGATTTTTTACTGATCACGGTACTGCTGTCACGGGTGACACTAGATAGTGTTAGCAGTTAGCATCAGTGCCAGAAAGGGTCAAGGTACCCGCCATATATTCCCTAATAAAGTTAACCCCCAGTTAACCCTTTCACTGGCCTGTCACAGTGTAATTAGTACAGCGTACAGGACTTTTCTCTGATCACTGTATTAGTGTCAGGGGTGACGCCAGTTAGCGTCAGATTGCCCCCCAGATATTCACGAATAAAGTTTAACCCTTCGATTGCCAGTAACACTAACACACACACTATACACCTCCATTACTAGTATAGTCTGAAGGGATCAATATCTATGATCAGATCAGAACTATACTAGCCTCCCCAATAGTATAGTGTTCCTAAAGACGCAGCGTTAGCAGGATCAGCCCTGACACCTGCCAGCACCTGTGTTTAGCCCCTCTGCCCGCACCCCAAACAAGTGCAGTGTGGGCGGATCACTGCCGTTTCCGATACACAGTACACAAAACCGCAGAGTTAGAAGAATCAGGCCTGATCTCTGCTAGCAGTTACATTTTTTGTAGCGGTTCAAACAGTCCTTGACAACCAGGTGCTTTTTTACCTATGAGTCACACTAGGTACCTATAAATTTATTGGCCAAAATGTCAAACGAAAGATACACTAGTGAAGAGGCCTACAGGATACTGAGCATGACAGATGAGAGCGAAGTTGAGTCCTCACTGTCAGATTCAGGTCCAGTATTCAAACCTGCAGAGAGCAGCGGCACCCTGACAGATAGCTCTGACGACGGAGTAGAGGTTCCTGCTAAAGTCAGGCGTACCCGTGCTGAGGTGATACAATCGCATGATTCTCGTATGCGGCAGAGTGCCAGTACTAGTGCCGCTCTACCTTCTGGTGAACTGGCTAGCACCAGCGGCCTAGTACATCCTGGTCATAGACAAACCAGCACTGGAGTAACACTTGATTACGTGGCGAGTCCCATAAGTGCAGTTCAAGCTGGAGCGGTGGCTAGCACAAGTAATGTCCCACAGCCACCAAGAATTCAAACACAGGCCCGTAGAGCCCATAGCGGCCTTCCTGATGCTCTTGCAAATCCTGATTGGCAGCAAACATTCTGCAGCGCCTGTACTTCCCCCATTCGCTGGCCAACCCGGAATTCAGGTGGAAACAGCAGATTTATAGCCCCCCTTTTTTTTTTTAACTGTTTTTCACAGAAGATCTGTACAAATCTATTATAGATTAAAGCAATTTAAATGCCAATCAATTTATCGCTTCAAACCCAAATTTGACCCTTGCCAGACAATTTGCATGGAAACGTATCACGGTTTCCAAATGGGCATTACTAAAAAGAATGAGTTGCGCTCATATCAGTCCACTGACCCAATTCATCATATGTCTGTGTTCTCTGCTGCCATGGCCGGGACTAGATACAAGCAAATATTGCAGTTTATGCACAGCGACAATGTAGTTGTCCTCAGTGTGACCCTGGAAACAAAGTGGCGAAAGACACATGCAGTTTGCGCTGGAACGCACACCAATGTGAAATAAGTGACAAACACAAGTGTTAGAAACCAGCAACAACACACAAAATAAAAATAAAAAAGTGACTGAGATAAAGAAAAAGCATAGGAGAAACATAGTGAACCCAAAATTACCTTAAAAGGTATTAAGACACATATGAGACTGCACCATGCCGCCCTATATGAACAGACTGCGATTTGTGACCTAACCCGGGATTGGCTGCAAGCACTGTCAGGCTCTGTGGATCAAAGTCCAAAAAGAGTCGACCAGTCTGAAATAAATGAATATAAGGATATCACTATAAATAATTAAACAGAACTACATAGTTGGTTTTGTGAAAAAACACAAATATGTTAAACGGGAATGGTGCAAGATCATACTGCTGAAGTATGTACTTACTGTGCAAGAGCTGCGTATACGTCTGACCCACCAGACAGAAGAAAGCTAAAAGTCCATTGTAATTATCATCCATATATATACTTATTAGGAGCCTGTACCAATCATCATAGATCCACCACAGGTGTGTGCCCCCAAAAACCCAGCCGAACCGTCACAAAGGGTATGGCCGCCACTTGGACAGCTTCGTGTGGCTTCCCCGGCGTTCGGGAAGGGCCAACGGCCCCAAAATGATGTCATTCCCGTTGTAACTATGTGATGTTCCTGCGTGACGTCGCATGCGCGGGGCCCCGCGCATGCGCAGTGGCCAGGGACGTCCGAGAATGTTCCGGAACGCCGCCGGCAAGGAGGAAAAATCCCCAATATGGCAGCCGGTACTAGCCCGGGTGCCTGGTGGGGAAGAATGGCAACTTTGAAGTAAGTTCCTTACCCCATGATAATGGGGGTGGAATGAATGTGGCTCAAATTCGTAATACTAATTTGTCTAATGCTTTGTTATTCAAGCCCCCTGGCTTTGTTGCCCCATCTGTACAAATCTCTAAAGAGATGATAGTAAAAGATCAGAGATCAGTGACACTAGGCAGAACGGGGAGATGCTTGTTTACATCAGCATCTCCCTGTTCGTCCTCTCCGTGAGACGATCACGGGTATCCCCGAAGTGATCGAATCCGCGGGACCCGCGACCCGACTCACGGAGCTCCCGGCCGGCGACGCGCACGCAATGGCATGGTGAGGAATTCAAATGGGACTTACAGGTACGCCCATTTGCCCAGCCGTGCCATTCTGCCGACGTACACTACCGTTCAAAAGTTTGGGGTCACCCAAACAATTTTGTGTTTTCCATGAAAAGTCACACTTATTCACCACCATACGTTGTGAAATGAATAGAAAATAGAGTCAAGACATTGACAAGGTTAGAAATAATGATTTGTATTTGAAATAACATTGTTTTTACATCAAACTTTGCTTTCATCAAAGAATCCTCCTTTTGCAGCAATTACAGCATTGCACACCTTTGGCATTCTAGCTGTTAATTTATTGAGGTAAGCTGGAGAAATTGCACCCCACGCTTCTAGAAGCAGCTCCCACAAGTTGGATTGGTTGGATGGGCACTTCTGGCGTACCATACGGTCAAGCTGCTCCCGCAACAGCTCAATGGGGTTCAGATCTGTTGACTGTGCTGGCCACTCCATTACCGATAGAATACCAGCTGCCTGCTTCTGCTGTAAATAGTTCTTGCACAATTTGGAGGTGTGTTTAGGGTCATTGTCCTGTTGTAGGATGAAATTGGCTCCAATCAAGCGCTGTCCACTGGATATGGCATGGCGTTGCAAAATGGAGTGATAGCCTTCCTTATTCAGAATCCCTTTTACCCTGTACAAAGCTCCCACCTTACCAGCACCAAAGCAACCCCAGACCATCACATTACCTCCACCATGCTTAACAGATGGCGTCAGGCATTCTTCCAGCATCTTTTCATTTGTTCTGCGTCTCACAAACATTCTTCTTTGTGATCCAAACACCTCAAACTTGGATTCATCCGTCCACAACACTTTTTTCCAGTCTTCCTCTGTCCAATGTCTGTGTTCTTTTGCCCATCTTAATCTTTTTCTTTTATTGGCCAGTCTCAGATATGGCTTTTTCTTTGCCACTCTGCCCTGAAGCCCAAAATCCCGCAGCCGCCTCTTCACTGTAGATGTTGACACTGGTGTTTTGCGGGTACTATTTAATGAAGATGCCAGTTGGGGACCTGTGAGGCGTCTGTTTCTCAAACTAGAGACTCTAATGTGCTTATCTTCTTGCTTAGTTGTGCAACGCGGCCTCCCACTTCTTTTTCTACTCTGGTTAGAGCCTGTTTGTGCTGTCCTCTGAAGGGAGTAGTACACACCGTTGTAGGAAATCTTCAATTTCTTTGCAATTTCTCGCATGGAATAGCCTTCATTTCTAAGAACAAGAATAGACTGTCGAGTTTCAGATGAAAGTTCTCTTTTTCTGGCCATTTTGAGCGTTTAATTGACCCCACAAATGTGATGCTCCAGAAACTCAATCTGCTCACAGGAAGGTCAGTTTTGTAGCTTCTGGAAGGAGCTAGACTGTTTTTAGATGTGTGAACATGATTGCACAAGGGTTTGCTAATCATCAATTAGCCTTCTGAGCCAATGAGCAAACACATTGTACCATTAGAACACTGGAGTGATAGTTGCTGGAAATGGGCCTCTATACACCTATGTAGATATTGCACCAAAAACTAGACATTTGCAGTTAGAATAGTCATTTACCACATTAGCAATGTATAGAGTATATTTGTTTAAAGTTAGGACTAGTTTAAAGTTAGCTTCATTTAAAAGTACAGTGCTTTTCCTTCAAAAATAAGGACATTTCAATGTGACCCCAAACTTTTGAACGGTAGTGTACATCGGCGTGCGCCGGTCGGGAAGTAGTTAATACAGAGAGATTTTCATTCTAAGCCTTCTCGTTTTCGCTACAAGCCACAATTATTTTTGGTTTGCGGGCAACTTCTTTTTGCAAACTCGTGGTGTTGCTATGGGCGCCAGGTTCGCTTCGAGCCTGGAGAACTTATTCATGGCCCGCTGGGAAAGGGATGTAATCGATACTGACCCCCCGAGGGAGTTACGCCTTTGGAGAAGGTACATCGATGATGTCCTTCTCTTGTGGGAAGGTGATTTATCCTCTCTTGAGGCTTTCTTTACTAAACATAATTCCAATGACAGAGGAATTTCCCTACAATACGAAGCAATTGAATCTCAGATCCACTTCCTTAACATTAAATTTAGGGATGGACGTTTGACTACCACCACCTTCTTTAAGGAGACCGACCGCAATGCCTTCATTCCGTTAACCAGCTGTCATCATCCAGTATGGCTTAATTTGGTTCCTAAAGGCCAATTCCAACGGATTAGGCGCAATTGCACTTCCAGTTTGGATTATCAACAACAAGCTCTTGTTTTAAAATCTAGATTTCTAGATAAAGGCTACAGAGAGAAGGAGATTGATGAGATTATTAAAAATGTTGGTGACATGGATAGAGACCTTATACTGAATGGTCTCAGTAGGGCCAATCATGTACCAGATAACAAATTTGGTTGTTCCATGATCACCAGGTATTCTAACCAACACTTTTCCGTTAAGAGGATTTTTAATAAACATTGGAGCATGTTAAAAATTGACAAGATACTAGGCCCAGTCATTCCTGATCAACCGGTAGTCATTTTTAGAAGTGCCCTTTCTTTGCGTCATAGTATCGCTCCTAATGTAATAGATCCTCCTAAAACAATTAATTTTTTTCAATCAATGAAGGGTTTTTTTTTCCTTGTAGGAAATGTAGTATCTGTCAATCCAACTCTTTTAAAGGGCGTAAATGTGAATCCTTCTGCTCTACTGTGTTGTACATCTAATCCAGTGCCCATGCTCCAAACAGTACATTGGGCGCACTAAAAGAGCTGTACATGTACGTTTGGATGAGCATGTAGGAAACATCAAACGTGGGTTCACCAAACATAATTTTTCTAGGCATTATGCCAAATACCATGACAAAAAACTTAAAGGGACCCTGTTTTTACCCATTGACAAAATTCATCCTCATTGGAGGGGCACTAATAAGATTAGATCAATTTCTAGGCTTGAAACAAAATAGATTTTTAATATGAGATCATATGTACCATTTGGCTTAAACATTGATTGGGATATAAATTGCTTTATCAACAATGCTTAACAATTTATTATAGTTTTTAATTTTTAACATTGAATGCCAATTTTAATTTTTTAATAATTAAAATTTTTTTTAGTCTTCCATGTTTATGTATATCATACATTTACCTGCGCTATTTACTATATATTACATATTGTAACTATTTACATATGTTAGATTTTGTGCCTTATTAATTATGAAGTTATTTCACTACATATGTTTATCTGAGACTGTACGTGCGATGTCTAGCCTAGCTTCCTACACTTGCTCTTTGCTGTATTTTTATGCCTGTGTAATTTCGTATAATATCTTATACTGCTGCTAGATGGTGTTGGTATACTTATATTTGGTCTTCGTTTTCCTCTATATGCTCTGTTTTGTTTAACCCGCCAGCATTCATAATGATGGTGCCCTTATGTCTCCATCATTAATGCTTGAATTGCCCTCAGTTAAGATGGCGCCGCGGGACTATATAAATTGATGTACGTGATGACACAGTTATAGCAGCCAATCCCTGCGACACTGACATCATCACATTTTCCTCTTCGGAGGTCGATGGTTACAGCAAACAGCGAGTAGAGAAAGTTTGAGGAGACGCCGCTATTTTTGCACACCGCGCATTGAGACGTTTTATCCTGTAAGTGCAATCTATTTAAGCTCATAAATTTTACTTACATATTACACTATGGGAGTCTATTTTGTTTATATTTGAGTGACACGGCTCTAGCAGCTTCAAGCATCTTTACTGGTTTTGGGGAGACCCAATTCCCTGTGCCTGGTGAGACCGCTTACGTGGTCATTTAAGTCGGTGAGGAGACTACATGCTCACCTTGGGTGTATAACTTTCCGGAGGAGGGATCTTTTTTTGGCTTTTGGTCTCTACATCTATATGATTACCTACTGGCTAAAAACCTTCATCACTTGGATATTTGATTTGATTTTAGGACTATTGTTTTAGATCACTCTTTGGAGTTTGCTTTAGGCTTTTTTTCTTAGGTTTTTTTTCACTATATGTATTTTAGAATTTCATTATTTTATATCATGCATTTATGGTGTTAGGTCATTGTTTGTACACTTATGAATATCTTTTAGGGTTTATATTTATGAACCTACTTTATTTGTTATTGTACTGTTTTAAGCACTGCATGCAATACTTTTTGACCTTTATGAAGGTACACCATCAGGCGATTAAATATTTTACCTTGTTTTTCTTTTCTTTTTTTGTCAGTCTCCCAATTTCAAAAATTGGTACTCTGTTTTTAGTTTTTATTTTCTGTCTTTTTTCTCCACTTCTGAATTTTGGATAAAAATCATATTTTTTTTATTTTATTCATTAATTTGGAGATTTAATTTACACCAGCACTGCACCTACACCTTTTTCTATTTATTTGAGTTTTGTATTTGGACTATTTGGTGCTGGCAGCTTTCTTTTGCACTGGATTCATTTCTAGTTTCCTATATCTGTTTCTAGCGCAGCGTTGCCCTTTTGGGTGTTTCTTTACCACTATAGTCAGTAGTGATGGGCGAACGGTTCGGCCCGAGCATAAGTTCGGGCCGAACATTCGTTGTTCGGTCGTTCGGCAAACAGCCAAACAAATGGGTCATTCGACCGTTTGTACGGCCCCCAAAACCAACAACAATGCATTGCGGCGCTAAACAGTGCATTGCAAGCCCTGATTGGCTGAAGCAGTGAAAGCTTCAGCCAATCAGGGCACAGAGCACTGTCAGAGTCATGATTGGACACTGTCATCATGACTTTATTAAATCATGGCTCATTCCTGCCCCACAGTATAAAAGTATTCTTTCAATGGCAGCCATTTTCAGTGTGATTTTGGCGTGGAGAGAGATAGAACAGGGCTCTGTTCAGTGCTATTAATTAGTTGATGTGCTATACTGTGCTATTCTGCTTCAATTGTCAATGTACAATATTTCGGTTTAGGGATAGTGTGAGTGTAGTGAGGAGGACCATCATTCAGCTTTGCATAGTGTGCAGCTAGAGTAGGGACAGCTCAGATAGTTTCACTGTAGTGTAGTGAGACCGTGTCATTCATACATACATTAGTGTAGAGTAGGGACAGCTCAGAAAGTTTCACTGTAGTGTAGTGAGACTGTGTCATTCATACATACATTAGTGTAGAGTAGGGACAGCTTAGATAGTTTTGGTGTAGTGTAGTGAGACCGTGTCAGTAATCTTTACATTTGTGTATAGCTAGAGTAGGGACAGTTCAGATAGCGTCAGTGTAGTGACGGTTGAATACCGTCTATTTGATTGCATTACTGCTAGTTTAACGCCATTTACTTCTGTGTGCATTACTGCCAATTTAACGCCATATAGTTTTGCGTGCGTTACTGCCAGTTTAATGTCATTTACTTCTGTGTACGTTACTGCCAGTTTAACGCCATATGGTTTTGCATGTGTTACTGCCAGTTTAATGCCATTTACTTCTGTGTGCATTACTGCCAGTTTAACGCCATATAGTTTTGCATGTGTTACTGACAGTTTAACGCCATATAGTTTTGCGTGCGTTACTGGCAGTTTAACGCCATATAGATTTGCATGTGTTACTGCCAGTTTAACGCCATATAGTTTTGTGTGCGTTACTGCCAGTTTAACACCATATAGTTTTGCGTGTGTTACTGCCAGTTTAACACCATTTACTTCTGTGTGTGCGTTACTGCCAGTTTAACGCCATATAGTTTTGCATGCGTTACTGCCAGTTTAACGCCATTTACTTCTGTGTGCGTTACTTCCAGTTTAACGCCATATAGTTTTGCGTGCGTTACTGACAGTTTAACACCATATCGTTTTGCGTGCGTTACTGCCAGTTTAACACCATATCGTTTTGCGTGCGTTACTGCTAGTTTAACGCCATATAGTTCTGTGTGCGTTACTGCCAGTTTAACGTCATATAGCTCTGTGTGCGTTACTACCAGTTTAACGCCATGTAGTTTTGCGTGCGTTACTGCCAGTTTACCACCATATAGTTCTGTGTGCGTTACTGCCAGTTTAACTCCATTTACTTCTGTGTGCGTTACTGCCAGTTTAATGCCATATAGTTTTGCGTGCATTACTGCCAGTTTAACACCATATAGTTCTGTGTGCGTTACTGCCAGTTTAACACCTAGAGTTCTGTGCGTCACTGTACGTTTGGCGCATTCAATTGTAGTATATTATAATGTATTCATGGAGTGTGTCTGTGTAGTGTGAGTACTCAAATTAAAGTGCACCAAACACCTCTTTACATTGTTTTCAAAGAGTCCCAAGTGGGTATGTACCTAAGAACAGGGTGACACTGTAGGTACTGTTAAAATGGTGTGCCAACGTCCCTATAATATATAAATGGAGTATAGGAGCTAATAAGTTGGACTTTGGAGGCACACGAGTAGTTAGACTATAAAGGATAAAAATAATTGTATTTTATTAAATTTAAATTACAAAATTGAAGATAAATACTATGACTATTACATTGTCCATATGAGAGTATTGTATATTTGATATATCCTACCCTACATGCTATTTAAACCCTACTTATTATACATGTAATCCGACATTCAAACAGTGAGAAATAGAGAACTTCCCAAATTAAAGTTGCATTTTTATGAATGTAGGAAGGAGAGTTGTGGGTTAAATTGCAGATCTAGGTAGGTTTTCTCTTATTCGCTCGACATGTTGCACGTCTAAGTAACGCTTCTTCAGGAGCTAAGGATAGTTCTGCTGAATACATGTAAAATATATAACAATAAGTACATATACAATGTAGACAAAAACATATTTTAGAATAGAATAGGTAGCAATGGTTTATAGAAGCCAGTATTTCTAATATAAAAGACATGAGGATATAATGTAGTATTTTTTCCATATTAGCATACCTGCATTGGTTTCAGCATATAAAGAAGTACAGGTGTATATAATGGGCTATAATGGTGGCTTACCTAAAGTTCATTTGGGAAAACTGGAGGATATGATGTAGCTCCCCTTGATGGAACAGCATCCGCTGATCATATGGGGAAGCTGTGTGTCCTTAAATAGCGACCCCCACCGGAAGCGCCGACAGCTGTCCATTCTCCTTTATGGGGGTTTTCCCATGTGATCATTATAGTTGGTCGGAACATATTTTATCTCCTATTAAATGTATGGTATCATATTCTAAAATATGTTTTTGTCTACATTGTATATGTACTTATTGTTATATGTTTTACATGTATTCAGCAGAACTATCCTTAGCTCCTGAAGAAGCGTTACTTAGACGCGCAACATGTCGAGTGAATAAGAGAAAACCTACCTAGATCTGCAATTTAACCCACAACTCTCCTTCCTACATTTATAAAAATGCAACTTTAATTTGGGAAGTTCTCTATTTCTCATTGTTTGAATGTCGGATTACATGTATAATAAGTAGGGTTTAAATTGCATGTAGGGTAGGATATATCAAATATACAATACTCTCATATGGACAATGTAATAGTCATAGTATTTATCTTCAATTTTGTAATTTAAATTTAATAAAATAAAATTATTTTTATCCTTCATAGTCTAACTACTCGTGTGCCTCCAAAGTCCAACTTATTAGCTCCTATACCTCTTTACATTGATTAAAGTGCATCTACGTACAGATTACAACTTCTTCTTTACATTTGCTTATAAGTACAGCCCCCCTCTCTCCCAATAATGTCTGGGAGGACAACAAGGAAAGGCAGACGTTCCCTTGGCACTGTAAGGGGGCCAGCAACAAATGTGTCCACAGACAAAGGTGGACGAGGTGTTCAGTGCTCAGGCAGGGCATCATTTCCTCTGTTTAGTGAGTTTGCCCATGCTATCCAGCCACAGCATGCAGAGGAGGTGGTGGACTGGCTTACTAAACCTTCCTCAACCTCCTCATCCTCTGTCATGCAAGCAGAGACAAGTGTGCAGTCCCCTGCAGTTGCCAGAGTGGATAAACCTGCCTCCTTGTCCACATCTATTCCTGCCATAGCCCCAACATCAGCCATTGAGGAATCAGCTGAGTTATTTGACCACAGCGTCAGCCACTTACTCCTTGATGATGCCCAGCCATTACTGGATTCAGATGTTGGTTCTGAGGTTGAGGATGACAGGAGCATGAGCCTAGAGAGAGGGAGGAACCTTTCATCAGCCTCCACTGACAGGGATGATGGTATAGCACAAGGTGTCCCAGGTCCTAGCAGCACATCTGCCAGCAGCACACAACGAGCTGTAGACTGTAGCCGGCAAATTTCTCTGCCCCATCTGCTGCAGCAGAAAAAAAAATACAGTCCCTGCCATCCACATGCCCAGTGTCTGAATGGAAGCCTGTCAAAGATGTTGGCTCTCCAACTTCTGCCTTTCAGTCTGGTTGATTCTGCCCCCTTCCGTGAATTTCGAACAATGTGCTGTACCACAATGGCAGGTTCCCAGTCGCTACTACTTTTCACGTAAGGCCATTCCATCTCTCTAGCATCACGTAGGAGGGAATGTTCTGGCATCGTTGGGGAAGTCAGTCAGCTGTAAAATCCACCTTACTGCTGACACGTGGTCCAGCAAGCATGGGCAGGGACGATATATTTCGTTCACAGCACACTGGGTAACGCTGCTTGCAACTCGAAAGGATGCAGGACAGGGCTCGGTGCTGCAGCTTGTTGTGTCCCCACGTCGCCATACAGCTGGTGGTGATGATGCCAGACCTGTGAGCTCTACCCCCTCCTCCGCCACCTCCATGCCCTCCTCTGCAGAATTGTCCTTTGAATATCAGGTACCCCCTAAGTGTTCAAAGGGCTATTCCCAGAGTCAGGCTAAAAGGTGCCATGCAGTGCTTCAGCTGGCATGTTTAGGGGACAGGAACCACACTGGAGCAGAGATTCTTGCAGCTCTGCAGGGACAGGCCCAGAGGTGGTTCACACCACGCCAGCTGGAGCCAGGAATGGTGGTGTCCGATAATGGCTCAAACCTCCTGTCCGCCCTTAGACTGGGAAAGTTGACACATGTGCCATGCCTGGCACATGTCCTCAATTTGGTGGTGCAGTGTTTCCTAAGTACGTACCCAGGGTTGCAAGATGTACTAAAGCAGGCCAGAAGAGTCTGTAGCCATTTCAGGTGGTCATACACAGCCAGTGCTCGGTTGGCTGAAATTCAGCGGGAATTCCACCTGCCTGTAAACCTCCTGATTTGTGACATGCCCACCAGGTGGAACTCAACTTTGGGAATGCTGCAGCGGCTATACATGCAGCAGAGGGCTGTCAACCAGTACCTGTGTCAGTATGGCATGACGACAGGCTCAGGCCGCCACAGCTTTTTTTCCCCACGCCAATGGCTGATCATTAAGGATGCATGCACTGTATTGTCACCATTTGAGGAGGCCACACGGATGGTAAACAGTGACAGTGCATGCATCAGTGACACAATCCCTGTTGTGTTCCTGCTGGAGCAGACTCTGCATGGTATTATGGACAGGGCACTGGAGGCAGAGTAGCAGGTGGAAGAGGAGGACTTCCTTTCCTCTCAAGGCCCAATTTATCCAGACACCATCATTCCTATGTCACAGAACACACAGGAGGAGAAAGGGGAGGAGGATGAGGAGGAGGATTCTGGCACTTTCATTGGCTTCGAAAGAAGAGGAAGACATGCATTCTGAGTGACCCCAGACGGGTTGACTCCGAAGTTAGTCCATAGTTCCAGTCCCCCAATGCCTGTACCCACACAGTACCCTTAACAAATTGTTCCAAACAGAGCATTACTCACCCAGCCAACCTCTGCCTCTCTCATAGAACATACCCGCTGCTGGGGGGAAGTGCGGACTGGTCCTTCCCCCTGGAGTCCCTTTAGCCACAGGAGAGAAGACAGGGTGGCTAGGCTCAGTCCATCATGCTGTTGGGCATCTGGGCCGACTGCCCAGCATCCCTGGGGCAACCAGGTGGAGACTGAAGTCCCATCCACCTTTACAGGAAATAAGTCCTCTGTTAGTTGAGGGCAGAGACCAGCAGCACTCTGCCCTGTTGCCAGCCCTTCTGCTGTAAACCCCACACCATCGGCTAACTGTTGGGGAGGGAGACCGACTGCCCCGGCTCCCTGGAACTCTGTAGTTGTTGTCGGTGCTGGGCAGAGGTTGGTAGCACTCTGCCTGGTTGCCAGTACTTCTGCTGGGTTTATGCTAGTGGAGACCGCAGGCCCATCCATCAACACCAGATCAAGCTGCAGTTGTGAGGTGCCAATTGCAATCTCTCCTTGGGTCCTGATCTGCTGCTCGGGAGTGACCTCCACCTCCTAACCCTGGGCCTCCAGAACTGCTGCAGGTGTGGGGCAGAGGTCTTGGACCCTCTGTCCGGTTGCCAGCGCTTCAGCTGGGTTGGTGTCATCATTCTGGGGTGCCATCTGCTGTTGGAACTCCCTTCCACTGGTATTGTCTCCCAGGTGCACAAACTCTTGTTGGGGAGGGGAAATGGCTGCTTCTTCTCCCTGCATCTCTAAAATCCACTGGGAAAGAGGAACCATCACCTTCTCACCTCAGGCCTCCGAAACTGCCACTAGTGTGAAGCAGGGGTCTGCAGTACTCTGTCCTGCTGCCAGTACTTGAGCAGGTGATGCATAATCTATAACATCCTCTGAAGAACAGTCCATTAAGTCCAAAAATTCTGTAATCTATGGCTGGAGAGATGAGTTGACTGCTCCATCTCCTGTATCCTCATCTGGCTACTGAACAGACGCATTACTCCATCCAAGATTGTCCCATACAGAAACAGGATCGTCAAGGTCAGTCAGCACTTGCTGCATCTGCCATAAGACCTCTGAGTTCATAGCTGCAGGTGCAGGTGGGCAAAGCACAATGTAATGCCCCGTACACACGGTCGGACATTGATTGGACATTCCGACAACAAAATCCTAGGATTTTTTCCGACGGATGTTGGCTCAAACTTGTCTTGCATACACACGGTCACACAAAGTTGTTGGAAAATCCGATCATTCTGAATGCGGTGATGTAAAACACGTACATCGGGACTATAAACGGGGCAGTAGCCAATAGCTTTTATCTCTTTATTTATTCTGAGCATGCGTGGCACTTTGTGCGTCGGATTTGTGTACACACGATCGGAAATTCCGACAACGGATTTTTTTGTCAGAAAATTTTATAGCCTGCTCTCAAACTTTGTGTGTCGGAAAATCCGATGGAAAATGTGTGATGGAGCCTACACACAGTCGGAATTTCCGACAACAAGGTGCTATCACACATTTTCCGTCGGAAAATCCGACCATGTGTACAGGGCATTACTCTGCCACCTTGCCGACTCTTTAGCCAGGATTTCAGAGTTGTCGGCTAGTACTTCTGGATAGTCCCAGGCGAAGGGAGCCCAGCTCTGGCACTGAGCAGAGTCTAGCAGCTGTCTGTAGGCGATCTCCAGCTCCCATTCCTGCATGGCCAGAAACTCTATATCTTCCAGTGCCCAGTGCATTTCCGAGACGTTCAGTAGCCCTTCTCTGAAATCCATGATTTCGTCCAACCACCACCCCAAATCACTCCCAAAGTTAGGGTCCCCTGTCAGCTTCACATACAACAGCCCCAGGCCGCTGTAGCCAAAGCCTTCCATTGGGCTGTCATCCGCTATCCAAGGGCATGCTTGGGATACATGCCACCGAAGGGCTCTGTAGCTCTCATCCAGCGGCATCTCTGCCCAGACCAGTCCGGCTTAATTCAGCTGTCTGCTCCTTGTGCGGTTTTTCTCCCAAAAACAGCACCCACAATCCATACTGCGACCAGTACCTTTACTGGATGGAGGGGAGAACTTTGCCCTGGTGACGTTGCTCACAGGCTAGCGCTTCCTTCCAGAGTTTGCAGCGGATAGAATCAAACCATCCCAGCAGGACCTGCTCTGACACTGGTCCTCTGTGCTGTATCTGCATCTCTCGCAACCTCCTTCTGAATTCCTCTTCCATGGCGGATTATTCGTCTTCCATGGCGGCTCCTCTTCTGATATCCGGAGCTTGGGTTCAGGTGGAGGTTTGGATGTTCCAGACTGCAGGAAGTGTCCCAATGCTTGCCACCAATGTAACGAAACGCCCCACACTCCACTTGAGTGCTTTTGTCATATACCACTTCCTCCCAGTCTGAATATAGATATCAGATATTCCAACTGCTATCAACAACAAACAAGACGATACTCGTTTGATTGCTGAACATGGACTGTTTATTGGAACCCAAATACAAGTCTTATATACAGTTGAGGAGGAGGTTCCTACCTCCTGCTCATATTACTCTAACAATACAACTGTAACCAGAAACAGAATTAACATGAGGTAATTAACTAATCCCTTAAAGCAGCCGATGTGACTCCGTGCCCTCCTGGGCATTGTTATGATAAATCAGAATATCACTACAGTTCAGACTTGTTGTCACCGAGCTTCACATAGTAGATTATACATTATCATAAGTATAAACACAGGACACCTTCACACAATAGCAGGAGCTCCAGCAGGAGTCGGCCTGTCTCCTACATTGTACAGAGGCCAATGTGATCAGCTCTCTCAACTAACATGTTGAGTTCAGAATCAAACAAACCAAGAACAGTTTTTACAAATACCCTGGGAGATATTGTGGGTAAATATTACTGTCCCATTTTAAGTAATCCAAGATACATTTTCTCAGTCACCCTGTGCCAGGGTGGCACAGGGTAACATAGACATAAGAGGTGCATGGAGAGCTGAAACAAGGGTTTCCCAACCTTTCCAAGGGATTCTGGGTTCCACGGACCCTCCCGTCACAGGTACTCTTTGCAAAGTGAAACCTTACCTCATTTACTCTTGAGCAACTGCACATGAAGAGGGCAACTGCGAAGTGCACAGTCTATTTGCCTTTAGTAAATTAACCCCATAGTGTCTAATGCATGGTCTGGCAATCTTCTGATTAGCTTCTTCTATACTCATCTCTTAAAATGTATAAAACTACCTTTAGACTAGAGGTGTCAAAAGTCAGTCCTGCCAAAAGTGATATTTTAGTTACATAGGGAGCCTAGGATTCTTAGGGGTTGATTTACTAAAGGCAAATAGGCTGTGCATTTTGCAAAGTACAATTGCACTCTGCAAGTGCAGTTGGTCAAGAGCTTAGTAAATGAGCAAAAGCTTTGTTGACTTCCAATGCAAAGTGTACCCAATCATGTGCAAGCAAATTTTTTTTTTTTTTTCTTGCATGTGATTGGGTACACTTTGCAAAGTGAATCTTTACCTCATTTACTAAGCTCTAGAGCAACTGCACTTGCAGAGTGCAATTGCACTTTGCAAAGTGCACAGCCTATTTGCCTTTAGTACAGGGATATGCAATTAGCGGACCTCCAGCTGTTGCAGAACTACAAGTCCCATGAGGCATTGCAAGACTCTGACAGCCACAAGCATGACACCCAGAGGCAGAGGCATGATGGGACTTGTAGTTTTGTAACAGCTGGAGGTCCGCTAATTGCACATCCCTGCTTTAGTACATCAACCCCTATCTGTGGCAACCATTTCTGGAAGCCCTTAGCTTACAAATTACAATTAATCTAATTATTTGATGACTTGGACAGTCGACTGTACTGTTTTATTGTGTTATTATTGGTAGAGGGAAGATTTTACAAAAGTCTATGCTTTATTCTTATTTTAAAATCATGCATCTTCCCATAAACCTTTAGAAGGGCGGTGATGTTACAAACCGCTCAGCGTCTGCTACACATTTCTGTCAATCCCTCCATTGGCTTCCACTCACCCGTTTACATAACCGGGTGACTCCGCCCCCCTTTGACTACACGGGGAATGCCATAGGGAAGTCCCTGTGCATCAGAGGAGGGCGGGGTCACCGGGTGGCCCCGCCCTCCATTATATAAGAAGTGTCAGAAGAACCGAAGCGTCACACGGCTGAACACTCCCACTGAGACGGATCGTGCTGACGGAGCGGAGAAGATGCCGGAGGAAGATGCGGGATGAGAAGAGCGGAGGAAGAAGAAGATGGAGAAGAAGAAGATGGAGGAAGAAGAACACCGAAGGAAGAACAGAAGAAAGAAGATGGAAGAAGAAGAGATTAATGAAGGACTTATCAAAAACCGTCTCTTGTGTTTTTTAACCTTTTTGACACTTTTTTTTTAAATGGTATGGGCTACCCCATTACCAATTCACACAGGGGGGGGCGGGATCTGGGGGTCCCCTTGTTAAAGGGGGCTTCCAGATTCCGATAAGTCCCCCGCCCGCAGACCCCCACAACCAACGGGCAAGGGTTGTGGGGATGAGGCCCTTCTCCCCATCAACATGGGGACAAGGTGCTTTGGGGGGCTACCCCAAAGCACCCTCCCAATGTTGAGGGCATGTGGCCTGGTATGGCTCAGGAGGGGGGGGCGCTCTCTCGTCCCCCCCTCTTTTCTGCCAGGTTGTGTACTCGGAAAAGGGTCTAGTATGGATTTTGAGGGGGACCCCCACGCCATTTTTTTTTAAATGTTGGCGCGGGGTTCTCTAATATCCATACCAGACCTGAAGGGCCTGCTATGGAATTTATGGGGACCCCCACACATTTTTTTTAAAAATTTTGGTTCGGGGTTCCCCTGTGGGGAAATTCCATGCCGTTTTTATCAATGAACTTTTATGTGTATTGTCGGACCGACAATTCATTATAGCCGCGAGTAGTTTTAAATTACTTTTTTTCCTTTAGAAATTACATTTTGCTGTCAGACTGTTCTAAATACGGGAAACATGTGCCCCTTTACAGGCATACTATAGACAAACCCCAGGTACGAAATTTAAAGGAATATTACACTTTTATTGTTTCACTTTAAGCATTATTAAAATCACTGCTGCCGTTTTTAAAACTTTTTTTTTGCACTGATACATGTCCCCTGGTGCAGGACCCAGGTCCCCAAACACTTTTTATGACAATAACTTGCATATTAACCCTTAAAATTATCACTTTTGATTTCTCCCATAGACAATTCACTATAGCCGACACCGCTATTACTTCATGACTTTTTTTTCCCTTTAGAAATGTCATTTTGCTGTCAGACTATTCTAAACACAGGAAAAAAGCGCCACTTTACAGGCATATTATAGACACCCCCCCCCCCCCGGTACGAAATATAAAGCAATATTTCACTTTTATTGTTTCACTTTAAGCTTAATTAAAATCACTGCTCCTGAAAAACACGTCAGTTTTTAAAACTTTTTTTTGCACTGATACATGTCCCCTGGGCAGGATACAGGTCCCCAAATACTTATTATGACAATAACTTGCATATAAGCCTTTAAAATGAGCACTTTTGATTATTGATGTTCGTGTCCCATAGACTTTAATGGTGTTTGCGTGTTCGAAATAATTTTTTGCCTGTTCGCATGTTCTGGATGCGGACCGAACCGGGGGGTGTTCAGCTCATCCCTACTAACAACTGTACTTTTATTTTCTTCATCAGCTCATCCCCCACAGTTATTACTTTTTGTATCACTTGACCCTCCCTCTTGCATTGTAAGCTCTAACAAGCAGGGCCCTTTGATTCCTCCTGTATTGAATTTTATTGTAACTGTACGGTCTGCCCTCAGATTGTAAAGCGATGCGCAAACTGTTGGCGCTATATAATGCTCATATAATAATATTAATAATGTTAACAATTCCAGTTTTGACACGGTTTCTTTCCTTCACGAAAAATATCCCCTCTATACCAGCACATACAGTACAAGGAAGTGAAGCTCCAGACATTTTTAATTCTAAATCCCACATCTTATTTTTCATATTTAAAATGGTGGGTAGTGTCCTTAAGATAGCTGTGCACTACCCATAATTCATAAACCTTAAACAATGCAGACATCAATTTTTTGTACAACATGAATAGGGATAAGCCTAACACCCGCCCAGTTCGGTTTGCAGCAGAACATGCGAACAGGCAAAAAATTTGTTCGAAAAAGAGAACACTGTTAAAGTCTATGTGACACAAACATGAAAAATCAAAAGTGCTCATTTTAACCAGTTGCCGACCGCCGCACGCCGATGTACGTTGACACAATGGCTCGGGCAGGCATAAGGGCTTACCTGTACGTCCCTGCCTGCCCGTGGGCGGGGGGGTCCCCCCCACAGTGCCTGCGGCCGTCGGATTCTAGTCAGGAGCGATCAGGGGTGAGGGGTAGGCCACTCATTCGTGGCCACCCCCTCGCGATCGCTCCTGGCGAATGAAATGCTTCCTCGGCTTCTGTAATGTAAACAGAAGCGGAGGAAGTGATGTCATCTCTCCTCGAGCCGGTCTTTTCGTTCCAGCGCTGAGGAGAGAGGACATCAATGTAAGTTTGCACCAACACTACACTTCCAGTAGAACACGCAAGCACACTTTTCACCCCCCATCACCCCCCAGTCCCCCCCCCCCAATCACCCCCCTGTACCCCCTATCACAGTGACACCAATAGCAGTTTTTTTTTCTGATTATTGCATTGGTGTCAGTTTGTGACAGTTATAAGTGGTAGGGCAGTTAGTGATAGGCCCCTTAAGATCTAGGGTACTCCCCTAACCCCCCCTAATAGAGTTTTAACCCTGTGATCACCCCCCGTCGCCAGTGTCACTAAGCAATCGTTTTTATGATCGCTGTATTAGTGTCACAGGTGACGCTAGTTAGGGAGGTAAGTATATAGGTTCGCTGTCAGCGTTTTATAGCGTCAGGGACCCCTATATACTACCTAATAAAAGTTTTAACCCCGATTGCCCCCTAGTTAATCCTTTCACCAGTGATCACCATATAAGTGTAATGGGTGACGCTGGTTAGTTAGTTTATTATAGTTTCAGGGCACCCGCCGTTTATTACCTAATAACGGTTTAACCCCCTAATCGCCCGGCGGTGATATAAGTTAAGTTTTAGGGTCAGATAGGGTCTGCGTCACCCCAGGCAGCGCCGGGTTAGTTCCAGTACCGCTAACACCCACGCATGCAGCATAAACCTCCCTTAGTGGTATAGTATCTGAACGGATCAATATCTGATCCGATCAGATCTATACTAGCGTCCCCAGCAGTTTAGGGTCCCCAAAAACGCAGTGTTAGCGGGATCAGCCCAGATACCTGCTAGCACCTGCGTTTTGCCCCTCGGCCCAGCCCTGCCCAGCCCACCCAAGTGCAGTATCGATCGATCACTGTCACTTACAAAACACTAAACACATAACTGCAGCATTCGCAGAGTCAGGCCTGATCCCTGCGATCGCTAACAGTTTTTTGGTAGCGATTTGATACAGTCGCTAACAGTCAGGAGCTTTTTTACCTGTGAGTCTCACTAGTGTACCACTAAATTTAGAGCCCAAAATGGCAAATCGAAGGTACACTAGTGAAGAGGCCTACACGTTTCTGAGCATGACAGATAGTGAAGAGGAAGTCACTCATCTGTCAGATTCAGGCTCAGAATACAAACCTGTAGACAGCAGCGGCTCCATGACAGATAGCTCTGACGACGGAGTTGTGGTCCCTGCCAAGGTCAGGCGTACCAGACCCCGAACTTCTTCTGCTGTTGAGGTGCAAGAACCGCAGGGCTCTCCTATGGAGCAGAGAAGTACTAGCGCCGCTATTACTTCTGGTGAACTGGCAAGCATCAGGGGCCTAGTACACCCTGGTCATACATCCAGCACTGCAGTAACACTTGGTGACGTGGCGAGTCCCATAAGTGCAGTTCAAGCTGGCGAGGTGGCAAGCACAAGTAGTTTCCCGCTGCCACCAAGAAGACTAACACAGGCCCGTCGTGCCCATAGTGCCCTTCCTGCTGCATTCGCCAATCCGAATTGGGAACCCACCACTTCTGCAGCACCCGTACTTCCCGCATTCACTGGCCAACCCAGAATTCATGTGGAAACAGTTGATTTTACGCCACTTGATTTTTTATTCGCTGTTTTTCACAGAAGATCTCTATAGATCTATTGTGGACCAAAGCAATTTGTACGCTGGTCAACACATCGCCACTATTCCCCAGTCCTCCCTTGCCAGAGATTGGAAACCAATTATGGTTTCCGAATTTAAGATCTTTCTGGGCCTTTCCCTCCTCATGGGCATAACCAAAAAGAGTGAGTTGCGGTCATATTGGTCCACTGACCCAATTCACCATATGCCCGTGTTCTCTGCTTCCATGGCCAGGGCACGATACAAGCAGATTTTGCGGTTCATGCACTTCAACAACAATGAACTCTGTCGTCCTCGTGGAGACCCTGGATACGATCGGCTCTACAAAATTCGGCCCCTCGTAAACTACTTCAACCAACGTTTTGCAGACTTGTTTACTCCCCATCAAGTTGTCTGCGTTGATGAGTCCCTGATTAAGTTTTCTGGCCGCTTGTCATTCAAACAGTACCTTCCCAGCAAGCGTGCCAGATACGGGGTCAAGATGTATAAGCTCTGTGACAGGGCCACAGGCTACACATGTAGTTTTATGGTTTACGAAGGAAAAGATAGTCACGTAGAGCCCCCCTTGTTTTTCCCCTTCCCCTCGGTTTCCCTTTCCCCTCTTTCTTCTTAGTCCCTCCCCCCTCCTTTTGTTTATTTCCCTTATCCTTCTTTTCCCCTTTTTTTCCCCCTTTTTTTCCTTTTTTCCCTTTTTTTTCTCTTCCTTTTCTTTTTTCCTTTTTTCTCCTTTTTTCTCCTTTTCCCCTTTCTTTTCCCCTTTTCTTTCCCCCCATTTTTCTTCTTTTCTTTTTCTTTTTCCCCTTTTCTTTCCTTTTTTTTCCCCTTTTTTGCCTTTTTTCTTTTTTTATTTTTTTCCTTTTTAACCTTTTTTCTTTTTTCCTTTTTTCTTTTTTTCCTTTTTTTCCTTTTTTTCCCTTTTTTTTCCTTTTTTTCCTTTTTTTCCTTTTTTTTTCCTTTTTTTCTCTCTTCTTTTTTCTATTTTCTTTTTGCTTTTTTCCTTCTTTCCCTCTTTCCTTTTTTCTTCCCTTTCTCCTTTTCTTTTCCTTTCCTTTATTGTAAATATTGTTCCGTGCCCTACGCACTGTTACTTGTCTTATATTCCCTTGCACTCTGTGCTTTATTCACTATATTCTATCTATTTGATTTTATTTGTTTTTCTTCCTCTCTTTTCTCCCCCCCTTTTTCTCCCCCCCTTTTTCTTCCCCCCTTTTTTTCCCCTTTTTCTTTCCTTCCCCCCCTTGTATGTTTTTTTCCATCTTTCACCCTGACATGTCGCTCTCATACACTTTATTCCGTTCTATTTTACATTTCATTCCTTTGTTCTTGTCACGGCATCTCTTTCCTTTACTCTTCACCCACACACTTTTTCTTTCAGCACCTATACTTGCTCTTCCCCGCTTTATCGCTTTTCCTTTCCCCTCTCTCCTCTCCCCGTTCGCTCCCTCCTCCCCTTGGTTACCATACGTGGCGTCGGCCGCACGTCACGGGTTACCGTGACGACGGCGGCCCCGCTGCCAGGCGTCCTTCGTATTCAGTGGTTGCCAGCGAGCCGGGCGCATGCGCTACACACGCGGCGCCATGCTATTGGCTCCCTGGACCTCCAGCTGACTGACAGTCGCTGGGTCCTAGGTAACAGTGTACCCCGAGCGGGCGGAATCGGCAACCATTGCCGATCGCACACGATTCATGATAGTTACTGACGCCACTTGGTATTATATCATTGTAGGCTTGCCAGTATGGTTATGATTATGCAGTATCTATACAAACTAGGATTTTCAAATGATCCAGGCGGGATTCTGACGTCAGATTGACGTCAATGGGAGGGGGAGGGGACTATTTCTCTCACTCTGCACTTGTTGTTCTCATTATTGGTGACCATTGGTGACCAATATGTTGTATTTCACTGTGCACCCCATCACTTGCCTGACGAAGGGGTCCTGCGCGGCCCCGAAACGTTGCACACCCCTTGTGATGTGACCCTTTTCGATTAAAAAACCTTTCTTGGACAACCTTGTTTGCTGATCCATGGTGTGCTGGCGAAGATGTGCTTCTGTTTGATGCTTCCAGAACCCAACTGGTAATCGTTACAGCACCCGTTAATGCTCTATGCCGTTTATCTGGGAACGTGTGCGACTGGAATATTGAATTGACGTAGAGCCGACAAACTGCCCAGACTACATAGGAAGCGCTGGCAAGATTGTGTGGGACTCTGTGTCACCCTTATTCGGAAAGGGGTACCACTTATATGTGGACAATTATTACACCAGCGTGCCACTTTTTAGTCACCTTTTTGATCATCAGATTGGAGCATGTGGCACCGTGCGACCTAATCGCCGGGGCTTTCCCCAGCGGCTTGTAGATTCCCCTCTTAGGCTGGGGGAGAGAGCCTGCTTGAAGTGTAATAATTTGCTCACTATGAAGTGGAGGGATTATAAGAATGTTTTCGTTCTTACTTCCCTTCATGCAGACACGACGGTCCAAATTACTACGGCGACTGGTGTTGTGGAAAAACCCCTCTGTGTCCACGAATATAACCTCAATATGGTAGGGGTGGACCTCAAGACCAGTTGTTGGCGCCGTACCTAGTTGCCCGTAAGGCCAGACGGTGGTATAAAAAAGTGTCTGTATATTTATTTCAATTGGCTTTGCTGAACGCTCATGTGCTATACAGAGTTTCAGGACGGACTGGATCCTTCCTTAAATTCCAGGGAGAGATCGTCAGAGCCCTTCTGTTTCCAGACGGTGCTCCACCTCACCTTCCCAATCCAAATGCAGTAAGCCGACTGCATGAGAGGCATTTTCCTTATGTCCTCCCGCGTACTCCTACCCAACGAGCCCCTCAAAGAAGATGTTGTGTCTGCAGAAAGCGCAGATATAGGCGTGACACCCGCTATTATTGTCCCTCCTGTCCTGACAATCCTGGTCTTTGCATTGGTGAATGATTTGAATGCTACCATACACTAGTTGAGTATTAGTGTAGGATACAGCACTGCACAGACTAGGACACACTTTCACAGGGTCTCCCAAGATGCCATCGCATTTTGAGAGACCCAAACCTGGTATCAGTTACAAAAGTTAAAGTTACAAAAAAAAGTGTAAAAAAAAAAAAACACAAAAAAATATAAAATAAAAAAAACAAAAATAGTTGTCGTTTTATTGTTCTCTCTCTCTCTCTATTCTCTCTCTATTGTTCTGCTCTTGTTTACTGTAGTCTATTCTGCAATGTTTTATTGTTATTATGTTTTATCATGTTTGCTTTTCAGATATGCAATTTTTTTATACTGTTTACTGTGTTATATTGTTAACCATTTTTTTTGTTTTCAGGTACGCAATTAAGTTGCAGCGCGGATTTATTTATCTTGACAGCAACAGCATTTGCTCCCACAATACATAAAGCTGTGACTCCAGCGCTATCGGAGGTGATTTTACCACCACAGTTACATATGTGCCGAAGCATGGGGGCAGCAGGGGCGGAGGAGCGATTTGCTCCTACCTTTTGCGGAAGGATGCCCCCATGCTTCGGCATATATATATTTTAGGCACAGGTTGCGTTAAAATATGTTTTATTTTTTACAAATTTTTTTGTATTTGCTTTGCAGGTATGGTAAGTCTTACTGTTATACTGTAATGTTATTTTGTTTTATTGTTAACCATCATTTGCTTAGCAGGTACGCCATTCAGTTGCAGCGCGGATTTATTTATCTTGACAGCAACAGCGTTTGCTCCCACGATACATAAAGCCGTGACTCCAGCGCTGTTGGAGGTGATTTCACCACCACAGTTAAAAAAAAGAGCATATATGCTGAAGCGTGGGGGGCAGCAGGAGCGGAAGAGTGATTTGCTCATAACTTTTGGGGCATATGCCCCCATGCTTTGGCATATATAAATGGTGTATGTATGCCCATCATTAGAAGTGGGTGGATGAAGGGAGGTATTCTAAAGGTGGGCATACCCACCGATTAATCTCTTATTTTCGTTCAGCCCACAGGCTGCATGAAAAAAAAGATTACAATATATGCCCAACAAGGACCAGCAACGTACTGGTATGTTGCTGAACTTTGAGTGGTTATACCAGAATGATGCCTGCAGGTTTAGGTATCATCTTGGTATCATTCTTTTCAGCCTGCGGTCGGCTTTCATGTAAAAGCAATCCTAGCGGCTAATTAGCCTCTAGACTGCTTTTACAAGCAGTGGGAGGGAATGCCCCCCACCGTTTTTCTCTGGCTCTCCTGCCCCAACAGGGAACCCGAGAATGCAGCCGGTGATTCGGCCAGCTGACCATAGAGCTGATCAGAGACCAAAATGGCTCAAATCATCTCTATGGCCTACGAATCCGGAAGCTACGAGCATTTCATGACATAGATTTTGCCGGATGTAAACAGCGCCATTGGGAAATTGGGAAAGCATTTTATCACACCGATCTTGGTGTGGTCAGATGCTCTGAGGGCAGAGGAGAGTTTTAGGTTCTAATAGACCCCAATTTTTTCAAACAAGAGTACCTGTCACTACCTATTGCTATCATGGGGATATTTACATTCCCTGAGATAACAATAAAAATGATAAAAAAAAAAATGAAAGGAACAGTTTAAAAATAAGATAAAAAAGCAAAAAAAATAATAAAGAAAAAAAAAAAAAAAGCACCCCTGTTCCCCCCTGCTCTCTCGCAAAGGCGAATGCAAGCGTCGGTCTGGCGTCAAATGTAAACAGCAATTGCACCATGCATGTGAGGTATCACCGCGAAGGTCAGATCGAGGGAAGTAATTTTAGCAGTAGACCTCCTCTGTAAATCTAAAGTGGTAACCTGTAAAGGCTTTTAAAAGCTTTTAAAAATGTATGTAGTTTGTCGCCACTGCACGTTTGTGAGCAATTTTAAAGCATGTCGTGTTTGGTAATCATGTACTTGGCCTAAGATCATCTTTTTTATGTCATCAAACATTTGGGCAATATAGTGTGTTTTAGTGTATTAAAATTAAAAAAAGTGTGTTTTTTCCCAAAAAAATGCGTTTGAAAAATCGCTGCGCAAATACTGTGTGAAAAAAAAAATGAAACACCCACATTTTAATCTGTAGGGCCTTTGCTTTAAAAAAATATATAATGTTTGGGGGTTCAAATTCAAATTTTCTTGCAAAAAAAAAATTTTTTTTTTTTCATGTAAACAAAAAGTGTCAGAAAGGGCTTTGTCTTCAAGTGGTTAGAAGAGTGGGTGATGTGTGACATAAGCTTCTAAATGTTGTGCATAAAATGCCTGGACAGTTCAACCCCCCCCCCCCCAAATGACCTCATTTTAGAAAGTAGACACCCCAAGCTATTTCCTGAGAGGCATGTCGAGTCCATGAAATATTTTATATTGTGACACAAGTTGCGGGAAAAAGACACATTTTCTATTTTTTTTGCACAAAGTTGTCACTAAATGATATATTGCTCAAACATGCCATGGGAATATGTGAAATTACACCCCAAAATACATTCTGTTGCTTCTCCTGAGTACGGGGATACCACATGTGTGAGACTTTTTGGGAGCCTAGCCGCGTACGGGACCCCGAAAACCAAGCACTGCCTTCAGGCTTTCTAAGGGCGTAAATTTTTGATTTCACTCTTCACTGCCTATCACAGTTTCGGAGGCCATGGAATGCCCAGGTGGCACAACCCCCCCCCCCCAAATGACCCCATTTTGGAAAGTAGACACCCCAAGCTATTTGCTGAGAGGTATAGTGAGTATTTTGCAGACCTCACTTTTTGTCACAAAGTTTTGAAAATTAAAAAAAAGAAAAAAAAAATGTTCTTGTCTTTCTTCATTTTCAAAAACAAATGAGAGCTGCAAAATACTCACCATGCCTCTCAGAAAATAGCTTGGGGTGTCTACTTTCAAAAATGGGGTCATTTGGGGGGGGTTGTGCCACCTGGGCATTCCATGGCCTCCAAAACTGTGATAGGCAGTGAAGAGTGAAATCAAAAATTTATGCCCCTAGAAAGCCTGAAGGCGGTGATTGGTTTTCGGGGCCCCGTATGCAGCTAGGCTCCCAAAAAGTCCCACACATGTGGTATCCCCGTACTCAGGAGAAGCAGCACAATGTATTTTGGGGTGTAATTCCACATATGCCCATGGCATGTTTGAGCAATATATCATTTAGTGACAACTTTGTGCAAAAAAAAAAATTGTCACTTTCCCGCAACTTGTGGCAAAATATAAAATATTCCATTGACTCAACATGCCTCTCAGCAAATAGCTTGGGGCATCTACTTTCCAAAATGGGGTCATTTGGGGGGGGTTTGTGCCATCTTGACATTTTATGGCCTTCAAAACTGTGATAGGTAGTGAGGAGTGAAATCAAAAATTTACGCCCTTAGAAATCCTGAAGGCGGAGCTTGGTTTCGGGGCCCCGTAATCGGCTAGGCTCCTAAAAAGTCCCACACATGTGGTATCCCCGTACTCAGGAGAAGCAGCAAAATGTATTTTGGGGTGTAATTCCACATATGCCCATGGCATGTTTGAGCAATATATCATTTAGTGACAACTTTGTTCAAAAAAAAAAATAAGTTTGTAATATTCCCGCAACTTTTGTCAAAATATAAAATATTCCATGGACTCAACATGCCTCTCAGCAAATAGCTTGGGGCATCTACTTTCCAAAATTGGGTCATTTGGGGGGGTTTGTGCCATCTTGACATTTTATGGCCTTCAAAACTGTGATAGGTAGTGAGGAGTGAAATAAAAAATTTACGCCCTTAGAAATCCTGAAGGCGGTGCTTGGTTTTCAGGGCCCCGTGCGTGGCTAGGCTCCCAAAAAGTCCCACATATGTGGTATCCCCATACTCAGGAGAAGCAGTTAAATGTATTTTGGGGCACAATTTCACATATAACCATGGCATGTTTGAGCAATTTATCATTTAGTGACAACTTTTAGTAAAATTATTATTATTTTTTTTTTATCATTATTAAATCACTTGGGACAAAAAATTGTAATATTTTATGGGCTCAACATGCCTCTCAGCAATTTCCTTGGGGTGTCTACTTTCCAAAATGGGGTCATTTGGGGGGGGGGGTTACTGCCCTGCCATTTTACTAAACTAAACTAAAAGCTTTGTAAATTCCAGAAAATGTACCCTAGTTTGTAGACGCTATAACTTTTGCGCAAACCAATAAATATACGCTTATTGATGTGGCTGAATACATTTTGGCCTAAATGTATGACTAAAATTGAGTTTATTGGATTTTTTATAATAAAAAGTAGAAAATATCATTTTTTTTTTTAAATTTTCGGCCTTTTTCTGTTTATAGCTCAAAAAATAAAAACTGCAGAGGTGATCAAATACCATCAAAAGAAAGCTCTATTTGTGGGAAGAAAAGGACGCAAATTTCATTTGGGTACAGCATTGCATGACCGCGCAATTAGCAGTTAAAACGACGCAGTGCCAAATTGTAAAAAGTGCTCTGGTCAGGAAGGGGGTAAATCCTTCCAGGGCTGTAGTGGTTAAAGGCTTATATGCAAGTTATTGTCATAAAAAGTGTTTGGGGACCTGGGTCCTGCCCCAGGGGACATGTATTAATGCAAAAAAAAGTTTTTAAAACGGCCGTTTTTTTCGGGAGCAGTGATTTTAATAATGCTTAAAGTGAAACAATAAAAGTGAAATATTCCTTTAAATTTCGTAGCTGGGGGGTGTCTATAGTATGCATGTAAAGTGGCGCATGTTTCCCGTGTTTACAACAGTCCCTGCACAGAATGACATTTCTAAAGGACAAAAAGTCATTTAAAAGTACTTATAGCAGCTATAATGAATTGTCGGTCCCGGCAATACACATAAAAGTCATTGAAAAAAACAGCATGGGATTCCCCCACAGTCCATTTGGGTCTGGTATGAATATTAAGGGGAACCCCGAACCAAATTTTTTTTTTAAAAATTGCCAGGTCGTTCAGGTCTGGTGTGGATATAAAGGGGAACCCCGCGCCAAATTTTTTTTAAAAAATGGCTTGGGGGTCCCCCTCAAAATCCATACCAGACCCTTTAGGTCTGGTATGGATTTTAAGGGTAACCCCGCTCCAATATTTTTAAAAAAATGGTGTTGGAGTCCCCCAAAAATCCATACCAGATCATTATCCAAGCACGCAACCTGGCAGACCACAGGAAAAGAGGGGGGCGAGAGAACGCCCCCCCTCCTGAACCATACCAGGTCACATGCCCTCAACATGGGGAGGGTGCTTTGGGGGAGTCCGGGATCTGGGGGTCCCCTTGTTAAAGGGGGCTTCCATATTCCGATAAGCCAAGCCCCCGCCCACAAACCCCCACAACCAACGGGCAAGGGTTGTGGGGATGAGGCCCTTGTCCCCATCAACATGGGGACAAGGTGCTTTGGGGGGCAACCCAAAGCACCCTCCCCATGTTGAGGACATGTGGCCTGGTACGGTTCAGGAGGGGGGGCGCTCTCTTGTCCACCCTCTTTTCCTGCGGTCTGCCAGGTTGTGTGCTTGGATAAGGGTCTGGTATGGATTTTTAAGAGGGCCCCCACGCCATTTTTTTTAAAAATTTGGCGCGGGGTTCCCCTGAAAATCCATACCAGACCTGAAGGGTCTGGTATGGATTTTCAGGGGGACCCCCACAACGTTTTTTTTTTTTTTTTGGTGCGGGGTTCCCCTAATATCCATACCAGACCTGAAGGGCCTGGTATGGAGTTTAGAGAGACCCCCACACAATTTTACTTTTTAAATTTTGGTTCGGGGTTCCCCTTAACCAGTAGCTGCCCGCCCACTGTCATATGACGGCGGGACGAGGCAGCTCTCGTTCTGGGCGGACGTCATATAACGTGACCGCCTTTCCGAGCCACTAGGGGGCGCGCCCGCAGAGTCACTCAGGACCAGATGCGCGTGCCCGGCAGGTGCGATGTCCGCCGGGCACCCCTGATTGCCCAGCAACCGAGCAGGACCGTGGATCTGTGAATGTAAACACAGATCCACGTCCTGTCAGAGAGGAGAGCAATGTGTGTCCCTTGTACATAGGGACAGCGATCAGTCACCTCCCCCAGTCAGTCCCCTCCCCCCACAGTTAGAATCAGATCCCTAGGACACACATTAACCCCTCGATCACCCCCTAGTGTTAACCCCTTCCCAGCCAGTCACATTTATACAGTAATCAATGCATTTTTATAGCACGGGTCGCTGTATAAATGTGAATGGTCACATAAATGTGTCAAAAGTGTCCAATATGTCCGCCGCAATATCGCAGTCATGATAAAAATCGCAGATCGTCGCCATGACTAGTAAAAAAATAAAAATAATAAAAATGCTATAAATCAATCCCCTATTTATTTTGTAGACGCTATAACTTTTGCGCAAACCAATCTATATACGCTTTTTGCGATTTTTTTTAAACAAAAGTATGTATAAGAATATGTATCATCCTAAACTGAGGAAAAAAATGTTGCCGTTTTTTAAATGACTTTTATGTGTATTGCCGGGACCAACAATTATAGCCGCAAGTACTTTTAAATTACTTTTTTTCCTTTAGAAATGTCATTTTGTGCAGGGACTGTTGTAAACACGGGAAACATGCGCCACTTTACAGGCATACTATAGACACCCTCCAGGTACGAAATTTAAAGGAATATTTCACTTTTATTGTTTCACTTTAACCACTTCCCGACCGGCACACGCAGATGTACGTCGGCAGAATGGCACGGCTGGGCAAATGGGCATACCTGTAAGTCCCATTGAATTCCCCGCAGTGCCATTGCGTGGGCGCCGCCGGCACTAGGCATCTCCCTGTTCTGCCTTGTGACAGTGTCACTGATCTCTGTTCCCTGTCATCGGGAGCAGAGATCAGTGACGTGTCACAGCTAGCCCATCCCCCTACAGTTAGAACACATCCCTAGTACTGACTTAAACCCTCCCCGCGATCTTGTCACAGGGTGGCAGAACGGGGAGATGCCTATGTAAACAAGGCATTTCCCTGTTCTGCCTAGCAACATGACATAGATCTACTGCTCCTTGTCATCAGGAGCAGTGATCTTTGTCATGTTCTAGTGAGGCAATCCCCCCCACAGTTAGAATCACTCCCTAGGACACACTTAACCCCTTGATCGCTCCCTAGTGGTTAACCCCTTCACTGCCAGTGTCATTTACACAGGAATTAGTGCATTTTTATAGCACTTAGACCCCTTTCACACCGAGGGCGTTTTGCAGGCGCTATAGCGTTAAAAATAGCGCCTGCAATCTGCCCTCAAACAGCTGCAGAATTGTCTCCAGTGTGAAAGCCCAAAAAAAAGTGTAAAAAAAAAAAAACACAAAAAAATATAAAATAAAAAAAACAAAAATAGTTGTCGTTTTATTGTTCTCTCTCTCTCTCTATTCTCTCTCTATTGTTCTGCTCTTGTTTACTGTAGTCTATTCTGCAATGTTTTATTGTTATTATGTTTTATCATGTTTGCTTTTCAGATATGCAATTTTTTTATACTGTTTACTGTGTTATATTGTTAACCATTTTTTTTGTTTTCAGGTACGCAATTAAGTTGCAGCGCGGATTTATTTATCTTGACAGCAACAGCATTTGCTCCCACAATACATAAAGCTGTGACTCCAGCGCTATCGGAGGTGATTTTACCACCACAGTTACATATGTGCCGAAGCATGGGGGCAGCAGGGGCGGAGGAGCGATTTGCTCCTACCTTTTGCGGAAGGATGCCCCCATGCTTCGGCATATATATATTTTAGGCACAGGTTGCGTTAAAATATGTTTTATTTTTTACAAATTTTTTTGTATTTGCTTTGCAGGTATGGTAAGTCTTACTGTTATACTGTAATGTTATTTTGTTTTATTGTTAACCATCATTTGCTTAGCAGGTACGCCATTCAGTTGCAGCGCGGATTTATTTATCTTGACAGCAACAGCGTTTGCTCCCACGATACATAAAGCCGTGACTCCAGCGCTGTTGGAGGTGATTTCACCACCACAGTTAAAAAAAAGAGCATATATGCTGAAGCGTGGGGGGCAGCAGGAGCGGAAGAGTGATTTGCTCATAACTTTTGGGGCATATGCCCCCATGCTTTGGCATATATAAATGGTGTATGTATGCCCATCATTAGAAGTGGGTGGATGAAGGGAGGTATTCTAAAGGTGGGCATACCCACCGATTAATCTCTTATTTTCGTTCAGCCCACAGGCTGCATGAAAAAAAAGATTACAATATATGCCCAACAAGGACCAGCAACGTACTGGTATGTTGCTGAACTTTGAGTGGTTATACCAGAATGATGCCTGCAGGTTTAGGTATCATCTTGGTATCATTCTTTTCAGCCTGCGGTCGGCTTTCATGTAAAAGCAATCCTAGCGGCTAATTAGCCTCTAGACTGCTTTTACAAGCAGTGGGAGGGAATGCCCCCCACCGTTTTTCTCTGGCTCTCCTGCCCCAACAGGGAACCCGAGAATGCAGCCGGTGATTCGGCCAGCTGACCATAGAGCTGATCAGAGACCAAAATGGCTCAAATCATCTCTATGGCCTACGAATCCGGAAGCTACGAGCATTTCATGACATAGATTTTGCCGGATGTAAACAGCGCCATTGGGAAATTGGGAAAGCATTTTATCACACCGATCTTGGTGTGGTCAGATGCTCTGAGGGCAGAGGAGAGTTTTAGGTTCTAATAGACCCCAATTTTTTCAAACAAGAGTACCTGTCACTACCTATTGCTATCATGGGGATATTTACATTCCCTGAGATAACAATAAAAATGATAAAAAAAAAAATGAAAGGAACAGTTTAAAAATAAGATAAAAAAGCAAAAAAAATAATAAAGAAAAAAAAAAAAAAAGCACCCCTGTTCCCCCCTGCTCTCTCGCAAAGGCGAATGCAAGCGTCGGTCTGGCGTCAAATGTAAACAGCAATTGCACCATGCATGTGAGGTATCACCGCGAAGGTCAGATCGAGGGAAGTAATTTTAGCAGTAGACCTCCTCTGTAAATCTAAAGTGGTAACCTGTAAAGGCTTTTAAAAGCTTTTAAAAATGTATGTAGTTTGTCGCCACTGCACGTTTGTGAGCAATTTTAAAGCATGTCGTGTTTGGTAATCATGTACTTGGCCTAAGATCATCTTTTTTATGTCATCAAACATTTGGGCAATATAGTGTGTTTTAGTGTATTAAAATTAAAAAAAGTGTGTTTTTTCCCAAAAAAATGCGTTTGAAAAATCGCTGCGCAAATACTGTGTGAAAAAAAAAATGAAACACCCACATTTTAATCTGTAGGGCCTTTGCTTTAAAAAAATATATAATGTTTGGGGGTTCAAATTCAAATTTTCTTGCAAAAAAAAAATTTTTTTTTTTTCATGTAAACAAAAAGTGTCAGAAAGGGCTTTGTCTTCAAGTGGTTAGAAGAGTGGGTGATGTGTGACATAAGCTTCTAAATGTTGTGCATAAAATGCCTGGACAGTTCAACCCCCCCCCCCCCAAATGACCTCATTTTAGAAAGTAGACACCCCAAGCTATTTCCTGAGAGGCATGTCGAGTCCATGAAATATTTTATATTGTGACACAAGTTGCGGGAAAAAGACACATTTTCTATTTTTTTTGCACAAAGTTGTCACTAAATGATATATTGCTCAAACATGCCATGGGAATATGTGAAATTACACCCCAAAATACATTCTGTTGCTTCTCCTGAGTACGGGGATACCACATGTGTGAGACTTTTTGGGAGCCTAGCCGCGTACGGGACCCCGAAAACCAAGCACTGCCTTCAGGCTTTCTAAGGGCGTAAATTTTTGATTTCACTCTTCACTGCCTATCACAGTTTCGGAGGCCATGGAATGCCCAGGTGGCACAACCCCCCCCCCCCAAATGACCCCATTTTGGAAAGTAGACACCCCAAGCTATTTGCTGAGAGGTATAGTGAGTATTTTGCAGACCTCACTTTTTGTCACAAAGTTTTGAAAATTAAAAAAAAGAAAAAAAAAATGTTCTTGTCTTTCTTCATTTTCAAAAACAAATGAGAGCTGCAAAATACTCACCATGCCTCTCAGAAAATAGCTTGGGGTGTCTACTTTCAAAAATGGGGTCATTTGGGGGGGGTTGTGCCACCTGGGCATTCCATGGCCTCCAAAACTGTGATAGGCAGTGAAGAGTGAAATCAAAAATTTATGCCCCTAGAAAGCCTGAAGGCGGTGATTGGTTTTCGGGGCCCCGTATGCAGCTAGGCTCCCAAAAAGTCCCACACATGTGGTATCCCCGTACTCAGGAGAAGCAGCACAATGTATTTTGGGGTGTAATTCCACATATGCCCATGGCATGTTTGAGCAATATATCATTTAGTGACAACTTTGTGCAAAAAAAAAAATTGTCACTTTCCCGCAACTTGTGGCAAAATATAAAATATTCCATTGACTCAACATGCCTCTCAGCAAATAGCTTGGGGCATCTACTTTCCAAAATGGGGTCATTTGGGGGGGGTTTGTGCCATCTTGACATTTTATGGCCTTCAAAACTGTGATAGGTAGTGAGGAGTGAAATCAAAAATTTACGCCCTTAGAAATCCTGAAGGCGGAGCTTGGTTTCGGGGCCCCGTAATCGGCTAGGCTCCTAAAAAGTCCCACACATGTGGTATCCCCGTACTCAGGAGAAGCAGCAAAATGTATTTTGGGGTGTAATTCCACATATGCCCATGGCATGTTTGAGCAATATATCATTTAGTGACAACTTTGTTCAAAAAAAAAAATAAGTTCGTAATATTCCCGCAACTTTTGTCAAAATATAAAATATTCCATGGACTCAACATGCCTCTCAGCAAATAGCTTGGGGCATCTACTTTCCAAAATTGGGTCATTTGGGGGGGTTTGTGCCATCTTGACATTTTATGGCCTTCAAAACTGTGATAGGTAGTGAGGAGTGAAATAAAAAATTTACGCCCTTAGAAATCCTGAAGGCGGTGCTTGGTTTTCAGGGCCCCGTGCGTGGCTAGGCTCCCAAAAAGTCCCACATATGTGGTATCCCCATACTCAGGAGAAGCAGTTAAATGTATTTTGGGGCACAATTTCACATATAACCATGGCATGTTTGAGCAATTTATCATTTAGTGACAACTTTTAGTAAAATTATTATTATTTTTTTTTTATCATTATTAAATCACTTGGGACAAAAAATTGTAATATTTTATGGGCTCAACATGCCTCTCAGCAATTTCCTTGGGGTGTCTACTTTCCAAAATGGGGTCATTTGGGGGGGGGGGTTACTGCCCTGCCATTTTACTAAACTAAACTAAAAGCTTTGTAAATTCCAGAAAATGTACCCTAGTTTGTAGACGCTATAACTTTTGCGCAAACCAATAAATATACGCTTATTGATGTGGCTGAATACATTTTGGCCTAAATGTATGACTAAAATTGAGTTTATTGGATTTTTTATAATAAAAAGTAGAAAATATCATTTTTTTTTTTTAATTTTCGGCCTTTTTCTGTTTATAGCTCAAAAAATAAAAACTGCAGAGGTGATCAAATACCATCAAAAGAAAGCTCTATTTGTGGGAAGAAAAGGACGCAAATTTCATTTGGGTACAGCATTGCATGACCGCGCAATTAGCAGTTAAAACGACGCAGTGCCAAATTGTAAAAAGTGCTCTGGTCAGGAAGGGGGTAAATCCTTCCAGGGCTGTAGTGGTTAAAGGCTTATATGCAAGTTATTGTCATAAAAAGTGTTTGGGGACCTGGGTCCTGCCCCAGGGGACATGTATTAATGCAAAAAAAAGTTTTTAAAACGGCCGTTTTTTTCGGGAGCAGTGATTTTAATAATGCTTAAAGTGAAACAATAAAAGTGAAATATTCCTTTAAATTTCGTAGCTGGGGGGTGTCTATAGTATGCATGTAAAGTGGCGCATGTTTCCCGTGTTTACAACAGTCCCTGCACAGAATGACATTTCTAAAGGACAAAAAGTCATTTAAAAGTACTTATAGCAGCTATAATGAATTGTCGGTCCCGGCAATACACATAAAAGTCATTGAAAAAAACAGCATGGGATTCCCCCACAGTCCATTTGGGTCTGGTATGAATATTAAGGGGAACCCCGAACCAAATTTTTTTTTTAAAAATTGCCAGGTCGTTCAGGTCTGGTGTGGATATAAAGGGGAACCCCGCGCCAAATTTTTTTTAAAAAATGGCTTGGGGGTCCCCCTCAAAATCCATACCAGACCCTTTAGGTCTGGTATGGATTTTAAGGGTAACCCCGCTCCAATATTTTTAAAAAAATGGTGTTGGAGTCCCCCAAAAATCCATACCAGATCATTATCCAAGCACGCAACCTGGCAGACCACAGGAAAAGAGGGGGGCGAGAGAACGCCCCCCCTCCTGAACCATACCAGGTCACATGCCCTCAACATGGGGAGGGTGCTTTGGGGGAGTCCGGGATCTGGGGGTCCCCTTGTTAAAGGGGGCTTCCATATTCCGATAAGCCAAGCCCCCGCCCACAAACCCCCACAACCAACGGGCAAGGGTTGTGGGGATGAGGCCCTTGTCCCCATCAACATGGGGACAAGGTGCTTTGGGGGGCAACCCAAAGCACCCTCCCCATGTTGAGGACATGTGGCCTGGTACGGTTCAGGAGGGGGGGCGCTCTCTTGTCCACCCTCTTTTCCTGCGGTCTGCCAGGTTGTGTGCTTGGATAAGGGTCTGGTATGGATTTTTAAGAGGGCCCCCACGCCATTTTTTTTAAAAATTTGGCGCGGGGTTCCCCTGAAAATCCATACCAGACCTGAAGGGTCTGGTATGGATTTTCAGGGGGACCCCCACAACGTTTTTTTTTTTTTTTTGGTGCGGGGTTCCCCTAATATCCATACCAGACCTGAAGGGCCTGGTATGGAGTTTAGAGAGACCCCCACACAATTTTACTTTTTAAATTTTGGTTCGGGGTTCCCCTTAACCAGTAGCTGCCCGCCCACTGTCATATGACGGCGGGACGAGGCAGCTCTCGTTCTGGGCGGACGTCATATAACGTGACCGCCTTTCCGAGCCACTAGGGGGCGCGCCCGCAGAGTCACTCAGGACCAGATGCGCGTGCCCGGCAGGTGCGATGTCCGCCGGGCACCCCTGATTGCCCAGCAACCGAGCAGGACCGTGGATCTGTGAATGTAAACACAGATCCACGTCCTGTCAGAGAGGAGAGCAATGTGTGTCCCTTGTACATAGGGACAGCGATCAGTCACCTCCCCCAGTCAGTCCCCTCCCCCCACAGTTAGAATCAGATCCCTAGGACACACATTAACCCCTCGATCACCCCCTAGTGTTAACCCCTTCCCAGCCAGTCACATTTATACAGTAATCAATGCATTTTTATAGCACGGGTCGCTGTATAAATGTGAATGGTCACATAAATGTGTCAAAAGTGTCCAATATGTCCGCCGCAATATCGCAGTCATGATAAAAATCGCAGATCGTCGCCATGACTAGTAAAAAAATAAAAATAATAAAAATGCTATAAATCAATCCCCTATTTATTTTGTAGACGCTATAACTTTTGCGCAAACCAATCTATATACGCTTTTTGCGATTTTTTTTAAACAAAAGTATGTATAAGAATATGTATCATCCTAAACTGAGGAAAAAAATGTTGCCGTTTTTTAAATGACTTTTATGTGTATTGCCGGGACCAACAATTATAGCCGCAAGTACTTTTAAATTACTTTTTTTCCTTTAGAAATGTCATTTTGTGCAGGGACTGTTGTAAACACGGGAAACATGCGCCACTTTACAGGCATACTATAGACACCCTCCAGGTACGAAATTTAAAGGAATATTTCACTTTTATTGTTTCACTTTAACCACTTCCCGACCGGCACACGCAGATGTACGTCGGCAGAATGGCACGGCTGGGCAAATGGGCATACCTGTAAGTCCCATTGAATTCCCCGCAGTGCCATTGCGTGGGCGCCGCCGGCACTAGGCATCTCCCTGTTCTGCCTTGTGACAGTGTCACTGATCTCTGTTCCCTGTCATCGGGAGCAGAGATCAGTGACGTGTCACAGCTAGCCCATCCCCCTACAGTTAGAACACATCCCTAGTACTGACTTAAACCCTCCCCGCGATCTTGTCACAGGGTGGCAGAACGGGGAGATGCCTATGTAAACAAGGCATTTCCCTGTTCTGCCTAGCAACATGACATAGATCTACTGCTCCTTGTCATCAGGAGCAGTGATCTTTGTCATGTTCTAGTGAGGCAATCCCCCCCACAGTTAGAATCACTCCCTAGGACACACTTAACCCCTTGATCGCTCCCTAGTGGTTAACCCCTTCACTGCCAGTGTCATTTACACAGGAATTAGTGCATTTTTATAGCACTTAGACCCCTTTCACACCGAGGGCGTTTTGCAGGCGCTATAGCGTTAAAAATAGCGCCTGCAATCTGCCCTCAAACAGCTGCAGAATTGTCTCCAGTGTGAAAGCCCGAGGGCTTTCACACCGGAGCGCTGCGCTGGCAGGATGGGAAAAAAAGTCCTTCCAGCAGCTTCTTTGGAGCGGTGAAGGAGCGGCTCCCCATTGAAATCAATGGGGCAGCGCTGGGATACCGCTGGCAAAACGCCGCTATTGCGGCGCATTGCGGGTGGTTTTAACCCTTTCTCGGCAACTAGCGGGGGGTAAAAGCACCCCACTAGCGGCCGAAATGCGCCGCTAATCTGACAATACAACGCCGATAAAAATAGCAGCGTTTTACCGCCGACGCTATGGGTGGCCCGGTGTGAAAGGGTTCTGATTGCTGTATAAATGACAATGGTCCCAAATATGTGTCAAAAATGTCCGATGTGTCCGCCATAATGTTGCAGTCACAATAAAAATCAATGATCGCCACCATTACTAGTAAAAAAAAATTATTAATAAAAATTCCATAAAACTATCCCCTATTTTGTAAACGCTATAACTTTTGCGCAAACCAATCAATAAAGGTTTATTGCGATTTTTTTTTACCAAAAATATGTAGAAGAATACGTATCGGCCTAAACTGAGGAAAAAAAATGTTTCTTTAATTATTTTTTGGGGATATTTATTATAGCAAAAAGTAAAAAATAATGCGTTTTTTTCAAAATTGTCGCTATTCTTTTGTTCATAGCGCAAAAAATAAAAAACGCAGAAGTGATCAAATACCACCAAAAGAAAGCTCTATTTGTGGGGAAAAAAAGAACATCAATTTTGTTTGGGAGCCACATCGCACGATCGCGCAATTGTCAGTTAAAGCGATGCAGTGCCAAATCGCAAAAAGTGCTCTGGTCAGGAAGGGGGTAAATTCTTCCAGGGCTGAAGCGGTTAAGCATTATTAAAATCACTGCTCCCGAAAAAATGTCTGTTTTTAAAACTTCTTTTTGCATTGATACATGTCCCCTGGGGCAGGACCCAGGTCCCCAAACACTTTTTATGACAATACCATGCATATAAGCCTTTAAAATTAGCACTTTCGATTTCTCCCATAGACTTTTAAAGGGTGTTCCGCGGCTTTCGAATTTGCCGCGAACACCCAAAATTGTTCGTTATTTGGCGAACACCCGATGTTCGAATCGAACTTATGTTCGACTCGAACATCGGGCTCATCCCTAAACATGAACAAAAACAGTAAAGAACTTACTTACAGACAGGCAATATTTCATAGATGTAGTAAACCTTTAAAGCTCCAGATAAAAACATTTTGCACATCTAAATGAACAGCCTCTTATAATGTAATTTATGATCACATGTAAATATATGACATATTCCCTCTCCAGTTTATTACTCTTTTGTTTCTTCACTACTTCAGCTAGTGACCCCTAAACAACTTAACCTATATAATTAATTTTTTCCCTAATTTTAGTTTATTCTTCTTGACAGTGCTGGGTAAGATCTGCCTCTTATCTCCCATCTCCCCTAGGCCAGTATTTATCTGAAAGAAAAAATTTATGTAAACTGACATTATGGTAAAGTGGTTTACTTTAACCTTACAGATTTTTTGTTTTGTGATGAACCCAGTGGCAAAATCTATTTTGGTCATTGTAAAAGACAGAAACTATAGATGTTCCTAACACACGCGTAGGACTAAAGCTGACCTTACACTAGTACACTAGTGAATTTTGGGTGAAAATTTTAGTAAAAAGGATTGTTCCATTTTCTAATCATTAGTGGGGTGAAATCGATGTTTGTTTTCGACCACAGTGAAAAGAACACTAAGAAACTGAATAGAAATTTTTCTTCAAACTAATGAATTTATAACAATGCATGTGGTTCTTTGTTTGGGAAAGTCAATTTGCTCCAAATACAAAAGCTAATTTGGAAATCTACTAGTGTATGGCCAGCTTAACAAATGCATACTGTACATTTGGGCTAAAAGTGTTCATATGTGGGTTTACAATCAACTACAAGAATCACTTACAGAACTACTTTGCTCATAATTAACTGGGGTAGGAACTGTTGTTGACTTTCAAGGCCAGCAGCTCTCCAGTCAGACAAGGAACAGAATGGAGGACGCAGTCATAAGAAGAATGACACCTGAGTATGTATGAAAGTTTCATATAACTTGCATGCTAAAGACATTAAAGTGGAAGTAAACTCCCATGTATGATTTTTACCTATAGGTACTGTAAATATTTCCTAAAAGTGCACCGTTTAGGACAGGCATGTCCAAAGTCTGGCCCGCGGGGCAATTGCGACCCACGTTGCAGTTTAATACGGCCCCCCTGGTAATTTGGATATATACTGTATTTATCAGCGCTAGGACTTTGGGGGGCGGGATGAGTCAGATTACATACAGGAGAATCTCCTGTTTACTCTGCGGCGTCTGTAATAGGAAGTCCTGTTTCCTGGGCTGCCATTGGACGACTGTTCTGTCTATCATAGGAGGCGGGACTTTGTATTAAAGAGGCCGCCGAGTAAACAGGAGATTCTCCTGTATGTAATCTGTCTGCGCTCATCTCGCCCCCTCCCTGTCCCCTCTGAGGCTGCAGATGAGCATTGATCAGGCTGCACTGATGGCAATGGTACAATGGCAAGGCTGCATTCATGGCAATGGTGAGGCTGCATTCATGGCAATGGTGAGGCTGCATTCGTGGCATATGTGAAGCTACACTCATGGCTCATGTGAGGCTGCATTCATGGCTCATGTGAGGCTGCATTCATGGCACATGTGAGGCTGCATTCATGGCAATGGTAAGGCTGCATTGATTGTAATGGTGAGCCTGCATTCATGGCAATGGTGAGGCTGCATTCATGGCAATGGTGGGGCTGCATTCATGGCAATGGAAAAACTGCATTGATTGCAACTGTAAGGCAGCATTCATAGCAAAGGTGAGGCTGCATTCATGGCAACGGAGAGGCTGCATTCATGGCAACAGAGAGGCTGCATTCATGGCAATGGAGAGGCTGCATTCATAGCAATGGTGAGGCTGCATTAATGGCAATGGTAAGGCTGCATTCATGTCAATTATGAGGCTGCATTCGGAGGCTGCATTCATGGCAATGTTGAGGCTGCAGATGGGCACTGATTAGGCTGCATTGATGAGCACTAACCCTTATTTTGTTTCACAGTTCTTTATTTAAAATTACATTTTTTTCCTGAAACTTCCCCTTCTAAAGTGAAGGTGCGTGTTATATGCCTGTGCGTGTTATACGCCGATAAATACGGTATATCCAAATAACACGCCCAAGCTCATCCTTAGTCCTGAGCGTTGCTCGGGGATTCATTGGGGGCCACAAAAGATATATATATATATATATATATATATATATATATATATATATATATATATATATATATATATATATATATACAGTGCCTTGCAAAAGTATTCGGCCCCTTTGAACTTTTCAACCTTTTGCCACATTTCAGGCTTCAAACATAAAGATATAAAATTTTAATTTTTTGTGAAGAATCACCAACAAGTGGGACACAATTGTGAAGTGGAACGAAATCTATTGGATATTTTAAACTTTTTTAGCAAATAAAAAACTGAAAAGTGGTGCGTGCAAAATTATTCGGCCCCTTTACTTTCAGTGCAGCAAACTCACTCCAGAAGTTCAGCGAGGATCTCTGAATGATCCAATGTTGTCCTAAATGACTGATGGTGATAAATAGAATCCACCTGTGTGTAATCAAGTCTCTGTATAAATGCACCTGCTCTGTGATAGTCTCAGGGTTCTGTCGAAAGCGCAGAGAGCATCATGAAGACCAAGGAACACACCAGCCAGGTCCGTAATACTGTTGTGGAGAATTTTAAAGCCGGATTTGGATACAAAAAGATTTCCCAAGCTTTAAACATCCCAAGGAGCACTGTGCAAGCGATCATTTTGAAATGGAAGGAGTATCAGACCACTGCAAATCTACCAAGACCTGGCTGTCCCTCTAAACTTTCAGCTCAGACAAGGAGAAGACTGATCAGAGATGCAGCCAAGAGGCCCATGATCACTCTGGATGAACTGCAGAGAACTACAGCTGAGGTGGGAGAGTCTGTCCATAGGACAACAATCAGTCGTACACTGCACAAATCTGGCCTTTATGGAAGAGTGGCAAGAAGAAAGCCATTTCTCAAAGATATCCATAAAAAGTCTCGTCTAAAGTTTGCCACAAGCCACCTGGGACACACACCAAACATGTGGAAGAAGGTGCTCTGGTCCGATAAAACCAAAATCGAACTTTTTGGCCACAATGCAAAACGATATGTTTGGCGTAAAAGCAACACAGCTCATCACACTCAACACACCATCCCCACTGTCAAACATGGTGGTGGCAGCATCATGGTTTGGGCCTGCTTTTCAGGGACAGGGAAGATGGCTAAAATTGAGGGGAAGATGGATGCAGCCACATACAGGAACATTCTGGATGAAAACCCGTTGGAGTCTGCAAAAGACCTGAAACTGGGACAGAGATTTATCTTCCAACAAGACAATGATCCCAAACATACAACAAAATCTACAAAGGAATGGTTCACAAATAAACGTATCCAGGTGTTAGAATGGCCAAGTCAAAGTCCAGACCTGAATCCAATCGAGAATCTGTGGAAAGAGCTGAAAACTGCTGTTCACAAACGCTCCCCATCCAACCTCACTGAGCTCGAGCTGTTTTGCAAGGAAGAATGGGCAAGAATTTCAGTCTCTCGATGTGCAAAACTGATAGAGACATACCCCAAGTGACTTGCAGCTGTAATCGCAGCAAAAGGTGGCTCTACAAAGTATTAACGCAAGGGGGCCGAATAATTTTGCACGCCCCACTTTTCATTTTTTTAACACGCCCAAGCTCATCTCTTCACCACACACAGCCTAAAGGCAAGAGAATTCTTGTTGGGCAGTGTATTAGTGCTCGGACGAACACACTTAGACTGAATTATAATGGTTCAAAGAATGTCAGGCAAAATGGTCGGCCCTCACGCATGTTCACTTCATCAAATCTGGCCCTCTTTGAAAAAAAGTTTGGACACCCCTGATTTAGGAGATATTTACTGTACATGCAGCCGTTGACATCACCGACGCATGTGCTCTGAAGGAACAGCATACTTATGCCATTCTTTCAGAGTCCTGTCCTGTAAACGGCGGCTCCTGCACGCATGAGCGGGAGTGATATCATCACAGCTCCTGTCACTCACACAGCTGGAGTCTGCGAACCTGAAAAGAAGACCAGGTGAAGATGGAAGTGCCGCTGGAGGGGCTTTGATTTAAGATAAGCTTCACATAATGTGCTAGTATGCGATATACTAGCACATTATGATATTGTCTTGCAGGTTTAAAAAAAATATATTTTTTTGGACAGATTTCATAATTATATATCTCTGTGTGCTTGTCCCGAGGAAGCGAGTTTTTATCTTGCGAAACACGTAGAGAATTTAAGCATAAATTCTTTAGATAAAAGTCCCATGGGCTATGGATAGTTGTGGTGTATGTACTAATTGGGACTGAGACACAACCGGTACCCTTTTTATACCAGTGTCCTTTGGTATGGTATTGAGTTATATGTTTTTCATGCTATTTTCTTTAAAACATGGTTGCGCAGGTTGATTTTTAGTTATTTTATCACTTGTTAGCGATGTCACAATACTTCTGACAAAATCCTGGAACCACTGAATATCCCAAATTGTGCAAGAAGATGCTCCTGCACTTTGCAGGAGAATCTTTTCAAGGGAATTGGAACCCTTAGAGCAGGGGTCTTCAAACTGCGGCCCTCCAGGTGTTCAGGAACTACAATTCCCATCATGCCTAGTCATGTCTGTGAATGTCAGAGTTTTACAATGCCTCATGGGATGTGTAGTTCTGCAACAGCTGGAGGGCTGTAGTTTGAGGATCCCTGCCTTAGAGGGTCTATTTAAAAACATTTGTTGGACAAATGTCACACACAAGGCCGGATTAACATAGGAGCTGCAGCTTCAGGCCCCTACCTTAAAGGTGAGGTCCAGCCAAAGCTTATTTGGCTGTACTTCTATGGATCACAGGAGTGCAGTTCATTTCGCAATCCTGTGACCTGTTTTCAGCATAGAGCAGGCTGAAGTCCGCTCTCTGCTAAGGTCACTAATTTCAGTCTAGGCACCACGTCATTATGACAATAAAGTCTGGATCCGCCAGGTGCCTGGACTAACACCCTGCTCAGCCTCTCAGTGAGCCACTGAGAGCCTGAGACGGCTGCTCCGCCCCCTCCACAGCTCAGCGCTCCAGTGAGCAAGGAAGGGGCAGAGTAGAGAGCTGTGACTCTGTCCCCAGCTGCAGGTCATCCACAGTGGGCACTTCATGGTCTCCTCATCCCACCGGTGGAAAGAAGCCTAAAGTATGGGCTATGTCCCAGCCAGCAGCATCGATCTCAGGCTGACCTGGCTGTTCAAGTGCATGAACCTGGTATACAGGTGAATCATAGCTATATCAGACAGAAAGCTGCCACTGTGAGTTTTCAGGCTTGGTTGGTGGCCAGGACCTGAGAGGGGCAGATGGAGTTGACAGCTGTCCCTGATTTCTACAGTCCCGGGAATGTCCCTGATCTTCTCCACTGACCATCTGCACTGCATGACCCCTCTTTCTATACATCATCACATCTGGTCATGGGAAGGGGGGAAATATGGCAACTCTGGGCCCCCTGCCAGAAGACCCCAATATAAAAATATAATAAAACACTGTACTGTACTTTTGAGATGTGTGTTAGGATACAATGTTTTGCTTGCAGACAACTGTAAAAAAATTTAGTTTGGTATATTGCAGTGGTCTTCAAACTGCAGCTCAAGGGCCAGATGTGGCCCTTTACTTGCCTTTGTTTAGCCCTTTAGGTAGGGCCGGATTAATGTAGGGGGTATTGGAGATGCAGCTTTAGGCCCCGCAGGAAAACAATGGGCCTTACGGGGAGCGGTTTCCCCTGACCCAGGCCAGCTGATAAGGAGATACCACCTGTGCCCCTATACGGGGCACACAGGGGGGACCAAGCAGCAGGGGGAATATGATGTAGGTAGGACAGGGAGGATGATCGGTACTGTGGCAATTACAGGATCGATGCCCTGTGCGACTCTCAGCAAAAGCAGTAAGGCGGTTTCTCCCCCTCCCCCTCCTGTCTGCTTTCAGCTGCTGGAATGGAGAGTGTCAGAAACCATGAATCAGACCGAGACAGAAGTACAGTTAAATCACACTTGTTTTATAATAATAAAAAAAGGTAAACAGAGTAAACGTAGTCAAAACATAGCCAGAGTTTGAGGAACCAGATAGTCAGACAAGCCAAAATGTCAGGGAGCCAGAGATCAGCTTAGTAAAGCAGCAAGCAGGATCTGGAGCCAGAAGGAACGTAAGCCAAGCATGTCTTTAACATAAACACAGGAGAGTGTCTTTAGAGATGTGACCAAGGCGAAGGCAGAGATCATCTGGGCTGAACGGCTTAAGTAAGCAGGACTGATGAGTAGGATATCATCAACAGGTGAGTCACTGTGGAGAGATCGAAGCTGGCAATTAGCTGACAGCTGAGCGGCCAGCTCAGAGAAGGAAGGGCTGAGCCCAGCCCCGACAGTACCCCCTCAATGACCCCTCCCCCTCGGAGGACCACCAGGCTTCCTTGGGAAAATGTCTATGGAAATCACAGAGGCGGACAGGGGCATGTACATCCGAGGATGAGACCCAAGAGCGTTCCTCCGGACCGTACCCTTTCCAATGCACCAGGTACTGTATGCGCCCATGGAACCTACGGGAGTCAACAATGGACTGTACCTCATACGCCTCATGGTTCTCAACCTGTACAGGGTGAGGAGGTGGCACTGAGGTGGTAAAGCGGTTGCAGACCAAAGGTTTTAATAAGGAGACATGAAATACATTTGAGATACGCATATTAGAAAGAAGGTCTAACGCGTAAGCCACTGGGTTAATCCTACGGAGAATACGGAAAGGCCCAATAAACCGAGGTGTGAACTTCAGAGAGCGAACACGAAGTCAGAGGTTGCGAGATGACAGCCGGACCCTGTCCCCAGCCTGGTAGGAAGGCGCAGGCAGGAGTCTGCTGTCAGCATGGAGTCTGTAACTATCATTAGCATGTCGTAAAGCCTCCTGGACTTGTACCCAAGTGGAACGAAGACCACGGAGATGCTCCTCGAACGCAGGAATACTCTGCGGAACAAATGAGTCAGCCCTGCTGCAAAATATTACAGCAAAAATTGTAATTACACGCCCCTGTAAAACAGGGGCAGAAAAATTGGGCCTTAGCCACTGGTGGTGGTGCCACAACACTGCAACCCCTCAGAGATACTCTTGTTGAGCGCAGGAACGAGCCCTGCTGCAAAATACTACAGCAAAAATTGTAATTACACACCCCTTTTAAACAGGGGCAGAAAAATTGGGCCTTAGCCACTGGTGGTGCCCAGAACCAAAAATGTTCTTAGAAGCTATCAACATGAACATTGAGGAGGAATAGGATAGTCACTCAGCATAACAGGATAGTCACTCAGCATCAGCATAGGCAGTCTTCAAGGGATCTCACATTCATAAAAAAATGAGTCGGTTACATCAGCATTGGGTGCTTGGTAGCTGGTGATCCAAGACTGATTGATTTTTTATGAAGGTGAGGCGATCAACCGAATCGGTGGACAGGCACACTCTGTGATCAGTTACAAAGCCTCCAGCGGCACTGAAAGTGCATTCCGAAAGAACGCTGGATGCAGGACAGGCCAGTAGCTCAATTGAATACTGTGCAAGCTCTGGCCAGTGATCCATCCTCAAGACCTAGTAACCCAGTGAATTTTCCATTGGAAAGGTCTCCAAGTCTGATCTTGCCCCTAGGTATTCCTGCACCATGTACAACAGACGCTGGGGATGGTTGCTGGAACCAATCAGACCTTGGGGCTGCGGACTAAAAAATTGTCTGAACGCATCAGTCAAACAGCCACCTTCTCCACTGCTCCTTCTGTGACTGACCGAAGCCTCAGCAGCACATTGTCCAGGAGGACCAGGAAATTGTAACCTCCCAGGCTCTGGAAACACATTGCACAAACCTTTCTGCAAGGCCTCCCGAAGATGTTTCATCTTCTGCTCCATCTGCGACGTCTGGATAAGTTCCGCCACCTTACCCTTGTAACGTGGATCAAGAAGGGTTGCCAGCCAGTACTGATCCCTCTCCTTGATACCACGAATCCGAGGGTCCTTTCGCAAGCTTTGCAGGATCAGGGAGGCCATGCAGCGTAGGTTTGCTGAGGCATTTGATACAGAATCCACTGGGTCACTAAGGACAACCTGATCCGCAGCCACCTCCTGCCAGCCACGTACAAGTCCATGGGTTTCTGGGGCCTGAAAATGATCCCTTGAAGACTGCTGCTGATGCTGATTGCCAGGCTCCACCTCCATACTGACACAATCCTCCTCCTCCTCCTCCTCCTGTGTGATAGGCGGGCCTGCAGGAATACTGTCTGGATAAAGGGGGCCTTGAGATGTAAGGAAGTCCTCCTCTTCTGCCTCAAGTGCCCTGTCCATTATTCCTTGCAGCGTGTGCTCCACAGGTAGACAAGAGGGACAGTATCACTGATGCATGCACTGTCACTGCTCACCATCCTCGTGGCCTCCTCAAATGGTAACAGGAAAGTGCATGCATCCTTGATCATGAGCCACTGGCATGGCAAAAAAAATGCCAAGCTCCCCTGACCCTGTCCTGGTGCCATAATCGCACAGGTAGTCATTAATGGCCCTCTGCTGCGTGTGCAGCCGCTGCAGCATTGCCAACGTTGAGTTCCACCTGGTGGGGATGTCACAGATGAGGCGGTTCTTGGGCAGGTTGCATTCCTTTTGAACATTCGAACACCGTTAAAGTCTATGGGACTCAAACGTGAGAAATCAAAATTGCGAATTTTAAAGGCTAATATGCAAGTTATTGTCTTAAAAAGGGTTTGGGGACCTGGGTCCTGCCCCAGGGGACATGTATCAATGGAAAAGAAAGTTTTAAAAACCTGACGTTTTTTAGGGAGCAGTGATTTTAACCCTTTCATGACTAAGCCTATTTTTGAAATTTGGTGTTTACAAGTTAAAATCCGTATTTTTTGCTAGAAAATTACTTAGAACCCCCAAACATTATATATATTTTTTAGCAGAGAATCTAGAGAATACAATGGTGATTGTTGCACTATTTTATATCACACGGTATTTGTGCAGCAGTGTTTTAAACGCAAATTTTTGGGAAAAGGGACACTTTCATGAATTTTAAAATATCCAAACAGTAAAGTTACCCCAATTTTTTTGTATAATGTGAAAGATGATGTTACGCCGAGTAAATAGATACCAAACATGTCACTCTTTATGATTGCACGCACTCGTGGAATGGCGACAAACTACGATACCTAAGAATTTCCATAGGCAATGCTTTAATTTTTTTTTTACGGTTACCAGGTTAGAGTTACAGAGGAGGTCTAGTGCTAGAATTATTGCTCTCACTCTGACGATCGCGGCGATACCTCACATGTGTGATTTGAACACCCTTTACATATGCGGGCGCGACTTCTGTATGCGTTTTCTTTGCTGCACGAGCTCGCGGGGACTGGGGCGCTTTAACCACTTGCCGACCGCCTCACGCCTATATACGTGTGCAGAATGGCACGGGCAGGCAAAATCACGTACCTGGTACGTGATTGCCTTCCCGCGGGCGGGGGGTCCAATCGGACCCCCCCCTGGTGCCAGCAGTGGTCAGCATTTGTCTGGCAGCGATCAGAGATGAGGGGGAGGCCATCCGATCGTGCCCCCCCTCGCGATCGCTCCCAGCCAATGAGAAACAGCCCCTGCCTCTGTATAGTACACAGAGGCAGAGGATGTGATGTCATCTCTCCTCGGCTCGGCAGTTTCCGTTCCGGCGCCGAGGAGAGAAGACATGTGAGTAAGTGTAAAACACACACACAGTAGAACATGCCAGGCACATTAAACACCCCCGATCCCCCCCCCGATCGCCCCCCAATCACCCCCCCGTCACAAACTGACACCAAGCTGTTTTTTTTTTTTTTCCTGATTACTGCATTGGTGTAAGTTTGTGACAGTTAGAAGTGGTAGGACAGTTAGGGTTAGCCCCCTGTAGGTCTAGGGTACCCCCCTAACCCCCCCTAATAAAGTTTTAACCCCTTGATCACCCCCCCGTCACCAGTGTCGCTAAGCGATCATTTTTCTGATCGCTGTATTAGTGTCGCTGGTGACGCTAGTTAGGGACGTAAATTTTTAGGTTCACCGTCAGCGTTTTATAGCGACAGGGACCCCCATATACTACCTAATAAATGTTTTAACCCCTTGATTGCCCCCTCATTAACCCTTTCACCAGTGATCACCGTATAACCGTTACGGGTGACGCTGGTTAGTTTGTTTATTTTTTATAGTGTCAGGGCACCCGCCGTTTATTACCGAATAAAGGTTTAGCCCCCTGATCGCCCGGCGGTGATATGCGTCGCCCCAGGCAGCGTCAGATTAGCGCCAGTAGCGCTAACACCCACGCACGCAGCATACGCCTCCCTTAGTGGTATAGTATCTGAACGGATCAATATCTGATCCGATCAGATCTATACTAGCGTCCCCAGCAGTTTAGGGTTCCCAAAAACGCAGTGTTAGCGGGATCAGCCCAGATACCTGCTAGCACCTGCGTTTTGCCCCTCCGCCCAGCCCAGCCCACCCAAGTGCAGTATCGATCGATCACTGTCACTTACAAAACACTAAACACATAACTGCAGCGTTCGCAGAGTCAGGCCTGATCCCTGCGATCGCTAACAGTTTTTTTGGTAGCGTTTTGGTGAACTGGCAAGCACCAGCCCCAAGCAGCGTCAGGTTAGTGCCAGTAGCGCTAACACCCACGCACGCACCGTACACCTCCCTTAGTGGTATAGTATCTGATCGGATCAATATCTGATCCGATCAGATCTATACTAGCGTCCCCAGCAGTTTAGGGTTCCCAAAAACGCAGTGTTAGTGGGATCAGCCCAGATACCTGCTAGCACTTGCGTTTTGCCCCTCCGCCCGGCCCAGCCCAGCCCACCCAAGTGCAGTATCGATCGATCACTGTCACTTACAAAACACTAAACGCATAACTGCAGCGTTCGCAGAGTCAGGCCTGATCCCTGCGATCGCTAACAGTTTTTTTTGTAGCGTTTTGGTGAACTGGCTAGCACCAGCGGCCTAGTACACCAGCAGTCGTAGTCAAACCAGCACTGCAGTAACACTTGGTGACGTGGCGAGTCCCATAAGTGCAGTTCAAGCTGGTGAGGTGGCAAGCACAAGTAGTGTCACGCTGCCACCAAGAAGAAGACAAACACAGGCCCGTCGTGCCCATAGTGCCCTTCCTGCTGCATTCGCCAATCCTAATTAGGAACCCACCACTTCTGCAGCGCCCGTACTTCCCCCATTCACATCCCCAACCAAATGCAGTCGGCTGCATGAGAGGCATTTTTATGTCCTCCCGAGTACCCCTACCCAACAAACCCCCCAAAAAAGAGGTTGTGTCTGCAGCAAGCGCGGATATAGGCGTGACACCCGCTATTATTGTCCCTCCTGTCCTGACAATCCTGGTCTTTGCATTGGTGAATGTTTTGAACGCTACCATTCGCTAGTTGAGTATTAGCGTAGGGTACAGCATTGCACAGACTAGACGCACTTTCACAGGATCTCCCAAGATGCCATCGCATTTTGAGAGACCCGAACCTGGAACCGGTTACAAAAAAAGTGTAAAAAAAAAAAAAAACACAAACAAAAATAAAAAAAAATAGTTGTCGTTTTATTGTTCTCTCTCTCTCTATTCTCTCTCTATTGTTCTGCTCTTTTTTACTGTATTCTATTCTGCAATGTTTTATTGTTATTGTTATTATGTTTTATCATGTTTGCTTTTCAGGTATGCAATTTTTTATACTTTACTGTTCACTGTGCTTTATTGTTAACCATTTTTTTGTCTTCAGGTACGCCATTCACGACTTTGAGTGGTTATACCAGAATGATGCCTGCAGGTTTAGGTATCATCTTGGTATCATTCTTTTCAGCCAGCAGTCGGCTTTCATGTAAAAGCAATCCTAGCGGCTAATTAGCCTCTAGACTGCTTTTACAAGCAGTGGGAGGGAATGCCCCCCCACCGCCTTCCGTGTTTTTCTCTGGCTCTCCTGTCTCAACAGGGAACCTGAGAATGCAGCCGGTGATTCAGCCAGCTGACCATAGAGCTGATCAGAGACCAGAGTGGCTCCAAAATCTCTATGGCCTAAGAAACCGGAAGCTACGAGCATTTTATGACTTAGATTTCGCCGGATGTAAACAGCGCCATTGGGAAATTGGGGAAGCATTTTATCACACCGATCTTGGTGTGGTCAGATGCTTTGAGGGCAGAGGAGAGATCTAGGGTCTTATAGACCCCAATTTTTTGCCTGTCACTACCTATTGCAATCATAGGGGATATTTACATTCCCTGAGATAACAATAAAAATGATTTAAAAAAAAAAAATGAAAGGAACAGTTTAAAAATAATATAAAAAAGCAAAAAAATAATAAAGAAAAAAAAAAAAAAAAAAGCACCCCTGTCCCCCCTGCTCTCGCACTAAGGCGATTGCAAGCGTCGGTCTGGCGTCAAATGTAAACAGCAATTGCACCATGCATGTGAGGTATCACCGCGAAGGTCAGATCGAGGGCAGTAATTTTAGCAGTAGACCTCCTCTGTAAATCTAAAGTGGTAACCTGTAAAGGCTTTTAAAGGCTTTTAAAAATGTATCAATTTTGTTGCCACTGCACGTTTGTGCGCAATTTTAAAGCATGTCATGTTTGGTATCCATGTACTCGGCCTAAGATCATCTTTTTTATTTCATCAAACATTTGGGCAATATAGTGTGTTTTAGTGCATTTAAAATTTAAAAAAGTGTGTTTTTTCCACAAAAAATGTCGAGTCCATGGAATATTTTATATTGTGACTCAAGTTGCAGAAAAGAGACAATTTTTTTTTTTTTTTTTTGCACAAAGTTGTCACTAAATGATATATTGCTCAAACATGCCATGGGGATATGTGAAATTACACCCCAAAATAAATTCTGTTGCTTCTCCTGAGTACGGGGATACCACATGTGTGGGACTTTTTGGGAGCCTAGCCGCGCACGGATCCCCGAAAACCAAGCACCGCCTTCAGGCTTTCTAAGGGCGTAAATTTTTGATTTCACTCTTCACTGCCTATCACAGTTTCGGAGGCCATGGAATGCCCAGGTGGAACAAACCCCCCCCAAATTTTGGAAAGTAGACACCCCAAGCTATTTGCTGAGAGGTATAGTGAGTATTTTGCAGACCTCACTTTTTGTCACAAAGTTTTGAAAATTGAAAAAAGAAAAAAAAAAATTTCTGGTCTTTCTTCATTTTTAAAAACAAATGAGAGCTGCAAAATACTCACCATGCCTCTGAGCAAATAGCTTGGGGTGTCTACTTTCCAAAATGGGGTCATTTGGGGGGGGTTGTGCCATCTTGTGCCAGATATCACAAAACCTACTTTGCTTCTGTCCGTGGGAAACGCCTAGGGCAGCATCTCAAAGTAAATCTCAACCTGGTTGAGAAACCCTCTGCATTGAACTGGCTCAGACATGCCTCTTATAGAGGTAATAGTCGAGGTGGGTGCCTGCACAGAGACTGGCGCAGCAGCAGGGACGGCCTGCAACTCAGGTTGAACCGGAGCAGCCACAGTAGGAGACTCCAGGTGAGCCGTGTGACTAATTTGTAACGCTATGGTAAACTGATCCATGCGGTGATCTTGCTCATCCAATCTGGAAAAAATATTACCAACAAGTGGATTGACTGTATCTTCTGAATTCATGGCCTTCGCCTACTATCAGGGACCATGAATCAGACCAAGACAGAAGTATAGTTAAATCACACTTGTTTAATAATAATAATAATAAGGTAAACAGAGTAAGCGTAGTCAAAACAAGCCAGAGTTCAGTAATCGGATCGGGTAGTCAGCCAAGCAAATGTCAGAGAGCCAGAGATAAATGTAGTAGTACAGCAAGCAGGATCAGGAGCCAAAAGGAACGTCAGCCGAGCAAGTCTTCAACAGGAACGCAGGAGAAAGTCTCTATGATGTCGACAAAGGCGAAGGCAGAGATCAAGTGAGCAGGACAACTTTAAGTAGGCAGGACTGACAAGCAGAATCAACAACAGCTGGGTAACTATGGAGAGAGATGGGAGCTAGCAATTAGCTGACAGCTGAGCGGCCAGCTCAGAGAAGGAAGGGCTGAGCCCAGCCCTGACAGTGGTACAGCTGATTGCTTGAGTCCTGAATCAGTCCAGGCTGTGGATGTACAGTATATACAAAGCGATTTTAAAGTAGAAGTTCAGCCTAAAACTAACAAACTCTAATTGTACTGGCAGCCACATTCTACGATTAATCTATCTAACGCTGTAAAGCAAAAATCACTATACATATCTTTTCTGCAGACGATCTGGTCCGGTCTCAAGTGGCGGGTGCTGTGAAGAAGAGACAGCCGACAACAAAATGCCTGGGAAGTGACATCACCCATAGACTTACTACGGTGCTCCTGTTGTCGGCTTTGTCTCCTGCACGCGCCTACACAGAGAAGCCACCGTTGACAGCTTAGTGTGGGACCGGACCAGATCGGCTGAAGAAAAGGTATGTTAGTTTTAGGCTGAACTTCTACTTTAACTTGTCAAAATATCACTAGTAGTGGAGTGTTAACCCACCAGACTACCACTGAGTGGCATCCTCATAACATGATGCTGCCACCACCATGTTTCTCAGTGGGGATGGTGTGTTCAGGGTGATGTGCAGTGTTAGTTTTCTGCCATACATACCGCCAAACATTTTGCTTTTAGGCCAAAAAGTTAAATTTTGGTCTCATTTGTCCAGAGCACCTTCGTCCACATGTTTGCTTTGTCCCCCACATGGCTTCTTGCAAACTGCAAACGGGATTTCCTTTGGCTTTCTTCTTGCCACTCTTCCATAAAGGCCAGAATTGTGGAGTGCACGACTAATAGTTGTCCCGTGGACAGATTCTCCCACCTGAGCTGTGCAGCTCCTCCAGAGCAACCATGGGCCTCTTGACTGCTTCTCTGATTAATGTTCTCCTTGCCCTGTCAGTTTAGGTGGACGGCCATGTCTTGGTATATTTGCAGTTGTGCCATACTTTCCCCAGAGGAAGGCACGTGATCCCTGTGCCGAATACGCGTCGGGGAGGGGTAGGACGGAGCTGTCAGCAACAGAGGTAGATGAGGAACGACACACCGCACGCCATACAAACGCTTGTTTTATACAAACACTCTCTGGAAAGATTGGTGCACTCACGCACCTATATATTGTGAGTACCCTTCTGGAGGGAAGTTTTAATATATTTTAAATAAATCCCTACTGTATCACACTATGGAGCTTTTTCTTTCTTGTATGTGAGACTATCTGATGACATCTGAGAGTGGTGGAGTTTATACCAGCATACCCTGTATGAGCGCAAGGGGTGGCTGCAATGCGTGTTTAGACACCGTTTAATTACCGTGTCACATGCTCAGAGGTGAGCGCAAGCACAAGTGGGGGGTCACAGGAGAGCACTGAAGCATGCTGGATTGTGAACACCATTAAGGAAGAGCATGAGGAACACTGTTTTTTGCTGACACTACTTACTTGCACTTTATGTGTTGATATCAATGAATTGAACTTTTTAAATGTGGACACTTGTTTTTGCACTTTGATCTTATATTTATAACCACATATATATATTGTCTTCTTGTATGTTGCACTTTATGGGATACTTTTATATAAGGATTGCATTCATTCTATAATCTATATATTACTAGCATTTTTTAATTTTTTTTTTATATTGAAAATTTTGAAGTATAGTTTGACACTATATATGCACCTCCCAACTATTGGGATATATATGTTTTTTCAGCGCAGGCATGTGTATTTATATTTTTTGCAGTTGTGCCATACATTTTCCATTTTTGGATGATGAATTAAACAGTCCTCCATGAAATATTCAAAGCTTGGGATATTTTTTTATAACCTAACCCTGCTTTAAACTTCTCAACAATTTTATCCCTGACTATGTGATCTTTGACTGGGTGATTCTAACACATGAATATGCTTTAATATAAACCATTCCATTGTAGCCCTGGCTTATGCCGTGTACACACGACCGGACTTTTCGACCGGACTGGACCAACGGAACAAAACTATCGGACAATCTGACCGTGTGAGGGCTTCATCGGACCTTCAGCGGACCTTTTCTGTCCGCTAAAGGTAGGAAAAAAATTGAAAACCATTTATCATTTTCCTTCCACTTGACAATTATCTGCCACTTTGTGTTGGTCTATCACATAAAATCCCAATAAAATAAATTTACTTTTTTGGTTGTAACATGACAAAATGTGGAAACTTTCAAGGAGTATGAATACTTTTTGCAAGGCACTTTATCAGCTTTTACAAGTACAAGTCATCACTGCTATAATTTTTGGAGGAAATTCAGAAGCAGATTAAAATATAACAGAGGGAATGACATTCTGAAGTTTTAGCCAATTGCCAAACAATTATACCTTGGAGCAAACTCTTCTGTTCCTTCGTGTCCATACAATCACAACTTTATCTGGTTGCCTACAAAGATTAAAGAGAAGATAAAAGCAGTTAGAAAAAACAGTCAATATAGTCAATATAAAACGAAATAATGTAAATTAATTATATGAAAGAGCTCTAATACAGTTAATGAACCTAAACAACAATTCAGCCTCCACAATGTTCACATAACTGCCATAAAGGGTTTTACACTGTACTCTATGCTCTAGGTAGATACAGTATATCACAAAAGTGAGTACACTCCTCACATTTTCGTAAATATTTTATTATATCTTTTTATGTGACAACACTGAAGAAATGACACTTTGCTACAATGTAAAGTAGTGAGTGTACAAGCTATTAATGTCTAAAATGCTGGCAACAAAAGTTGAGTAGACCCCTAAGTGAAAATGTCTAAAAAGGGCCAAAAGTGTCAATATTTTGTGTGGCCACCATTATTTTCCGTTACTGCCTTTACCCTCTTGGGCATTGAGTTTACCAGAGCTTCACAGGTTGCCACTGGAGTCCTCTTCCACTCCTCCATGACGACTTCACGAAGCTGGTGGATGTTAGAGACCTTGTGCTCCTCCACCTACCATTTGAGGATGCCCCACAGATGCTCAATAGGGTTCAAGTCTGGAAACATGCTTGGCCAGTCCATCACCTTTACCCTCAGCTTCTTTAGCAAGGCAGTGGTCGTCTTGGAGGTGTGTTTGGGGTCGTTATCATGTTGGAATACTGCCCTGCGGCCCAGTCTCTGAAGGCAAGGGATCATGCTCTGCTTCAGTATGTCACAGTACATGTTGGCATTCATGGTTCCTTTAATGAACTGTAGCTCCCCACACCGGACTTATTCATGGGATTGGCTAGAAAGATTGCCAGTCCGTCTAGCCAATCCCATGAATAAGTCCGGTGTGACGAAACATGTCGGGGCGTGGCTATACGGCAATCGAGGAAGTTTGACGTAGGACGCTGTGACAGGCGGCGCCATACGAGTGAGCGGGGAAGTGGCTACGGAGGGCTCCAAGGGACGGGTGAGAGTGTTTACGTTCACCGAGCACCTGGGTCCGCCGTGACCACCATACGTCCAGGTTACCGTTTGAAGTGCTGTTGGTGACAACCAAGTTTTGCTGTGCTGTTTTGCGTTTTTGAAAATTGGAAAATGTGAGTTTTATGGTGAAGGAGAGTGTTACTTTTATTAAAGTGTGTTGCGTTACTGCACTATTGGTTCCCTTTTCCTTTCTTTCATGTGGAGAGAGCATTTGCTTATATACTACGGTTAACCATACGGATACTGATTGGAGGTTATCACTTTACCCCCACTGTGTGGGAAAAGCCTACAAGCCAAACACGAGAGTGTAAGGCAAAGAAAGCTGGTGAGTTTGCTCGCTGAAGGGGAGTGGAATCACATTCACAGCGGTGTGGTGGAAGATATCATCATTGAAGATTATCATTTTGATATTGTCACTATTACTTCACTAAGTCACCATTTATGTTTGGACTTTTTTATTGAATTTTTTTGATGTTATACACAAATGGACTGCTTGATGGGTGTTTATTAGAAACACTGTTTGGTTTTTTATTATGGACACATAATATTATTATTTTTTGTTATCACATTGAGCAATCACTGTATATATAATTTTCTTGAATTAGGGTATGTTTTAGGTTTTCAGCGCTGCTATTTGATCACACTATTGGTGAGGGCGATTATATAGTGTATCATTTATTTTATATCACATGAGTTTTTAATTTTAAGCAGCTGCTCAGAGGGAGGGGCCCACCCCATAAGCGCAGTGTTTGGCACACAGAAAGGGGCGCATCATCTGTGTACCATATCAGCAATATATTTGAATACATCTTTATGTAGAGCAACAATTATTTTATTCATATCCCCAGAGAGTCCTTTGCCAGGAGGTGCCATGCTGAACTTCCAGTGACCAGTATGAGAGAGATAACACCAAATTTAACACACCTGCTCCCCATTCACATCTCAGACCTTGTAACACTAATGAGTCACATGACATCAAGGAGGGAAAATGGCTAATTGGGCCTAATTTGAACATTTTCACTTAGAGGTGTACTCACTTTTTGCCAGTGATTTAGACATTAATTACTGTGTGTTGAGTTGTTTTGAGGGGACAGCAAATTTAAACTGTTATACAAGCTGTACACTCACTACTTTACATTGTAGCAAAGTGTAATTGTGACATGAAAAGATATAATTGCTTGTAATTTTATTTCTATTAATTTTAGAAACACGAAATATCTCTCAAACTGACATTGACACATGCGCATAAAATTTGAGACAGGTATTGGTGCATTAGAATACTCAAGAGTGAATGTAGACCATGAAACATGGCAAAGTTGAAGAAAATGTGCTTCAACTTCTTAGATTGGCACCAAGCAAAATTAAACATACACATTGTAAATGTATCAAAACTGAGATGTTGTATTCATCAAAAGTTTCAGTAGGCACTGTGTAATCAAAGAAAGTTAAAAAAGCAGCACACTTTGCCACAAGTTGGCTGAAATGACTCAAAATGCAACCCCCCTTAATGCCAAATAAAGCAAAAAAATTGACAAGTCTACAATAGATTGATTACAGCTCAAAAATCTGCTTAAAATATGAAGCAGTGTCTTTCATTAGTCTCATCCCTATCTCTGTCATCAGAGCTATCGTCCAATGTAGCTCTTTAATCTTTTTCTTGGGAAACATTTGCACAATTCTCGCACGGACATAACTCGGTACAAGACAGTCTTGCAGACATACAGGAACATCTTCTAGTCTCACATTTTCCTTGCTTCGCAACTGCAGTGGACTACCTGCAACACACATTCAGGGGCAGGATTTCTAGTCATTAAGGTCACTAAAAGCGGAAGTCTAATCCCGCTGCCATCTCTGCAATAAACAAATAACATACATATCAAATCCCATTCCTCGCTGACGAAGTCCAATCAGGATGTAATGCCGCGTACTGGGGCGAGGAGCTTACACGGGGACGTCACCCGCTGTCATCCTCTGCTCGGAGCTCACTCGATCTGCGATCGCGGTGTTGTGCATGTACACGCTATGTGCTCATGAGCACTTTTTATGTCTACAACGTTTTTTCAATAAACTTATGGAGTTATTTATCGAGTGCACTTAGATTGTACCTTCATTTTTTATGCACATATGGGAACGATCTTTACCCCGCTTACATCTATCACTGTCGCCCTGGATGTTCGTATGGTAATCTGGTAAACGCACTCTTGTATATTTGGGTGAAGTTGATTATGACTGATTACACGATTGGAGCTAATACATCGTCACTCTGCCGTAAGGATATCTGACAGCAATATATCCTAGATGAGCATGGGACTTTTTTCATTGGTTTATCTGCTTTAGTTTTATGATCATTTGCGCTGCACTTACCCCAACTTTTTTATATCGTTTTTAGGCATATGTGATTACCTAAAGTGTCCAGTTTGCATTTATTTTAGTCTTTGTATTGTTTGCGCTGATTGCTCCACATTTTATAAATGTCAGAAGTGGTTAAAGGCACAGGGGCACACTGACACCCAGCATATAGCACCATGACAGCAAAGGTGTCCAGTGTGTCCCCTCACCAATATTGCAACAGTACAAACAAGTAGCTACTGCCCTCACCTAAAACTGGCCTTTGCAGCAAGGAGCACATACAGTATCTCACAAAAGCGTGTACACCCCTCACATTTTTGTAAATATTTTATTATATCTTTTCATGTGAAAACACTGAAGAAATGAAACTTTGCTACAATGTAAAGTAGTGAGTGTACAGCTTGTATAACAGTGTAAAATTGCTGTCCCCTCAAAATAACTCAACACACAGCCATTAATGTCTAAACTGCTGGCAACAAAAGTGGGTACACCCCTAAGTGAAAATGTCCAAATTGGGCCTAAAGTGCTAATATTTTGTGTGGCCACAAAGTCCTCTTCCATGATGACATCATGGACCTGGTGGATGTTAGAGACCTTGCACTCCTCCACCTTCCATTTGAGGGTGCCCCACAGATGCTCAATAGGGTTTAGGTCTAGAAACATGCTTGGCCAGTCCATCACCTTTACCCTCAGCTTCTTTAGCAAGGCAGTGGTCATCTTGGAGGTGTGTTTGGGGTCGTTATCATGTTGGAATAATGCCCTGCAGCCCAGTCTCCGAAGGTAGGGGGGGTCATGCTTTGCTTCAGTATGTCACAGTACATGTTGGCATTCATGGTTCCCTCAATGAACTGTAGCTCCCCAGTGAAGGCAGCACTCATGCAGCCCCAGACTATGACACTCCTACCACCATGGTTGAATGTAGGCAAGACACACTTGTCTTTGTACTCCTCACCTGGTTGCCACCACACATGCTTGACACCATCTGAACCAAATAAGTTTATCTTGGTCTGATCAGACCACAGGACATGGTTCCAGTAATCCATGTCCTTAGTCTGCTTGTCTTCAGCAAACTGCGGGCTTTCTTGTGCATCATCTTTGGAGGAGGCTTCCTTCTGGGACGACAGCCATGCAGACCAATTTGATGCAGTGTTCGGCGTATGGTCTGAGCACTGACAGGCTGACACCCCCCCACCCCTTCAACCTCTGCAGCAATGCTGGCAGCACTCATACGTCTATTTCCTAAAGACAACCTCTGTATATGAAGCTGAGCACATGCACTCAAACTCTTTGGTCAACCATGGCGAGGCCTGTTCTAAATGGAACCTGTCCTGTTTAACCGCTGTATGGTCTTGGCCACCGTGCTGCAGCTCAGTTTCAGGGTCTTGGCAATCTTCTTATAACCTAGACCATCTTTATGTACTACAGTTCTTTTTTTTTAGATCCTCAGAGAGTTCTTTGCCATGAGGTGCCATGTTGAACTTCCAGTGACCAGTATGAGAGAGTGAGAGTTGTTAACACCAAATTCAACACACCTGCTCCCCATTCACACCTGAGACCTTGTAACACTAACGAGTCACATGACATAGGGGAGGGAAAATGCCTAATTGGGGCCAATTTGGACATTTTCACTTAGGGGTGTACTCACTTTTGTTGCCAGCAGTTTAGACATCATTGGCTGTGTGCTGAGTTTTTTTGAGGGGACAGCAAATTTACACTGTTATACAAGCTGTACACTCACTACTTGACATTGTATCAAAGTGTCTTCTATTCAGTGTTGTCACATGAAAAGATATAATAAAATATTAACAAAAATATGAGGGGTGTACTCACTTTTGTGAAATACTGTAGAAGTTGAGCAGGGAATTTCTTTGGTTTTGTTTTGCATGCGTTGCCCTTCCATGTGCTACTTTCTGCAAAGGCCAGTTATAGGTAAGAGCAGTGGCTATTTGTTTTGTTATAATGAAAACTTGAATATCACAAGAATTTTCAGAGATGCATGGTTGTCTGTGACCGGACCTAGGGGTGACTATCGTGTATGTACTGTACAGTGGCTGTCCTCTCTTCACAAACAATTGGGCTTGCTTGCACAGCACAGATATTTTCCACCAAGTTGGTTGTATTCCATTCTTCTGTAATTTGCCAGAGCAGGCTGGCTCTTATTTTTCATACCTCAGAGATGACTATACCAGATTAGAATTAGCTTTTCTAAAATTATCAGCCTCAGCTGAGACATAGCATGACTTTGGTAAACAAAATTAGAAATAAAACTATGCTGTTATGATTACACATACCCCAAAACTCCCTGAGCTGAATTATTGCCAGTTTAAAAATATATTCTTGTATGTTTCTAGTTTTTGCGAAATGGATGCTCATCATTACACCAACTTTTTTTTTTTTTAACATCAAAGTTTATTGAGGTAAAAGAAATACAACTGTGGAGTCGCAGCTCCACTCAATGAAAATACATAAATTGAATATGCAAGTAAACTTATGGTTAGCTGTATTAATATTTATTGTGGTAAATTATTGTCTACTTTGAAATCTTAGCTTCTGTGTATGTTAACACATTTAAAATGTATCAAAGAACCTCGTATTATAAGGATTGTCTTCAAGAAAGGGGGAAAGAAATAGTTTGAAAAGAGAAAGGTTAGAAAGAAAATAGTAGTGTATAGATAGTAATTTTGGGTCAACCAATATATCGCCAACCTTATTTGATATTTTCCAGAGTAAGTTTTATTGTATCAATAATTCAGACAAAAGTGGACAGCAAATGGCCTTAGCGTGAAATTAAGAGATTCAAATATACCTGAGAGTATTTGTATAAAAACCAGGGTGACCAGGTCTTGTGGAAGCGTTCCACGTTGTCACCTGCCTGGGCCATGGTCTCCTCCATCCCACATATCTCAGTTATTTTACAAAGCCATTCCTGAATGGTTGGGATTTTTGTGAGCTTCCAATAAAGTGGAATAAGCGCTTTTGCAGCATTCAGTAGGTGTTTGGAGAGTGACTGTTTGTATTTTTTAATAGGGAACTCTGTGACATGGAGGAGACAGCCCGCCGCGTCTAGTGTTAGTTTTGACTCTGTGATATGAAACACTTTCTCCCTGACCTCAGACCAGAAAGGTTTCATCACAGGGCATTGACACCATATGTGTAGTAAGGAACCCCTATCATTATGACAACGCCAGCAAGTGTCTGGATAATCGGGAAACCAAGAATGTAACTTTACTGGTGTGGCATACCATTGAGTAAGCAGCTTATATGCTGCTTGCTGAGTTCTTGTGCTCAGAGAGCATTTATGAGCAAAAATGCATGCTTTTCTCCACTGTTTATCCGAAAGTGAGACACCTAATGATGTTGACCAGCTCTCTCTGAGTCCGCTCCCAACTGCATCGCCTCCATTCTGAATCCATCTGTAAGCAAGAGAAGTCGCTTTGGGGATAGGTTCCTCTGTATTGCAAACTAATTTTAGTTCTGTCAGTGATCTACTGAAGTTAGTTTTTTTTTGTTGTTTGGTTAAGGTAGCTGCGGCATTGAAAATATGTCCACAAAGGCAGGTCTGGGAGGTGGCTTTCTGCTTTAATGTCTGTGAAGTCTCTGAACGCTTGATTGTGGAAACAGTGCATAGCTAGTAGGGGTTTGTTTGCGTTATTGGACTGTAAGGAACGGTTTCCCATTCCCGGTAGGAAGTCAGGGTTATTCTGCAATGGGGTGAGTGGGCTTAGGTGAGAAGAGAAGTTTGTGAGTCTAATTAGTTTATGGAAAATTGCTAAAGTGGTGCCTATAAAGGGGTGTGACTTCACAGCTGCCAAATGGCTTGTCCATGGGATCCATGGAGAGAACCTGATGGAGGTATGACTCAGCACCTCTTCCAGTTCTACCCAATCTTTAAGTTTGTGATAGCAGTGCCAGTCAACTATCCTGGTAACATGTGAGGCAAAATAGTAAGTTCGGAAGTCCGGAAGGCCCATCCCTCCTCTTTCTTTGGGTTGTGTGAGTAAGGTGAATCGGACTCTGGGTTTTTTGTGGGCCCATATAAATTACATTTGAGTTGAATTCAGGGCTTTAAGGAAACTCTGGGGGATTTTTATTGGTAGGTTTCTAAATAAATAGAGGACTCTTGGTGGAATGGTCATGTAAAAACAAATCGCAACACGCCCAAAACCAGGAGAAGCACTTTGGGTGCCAGGTTTGGAGGTCTGTACAGATTGTTTTCAGTAAGGGAATAAAGTTAAGTTCATAAATTTGAGAAGGCTTGGGAGTCAGCCATATCCCCAGATATTTAAGTGCTGAGCCCTCCCATTTGAAGGGGCAGTTGGATTTGATGGTTTCAATCTTATTTATGGGAATAGAGATGTTCTTTGCTTCGGACTTGGAATAATTGATTTTTAGGTTAGAGACATATCCAAATATGGAAAATTCTTTCATTAAGGAGGGGAAGTGAAATGTGTGGATTGGTTATGAAAAATAGTAAGTCATCTGCGTAGGCCGCCACTTTGAACTCCTTTCCAGCTATTTTGAACCCCTGTATTGCGCTTTCTGCTACAATTCGTCTGATGAATAGTTCAAGTGTTAGGATAAACAGAAGGGGCGAGAGGGGACAACCCTGTCTCATTCCATTGTTAATTTTTACTGTATTTGAAAGGGAACCATTAATCTTGAGTTGTACAGTAGGATTTTTGTAAAGCGAGGAGATCCATGTCAGCATATGATTTCCCAAGCCAATGTACATACAGGTCTCCAGCATAAAGTCCCAGGCCATGCGATCGAAGGCCTTCTCCGCGTCGGCTGACAGAAGAAGGCCCTCAATGTTCTGCGCCCATGTAGCATGTATCAAATTGAGTGCTTTTATAACATTGTCTCTTGTTTCTCTGCCCGGCATGAATCCTGCTTGTTCAGAGCCTATCAGGCTGTGAAGCAGGGGCTTCAATCTATTGGCAATGATTTTTGACATCAACTTCACACCTAGATTAAGTAGTGATATTGGCCTGTAGCTGGCACACTCTGCTGGATCCTTGTTTGGCTTGGGAAAAATTGTTATATGTGCCGCAAGAAAAGTTGGTGGGATCTCCCTGGGTTTTGACATAGAATTCAGAGCTCTCAGCAGCGGCCCAAGCAAGGTGGTTTGGAAGGTTTTGCAGTATATGGCTGTGAAGCCGTCCGGTCCTGGACTTTTCCCTGTCTTAAGGTCTTTGATTGTTTGTTGTAGTTCTATAGTTTCTATTTGTTTCTCTAATTGGGATATGTCATCCCCAGTCAGAGTGGGCAAGTTGGATTCTTTTAGATATTGTTGAATAGCTTGTTACCTTGTTCCCTGAATTGTACTAGGTTTTTGTGAGTCAGGTAGATTATATAAGGCCGTGTAATATTTGTGGAAGTGGCGGGCGATATGTTTGGTGGTAATGTCCATTTTCCCTTCTTTCGTTCGTATGCCTGAAATGTTTTGTTGTGTTCTTGCATTTTTCAGGGCTCTCGCTAGAAATTTGCCTGTTTTGTTGCCGTATTCGTAATACATTTTTTTCTTAAAGAATAGGAATCTTTTAGAACTCACATCAAAAATCTGTTGGAGTGCTTTTCTGTTTTCTAAAAGTTCTATTGCAGATTGTTCTGTCAGGGATTGTTTATGTAGGGTTTCCAGGGAATGGATCTTCTCTGTCAAGTTTTTGATTTTTTGTTCTGTCTTTTTTACGTTGGGTTCCCAGTCTAATGAGTTCTCCCCTGATCGTGCATTTATGGGCCTCCCAGATTGTCAAGGGGCTAATCTCTGGTGTAGTATTGCATGTGAAGTAGTCTGTCAGCGATGCAGCTATTTGAGGGAGTAAAATTGGGTCAGTCAATAGGGCGGAATTCAATCTGCATGTATTGGTTTTTGGTGGAGGTTTTGACAAATTTAGAGTTAGGGAGATAGGAGCATGATCCGATAGGGTTTGAATCCCTATACTTGCCCCTGAAATCTTGTCAAGATCTCTTTGTGAAACAAAGATATAGTCGATTCTCGAGTACCTACAATTGGGTATAGAATAAAAAGTGTAATCCCTTTCGTCAGGGTGAATGAAGCGCCAAGTATCAACTAATTGTAGGAAATTCAATAGTGTTTTGATTCGTTTAAGAATTTTGTACGTAATATAGGTTTTGCCTGTGGACGTATCATTAAGAGGGTTCAATGGTACATTGAAGTCACCTCCCATGATAAGGCATCCTGAGCTGAATTCTTTGAGTTTGTCAAGTGTGCGTTGGCAGAAGGTTAAGTGTGCTGTGTTTGGAAAATAAACGTTTGCTAACGTGATGGGCGTTCCACAGCATTTTCCCTTCAGAAAGAGGAACCTGCCCTCCGGGTCAATAAGTTTGTCAGTGAGTTCGAAGCATCTCTACTAATGAGAATAGACACTCCCTTGGATTTGGCTAGGTCATTGGTTGCATGGTAGGCCTGTGTGAAAAAGGAATCAGTGAGCCTGGGAACGTGTTGAGTCTTGAAGTGGGTCTCTTGTAAAAATACAAAACGGGGCTTACCTTTTTTGAGTTCTTTTAGGAGTGCATTGCGTTTTTCAGGGATGTTCAATCCCTTTGTGTTGTGTGAGATCACCGTGGGTTCGTGTCCCAGGGATGAGTAGGCCATAGTGTGGACTCAGAGAGAGCTGACAAACTGGGACTTGGAAATAGAGCTTTGATAGCCGTTAGGATCTGTATTGCTTATTACAAACAAGATTTACACCTTGTTAAACTTGTAAGAAAGAGAGAACTAGTAGTATATAGGGGAGATATAAGAAAAGAGTAAGGGAAGAATGAAAAAGAGATACTGTAATCTCCTTGGGTACCAAAACAGGTCCAAGGTAAGTAAGTTAGTGCTTTTTACCAGGGTAATTTTCTCCCGCTAAGGAGCACTTTGTTGGGGCGTAGTGGGCGGCTGCCTACTCGGTCAAATCAGCCAAGTTAAATATATTAGTAATGAAACACCTGAGACGGGAGCCAAAACCGGCAGCAGCCTGTATAGGCAATATATAAGCTAAGTTAGTCATCTATGCACCCATGGTACCTAAAGAAGGAAACTATAAACTTTAACATTGGAAAACTGAACTTAAACAGTATATGATAACGTTAGCTTAGGTGGAGATACCGCTGCCCTGCATGGAAACCGCAAGGCCCCCCTCTGTGTGGGGCTACAAGCCTAGCTATCTCCATGCAGAGGTATAGGCGAGGGTGGACCTAGGATTTTGCAGTTAACCCACGCTTATCGCTAATATCGCTTTAATCTGCACTTCTCGGTATTCAGGTTAAGTTTTCTCTATTATCTATAGTCCATCTGTTCCTACTGTCATCCTAATGACTGTGGTTTCCATTATAGCTTTAGATCGCAGCCAATATGGTTGACAGTAACCTGTAAAAGTAATAAAAGTGATTGTCCCGATGCGTATGATCTCAATCCGAATCGGAAGAGTCAATAGAACAGTATTTTCGTATGCGATGAGTTTAAAGTGGGGAAAGTCTGGGCTCACCAAGACATCTCCATCCGGATAGTCTTTAGATTTGTTGTAACAAAATGATTTGGGACCAGCAATTAAGATGGTGTCTTAGATATGGGTTACTTACAGTCTCACAGGGAATGTGGGAATCACGGGGATTGCCCTTGGGCATCTTCAGAGCCCCTGGAGGAATGAGATCTATTGTTTGGTGTTCCTGCTTGAGAGCCGCCAGAACGTGATGGTTTCATCTTTTTAGGATGACGCTTATCTGGTGAGGCAAATGGCATTCTGGGTTGTGACCTTTCCAAAGGAGGCAGCGTGAATTCTTGGTACCATTCCGGTCATTCTACTTGTTCTAGTTGAAGTGCCTGACAAAAATCCGGAAGATCTTCTGGCGAACGGAGCGTATGCTGTCTCCCGCTGTGGTTCACCAGGAGTGCAAACGGGAAGCGCCATGTGCAATGTAGGTCCTTCTCTCTTAGTTTGTCAAGCAATGGCTGGAGAGCTCTACAATTCTTTAGGGTGATCTGTGAGAGATCATGAAAGAGCATAATAGTCTCGCCATTGAAGATGACCTGATCATTTCTGCGTGCTTTACGCATAATATCCTCTTTTAGGGAGAAGTTTTGCAAGCAACAGATGATGTCACATGGAGGCATGTTATCTGGCTCTCTGTGCTCTCACAAATTCTATGGCTGTGTCCTCCGGTCTCTCTAGCAGGCTGTTGAAAACCCTCTGTAATGCTGGGGTGATTTGTTCAGCCTCCACAGTCTCTGGGATCCCCCTGACCCTAATATTGTTCCTCCTCCCTCTGTTGTCTAAGTCCTCGAGGTGTTTGTTAATTTCAATAAGGTGTTGGGACTGTGAGGAGGTTATACTTTCTAAGAGGTGTATTGCCTTGTCCCTGCATCTTCCTGCTTCTTCTGCGGTGGCCATCTTGTCTGTGAGGACAAGCATGTTAGATTTTAAGTCCGTTATTGCAGCAGAGAAGGTGGCTTTGATATCGGCTGCAAAGCCTGACATACCGCCATACGTGAGGGGAAGGTCTGGGTGAGGGGTACCCCTACCATTGTCCTCTGCTGTGGACTGGGAGTCTTCGCTGTAATCTTCCTCCACACGCGGCGTCGCCATCTTGGACCCCGACATGCTGCTCCGTGCCGCCAGAGAGTTTCGGAATAGATCCATAATGTTTCTCCCCTTGTAGGCTGCCGATAAGCGGCGGGATCTCGTGCAGGGTGTGCCTAGGTTCCTCCTGCTCATTATCGAGCGCTCTGGGTGAAAAGAGACAGGCTAAGGCTCCTGTGTTAGGCGTCCATCTCTACTGCGCGCCAAGCCACGCCCCCTACACCAACTTTTTACTTTAAAAAGAAAAAAACAAAAATAGGATTTTTTTGTCATACCTACCTCTAAAATCCTTTTCTTTGAGTACATCATGGGACACAGAGTTAGGCTAATATTCATTACCTGCTGGTTATACTTCATCTCCAGGTGAATGGACACTGGTGTCAGAAACCATGAATCAGACCGAGACAGAGGTACAGTTAATCACACTTGTTTAATAATAATAAAAAGGTAAACAGAGTAAGCGTAGTCAATACATAGCCAGAGTTCAGTAACCAGATCGGGTAGTCAGCCAATGCCAATGTCAGAAATCCAGAGATCAACGTAGTAGTACAGCAAGCAGGATCAGGAGCCAGAAGGGACATCAGCCGAGCAAGTCTTCAGCAGGAACGCAGGAGAAAGTCTCTGAGATGTGACCAAAGGCGAAGGCAGAGATGTGTGCTGGATGGCTTTAAGTAGGCAGGACTGACGAGCATATCATCAACAGCTGAGTCACTGTGGAAAGAAAGGAGCTGGCAATTAACCGACAGCTGAGTGGCCAGCTCAGAGAAGGAAGGGCTGAGCCCAGCCCTGACAGTACCCCCTCCTTAACGACCCCTCCCCCTCGGAGGACCACCGGGCTTGAGGGGAAAACGTCTATGGAAATCACGGAGGAGGACAGAGGCATGCACGTCCGAGGATGAGACTCAAGAGCGTTCCTCCCCTTCCAATGCACCAGGTACTGTATGCACCCATGGAACCTACGGGAGTCAACAATGGATTGTACTTCATACTCCTCATGGTTCTCAACCTGTATAGGGTGAGAACGGGGCACCGAGGTGGTAAAGCGGTTGCAGACCAAAGGTTTCAATAAGGAGACATGAAACACATTAGAGATGCACATACTAGGAGGAAGGTCCAACGCGTAAGCCACTGGGTTAATCCTCAGAAGGATACGGAAATGCCCAATAAACCGAGGTGCGAACTTCAAAGAAGGAACACGAAGTCTGAGGTTGCGAGACGACAGCCAGACTCTGTCCCCAACCTGGTAGGAAGGTGCAGACAGGCATCTGCAGTCAGCATGGAGTCTGTACAAATCGTCAGCATGTCGCAAAGCCTCCTGGACTTGTGCCCAAGTGGAATGAAGACCACGGAGATGCTCCTCTAACGCAGGAATACTCTGCGGGACAAATGAGGCAGGCAACATGGAAGGTTGGAAACCATAGTTCGCCATAAACGGGGACAAACGGGAAGTTGAATTCAAGGCACTATTGTGATCAAACTCCGCCCACGGTAAGAAGTCTGACCAGTTATTATGATGGTCAGAAATATAGCAACGTAAGAATTGCTCCTAGGACTGACTGGCTCGTTCTACGGCCCCATTAGACTGCGGGTGATACGCAGAGGAGAAAGCAAGCTGAATACCCAACTGTGCACAAAAGGTTCACCAGAACCGGGACACAAACTGACTACCCCTGTCTGAGACAATCACCTTGGGTAGCTCATGTAAGCGGAAGATCTCCCGAGCAAAAATAGAAGCCAGTTCCTTAGAAGTAGGCAACTTCTTGAGTGGAATACAATGCGACATTTTCGAGAACCGGTCAACCACCATAAGGATAACTGTGTTGCCCTGGGAGTTGGGTAACTCCACACTGAAATCCAAAGACGTGTGGGTCCAGGGCCTCCCTCCCTCCAGTGAGTATGGGTTGTAGGAGGCCCACTGGAAGGTGTCGTGGAGTCTTATTCTGAGCACACACGGAACAGGCAGCTACGAAGGCGGTTACATCAGCACCTAGACTAGGCCACCAGAATTGTTGGGAAATGGCCCAAAAGAGTTGATTCTTACCAGGTTGGCCAGCACCCTTGGGAGAATGGTAAGTCCGGAGCATGGCAGTACGGAGACTCTCGAGAACAAAGCAGCGGTCACAAGGTTTCTCAGGAGGAGCAACAACCTAAACAGCAAGAATTTGTCACCCAAAGGAGAAGTAAGACTGGTGCGAACCATAGCCAGAATACAATCAGGAGGAATCACAGGAACCGGAACCGACTCCATCTTGGAAGTGGAGAAAAACTGTTGTGACAAGGCGTCAGCCATTACAATCTTAGTACCGGGTAAGAATGAGACAGTGTAATTAAAACTCAACAAGAAAAGAGCCCATCGCGTCCTTCTGGGAGAGAGGTGCTTAGCCTCAGACAAGAATGTGTATTCTTATGGTCAGAAGAATGAGAACAGGCACAGTGGTACTTTCAAGGAGATGTCTCCATTCTTTCAGGGCTAAAATGATCACCAACAGCTCTCTGTCACCAATCTCGTAATTGCACTCTGCTGGTGACAATTTCTTGGAAAAGTAGCCACATGGATGCATAGCGCACTCAGAGATAGGACGTTGACACAGAAGGGCGCCAACTCCAGTCTCGGAAGCATCAACTTCTAGGATAAAAGGTAACGTAGGATCAGGATGTGCCAACACAGGAGCAGAAACAAAGGCAACCTTGAGACTCTCAAAGGCCTTAATGGACTCCAGAGACCAACTCTGTGGGTTGCCGTCTTTCCTGATCATATCAGTCAGGGGCTTGACCAGAGACGAGAAGTTACGAATAAACTTCTGATAATAGTTGGCAAAGCCAAGAAAACGCTACAGAGGATGTAAACCCACGGGTCGAGGCCACTGTGGGACCGCTGAAAGTTTCTCTGGGTCCATCGAAAAACCAGCAGTGGAATTGACATAGCCCAGGAATTTCACCTGTTCACAATGCAATTTGCACTTTTCAAATTTACAATAGAGATTGTTCTATCGCAGTCTCTGAAGCACACGACAGACATCTGTGTGGTGGCTCTCCAGGGACTTTGAAAATATGAGGATATCGTTGAGATAAACCACCACACAAAACTGCAACAAATCTCGGAGGACATCATTAATGAACTCCTGGAAAACTGCCGGAGCGTTACAAAGGCCAAAAGGCATTACGAGATACTCATAATGACCTGATCTGGTATTAAATGCAGTTTTCCACTCGTCACCCTCCTTAATCATGACGAGATTTTATGCCCCTCTCAAATCAAATCTGCAAAGTTCAGAGACAAATGTACAGGAGGCTTTAAAAGAGAGTCTTTCTCTGAGTCTGGAGTCAATGAGGATGGCAAATGTGGAAAACAGATAGTGTAGCGCTTAAAAGATAACGTGACACATAGGTCAAATAGGGGCAGTGAACCCAAATAACACATAAAATGAAATTGAACAGAAGTTCATATATAAGCGATAAGCAAAAACATAAAGTGAATGTCCAAAAGAAAGCAAAACCAACAATGTTCAACAAATAGTACATAAACTTCATGTGGATGAATAAAGCTTTCTTGTGACAAGCTTCATTATAGATATCCTCACAGTGAACCGGGATGTGTAGTTGAAGTGAAGGGAACCACCACCATATAAAAGGGAGGCTTACCAGAACGTTTGAACACACAAGAACATATGTTCTGTGAGTCAAATAAGCTTGTGTTGTAAAACAACCAACAGAGATGGACACTGGAACCGTCAATTGCCTGGAATGGAAACTCCCGACTCTCATCAAAGTGAAGATGTCTGTACGGGTTTGTCTCATAAAGGACAGTGCTCAGATGTCCATGGATGTAATGAGAATATTTAAGGAAGGAAAAACAAAAAGGGGCCACATAGCGTAATTCCGTTGTGTAAAAAATGTATATTTAATGAAAGTAGGAAAACTCACATTTGGCAGGTAAAATCAGTGCTTTTTAAAATCAAATGGCGGCAGTGGAGACCTTCCCAGCGTGTTTTGTCTCCAAGGAGATCGTCTGGGGTGTCCCTCCATTGCTGCCCTCCACATATTTATAATGAATTGACCCTCTTCATGAGAGCTAAAACCCCATGTGTTTGCGTTTCACGCCTCGGTTTCAGCCATGTGTGATGCGTTCCAAACCTCTTCCTGACCTTACATCATCGGTGGAACGCATATACGTCCCAGGTCTGAATAGGGGAAGCTAATAACGGTGCTTCACTCATCAGCCCTAAGCAGAGCAGGTGCCGGAGAGCATGATAGCGCAGTGACGTTATGCGCCTCAACGGCTAGACGAGCGTGCATTCCACAATACAATGACAAAAGATAAACTACATGAGATGGCAGGAATAAGTTACGTGACACAGTAGTGTCACGTACTTCGGGGTATAAACAAAAAACACGGCTAATAAAAACATGCTGTCAAGGACCTCCCAAATAAAAAGAAGGGGCACATAACATCATGAACCCGGATCACAGTATAGTGACTGTAAGTGAATGTAATATATTAAATAGATAACCATGTAATAATGATAACCTAGTATAAAAGTAATCTAAAATTAGGAATGCACAAAGTAGTAAAAATATAAAAGTGAAATTATGTTTATATATACACCCATGGAATGAACTCTCATGTGGGATCGTATGCACATAACCAAATTGTAATATAACAATATAAAAGAGAGAGAAAAAAGGAAAAAAAAAAGAAAATATTAATATAAAAAATAATAATGAGGTGACAAAAGATAAAGAAGACCTAAACCCTGATAAGATTCCTATTCTTTGCTGATGAAAGAGTTGATATCCTGCTCCACGTTCAGACCGAACGAAGAGTAGGATTGCAACTCATAAATCCAGAAGGTCTCTAATTGGGAGACACCTCTGGTCTTGGCACCACCCCTCCAAAGGGGGATGTACCTGTCTATCACCAAAAATGTTGTGCCTTTAGGGTTACGGTTGTGATGTAATTTGTAATGCCGAGGTAGAGTATGTTTTGTATCTCTACTTTTAATCAGAGAAATGTGATCGGCAACTCAAATGGAAAAAGTGCGGATGGTATGGCCTACATACTGTTTCCCGCATGGGCAGGTAATCAGACATACTACATACTGGGTGGCACATGTGCAAAACTGTTTGATGGAATATTGCTTGTTGGTGACAGAGGATGTAAAATCAACCGTTCTACGTCCCACTCCTGAGTTGTGCTTACACACAATGCATTATCTGCAGGAGAAAAAAACAGTCAGTTCATGAAAAAAGGACTGGCGTACAGAAATTGATAATATTAGGAGCTATTCTACTTTGTAGAGTAGAAGCTCCTCTAAAGATAACTCTTGCTTGATCTGGCAAGGACGAATTAAGAACGCGGTCATTCTTGAGAATGTTCCAATGTTTGGCAAAAATGGCCTTAATATGACGATGTTGAGTGGAGAACGAGGTCATCATAGCCCACTTAAAACTATTATCAGAATCTTGTTTGGGTTTGGCTGCCAATAAAGACTCTCTGTTCACTTCTAATGTACGTCGAAGTTCACAATCTACCTTATTAGGATCGTAACCTTTGTCAAGTAGCCTAGTTTTCAATATGTTGGCCTGTACTTTAAAAGTTTCTACATCCGTACAGTTTCTTTGTTTCTGGCTACGTGGAACAGATTGAAGCCACAACGGATGATGACAGCTGTCCATTGGAATAAAGCCATTTCTATCCGTTGGTTTGAAATATGTTTGAAATTCAAAACGTTTGTTTTTAATTCGGATTTCAAGGTCTAAGAAATTGATCTTGTCAGTACTTGCAATATAGGTCAGGGAAATGCCTCTGTCATTTTTGTTCAAATGGTCAAAGAATGCCCGCAGTGATTCTGTGCTGCCATTCCATAGGAGGAGGATGTCGTCAATGTAACGTGCCCATAAGACTAGGGAAGGGGTCCCAAGGGAATAGACGACATCCTCCTCCCATTTGGCCATGAACAAATTATCAAGGCTTGGGGCTAATTTGGCCCCCATAGCCACTCCATGAAGTTGAAGGTAAAACTGTTGGTTAAACCAAAAATAACTATGTTTGGTTGCAAACTCCAATAACTCAATAATGAATTTACACTGGAAAGGAGCAAGAGATTGTTCCTTATCCAGAAAATGTTGGACAGCCTCAATACCCTTTTCATGTGGTATGTACGTGTAAAGGGAGGCCACATCAGCAGTGGCCATGATGTAATCACCCTGCACATCCAAACCTTCCAATAACCTAATAGCGGCTCCAGTGTCCTTAAGATAGGATGGTGTCTGTCTAACTAAAGGCTGTAAATAAAAATCTATGTAGCAGCCTATACGAGAGGTGACAGCATTGATGCTACTCACGATAGGCCACCCAGGAGGGTGAAGAGGGTCTTTATGAATCTTGGGCAAATAATACATTGTGGGAATTCTGGGAACTAAAGGTACTAAATACTCTCTCTCTTTTTGTTCAAAATCTTGTTATCATAACCTTTCGTAACAATACTCTGGAGTTTGTTTTTATACAAAAAAGTAGGATTGTTAGGCAATTCTTTATAAGTATTAGGTTCATTTAAGATCCTATACATCTCTTGTTCGTAATCCTTCTTGTCTAAAACAACAATGCCCCACCTTTATCGGTCAGACGTATTACCAAGTCCTTCTGTTGACATAAGGACTTGAGGCGGATGCTAGACACAGGTTGGTGACATATACGTTTTTCAGGTAATTGGGCCAAATCCTTAAGTACGAGGTCCTTAAAAATATTGATGGCGGGTGCCACTGTAACAGGCAGATTAAACAATGACGGGTTTGATAATCCTGAGTGTACAGTTCCAGAAGTGGTGGCGCTACCACCACTTATATATGGGTTAGAGATGAGGTAGCGTTGTATATAGACTCTACGGATGTATTTATGAACATCAATAAATGTACTAAATTTGTCTAGTTTTTTGGGTGGGGCGAATTTAAGACCCTTATCCAAAACAGGCATTTCTTATTGTGTGAAAGTTTTAGTGCTCAAATTAAAAACACCTTGGCCCGTCAAGTTCACTTTCTTTTTTCTCCTCTGTATTATCCTCCCCCCTCTTGTGCCTCTCTTGGGTCTGGACCCCTTTCTCGCAGAGGTGGATCCACGTGAAAAAAAAAAAAAACATCATCATTGGGATTTGTTTGATTATACCGGTAAGGTGATTGTTCATGGATGTCTCTCGGGTCAGATTAATAATCACATGAACTCCTAAGGGGAGAAAACTTATTGTAAGTGGTCACAGGCTGTAGAGGTCTCCCGTCAAGAGCCTCAATGGCAAGTGGAGTGTCACGCAGCTGCAGTGGAATCGAGTGCTTCGATACAAAGGCAGCATCAATGAACAGGCCGGCAGCCCCATAGTCGATTAGAGCCTGTATCTCGACGGAGACGAAACAATGCCACCTAAGGTCTGTCTGTGACAGGACCTCAAGGTTCGGGCATTCCCTGGACGAGTAGGACAAGACTCTAAAAACTGACCAGCCTGGCCACAATAAAGGCACAATCTCTCCCTCCTCCTAAGGGCTCTCTCATCCGCAGAGAAACGTGTAAAGCCCAAGTGCATGGGTTCATCTTCACAGACCGACTTGGTACCAGGAGGCATGGGAGGTGAGGGAGGCAAGGGTGGGACTGCAAAGCTCTGAAACAAATGTACAGGAGGCTTGTGCCAGCGCTCCTTAAAAGAGAGTCTTTCTCTGAGTCTGGAGTCAATGAGGATGGCAAATGTGATCAACCTTTCCAGCTCAGTGGGTATATCTCGGGCTGCTATCTCATCCTTGATGTTATCCGAGAGACCATGAGAGAAGGCAGCCACAAGGGCCTCATTGTTCCAAGTAACCTCTGCTGCCAGAGTACGGATTCAATGGCGTAATCGGCAACAGTTCTCGTACTCTGTTTGATGGACATAAGGCTCTTGGCAACAGAAGTGGAGCGTGAGGGAACGTCAAATACCCTTTTGAAGGAAGCCACAAATTCTGGGTAACTCAGGACCATGGGTTTTTGCGTCTCCCATAGAGGGTTTGCCCAGGCCAAGGCTCTCTCAGAAAGCAAAGATATTACGAAACCTACTTTGCTTCTGTCCGTGGGAAACGCCTGGGGCAGCATCTCAAAGTATATCTCAACCTAGTTGAGAAACCTTCTGCATTGAACTGGATCGCCCCCAAATCGCTGGGGAAGCGGAGCGGAACCAGACATGCCTCTTATAGAGGTAATACTCGAGGCGGGTGCCTGCACAGAGACAGGAGCAGCAGCAGGGACGGCCTGCAACAAAGGTTGTACTGGAGTAACCATAGTGGAAGTTTCCAGGTCAGCTGTGCGACTCAGGAGCGTTTGTAATGCCAAGGCAAACTGATCCATACGTGATCCTGGTCATCCAATCTGGAAAAAAATATTACCAAAAAGTGGACTGACTGCATCTTCTGAATTCATGGCCTTTGCCTACTGTCAGAAACCATGAATCAGACCGAGACAGAAGTACAGTTAATCACACTTGTTTAATAATAATAGAAAGGTAAACAGAATAAGCGTAGTCAATACATAGCCAGAGTTCAGTAACCAGATCGGGTAGTCAGCCAATGCTAATGTCAGAGATCCAGAAATCAACGTAGTAGTACAGCAAGCAGGATCAGGAGCCAGAAGGGACGTCAGCCAAGCAAGTCTTCAACAGGAACGCAGGAGAAAGTCTCTGAGATGTGACCAAAGGCGAAGGCAGAGATAAAGTGAGCTGGATGGCTTTAAGTAGGCAGGACTTAGGAGCAGATCATCAACAGCTGAGTCACTGTGGAGAGAAAAGAACCTAGCAATCAGCCAACAGCTGAGCGGCCAGCTCGGAGAAGGAAGGGCTGAGCCCAGCCCTGACAACTAGTAGACCAAAGGTCTTTAGACAGGAAGTGATACTCTATATAACCCCTCCCATACAGGAACTACTTCAGTTTTGTAGAAAGCACTTGTCATGGAACGTCCCACACTCCACTTGAGTGCTTCCGTTAGTATACCACTTCCTTGTAGTCTGGATACAGATATCAGATATTCCAACCACTCTCAAGCATAAAACAAGGCGAGACTTGCTTAGATGCTAACATGGACTATTTTTATTTAGAATCAAAATTACAAGACTTTATATGCCGTTGGAACCTCCTCTAACAATACAACTGTAACCTAATTAACATGAGCTAGTTTACTAAATCATTTACCCAGACTAGGTGGCTATTCAATACACATTACCATAAACATCAACACAGGGTTAATTAGAACAAACAACAATGTGTGGAATACCCTTAGAACCTGTGGTAAGCTAGACTGTTCATCTCCTAGCCAGTCCTGGAGGCCAATGTGATCAGCTCACTCAATCAACATGTCGAGTTCAGAACCAAACAAACCAAGAATAGTCTCTACATACATCCTGGGAGATATTGTGGACAAATATTACTGTCCCATTTTAAGTAGTCCAAGATATATTTTCTCACTCACCCTGTGCCAGGATAGCACAGAGTGACTTAGACATAAGAGGTGTATGGGGAGCTGGAACAAGGGCATCCCCTAATTTTCAAGGGATTCTGAGTTCCACGGGCCCTCCCGTCACAGCACTGAATCCTCAAAAAGAGGGGAGGGACCTCTGTGTCCCATGATGTACTTAAAGAAATGGATTTTACAGGTAAGTATGACGGAAAAAATCCTATTTTCTTTTTCATACATCATGAGACACAGAGTTAGGCTAATAATCATTACCTGCTGGGACGTCCCAGAGCAACATCCTTGAGGGGAGGGAGACACCCTGCCAAACAATAGCCATCAGACCTTATACGGCAGCCCACAGTATACTGTGGCTGAAAGCCGAATCCTCGGCTGCTCGAACATCCACTTGTTAAAATTTTGTGAACGTATGCACTGAAGACCAGGTAGCAGCCTTACAAATCTGAGCCACAGATACCTGATGGCCAAAAGCCCCGGGGGTTCCTACACCCCTGGTAGAATGAGCTCTCACCCTAAAGGGAGGAGCTTTATGTTTCAGACCATAGGCCTGAATGACCAATTGACGGACCCAATTGGCAATGGAAGCTTTGGAAGCTGTCTGCCCCTTCTTGGGTCCTTTTGGTAAAACAAAAAGGAGTCTGATCCTAGGATCTCCACAGATATAGACAAATAAACTTTGACTGCCCAGACAACGTCCAAAGAATGCAGTCGTCTCTCTTCCACCGAACGAAGCTGAGAAAAAAAGGCAAAATAATGTCCTGATTTAAAAATGAAAGGCCAACAACACTCTTGGTAAAAAGGATGGAACAGGTTGTAACACTACCCAGTCGTGGTAAAGATCAAGTATGGTTCCCTGAACAAAAGGGCCGCCAACTCCGACTCCCTTCTAGCTGAGGTGATGGACATCAAGGCTAGCTTGCGTGACAGCAAGTCTAATGGAATTTCCTTGATAGGCTCAAATGGTTGTTTCTGTAACACAGACAGCACCAATTTTAAGTCCCAAGGACACATAGGTGACCTAATGGAGGGAAGTAAGTGAGTGGCATCCTGCATAAAGGTTCAGATCAGTGAATAGAAGGCTAAAGGCCTTTGGAAGAATACTGATAGGGCTGAAACTTGACCTCTGATTGTACTCAAAGTCAATTTGATTTCCACAGCTGACTAGAAAAGAGAGAAAAATAGCAAAGTTTCATCAGCTATCAACTGTGGTCATGTGGAGTGGGATCACAGGTATTTTAATAGGGGCTAAAACCAAGACAGCTAGACAATAACCATACTGGAGGATATGGGTGACAGTAAAACAAAACCAAGGGTGTCAGCGCTCAATGGGTTTAGAAAAAAAGGGGTCTCTGGGAAGCAGCATAAACCAGCATGAAACGTTTAATAAGACATATACATAGGAAAGCCAAAATCCAGAGTCAATGCAATAATGATGTGGATGATGGAAAATTGTATGCATTAAAAGCAGCTTACGGTATCGCTGGGGATCCCATAGCAACAGGGAGCTGATGGCATCCACAGATGGAGTGAGCCTGGCAGTGGGGGAGTGGCCAAGCCTGGACTCGTAGGCTCGGTGTGTGTGGAGGCCGCGGGCCATGGAGAGGTGGCACGCCGTATCCCACCTGTCAGTTTGCAGAGCCAACTGGTGTACTGACAGGGATCGGGTGAGTCCGGGGTCAGATGGCAAGCTGCTCTCTCTGGTGGTGTACCGGTAAGCGCGTGGCTGCTCCTGTAGAGGGACAGAGGGAGCTGTCCTGGTCCAGATAGGGAAGCCACGGGGTGGGAGCCGAGGTCAGACCGGGTAGGCTCATGTGGGTGGTGTCCACCGCTGAAGGGAGTCGAATGAGCTTGAAAACCTGTGTGCTCGGGAACCAACGTGATCCGCATGCAGTACGGTTGCCGTGACTATGCGTTTTGCGTGCATGCGCTTTATCAATGTGATTTATGTCCTTTGGCCGAGTGCAGCAGGGAGATTGGCCACTCCCCCACTGCCAGGCTCACTCCATCTGTGGATGCCGTCAGCTCCCTGTTGCTATGGGAACCCCAGCGATACCGTAAGCTTCTTTTAATACATTTAATTTTCCATCATCCACATCACTATTGCATTGACTCTGGATTTTGGCATTCCTACAGTATCTCACAAAAGTGAGTACACCCCTCACATTTTTGTATATATTTTATTATATATTTTCATGTGACAACACTGAAGAAATTACAGTTTGCTACAATTTAAAGTAGTGAGTGTACAGCTTGTATAACAGTGTAAATTTGCTATCCCCTCAAAATACTCAGAACACAGCCATTAATGTCTAAACTGCTGGCAACAAAAGTGAGTACACCCCTAAATGAAAATGTCCAAATTGGGCCCAATTGGCCATTTTCCCTTCCCGGTGTCATGGGACTTGTTAGTATTACAAGGTCTCAGGCGTGAATGGGGAGCAGATGCGTTAAATTTGGTGTTATTTAACAGGACAGGTTTCACTCAGAACAGGCTTTGCCATGGTCGACCAAAGAAGTTGAGTGCACATGCTCAGCATCATATCCAGAGGTTGTCTTTGGGAAATAGACGTATGAGTGCTGCCAGCATTGCTGCAGAGGTTGAAGGGGTGGGGGGTCAGCTTGTCAGAGCTCAGACCATACGCCGCACACTGCATCAAATTGGTCTGCATGGCTGTCGTCCCAGAAGGAAGCCTCTTCTAAAGATAATGCACAAGAAAACCCGCAAACAGTTTGCTGAAGACAAGCAGACTAAGGACATGGATTACTGGAACCATGTCCTGTGGTCTGATGAGACCGAGATAAACCTATTTGGTTCAGATGGTGTCAAGGTGAGGAGTACTTGACAAGTGTGTCTTGCATACAGTCAAGCATGGTGGTGGGAGTGTTGTGGTCTGGGGCTGCATGAGTTCTGCCAGCCACGGGGAGCTACAGTTCATTGAGAGAACCATGAATGCCAATATGTACTGTGACATACTGAAGCAGAGCAGGATCCCCCTCCCTTCCGAGACTGGGCTGCAGGGCAGTATTCCAACATGATAACGACCCCAAACACAACTCCAAGATGATGACTGCCTTGCTAAAGAAACTGAGGGTAAAGGTGATGGACTGGCCAAGCATGTCTCCAGACCTAAATCCTATTGAGCATCTGTGGGGCATCCTCAAACGGAAGGTGGAAGAGCGCAAGGTCTCTAACATCCAGTAGCAGAGTGGAAGAGGACTCCAGTGGCAACCTGTGAACCTCTGGTGAACTCCATGCCCAAGGGGGTTAAGGCAGTGCTGGAAAAGAATAGTGGCCACACAAAATATTGACACTTTGGGCCCAATTTGGACATTTTCACTTAGGGGTGTACTCACTTTTGTTGCCAGTGGTTTAGACATTACTGGCCGTGTGTTGAGTTATTTTGAGGGGACAGCAAATTTACACTGTTACACAAGCTGTACACTCACTACTTTACATTGTAGGAAAGTGTCATTTCTTTAGTGTTGTCATATAAAAAGATATAATAAAATATTTACAAAAATGTGAGGGGTTACATAGTTACATAGTTACATAGTAGGTGAGGTTGAAAAAAGACCATCAAGTCCAACCTATGTGTGTGATTATGTGTCAGTATTACATTACATATCCCTGTATATTGCGGTCATTCAGGTGATTATCTAATAGTTTCTTGAAGCTATCAATGCTCCCCGCTGAGACCACCGCCTTTGGAAGGGAATTCCACATCCTTACCGCTCTTACAGTAAAGAACCCTCTACGTAGTTTAAGGTTAAACCTCTTTTCTTCTAATTGTAATGAGTGGCCACGAGTCTTATTAAACTCTCTTCTGCGAAAAAGTTTTATCCCTATTGTGGGGTCACCAGTACAGTATTTGTAAATTGAAATCATATCCCGTCTCAAGCGTCTCTTCTCCAGAGAGAATAAGTTCAGTGCTCGCAACCTTTCCTCATAACGGGTGTACTCGCTTTTGTGAGATACTGCATGTAAATGTCTTATTAAACTTTTCATGCTGGTTTATGCTGCTTCCCAGTCCTCCCAATTACGTATTTCCGAGGATGCCATTTTTTGGCTTCACACCAAGCAATACCTTATGATAGATCTTCCTAGTGACAGCTTTCCTAGCATTCACTAGGGTAGACACCACTGATCCCGAGATGCCACGGTCCTTTAACAACCTGGCTTCAATAGCCATACCGTCAAATTTAGAGACTGTAAATTGGGGTGGAATATAGGACCTTGAGACAGTAGATTAGGGAGACGTGAAAGCGTCCATAGCCCGTCTGTTGTCAGTCTCACAATCTCCGAGAACCAGGGCCTTCTGGGCCAGGCTGGTGCCACCAGAATGACTGGAACTCCCTCTCTCTGAATCCTGCACAACAAATGTGGAAGGAGAGGGATTGGAGGGAAAGCATAAACCAGGGAGTACTGGTTCCATGGAACTACCAGAGCATCTGCTCCGATTGCCAGAGGATCTCTTGTTTGGGAAACAAACTGCTGTAGCTTGTTGTTGAACCTGGATGCCAGTAGGTCGACCCCTGGCCATCCCCAATGTTGGCAAATTTCCTGGAACACCCCTGGGTGTAGGGACCATTCTCACGGGCAGATCTGCTGGCGGCTGAGATAATCTGCCTTCCAGTTCTCTACTCCCGGGATATGGACTGCCGATAGAATCAGCACATTTCCCTCTGCCCAGGCTAGTATGTGGTTCACCTCCTTCAGAGCTGGATGACTCCTGGTACCGCCTTGGTGGTTTATATAGGACATTGCAGTGGCATTGTCGGACTGAACCTTGATAGGGTAGTCCTGAAGCTTCACCGTCCAGGACCGTAGGGCCAGTCGTACTGCCCGTAATTTCAGGACATTGATGGGCAAGATCTGTTCTGTCCTTGACCATTTCCCCTGAGCTGTGAGCTCTTCTAGGGTCACTCCCCAGCCTGAGAGACTGGCATCTTTAGTCAGTACTCTCCAAGTTACCGGGAGGAAGGATCTTTCCTTTCACAGGTTCTGATCCTGCAACCACCAGTTTAGGCTTAAGCGTGCCTGAGGAGATAAGAACATTGGATAATCCAGGGCTTGTCCTCTCCTGTTCCAAGCCAACAAGATGTCTTGTTGTAGAGGCCTGGAATGGAACTGGGCATAGGGCACCGCCCCAAAGGAGGATACTATCCTCCCTAGAAGACTCATACAGAGCCGAATGGAGGGTTGTCTGGTGCCCCTTATCTGACGCACCTGATACTTCAGGGCACAAACCTTAGCGGGTGGCAGAAATACTTTTGCTTGGACAGTATCTAGGATCAGACCTAAATACTTTAGACTTTGAGCTGGTTTTCTGTATTTATGATCCAGCCTAAGCTTTCCATATACTGCACTGTGCATGTTATGCTCTGTTCTAGAGCCTGTAGTGAGTGATCTCTGAGCAGGAGGTCATCCAGATACCCGAGCGCCAAGATCCCTTGGGCCCTTAAAAAACCCAGTACTGGTGCTAGGACCTTTGTGAACACCCGGGGAGCAGTAGCAAGCCGGAAGGGTAGAGCCACAAACTGAAAATTACGTTCCTCTACTGCAAATTGCAGGAACCTCTGATGAGGCTGAAAGATAGGTACGTGTAAATACGCGTCTTTTATATTGATGGAGGCTAGAAAGTCTCCCATCTGGAGTGAGGCTACAACTGAGCGGACAGACTCCATCCGAAAGGACTTGATCAGTAGATACTGGTTCAGGGATCTTAGGTCCAAAATGAGCCTTGTGTCCCTGTTTGGTTTTTGAACCATAAACAGGTTTGAGTAAAACCCTGTGCCTTTTCGGACACAGGAACCTCTACAATCACTCCTTGATGCACTAAATGATGTAGTGCCTGAAGCAATAAGTTTCTTTTTTGAGAATCGAAGATCTTAAAAACCTCTGAGGGGGAACTGTTGTGGAAAATTTTATATTAATGTATTGTCATAAGAGTCTCCCAGTGTCTGTTCAATCGCAGCCCGCTCTAAAGAGCTGACTGGGGCAGACTGACGCTGGTTGAGACCTGTTAGGTAGTGGAAAACTTCCTGGTGTTTCCAGAGAGGTGTTTGCGGAGAGAGGACATGTCCGCCAGCAAAGGGCCCCTGTGCAATGCACAGAACTATCGTCAGGTGGGGATGCGTTCGCTCTGCAAAGACATTATCGGTTTAGCGGTGGTTTGCTCTTGTCACCCCTGGTATGCCTGATCAACATGTTTGGGGTGCCATGACATACACCTGCAGTTAATATCCAATGAACGAGGAAATTTAGTCATCGTCATTTAGTTATTGTATATTGTATCATGTCCTGTAGTAATTGGTGGTTGTTTTGTGTTCTGTTGTTAAATCCTTATATGGTCATTCACATCCTGTGTTCATTTCTTGTGTGGTCACAAGCTTTGTAAGAGGTGTCCGGCTGTTGGAAGCCCAACCCTCAAGCTTTGGGACATCCTATTGATATGCTAATAAAGTGGCTCACTCAGACAGCTGAAGCAGGGTGGCTGGCTGCCAGAGAAAGATTGGAGCTAGTACCGTAAGCATGTGTTTTGTCTAGTTGGATGGATGGGGCACACACCAGAGGATGGATACGATCAAAAGGTGAGATGCATTTATATCATTAGACGAAATTGTTATTATTATGAGAAACAGGAGATTTGGCTGTGTGCTCTGCGTACAACCAAATTTCCATAACAGGAACCCCTTGCAACTCCAGCTTGTAACCATGGGATATAGTTGAGGTGACCCACTCGTCCTAAATTATTGTTCTCCAAATGTCTGCAAAGTGCAGCAGCCTTCCCCCCACCCGATGGAGTGGGGACATCCCCTCAAAAGGAGGGCTTGGTGCTGGGTTTAGAAGAATTTTGGACCCAGGGCTTTTTTTTGCCCTAGCACCCTGTAGGCGGCGGAACTGCCTTGGCACTGAGACGTTGAGGAGATGTTTTTAACAAAGGATGCCTGGTGCTTTTCTTCATAGAATGTAGAGAACTCTTCCCTCCGGAAATCTTTTGGATATATTTGTCCAAATGATCACCAAATAAACGTTCCTCATGAAAGGGGAAACCTGCCAATAACTTCTTACAAGGGAGCTCGGCTGACCAGTTCTTAAGCCACAAAAGTCTGCGCATATGTACAGTTAAGAGAGCCAAACAAGAAACCTGCTGTATTGAATCCTTTAAGACGTCAACAGCAAAACACAGCACTCAAGGAATATTTGCCTTATTTTCAGGTTAGGCCTGTCAGGCCGTCTGATCTGATCCTTTACGGACTGGCATATACCAATTGCTGCAACAGTTGGCTGAATAGTTGAACTGGCCAAAGAAAAGGAAGCCTTTAATAATGACTCCAATTTCTTGTCAACAGGATCTTTCAAGCCCTGTGCCTTACCTACCGGATAAGTCAAGTTCTTGTTTAAGGAAGAGACTGCTGCATCTACGGCTGGCATGCTCCACTTCTTAACAAACTTTTCATCCATGGGATATAAAAGGGAAAACCTCTTAGTAGGAACAAAAATCCTGTCAGGATGTTCCCAATCAGCATACACCGCCTGTTCCAAAAGAGGGTGTAAGGGGAAAGCCTGTGTGGCCTGAAGAGGCCTCAGGGATCCCAAAAAGGACAAGGGAGGCTCAGTAACCTCTGCAAGAGGCAACTTAAAGGCAGAACGAACCATTTCAGTAAGAGTCAGGATCAAAAGCCTTTTGATTGAGAGGCAGACACCAACTGGATATCTTCTTGTTCAGATTGCTCGGAAGCAGACACATCCGCCAGGCTATTCACAGAATCCTGTGCTTTAAGCTCTTCTCCATCCTCAACCCATTCCTGCTCCAGACTAAGAGGCTCTGGGGAGGGGGATCTGTCACGCTTCTTGCCACCCTGCGGGATGGAGGCAATCATGTCAGCAATGCTGTGCTCCAACCCGGCTAGGGCTGGGGACAGTTCAGCCTTAGTTGTAAAGGATGAAGTAGCAGCATTGACTGTAGGCACAATTCCAGATAGGCACAGCGGCACAGATTGCCCGGAAGCCTCTGGTCCTTCAGGAGATACAACACTAGGATACGACTAGGTTCACCAGGAACTACTGATGACATAGGTGTGCCCTTCCCTGTAGTGTTAGTCCCGCTCCTCTTTTTTGAAGACATTTACTAGCCACAAAAAGGGAGTAACTGGGTGTAGTATTAACACACCTCAGAAGGTAGACCCTTTAATAGAGCTCACCAAGCCCCTATGCAACAATCCTGCTAAGCACCTTTAGCCTTCCAAGCAACACTTGGTGACTCACGTGACCCGGGTAAGGAGAAACTAACCTGCTGCCTAGTGCCTCGTTCAGAGCCTGCTCTGTGTCCCACAGCTGCCTTCTGGAAGCACCACATGCTTGGCATACACAGCTTAAATAAGCTGGCTGTGCGCCGGAATGTTCTGTGCATGCATGCGCATGCACGTGCGTGGTCCCAGCGAACGGGCGTGGCCATATTCGCGTATGATCCAAATCTTTGTGCGCCCAGATAAAGACTATGGCGCATGTGCAGTGAAGTCGCGTGCGCCATGGGTCCCAAACAAACTGTTGAGCCCAGCGGCGCTTTTGCGAATGCACGTGCGCCATGGCGAACCAAGGCAAAATGGCACACCATCATGCGCCATCATACAGGTAAAAAACAGCCAGTCACAAGCAAAAAAGGTACACTTTGCAAACACACCCACAGCTAGTCCAAAAACTCCCCCGTATGGTCACCGCACACAGGTGTCCAGCCTCTAGCTAGCTTGACTGATTGTTACAATCACTGGGACACCCCACAATAATTAAAGGGGTTTCACTTACCCATCCAGGCTCAGGGCTGGCTGTGCGCCGGAATGTTCTGTGCATGCATGCGCACGCACATGTGTGGTTCCAGCGAACAGGTGTGGCCATATTCGCGTATGATCCAAATCTTTGTGCGCCCAGATAAAGACGATGGCGCATGTGCAGCGAAGCCGCGTGCGCCATGGGTGCCAAACAAACTGCTGAGCCCAGCGGCGCTTTTGCGAATGCACGTGCGCCATGGCGAACCAAGGCAAAATGGCACACCGTCATGCGCCATCATACAGGTAAAAAACAGCCAGTCACAAGCAAAAAAGGTACACTTTGCAAACACCCACAGCTAGCCCAAAAACTCCCCCGTATGGTCACTGCACACAGGTGTCCAGCCTCTAGCTAGCTTGACTGATTGTTACAATCACTGGGACACCCCACAATAATTAAAGGGGTTTCACTTACCCATCCAGGCTCAGGGCAGCTTAGAAACTAAGAGGCCAATCTTCACCCTTCCCGGTGGGTTCCTTTCACTTGAGAACCTTCAAGGACTGGGTACCCTTTTCATGTTTAGGGTCCACTCCCTTGGACCTCTACAGCACCCTGCAGGAATGCTTTAGCGCTGTGGTGTCCAGGATTCCACTTCGCAGGGTCCAACGCCCAGAGGCCGCATTACAGGCAAAACCTCGCAGGATCTTAAATCTTCTTTGCGAGGCTCGGGTACCATTTATCTAAGCATATAAAGCCTGTGTCAAATCGATACGATCGGTCAATCCCTTGATTAATTTAAGAACCATTTGTGGGACTAGAGACCTGGAGCTCAGAGAGCTCAAACAACCGTGCCATCCACCTTGCAGACACTGGTAAACGCAAGTGCTTCCTGTATGGGAGGGGTTATCTAGGGGATCACTTCCTGTCTAAAGAACTTTGGTCTACCAGTGTCCATTAGTCTGGAGATGAAGTATAACCAGCAGGTAATATTAGCCTAACTGTATCCCATGATGTATGAAAAAGAAGCAGTGTACCTTATTTGGTTGGAATCAGCCCCTTGCAGTCTACTGTATACCAGAGCTCAGACTGCGGGAAGAAGCAATATAAACAGCTAATCATGTGTGCTATAGTGCAATGAGCATGTTGATAGGAAGAGAAAGCTGAGAGAATGATTTAATTGGTATTGCTAAATCTTTGGTTAATTCTTCACACAAGTGGGTTATTAATATTCTTGGCTATGTTCTCTTTCAGAGAGAAAGGGTAAAAAATAAAGGTGTGGTGCCTGTCTCCATGTGAGAGGTTACATAGTTGCATTGGGGTTTATTTACTAAAGGAAAATCCACTTTGCACTGCAAGTGTACTTGGAAGTGCAGTAGCTGTAGATTCGAGGGGGACATGCAAGGAAAATCAAAAACAGCATTTTTGCTTGTACATGATTGGATGATAAAATCAGCAGAGCTTCCCTTGATTTCAGATCTTCCCCTCAGATTTACAGTGACTGCACTTCCAAGTACACTTGCAGTGCACTTGTAATGCAGAGTGGATTTGCCTTTAGTAAATCAACACCAGTTACATAGTAGGTGAGGTCGAAAAAAGACACAAGTCCATCAAGTCTAACCAATGTATGTGATTATATGTCAATATTACATTGTATATCATATTACAATGTATATCCCTGTATGTTGCAGTCGTTATAAGATGCAAAGAGAAATGATACAACTTCCTTAACCCAAGTTGTATCATTTCTCTTTGCATCTTTGTGTATATTTAATTGTATCCATAGTTATGTGCAACATTTTATCTATGTCATGTTAATAGATATTTTCTATTTTTCTACTACTTTTGTTAATGTGGTAGTGCCTTTAAAGTCCCACCCCTAGGGGTTTTCTCACTTTCTGTTACATTTGGGATTTGGCACACCCCTTTTGAGTCTTCGTTATCAGAAACCCTTTTCAAAACTGGTTAAAAGATTGTATTCAGAAATTATTGATTAATGATTCATACTTTGAGTAGTCTAAGGTTATTACTGGTGTACCCCAAGGCTCTGTGTTGGGACGATTACTTTTTAACATATTTCTAAAAAATATAGGGTCTGGAGGATTAAAAATACCATTTCAGTGTTTGCAGATGACACCAAGCTATGCAGTGGAATTACATTCTTACAGGATGTCTCCAACTTACCAGCCAATCTTAATGCACTATTTAATTGGGCAACTATGTAAAAAATGAAGTTTAGTGTTGATAAATGTAAATTTATGCACTTGGGGGCTAAAAACATGCATGCATTATACCTTCTAGGAGTATGCTCCTAAATCTCAGTGTTCTGGTAGCTCATAAACTCAGTAACTTAGCGTGCAATGCCAAGTTGCAGTTTTTAAAGCTAGCAATATACTTTCCTAAACTAAAAGAGGTATAGACGCCAGAGAGAAAGATATCATTTTGCCCCTGAACAAACCAGATCAGACGTTATCTGGAAGATGGCAATCAATTATGGGCACCAGTTCACAAAAAGGATATTGGGGAATTGGAGAAAGTGCAGAGTAGGGTAACCAAAATTGATAAGAGGCATGGAGTAGCTCAGCTATGAGGAAAGATTGGCTGAACTGAATAAATTCTCTCTTGCTGTCTGCTGAAAACGTGTCACAAGAGTGCAGAAGGAACTGCACTTCTGTGATCCATAGGAGAAGTACAGCCAAACAAACTTTGGCTGTACTTCTGCTTTAAGCAAACCCCTTTAAGCCCCTCCCACTGTTAGCATGATTAGACCATATGCACCATTCACCATGCTACGCATCATTATTCTCCTGCGTTTGTCCAAGGGTGCCCTGGGTTTTTGCATTCCTAGTTATAACCCTAGTTTTACCTAAGAAATGCTATAATGGTCAGTTATCTTGTTATGTTTGGCTAGAGTTCTGCTTTAATCATCACTGACCACAATCATTTAGTCATAGGAATGACAAACTGGAGAAGCAGCAAGCGCAATATGCTTAATTTGCGTTGGGTGCCACAGTGGTTAGCCCTAACATCCTAATCTTTGCTGGAAACATCAGCCACTCTGGAAATTATGCAAGTTGTATAAACTGCTGCACTGTCACTGCTGATCAGAATGACTTACAAAACCAACATATCCTGGTAGAGATAAAATATATACTTTATGCATTACTGATTTATTGTTACAATCTAGAATGTAATAATCAAATCCACGATACACCTCCCAGTATGTGATGTAATATTAGCAAGAACATGCAAGCAGTTCCTAAAGGCTATTTGAATGAGGATTTTTTTTTTTAACATTCCACAGCATGTAAGCAATATGTTTTTACATTAAGATCAAGTTCAAAGTACTATTACTGACTTTTTATCTTCACATGAAAAATGTTTTCCCTTGCAAACAGACTACACCCTACAGGTGTGAAATACTGTTGACTGAAGCTATAATTACTAAAGAAAGGTAACACATATATAATTACATAGCAAAGGAATCTGAAACTTCGATTAGCAAGCATTTTTGAAGCAAATAGATTTGTTAGTGAGACATATCGAAGACTGCTTACATAATACAATCACATAATATTACCTACTTTATACTAACATAGGTGTAGCTACTGAAGAAATTGACCACATTATTTTGTATCCATTTTTTTAATAATGGTTACATTTTATGTTGTCAATTTTCATTTTATATTTTATCTCAGTGGTGGTCACCTTAATTTATAAAAGAAGCCTCAAGTGTGGCCCCTTACACAACCAAAAGGTCACACATATAGTGGGGACGGAAAGTATTCAGACCCCCTTAAATTTTTCACTATTTGTTATATTGCAGCCATTTGCTAAAATCATTTAAGTTAATTTTTTTCCTCATTAATGTACACACAGCACCCCATATTGACAGAAAAACACAGAAATGTTGACATTTTTGCAGATTTATTAAAAAAAGAAAAACTGAAATATCACATTGTCCTAAGTATTCAGACCCTTTGCTCAGTATTTATTAGAAGCACCCTTTTGATCTAATACAGCCATGAGTCTTTTTGGGAAAGATGCAACATGTTTTTCACACCTGGATTTGGGTATCCTCTGTCATTCCTCCTTGCAGATCCTCTCCAGTTCTGTCAGGTTGGATGGTAAACGTTGTTGGACAGCCATTTTTAGGTCTCTCCAGAGATGCTCAATTGGGTTTAAGTCAGGGCTCTGGCTGGGCCATTCAAGAACAGTCACGGAGTTGTTGTGAAGCCAATCCTTCGTTATTTTAACTGTGTGCTTAGGGTCATTTTCTTGTTGGAAGGTAAAACTTCAGCCCAGTCTGAGGTCCTGAGCACTCTGGAGAAGGTTTTCGTCCAGGATATCCCTGTACTTGGCCGCATTCATCTTTCCCTCGATTGCGAGCAGTCGTCCTGTCCCTGCAGCTGAAAAACACCCCCACAGCATGATGCTGCCACCACCATGCTTCACTGTTGGGACTGTATTGGAGAGGTGATGAGCAGTGCCTGGTTTTCTCCACACAAACCGCTTAGAATTAAGGCCAAAAAGTTCTATCTTGGTCTCATCAGACCAGAGAATCTTATTTTTTTATATTCACTGAGGAGAGCCTTCCGTCGGGCCACTCTGCCATAAAGCCCCGACTGGTGGAGGACTGCAATGAGGGTTGACTTTTTACAACTTTCACCCATCTCCCGACTGCATCTCTGGAGCTCAGCCAGAGTGATCTTTGGGTTCTTCTTTACCTCTCTCACCAAGGCTCTTCTCCCCCGATAGCTCAGTTTGGCCGGACGGCCAGCTCTAGGAAGGGTTCTGGTCGTCCCAAACATCTTCCATTTAAGGATTATGGAGGCCACTGTGCTTTTAGGAACCTTAGGTGCAGCAGAATTTTTTTTGTAACTTTGGCCAGATCTGTGCCTTGCCACAATTCTGTCTCTGAGCTCTTCAGGCAGTTCCTTTGACCTCATGATTCTTATTTGCTCTGACAAGCACTGTGAGCTGTAAGGTCTTATATAGACAGGTGTGTGGCTTTCCTAAGCAAGTCCAATCGGTATAATCAAACACAGCTTCACTCAAATGAAGGTGTAGAACCATCTCAAGGATGATCAGAAAAAATGGACAGCAGCTGAGTTAAATATATGAGTGCCACAGCAAAGGGTCTGAATACTTAGGACCATGTGATATTTCAGTTTTTATTTTTTAATAAATCTGCAAAAATGTCAACAATTCTGTGTTTTTCTGTCAATATGGGGTGCTGTGTGTACATTAATGAGGAAAAAAAAATGAACTTAAATGATTTTAGCAAATGGCTGCAATATAACAAATGTGAAAAATTTAAAGGGGTCTGAATACTTTCCGTCCCCACTGTATATTTGGTGAATGTTATCTACACAAAGCAATCAGAGACTGTAGTCATGCAACAGGAGATGGTTAGAGACTATGAGCATGCTATAAGAGATGGTCAAGAAATGCCAACATGCTATCGGATATGGTTGGAGACTGAACAGTCAGACTGGAGGCATGTTACATGAGACTGCTAAAGATCACGGCTATTACAGCCCCTTTGCAAATCAGTTCTTCCACGTGCTAAATTGATATACAATTAAAAGTGACCAGTGCTACACCTGTATATAAGTGCACAGACACTTATATACAGTATATATGTAAAATGCAAATCCTTCAAGTGTGTAACAAATTAAATATACAATCCTCCTATGTTGGGGCATGGGCGAAATAAATTTTCCAGAAATTAAGTGAAAAAACTAAAGACTATAGTCCAATTCTTCCACATTTATGCTCCTGACAGCCCCTTAATGACTTTTAAAATTTCTCAGCGCGATCCAATAAAAATCTGAAAAAAAGTAATGGATGGCACAGAAAATGTAAGATATTGTGAAAGAAAAGAGCCTAACCATATAACAACCAAAAGCCAATAAGTACCAAAATACAGACAACTGGCGCAATGTAAGTATGCATATCTCATACCTGATGGGCCACTATAGAAGTTAACAATCACTGTAGTAGTCTGCACTATTACAGTGATAACTGCGATTTTCCAAGACTTGTGTGAGCATGTTTACCTGTGCACACTGGCTGCAGCGTGTTGCTTGCTCAGCACTACCAGCATTCACAGACTGCCTTGTATTTTTTTAAAATTATGCAAGGTGTTCTTTGACTGGACAAGGTGGAGAGGTGGTGACATCAAAATCTCCTCCTCTTCCAATCACAAAAATACAGGGCATTTTATAATCGGTGACAGTGCCAAGTGAGCGACCCACTTTGGACAGTGTTCAGAGAGGAAGCTGCTCACCCAGAAAGATCGTAGGGATTATGGTTATAGCTCAGACTACTACATCGATTGTCAGCTTCCCCAGTGGCCCATGAGGTGAGAGCTATACTGTACATATTTATACTGTGACAAGCTAGACCAATACCAATTGCAATGAAGATTATACCTGGATTTCAGCTTTAAGTAAATACTGCATGGTTTCCTTGGACATAAAATATACATATACAATCAACCAGTGCTCAAATTACAGTAATATACAATTATATATATTATTTATATACACTTCAATCTAACAAAGTTCTGAGCAACAATTCTTAGCATGAATATGAGACAGTTTATCTAGTAAGACTATTGTGCTCCCCTCACGAGCAGAATGATAATTGTGGTACACCACCATATTTGATAGAATTTCTGCATTTTGGATCGACACCCCTTTTTTTGAGCCTCTTGAAATTCATGAATAAAAATGAGGCTTAAGATTCCAAAGACCTCAAACATAGGGAAGCTATTAGAATGTATTTCCTCAATATGGTTCATCCCATTATTATCAACTTGCTTTAGTTTTTCATATACAGTTCTACTTTTTTGCCCAATTGTATGTCTTGCTTTCAATTTTCTATGCTTATGAATCATTTTTAACAAGATTTGCCTTTTTTTATATTACCATAGGCTATGATTTTTTTTCCACGTAAATACTTGATGGCAGTGCAGTGTTGCCAACTTAGTTTGCAATACATTTTTTACCAGGATTCCCTAGAGGAGGCACATATATTGTGTATAAGAGCTCATGCACACAGGACATTTTTAAAGAGGAAGTAAACCCTGATGGGGTTTACTTCCTCTTTTGCTCCCCACAAGGCCTGCAAATTAAAAGCATAATGGGCTAGTACGCATTTTTTTTTACTGCCTCTAAACACTCCTCCATGTTAGCCTATGTGTCCATGCATACAAACTTTCAGAGGCGTTTAAAGGCATAAGCGTTTAGGGGCAGTAGGAAAAAACTACAGCTTGTGCATGCAGCAGCAGAGGCTGTTGAGCTGTAAAATGCAAAACGCCAAAAAAGCTGATAAACACGGCTAAATGTTGTAACAAGGTTTTAGATGTTGTTACAATATAGTGAGTGTTTTTACTGAAAAAACGCTAACACCTCAAAACGTGCATAAACGCCCATAAATGCTAGTCAAAAACACAACTAAAAGCGCGTTTTTACAGCTGCTTTTTCCTAGCAGCAGCGCTGGAGTTTTTTAAACGTCCTGTGTGCATGAGCTCTAAGAGTTCACCCTATATAGTCCCAATGACAGAACAGTGCTACAAAATTAAATTCTAATAAGTGCTTTGACAAGATCTCCAAAACAGTATAATCATCCATCCATATACTATATATTAACAATTTCTTAGTCTGTAAAAAAAAAGGAGATAGGGGTGTGGTCTGACTATGGAGGAGTGAGGACGTGCCGCTCTGCAGCTCTGTCCATACCGCAGCTAAAACTCCAGATACAGGGGGGACTTCTCCTCCATGAAGCTACTGGCTATGTCCCAACACCAGGGGGTATCCTCACAGCCGCACAGATATGGCCAAACTTGTCGGGGCTCACTGGAATCTTTCTTCCCTGAGAGCCAGCTGCAGCAGAGTGGGAAATCCAAGATGGCGCCAGAGCAAACCATATTGAGGGCATACATTCTAATAGCTTCCCTATATAGGAAGCTAATGTTGTTTGAGATCTTTTTTTTTTTTTTTTTTTTTTTTTTTTTTTTTTTTTCATTTTTAAAGTAAAGTTTATTGAATTCTTGAAAAAATACATCAATCAAGATAGATGAAGAGGAGCACAACGCTCATCGATTACAGATTATAAAAACGGTACAGCTGTTATATATGTTGTCAACAGTAAATCTTTAATAGTCACAAACTTGTAACCTAAGCACATATGTTGCTATGGGCGTTGGGAGTCTCGGCACCAGAGCCCCTTCTGGGAACTAACTGCTCTGGTGAACCGGGAAACCCCGAGCCCATTCCGTTATTAATATGTGTAAAACTGTCCAGGATATAGTGACACAGCTTTAGAAACTGGAAAAATAATAAACAGGATAAAGCTGAAGGGAGCATGTATCTATATGACAACTGACTAACATGCTAATAACGTAATTATACACACATTGCTTTAAACAAAGAAGCCTATCGGTCAGTCGACCTCTCAGGGTGGATTAAACTTTGGCTGGTCGATCCGGACCGAAGTGTGTTATGCTTGGGGGATAAGGTGGTATTACTTTTGAGAGTCTACTCTGAGAGCCTCCTTGAGGCCAATAACTAATGTAATAAAAAGTACCGAGAGCCTGAGGGACCAGTATTGAAATAGGGAGAGAGTAGGAGAGTGAGATGGGGAAAGAAAGAAGTTAGGAGAGACAGAGGGGATAAGGGGGGTGTGAGGAGTAGCTGATCATCAGGAGTGATGGGGAGGAGGTGCACAGGAGACCCTTACAAGAGAGAGATTGAGAGTCCACAGACTATAAACCATGCTTAGAACTATCGTTCACACATTCAGAGGGTGCCCCACTAGATTTGCCCAGGGTTCCCATATAATTTTGAATTTGTCTAGGGTATCTAGGATTGTGTTGGATATTTTTTCTTGCAGCATGATCCAAGTGATTTTTTGTTTGGCTAGCCGAATGGACACTTTCGGTGATTTCCAGGACCGGGTGATGGTCATTTTGGCCCCTACTAGAATAAAATGGATCAGCTTCTGGGTATGTTTGGAAATTTTAGGGATGGGACCATTAAGCAATGCAATAGTTGGATCTTGTTTCAGGGTACAACCGCATGTTCTGCGGATAAGGGAGAAGATCTTGTTCCAATACGTTCTGATTTTAGGGCATTCCCATAGTATGTGTAAAAGAGTCCCCACGTGACCGCAGCCTCTAAAGCAGAGAGGCGACACTTGCGGAAAGAATTTGGCTAGACGAGACGGTACCAGGTACCAGCGTGTAAGAATTTTCAACCCTGCTTCGTTTATTGAGGTGTTAACCATACCTTTAAAGGAGCGGGCAAAATTAGTATGCCACTTATCCAGGTCCCAGCTGAAGTCAAGATCCCTCTCCCAGCTCATCATGTACGCTGCCTTTTCCGTGGGTTCCGCCAGGGAAGAGTAGATGAGAGAGATACCTCCCTTTGTGTCTGAGGCCGAAGCACACCATTGTTCATAAGGCGTTACTAAAAGATGATTCTCATTGCTCTTCCATATTTGATTCAAAAAATGTGAAAGTTGAAAGAATCTGAATTTTTCAGCTGGGGGCATTTCTAGTTTGGAAATACAATATGCTAGAGTGAGGGGACCATTGGAGTTGAAGAATTGACCAATTCTATAAAGGCCCTTGTCAAGCCACCATTTGAAGGCTCGAATATCTAATCCAGGTGGGAAATTATGATTCCTAAAGATATGTGCCAGGGGATGCCAAATAGAGATGAGGGGTTTGAGCTTATGAAGGGCGTCACAAAGTTTCATTGAGTGCGATAATGTGGGAGCTAATATAGGGGGACGTTTTTTGGGGATATTCCAAAGCAGGAAGTCTAAAGTGAAACCAGGGACCGCCTCTCGCTCCATGCTCACCCAGTCTGGTTTGGGTCCTTTCATATAAATAGTTGAAAATTGGCTCAGTTGTGCTGCCTGGTAATACCACCAAAGATTAGGAACCCCTAATCCTCCCTTTTTTCTGGGTCTAAAAAGTACCTCTTTAGAGAACCTGTGGCCTTTTTTATCCCATATAAAGCGTATTATTGCGGATTGTAGTCGTAGAATGTGCGATTTGGGGACTGGGATGGGTAGGGAACGAAAGAGGTATAATAATCGAGGTAGGAGTGTCATTTTGACCGCGTTCACTTTACCTAACCACGAGAGCTTATATAGCGACCATTGGGTCAGATCGTCTGTGAGCTTTTTGAACATGGGGGGAAAATTGTGTTTATAAAGTGTATCGATACCAGACGTAAGGTTAATGCCAAGATAAGGGATGGATGCGGAATTCCATGAGAATGGAAATTTACTTTTTAGGTTGTCAACGATGTCTTGAGAGATTGAAACATTAAGAGCGACTGATTTGGAGACATTAACCTTAAGTCCGGAAGCTGCTTCAAAGTCTTGTAAAAGTTGCAGAATGTTAGGGATGGAGATTAAGGGAGATGTGACGAACAGGAGGACATCATCCGCGAATAAAGCGCATTTGTGAGTATTTTGCCCACAACGAACTCCATGGATGTCAGGGTGTTGTCTAATCGCGATGGCTAAAGATTCGATAGCCATCGCGAAAAGAAGAGGGGAGAGGGGACATCCCTGCCTTGTTCCCTTCTGTATAGAGAAATTATCCGATAGATGTCCTTGTAATCTCACCTGTGCCTTGGGTTGGTGGTAAAGGGCTCTCAAAATATTAATAAAGTTTGGGCCAAAACCCCATTTACTTAAAATTGTGAAGAGATAGGGCCAAGCCACTGTGTCAAACGCTTTTTGGAGATCTATGGAAAGGAGGAGGCCTCCCTGAGGAGGTCCCCCGTCCCACCCTGATCTTATTAGGGAGACTGCATTTATTGCTCTACGTATCTGGTCCGGTCCCTGTCTCCCCGGTATGAACCCCACCTGGTCCTTATGTATGTAGGTGCCTATAAAAGAGGCTAGTCTATTGGATAATATTTTTGTCATAAGTTTTAGATCATTATTAATTAATGAAATAGGTCGGTAGTTACTGACTTCGCTGGGGTCTTTACCCGGCTTGGGTATGACCGAGATAAAAGCTAAGTTGGCATTAGGATCCAGTGGAGAAGCTTTGGTTAAGGAGTTGAAGAGGCGGACCAGGTACGGAGAGAGAGCATCTGTAAAAGTTTTATAATAGTGGTTTGAGAAACCATCTGGTCCTGGGGCTGAGTCTTTTCTGATCCCTTTTATGACTGCTCGGATCTCGGATTCTTGAAAAGGGGATTCCAAGATGGAGCGGTGAGATTCAGAAATTGTAGGTAATGGGATTTGTTCTAGGAAAGCATCCAATTTTTGTTGGGAGATTGGGCAATCGTCGGAGTACAGGTTGGCGTAAAAGGATTGGAATGATTTAAGGATTCTACTTGGGTTTTGGGTGTGCGACCCGGATTGTGTTTTTATTTTGGGTAGGGCAAATGACCTATGTTTCGGGGTAAGTTTGGCTGCTAACTGGGGGCCAAATTTGTTCGCGCGCAGATAAAAACTGCCGCTGAGCCAATGAAGGTGCTTTTCTGCGTTGGAGGTAAGGGCTGAGTTGAGAGATAGTCTAATAGCATCAAGTTTAGAGAGATTGTTTGAATTGGGGTTCAGTTTATGGGATCTACTAAGATTTTTGAATTCTTTCTCTAACTTTATTATATCTATCTGCCGTTCTCGCTTTAGTTTGGCCGCTAATTGAATCAATTTCCCTCTGATTACCGCTTTGTGGGCGTTCCAAAGAGTAGTAGGGGAGATGTCATCAGTGTCATTCAATAGGAAATACTCTTTAATATCCTTTTCTATTAAAATACAGTGGACAGGGTTAGATAAGATTTTCTCGTTTAGGCGCCATGTGCGAGAGCCAGATGGGGACAATGAGTTGGATATTCCTAAACTTACCAGGGAGTGGTCGGACCACGGAACATCATGGATAGAGGCGTGGTTAGCTAAATGTATATCAGGGTTCGACATGAAAATGTGGTCGATTCTAGCATATGTCTTGTGGGGAGCCGAGTAGTGTGTATAGTCCCTTAATGTTGGGTTTAGTTCCCTCCATGAGTCAATGAGGCCTACCGAGTGAAAAAGTCTGGCAATCTGGAGGCTCTGTTTGGGGGGCTGTTTAAGGCGAGGGATCCCCTGAGCTGCTTTATTTAGGGTCTGATCAAATGTAATGTTGGAGTCCCCCCCCATAATCACCCTACCCTCAAAGTGGGAAGAGAGGTTAACCAATAAGGAGGAGAAGAATTTAGCTTGGCCTTTGTTAGGGGCATAATATGAAATGATAGTGTAGAGGTTACCTTCAATCATGCCTTTGACCAATATATATCTCCCATCGTTATCTTTAACTGTTAAAATGTGAGAAAAAGGGGTCTGTTTGGAGATTAGGATGGCTACTCCTCTTTTTTTCTCGCTAGCGTTTGCAAGGAAAAAAGTGGGGTATTTGTTGTGTAGAAAAGAAGGCGAATAGTTTGAGGGAAAATGGGTTTCCTGTAGGAGCACGACATCTGCTCCTCTAGAATGGTAGCTTTGGAAAGCTTTGCGTCTCTTGACGGGCGAGTTGAGCCCTTGGGTGTTATGAGAGATCACCTTAAGTGCCCTCTGTAAAGGAGGTGGGTCAGCCATAGTCACAGTGGGAGTGATCCTGGTATGTTAGGTGCACACCTACCCGGTACCCTAACGATGCAGCGATGAGTCTGGGAGGGAGATCCTGTTGTCGCAGCGGAGTGGTCTGGATAAAGCTGGTCTCCTGTGCACCTTCCTGAAATAGAGGAGAGGGTAAGGAGAAGAAGGGGGGAAAGAGGAGAGCGAGGAGAAGATGAAGGAAGAAGGGAAGAATCATTAAAGAAAACAAACTAATAACGTCAAAAAAGTCTAGGCGTATGAGCCCAGAAAAGCAGTGAACTGGACTAAAAAGTTCAGTTCAAGTCTGAGACCCAAAAAACAGTAGGGTCTCAGAAAAACAAGAACAACCTCAGCCGAGGCTGTTAGTCTGATGTAACCAGTGGGAGGATCTCCCCTAGTTACAACAGAAGGAGTGGCGATGCTAGCCCAGCCGAGCCGCCGGTTCCCCATCTATTGGGGAAATATGGAACCTAAAGAACCTAAAATTCAACAAAATTTTAGATATATACTCATTTAAAAAAAAAGAAAACAAAAATGAGGAGTTAAGCCCAACCCCTAAGAGGTACCTGGGTAAATCACTACCTTCAATAGAGATAACAAAACAATTCCTGCCATAAGAGATATCGTTCCAGTAATCGGGAAGGGGGAGGGAGGGTGGGGGTAAGGATATGGAGGGGGGGGGGAGGGGAGTGAGAGAGAACACGACTTTATGCCTTGGCTTTCCCGGAAGTCATTATAACCTAAAGTGCGGTCCATTATGAAAGTCGAGGATATTTGTCTAAAGATATATATATATAATAAAAAAAAAAAAAAAAAAAAAAAAAAAAAAGGGAAGGGGAGGGGAAGGGGGGAGGGGAATAAGACATACCGGGATCATCTACCCCCCTCTTTATTTTGAGGAAATGAGTGAAAAAAAAATCAGGTAAGTGCGACCATTTTCACTGATGGGTGTATATGGTCGGATGGGGTGTATACAATGTACACACGTACCCCTCGTTCAGAGGGTATGACTTGGAGGGGAAAAGATAGTCACACAGTCCTTGTAGAGCCGTAAAAAGAGGAATTCATCTTGGAGGGAAGGAGTCACGGTGGCGCTTCGGTTGCTGTTTGTTCCAGAGGGGAGTGATGGGGCTGCCTGGAGGGGGTCTCTTCGAGGAACTTGGCCTGGACGGGGGATCCTGGGGGGAAGCATCTTGAGAGATGAGTCCAAGTCGCAGGAGTAAGTGTTCACCTTCTTGGAATGAGGAGAATCCATACGATCTTTCTTTATATTGAAATTGGAGACGGAAAGGGAAGGTCCATCTATATTTAATTGATTTCTGTGAGAGGATTTCAAGGAGAGGTTTCAGAGCTCTTCTTTTTAGAATTGTAGTTTTGGAAATGTCAGCAAAGACTTGAATCTTGTTTCCTTGGAAGGATAAGGTGTCCAGGTTCCGAGATCTTTTCATAACTTCCTCTTTGGTTTCATAATAGTGGGGCTTAACCACTATATCCCTTGGGAGCCCGTCCTGTCTGGGAGGCTGCAGCGCTCTGTGGGCTCTATCAATCTCTAGTTTGTGGTCAGGGATATCTGGGATAAGTTCTTTCATGAAAAGCTTCACTGTGTCATGAACATTAGTGACAGCTTCAGGGATACCTCGAATGCGGAAATTACCTCTCCGATTACGGTTTTCCAAGTCATCGATCTTCCCTAGTGCTGAGTCAAGTTGGTCCTGCAACAATTGAATGCAGTCAGTGTTCTGATTGGTGCGCGCAACAGTATGATCCACGGCTTGTTCAATTAAATCAATGCGGGCCCCCAAGCTCTGTAAGTCGGCCTTTATAGACGTGGTGATCTGCGCTGCATTTTGGGCCAGGCCTGTGGCCAGCATGTCTGAAAAACAATTCAGAAGTTGTGCCATGTCTGATTGATGGGGCGAGTTCAGGTTTGCGGCCTGTTGCATGGCAGGGGATGGGGCGGGAGCGTGCAGTGATGGGATATGGAGCATATCAGATAAGGCCTTGTTAAAAAGGGAGTCTTTGCTGTTGGGGAGAGTCGTCTTGGGGTGGGTACTACTCACAGAAGATCCCAGTGTGGTAGTGGCGAGCTGTTCCTCCTCAGGGAAGTCTGCCATGAGGTCTCCGTCTCCTGTGTCAGCATGTGAAGAGGTCGCGGCCGCCATCTTAGGAGCAGTGGGGTCAGGCAGGCCGAAGGTAAGTTTCCTGCTAACCGCTGAGCGATGTGAGCGGTTAGGCATATAAGTTTGTGCCCACGAACCTCCTCTACCTGTGGGTGTTCAGTGGGGACGGTTCCACTCGAGATAACAGCGTCTGGGGACCGCGGAAGGCTCGGCTGCGACGGAGCTCCCGTTCAGAGCGTCTTCCCGGAAGTCCCGCGCATGCGCACTCCCTCGTTGTTTGAGATCTTTGGAATCTTAAGTTGCCACGTCTCCCATTCCATCTCCCTTGATGGTAAGTGACTCTACTCCCCCGGCTTCCCCCCGCTCTATCGCATCTCAAGATCAGGGCCCAGAACTTGCTGAACTCTTTGGGGATAGAGACATTAGACAGTATCTATTGTATAAACAAACAAAAAGGAGACAATATGCCCTACTACAATCCTCCTATCTCAGCGCTTATCGTTTTTGGGTTTTTTTTAGTTCATTCACAAACTTTTCTTCTCAGCATTACATACTCACATATTGTGTGTAATATGTCCGCCTGTGTCAGATTTCGTCGGAAAGAATAACTTATATTATTCACTGCAGGCGGTTTCCATCTTCATTGTGGGCATTTGAAGCCCACAAGCATTTATTTCCTGGATGTGGTGAATGCTGTGCTCCCAGCATTCACCGCTCGTTCCCGCACATGTTCAGTGTCATCCTGGGAAGCCTGAGACTAGCTCCCAGGAGTCTGGGAGAGGCTAGAAACACGCCTACTCCCACGGGAGGAGAACCAGGAAGTGCAAAGAAGAATAGAAAAATAAAAGGTAATTACGGCGATTTAAATTTTTTTAAGCGGCATGTCAGCATCTAGGCAAGGAAGAGAATACATACAGATATTGTTTAAAATTTGGGTGGAACCCCGCTTTAAGGATATTCGGTATATGAAGATGGAAACTATTAAACCGCAGTGATTTGACCTGATGTCACCTGTTTCAAATGAGATATCTCTCAGCAGCCACTTAATACAAAAAAATTATAAATTTGGATGAGTAAATAATCTCTAAATATCAGCCATTAACCCATCAAAGCGGCGCTATTCTCAGTCCTAAACGCTGACTGATAAGTATCTATTGTATAAATAATGCAGCACTGCCCACTCTCAAGTGATTATTCAAATAAACCTTTCGAAACACAGTGGAAAATATAAACATTAAATGTCCATAATAAATAAAATATAAAAAAAATTCATATATACAGTCAGGTCCATAAATATTGGGACATCGACACAATTCTAATCTTTTTGTCTCTATACACCACCACAATGGGTTTGAAATGAAACGAACAAGATGTGCTTTAACTGCAGACTTTCAGCTTTAATTTGAGGGTATTTACATCCAAATCAGGTGAACTGTGTAGGAATTACAACAGTTTGTATATGTGCCTCCCACTTTTTAAGGGCCCAAAAGTAATGGGACAGATTAACAATCATCCATCAAACTTTCACTTTTTAATACTTGGTTGCAAATCCTTTGCAGTCAATTACAGCCTGAAGTCTGGAACGCATAGACATCACCAGATGCTGGGTTTCATCCCTGGTGATGCTCTGCCAGGCCTCTAATGCAATGCCTTCAGTTCCTGCTTGTTCTTGGGGCATTTTCCCTTCAGTTTTGTCTTCAGCAAGTGAAATGCATGCTCAATCGGATTCAGGTCAGGTGATTGATTTGGCCATTGCATAACATTCCACTTCTTTCTCTTAAAAAAACTCTTTGGTTGCTTTCGCAGTATGCTTCGGGTCATTGTCCATCTGCACTGTGAAGTGCCGTCCAATAAGTTCTGAAGCATTTTGCTGAATATGAGCAGATAATATTGCCCGAAATACTTCAGAATTCATCCTGCTGCTTTTGTCAGCAGTCACATCATCAATAAATACAAGAGAATCAGTTCCATTGGCAGCCATACATGCCCACGCCATGACACTGTCACCACCATGCTTCACTGATGAGGTGGTATGCTTTGGATCATGAGCAGTTTCTTTCCTTCTCCATACTCTTCTCTTCCCATCACTCTGGTACAAGTTGATCTTGGTCTCATCTGTCCATAGGATGTTCCAGAATTGTGAAGGCTTTTTTAAATGTTGTTTGGCAAACTCTAATCTGGCCTTCCTGTTTTTGAGGCTCACCAATGGTTTACATCTTGTGGTGAACTCTCTGTATTTACTCTGGTGAAGTCTTCTACTGATTGTTGACTTTGACACACATACACCTACCTCCTGGAGAGTGTTCTTGATCGGGCCAACTGTTGTGAAGGGTGTTTTCTTCACCAGTGAAATAATTCTTCGGTCATCCACCACAGTTGTTTTCTGTGGTCTTCCAGGTCTTTTGGTGTTGCTGAGCTCACCGGTGCGTTCTTCCTTTTTAAGGATGTTCCAAACAGTTGATTTGGCCACACCTAATGCTTTTGCTATCTCTCTGATGGGTTTGTTTTGTTTTTTCAGCCTAATGATGGCTTGCTTCACTGATAGCGACTCTTTGGTTCTGATATTGAGAGTTGTCAGCAACAGATTCAAAATGCAAATAGCACACTTGAACTGAACTCTGGACCTTGAATCTGCTCCTTGTAAATGGGATAATGAGAAAATAACTCACACCTGGTTATGGAACAGCTGAGCAGTCAATTGTCCCATTACTTTTGGTCCCTTAAAAAGTGGGAGGCACATATACAAACTGTTGTAATTCCTACACCGTTCATCTGATTTGGATGTAAAGACCCTCAAATTAAAGCTGAAAGTCTGCAGTTAAAGCAAATCGTGTTTGTTTTATTTCAAATCCATTGTGGTGGTGTATAGAGCCAAAAAGATTAGAATTGTGTCGATGTCCCATTATTTATGGCCCTGACTGTATATCAATCAACTTTTCTAATTTCCTGATTGCTGTGCATCAATATTCCACCGCTTTGTATCTATCACTCTTCTCCAATATTATAAAATGTGCACACCTCCACCAGCTGTTATGCCTGCTCACCTCAACACTGAGCCACATAAGCTCTGAATGGAAACTCACTCCTCTCTCCACTCCAATATCAGCTCTCCTGCTCCAGTCTGTTGTATGACCGGCTCACAGACGAGACTTTTCCCTCGGGATATGGTCCGTATTCATGCAAATTTAAATGCAAGAAACAGTGCTCTCCATTTAAATGATTTATTTGGGTTTCCCCCTTAAAATATTGCACTTACAAGGTTTCAAAAGATAAAAATAATTTATCACAATGTTACAAGACGCCCGCTCGCTCACCACTCTGATGGCATGACGTCACAGGCTCAGCTCCTTCCCCTCTACACGCGTATAGCCTACAGTTGGCTTTTTCAATAGATCTATTGAGAAAGCCAATTCTCAAAGATCACTATGTTTCTTGCATTTATATTTGCATGAATACGGACAATATCCTGAGGGAAATATAATATAATAATTATAATATTGAAGAAGAGTGATAGATACATAGCGGTGAATATTGATGCTCAGCAATCAAGAAATTAGAAGTCGATTGATATATATCAACTTTTTTTATACTTTATTTATTATGGACATTTAATGTTTATATTTTTCACTGTGCACTATTTATACAATAAATATTTTAGATGGTGAAGTGATACACTGAGAGCGTTCAGTAGCAGCAGAAATTTAATTTATAATTTATTTTTTATTATCTATAATTGTACACTTGCACAATAATTTTGATTGTATATTCTATTTATTTAGCATATTGGACTTTCAGTGGCACTGATTGACTTTTAGACAATGTAAATTAGACAGTATCTATGTTTTCTCTGCACTAAGGAGGACATGGAGCGCTTCACTAGCAGGATAGTGAGCCTTTAAACAGGACATCGAGCAGCTTCAAACAGATACTACACAGCTGGGGAAAAGGCTCAAGACACATTACATACGAATATTAAAACATTGTATATTGAAAGAGGAGATGAAGTGATACTTTAATCCAAAGCGTTTCAATGGGTAATGGTTATTAAAATCTTCATCAGGGATATTGTATCACTATCTACAGAAAATCAAAAATACAGCATTTTAGAATTACATGTAAGAATCGCTTTCAATACACATAGATGTCATCCATAAGTATGCAAAAATGATAACTTACTTTTCAATACAAAATTAATCAAATAGCAGGTGCATTTCCCATGATATCAGCAAAGGAGGTCCAAAAATCACACAGTGTACCCTAGTTTTCTACAGGACGGCCGGATACAATAAATCCAAAAATATTTTTGGCACTTAAAAAGCATGCAATCCGGGTGCTGTACAAATACAAAGACAAAAATCAGGGCAAGGCAAAATTGTCCTCAATTACTATAGGCAAAAAAGGCACTTACTCTGCAAATAGAACCAGATTCAGGTCCTCTGGCACTGAAGAGTCTTGAACAAACACTCTGGTGGTGATTTGACTCCTTCAGCTGTCTAGCTGAAGAGAGGAATGGCGCTATTTGCCGTCCTTGGCGTCCTATTATTTGCTGTTCCGTGCGTCGTTCTGACGCGCCACGTGATCATAATGGTATGGCACGCAATGGCGTACCGCATCATCAGCGATACATCACGTGGTTGTAGTGACGCAGCACGTCCAGTCACAGCTATTGCGGCCAGGACGTGATGCAATGCCGAAGCCACAGCACTTCCCGTCTCTCGGATGTAAACATCCAGGAGAACGGGCATGCGTCCATGTTGGATGGACCAACGGAAAGGGGGTGTGAAGGGGACGCAAAAGGAAAACATCACAGAGATGCGACGCAACCAAACGGCCAAAAACATCTCCACTCCGGACAACCATCCAGAGCAGAGGACATGGCCACACTAGGACAAAAACTGCCGACACTACTTACCTCTAGGGGTGGAAAAACCCACCCCTCTGAGGGAATAATAAAGCCCCACACGTCTATCAAGCGTGGGGGCCCTTTTGTGCCGGGTAGAGATATAGGGCCTATAGATATGAAGGACCTGCCACCCTAATACCCAAAGGGGAAAGTTGGGTGCTATTTCCTAGGCTGGTTTCACATGGGGATGCCATTCTGCTGTACATACCGAATCTCAATTCAATATAATATGAACCTTTCTTCCTATAGAACATCCCAATCCTAGGATGCCTAAATAAGGAAAAACGAGGACATAAATCATATACATGCACGTATTAAAGTACAAAAACCCTATATATGTGTGCATCTCATTATCAAAAGATTCTCCCATAAAGCTAAAGACATAAAATCCCACAGTGAGGAGAAAAAAGAAAAAGAAAGGAATGCCAAATTGGCATCATATCAGAGTGGAAAGAACTAGATTGGTAGAGAGGGCATTTGTCCATAGAGGCTAATGCCCCCATAGTGAAAAAATTGCAATGTACAATTCCTTTTGAAGGATCAATCCGTTTTTCCTGAGCTAAAGCCCTCAAGAAATAGACTGAAGCTCTCCACTTCATTGAGGCCCGGGGGGGTCGTGGATCTTAGGTATCTGATCCAGCGCATTTCGCGCTGGAGCAGAAGCTTGTTCCAGTCCTTCCTCTAATGGGTATGTGTAACCTATCCAACACGGTGAAATTGACTTTGGGTAGTTTGTAACTATGCTTTCTAGCAATATGTCTGCCCAAGGGCAGATATAGATTGCCTATACGCATGCTATGCATATGTTTTTCAACTCGCATGCCAAGCTCTTGCCTAGTCTTCCCTATGTAGAAGGCACCACAATGACACTGCATGAGGTAGACGACACCCTGTGTCTTGCACATAGCAAAATGCTTCAGGGCAAACGTCTCCCCATTTGGCAGTGTCAGTGAGGTCCTCCTACCAATGACTGTACATTGTGAACAGGATAGGTACCCCAGGTCTTACGTGGGTCCCTCCTTGTGTTCCCTTTATATTCACTCTGTGTTAACATATTTCTAATTGATCCTGCCTTTTTATACGTAATCTGAGGTTTTGGTGTAACTAAACCTCTCAAGATCGGATCCTCAGTAAGGATAGGCCAGTATTTGGTAATGATTTTCCTTATTTGATGATGTTCTTTGGAGTATTTAATAATAATACTAGTGATCTTATCATCTCTATTTGGTTTAAAGATAAGGTCTCATCTGATAGTACCCTTTATACGATTAAATGCCTTCTTCAAGGTTGTTTTAGTGTATCCCCTAGACAGCAATCTAGTGGTGAGCTCATCACATTCTCTTTGGAAATCCTCATCAGTAGTACAGTTTCTTCTTATACGTAAGAACTGACAAAATGGGATTGATTTCTTTAACGAGTCTGTGTGGAAACTGTCTGCATGTAGCAGGGTATTACCCACAGTCTCTTTCCTGAATAGCTTACTGCTAAGTCCCCCATTAAGATCTTTCCAGATACAGATGTCCAGAAAGTTAATCTCTTTAAGGTCATAGTTCATTGTAAAAAAGAGATTAAAGTTATTTTGATTCAAAAGTTTTAAACACTCCTTTAATTCACCTTCTGAACCATCCCAAATAATGAGGACATTGTATATGTACCTCTGCCACATTAAAATGTGGCGAGTGTACACAGACGACTGTTCTCCTGACAAGAAATCTTTCTCCCACTCCCCCAGGTACAGATTGGCATATGAGGGTGCGCAGCATGTCCCCATAGCCACTCCCTGTACCTGGAGGTAGTGGGAGCCTTTAAAAGAAAAATGTTGTGCCTCAAAATGAAGTCCAGCATCTGTAGAACAAAAAGATTGAATTTCCAATCAGTAGTAGCCCGCTGTCTAAGCACTTGATTAATGGTTGCAATGCCCAGATCGTGTAGAATGCTATTATATAACAATTCCATGTCAATGGTTACCAATAATGCTGATTCTGGGATCACCAGATCCTCTATAATCTGTAGAAGGTGGATTGTATCCTTCGTGTACGAAGGTAGATCCATAACGTGCGGTCTGAGATATTGATCAATAATCTGGCTTATTCCTTCAGAAATACAGCCATTTCCGAAAATGATGGGCCTTCCGGGGGGGGGGTTATGTAGGCTCTTATGCACCGTAGGGAGGGCATATAGAGTAGGCAAACAAGGATGTCTTGTTCTGATGAAGTCCCATGTATCCCATTGTGATGACTCCCTCATTGAGGGACTCATCCACAAGTGAATAGAACTCCTGATTAAATCTATCCACTAGAGATGGAGAGATTTTACGATAACATTGGATATTATTGAGTATCTTCTGACACATGTTCTCATAATTACTATTGTCCATTAGGACGATGTTCCCTCCCTTGTCTGATCCCTTAATTGTAATCTCAACATTATCATGATATCATGGGGAATGCACCTGTTATTTGATTAATTTTGTATTGAAAAGTAAGTTATCATTTTTGTATACTTATGGATGACATCTATGTGTATTGAATGTGAGTCTTACATGTAATTCTAAAATGCTGTATTTTTGATTTCCTGTAGATAGTGATACAATATCCCTGATGAAGATTTTAATAACCATTACCCATTGAAACACGTTGGATTAACCACCTGACGTCCGCGCTATGGCCGAATGACGGCCAAAGCGCGGACCTGAATTCCCGGGAGGCCGTCATATGACGGCCTCCCCTGTACACGCTCCATGCGTGCGCCGGGCGCGCTGTGATCACCGAGTCACTGAGACTCGGCTGATCACCGATCCGAGTAAGGGGCCGGTCCCGGCCCCTTACCATGTGATCAGCTGTCAGCCAATGACAGCTGATCACATGATGTAAACAAAAGATCGGTAATCGTTTTTTTTTTTTTACTCATGCTGACAGCGTGAGTAGAAAAAAAAGCCGATCAACGGCTGGGATGGAAGAGGCACATCTGCCTCATCAGTGCCACCTACTAGTGCCAATTAAAAGAGCCCACAGTGCCACCTAACAGTGCCCACAGTGCCACCTATCAATGCCAACAAGTGCCACCTATCAATGCCCACAAGTGCCACCTATCAATGCCCACCTGTAGTGCCAATCAGTGCCACCTGGCAGTGCTGCCCATCACTGCCACCCACCAGTGCCTATCACTGCCACCCATCAGTGCCCATCACTGCCGCCTATCAGTACCCATCACTGCAGCCTCATCAGCGTACATCAATGAAGGAGAAAAATGACCCGTTTTAAATTTTTTATAACAAAATATAAAAAAATAATTTTTTTTTTTTTTTTTAAATTCAGATTTTTACATTTTTTTAACAAAAAGTAAAAACTGCAGAGGTGATCAAATACCACTAAAAGAAAGCTCTATTTGTGGTGAAAAAATGATAAAAATGTAATTTGGGTACAATGTTGTATGACCGCGCAATTGTCATTCAAAGTACATCAGCGCTGAAAGCTGAAAATTGGTCTGGATAGGAGGGGGTTTAAGTGACCAGTAAGCAAGTGGTTAAAGTATCACTTCATCTGCTCTTTCAATATACGTTTTAATATTCGTATGTTATATGTTTGAGATTTTCGTGGAATTTTTTCTATCAATATAATAAATTAATTTTTTCAAAAACATTTTTTTTTCATTGCCTTGAAAATCCCACAATAGAGGTTTTTCATACATTTTCAAGTTACAAGGGATGATGGCAATTACATGCCCAATCACGAGTCGCTTTGAATTGTTAGATAGGCTCAAGACACTGGAGCAGAAATTTTATGATGCTCTGCCTTCTATCTCCATGCTAAAGGATCAGTGCTCAGCTCAAGACCAGAAAATTGAGGCCCTTCTCTGTCATCTAGATGGCTTTGAGAACCGCAGCAGGCGGCTGAATATTCACATCCGAGGCCTACCTGAAGCTACAGCTCCTAAGGATATAATTCCTACCCTGAGGGGTATATTCAGTGAAATACTGGAACTGCCTGCTACTGCTCCTATTGAAATTGATAGAGCCCATAGGGAGCTTCGGCCTTCATCTGAAGATCCTGAGAACCCTAGAGACATCTGCAAACTCCACAAATACATGCTTTTATGCAAAAAATGCGTAAACAACCGTTCTTTGATGGGGCTCATCTGTTCTTTTTTCAAGATCTCTCCAGGTGCACCCTCATGCAGCGCAGGGCTCTTCGTCCATTGCTAACTGCGTTCCAAGCCACGGTTCTTATCTACAGATGGGGCTTTCCATTCAGCCTACAGGTAACCAAGAATGACCGGCTGGTAATATCATTGGCTTATTACCAATGTTCATATAAAAGAACATCTGGGTAGCAGTGACCATAACATGATTTTATTTAATGTTGGCTGTAAGCAACCAACACATATGGGAAATATAAAAACACTTAACTAAGAGAGCAAATTTTCCAAGGATGAGGGCTGCTCTCCAAGACTTAGACTAGGAGGCAATATTGGCATCGATGAATACAGAACAGAAATGGGAATTCTTCAAAAAGGCTGTATGCTAACCCACTGCAAACTATATTCCCATGGGCAATAAGTTTAAAAGGTTAAAAAATAGAACCTATGTGGCTCACGGCCAAAGTTAAAAAAGGGTAAAATAACAAGAAAAGAGCTTTGAAAAAATATAAAAATGAAGGAACATCATCATCATTTAAATGTTACAAAGAATACAACAGAATATGTAAAAAGGAAATCAAGGATGCAAAAATTCAAAACGAACGACAAATTGCAAAAGATAGGACAAACCCCCAAAAATTCTTCAAATATATTAATAGTAAAAAGGTTAGGTCTGAGCATGTAAGCCCGTTACGAAATAATATAGAGTGGGTGACTGGGGACAAAGAAGGCAAATTTATTAAATACTTTCTTCAGCTCTGTGTATACAGAGGAGCATGGGGGAGCTCATGTCCATAATGGAGATGGTATTGACACAGCCCCAAATGATCCACAATGGCTCAAAAGTGATAAGGTCCAGAAAGTTTTAGATGAAATAAAAGTGGATAGACACGTGCATGACAAAAATATGTGTTTTTTTTTTTCGTTTAGATTCGTTAATCTAGTTATTTTGTTTTGTTAAATTCGGTTGATTTGTTCAGTTTGTATTTGGGATTCATATTCGGAATTAGTTTTATGTGTTTTTCAAATTTTCTTCAAATTTAGTGGGTTTTTTTTATTCTAAATCTTTGAAACGATAAATTTTGAATCAGCCGAATTGAGAACTTTAGATTTTTTTTTTCTTTTTCGATTCTGCAAAGTGAACAAACCAAAGAAAAATCTTCATCAAATGATTACAATGACCCTTTAACCACTTCCCGCCCGGCCTATAGCAGATTGACGGCCGGGAAGTGGTTCAGTTATCCTGACTGGGCGACATCAGTGGTGCTGGGCGATCAGTGGTGCTGGGCGATCAGTGGTGCTGTGTGTCAGTCTGACACACTGCATCTCTGATCGTGGTATAGAGCGTCTGACGGAGGTTCCTTACCACGTGATCAGCTGTGACCAATCACAGCTGATCTTCGCGTGAACAAGGAAGTGCCAGTAAATGGCATTCCTCGGTTCATGCTGACAGGGAGAGCAGAGTGGCCCCTAGTGGCCAAAAGGCGAAGCGACATAAGGTAATGTTTCACCCAGCCGTGCCATTCTGCCGCCGTAAAACTACGGTGGCTGGTCGGCAAGCAGTTAATCTCCAAATACAGAAAGGTTTCTTCACAGTAAGAGCTTTGAAAATGTGGAATAGATTCCCTCAAGAGATGATTCTGGCCAGCTCAGTAGATTGCTTTAAAAACGACTGCGTTCTTTCCTAAATATACATAATATAACCGGATAATAACATTTATAGGTAAAGTTGATCCAGGAGGATCGGGAAGGAATTGTTTCCCCCGCTGTAGCAAATTGGATCATGCTTTGCTGGGGTTTTTCGCCTTCCTCTGGATCAACTGTGGGTATTGGATTGGGTATATGGGATTGTATGATTTTTTTTTTTCTTTTTTATTGGTTGAACTAGATGGACTTGTGTCTTTTTTCAACCTGACTAACTATGTAATATTGCGCACCAAGGATGACCTTTCACGCTCCCTGCAAGCTCTTTGATTGGAGCCCATCGATTTCCCGAATTGGCGTTGCTCTCAATAGATCTTGGTACCATCCTTACCGCAAGCTTGGCTCCCTGCGAGAGGCAAAAGATGATCTTGTGGCCATAAGTGACAATCATCTGGCTCTTCTCCCGGTGAGTGTACAGATACCTGGAGGTCCTCACCTGCAGTTCTCTTTTGGGACTTCAGCTCTCTCCACTTTGAGGACTAAATTCCCTGTCTACTAATTGATTTTTATGCTGCCTAATTGTAATGGATAAGTCGTAGAGAAATGGGAGATAGACCTTGCCACCTTGTCTAGCACTTTATACATAGGAAGCTCTTTCTCATTTTCTCATTTTTTTTATATAGCTCTTTCTCATTCTCAAGTTATCTAGCAGGGGCCACCACTTCCATACAACATCTATATCCCTTGCTTGCCACATATTGGGGTCCCCCTGCCCTTCTGCTCTACCGGTTGGTTTGGGCGGGGTGCAGGCTCCCACGTCTCCTTTGTATTTGCCCATGTTCCCCATATAGGCCTTACCTACAGTGCCTTGCAAAAGTATTCACCCCCTTGGCTTTTTACCTATTTTGTTACATTACAGCCTTTAGTTCAATGTTTTTTTTATCTGAATTATATGTGATGGATCAGAACACAATAGTCTAAGTTGGTGAAGTCAAATTAGGAAAATATATACATAAAACTATTTTTCAGATATAAAAAAAATGATAATTAGCATGTGCGTATGTATTCACCCCCTTTGTTATGAAGCCCATAAAAAGCTCTGGTGCAACCAATTACCTTCAGAAGTCACATAATTAGTGAAAAGATGTCCACCTGCGTGCAATCTAAGTGTCACATGATCTGTTGTTACATATACACACCTTTTTGAAAGGCCCCAGAGGCTGCAACACCTAAGCAAGAGGCACCACTAACCCAACACTGCCATGAAGACCAAAGAAACTCCAAACAAGTAAGGGACAATGTTGCTGAGAAGTACAAGTCAGGGTTAGGTTATACAAAAATATCCAAATCTTTGATGATGCCTAGGAGGATGATCAAATCTATCATAACCAGATAGAAAGAAGATGGCACAACAGCAACCCTGCCAAGAGACGGCCGCACACCAAAACTTACGGACCGAGCAAGGAGGGCATTAATCAGAGAGGCAGCACAGAGATCTGAGGTAATCCTGGAAGAGCTGCAGAGTTCCACAGCAGAGACTGGAGTATCTGTACATAGGATGACAATAAGCCATACGGTCCATAGAGTTGGGCTTTATGGCAGAGTGGCCAGACGAAAGCCATTACTTTCAGCAAAAAACTAAATGGAACTTTTTGAGTTTGCGAAAAGGCATGTGGGAGACTCCCAAAATGTATGGAGGAAGGTGCTCTGGTCTGATAAGACTAAAATTTAACTTTTTGGCCATCAAAGAAAACGCTTTGTCTGGCGCAAACCCAACACATCACATCACCCAAAGAACACCATCTCCATAGTGAAACATGGTGGTGGCAGCATCATGCTGTGGGGATGTTTTTCAGCAGTCGGGACTGGGAAACTGGTCAGAGAAGAGGGAAAGATGGATGGTGCTAACTACAGGGATATTCTTGAGCTTAACCTGTACCACTCTGTGTGTGATTTGAGGCTAGGACGGAGGTTTACCTTCCAGCAGGACAATGCCCCCAAACACACTGCTAAAGCAACACTTGAGTGGTTTAAGGGGAAACATGTAAATGTGTTGGAATGGCCTAGTCAAAGCCCAGACTTCAATCCAATAGAAAATCTGTGGTTAGACTTAAAGATTGCTGTTTACAAGCGCAAACCATTCAACTTGAAGGAGCTGGGGCAGTTTTCCAAGGATGAATGGGAACAAATCCCAGTGGTAAGATGTAGGAAGCTCATAGAGACTTATCCAAAGCAACTTGGAGCTGTGATAGCTGCAAAAGGTGGCTCTACAAAGTATTGACTTTAGGGGGGTGAATAGTTATGCACATTGACTTTTTCGGTTCTTTTGTCCTATTTGTTGTTTGCTTCACAATAAAAAAAAAAACATCTTCAAAGTTGTGGGCATGTTCTGTAGATGAAATGATGTAAATCCTCAAACAATTCATGTTAATTCCAGGTTGTGAGGCAACCAAACACGAAAAATGCCAGGGGGGTGAATACTTTTGCAAGGCACTGTAGTTATGTGAAAGCCCCTTGCAGGGCATCAGTCCAGTGTTCAGGGGTCTTCCCTTTGTGGATTTTTGCCCTGTAGTTGTCTTTTGTGCAAAACCTGTTAGTCCTTGTCTGGCTTGTTCAATTTCTTCTTATTTGTGTTTTACTGTTTCTTTGCTTTCGTAGGACGCTTTAGCATTGCATCACCCACACTCGGTCTGCCGGAGTTGAACGGCTGCCCACTCGCTTTCTGTATCTTGTATGGCTTCACTTAAGGTACTAACTAATAACGTAAGGGGTCTCTGCTCTCCACACAATCTTAACAAATTATGGTTAGAATTGAAAAGATTTCGTGCTCAGGTACTTTTCTTGCAAGAAACTAACTTTAGGCAGCAGTCCCTTCCTAAGCTACCTACCCACCTCTATAGCTAAAGGTTTTTTAGCAACTCCCCTGTCGCGAAAACCCGGGGTACAACAATTGCTATTCATAAATCCTGCACATTTCACCCCCTAGACAGTTGTATAGACCCACAAAGCCGCTATGTGAAAGGGGTAATCGCTAAACAAACATTCACATTCGTGACTCTTTACGCATCAAACGCTCAACAGCTCACTTTTCTGGACGCAGTCCTGGAAAGGCTGGCAGACTTTTGGGGAGGGTTTCTGATTTTAGGGGGGGACTTTAACGTTAGCCTAGATCCCCTTAGTGACAGGTCTCATGGTCGACCACTGCACTCCTACACTTTCCTTAAACATTTCCGCAAAGAGCTACAGACTCATCTTCGATAACTGGAGGGCGCTCCATGCTTTGGAAAGGGATTACAGCTACTACTCTAAGGTGCACAGTGTCTATACTTGCTTAGATCTCCTGTGTGTAGATCATGGCGTTCTAGAGTAGTTGCAAGTGGCTGAGATAGGAAATATTACAATTTCTGACCATGCTCCGGTCATATATCGCTGCTTAATGTATATATCAAGATCCTTGCCAAAATCTTGGTGAAACGCTTTAAGCACCTCTTGCTATCTATTATACACCCAGACCAGACAGGCTTTATTTCTGGTTGAGAAGCTAGATATAATTTCATTCGGGCCATGCAGCTTATCCACTGGGCTTGCTTTCGTCAGAACCCTATTCCCTATCTCAGTGTTTCTCAACTCCCGTCCTCAAGGCGCCCCAACAGGTCATGTTTTCAGGATTTCCATTATTTTCACAGGTGATTTAATTAGTTTAACTGCCTTAGTAATTACCACAGCCGTTTCATCTGAGAGAAATCCTGAAAACATGACCTGTTGGGACCTGGAGTTGAGAAACACTGCGTTATCTTATTTTATCCACATATGCTGAAAAGGCATTTGACCGTGTCGCCTGGTCATACCTCGAGGCGGTATTGGAGACTTTGGGCTTGGGCCTCTGTATGTTACAATGAATTATGGCTCTGTACACATCTCCTAGCGTGCAGGTTAAGGTTAATGGTCTCTTCTCTCCTAGATTCCCCATATGGAATGGCACGAGACAAGGGTGCCTTCTCTCACCCCTCTTCTTTGCTCGGATTTTGGAGCTTTTTCTCTGGACTGTCCGGGTGAATCCAGACATTAGGGGGATAACAATAGGGACAACTGAGCATAAGCTGTCAGCTTATGCTGATGACGTCCTCTTCCATCTCACGGACCCCCTTGTCTCATTGCCTAACCTGATGTGGGAACTTCAGCTTTTCGGGAGTTTATCTAACTTTAAGATCAATTACACTGATGCCACGTGCAGACGAGCAGAATTTCCGTCAGAAAAAACTTGGATGGTTTTTCCGACGGAATTCCGCTCAAGCTTGCCTTGCATACACACGGTCACACAAAAGTTCTCTGAACTTTCGACCGTCAAGAACGCGGTGACGTACAACACTACAACGAGCCGAGAAAATTAAGTTCAATGCTTCCGAGCATGCGTCGAGTTGTTTCCGAGCATGCGTGATTTTTTTGCGCGTCCGAATTGCATACAGACGAATGCATTTTCAGATAGGAACTTTTTCTGACCGAAAAATAGAGAACCTGCTCTCAATCCTTTGCTCTCTGGAATTCTGCCAGCAAAAGTCCGATGGAGCATACACACGGTCGGAATTTCTGACCAAAAGCTCACATCCGAATTTTGCTGGCAGAATTTCTGATTGTGTGTATGGGGCATAAGTCCAAAGTTCTGCCCACTACTTTGCCTCAGATGCTAGCTTTTACCTTGAGGGGGGCCTTTCCCTTTACATGGGCCAAATCTTTCCTTAAATATTTGGGAGTACAGCTCACTGACCGATTTGAGACACTGTACTCCGCCAATTACCCTGTGCTGTTGAGTGTGGTGCGTAGAGACTTGCAGAATTGGATGAAGAAGGCCTTTACATGGCTGGGTCAATATTAATAAAATTAACATCCTGCCCGAGTTCCGTTCCCACTATAACAAAACCTGCCTTTATTCGAGAGTGGGAATGTGACCTTGGGATGGAGTTCTCAGCTAAACAACTTGAATATCTCTACAAATTAACATATTCGAGTTCCATTGACTTCAAAACTCAGGAGACCAACTACAAGCTGCTAATGCACTGGTACTGTGTACATGCAGCCTTGTCATATATATACCCTTCAGTCACTGATCTTTTCTGGCAGGGTTGCGGCCAGAGAAGCACGCTCCTACTCCTTTGGTGGGAGTGTCCTGTGATTTGCCCTTTTTGGTCTGACATTAAGGATCAGATAAAATGATGCTCTTGGGGTGGATATTCCATTGTCCCCGGTTCATTTCCTATTCCATGCTCCAACCCTCCCGCTTAGCTATTATAAGAGAAGTGCCTTACCACACCTCCTAAATGCGGCTAGGAGACTAATATTAAAAAAGTATGATACAGCGCTGCGCTAAAAAAACTAAACTAAGGAAGCAGCCAACACACCCGTAGACTCAGGGAAAAATAACAACTAAAGATTCACTGTGTGGCGCTGTTGAGTGAGTACAGTATAGATAAAACTAAACATTGAATAACATCAAATAATGAAAATCTCACGTGAGCACTTGTGATAGTGACTGGTGAAAAAATAATACATATATGTGTTTAGATGAATACAACATCAAAGGACAAAATCAGATATAGAGTCCATAACACCAAGAAAAAAAGTCTGTGATAACAGTGTATAAATAGTATGCAGGTGTTTTTCTTGTACGTGCAGGAAGATCAATTAAACCCGGTAGCCTGGTAGATGAATGGACCATAAACGACCAGAGGTGCACAGAAATTTGAAAACGGTGCCAGGACCATCACCAGAAGATATGGAGGCTTACCAGAAGTAGTGGCCTGAAATAGCATATGCCAAAACAGGTCAAAAAGGCTTGATGACCAATTGGTCTAGATGTATTGTCTGGTCAGATGTCATCACCACATCAACGGAGGGAAGGGGAGGAAGTAATCAGCACGACAAACCAACATGGCGGCAGCAAGCCAAGCGCTCACATCTGAAGGCCACATCTGACCAGACAATACATCTAGACCAATTGGTCATCAAGCCTTTTTGACCTGTTTTGGCATATGCTATTTCAGGCCACTACTTCTGGTAAGCCTCCATATCTTCTGGTGATGGTTCTGGCACCATTTTCAAATTTCTGTGCACCTCTGGTCGTCTATGGTCCATTCATCTACCAGGCTACCGGGTTTAATTGATCTTCCTGCACGTACAAGAAAAACACCTGCATACTATTTATACACTGTTATCACAGACTTTTTTTCTTGGTGTTATGGACTCTATATCTGATTTTGTCCTTTGATGTTGTATTCATCTAAACACATATATGTATTATTTTTTCACCAGTCACTATCACAAGTGCTCACGTGAGATTTTCATTATTTGATGTTATTCAATGTTTAGTTTTATTTATACTGTACTCACTCAACAGCGCCACACAGTGAATCTTTAGTGGCTAGGAGACTAATACCTATCTACTGGAAACAAGCACATGTGCCTAGTAAGGAGGAGTGGATTAGGAAAGTGAATGGGATCATGGAAGCTAAAGAGTTGGTAGCGACATGTATGGACAGGCAGGAACGCTTCTCTAGTATTTTGTCGGCTTGCCGTGTATACACCTGTGACCTTGATCAAGTCCCGTCCAGCCTGGAAGTTGCTTTGTTGGAGTTAGCAGAGCCCTCGTTTAAAGTACCTAGTTAAGTTATGCAGCCATTACCTGAGTCTGGTTTTCCCTCTTTTATTTTTCGGCAACCTGCGCAAGTTCACATTTTTAATTTCTTTTTAGACATACGAACTGGTGTGGGTGATTATGGCTACAGTATACTCCACATGAGTGTCCTCCTAGTCATGCAATGTGTCACCTGGTTTTTGTTTTTGTGGTTCATATCTTCTTTTATTTGGTTAAATGTGTTATTTTCATTGCAACAGACTGATATACTGACCTCATTTTCTCCTGAGTAAGCAAGGTCTTTTCCTGGGAGGACAATGCCAGCCTAACCATTGTACACTAGAGGGTAAAGTCCCTGTGAAAGATTTGGTCCTTTTCTTTTTTTCTTTATTGGTACCTATCTATGCTTCTGTGTGGCCCTCGACATGGCAACTTGTTGGAGGCTCTCAGGCCTACATGTCAGGACTCTTAATTGGCTTAGTCAGTGTCAGGACCTGGGCTTGGACCTGAGACCTCATCAGTGTCTGGCGTTGACTCATCCCACTGAGCTATCTGGGATGCTGAACAGCTCCCTGCCTGGTCTATTGGATAATCCTATCTGATCCATTGGACAACCCTGCCTTGTGTCTTGATTGCTGTTGAACCTTGAACTCCTTGCTCCTCCCATGAACTTCCTATATAAGCCTCGTATAAGCCTCAGCATTTCCTCTTTGCCAGGTTATTGTGCCTTCTCAGCCATTGCCTTGCTCTTGTCTTCCCTGCTGCCGTCTGTATTTTGCTACCACTCGTGATCGACTCTTGGCTTGTTCCTTGACTACTCAACTGCCTGATCCCAACCTGCAATTACTCGTTACTGACCTTTTGGCTTGTTTACTGACCACTCTGTTGTTTGATCCTTATCTGCTCATCTGCTTCTGGACCCCGGCTTGCTCACAGCCTTGTGGGGCAAACCCGAGGACCACAACCCGGTACTAGCATGCAGCTAAATCCATCTCCACCATCAGGAGCTCTGGTGAATACCGGTTAGTACTTAGACTCCGCACCTCAGGCCTGTGTCATCTGCCAGGGTGACTGCCTGTGTACCTATCCTACTGGTTGATGGTAGTCCTGCAACTGCTATAGCAACTGGTCTTCAAGCCTGATGCCTGATCATGACAGTCAGTGTGTTCGCCTATGGGCAACCTCTAGCTTGGTAAAGAGTTAGCCTTCATGTTATGTTATATATACACTACCGTTCAAAAGTTTGGGGTCACCCAAACAATTTTGTGTTTTCCATGAAAAGTCACACTTATTCACCACCATACGTTGTGAAATGAATAGAAAATAGAGTCAAGACATTGACAAGGTTAGAAATAATGATTTTGTATTTGAAATAACATTGTTTTTACATCAAACTTTGCTTTCATCAAAGAATCCTCCTTTTGCAGCAATTACAGCATTGCACACCTTTGGCATTCTAGCTGTTAATTTATTGAGGTAAGCTGGAGAAATTGCACCCCACGATTCTAGAAGCAGCTCCCATAAGTTGGATTGGTTGAATGGGCACTTCTGGCGTACCATACGGTCAAGCTGCTCACACAACAGCTCAATGGGGTTCAGATCTGGTGACTGTGCTGGCCACTCCATTACCGATAGAATACCAGCTGCCTGCTTCTGCTGTAAATAGTTCTTGCACAATTTGGAGGTGTGTTTAGGGTCATTGTCCTGTTGTAGGATGAAATTGGCTCCAAACAAGCGCTGTCCACTGGGTATGGCATGGCGTTGCAAAATGGAGTGATAGCCTTCCTTATTCAGAATCCCTTTTACCCAGTACAAAGCTCCCACCTTACCAGCACCAAAGCAACCCCAGACCATCACATTACCTCCACCATGCTTAACAGATGGCGTCAGGCATTCTTCCAGCATCTTTTCATTTGTTCTGCGTCTCACAAACGTTCTTCTTTGTGATCCAAACACCTCAAACTTGGATTCATCCGTCCACAACACTTTTTTCCAGTCTTCCTCTGTCCAATGTCTGTGTTCTTTTGCCCATCTTAATCTTTTTCTTTTATTGGCCAGTCTCAGATATGGCTTTTTCTTTGCCACTCTGCCCTGAAGCCCAAAATCCCACAGCCGCCTCTTCACTGTAGATGTTGACACTGGTGTTTTGCGGGTACTATTTAATGAAGATGCCAGTTGGGGACCTGTGAGGCGTCTGTTTCTCAAACTAGAGACTCTAATGTGCTTATCTTCTTGCTTAGTTGTGCAACGCGGCCTCCCACTTCTTTTTCTACTCTGGTTAGAGCCTGTTTGTGCTGTCCTCTGAAGGGAGTAGTACACACCGTTGTAGGAAATCTTCAATTTCTTTGCAATTTCTCGCATGGAATAGCCTTCATTTCTAAGAACAAGAATAGACTGTCGAGTTTCAGATGAAAGTTCTCTTTTTCTGGCCATTTTGAGCGTTTAATTGACCCCACAAATATGATGCTCCAGAAACTCAATCTGCTCACAGGAAGGTCAGTTTTGTAGCTTCTGGAAGGAGCTAGACTGTTTTTAGATGTGTGAACATGATTGCACAAGGGTTTGCTAATCATCAATTAGCCTTCTGAGCCAATGAGCAAACACATTGTACCATTAGAACACTGGAGTGATAGTTGCTGGAAATGGGCCTCTATACACCTATGTAGATATTGCAAGAAAAACTAGACATTTGCAGTTAGAATAGTCATTTACCACATTAGCAATGTATAGAGTATATTTGTTTAAAGTTAGGACTAGTTTAAAGTTAGCTTCATTTAAAAGTACAGTGCTTTTCCTTCAAAAATAAGGACATTTCAATGTGACCCCAAACTTTTGAACGGTAGTGTATATTTTTTTTGTACCTTTGGATTTCTGTACTTTTGTATGCTTGCACAATATACATATTTTTATGACTTACATTTTTTTACAATTATGGCAATGTTCATTATGGCATGTTATTTTTGAGAGATGGCATAAATTGGCATATTGTGTTAATTTGTCCTGGAAGTCATTAAATCTGTAGCCCTCTTTTTGGAGGGGGGGTTATGAGAAATGACCCTCCCCAAACAGGATATTATACTAGACCTATAGGTAAATAAGAGAACCAGAATCTTTGCTAAGTTGAAGAGTGGGGTTGACAATAAAGCTGGCAGTGCCTCCACTCAGGAAATGGTCTCTGTGGCCTTCCTGGGAAATTACCCAGTAATCTATGTGTAAAACCTATGTATAAACAGAATTCAGTCATTTGCAAATCTCATATTTTATTAAAAATAGAAATAATATCAAATGTTTAAACTGAGAAAATGTACCATTTTACGAAAAGGTAATTTTGAAACTGATGGCAGCAACACGTTTCAAAAAAATTGGGAAAGGGCAACAAAAAGCTGGCAAAGTAAGTAGTACTAATAAGGAAGAGCTGGAAGAGCATTTTGGCCTAATAAGGAAGAGCTGGAAGAGCATTTTGCAACTAATTAGGTTAACTGGCAACAGGTCAGTAGCCTGAACGGGTATAAAAAGATACTTATGTATGAACCACGTATGTATTTATACATGTAGATCATATCCCCCCTTAATCTCCTCTTCTCTAGCTGAAATTAATGTATTTTTTCTTGTCTTTCCTCATAGCGGAGCTCCTCCATGCCTTTCATCAATTTGGTTGCCCTTCTCTTCAAATTTTACTTTTTACTATATCCTTTTTGTGAACTGGTACCGAAAACGGAACTGCTTATTCCAGATTCATACTAATGATTTATACAGGGGAAAAGTTATGTCTCTCTTTCTGGAGTCTACCGTGTTATCCCGAAAATAAGCCCTAGTAAAGTTCATTAAAAAAAATTGAATCCGCTTTGTAAAATGACCACACTGGCATAAGGTGCAGTGTGTCCCCCCTGCAACTATCATGCAAAATACCCCATCCACAGTCGCCGTTGACCCGCCAGAGGTCTTCTAGTCACCTCCCGGCTGGCAGCCCCTCCCTCTTCAGTGGTCGGAGCTGGCTGACGTCAGCGGTGATCTCGGCTTTTCCCTCTTCTCCCGGCTGATGTCTGCGGCTCCTCCCTCTGCAGTGCTCGAGGCGGGCTGACATCAGCGGGGATCTTGGCTCTTCCCTCCTCTCCTCTCCTCCCAGCTGACGTCTGGGGCACCTCCCTCTGCAGTGCTCGGAGGGGGCTGATGTCAGCGAGGATCTTGGCTCTTCCCTCTTCTCCTCTCCTCTCGGCTGACGTCTGCAGCCCCTCCCTCTGCAGTGCTCGGGGTGGGCTGACGTCAGTGGGGATCTCAGAGCGGAGAAGAAGAGCTCAGGCAGGTCACATGAGCACCCAGGGGTGCTGAAAAAAAAGGTACTTCTCGCAAAACAGCCACAAAGGGAGACACACTGCACCCTACACCAGCACAATCCTCCCACAAAATGGACTACATAATCCTAAAAGTACTTTAACCAAGATGTTTTTTTTGGGATTAAAATGGTGTCAAAATACTAATACTAAAAGGACATCCCCTGAAAATAAGCCCTAGGGTCCTTTTTGTAGCCAAAATTAATATAAGACCCGGTCTTATTTTCAGGGAAACACGGTACACTTCTGTTTCAAGGAAGTATTTTGCTAGCTGTAGAAACTTAAGCTTGCCCCTGCACACTATTATTAAGTCCATGATCTACCAGAACACCTAGATACTTCTTGACCTTTGACGCAACCAGTTTATCTCCTCCTAGAATGTATGATGCATCCATGTTTTTAGCCCCAAACGTTTATCAACGTTAAACCTCATTTGCCACATAGTAGCCCAATGCATCGAGGCTGGCTTGTAAATTGGAGACATCCTGCAATGATTTTATTCCACTGTATAGCTTGGTGTCATCTGCCAACACTGAAACAGTACTTTTTAATACCAATAATCTTGGATCATGCAGAGTATAAACCATTAATTTATATTTTCTGAATACAGTCTTTTAGCCAGTTTTCTATCCATTTACAAGCCAAATTTTCCAAGCCTGCAGACTTTAACTTACACATTTGCTGTGTGTGGGGAAAGTGAGAAGACACAGGATTTCTAGCAAGGTCAGCAAATTGTTTTCTGCTAAAACTGTTCATAGCCTGAAAAAAAATAAAACAAATACAACCCCACATGTAAGGACAGGGAAGGTGCCATATATTAAATTGTATTTTAAATTGTCTGAGTCTGAGTATTCATATGCCGCGTACACACGGTCGGACTTTTCGTCTACAAAAGTCAGACAGCCTGTCCGACAGACTTCCGGCAGACTTTCGGCGGACTTGCGGCGGACTTTCTAACGAACAGACTTGCCTACACACGATCACACAAAAGTCCGTCGAATTCTTACGTGATGACGTACACCGGACTAAAATAAGGAAGTTCATAGCCAGTAGCCAATAGGTGCCCTAGCGTGGCTTTTTGTCCGTCGGACTAGCACACAGACGAGCGGATTTCGGGGTCCGTCGTAGTTACGAAGTAAAGATTTGAAGCATGTTTCAAATCTAAAGTACGTCGGATTTGAGGCTAAAAAAGTATGTTGAAAGTCCGGAGAAGCCCACACACGATCGGATTACCAGCCAGCTTTAGTCCGTCAGCGTCCGTTGGACTTTTGTAGACGAAAAGTCCGACCGTGTGTACGCGGCATAAGAGCTGCTTTCTAACATCTCCAGTGCAGGGTCTGTGCTTGCCGCTCACTGCTCTCACTAAACACGAGCTTGGTTCCTGTGTCTCCAATTTTTTACTCTTTGGTTTTTCTGGGAAATTTAGTTCCCCAAGAACCATTATTACCCCACTTAATTTTTAATTTTTATTTTTATTTCATCCAAATATTGTTTATGTCTTCTAGCCTCTTCCTCTTTTTTTATGGCTGCCGAATATTGGTCCTTTTAAATATACCAGGCCGCCCCGTAGAGGATATTGAGCAGTATAGACAATCGGTGATTAGGGCCCCTGTCAGCACTGGGAAAGCATTTGCTGCAGCTGCATGCCCAATGTAAGTCACATTTTTTTCTTTAGTTGAAATGCGATTGTTTAGATACAGGTGATATGTATGTATATATATATGATTAGTAATTATGTTATTTTTGAAATCCTAGAATGTGATGCAATCCTTCCCTGAGGAAGACTTTGCTTTGACAATAAAAAGTTGAAACGCGTTGGAAATTTGCTATCGGACGCCATCGTATCAACTTGGGTGGTGTTTGTATTTAGCAGCAGGATGCATCATTCATTTTCATGTTATCTGATGACCTTTTTTAATCATATAGTACTCTAAATAACTCATTTTGTATGGTTACTTGTATGTTATTCTTTTTGTACCAATAAAAATCCTTTTTAATATAAAATCTTTTTCATCACTACATTACCTTAAAAATCCCACTTTGAGGTATATATTTGTTTTTTTGAAGTCTTGAGGGAGGATGGCAATGACACACCCAACCCTCTGAGTCATACATTTGGGAGAAGCCGAATTATCTGACATCACCCTCCTCCTGCTCAAATTCTACCCACCAATGGGCTGCAGGCAGGAACAGGCTAAGCACTCTGCAGGCACCCTGCTCTCTTCTCTCTTCTAGTCTGCACAGCTGCATTCTGAGAATGAGTGTAGCGTTTCCTCTGTTATGGCATCAGAAAGAAAAGGCTTTCCACAAAGCAGAAGAAAGGGGGAGCAAGATACACCCCTAAGTACAGTAAGACTTTACACTGAACTAGTGTATGTGGCTCAGCGGTTTCTTCTATTTTTTCTACATCTTACCTGTAAAATACATTTCTTTGAGTAAATCACAGAGACAGTTATTATAATAATAACTATTTGGGTTATACGCCACCTATAGGTGACTGGACACTGGTAGCTCAATCAAACAGGAAGTCCTCCCCTATATAACCCCTCCTACACAGGAAGTACCTCAGTTTTGTAGCAAGCAATACATTTCCCAGACAAAAGTGGAGGGACCCCTGTGTCCTGTGATGTACTCAAAGAAATGGATTTTGCAGGTAAGATGTAGAAAAAAATCTAATTTTCTTTATTGTACATCACAGGACACAGAGCCGGTTATTATAATAATAACTATTTGGGACATCCCAAAGCAATACCCTTGAGGGGAGAAAGACACCATCACAGAAAATGCCACCAGAGAAGAACCTACTCCACTGTTTGTAATATGCTGAGGCCAAAGGCAGTATCCTCTACGTTTTTGACATCCACCTGGTAAAAACCCTGTAGATGTATAAACCAAAGAGTGGTCTTGCACACCTGGGCCACACCTGATACTTGATGGTGGATGGCCCAAGATACTCCCACACACCTGGTAGAGAATCTCTCCCCAGAAAAAAATTGGATTTTGCCCTTTAAACCATAGGCATCAATGATAAACTGGAAGATCCACAGCTAAAATATTCAACCTGGATGCCGCCTTCCCTTCCTGGGCTCTTCTGGCAGCACATTCCTGATCTGTGTCGACAACTCAAGTAGATCCTGAGTGTATGAACTACCTCTAGAGTATTTAGCGATCTTTCTCCTGACGACTGTAGATTAGGAGAAAAATAAAGGCAAGACACTGCCCTGATTCAAGTGAAAACTAGAAACCACTCTAAGCAATAAAGATGGATGAGGATGCAACATCACCTTATCCTTGCATGAAAGAGCCGCCAGCTTGGACACTCCACTTAGTGAAGTGATAGCAACCAAAGAAACCACCTTCCGAGATAAAGGACTAACAGAGTCTCCCAAATGGTTCAAAAAGTGGCCGATGCAAGGACAGTCAAGAACAAATTCAAGTCCCAAGGACACAAGAGTGGCCTGACAGACGGGACGGTCTATGTTACACGCTGTTTTACGTATGAATCAAGGAGTGAGAAACAACAGCCTCTGGAAAAAAAAATGGATAGGGCCGAACTCTGACCCTTAACAGTACTTAAGGCAAATCTCCTTTACCCTACCAAGTAGAGAAAGAAAAAAAAAATCTCCCACTCACATATTTCTATGGGTGCCACTTCCTGGTTTCACCCCAGGCATAAAATATTTCCAAGTCCTATAATTAAAGTTCCCGCTAGACTGGAAGTGTCCAAGGAGCGACCCCCCCAAGACTCGCTATGTCAGTGTACCAAGCCCTCCTGGGCTAATTCGACTAACACCATTATCAGTAATACCACCTCCCGGATCCTTCGCAAAAGATGTGGCAGAAGTCAAAACAGAGGGTGTCATGACCTTGCAGTAATACATTCATGACCTGTCTGTCTCTTACCTGGTCTGTGTATCAGCCTTGAGGCTTGTACTCTCACACCTGCATGCTTAAGTAATCTTCCCTCTGTGTGGCTCCACCCTAGCCTCAACAGGAACCACTATTTAACACCGTATTCTCCAAGCCTGCCTTGCCGTGCAATATTGTGTGTTTTGCTTCCTGTTTGCCGTGTGCTCTAAGTTTGTCTCTGTCTCTGTTACCGATCTTGGCGTGTTCCCGACTATTCCTGTCTGCTTGTGACCCTGACCTTTGGCGCTTTCTCTACTATCCCTGTTTGCCTGTGACCCTGACTTTTGGCGTGTTCTCTGTTATCCTTGTCTGCTAGTCGCCCCGACATTTGGCTACCTTCTTACTATTCCTTGCTGTCCTGGGCTGCTGTTTCCTCTCCATCCTCCTGTAGCCTACCATGAGCGTGAGCTGGGAGACCCTGGGGGCCGCAACCTGGAGCCAGTTGCAGCCCAGTCCATCCTCACCACTAGAGGCTCTGGTGAACACCAACTGGCTCTTAGACTCCGCGCCCTGGGGAATCTATGCTCTAACTCACTGTGGGATCTGTGTTGGTGCTCCAGGGGACCTGCCTTCCTGAACCACCCCGAGTTCCATCTGCAGCAGTCAGCCTTAGGGTCCACTATCATAGCGGTGCACTCCTGACCCCTACGGGGTGCATCTGTCACCTGGATACAGGTGACCTAATAGTTTGCACGGCCATGGACCCATCTGATGTGCCGCTACCTGCCGATGATCAGCTGCAGGGCATAGTCCACAGACTCGAGACCCAGGAATCTAATCAGACCCAGGTGATGCGATTCCTTCAGGAGTTGAACAACTTCAAGCCTCCTTAGGCTCCCCGGTTCCACAACCGCAATCGGCTGCCGTATCAGCTCCGCTTACAGTCGCAGCCGCTAACCCTTTGCACTTATCAGCACCGTCCTGTTACTTTGGGGATTCCAAGGCCTGCAGAGGGTTCCTTAGCCAGTGTACTATTCATTTCGAACTCCAACCCCAAAACTTCAAGTCTGATCGGGCAAAGGTAGCCTATATTATTTTTCTCCTGTCCGGCGAGGCTTTAGCTTGGGCTGCCCCTATGTGGGAGAGGAAAGACCCAGTGGTTTCCAGCCTCTCTAATTTTCTGAAACTCTTCCGGAATATCTTTGAGGAACCAGGTCGTGTCTCTTCAGCGGCCAGCGCCCTCTTACGTCTCCGCCAAGAGTCTGCTTCTATGGGACAGTATGCTCTTCGTTTCCGCATACTGACGGCTGAGCTGAGCTGGAACAATGAGGCCTTAGTCGCAACCTTTCTGCATGGCCTTTCTGATAGAGTGAAGGATGAATTAGCAGGAAGAACCATCCCCACTGACGTGGACGAAGTTATCTCCCTGTGTAACCAGATAGATATTCGTTTTCAGGAAAGGACCCTTGAAAAGCGACGCCAGCACTCCTTGGTCCTTAGTCAGCCTGAGCTCCCCTCTTTTCGTCCTGTGGAGCATCTCCTGCCAACTAAGGAACCCATGCAGCTGGGCCAGACCAGGCCATCCCCCGAGGAACGTGCTAGGCGCAGAACTCTGGGCCTGTGTCTCTGCTGTGGGGGCAAAGGTCATTTTCGTGACACATGCTCATTTTGTCCAGGAAAAGCTCGGGTAATACATCTGGAAGGTGGAGTATTGGACCCAGAAAAGTCATCTTCTCGTCTCCTTTCGGTGTTTCTTCATGTTGGCGTTTCCTCCCACTCAGCCTTGGCTTATCTGGATTCAGGAGCTGCTGGCAACTTTATGGACTGGAGAACTGCATCCTTCATGAACCTTACCCTTTTACCCCTCACCACTCCATTGGTGGTCTCGGCGATAGATGGCACTGTTCTTCCAGGGGGGCCTATCCGCTTCCAGACCCCTCCTGTTAAGATGTCGGTAGGGATACTCCACCAGGAGTGGATATCCTTTCTTATCCTTCCTAAGGTCTCAACCCCTATCGTATTGGGGCTTCCTTGGTTGCAGCTCCACTCTCCACACACTGACTGGACTTCTGGGCAGATCCTGGCTTGGGGTCCCTCCTGTTTCTCTTCCTGCCTACTCAAGGTTGCCCCTAAGGGGAGACTTCCCGTGGCTACCACCTCAGTATCCTCTGCCCTTCCCGCTGCATATAGCGATTTCCGGGATGTGTTCTGTAAAAAGTCAGCTGGGGTGCTTACTTCTCACAGGTCCTTTGACTGTGCCATTGACCTTGTTCCCGGAGCAGCTCTACCCAGGGGTCGTACCTACCCTCTGTCCATCCCAAAGACCCAGGCCATGTCTGAGTATGTTGCAGAAAATCTAGAAAAAGGATTCATCCGGAAATCCTCATCGCCTGCAGGAGCAGGGTTCTTTTTTGTTGCCAAAAAGGATGGTACCCTAAGACCCTGCATTGACTACCGAGGCCTAAACGCAGTAACGATCAAAAATCGATACCCTCTACCCCTAATATCGGAACTATTTGACAGGTTGAAAGGTGCCTCCATTTTTACCAAGTTGGATCTCAGGGGTGCATACAATTTGATCTGAATACGGGAAGAGGATGAATGGAAAATTGCGTTTAACACTAGAGATGGGCATTACGAGTACTTGGTCATGCCCTTTGGTTTGTGTAACGCCCCAGCGGTGTTCCAAAACTTTATTAATGAAATCTTCAGGGATCTGCTTTACCAATTTGTTGTCATCTACCTGGATGACATTCTCATCTTTTCAGATAGTCTGTTGATTCATAGAGACCATGTCCGGATTGTACTTCAGCGCCTTCGAGAAAATAATCTGTACGCCAAGCTGGAGAAATGTTCTTTTGAATGTTCTGAAGTCCTGTTTCTGAGATGCTTCGTCTCTAACTTCGGTCTTCATATGGATCCTGGGAAGGTCTCGGCCATTACCAACTGGCCTCTTCCTGCCGGCCTCAAGGCCACGCAGCGCTTTCTTGGGTTCACTAATTATTACAGGCAGTTCATTAGGAATTACTCCTCTATTGTTGCGCCAATTATCGCCTTGACCAAGAAGGGTGCTAATGCCAAGGAGTGGTCCCCCGAAGCTGTCTCTGCTTTTCATGATTTGAAACAGGCCTTCATTTCTGGACCTTTGTTGAGGCGACCTGACCCGAGGGATCCATTTTTTATTGAAGTGGACGCTTCCTCAACTGGGGTGGGAGCTGTGCTTCTTCAATCCTTTGGGAAAAAACGTCTACCATGTGCGTTTTTCTCCAGAAAACTTTCTCAGGCGGAGAAGAATTACGCTATTGGTGATCGGGAACTTCTTGCGATTAAATTGGCGTTGGAGGAGTGGCGTCATCTCTTGGAGGGTTCCCCACATTCCATAACAATTTTCACTGACCATAAAAATCTGCAGTACTTACAGAATGCCAAACGATTGAATCCCAGACAAGCCAGGTGGAGTCTCTTCTTTTCCCATTTTAACTTCACATTCAAACCTGGTTCCTGCAACAGTCGGGCTGATGCACTCTCTAGATCTTTTGACATTTAGGATGAGGAGCCTACCATTGAACCTGAGCCGATTATCCCTACTTCATGCATCCTTGCACATTCAACCACCCTGAAGTCAAAAATTCCTCCTGGCAGGACCTTTGTCCCCACTGAGCCAAGAGCTAAGATCCTTCGTTGGGGACATGACTCCAAGGTGGCAGGTCATGCTGGGTTTTTTCGATCCTTCCTCCTTATCAGTCGCCACTACTGGTAGCCTACTCTCCGTTCGGATGTCAAAGACTATGTTAAGGCTTGTCATGTCTGTGCCCAGTCTAAGTCCTCCACGCAGGCTCCTGCTGGTCTTCTCATGCCCTTGCCCATTCCCAAGGAGCCCTGGTCTCACATAGCCATGGACTTCATCACTGATCTTCCACCTTCTGAGAAGAATACGGTCATTTTGGTGGTAATTGATCGATTCTCCAAGATGGCCCATTTTGTTCCTCTTCCTGGTCTCCCTTCTGCTCCTGCCTTGGTTCCCATTTTCGTACGAGAGATTTTCCATCTTCATGGTGTCCCTTCCAATGTAATTTCAGACAGGGGTGTTCAGTTTACTTCTCGCTTTTGGAGAGCCTTTTGCAAATCCCTCAACATTACCTTGGATTTTACCTCTTCTTAGCATCCCCAATCGAATGGCCAGACTGAAAGGGTTAATCAGGAGTTGGAGGTCTTTCTCCGTACCTTGGTCTCGGCTCATTACGATGATTGGGTCTCATTACTCCCATGGGTAGAGTTCTCCCACAACAATCATGTCAACGTCAGTTCTCAGAAGACACCCTTTGTCACTGTTTATGGAAGACATCCTCAGCTCCCTCTTTCTATGACCTGTTCTTCTGACATGCCAGCTTTGGCTACTGTTCAGGAATCGTTCAATTCCTTGTGGGCTGACATTCATGATTCCCTCCGGAAAGCTGCCAACAAGTTCAAAAGTTTTGCTGACCGTCGCAGGCGTAAGTCGCCTTCTCTACAGCCAGGAGACAAAGTCTGGCTTTCTACCAGGAACATCAGACTCCGGGTTCCTTCTCTTAAGTTTGCCCCGAGATTCATTGGTCCTTACAATATAATTTCTAAGCTGAATCCTGTTTGTTTTAAACTCCAGATCCCTAAAAGCCTCAGGATCTCAAACTTCTTTCACGTATCCCTTCTGAAACCTTTAGTTTTCAATAAGTTCTCTCGACCTCTCCCTACCTTGGCTCCAGTCTCTGAAGATGATCAGGAGTACGAGGTTAGTCAAATTTTGGATTCTTGCTTCTATAAAGGTGTCCTTCAATATCTCGTGGATTGGAAAGGTTTCGGTCCTGAGGAGAGATCTTGGATTTCTGCATCTGAAGTCTTCGCACCTCGTCTTCTGAGGAAGTTCCATTTGAAGTTCCCCTCCAAGCTTAGTCCAAAGCGGGGGAGGGGGAGGCCTCGTAAGAGGGGGGGTACTGTCATGACCTTGCAGTAATACATTCATGACCTGTCTGTCTTACCTGGTCTGTGTATCAGCCTTGAGGCTTGTATTCTCACACCTGCATGCTTAAGTAATCTTCCCTCTGTGTGGCTCCACCCTAGCCTCAACAGGAACTACTATTTAACACCGTATTCTCCAAGCCTGCCTTGCCGTGCAATATTGTGTGTTTGGCTTCCTGTTTGCCGTGTGCTCTAAGTTTGTCTCTGTTTCTGTTACCGATCTTGGCGTGTTCTCGACTATCCCTGTTTGCCTGTGACCCTGACTTTTGGCGTGTTCTCTGTTATCCTTGTCTGCTAGTCGCCCCGACATTTGGCTACCTTCTTACTATTCCTTGCTGTCCTGGGCTGCTGTTACCTCTCCATCCTCCTGTAGCCTACCGTGAGCATGAGCTGGGAGACCCTGGGGGCCGCGACCTGGAGCCAGTTGCAGGCCAGTCCATCCTCACCACTAGAGGCTCTGGTGAACACCAACTGGCTCTTAGACTCCGCGCCCTGGGGAATCTATGCTCTAACTCACTGTGGGATCCGTGTTGGTGCTCCAGGGGACCTGCCTTCCTGAACCACCCCGAGTTCCATCTGCAGCAGTCAGCCTTAGGGTCCACTATCATAGCGGTGCACTCCTGACCCCTACGGGATGCATCTGTCACCTGGATACAGGTGACCTGACAGAGGGAAAGCATCAAATAAGGGAGAACTGGTCCCTAAGGTGCTACCAGTGCATCTAGCCCTATTGCCAGTGGGACTCTTGTCCCAGACAAAACCTGTCCAAACTTGTTGTAGAACTTGGAATCTAGTAGATCCACCTGCAGAGTTCCCCCTGCCACCATTCTATACCTGGAATATGCACTTGTGATAGAGACAGCACTTGTTGTGCTGTCCCACACAGAATGTGGATTACCTTCCTGAGCCGCATGACTCCTGGTGCCACCCTGGTGGTTGATATATACGCCCCTTTAGAGGCATTTCCGGATTGAACCTACAACTAGTTTGTCCCATAATCCAGAGCAAGGCGTACTGGTCAAAAGTTCCAAGATATTGATGGGCAGTATTCTCTCCTTTGGAGACCAAGTCTACTGAACTGTAGCCACCTTCAAACCAACTGGAGAGACTGGCATCAGTGGTCATTATCTTCCAAGCCTCTGAAAGGAAGAATTTCACCTTTTCCAGATTCCGAACCAACAACCACAAATTTTAGCTCTGCAATACCCCAGGAACAGAGCCCTCAGGCAATCCAATGCCTGGATCTTCAAGTTCCAGACAGAGAGAATGATCCTCTACAAAAGACCTGGAGTAGGACTGTATGTAGGGAACATGCTTCGACCTAGATACAACTTCCTCCTGCAGAAATGTATCGAAGGAAACCCAGGAATTGACTGCTTCCTGAGCAAAGATTATTGAGGTATACGGAGATGGACACCCGCTTTGTCTTCAGCAAGTCCAGAACCGGGGCTAGGAGCTTTGTGAACCCTCAGGAGCTGTAGCCAGCCCAAAGGGCAGATTTACAAAAAAGAAAAAAACACGACTTTCCACTGCAATTACAGAAATCTTTGATGAGCCTGGAAACAAACCGGCACATGAAGATATGCGTTTACTGATGATTATGGACCTCAAAATCTACCTCTTGCACAGAGGTCGTCACTGAACAGACCGGGCCTATCTGAAACAGAAGGGTGCCCAGCGGCTTGAGATCTTAAGATAGACCTCATGTCTCTATTTGGTTTTGGAACCGATACCATTTAATTGTTTTACAATAATAAACCCATAACTTTTGCTCCAAGAGCCAATGCAAGGCAAAAGACTGACGACTCTGTGGCAGACCCAGACAGTCCCAAGAGGTGTACTTAACCTACCAGGTTTCTGCTGGCTAAAGATGGAGCAAACCACCTCAGAGACTGCCCTAAAATCTTCTGGTCTGATATACTCTCAAAACACAGCAGCCTTAAGATGCCTCCCTCACTTAGCAGGGAAAAAGATTACAGCCCCTGGTATTCCTGGACAGTCTCCCATCCAAGTACTAACCAGGCTTAATCCGAGATCAGGCGCCACAGTGGCTCAGATACCCCTGATGCCGTTGGTCCAACAGGAGACGTGAACACCGCCAGATTACTGGACCTGAGGGCAATGTACGTGCCTCACCCAGCCGCCTCTCCCTTCTGGAGTCATTTAGCTGGTCGAACAGGTAAATAATGTAGCGACTATATTAGCCAAAAATGAATATGCAATTCCCCAAGGATGCAGGCCTAAAACAAAGTTGGTCTACCGCTATACAACCCTGTAGGTATGTAGGTACCCAGGTATGCCATTATGTAGGTACCTAGGTATGCAAACATGCAGGTATATAAGTATTCTTGCTGTTCATGTATTTATGTATGCAGTTTAACGCAAATAAGCACATATCTATACAGTTTAATGTAAATAAGCACATATTTATGTATTTCAATGAAAAAAAAAAATGTATGCAGTGCAAGTTATGTAAACATGCATTTATGCAAACATGTGCTCATGCAAACGTAAGTAAGCAAGCATGGGTTTTTTCAACATGTGTTTATGCAAACGTGCCTATTCAAGTAAGCAAGAGTGTGTTTGTGCAAAACATGCGTTTATCTGCAAACACGTGTTTATGCAAACATGTGTCTATTGCCACATGCGTCTATGCAACATGCAACCATGCATATATGCAAACATGCAACATGTATCTATGCAATGTGTCTATGCAACCATGTATCTATGCAAACAGGCAAAATGTGTCTAAGCGACATGTGTCTATGCAGACATGCAACATGTGTCTAGGAAAACATGTGCCTATGTGACATGCAACTATGTATCTATGCAACCTGCAACATGCAACATCTATGCACCATGTATCTATGCAAGATGTACCTATGCAAAATGTACGCAAACATGCGTCTCATGCAACATGTGTTTGACGCAAACACGAGTCTCATGCAAAATGTGTTTGATGCAAACATGCATCTCATGCAACATGTGTTTTAGGCAAACATGCGTTTAAGCCAGTTTGCAAGCATGCACCTACTCAACTGCACCAGGCCCCATACTAGTTTTGCAGGATTAGCCAAGCACATATGCATCCAATGCATCCTCTATGTTGCTTCAGAACAGCAGGAAAAAAAATAAGCTCCTGCAGACCAAACGCACACTATACTGGAGACACAACTACTTAAAGTGCACCAATGCCCGTACAGGGGTCTATCGACAGATAGTTGTACAAGCCCCCAGGATTAGGCAGTAAGTATACAAAAATAACTTTATGCAGTATATAATTATGACTTATCTGGTCACATAGCTCTTATGTAGCCATGGCTGAAGTTATGCCTCAGAGGCCCTGCAGATCCTTCAGCCCACATGGTCCACCAGACATGGCCACCCTTCTACTTCCTGTCTATACAGGAGTAGGTCATGCTGAGTGAACCCACGTCCTCTAGTGGCTGGAGGAGATACTGCAGTCCAATACTCCTGAGACGTACACAGAGCATGACTAACAGCACACTGCCCCCAGTGGCCAAAGGGAGAAAAAACAGACAGTCAGATCTCACTGCACAGGGTTCCATTACGCAGGGTCCAGCATCATAAGGCTGCATTACAGGCAAACCTCGAGGAATCTTCTCTCCTATCCAATGAGGTTCGGGTACCATCCATTTTGGCTGACAGATCTTTCGAATAGATCCAAATGAAGTCCATTATTCTAAATAGAGCTGTTCAGACCTGTTCACACAGGGAGCTCTGTGCCCCATGCAGGGCAATGTTTTACCGGCACATGGATGTACAGGTCTTCTGTGCATCCCTGTGCCGGCAGTTCTATTGTTATCTATTGGGATAGAGGAGCTGTACAGACACAGCCACTGCTCCCAGAGGGGCAGGTGATCTTTACTGGAGGTGGAGGGGAGATTGGGGCTGCTGGGTCATTTTTAGCTGTATTCTGTACAGTGGCCTTGACATCACTTACTCCTGACGCCTGCATTATGCACTTCTGACCCCTGCATTCTCTGTGTTGTCCTTTATTCTGTAAATTTACTTTAAGACCCTCCCATTTACCCATACCGACCAGTAGTACGCTTATTGCCTCGTGCTGGGGGGAGGGGGGGGGTTAGTTCCTGCACATAATTTCTGAAAAAAAAAAAGCCCTGGAAACAACCAAGCAGACAAAACTTTTTTTAAAGTTTGGATAAAGTGCTAAAACTTACATTAGAGGGGTACCTGTCATTGGGACATGAAAGTGTAGCCAGCAATAAGAATACTGTCAGAAGTTGTAAGCACGTTCTACTAAAAACATATTCTTGTTTGTCTCTCCAATGGAGGAATCTACTATAACCTTTTGTCCTGAAAATGGTAACCAAATGTTACATTCAATAGATATTTTTTTTTTCTTTTAATGCTGTGGTAATGGTGATTGGGAAAAAAAATCAGGATAACAGTGGCAAGTTTGTGTTGTGGCCTGTTTATGTGTGCTTAAAGTGTATGGTTATTTGTGCCTATAGGCTCCCAAGATGTAAATCCAGCTCTGACCCTATTGAAGGCACTTCCATTCAGACCCACCAGCTCTGACTTATAACATGGAAAAGTTACCTGCAAGCAGTTGTTCTGTTTATCAATGGCTGTGAGGATTTAAGTGCCCAATGATTTAAATAGGTGCAATGAGTGATCAGGATTAACATAATTTTTCTGTGTGTGCATATAACCCGGTTGCTGAAAAATTATGAAAAATGTTTTTGTTTATTATAGAAAGGACTATACTTTTAAAGTTACGTCAATATGAATTACTGTAGAATAATATTTTTTTTTCTATTTGCCTCAGTTTAAAAAAATGGCTGCAGTTTACAGACCTCAATAGCTAAAGCTGAAATTTACACATTCGAGTGAATGTTTTGTTTCAGTGACTTAGAGATACATAACTCTTAGTTTTTATGTATCTGAAAGGTTCAGAAACAGAGTTGTGTTCCTTAAAGCGGAGTTTCGCTTAAAAAAAATAAATAAAAGTCTTCAGCTACAAATACTGCAGCTGCTGACTTTTAATAATCGCCACTTACCTGTCCCAGAGTCCAGCGATGCGGGGGAACGAAGCCCCGCTCATCTCCCCCTCCGCTTGGCGGTGCCGGCATTTTAACTGTGGGCGCCCGGCTGTGGATTCACACCCGGGCACCCACTGCGCATGCGCGAGCCACGCCACGTGCCGTGACTGGCCACATGTCCCAGATGATTGCCTAGAGGGAGGGGGGAGAGGTGATCTCCCTTCCTGCGCCGAGGGAAGTGACGTCAGGAGCCCAGGCGCTGAAGGAGGCAGATTTCGAGGGACCACATAGCAACAGGCATAAAAAAGTAAGTAAAAAAAACATTTTTTTCAAATGTTTTTTTTTTTCATGCACAATAATGACATTTTTTTGGGTGGAACTCCACTTTAAAGCACGTTTTCTCTATAATAATTAAATAAGTTACTTCAACAAAATGATGACCATCTGCACACAGAAATCGACACGCTGTTGCATGAATGTGAATAAGCTAAAGTAAAAGATGGCTTTAGCTCCTGTTCTCAACCTGTAAAGACCTCCTAAGATGCATTTTGCCCTTTTCAGGGCCTACTGCGATTAAGCCCCCAAAGGGGTGAAATGCATCTGAGAATTTCTCTACAAGTTGAGAGCAGCCACTGAAACCATCTTTTACTCGGCTTATTGACATTCATGCAAAATGGAGTCGGTGGCTGTGCGCAGATGGCCACCATTTTGTTGAAGTCTACTACAGCCTGACAAGCCAATCCTGGCTGTCTTGCACCAGTCTATTCACACACTGATCTGACTGACACAGGTTTGGGGGGCATTGAAGCAGTCCTATTTTCATTGTTTTGTTAAAAAAAGGTACCTTTTATAGCTGCATCGGCCAGTCCCTTTCCTCATTTCCTGCATTAAAATATTCTGCATTCACTTAGAACTAAAGCACCTCGTTTTGATGTCACCTCAGCCTGGACATTCACGTAATCATCACTGCCTCTTGCTTTTTAATCAATACTAGATTACTCCTAGCCCTGAGCAGTCCCAACAACTTAACCATATCCAGGCATGTCTATCTCCAATGATTAACCGATTTCCCGACCAGCTGCCGCAGCTTGGCTCTCCTGTCTGAATCGCCGTCACTGTACGTCGGGCGCATCCACGGCGATCTGTGGGCGTCCACTCCCCTCACAGTTAGAAAGCACCTCCCTAGGAAACATTTAACCCTTTGATCGCCTCTGGTGTTAGCCCTTTCCCTACCAGTGTCATTTATACAGTAATCAGTGCATTTTTATAACACTGATCGCTGTATAAATGTCACTGGTCCCAAAAAAGTGTCAAAAGTGTCTGATCTGTCCGCCACAATGTCGTAGTCCCACTAAAAATCACAGATCACCGTCATTACTAGTAAAAAAGGAAGAAATGTAGCAGCGCTAGGAAATAATCAAAACTAAGTAATTGGTGAATCAATAAAGTGAATAATCAATAGTGATAATAAAATTAAAATTCATCCAGGTATGAATGTTAATACCAAGACAATCATAATATATACATATAGTGTATCAAAAATAGAACTTTTCTTCAATAGAAAGCTAATCGAGAACACAATCCATAAACCAGATGTGAAAAAATAATTGAATAAATAGGGAATGAGTCCTCCACCGCAACCAAAGTGTCCACACCACACCAAATGCGTGCTTACCGCAAGGCAAGCTGTATAAGCCTGCGGCCAATTACCCGGCCAGGGCCTTTGTTTGGGGAAACGAAGGGGACCAATGCCACGGCAGGATCCTAGAAATGTGATCAGCAGATAGCCCTGATTACCCGGGTCCCGGGTTCAGATAAGTGGTAAATTCAGATGTCGCTCTGATGTTCCCTGGTCTCATTGCTGCTCCTTGTTATGAGGTCATCATGCCACCGCTAGATTCTTCAGGAGCCTATGAGAACCCCGCGGATGGACTCTTCTATCAGGCAATGGAAGCATCCACACCACCAGGAAAGGTTGTAGGCTCTTCAAAAAGGATCTCACTCTGCAATGCAAGCCAAGGGTTTGAGCCACTGTTTTACCTTTATTTTTTACCTAAGTGGTAGTTACCATATATCAGCCAGTCGGTTATTCATTAACTGATGGGAGCACCGCTTTGATGTATATGATGTTTCACAGTTTCAGTTTTTGCATCAATTGTCTCAACTTGAGATTAACATGTTCTTTTTTGAGGCCCTATGCAGGTGACTCAATGAGAAATATTGCAACCTAAATGCTTTCTTTTTGGTGTCATCCCAGTTGGCCCACTGGATATACCATCTTGGTAAACAACTGCACGACTTGCACAAACTGTCTTCGCTAGAATCAATGAACAAAGATGGCACAGGGGTTTCTGGGAACGAAGTGTGCTTTTGTGGGGCAGTATAAAAAATGTTGGTAAATCTTTTGCAAACAATGAGGGGAGTTTATCAAAACTGCAGCAGCCAGAATCTGAAGCAGCTGAAGAAGCTTATCTGAACAAGATGAAGACAGAAGACTAGTTGCAATACACAACTGCTCCAGATTCTGTCTGCTCCAGTTTTGATAAATTCACCCCAATGACTTTTTATAGCGTTTCTAGACACTTACAAAACCTGACTCAATCTTCCTTTAGTTGTACTTTAATATAAAGAAGGAATGAGTGCTAGGAAAGAAGACAGCAAGAAAATACAGAAGCATTACTGAAGTATTAAACCCAAAAACAAAAATGTATTATATGTAATAATGTATATTGAAGCTTACCAATTCATAGTTTTGGTCGCTGCATTATTTTTCTTTCTTTGTAGGCCTTTTACCTTTATTTTAACCTGTTGATCCAGCCAGTAAGTCTGTTATTTTTCAACTTCCTATAGCAGACCAAGCTGACCAGCAAGTGGTAGTTAGAGGGTTGATACAAATCATTTAACACCGACAAGGGTGCTTAAATTGGTCATTTTTTATTCATTTATATAAAACCTTTATCCCAAAAGGAAAACAATGGTTGCTGGAGTTCAATAGTTAGTCAACTCCCTCTAAATCTACTATTGCATATAACATTACCCTCTCTCCCAAGATTGATAATGCTGCTGTCCAAGAGTGGCTGTGTTGCTCCTCCATAGGTTGGAGCCACCTTGAGACAGGAAGTGTGTTACTGGCCAAATCACTAGGTGAAAATAAAGGAAAATAATCTGCGCTATAACACATTTTTTTTTTTTGGAATTAAAGTGTTACTAAACCCACAACAGTAAAAATCAGTCTGTATATGCAGTAAAGCATGCTTGTTCTACTCACTGTGGACCTAAGGGGTTAATCATCTGCATTGTGTAAAAAGTCTGTTTAATCATGTATGCACAGATCCTCCCCTTCTTGCACTGCCCCCAAAACATGTCCGGATAAAACAGTTACTGAAGTCAGGCTGCACATGCTCAGTTTGGTGTGTATTGCTATAGAGTTGTTTTTTTTGTGGGAGAGTGCATGTGATCACCACAGGGCCAATCGGCCCTGTCCAGATAGAGGGTCAGGTGTCCTGCATTCTGATAGGACAGCCAAAGCAGCATGAAAACTCCTCCTACAAGCTTTAACCAGGCACTGATAGAAGTCACAAGAGTGCTATATGAGAAAAGGTATTTAGGAGTTTATATTTACTAAAATGATTGCCTTTCCATGTTCTGTGTACTGTGGGAGATCAGATATAGTGAAAGCATGGTCCTGGGATTAGTAACACTTTAATAAAACTTTAACAGTAAAACTGACGCATAACAAAGATATCTATGCTTGAAATGGGCAGCCTGCAACTATATAGCCCAAAATACCAGCCCATTGCAGCTTTATTATCACATTTTTATGCAGCTCTATACCAGTCTTGCATAACATTACTAGCACCACTTTGTTTCCATAGGAAGATTCCATGTGTGTAAACATCTGGAGAAAATGTCCATAAAAGGCCTGGAGGAGACAGAGAGGGAAAGGAAAGGCAATGAGACACGGAAATAATAGAACAGAAAGAAACTGGCATATTCCAAAGTGTCCAGAGGAAAAAAAGCATGTTGTTCATATAAAGGTAAGGCAAAATCTTAGAGAGACAGATTGATGATTGATCATAGAGCTGGATGCTGAAATGTCAACCCAGATTGTTTAACAGTCAATGGAAAGCAATATAAAGTTTTTCAAATAGTGATCACTGACACTCAAGATAATCATTCTCACTTGCATATAATCTGACATGTATTACATGGCCCTAGATGATTCTTATGTATTGGGGCCAGATAGAGGGATGGGAACACAATGTCCTGATTAGGGTGAAATACTGAAATCAACTTGGGAAGGAAAGAGGCTCTAGGCCTTAACACCACCATGTCCTTGTGTAAGACCAGTATAGATTCTGCAAGCAGCATGTAGGTGAACATTTGATTGAATAAAATTGGCCTTGAATAAAAATTTAAAAACTTGTTGCATCTTTCCCAAAAAGACTCATGGCTGTATTAGATCAAAAGGGTGCTTCTACTAAATACTGAGCAAATGGTCTGAATACTTAGGACCATGTGATATTTCAGTTTTTCTTTTTTAACAAATCTGCAAAAATGTCAACAATTCTGTGTTTTCTGTCAATATGGGGTGCTGTGTGTACATTAATGAGGAAAAAAAAAATGAACTTAAATGATTTTGGCAAATGGCTGCAATATAACAAAGAGTGAAAAATGTAAGGGGGTCTGAATACTTTCCGTCCCCACTGTACATTTTAGGGAATCTACAGCGACTACCAGTCCGACCAATAGCCCACTTTTACCCTCATAAAAAAAAAAAAAACACTTCTAGACCCCACATAAGACCAAAACCCCCGCCATCCCTTCTCTCCCACTTTCCCCCCTACCCAACTGCCCCACATAAAGCTACAATACGCTTTAACCACCCTTAACTAACTCTATGCACGCATTTCTACCAAATTGTCCAGGTAGGTGTACACTCCTGAAAGGTCACTGGAAACCCAACCCACCTATCCTTGGAAAGCAAATTAACCCACAAGGGCTCACTCATACAAGCATCAGCTAAGACCTCCTGGGGAGGTGAGGATTAAAATGACTGATTTCCTGAGTTACAGCAACGTTATAAGTCAGCTGTTACTGGAAGTTGACCCGGGTAAAAAGCAGTGATTCATGGACTAATGCTGTCCCTAGTGGAGACTACAACATGCTTCCTGGAGGATGGTCAGGGGAAGAATATACTTCCTGGTGATTTGGAAGGATGGCCTCTCATGGATTTTCATTGGACAGAGGACTAGACAGGCGGGCAGAGAGAGTGTTTGTGTGGGTGGTGTCTGAGTGCCATTTAAAAGTTAATGGTCAGCTAGAGTTCATCCTCTTTTCTCCTGGAGCCCAGCTAACCTACAGAACACTGAGGATGACCATACGTAAAGTACCATCTATGTTTGTGTTTTATATGCTCTGTAGTATTATTTTAGTGTTTTATGTTAGCATTTCTATTTTTCTTTATAAATAAATTTGATCTTTGATTATTTACGCATTCAAGTTTATCTTTATAGCTAACATTGTTATTGTATCATCACCATTAATATTATCAGAGCTTTGATAGCCTAGCTAACTATAGGAATAGGCAAGATAATACATATCTATAATAAATAGGGGAAATACAAAACCACCTCATATTTATTTCAATAGGTATAAAGTATGGTTGAATAATCAAAGATATAGATGATATTGTACAGCATTTGGATGGCACAACAACATTGCAGGAACTAAACTTTATATCTGTTAGCAGTTGGATCTCAGTCACACGTGTGTTAAAAGGCATTTACACAATTCATACAAGTTCCTATTGGTGTGGTTAGTCTTAACCATGCTTGCTGCATTTTAGGCCAACTTTTCTGGAATTTAATACTCCCTTCCAGGATCAGAATTTTTTTTTGGTTTTGGCGTGTTTACCCGTGTATGGCTTTAAGGAGCATACTCGTAAACATATTCTATTGGCTAGCTAGAACATTAATTTATTTAGACCACTACAATGAATTTGCACATTTACTCACACTGATATATGTTTATGTGCAGATATGTTTAAATTATAGCAGTAAGTTGCTCTCTGAACACAGGTCTGGGGCATTTTTTTTGTTTTTATGCCCCTGAACGCTGCTCTAAAATATGAATCTAAGCACCACATTGTGAAAGGACACATTGGTTGAGAGAGCTGTGTTTAGAGGCATTAAAAATGAAAAATGCATCTATAAGGGGCTTTTTTTTTGCCAGTGTTCATGAGGCCTTACAGAGGAAAGATTGGTAGGTATATAAGACACATGTATAGTGCATTTCACCAAGAGCAGCAGCACACAGGTTTATGTTTCTCCTAACTTGTTCTGTCTACAGATTTCCCAACATGTGAAGGAAAAGAAAAGAAAGAGAATCTGATGGAAACTCATTGAAGACCTTGCAGCGTAATGTAGCCAAGAGAATTGCAGGAGGAAGTGGTGTTTATTTCCCTTCAGTGAAATAGGAAAGTATGTGGCCCCCTCAAATAATAGGAAAAAAATATAAATGCACCCATTTCTTAGAAGGGGATGGCAGCACAACCAGGATTCCTGACCTGAGCCGACAACTCAAGTAAATCCTGACCGCCTGAACTACCAGCAGAGTATACAGCGATTTTTCTCCTGCCAACTGGGGATTAGGAAAAAAGAAAGGCAAGACACTGTCCTGATTCAAGTGAAAACTAGAAACCACTCTAGGCAAGAAAGATGGATGAGGACACAACATCGCCCTATCATGATGCCAGACAAAGAACGGCTGCTTACATGAAAGAGCCGCCAGCTCTGACACTCTTCTTGCCGAAGTGATAGCCACCTTCCGAGTCAAAGGACTAAAGGGGTTTCTCAAATTCGTTCAAAAGGTGGCCTCTGCCAGGACAGTCAAGACCAAGCTCAAGTCCCAAGGACACAAGGGTGGCTTGACAGGCATGTTACCCACTGCATGCAGTACAAAAGAAGTCAGAAACAACGGTCTCTGGGAAAAAATGGATACAGATGAAATCTGACCCTTAATGATACTTAAAGTGATACTAAAGTCTCATTTAAAAAACAAAAAACAAACATGTTATACTTACCTGCTCTGTGGAGTGGTTTTGCACAGAGCAGCCTGGATCCTCCTCTTCTCGGGTCCCTCTGGCACTCCTGGCCCTTCCCCTCTGTCAAGTGCCCCCACAGTAAGCAGCTTGCTATAAGGGGGACCTGAGCCAAGACGCAGCTCTGTGTGTCCATTCAGATAGCCGCTGCTGTGTCTCAACCAATCAGGAGAGAGACTCCCGGGTGGCCAAGGCACTTGTGCACATCTCTGGATCGAGATGGGGCTCAGGTAAGTATAAGGGGGCTGAGGGGGCTGCTGCACACAGAAGGTTTTTTTTATCTTAAAGCATAGAATGCATTAAGATAAAATACCTTCTGCCTTTAGAGCCAGTTTAAGGACAATCAAATTTCCCCTCCCGATTGGAGAAAGTAAAAAAAAAATCTCCTACTCACATATTTCCGTGCGTGCCACTACCTGGCTTCACACCAGGCATATCATAATTTCCAAGTCCCGTAATGGAAGCTCTCTGAAGCCAGCTTCCTGGCACTCAACAGCGCAGAGATAACAGGACCCGGGACCATAGTTCTGGCTGGACCAGAAGTGTCCAAGAAGCTTCCGCTGCAAGATTCACTATGTCCGTGTACCAAGCCCTCCTGGGCTAAGCCGGCTAACACTATAATCAGGGTTACCACCTCCCGGATTCATTGCAAAAAAAGTGGCTGTAGTTAAATCAGGAGGAAGGCATAGACCAGAGAGAACTGGTCCCTAAGGTGTTACCAGTACATCTACCCCTATTGCTAGTGGGACCCAACCTGTCCAAATTGTCATAGAACCTGGAATCCAGTAGATCCACCTGCAGAGTTTCCCAACACTGGCAGATTGCAAAGAACATTCCGGAATGCAGGGACCACTGTTGCGGTATTAGTCGCTGGGGAAAAAAACCCTGCCAGTCTTCTATACCTGGAATATGTACTGCTGCCAAAGACAGCACATGCTGTTCTGCCCCAGACAGAATGTGGTTCTCCTTCCTGAGCCGCACGACTCCTGGTGCCACCCTGGTGGTTGATATATGCTACTGCAATGGCATTATCGAAGGGGAAGGGGAGACAGATCTCCTATCACAATTTGGATTAGCAGCAAGGATGGGAAGTGTTATCATAATGGGGGATTTTAATTATCCAGACATAGACTGGGCAGAGGGAACCGCGCATTCATCTAAGGCTTGTCAAATCCTAAATGTCTTACAGGACTATTTTATGGGTCAGATGGTAGACCCATAAAAAGAAATAGAATGTTACTGGATCTACTGATTACCAACAATACAGACCTGATCACAGATGTGGAAATACAGGGCAATTTAGGTAACAGCGATCACAGGTCAATTGGCTTCAGTATAAATCACACAAATAGGAAACATAAGGGGAATAAAAAGACACTGAATTTCAAAAGAGCCAACTTCCCTAAACTACGAACCTTGCTAGAAGGCATAAATTGGGATAAAATCTTAGGAACAAAGAAAACAGAGGAGAGATGGGTTTGCTTTAAGAGCATATTAACCACTTGCCGACCGCCTCACGCCTATATACGTGAGCAGAAGGGCACGGGCAGGCAAAATCACGTACCTGGTACGTGATTGCCTTCCCGCGGGCGGGGGGTCCGATCGGACCCCCCCGGTGCCAGCGGCGGTCGGCATTTGTCTGGCAGCGATCAAAGATGAGGGGGAGGCCATCCGATCGTGGCCCCCCCCTCGCGATCGCTCCCAGCCAATGAGAAACATCCCCTGCCTCTGTATAGTACACAGAGGCAGAGGATGTGATGTCATCTCTCCTCGGCTTGGGAGTTTCCGTTCCAGCGCCGAGGAGAGAAGACATGTGAGTGAGTGCACAACACTACACAACACAGTAGAACATGCCAGGCACACTAAACACCCCGATCCCCCCCGATCGCCCCCCGATCCCCCCCCAATCACCCCCCCCCCCGTCACAAACTGACACCAAGCAGGTTTTTTTTTTTTTTTTTTTTTTACCTGATTACTGCATAGTGTCAGTTTGTGACAGTTAGAAGTGGTAGGACAGTGAGTGTTAGCCCCCTGTAGGTCTAGGGTACCCCCCTAATAAAGTTTTAACCCCTTGATCACCCCCGTCACCAGTGTCACTAAGCGATCATTTTTCTGATCGCTGTACTAGTGTCGCTGGTGACGCTAGTTAGTGAGGTAAATATTTAGGTTCGCCGTCAGCGTTTTATAGCGTCAGGGACCCCCATATACTACCTAATAAATGTTTTAACCCCTTGATTGCCCCCTAGTTAACCCTTTCACCACTGATCACCGTATAAGTGTTACGGGTGACGCTGGTTAGTTCGTTAATTTTTTATATTGTCAGGGCACCCGCCGTTTATTACCGAATAAAGGTTTAGCCCCCTGATCGCCCGGCGGTGATATGCGTCGCCCCAGGCAGCGTCAGATTAGCGCCAGTACCGCTAACACCCACGCACGCAGCATACGCCTCCCGTAGTGGTATAGTATCTGAACGCATCAATATCTGATCCGATCAGATCTATACTAGCGTACCCAGCAGTTTAGGGTTCCCAAAAACGCGGTGTTAGCGGGATCAGCCCAGATACCTGCTAGCACCTGCGTTTTGCCCCTCCGCCCGGCCCAGCCCACCCAAGTGCAGTATCGATCGATCACTGTCACTTACAAAACACTAAACGCATAACTGCAGCGTTCGCAGAGTCAGGCTTGATCCCTGCGATCGCTAACAGTTTTTTTGGTAGCGTTTTGGTGAACTGGCAAGCAAGCACCAGCCCCAGGCAGCGTCAGGTTAGCGCCAGTACCGCTAACACCCATGCACGCACGCACCGTACACCTCCCTTAGTGGTATAGTATCTGATCGGATCAATATCTGATCCGATCAGATCTATACTGGCGTCCCCAGCAGTTTAGGGTTCCCAAAAATGCAGTGTTAGCGGGATCAGCCCAGATATCTGCTAGCACCTACGTTTTGCCCCTCCGCCCGGCCCAGCCCAGCCCACCCAAGTGCAGTATCGATCGATCACTGTCACTTACAAAACACTAAACGCATAACTGCAGCGTTCGCAGAGTCAGGCCTGATCCCTGTGATCGCTAACAGTTTTTTTGGTAGCGTTTTGGTGAACTGGCAAGCGCCAGCGGCCTAGTACACCCCGGTCGTAGTCAAACCAGCACTGCAGTAACACTTGGTGACGTGGCAAGTCCCATAAGTGCAGTTCAAGCTGGTGAGGTGGCAAGCACAAGTAGTGTCCCGCTGCCACCAAAAAGACAAACACAGGCCCGTCGTGCCCATAGTGCCCTTCCTGCTGCATTCGCCAATCCTAATTGGGAAGCCACCGCTTCTGCAGCGCCCGTACTTCCCCCATTCACATCCCCAACCAAATGCAGTCGGCTGCATGAGAGGCATTTTTATGTCCTCCCGACTACCCCTACCCAGCGAACCCCCCCAAAAAAGATGTTGTGTCTGCAGCAAGCGCGGATATAGGCGTGACACCCGCTATTATTGTCCCTCCTGTCCTGACAATCCTGGTCTTTGCATTGGTGAATGTTTTGAACGCTACCATTCACTAGTTGAGTATTAGCGTAGGGTACAGCATTGCTAGGACACACTTTCACAGGGTCTCCCAAGATGCCATCGCATTTTGAGAGACCCGAACCTGGAACCGGTTACAGTTATAAAAGTTACAAGTTTGCAAAAAAACACAAACAAAAAAAAAAAAAAAATAGTTGTCGTTTTATTGTTCTCTCTCTCTCTATTCTCTCTCTATTGTTCTGCTCTTTTTTACTGTGTTCTATTCTGCAATGTTTTATTGTTATTATGTTTTATCATGTTTGCTTTTCAGGTATGCAATTTTTTATACTTTACTGTTTACTGTGCTTTATTGTTAACCATTTTTTGTCTTCAGGTACGCCATTCACAACTTTGAGTGGTTATACCAGAATGATGCCTGCAGGTTTAGGTATCATCTTGGTATCATTCTTTTCAGCCAGCGGTCGGCTTTCATGTAAAAGCAATCCTAGCGGCTAATTAGCCTCTAGACTGCTTTTACAAGCAGTGGGAGGGAATGCCCCCCCCCCACCGTCTTCCGTGTTTTTCTCTGGCTCTCCTGTCTCAACAGGGAACCTGAGAAAGCAGCCGGTGATTCAGGCAGCTGACCATAGAGCTGATCAGAGACCAGAGTGACTCCAAACATCTCTATGGCCTAAGAAACCGGAAGCTACGAGCATTTTATGACTTAGATTTCGCCGGATGTAAACAGCGCCATTGGGAAATTGGGGAAGCATTTTATCACACCGATCTTGGTGTGGTCAGATGCTTTGAGGGCAGAGGAGAGATCTAGGGTCTAATAGACCCCAATTTTTTCAAAAAAGAGTACCTGTCACTACCTATTGCTATCATAGGGGATATTTACATTCCCTGAGATAACAATAAAAATGATTTAAAAAAAAAAATGAAAGGAACAGTTTAAAAATAAGATAAAAAAGCAAAAAAATAATAAAGAAAAAAAAAAAAACACCCCTGTCCCCCCTGCTCTCGCGCTAAGGCGAACGCAAGCGTCGGTCTGGCGTCAAATGTAAACAGCAATTGCACCATGCATGTGAGGTATCACCGCGAAGGTCAGATCGAGGGCAGTATTTTTAGCAGTAAATCTAAAGTGGTAACCTGTAAAGGCTTTTAAAGGCTTTTAAAAATGTATTAATTTTGTTGCCACTGCACGTTTGTGCGCAATTTTAAAGCATGCCATGTTTGGTATCCATGTACTCGGCTTAAGATCATCTTTTTTATTCCATCAAACATTTGGGCAATATAGTGTGTTTTAGTGCATTAAAATTTAAAAAAGTGTGTTTTTTCCACAGAAAATGCGTTTGAAAAATCGCTGCGCAAATACCGTGTGAAAAAAAAAATGAAACACCCACATTTTAATCTGTAGGGCATTTGCTTTAAAAAAATATATAATGTTTGGTGGTTCAAAGTAATTTTCTTGCAAAAAAAAAAAACTTTTTCATGTAAACAATAAGTGTCAGAAAGGGCTTTGTCTTCAAGTGGTTAGAAGAGTGGGTGATGTGTGACATAAGCGTCTAAATGTTGTGCATAAAATGCCAGGATAGTTCAAAACCCCCCCAAATGACCCCATTTTGGAAAGTAGACACCCCAAGCTATTTGCTGAGAGTCATGTCGAGTCCATGGAATATTTTATATTGTGACACAAGTTGCGGGAAAGAGCCATTTTTTTTTTTTTTTTTGCACAAAGTTGTCACTAAATGATATATTGCTCAAACATGCCATGGGGATATGTGAAATTACACCCCAAAATACATTCTGCTGCTTCTCGTGAGTACGGGGATAGCACATGTGTGGGACTTTTTGAGAGCCTAGCCGCGCACGGGACCCCGAAAACCAAGCACCGCCTTCAGGCTTTCTAAGGGCGTAAATTTTTGATTTCACTCTTCACTGCCTATCACAGTTTCGGAGGCCATGGAATGCCCAGGTGGCACAAACCCCCCCCCCCCTCAAATAACCCCATTTTGGAAAGTAGACACCCCAAGCTATTTTCTGAGAGGTATAGTGAATATTTTGCAGACCTCACTTTTTGTCACAAAGTTTTGAAAATTGAAAAAAGAAAAAAAAAATTTTCTGGTCTTTCTTCATTTTCAAAAACAAATGAGAGCTGCAAAATACTCACCATGCCTCTCAGCAAATAGCTTGGGGTGTCTACTTTCCAAAATTGGGTCATTTGGGGGGGGTTTGTGCCATCTTGGCATTTTATGGCCTTCAAAACTGTGATAGGTAGTGAGGAGTGAAATCAAAATTTATGCCCTTAGAAATCCTGAAGGCGGTGCTTGGTTTTCGGGGCCCCCTACGCGACTAGGCTCCCAAAAAGTCCCACACATGTGGTATCCCTGTACTCAGGAGAAGCAGCTGAATGTATTTTGGGGTGCAATTCCACATATGCCCATGGACTGTGTGAGCAATATATCATTTAGTGACAACTTTTTGTAAAATTTTTTTTTTTTTTTTTTTTTTTGTCATTATTCAATCACTTAGGACAAAAAAAATAAATATTCAATGGATTCAACATGTCTCTCAGCAATTTCCTTGGGGTGTCTACTTTCCAAAATGGGGTCATTTGGGGGGGTTTTGTACTGCCCTGCCATTTTAGCACCTCAAGAAATGACATAGGCAGTCATAAATTAAAAGCTGTGTAAATTCCAGAAAATGTACCCTAGTTTGTAGACGCTATAACTTTTGCGCAAACCAATAAATATACGCTTATTGACATTTTTTTACCAAAGACATGTGGCCGAATACATTTTGGCCTAAATGTATGACTAAAATTTAGTTTATTGGATTTTTTTTATTACAAAAAGTAGAAAATATCTTTTTTTTTCAAAATTTTCGGTCTTTTTCCGTTTATAGCGCAAAAAATAAAAACGGCAGAGGTGACCAAATACCATCAAAAGAAAGCTCTATTTGTGGGAAGAAAAGGACGCAAATTTTGTTTGGGTACAGCATTGCATGACCGCGCAATTAGCAGTTAAAGCGACGCAGTGCCGAATTGTAAAAAGTGCTCTGGTCAGGAAGGGGGTAAAATCCTCCGGGGCTGAAGTGGTTAAATAAGGGCATTAGCCAATGCATCCCATTGGGTAATAAATTTAAAAGAGCGAACAAAAGTCCTGGATGGCTTAACTCCAATGTAAAAATGCATATAAAAGCAAAGGAGAAGGCCTTCAAAAAATACAAGGTTGAGGGATCATCATCAGCATTTAGACTTTATAAAGAATGCAACAAGAAATGTAAGGGTGCAATAAGGAGGGTTAAGACAGAACATGAAAGACACATAGCGGAGGAGAGTAAAAAAAATCCCAAGAAATTCTTTAAGTATGCAAACAGTAAAAAAGGGAGGACAGACCATATTGGCCCCATAAAGGATGAGGAAGGACATCTGGTTACAAAAGATGGGGAGATGGCGAAGGTATTGAATTTATTCTTCTCCTCAGTCTTCACGAGGGAATCAGGGGGCTTCAGTAACCAAAACTGCAGTGTTTATCCTCATGACACATCATAGGAAGCACCTCTATGGTTAACAGAGGACAGAATTCAAATTAGACTTGAGAAACTTAACAGTAATAAATCACCGGGATGAGATGGCTTGCACCCAAGGGTACTTGGGGAACTCAGTCAAGTAATTGCCAGACCATTGTACCTAATTTTTAATGACAGTCTACTGACTGGAATGGTACCAGCTGATTGGAGAAAAGCCAATGTAGCACCAATATTTAAAAAAGGGCCCAAAATACATCCCTGGGATTTACAGACCAGTTAGCCTAACATCAATAGTATGTAAACTCTTGGAGGGGATGATAAGGGACTCTATACAAGATTTTAGTAATGAGAACGGTATCATAAGCAATAATCAGCATGGATTCATGAAGAATCGTTCTTGCCAAACCAATCTACTAACCTTCTATGAGCAGGTGAGTTGCCAGCTAGATAAAGGAAGGCCCGTAGACGTGGTGTATCTGGATTTTGCAAAAGCATTTGACACAGTTCCTCATAAAGGTTTACTGTACAAAATAAGGTCCGTTGGCATGGACCATAGGGTGAGTACATGGATTGAAAACTGGCTACAAGGCCGAGTTCAGAGAGTATCAAATGGAAATGTATCATAACACAGAGTGGTACTGTGGATACATGATCAATATAAAAGTGCCGCGTCCTAAAACTAAAATGGCAAAAGGAAAAACAGAAGGGACTTTGGACTTTTTAGGCACAGTAACACCAGATATAGCAAAAAATTATTTATTGAAAAAACACATAAATAGAACACTAGTTAACCACTTAAGGACCGCCTCACGCCGATTTACGTCGGCAAGGCGGCACGGCAGGCAGAATCACGTACATATAAGTGATCTGCCTCCCACGGGTGGGGGGTCCAAACGAACCCCCCCCGGTGCCCGAGGCGGTCCTCTTTTGTCCCCCGGCGATCGGAGGTGAGGGGGAGGCCATCCATTCGTGGCCCCCCCTCGCGATCGCCGCCGGCCAATCAGAACATTCCTTTGCTGCTGTATGCTAAACAGCAGCAAAGGAAATTATGTCATCTCTCCTCGGCTCTGTATTTTCCGTTCCGGCGCCGAGGAGAGAAGACATCAATGTGAGTGCACAAACACACACTCAGTAGAACATGCCAGGCACACAAAACACCCCCGACCCCCCCCCCCCCGATTGCCCCCCGATCCCCCCCCCCAATCACCCCTCCCCCCCTGTCACACTGACACCAAGCAGTTTTTTTGTTTTGTTTTTCTGATTACTGCATGGTGTCAGTATGTGACAGTTACTGTGTTAGGACAGTTACTGTTAGCCCCCTGTAGGTCTAGGGTACCCCCCTAACCCCCCCTAATAAAGTTGTAACCCCTTGATCACCCCCTGTCGCCAGTGTCGCTAAGCGATCATTTTTCTGATCGCTGTATTAGTGTCGCTTGTGACGCTAGTTAGGGAGGTAAATATTTAGGTTCGCCGTCAGCGTTTTATAGCGACAGGGACCCCCATATACAATCTAATAAATGTTTTAACCCCTTGATTGCCCCCTAGTTAACCCTTTCACCACTGATCACCGTATAAGTGTTACGGGTGACGCTTTTTAGTTCGTTTATTTTTTTATAGTGTCAGGGTACCCGCCGTTTATTACCGAATAAAGGTTTAGCCCCCTGATCGCCCGGCGGTGATATGCGTCGCCCCAGGCAGCGCCAGATTAGCGCCAGTACCGCTAACACCCACGCACGCAGCATACGCCTCCCTTAGTGGTATAGTATCTGTACGAATCAATATCTGATCCGATCAGATCTATACTAGCGTCCCCAGCAGTTTAGGGTTCCCAAAACCGCAGTGTTAGCGGGATCAGCCCAGATACCTGCTAGCACCTGCGTTTTGCCCCTCCGCCCGGCCCAGCCCACCCAAGTGCAGTATCGATCGATCACTGTCACTTACAAAACACTAAACGCATAACTGCAGCGTTCGCAGAGTCAGGCCTGATCCCTGTGATCGCTAACAGTTTTTTTGGTAGCATTTTGGTGAACTGGCAAGCACCAGCCCCAGGCAGCGTCAGGTTAGCGCCAGTACCGCTAACACCCACGCACGCACCGTACACCTCCCTTAGTGGTATAGTATCTGATCGGATCAATATCTGATCCGATCAGATCTATACTAGGGTTCCCAAAAATGCAGTGTTAGTGGAATCAGCCCAGATACCTGCTAGCACCTGCATTTTGCCCCTCTGCCCGGCCCAGCCCAGCCCACCCAAGTGCAGTATCGATCGATCACTGTCACTTACAAAACACTAAACACATAACTGCAGAAACAAAAAAATTTGCCCGTGGGACTTTAGATGAAGTGTCCATGGTGATCCCATATAAATAGAGAGAATATAGAAATAACACAATTTATTGAAATGAATATCATCCAGTACAAGTCATAAGCATAGGTGACAATTACATAGGAACAGCAACATGATAAAATGGTCCTAAAACATAACCATCATGACATAACATCAAAGTATAAAAAGTACAGATATACATGATACATCTCTAACCGACGCGTTTCGCGAGCTCTCCTCGCTTCATCAGGGGCTGATGTGTATATCTGATGTCTGTAATAACAAGTAAAAATGTATTGAAGTATAGCTTGTAATTGGACAACAACATGAAGCCTGAAGCTAGTAATCCGATACCTACTTGTCAGGCACTTGACCCCAAAGAGGGCGGCCCCAGGCAGGGGGCGGCGGAAATACATCTCCCCCGGGAGCTGAGGGGGAGGAGACCACGGAGTGGAGGTCCAGGATCAGGCATAGGGCAGGCATGGCGAAATAAAAAGAAAAAGGATGGACCCGATTGTCACCCACGATGGTTACAAAGCGTGCTCACTGTAATAAAATATGACAAAAATATATGTATCTAAGATAATGATAGTAACCATATCCAAAAGGGTTTGCAATAATATGATTGAGTATGGTGGGTGCAGGGTGTCCAGCAGAGCATGAAAAGGAGAGTGAGGGCAGAACAGAAAACAAAGAAAAAGTAAAAAAGATGTGAGCCCAGGTGTGGCCCAGGTGTTAACCATGAATCTAGCAGGGCTTAGTCTCTGTAATGAAATATATAGATGTATATGTATATATAAAAATGATGGATAGTATGATCTCCTAAATAACCTGAAAGTCCTACATGGCATGTATACCATGATAAGGTACATGAATATATGTATTGTGTAACTTGAATGATTCATATCACAATGTAATGGGAGTATAAGGTATTAGGCTATGGTACAGGAAATATAAGAGCGTCCTGCAGACCATGGGGGGAGAGGGGGGTGGATGTGAAAAAAATAAAGTGTAGAAGAAAGACTCTTCACTCTTTCTTCTACACTTTCTTTTTTTCTTTTTTTCACATCCACCCCCCCTCCCCCCATATTATTGCAAACCCTTTTGGATATGGTTACTATCATTATCTTAGATACATATATTTTTGTCATATTTTATTACAGTGAGTACGCTTTGTAACCATCGTGGGTGACAATCAGGTCCAACCTTTTTCTTTTTATTTCGCCATGCCTGCCCTATGCCTGATCCTGGACCTCCACTCCGTGGTCTCCTCCCCCTCAGCTCCCGGGGGAGATGTATTTCCGCCGCCCCCTGCCTGGGGCCGCCCTCTTTGGGGTCAAGTGCCTGACAAGTAGGTATCGGATTACTAGCTTCAGGCTTCATGTTGTTGTCCAATTACAAGCTATACTTCAATACATTTTTACTTGTTATTACAGACATCAGATATACACATCAGACCCTGATGAAGCGAGGAGAGCTCGCGAAACGCGTCGGGTTAGAGATGTATCATGTATATCTGTACTTTTTATACTTTGATGTTATGTCATGATGGTTATGTTTTAGGACCATTTTATCATGTTGCTGTTCCTATGTAATTGTCACCTATGCTTATGACTTGTACTGGATGATATTCATTTCAATAAATTGTGTTATTTCTATATTCTCTCTATTTATATGGGATCACCATGGACACTTCATCTAAAGTCCCACGGGCAAATTTTTTTGTTTCTGTATGTAATATAGGGATGGAGGTGTCTCATGTTAGGGAGCAGCTCTCAGACTTTTCCCTTTTTTTCTAAACACATAACTGCAGCGTTCGCAGAGTCAGGCCTGATCCCTGCGATCGCTAACAGTTTTTTTGGTAGCGTTTTGGTGAACTGGCAAGCACCAGCCCCAGGCAGCGTCAGGTTAGCGTCAGTACAGCTAACACCCACGCACGCACCGTACACCTCCCTTAGTGGTATAGTATCTGATCGGATCAATATCTGATCCGATCAGATCCATACTAGCGTCCCCAGCAGTTTAGGGTTCCCAAAAACGCAGTGTTAGCGGGATCAGCCCAGATACCTGCTAGCACCTGCGTTTTGCCCCTCCGCCCGGCCCAGCCCAGCCCACCCAAGTGCAATATCGATCGATCACTGTCACTTACAAAACACTAAACGCATAACTGCAGCGTTCGCAGAGTCAGGCCTGATCCCTGCGATTGCTAACAGTTTTTTTGGTAGCGTTTTGGTGAACTGGCAAGCGCCAGCGGCCTAGTACACCCCGGTCGTAGTCAAACCAGCACTGCAGTAACACTTGGTGACGTGGCGAGTCCCATAAGTGCAGTTCAAGCTGGTGAGGTGGCAAGCACAAGTAGTGTCCCGCTGCCCCCAAGAAGAAGACAAACAGGCCCATCATGCCCATAATGCCCTTCCTGCTGCATTCGCCAATCCCAATTGGGAACCCACCACTTCTGCAGCGCCCGTACTTCCCCCATTCACATCCCCAACCAAATGCAGTCGGCTACATGAGAGGCATTTTCTTTATGTCCTCCCGAGTACCCCTACCCAACGAACCCCCCCAAAAAAGTTGTTGTGTCTGCAGCAAGTGCGGATATAGGCGTGACACCCGCTATTATTGTCCCTCCTGTCCTGACAATCCTGGTCTTTGCATTGGTGAATGTTTTGAACGCTACCATTCACTAGTTGAGTATTAGCGTAGGGTACAGCATTACACAGACGAGGAACACTTTCACAGGGTCTCCCAAGATGCCATCGCATTTTGAGAGACCCGAACCTGGAACCGGTTACAGTTATAAAAGTTAGTTACAAAAAAAGTGTAAAAATATATATATATATATATATATATATATATATATATATATATATATATATATATAAAATTTTAAAAAATAGTTGTCGTTTTATTGTTCTCTCTCTCTCTATTCTCTCTCTCTATTGTTCTGCTCTTTTTTACTGTATTCTATTCTGCAATGTTTTATTGTTATTATGTTTGCTTTTCAGGTATGCAATTTTTTATACTTTACCGTTTACTGTGTTTTATTGTTAACCATTTTTTTGTCTTCAGGTACGCCATTCACGACTTTGTGTGGTTATACCAGAATGATGCCTGCAGGTTTAGGCATCATCTTGGTATCATTCTTTTCAGCCAGCGGTCGGCTTTCATGTAAAAGCAATCCTAGCGGCTAATTAGCCTCTAGACTGCTTTTACAAGCAGTGGGAGAGAATGCATCCCCCCCCCCGTCTTCCGTGTTTTTCTCTGGCTCTCCTGTCTCAACAGGGAACCCAAGAATGCAGCCGGTGATTCAGCCAGCTGACCATAGAGCTGATCAGAGACCAGAGTGGCTCCAAACATCTCTATGGCCTGAGATACCGGAAGCTACGAGCATTTTATGACTTAGATTTCGCTGGATGTAAACAGCGCCATTGGGAAATTGGGAAAGCATTTTATAACACCGATCTTGGTGTGGTCAGATGCTTTGAGGGCAGAGGAGAGATCTAGGGTCTACTAGACCCCAATTTTTTCAACAAAGAGTACCTGTCACTACCTATTGCTATCATAGGGGATATTTACATTCCCTGAGATAACAATAAAAAAATGATTAATAAAAAAAATGAAAGGAACAGTTTTAAAATAAGATAAAAAAGCAAAAAAATAATAAAGAAAAAAAAAAAAAGCACCCCTGTCACCCCCTGCTCTCGCGCTAAGGCGAACGCAAGCGGCGGTCTGTCGTCAAATGTAAACAGCAATTGCACAAAATATTCAATGGGTTCAACATGCCTCTCAGCAATTTCCTTGGGGTGTCTACTTTCCAAAATGGGGTCATTTGGGGGGGTTTTGTACTGCCCTGCCATTTTAGCACCTCAAGAAATGACATAGGCAGTCATAAACTAAAAGCTGTGTAAATTCCAAAAAATGTACCCTAGTTTGTAGACGCTATAACTTTTGCGCAAACCAATAAATATACGCTTATTGACATTTTTTTTACCAAAGACGTGGCGGAATACATTTTGGCCTAAATGTATGACTAAAATTGAGTTTATTGGATTTTTTTTATAACAAAAAGTAGAAAATATCATTTTTTTTCAAAATTTTCGTTTTTTTCCGTTTATAGCGCAAAAAATAAAAACCGCAGAGGTGATCAAATACCATCAAAAGAAAGCTCTATTTGTGGGAAGAAAAGGACGCAAATTTCGTTTGGGTACAGCATTGCATGACCGCGCAATTAGCAGTTAAAGCGACGTAGTGCCAAATTGGAAAAAGACCTCTGGTCCTTAGGCAGCATAATGGTCCGGGGCTAAAGTGGTTAAAAACCACAAATCATCTAGATACAAGAAGATATTCCATAGAGTTGTTGCTATACAAAACCATATAGATAAATGAGAACTCGGACATGAGGATAACCATCCAGAGTAGATACAGGTCCGAGACAGTGGCTGGATAGCAGATCAACAGAGGATTAATTCCTATCAAAGACACGCGCAACATGTTCTCATGTCCGAGTTCTCATGTATCTAGAGGGTAACAACTCTATGGAATATCTTCTTGTATCTAGATGATTTGTGGTTTTTAACTAGTGTTCTTTTTATGTGTTTTTTCAATAAATTATTTTTTGCTATATCTGGTGTTACTGTGCCTAAATAGTCCAAAGTCCCTTCTGTTTTCCCTTTTGCCGAGTTCAGAGGGTGGTGATAAAGGGGGAGTACTTGAAATGGTCAGGGGTGGGTAGTGGGGTCCCCCAGGGTTCTGTGCTGGGACCAATCCTATTTAATTTGTTCATAAACGACCTGGAGGATGGGGTAAACAGTTCCATCTCTGTATTTGCAGATGATACTAAGCTAAGCAGGGCAATAACTTCTCTGCAGGATGTGGAAACCTTGCAAAAAGATCTGAACAAATTAATGGGGTGGGCAACTACATGGCAAATGAGGTTTAATGTAGAAAAATGTAAAATAATGCATTTACGTGGCAAAAATATGAATGCAATCTGGGGGGATCTAGGATGAAAAAGGACCTAGGGGTCCTAGTAGATGATAAGCTCAGCAATGGCATGCAATGCCAAGCTGCTGCTAACAAAGTAAACAGAATATTGGCATGCATTAAAAAGGGGATCAACTCCAGAGATAAAACGATAATTCTCCCGCTCTACAAGACTCTGGTCCGGCCGCACCTAGAGTTTGCTGTCCAGTTCTGGGCACCAGTCCTCAGGAAGGATGTATTAGAAATGGAGCGAGTACAAAAAAGGGCAACAAAGCTAATAAAGGGTCTAGAGGATATTAGTTATGAGGAAAGGTTACGAGCACTGAACTTATTCTCTCTGGAGAAGAGACGCTTAAGAGGGGATATGATTTCAATATACAAATACCATACTGGTGACCCCACAATAGGGATAAAACTTTTTCGCAGAGTTTAACAAGGCCACTCACTAAAATTAGAAGAAAAGAGGTTTAACCTTAAACTACGTAGAGGGTTCTTTACTGTAAAAGCGGCAAGGATGTGGAATTCCCTTCCACAGGCAGTTGTCTCAGTGGGGGGCATTGATAGTTTCAAGAAACTATTAGATAAGCACCTGAATGATTGCAACATACAGGGATATACAATGTAATACTGACATATAATCACACACACAAGGTGTACTGCCCGAAGTTTCAAGATATTGATGGGCAGTAACTGGAGAGACTGGTATCAGTGGTTACTATCTTCCATATCCCTGGAAGGAAACATTTCCACTTCTTCTGATTCTGAACAATCAACCATCAATTAAAGCTCTGCAATACCCCGGCTAAAGAGCCTTCTGGCAATCGAATGCTTGGACCTTCATGTTTCAGAAAGAGAGAATGTTCCTCTACCAAAGACCTGGAGTGTAAAAAAATAGATATAGCCTCTATGACGGTAATAGTGGTAGAGGGTATGTAGAAAATTGTATCATCATCCAGAAACTTAGAGATGTAGGTAAGACCATTAGGGAATTAAGACAAAGAATTGTAGATCATCTCTATTACTCAACGAATGGTAAATTTACCATCGGCCAACATATAGGCCTTTACCATAGGTTCAATCCCCTGGCTGTCAAATTCTTGGCCATGGAGGTGGTGCCCCTTAAATCCAGGGGAAGTGACTGTGACAAGGTGGCTCTTGCAGCGCGAGACCCTCCAGATCAAGAAACTTAATGCCACCATTCCAATCGGCCTGAATGAGGTCAACCCGTTCAGGCCCTTCCTTTAAATAACTTCTTTGTCTTTTTTGGTCGTCTTTTAGGTTTCCTTGACATATGTATATGTGTGTGTGTATATATATATATATATATATATATATATATATATATATATATATATACAATTTCCTCATGGGAATCTCTCTGATCTGGTTAGCCCTGCCTCTGCCTGGTCCTGTTGTTTATGTTTTTGCCTTACTTCATCTCTTAGCCTGAGGTCCCATACACCCATGAGCCTCCAATTAGGGTACTAAAGGTTGCCTTGGCATCAAATGGTATTTGTTTCAATACCTGCACAAAAATTGTATATTTACCTGCTGTATTTGTTTGTATTACTTTACACATGAATCTTTACTGTACATTATTCACTGTATGTACTTTTTTGCATACTTTTTTTGTTAATTGAGCTTTGCTGTTTGCTTTCCCCTGTGGCATGCTCGGACACCCTGGCGCCCCTTCTGTTGTTCCCATGCGGCGGCTAGGTGACCTCCCTGGTGGTTGGATGAGTCCTGTCTGGATGGGACCGCCCCTTTCCATTTGTGTACGTCCTGGCACGGGCTTGCGCCCTCTGGCCGTAGGACAAGCATGCATGCACGTGCGATCCCTTTGCGTGTTCGCAATGCGGGAGTTCTGACCCAGTGACGTCATGCGCCCGCAACAGCCGGCGTCTGTTAACGCCGCTGGGTTGGGGAATAAGCAGGCTTTGCCTGCTTGCCAGTGCATTGGACGCCGGGCCCCAGACTCGTGTACTCTAGCATCATCCAGAGTAAGTACACCACACTGACTTAGCCTCTAACCACAGCTACCCTGCTGCTTCCTCTGTTGGAGCTGCAAGCATGGCTATTTACTTACCCATGGCTACTGTCTTCTTCCCCACAGGCCACATATATTGGGCAGGAGTGTGTGTGCTTCAACACACCCCCACTTCTTACCTCTTCCCTGCAGTGGTGCAAATCCCTGCTAAGCATTTGTACCCCTATTCCCAGCCAGCCTTTACTTCCCGGGACCCCAAAACTTGCTGTATCTTCAAACAAAGTATATACTATGCCCCTTCCTTTCTCGCTCCTCTTTGACCCCCTTGCCCTCCCTCCCCACTCACCAGCCCCCCCTTTTCTCTCCCCTATTTGTTTTTTCACTTCCCCACCTCCCTTCTCCTTTCCCACGCTTTCATCACAGTCACATTCCCTTACTCACAGCCCCTCCAAGCGCATAGTCTACCCATGTCATCTGTTTCACTCCATCTATCTAGATACCAGTCCATTGACTTGTTAGTCCCCCCCCAGTGACTCTTGGTGACGTCCTGTGCCCTGTGCATGCTGGGTCTTAGGTAAGCAGCTCTGTTCCTCCCTCATTTAAACTTTGTTACTAACACTGTTGTATGAAATGTTGCTACTACTTTGGTCAATTGTATTGTTATTGATCATTTGTCAAATTACAGATATCCACCTGAAGAAGCGGCATTAGACTGCAAAACTAGTTCCTTTAAGGGGGATTGGGCTGCCTCCAGACCCACTCGCCCCTCATCATAGGTTAATTTGGTCAGTTGGCAGACTGGTTGGTGAGTTGAGCTATGGAATGTTCTGTTTTTGTCTTTCATGTGATAGCCCTTATAAATTCAGTAGTGTTAGGGCTTCAAGCATACACAAATTGCCGTGAAGAGGCCTTGCAGCTTATGCATGCGTTTGCAAATGCGTGCTAACTAAACCCCTGTTTTTAACGCAGACTGTTGGACAGGTTAATTTGGTCAGTTGGCAGACTGGTTGGTGAGTTGAGCTATGGAATGTTCTGTTTTTGTCGTTCATGTGATAGCCCTTCCATTTGCACCTTGCTGTGAAGGCCAGTTATAGGTGGGGGCAGGGGCCATTTGTTTGTTACTGGTGTATATTTGGTCGGGGGACACACTGTACACCTTTGCTGCCATTATGCTCTTGCTGGGTGTCCAGTGTGCTCCTGTTCCTTTAAGGGGAATCGGGATGCCTCCAGGCCCACCTGCCCCTCATCTATCCATTTAATGCATGTGCTTCCATTGTGGAGACGCTTATAAATTCAGTAGTGTTAGGACTGCAAGCATACACAGGGTGACGTGAAGGGGCCTTGCAGCCTATGTATGTGTTTGCAAATGCGTGCTAACTAAACCCCTGTTTTTAACGCAGACTGTTGGACAGGTTAATTTGGTCAGTTGGCAGACTGGTTGGTGAGTTGAGCTATGGAATGTTCTGTTTTTGTCTTTCTTGAGATGTTTTCCGTGATCAACTATCCCACTGTGATCTTCCCCGCTTTGGGAGCATTATTTTGGTGATACACATGGATTGTTACTATGCTTTTAATCTGTTTTTGGTTATTTGCCATGTTTTATTAATTATGTATTAATACATCTTTATATATTTTTCTACATATTTGTTTACATATTCAAATTTACTCTAGCTTAATCTGTACTGAGATAGTCCAATTGTCCCTGTTTTTTAACCACTTGACCACTGGGCACTTAAACCCCCTTCCTAAGCAGACCAATTTTCAGCTTTCGGTGCGCTCACAGTTTGAATGACAATTACTCAGTCATGCAACACTGTACCCATATGAAATTTTCATCCTTTTTTTCACACAAATAGAGCTTTCTTTTGGTGGTATTTGATCACCTCTGGGTTTTTTATTTTCTGTGCTATAAATGAAAAAAGAGTGACAATTTTGTAAAAAAAATGAATTTTTCTTCATTTCTATTATAAAATTTTGCAAATAAGTAATTTTTCTGAATAAATTTGGGCCAAAATTTATACTGCTACATATCTTTGGTAAAAATAACCCAAATTAGTAGATATTATTTAGTCTGTGTGAAAGTTATAGAGTCTACAAGCTATGGTGCCAATCACTGAAAATTGATCACATCTGATCACACCTGATGTACTGAGGCCTATCTCATTTCTTGAGACCCTAACAAACCAGGAAAGTACAAATACCCACAAAATGACCCATTTTTAGAACATTGAAGTAGCACATTCAGGCGTTCTAAGAGCATAAATTACATATCTAATCTCCCAACCACCTATTACATTTTTGAAGGCCCTGGAGCACCGGGACAAAGGAAACGCCCACAAAGTGACCCCATTTTGGAAAGCAAACACCCCAACGTATAATCTATGAGGCATAATGAGTCTTTTGAACGGTTCATTTTTTTCCAGAAGTTTTTGGAAAATGTGGAAAAAAAATGAAAACGCATTTTTTTTTTTACACAAAGTTGTCCATTTCTAAGATATTTCCAACACATAGCATGTACATAGCAAAAATGACACCCCAAAATATATTTTGCTACTCCTCCTGAGTATGGCGATACCACATGTGTGAGACTTTTACACAGCCTGGCCACATACAGAGGCCTGACATTGAAGTAGCACATTCAGGCATTCTAGGAGCATAAATTACATATCTAATCTCTCAACCACCTATTACATTTTTGAAGGCCCTGGAGCACCAGGACAATGGAAACGCCCACAAAGTGACCCCATTTTGGAAAGCAAACACCCCAACATATAATCTATGAGGCATAATGAGTCTTTTGAACGGTTCATTTTTTCCCAGAAGTTTTTGGAAAATGTGGAAAAAAAATGAAAACGCATTTTTTTTTACACAAAGTTGTCAATTTCTAAGATATTTCCAACACATAGCATGTACATAGCAAAAATGACACCCCAAAATATATTCTGCTACTCCTCCTGAGTATGGCGATACCACATGTGTGAGACTTTTACACAGCCTGGCCACATACAGAGGCCCGACATTGAAGTAGCACATTCAGGCGTTCTAGGAGCATAAATTACACATCTAATTTCCTTACAATCGATCACATTTTTGAAGGCCCTTCATATTTCTAACAAATAGCATGAACATACCAAGAATTACACCCTAAAATACATTCTTCTGAGCAAAGGGTAAACAAAAGATTACCTGTGGTTTTAGTAGTGCAGTTGTCACAGGAGGAGAGCCCTGATCCAGGCAGCAGGCAGGGACGTGGTCAGCGACAGTGAATGGAATTGTCCAAGGCAGCAGGCAGGAATATTGTCCATAGTCAGTACAGGCAGGGATACTGTCCATATACAGTCCAGGGTCAGTGCAAGTAGAGACATTGCCAGCAGTGCCAAAATATTAGTCCTGGTAGTAAGCAGGAACATGGTCCAAGTAGCAGGTCAGGAAAGAATGGGGACAGGGGTAGAGGCTTCTCCCACCCAAATCTCTTTGAAGCCTCAGAGTCTCCAGACCCTAATCGGGAATGAGAAAACTAAAAAATTAGTTTTCTCCATCCGGAAAAACAGTTCTGGAGCCTCTCACATGTGAGACCCCTGTGTTCCCACTAGTATAGCAGGGTAAAAGATCAATCCAAGAGGCAGGCAAAAAACGTGGTCAAACAGTCCAAGGTCAGTTCCAGAGCAGGCAGAGGTAGGTACAGTTTAGCATTAGGCAGAAGCGTGGTCATGTAACAGGCCAGGGTCAGTTCCAGAGCAGGCAGAGGTAGGTACAGTTTTGCGTTAGGCAGAAGCGTGGTCATGTAACAGGCCAGGGTCAGTTCCAGAGCAGGCAGAGGTAGGTACAGTTTAGGCAAGGCAAAGAGGGTGTTTCACCGCTCAGGTGGACACAGACCCAGGTGTGAGATTGATGTGAGATTTCCAGAGTAGAAGAGTTCCAGGTGCTGGCTGAATGCTAAGTGGAACAGGCTTGAAATGAGAAGATCTGGATGCCGCACACCGGATGTAGTAGAAAACTTGACTTTATTAGAAAGATGGGATCATCAAAAATACAAGACCATCATGCAGAAAGTACAGGATAGCTATGAGTAAGCACTCAGCTCCGAGTGCGAAACGCGTCAACTAATCCTGTACTTTCTGCATGATGGTCTTGTATTTTTGATGATCCCATCTTTCTAATAAAGTCAAGTTTTCTACTACATCCGGTGTGCGGCATCCAGATCTTCTCATTTCAAGCCTGTAGGTACAGTTTAGCGTTAAACAGAAGCATGGTCGTTTAGCAGGCCAGGGTCAGTTCCGGAGAAGGCAGGGGTATGTACAGTGGCATAAAGGGGTGTGGCGGTAAATGACAATTACGTTTACCATACTTCCCTAATAATGTAGAGAAGTATGGTAACGGCGGAAACATTCATCAATACAAAGGCCTGGTTGGGAAGGACAATCAGGACAATAATACACAGTGTCTCTTCTAGTTCCTCCTTTGGTGCATACCCGGCATTTCTTCTGACATTTCCGGCCTGTTTCATGATGGGGGAGTCTTTTAGGAAAGTGGCGTTCGTGGAGTCTGCTCACTGAATCCGAGCGAATGCTTTCTGGTGCGCCTTCAGGGTACAAAAGGGTGGAGATAATTTCTTCTTGGTACTGAAGATAAGATACGGGGCTCTCTGTAGATTTACGGTAAATAACATAACTATTGTAAATGGCCAAACTGAAAAGATATATAGAGACTTTTTTATACCAAAAGCAGCTTTTTCTTGTGGGAAGGTAGGGTTCGATCATCTGATCATTGAAGTCGACACCCCCCATAAACAAATTATAGTCATGGACACATTTTGGTTTCTGGATTGGGCCGTTTCTTTGAGGGATTTCCACGTAGGTGTCGTTGTGGATAGTTGTGAGCATGTGGACGTTTCGTCTGTCCCTCCACCTGAGAGCCAATATCTCTTCATTCCGTAAAGACGCCGTCTCCCCTTGTCGTAGTCTTTCAGTAATGAGTCTTTGCGGGAATCCCTTCCTATTGGCTCGTACTGTACCACATGCTGGAGTGTCCTTGTGGTAAAGATTGCGGAAGAGGGGCAAGCTTGTATAGTAGTTATCCACATAAAGGTGGTAACCCTTTCCAAGGAGTGGATATACAAGCTCCCAAACAACCTTTCCGCTGACTCCTATGTACTCCGGACATTCAGGGGGATGCAGTTGGGTGTCCTTCCCTTCGTACACCTGGAAGGCGTAGATATACCCCATTTCTCGGTCACATAGCTTGTAGAGCTTAAAGTGGTGTTTCACCAAAAAAAAAAAAATTAGATGTCAGCAGCTGCAAATACTGCAGCTGCTGACTTTTAAAATAAGGACACTTACCTGTCCCGGGGTCCAGCGATGTCGGCACCCGAGACCGAGCCGTCCCTCGATCCTCGGGTGCTGCCGCCGCCATTCACACTGAGGGAATCAGGAAGCGAAGCGTTGCCGCTTCACTGCCCGGTTCCCTACTGCGCATGCGCGAGTCGCGCTGCGCGTCTTCACTGGTCCCCGTTGTGTTGTGGGAACTGTGTATTTCCCACAACACAACGGGGGTGGGCGGGGAGTCTGCGGCTAGCTGCGGCTAGCTGTACCCGGAAGTGGGTGCAGATACCTGTATTATACAGGTATCTGCACCCCCCTCCCCCCTGAAAGGTGCCAATTGTGACACCGGAGGGGGGGAGGAATCCGATGAGCGGAAGTTCCACTTTAGGGTGGAACTCCGCTTTAACATATCGGGCCCTTTTGCTGGGGATAAACTGCTTGAACCCAAGCCTACCTGTGAAGTGGACCAATGACTCATCCACGGAGATATTTTGGTCAGGGATGAATAACTGGGGGAATTTCTCAGAGAAAAAATTTAGAAGTGGCCGAATTTTAAATACTTTGTCATGTGATGGGTCATTTCGGGGAGGGCACTGGGTGTTGTCATTGTAATGGAGGAAACGCATTATCATGAGGTATCTTGATCTTCGCATAATGGATGAATAGATTGGCATATGGTGGATGGGCTTGGTGGACCAATAGGAGTATAATTCATTTTTTTTTGTGAGTCCCATATTAAATGTTAGACCTAAAAATAATTTAAATTCCTCCACTGTCAATGGTCTCCACTCATGGGGACGGGCATAACTTGAACCAGGGTTGCTTGTTATAAATTGTTGTGCATAGAGGTTGCACTGGGCCACGATGGAGGATAATAGGTCTTGGGTAAAAATTAAATTAAAAAAATCAATAGGGGCAAAATTCTCTGTGTTCACCTGAACACCTGGCTGGGCGATGAAAGGGGAGATGTTTGCTGCTCTTGGATTAGGGGGAAGGTCATAAGGAAGGCCGGCATGGGTCCTAACGCTTTGGGGCCGAGATGACACCCCGCTAGTTCTTGGCCTTTGCTGCAGTGGTATTTCATTACTTCTGGATGGCACTGTGCTACTGGTGGGTGGCACTGAGCTGCTAGTTGATGCCACTGCATTTCTGGTGGATGGCACGGAGCTGCTGGTTGATGCCACAGCACTACTTGTGGTAGCCTGCTCCTCCATGCCAGAGCGCCTTCGTTTGACGGGCACACTTTGCTCTTCCTCCGATTCTGTATGAGACCCACTGCTTACAACGGGTTCATATTCTGAACCAGAATCAGACGCAGACTCAGAGAGCTCCCCGCTGCTCTCGTCAGTCAAGGTAAGCAGTTGGTATGCCTCCTCAGCGGAAAAAACTTTTTTTGCCATACTGGTGACTGTGGGCTGTGGTGACAAACTGCTGTGGTAGGGACACTTGGACAGATATGGCTGCACTGATGGGTGCTGATGAGGCTGGTCTAATGAGGCTGCACTGCTGGGTGCTGAAAAGGCTGCACTGCTGGCTACCGATGATGAGGGTGCACTGCTGGCTACCGATGATGAGGGTGCACTGCTGGCTACTGATGAGGGTGCACAGCTGGCTACTGATGAGGGTGCACAGCTGGCTACTGATGAGGGTGCACAGCTGGCTACTGATGAGGGTGCACAGCTGGCTACTGATGAGGGTGCACAGCTGGCTACTGATGAGGGTGCACAGCTGGGTACTGATGAGGGTGCACTGCTGGGTACCGATGAGGGTGCACTGCTGGGTACTGATGAGGGTGCACTGCTGGGTACTGATGAGGGTGCACTGCTGGGTACTGATGAGGGTGCACTGCTGGGTACTGATAAGGTTGCACTGATGTACACTAATGCACCACACTGAGGATGCACTGATTATTTGGCACTGATAAGGTAGCACTAATGAGCACTCACTTATGGGCACTAATATGCACTATTGGGTACTGTAGTGGCACCGATGAGCACTGTAGTGGCACTGATGAGCGATGTAGTGGTGCAGATGAGCGTTGTAGTGGTGCAGATGAGCACTCTAGTGACGCTGATTTGGTATTGATGGCACAAATGCGCACTGTATTGGCAATAATGTAGCACTGATAAGCACTGTAGTGGCACTGGGCACTGTAGTGGCCTGGTGTAGCACTGATGGAGCACTGGCGTGGCACTGATGGAGCACTGGCGTGGCACTGATGGAGCTCTGACGTGGCACTGATGGAGCACTGACATGGCACTGATAGAGCACTGACGTGGCACTCTAGTGGCACCAATGGGCACTGTAGTGGCACAGGTGGCACTGATGGGCACTGGTGGCACCGATGTGGCACTGGTGGCACAGATGAGCACTGTAGTGGCACTGGGCACTGGTGTGGCACTAACGGAGCACTGACGTGGCACTGGCGGCACAGATGGGCACTGAAGTGGCAGAGGTGGCACTGATGGGCACTGATGGCACCGATGTGGCACTGATGAGCATTATAGTGGCACTGATGGCACAGATGAGCACTGTAGTGGCACTGATGGACACTTTAGTGGCACTGATGGGTACTTTAGTGGCACTGATGGTTACTGTAGTAGCACTGGTGGCACAGATGGGTACTGTAGTGGCACTGTTGAGTAGTGTAGTGGCACTGGTGGCACAGATGGGCACCGTAGTGGCACTGATGGACACTTTAGTGGCACTGATGGGTAGTGAAATGGCACTGATGGCACTGTGGGGCACAGATTAGCAGTGTAGTGGCACTTGTATAGCACTGTATGGCACTGCTGGGCACTGTTGTACCTTTCACTCATGGTTTTTCACTCGATCTCTCTTCTCTCATCTCACGCTGTATCGGTGTGAGGAGAGAAGAGAGCTGGGACCTTTGCCTGACCCCAGTTTGTTTACATTGTGATCGCTCCCTCATTGGAGGGAGCGATCACATGGTAAAGGGCTGCTGTCATTGGCCCTTTACCGCGATCCGTGTTGCGCAGGGTCCCGTGAACCCGGCGAGCAAGGACACTTCAGTGTGCGCGCCCCAGCGGGGGCGCGCGGAGCGAGAGTTCCGGAGGACGTCCATGGACACCCGCCTAGAACAAGCCGACCGCGCTGTAGCCGTCTTTCGGCTATGGCCCGGTCGGCATGTGGTTAAGGTAGCTTGGTTGGGGACCAAGCTCCCAAACCCCAAAGACCTGGAGTTGGACTTCACATAGGGAATCGCTTCAATGGAGATAACATTTACTCATGCAGAGACGTATGGAAGGATACCTTATTTTTAGCTTTAAAGCTGGAACGGACTGCTCCCTGAGCAAAAGCTCATTGAGATATCCTGAGATTAACACCCCCTGCATCTCCAGCAAGTCCAGCACCGGGCTAGGAGCTTTGTGAACCCTCGGGGGGCTGTAGCCAGTTCGAAGGGCTGTGTCACGAAATGAAAATTGTGATCTTTTACTGCAATTGCAGAAACCCTTGATGAGCCTGGAAAAACATACGATGATATGCGTCATTAATGACTATGGACACTCTAATTCTACCTCTTGCAGAGAGGCCATCATTGAATAGACCGATGCCATCTGAAACAGAAGGACGTTTAGAAATTTGACTAGTGCCTTGAGATCTAAGATAGACCTCATGTCCCTGTTTGGTTTTGGGCCCTCTACCGGTTGTGTTTACAACCTGACGACAGAGCGAACCACCCCAGAGACTGCCCTAGCATCCTCTGACCTGAGATACCTATCAAAACGCAGCAGCCTCATTATTCTGAAGGGTAAAAGTTTGCAGCACCTAGTATTCCCAGGTAGTCTTCCAACCAAATACCAACCAGGCCCAATCCTGCTTAGCCCTTTTAACCTAAGACAAGGAGAGAAATGCAGTCGCTGTTCATTGCAGCTGCCAATGCCGCCATCCAGGAATAACTGCTATGCCAGACAAACGCAGTGGCCCAGAATTCTGGGACTATTTAAATTGTATACAGTTGTGCTCATAAGTTTACATACCCTGGCAGAATTTATGATTTCTTGCCCATTTTTCAGGGAATATGAATGATAACACAAACTTTTCTTTCACTCACGGTTGGTGTTTGGTTGAAGCCATTTATTATCAATCAACTGTGTTTACTCTTTTTAAATCATAATGAAAACAGAAACTACCCAAATGACTCTGATTAAAAGTTTACATGCCCCAGTTCTTAATATGGTGTATTGCCCCCTTTAACATCAATGACAGCTTGAAGTCTTTTGTGGCATTTGTGGATGAGGCTCTGTAACTTCTCAGCTGGTAAAGCTGCCCATTCCTCTTGGCAAAAAGCCTCCAGTTCCTGTAAGTTCTTGGGCTGTCTTGCATAAACTGCATGTTTGAGATCTCCCCAGAGTGGCTCAATGATATTGAGGTCAGGAGACTGAGATGGCCACTCTAGAATCTGCACTGAACCTGTCATTCTGCTGCAGCCAATGACAGGTCGACTTGGCCTTGTGTTTTGGATCATTGTCATGTTGGAATGTCCAAGTACGTCCCATGCAAATGTTCCTCCAGTATTTTTTTTTTATACCATACTGCATTCATATTGCCATCAATTTTGACTAAATTTCCAGTGCCTTTGTAGCCCACACATCCCCAAAACATCAGCGATCCACCTCTGTGTTTCACAGTAGGAATGGTGTACCTTTGATCATAGGCCTTGTTGACTCCTCTCCAAATGAACCATTTATGGTTGTGGCCAAAAAGCTCAATTTTGGTCTTATCACTCCAAATGACTGTGCCAGAAGGTTTGAGGCTTGTCACTGTGCTGTTTGGCGTATTGAAAGCGGCATACTTTGTGGCATTTGCGTAGTAATGGCTTTCTTCTGGCGACTTGATTATGCAGCCCATCTTTCTTCAAGTGCCTCCTTATTGTGTCTTGAAACAGCCACACCAAATGTTTTCAGAGAGTCCTGAATTTCACCTGAAGTTATTTGTGTGTTTTTCTTTGCATCCCAAACAATTTTACTGGCAGCTGTGGCTGAAATTTTAATTGGTCTACCTGACTGTGGTTTGGCTTCAACAGAACCCCTAATTTTCCACTTCTTGATTAGAGTTTGAACACTGCTGATTGACAGTCTCAATTCCTTGGATATCTTTTTAAACCCCTTTCCTGTTTTATATAGTTCAACTACCTTTTGGTGAGGATGGTTACCTTTAATAGCCATTCAAACCCCTTTGTGTCAACTTGTGTGCATGTTATCAGGCCAAAATCACCAGGGTTTGTGTTTTTTATCAGGGTCATTTGGGTAGTTTATGTTGTGATTATGATTTAAAAAAAGGTAAACCCGGTTTTCAAACCCTTGTCCCGGTCTGTCTGTGTCCCGGGAAAAATCTAAGGATGTTGGCCTTGGCCAGTGACGGGTTGCTGGGACGACCACCGGCCGCATCTCCCGGTTGTGAAAACATGGCCGCAGGGATCTCCATGCAGCTACTAGCCGCTAGCAGGTCTCTTCCCTGTATACAGTGGAGAGGGGAGGGGTCTCTCAATCATGCAGCTATTCGGCTAAATTGACTTCTCTCTGTTGACCAACATTTTGAGTTTAAAACCTATTTCAAACCTGCAGACTGGAATGGATACATTACGGTTGACAGTTGTCACCATGCTCAGTGGCTGAAATCAGTTCCGCACAGTCAGTTTCTTAGACTGCGGCAGAACTGCACCCGAACAAAGGATTTTCTGGTCCAGTCCCAAATTTTGAGAAGTAGATTCTTGGAAAAGGGCTATGAATCCATAGAATTGGATGAAGAGATCCAACGGATTTCACCCATTGATAGAAAGTCTCTGTTGGCTACACGTCCCAAAGTGACCATAGATAAATTCAAGTGGTCCTTCTTTACTACATATTCAGTTCAATCGAGACAAATTCGTAATATCATAAAAAAACACTTCTCCAAAATGGTAGATTTTTGGGTCCAGTCATCCCGGAACAAGCAGGGGTTATCTTTAGGGGGGCACAGTCCATTCAGGGACAAATAGCCCCCAATGTTATAGACCCCCCCAGGACTATCTCCTTCTTCCAACAGTGTAAAGGTTATTTCCCTTGCAGAAAATGTAACGTATGTCTCAATAATACCAGCGGTAGACGTAAAACTGAGACTTTTCAATCTTCCATTACGCAACGGATATACCCCATGAAGCCTGTGCCACCAAAATTATAGTGTATCTTTTAACGTGTCCCTGTAAAAAACAGTATATAGGGCACACCATAAGAAGTTTTTCTATTCGTGTAAACGAACATTTGACTAATATTAGGGCAGGCAAAACTAACCATGTTGTTCCCAGACATTATTTGAGACACCATAACCGATACCCTACTGGGACTCAATTTTTGATCATCGACAAGTTCGTCCCCAATTGGAGGGGGAGTCTCGGTTACGTGGAGTCTCCAGACTTGAGACTTATTGGATACACGAGTTGCGGTCCTACTCGCCTCATGGCATGAATGTTGAGTGGGACATCAACTCATTTATCAACCAGGCCTAATCCCATATTCCCCTTTTTTTCATGTTAATTTTGTCTGTTTGGGATAGCGGCTGATGCCACAGTTGTGGCTCGCTGCTCTCTCATATAGACATTACTATTATTTCCTTGTAGGTGTGTTACCTATTATATACCATTGCGCAGTTGCTGACTTTTAGCATTGTGTTTTTATTTTTCATTTTTGTTTTGTTTTTATGTACACCTTAACTAGTATTTTACACTTCCGGTTTCCCGATTCTGCCACTTGGAGCCACTCAGCTCCATGGGTGGTGTATTTTAGCGGTTCCGCCTTTCACTATATGACACGGCCCGGCCTCTATCTGAGATGTAGAGCGTCACAGATTACATAACACGTGGTCTGTTGTCACACTGGCTGCGCTACGTGATTGGTTGCGCAGCTCATGTTGTCCGGGTCACGTGATGTGATCCAGGCGCAGCCACAGGTTGCAGTCACGGCGGCGCTTGTCACGTACACTAGACGTGACGTAATATTACATTTAGGCGCCGCACTGTTATTGTTTACACTGTCATGTGACCCGCTGTCATGCTGGCCGCGCGGCCTGATTGGTCGCGCGGCCCACGTTGGCTTGGTCACGTGACCTGTAAGAGGTTCAGTTATGTGTTATCGATATGGCGACGTCTGCCACGTACTCTGGACATGGCGCAGCGTCGCACTGCTAACACATAATATTATCGATAACCCTCATTGGGCATAACAGAGTCGAACTACTCCATTGTTTGCTATGTGGATGGGAAGTCATTTTCGCAGGCTTTTTCAATGCCGCATATACCTCGTGCTAGCCATGTTTATTTTGATATGCCTTAGTTAGGGGTTATGTTATTGGTTGTTGAAATGCCATTATTATTTTATTGGTGGATAGAAATGAGGCTTGGTTAATAAATGATCAGCTGACCACCCCTCCACCAATAGTAGGCCATTGTTACTCTCATGTCTAATTGAGTGATGTTGATTGGATGTGTATTTTTTAAGATATTTATATATACATGTGCAATGTGGGGGAGCAGTTAGATGCCCCTGTAGAAGTCCCATTAGGACGAAACGTGTCGGGCAAGGTTAATCGCTCCTCACATTGCATTTATTAATTGTGATCACTTTTATTTTATTTGTATATTGGTTTTAATAAACCTACCCTTTTTGGACCTGCACCATTTGGAGCCCCCCTCTCTCTTTTTTACATACATCAATTTGGGTGAGAGTGGTCGTGATGTCTGTTTTGGATAAGCTACCTTTCCAGGTTAGTCGAGATCCAGGAGGTCGCCAGGAGACATCTCTGGAGATTCTGGGTTCCTGTATCCATCTGAGAGAACCAACAATCCTTGTGTCCAGGCTCTTATGATTCGGTGTCGCTGTCTTATTCATTTTTTGGATTCACCTACTGTTGACGTTCCACATTTGCACCCAGCACGTATGAAGATTATCACTTTACTGTGGATTTCAACTCATTTTCTTTTGGACTCATGCTATGAGCTTTGTATAAACATTTTTCATTTCACATATATTTGTCCATTTCAATATGTTGGACTTGGACCTTTTTGTGCATTTTTCATGGGTACACATATTTTGCTAGCGCTACATTCCTTGCACCTTCTGTATTTGAATTTTTGTCACATTATTGTGTAGCAGCCGGTTTATTCAGTCACATTTATATGTATTTTTTCTTTCATTTTTTGATATTTTGCGCAGTATTACTTTATTTCACTTTCGTACTATGTCTGCACGCTCTCACCCGCCATGTCTGCACGCTCTCACCCGCCATGTCTGCACCCTCTCACCCGCCATGTCTGCACCCTCTCACCCGCCATGTCTGCACCCTCTCACCCGCCATGTCTGCACCCTCTCACCCGCCATGTCTGCACCCTCTCCTGTACCATGTCTGCATCCTCTCACCCTCCCCTGTACCATGTCCGCACCCTGACAGTTTCCTGTACATCTCTGCACACTCTCTGACTGTCTTTTGTATCAATTCTGCACACTCTATGACATTCTCCCTTTCTCTCTTTTTATCCCTTTCTCTCTTTCCCTCTTTCTCCATTTCTCTCTTTTTCTCTCTCCCTCTTTTTCCCTTTATCTCTTTCTTTCTCTCTCCCTCTTCCTTCTCCGTCCATCCCTCTTTCATCTCAGACTCTAACCACACCCCTGTTAAGCCACGTACAATATTTCCTTTAAGCCACGCCCATTTTTCATCGCTAAGCACGCCACATTTTTTCCCTACTACTAAACCACACCTAAAAATGAATGTCCCACCCCTCATTAAAATAAAACCCTGACTACATACTAAAAAAGCATCCCTATTAAATTTTCCAGAATGTTGGCAACTATGACTGTATACTGTAGGCATGCAGTTTACAATTATACAGGTATGCATGTAAAAATGTCCTATTATGTTGCACTTGCCCAACTGCAGTTGTCCAATACTAGTTTTGCAGGACTAGCCAAGCATATCCAACGCATCCTGAATGCATCCTCTATGCTGCTTCAGTGCAGTCTAAATGTAAGCTTCTGCATATCAAATGCAGGCTACTCTGGAGACACAACTCCTTTAAATGCACTGATACCCATGCAGGGGTGTATTGACAACAGTTGTACAACACCCCAGATTAAGCAGTAAGTATACAAGTATGCCTTTATGCAAATTTGTGCATCAATACAGTATATAATCGTGTCCTGTCTGGTCACGCAGCTCTCCCATAGGTAGTACTCACACTTCATTTTCCAGTCATAAGCTGTCTTTCTTCAGTCCACATGTGATTCCAACAAAAAAAGGCTGCTTTTCTACTTCCTGCCTCTCTAGTGGCTGGATGAAAAAAAACTGCAGCCTAATAACACACCTGGTCAGGCAAACAGAGCACTGCCCCTAGTAGCCACCGGGAGAATGACCAGACAGTCATATCACTCTTCTTTTTTTTTAATCCTGTAATCCCGCTGCAGGACTCTGAATCGTATCAGGAGTCCAAAAGACCTTCAGGGACTCGGTCCCCCTTAATCTGGGGTCCACTCCCCTGGACCTGTATAGCGCCCTGCTGGAAAGCACATTGACCAGAACAAACACTGCACAGGGTTCCATTACACAGGGTCCAGAGCCATAAGACTGCATTACAAGCAAACCTTGGGGATTCTTCTCTCCTATCCATTCAGGTACCATCTATTTTGACTGACAGCTTTTTTGAATGGATCTGATTGAAGTCCATAATTCTCATTAGAACTGTTCCGGAATTCCAAGTTCACTCCAAGAGCACATGTGGCACATCAGTGACCACTAGGGATGAGCTTCGAGTTCGAGTCGAACTCATGTTCGACTCGAACATCGGCTGTTCGCAAGTTCGCCGAACAGCGAACAATTTGGGGTGTTCGCGGCAAATTCAAAAGCCACAGAACACCCTTTAAAAGTCTATGGGAGAAATCAAAAGTGCTAATTTTAAAGGCTTATATGCATCGTATTGTCATAAAAAGTGTTTGGGGACCTGGGTCCTGCCCCAGGGGACATGGATCAATGCAAAAAAAAGTTTTAAAAACGGCCGTTTTTCTGGGAGCAGTGATTTTAATAATGCTTAAAGTGAAACAATAAAAGTGCAACATTCCTTTAAATTTCGTACCTGGGGGGTGTCTATAGTATGCCTGTAAAGAGGCGCATGTTTCCCGTGTTTAGAACAGTCTGACAGCAAAATGACATTTCAAAGGAAAAAAAGTCATTTAAAAACTACTCGCGGCTATTAATGAATTGTCGGTCAGACAATACACATAAAAGTTCATTGAAAAAAACGGCATGGGATTTCCCCACAGGGGAACCCTGAACCCAAATTTTTTAAAAAAATGGCGTGGGGGTCCCCCTAAATTCCATACAAGGCCCTTCAGGTCTGGTATGGATAATAAGGGGAACCCCGCACCAAAATTTTTTAAAAAAAGGGCGTGGGGGTCCCCCTCAAAATCCATACCAGACCCTTCAGGGTGGTTTTGGGGGTCTGCGGGCGGGGGGCTTATCGGAATCTGGAAGCCCCCTTTAACAAGGGGACCCCCAGATCCCGCCCCCCCGTGTAAAATGGTAAGGGGGTACCCCTACCATTTCACAAAAAAAGTGTCAAAAATGTTAAAAATGACAAGAGACAGTTTTTGACAATTCCTTTATTTAAATGCTTCTTCTTTCCATCTTCTTTCTTCTATCTTCTTTCTTCCTTCGGTTTCTTCCTCTATCTTCTTCTTTCTCTGGTTCTTCCTCCGATCCTCTGTTTCTTGCTCCGGTGTTCTCGTTCAGCATCTTCCTCCGCGGCGTCTTCTTCCCTTCTTTATCTCCGGCCGCTCCGCATCCATGATGGGAGGCTCCCGCTGTGTGACGCTTCTCGTTTTCTGACGGTTCTTAAATAACGGAAGGCGGTGCCACCCGGTGACCCCCGCCCCCTCTGACGCACAGGGACTTGACGGAGACTTCCCTATGGCTTTCCCCGTGACGTCAGAGGGGGGCAGGGTCACCCGTTACGTAACGGGTGATCCCGCCCCCCTCTGACATCACGGGGAAAGCCTCAGGGAAGTCCCCGTGCGTCAGAGGGGGCGGTGTCACCGGGTGGCCCTCCATTATTTAAGAACCGTCAGAAGACGAGAAGCTTCACACAGCGGGAGCCTCCCATCATGGATGTGGGGCGGCCCGAGACTGAAGAAGGGAAGAAGACGCCGCAGAGGAAGAATGCGGACGAGAACACTGGAGCAAGAAGCAGAGGATCGGAGGAAGAACCAGAGGAAGAAGAAGAGAAGAAGATGGAGGAAGAAACCGAAGGAAGATAGAAGAAAGAAGATGGAAAGAAGAAGCATTTAAATAAAGGAATTGTCAAAAACTGTTTCGTCATTTTTAACATTTTTGAAACTTTTTTTGTGAAATGGTAGGGGTAAAGTACCCCCTTACCATTTCACACAAGTGAGTACACACCAAAGTGAAAATGTCCAAATTGGGCCCAATTAGCCATTTTCCCTCCCCGGTGTTATGTGACTTGTTAGTGTTACAAGGTCTCAGGTGTGTAAAATTTGGTGTTATTGCTTTCACTCTCTCCTACTGGTCCCTGGAAGTTCAACATGGTAGCTCATGGCAAAGAACTCTCTGAGGATCTGAAAAAAACAAATTGTTGCTCTACATAAAGATGGCATAGGCTATAAGAAGATTGCCAAGACTCTGAAACTGAGCTGCAGCATGGCCAAGACCATAGAGCAGTTTAACAGGACATGTTCCACTCAGAACAGGCCTCGCCATGGTTGACCAAAGTAGTTGAGTGCACATGCTCAGCGTCATATCCAAGAGGTTGTCTTTGGAAAATAGACATATGAGTGCTGCCAGCATTGCTGCAGAGGTTGAAGGGGTGGGGGGTCAGCCTGTCAGTGCTCAGACCATACGTCGCACACTGCATCAAATTAGTTTGCATGGCTGTTGTGCCAGAAGGAAGTCTTTTCTAAAGATGATACACAAGAAAGCCTGCAAACAGTGTGCTGAAGACAAGCAGACTAAGGACATGGATTACTGGAACCATGTCCTGTGGTCTGATGAGACTAAGATAAACCTATTTGGTTCAGATGGTGTCAAACGTGTGGCGGCAGCCAGGTGGGGAGTACAAAGACAAGTTTGTCTTGCCTACAGTCAAGCATGGTGGTGGTAGTGTCATGGTCTGGGGCTGCATGAGTGCTGCCGGCACTGGGGAGCTACAGTTCATCGAGGGAACCGCGAATGGCAATATGTACTGTGAAACACTGAAGCATGATCCCCTCCCCTCCCCTGGCTACCCGATTGGTCTTTACCACGTGATCAGCCGTGTCCAATCATGGCTGATCACGCTGTCAATAGGAAGAGCCGTTGATCGGCTTTTCCTCACTCGCGTCTGACAGACGCGAGTAGAGGAGAGCCGATCGGCGGCTCTCCTGACAGGGGGGTCTGCGCTGATTGTTTATCAGCGCAGCCCCCCTCAGATCACCACACTGGACCACCAGGGATCGCCACTAGGACCACCAGGGAAGGGGCAACATGTGGATGGCCAGGTATGTACCCCATGGCCATCCACATGTGCCCAATGTGCCCAATCTGTGCCAATCAGTGCCCACAAATGGGCACTGATTGGCACCATTCTGTTTTAGTTATGCCCAGCAACGCCACCAATACATTTTATCAGTGCCACCAATCAGTGTCGTCAGTGCCCATCTGTGCCCATCAGTGCCCACCTATCAGTGACCATCAGTGGCACCTATCAGTGCCACCCATAAGTACCTATCAGTGCCACCCATATGTACCAATCAATGCCACCTACGAGTGCCCATCGGTGCCACCTATCAGTGCCCATCAGTGCCGTCTATCAGTGCCCATCAGTGCCGTCTATCAGTGCCCATCAGTGCCACCTCATCGGTGCCCATCAGTGCCGCCGTATCAGTGCCCATCAGTGCAGCCATATCAGTGCCCATCATTGAAGAAGAAAACCTACTTCTTTACAAAAACTTTTAACAGAAACAAAGAAAAACTTGTTTTTTTTTTTTAATTTTCGGTCTTTTTTTATTTGTTGCGCAAAAAATAAAAACCGCAGAGGTGATCAAATACCACCAAAAGAAAGCTCTATTTGTGGGAACAAAAAGATAAAAAATTTGCTTGGGTACAGTGTAGCATGACCGCGCAATTGTCATTCAAATTGCGACAGCGCTGAAAGCTGAAAATTGGTCTGGGCGGGAAGGTGTCTAAGTGCCTGGTATTGAAGTGGTTAATAATGATATAGACCTGTAACTGCCACATGCAGTAGGGTCCTTCCCTTCTTTATGGATGACCGAGATGTGGGCTCCCAATGTGTCTTTTGCAAAAGAAGAGCCGGAATCAATTGAGTTGTATAGATTAATCAGGTGTGGGCCTAACGTTGGGCATAATGTCCTATAATATTGTAAAGTATAACCGTCTGGGCCTGGAGCTTTTCCTGGTTTCATGGACCCTAACGCTTGTTAAAGCTCCAGGAGGGATATTGGGGAGTCCAGTTCCTCACAGATCTCAGGGGGCAGAGAAGGTAGCTGAGATGTTGTAATGTATTCCTATATGGCAGACACAGGTGACTGTGGCATCGGTAAATTGTATAGGTGGGAGTAGAACTCGTGGAATTCTTGTGTGATTTGTGCTGGAATGACCACTTTTCTACCATCTCCCCTGACCACCTGTGGAATGTATGAAGATAGCTTGTGTTCTCTAACCGCTCTCGCCAACAACTTCCCACATTTGTCCCCTGATTCATAGCTTGCCTTCCGGCAGAACTGCAGTGCTGCCTTTGCTTTGTAGTATAACAGATCAGTGATCTGTTTCCTGAGTACTGTGAGTTCTGTCTCTGAAGTCTGGGACGGGACGTGCTTGTGTCTAGATTCTGTGACTGCTAGTCTATTTAATAATTGGGATAGCTGTTTCATACGTTCTCGTTTAACCACTTGCTTACTGGGCACTTAAACCCCCCTCCTGCCCAGACCAATTTTGAGCTTCCAGCGCTGTCGCACTTTGAATGACAATTGCGCGGTCATACAACACGGTACCCAAATGAAATTTTTATCATTTTTTTCCCACAAATAGAGCTTTCTTTTGGTGGTATTTAATCACAGCTGGGGTTTTTATTTTTTGCTAAACAAACAAAAAAAGATGGAAAATTTTGAAAAAAAAAAAAATCATGTTTAATAGTTTGTTATAAAATTTTGCAAACAGGTAATTTTTCTCCTTCACTGATATGCGCTGATGAGGCGGCACTGGTGGGCACTGATAGGCTGCACTGATGGGCACAGATAGGCACAGTTAAGGCGGCACAGATAGGCACAGATAAGGCGGCACTGATAGGCACAGTTAAGGCGGCACTGATAGGCACAGTTAAGGCGGCACTGATGGGGACAGATAAGGCGGTACTGATGGGCACAGATAAGGCGGCACTGATGGCCACGGATGGGCAGCACGGATGGGCAGCACGGATGGGCGGCACGGATGGGCGGCACGGATGGGCGGCACGGATAGGTGGCACAGATAGGTGGCACAGATAGGTGGCACAGATAGGTGGCACAGATAGGTGGCACAGATAGGTGGCACTGATGGGGGGGGCACTGATGGGGGGGGCACTGATGGGGGGGGCACTGATGGGTGGCACTGATGGGCAGTGATGGGCGGCACTGATGGGCATTTATGGGCACTGGTAGGTGACACTGATGGGCACTGATAGGTTGCACTGATGTGGGTGCTGATGGGTGGCACTGATGTGGGTGCTGATGGGTGGCACTGATGGGTGGCACTGTGGGCACTGATGGATGGCACTGTGGGCACTGATGGGTGGCACTGTGGGCACTGATGGGTGGCGCTGATTGATGGCACTGTGGGCACTGATGGGTTAATCTGGTGGGCACTGGTAGGCAGCACTGCTGCCTATTGCTTTGTGACAGATGATTGCCGTGATCGGGACTGATGTCCCGATCACGGCCGCCGGTGATCGGGTTTTTTTTTCCTCCTCACGCTGTCAGCGCGAGGAGGAAAAATAGCCGATTACCGGCTCTGTTTACATCACATGATCAGCTGTCATTGGCTGACAGCTGATCATGTGGTAAGGGGTTGGGACCAACCCCTTACTCTGATCTGTGATCAGGCGAGTCTCATAGACTCGCTGATCGCCGCGCGCGCCCTGCAGGGGGCGCGCAGGCCGCTCGTGCACGGGACGACGTCAATGGACGTAGTCCCGGCAATTTAGATCCGCGCTGTTGCCGTCATTTGGCAATGGCCCGGATCTGAAGCAGTTAATGCGAGCTCCATGTTTAATAAGGATGCCTCTAGTGACTGGTTTGTGTGCTTCCCATAAGACACCTGGGTCGCAATCTGAATGGTCGTTTGTGTGGAAATAGTGATTTAACTCCTTGTTAACCTCTTCTAGTATTTCTGGAGTTTGTAAAAGACTTTCATTAAGGCGCCAGAAGCGATTTCTAGGTGATTGTGTACCTGTCAGATTATAGGTCAGATATACCGCATGGTCCAACCAAGTGATATTTTCTATCGATGTGGTGCAGACCGCGCGTATTTGAGTATGTGGAATCAGAAAGTAATCTATTCTGGTGTAGAGTTTGTGTGGGGGAGAGTAAAATGTGTAATTGTGCTCTCCCGAGTGCTGCAGTCTCCAGACGTCTATTAATTGGGCTTTGTGTAGTAATTTGGCTATATGTTTTGAGTGACTCGGAGGAATGGACGATGTGCCTGTGGAGGTGTCTGTTGATGGTATCAGAGGGATGTTGTAGTCACCTCCGAGGATTAATTGTCCCATCTGAACGTCCTAGAGTCTCCCTAGCACTCCATTTAGAAATGAGGCCTGGTTTTCGTTGGGGGCATATATTGTTGCTAGCGTCACCTGTATGTGCCCTAATAGACTCTTTAGGAAGATGTATCGTCCCATAGTGTCTATAAGGGAGTCTTGGCATTGCCAGGGGGTGTTGTTAGAGATTAATATAGAAACTCCTTTTGATTTGGTCGTCGGGTTAGTAGAGTGGTAGGTTGTCGGGTATAATCTATTTCGTAAATATGGAAGATTGTTATTTTTGAAGTGCGTCTCTTGGATGAAAGCAATATCTGTATGGGATTTTTTTAGGTCACGTAACAGCATGTGTCTTTTTTCTGGTGTATTTAGCCCTTTGGCATTTAGTGACATCACTATCAGTTTGTTTAGTGCCATCTTGGGGGGGGGGATCTAGGGAGGGGGGAAAAGGGTAGGATTAGTGGGGCGGGGGGTTAAGGGAGTTCAGAGAGGGGGGGGTCAGGGAGGGAGAAAGGCGTAGTCAGAATAGGAAAGAAAAAGAACTTTCAAGTGCACTTGTGGTACAAAGTGGATTTGCCTTTAGTAAATAAACCCCAATGTGCTTTAATGCCTTAAAATGTGTTGGTATTGCATAGACCTTTGAAAGTGTTTGGAGGTACCACCACTTAAGGCCCTTTATAAGTTTCAGATTGACCACCACTGACCCTCAAAGTTCAGTTTATGGACACAGTTATGCAGAAGTCATGTAGCCCTCACCATTTTAGTTGCACGGTGTAAATTTTGCTGCTTTCCCCAGTGATGTACACAACACGTGTTTGTCAGGATTTTAAAGGTGACTTCAACCATTTGTCAAACCTGGAACATCATTTTAAATTCAGCCAACTCTGCTTGTACTGTATGCATGGATTCAAGTAGTTTCCTGTGCTAATGGCCTCTTTCACTTCAAACATATATGGTATAGCATGCCATTGTAGACTATGGTGCTCCAGCACAGCAAGCGGCACTAGAAAATCTAAAGAGGCCTTTTTTTACAGACTTATGTATTACTGCTATTAAATGCCATTACCAAGCTTTGCTCCTGTCAAGGGTATCTAAGTGGTTAAGGAGATTGTATAGTCTGTAGAACACACCTGCTATAGCTCTGTAAAACAAATATGAGGCAGTGTATGGTGCTAGATCACTGTTTCAAACATTTAAAATCCAATGATTGGGGAACTGTTTTTCTTCATAGGCAGCAAACAGCTGTAGATGTCATGTGTCTCGTGGGGTCTAGCAAATGGTGAGGAAAGCGCAGCCATATTTTGCAAAAGTCCAGAATGTAATTTTATTTAATGTTACGTTGTTAAAGCAAACTTGTATTAAATTCACTTCTGAACTCCAAAAGAACGTCTGACGATTTCATCACTATACACCAGTGCAAAATTCATATCTGTCTTGTTTAGAAGAAAAATTATGATGTTTTTAAGTGGTCCTTCAAATAAAGACACATTTTTCTAACTGTAAAACAGTCACTTGTCTCTGAACTCAATCAACATAGTAGAATAGGAATTGATGGCATTTATACTGTATGTAAAATGTATTGGCTTAGACACTATGAACTTGATTCTAAAAGACTGCACTTTGCAAAGTGCAGTTGCTCCAGAGCTTAGTAAATGAGGTAAAGCTTCACTTTGCAAAGAACACCCATTCACGTGCAAGGAAAATAAGAAAAACAGCATTTTTGCTTGCATGTGATTGGATGATGGAAGTCAGCAGAGCTTCTGCACAATTACTAAGATCTGGAGCAAATGCTCTTGCAGTGGGCAACTTTGCAAAGTGCACAGTCTATTATTTGCCTTTAGTAAATCAACTCCTATAACTACTGCAAAACCATATTTCACACCCTTTAATAGCAATCTTCCAGCAATCTTCCAGCAATGTTCCAGGCACATTTCAAACCTAAAGCTGTATACTTGGTGCTACAAGAAACTGCTGAGGTTGGTTACAAAACCTCGGTAGGGTGGCTACCAATGGCCAAGTATTAGCAATAGGGTGATCACGGAGGAGTTAGAATCCTAGTTAGGCCTCATGTACACTGCTGCTGGTAAACAGACGTTTAGGAGCAGTTGGGCATTTTTTCAACTGCTCCTGAACTCTCCTCTATGTTATCTTATCAGTACATGTACACAGGTTCGTTTATAGTCGTTTATAGGCAGTTGAGTTTAGAGGCTTTTTTGGAACCCAAAAAAATGCGTTCAGAAGCTGTGTTTAGAGGCATTTCAAGCGCCAAGCGCTTCTAAACACGGCAACTCGCATTAAGCCGCGTTTCGTTTACAGGCGTTTTTGATTTTTGGCTATTTTGAAAGAATTATTAAAAAATTTTTTTTTTTTAATCAAAATGCTTCTAAACGGAAACGTGGTGTGTAAACGCGGCAAAACTGACGTTTTAAATGTGGGTTGCTATCTGTCAAGTTAAATCGTTCAGGAGAGGTTGTAAAAATGTCCTGTGTACATGAACCCTAATGCCGTGTACACACGACCAGACTTTCCGACCGAACTGATCCGATGGAACAAATCTGTCGGACAATTTAATCGTGCGTGGACGTCATCGGACCTTTTCTGTCGAAAAATCTGCCAGACTTTAGAAATAGAACATGTTTCAAATCTTTCCGACGGACTCGAGTCCGATCGAAAAATTCGTTCGTGTGTATGCTAGTCCGACGGACGCAAGGGCAGCTATTGGCTACTGGCTATGAACTTCCCTATTCTAGTCCGGTCGTACGTTATCACGTTAAAAACGATCGGACTTTGGTGTGATCATGTGTAGGCAAGTCCGTTTCGTTGGAACTCCGTCGGAAGTCCTTCGGAGTTCAGTCTGACGAAAAGTCCGGTTGTGTGTACACGGCAATAGAGTTAGTGCCAGGTAAGTTTCTCCAGGTGTAACAGAAACCTTGCGTTAAAGCCAAAATAAGGACCAGAGCTAGGTCAGAGGTCACAGTCAGGTCAGGGCAGGCAGAGTTCAAGTGGGGTCATGACATGTACAGTCAGCAATTATGTCAATCTAAAAATAGCATACAAGGTCATACAAGCTATAAAGGACAATCATAGGTTGGACTTGATGGACTAGTGCCTTTTTTCAACCTCACCTACTATGTAATCATGGTATGGAGAGACCTGCCTCTACAAAGAAGCCTAAACTAATATGAACATGCATTGACATGCTCTGAAAGGAAGATATGTTTGGCCATTAGCATGCACAGCTCACCTTAGTGCATACTAGAGCTGCACAATTAATCATTAAAGAATCGCAATTCAACCCCTCTCACGATCTTAAAACAGCATTTCCTCGATTCAGTGCAGAGCTGTTCTCTGCTCACAGCTGATAGCTGTCAAAAAAAAACAGGCAGCCTGCCAAGTTTATCACAACATTGCTTAGGTGGAGATAAAGAGAAACATTGTAACATTTAGTTCTTTTAGATCAAAGGAATGAACTTCGATCTGTAAATGAGGACAGTTTAACCACTTAAAAACTAAACCTTTTCGTGCAGCTCTAGTGCATACATAGAGAACAAGTAAGTACTTTTCTGGAAGGCAGGAAGGGAATGCAGATTGTCACTGACTCTGAACCAGAGAAGAAAGCTTATAGAGAGAAGGTAGCAGAAACAACAATTTCAGGTGGGGCACAATCAGCAACAAATCGAGGGGAGTAATCAGGTACATGGTGGGAAAGGAAAATAGAATAGAAAGCACAGCAGGAACCAGAGGAACACAGCAAAAAATCCTACCTGAGCATAGTTACATATAATTACATAGTTAGTCTGGTTGAAAAAAGACACAAGTCCATCTAGTTCAACCTATAAAAGGGAAAAAATAATATTTTTTATACAATCCTATACCCACAGTTGACCCAGAGGAAGGCAAAAAAACCCCAGCAATGCATGATTCAATTTGCTCTAGCAGGGGAAAAAATGTCTGATCCCCAAAATGCAATCAGATACTCCCTTTACCTATAAATGTTGGTATTCGGTTATATTATGCATTTAGGAAAGAATCCTGGCCTTTTTTAAAGCAATCGACTGAGCTCCACCCATTTTATGCACTTGCTCTATATGGTATCCCCTTTGATCATCCTTTTCCCAATGCAAATGTATTTATTTTTTTAAATGGAAATATTTTTTATAATCTTTTCTCCTGCACATCCTGCACAATCACTGAGTGGTTCACAAGGGCTCCTGGGATAGTGGCGTAATGTATCCCAGGAGTCCTTGCAAATCGCCTAGTGGCAAAATCTTGCGTTATTTCCAGACTGTTGCTATGGCAACATGTCAGGAGGAAGGAGCGCCACGTGGTAATATTAATGCGCAGGCGCAAGATCAGGAGGTGCATGCTGGGTAACAAGCTGCACCTAACCCCGGGAAATGGATACCAGAGGGCTTCAGATAGACACAGTGGACATGGACCCTGCCAGCTTCCAAGATCAAGGTAGTTTTTCTATATTTAAACTGAAATTACCAGGAATACGCTATAGGCACTAGCTAATTGTGGCAAATAAAGTTGAACAAATTACAGCAGCGATTGAAAAAAGAAAAATTTGACTTGGCGGACTGGAACTCTGCTTTAAAGTGAATAACTCAACACCAAGTCCACTATATGGACCACTTATGTATTTATACATGTTGATCATATCCCCCCTTAAAGTGATTGTAAACGATCACCTTGTAAAACAATCCATTCTGTTTAAAATAGAAATGAAAGGCAAAACATTTTTTGTATAGATATAATAAAAACATTATAAATACCTATTTTCCCTTTTTTATAAGTGATAACATTCCCTCTGTTCTCAGCTGCATAAGAGCTGGGGGAGGAGAAGCAGCAGCAGCACACTGTGCTTCACAGTGAATGGCTGTACGGGGGGGGGGGGGGGGCGGCTGTGTCAGGACATGTCTGATCATTGGAGGAGAGCACACTGAGTTTCCAGAAGAACTGACCACGATGTGTTCTCCTGCTTAGTGTGGCCAGTTTTTAATAGGAAAGCAGAGGGACTGGCAGGAACACCAGGGATTTCACATAAAGGAAACAATACAAAGAAAACAGAAAACTTCCTCATACAAGTACATGGTACAGCAGGCACATATGAGGAATATGAAGTGTTGGGGTAACAAACGCTTAAATCTCCTCTTCTCAAGAGAGAATACATTTGGTTCCTCTAATCTTTCTGATTTAGCTGATATCCTCCATGCCACTTATCAGTTTGGTTGCTTATCTCTGTACTTTCTCCAGTTCCCCCATATCCTTTTTTAGAGAACTGGTGCCCAAAACTGAACTGCATATTCCAGATGAGGCCTTACTAATGATTTGTACAGGGGTAAAATTATATCTCTCTCTCTCTGGAGTCCATACCTCTCTTAATTTTGCTCGCTTTGGAAACTGCAGCTTGGCATTGCATGCCATTATTAAGCGTATGGTCCACCAGAACACCCATATACTTTTCCATCATTGACTCCCACAGTAGTTCTCCCCCAGTATGTATGAGGCATGCATATTCTTAGCCTCCAAATGCATAACTTTACATTTATCAACATTAAACCTAATTTTCCACATAGTTGCCCAATTAAACAGTTCATTGAGGTTGGCTTGTAAGTTGGAGACATCTTGTGAGGATGTTATTCCACGGCATAGCTTGGTGTCATCTGCAAAGACTGAAATGGTACTTTTATTACCAGACCCTATATTATTTCTAAATATATTAAAAAGTAAGGGTCCCAACACTGAACCTTGGGGTACACCACTAACAACTCTAGACCATTCAGAGTATGATTCATTAACCACTACTCTCTAAATGTGCATGGCTGAAGACCTGGTGTAAGGAGGAGGGATTTGGGTTTTTAGAGCACTGGGTTGAATTTTCATTGGGGTGCAACCTATATGCTAAAGATGGTTTGAACTTAAATAGAAGGGGATCTACTGTGCTGGGAGAGAGGTTTATGGGAAAACTGGAGTAATTAAACTAGGATTGTGGGGGGAGGGTGAATTCGATTTTAATGGGGCAAACAGGTCGGACAGGGGTTAGCCCCATTTGTTGGGTGGAATTGGGAATGATGTGGGGAGAGTTATGGCAGATGATATGAAGGTTCCTACATTACAATCAACCATTGGAAATTGTACTATTTGTACTAAAATAAAAAATATGCAACATACTGTATGTTTGCAAAATGTGACAATGACTTAAAGTGTTTGTTCACCAATGCCAGAAGTCTATCAATCAAAATAGGTCAGTTGGAAGCTCTGGTGCACGAGGAGAACTATGATCTAATTGGTATTGCGGAATCTTGGCTTCATTCTTATCATGCCTAAGCTATTAATATTCCTGGCTATTCTCTCTTTCGGAAAGACAGGGTAAAACGGAGGGGTGGTGGTGTCTGTCTCTATGTTAGAAGTCATCTCAAAGCGAGTGTGAAAAGGGATCTAGTTGATGGAGAGTGTTATGAGTGTGAAGCATTATGGGTGGAACATGTGTGTGTGCCAAAGGTTGTCATTGGAGTTTGTTATAGACCTCCCAGTGTTAGTGAGGAGGTGGGGACTCAGCTCCTTGTACAGATGGAAAGGGCTGCAAGGGCTGGGACAGTGATAATAATGGGGGATTTTAACTACCCGGAAATTGACTGGAGTAATGCCACTGCTGGGACAGTTAAAGGGGAAAAATTTTTTAAAAACTATTACAAGACAATTTTATGGTCCAGTTTATTGAGGCCCCGACTAGGAATGATGCTCTGCTGGACCTGGTAATCTCAAACCATGCAGAGCTTATTACCAATAGTCATATAAAAGAACATCTGGGTAGCAGTGACCAAAACATGATTTAATTTAATGTTAGTTGTAAGCAACAAACCCATACCTGTAAGATAAAAACACTTAACTTTAAGAGGGCAAATTTTCTAAGGATGAGGGTTGCTCTCCAGGACTGGTAGGGAATATTGGCATCAATGGACACAGAACAGAAATGGGAATTCTTCAAAATGACTGTATGTAAACTCACTGCAAAGTATATTCCCATAGGCAAGAAGTTTAAAAGGCTAAAAATTAAACCTATGTGGCTCACGGCCAAAGTTAAAATGGCTATAAATAATAAAAAAAACTTTTAAAAAATATAAAAATGAAGGAACGCTATCATCGTTTAACTGTTACAAAGTATATAACAGACTATGTAAAAAGGAAAACAAGGACGCAAAAATTCAAAACGAACGACAGATTGCAAAGGACAAATGCCAAAAAATTCTTCTAATATTTTAATAGTAAAAAGGTCAGGTCTGAGCATGTAGGCCCTTTACAAAATAACCTAGAGAGGGTGACTGGGGACAAAGAGAAGGCAAATTTATTAAATACTTTCTTCAGCTCTGTGTATACAAAGGAGCATGGGGGAGCTCATGTCCATAATGGGGGTGGTAGTGACACAGCCCTAAATGATCCACCTTGGCTCAAAAGTGATATGGTCCAGAAATATTTAGACAGAATAAAGGTGGATAAAGCACCTGGACCAGATGGCATCCACCCACGGATCCTAAAAGAATTGATCTCTGTCATTTCAAAGTTATTGTTTCTAACATTTAGGCTACTTTCACACCTTGGGGCGGGCGGTCTTTGGCATTAAAGCGCCACTATTTTTAGCGGCGCTTTACCGTCATTTTAGCGGCACTATTCGGCTGCTAGCGGGGCGATTTCAACCCCTGCTAGCGGCCAAAAAAAGGTTAAAATGGAATGGGATTTCAATGGGCAGGGGCGCTTTAGGAGCGGTGCATACACCGCTCCTACAACGCTGCAAAGATGCTGCTTGCAGGACTTTTTTTACTGTCCTGCAAGCGCACCGATCCAGTGTGAAAGCACTCGGGCTTTCACACTGGAGAGACAGAAAAGGCTCTTTACAGGCGCAATGCAGGCGCTATTTTTAGCGCTGTAGCGCCTCTAAAGCATCTCAGTGTGAAAGTAGCCTTAGGAACTCGTTAATGACTGGAATAGTACCACTGGATTGGTGCAGGGCCAATGTGGTGCCCATATTTAAAAAGGGATCAAAGTGTTTACCAAGTAACTATAGACCTGTTAGTTTAACTTCTGTAATCGGGAAGACACTGGAGAGTTTAATAAAAGACCACATAAACGAGTTCTTTCTGGGAAAAAATATTTTAAGCAACAGACAGCAATGATTCATGAAAGATAGAAGTTGTCAAACAAACCTGATATCTTTTTATGGGGAGGCAAGTAAAACCTTGGACAGAGGGGTGGCTGTGGGCTTGGTATACCTGAATTTTGCAAAACCGTTTGACAAGTTCCCCACACACGGCTCATGTGTAAAGTAAAGTTTACAGGCTTGGAAAGATCAATTTGTAAATGGATAGAAAACTGACTAAAAGACAGAATTCAGAAAGTAGTGGTTAATGAATCTTATGCCGCGTACACACGAGCGGACTTTACGGCAGACTTGGTCCGGCGTACTGGATTTCGTCGGACAATTCGATCATGTGTGGGCTCCAGCAGACTTTGTTTTCTCAAAAGTTGGACGGACTTAGATTTGAAACATGCTTTAAATCTTTCCGTCAAACTCAAGTCCGGTCGTCTGTATTCTAGTTCGACGGACAAAAAGCCACGCTAGGGCAGCTATTGGCTACTGGCTATGAACTTCCTTGTTTTAGTCCGGTCATACGTCATCACGTACGAATTCAACGGACTTTGGTTGATTGTGTGTAGGCAAGTCCGTTCATTCAGAAAGTCCGTCGTAAAGTCCGTCGAAACATCCGCCGGGCAAAGTCTGCCGTAAAGTCTGCTCGTGTGTACGCGGCATAACTCTGAACGGTCTAAGGTTATCAGTGGTGTACCCCAAGGTTCAGTGCTGGGACCCTTACTTTTTAATAGCTTTATAAATGATATGGGGTCTGGGATTAAAAGTAACATTTCTGTCTTTGCAGATGACACCAAGCTATGCAGTGGAATAACATCCTTACAGGATGTCTCCAATTTACAAGCCGACCTTAATGCACTGTCTAATTGGGCAACTAAGTGGCAAATGAGTTTTAATGTTGATAAATGTAAAGTTATGCACTTGGGGGCTAAGAATATGCATGCATCATACATACTAGGGGGAGTACAACTGGGGGAATCAATGGTGGACAAGGATCTGGGGGTTTTGGTAGATCATAAGCTCAATAATAGCATGCAATGCCAAGCTGCGATTTCCAAGCAAGCAAAGTCCTTTTTTTATTGAGAGAGGTATTATTTTGCCCCTGTACAAATCATTAGTAAGACTTCATCTAGAATATGCAGTTCGGTTTTGGGCACCAGCTCTCAAAAAGGATCTCGTGGGAACTGGAGAACGTGCAGAGAAGGGCAACCAAACTGATAAGAGACATGGAGGAGGTCAGCTAAGGGGAAAGATTTGAGGAACTGAATCTATTCCCTCTTGAGAAGAGGAGATTAAGGGAGGGATATGATCAAATACATAAGTGGTCCATATAGGGAACTTGGTGTTGCGTTATTCACTTTAAGGTCATCTTTAAGGTCATCACAGCGGACAAGGGGGCACTCTTTACGTCTAGAGGAAAAAAGATTTCATCTCCAAATACGAAAAGGTTTCTTCACAGTAAAAATAGGAATTTACCCCCAGAAGGTAAAGGGGCTTTAGAGGCAGCAGATAACAATGGAGATGTTATATGGTATAAAAAGTAGCTTTATTAATGCATGAAACATCGGAGTAAAAACATAAACTGTGTACATCGAGCTATAAAAGGGGCACAAAAGTATATATACATAAGTAATGTGTTGAAAAAGCGCTTGGATATTCTTGACGCGTTTCGACCCCATCGGGTCTTCTTCAGAGGAAATGCATGCGCTGTAGGAGAATTTTGTATACATGAAATAATAGTACCAATATGGTTGTCTATACTTGTAAATAATAAGTAGTTATATATGATAAAACTTTTTGAGCATAATTACCCAAGGGTATGCATATAGCTGTATCTTCTGAGCTTGCGATTTTAGAAGTCGCCTCTACCATCAGATTTAAACACCAAGGCCCCACGGTCAGCCACCACCCCAAGGGGGGGGGGGGCTTGAGCAGCAGTTATGCGACTTACGATGGCATACACTTAGGAAGAACCCCCACACCTGGTAAGGGGCATGTGGATCAGCAGCACCCGCGATCTAAACACCAAGCAGCAACATAAGTAGAAGCATGTAGAGGTTTTTTAGAAAATTTGTATCGATCAATGATAAAAGTATCAAGATATTTATAAAATTTCTCTACAGGCTGGTGGGCCTAAATTATATCAGAGTAAAGATCTTTTTATATTTCAGTATTTCAGTCAAGGTTTTTAAAGCAGGTGTATGAGCATTGCATAATAAGGAAAAATAAAATAAAATAAAGAATATATATACAGACCAATTGAAGAAATGGAAAGGAGCAAGAAGGAACAAGGAAGAAAAAAAAAAAAAAGGGGGAAAGGGTAAGAGCGGGGGAGGAGAAGGGGGGGAGAGGAAAAAAGGGGGAGGGAATAAAAGTGGGGGAGGAAGGGACATGGAAAGAGGGGCAAGGAAAGGAAAAACAAATGGGGGACCAGGGGGAAAGAGGAAAAAGGGAGGGGAAAGAACAGAAGGGGAACAAAGAAAAAACGGGGAAAAGAAAAAGAAAGGGGAGAAAGTATCCTAGGCCTAGATGTAGAGGGGGAAAAAAGAAGGAAAGGAAGAAAGGATAGAAAAAGAAAAAAAAGAAAAGGATGGTCAGAAGTGAACAGGGGGAAAGGGAAGGGTTAAATGGATGGGGGAGGTGGTGAAGAAAAAAGTGGTGAACAAGTGCAATAGCTGGAAGAAATTGTGATATATTAGGGAGACTGCTAAAAAGGAAAAAAATGAGAATATTGTGCAAATAAGTGAGAAATTAAAAAAGGAATATAGTGCAATTAGGTGATGGAGGGAAACTATAGCAGTGTGTGAGGGTAAATGTATAATGACAAATTGTGAAAGTGTGTAGAATGCGAATCTGAGATTTACCTCTAGGTGCCAGACAAACGGCACTTCTTAGACAAAAGAAGTTCTTCGGAATGCCGGGTGACATATACATCACCCACTTATCACCTATTTGCACTATATTCCTTTTTTCATTTCTCACTTATTTGCACGATATTCTCATTTGTTTCCTTTTTAGCAGTCTCCCTAATATATCACAATTTCTTCCAGCTATCGCACTTGTTCACCACTGTCACGTACCTTACAGCGGAGCCCGAAATGATGAGGGTGGCCTCTTGCACAGTTCCGGTCCAAGCACCCCTGGTGGTGGGTACAGGGAATGCGAGGGCAACGAAAGGGTGCAGGTGCCTGCAGGCAGGAGGCTGGAACTTGGAGATATAGGAACCTCTGCTGAGGAGATGTGGAAACTGATCACCAAACTTGTTCAGCGGGAGCCAGATCAGGATCAACTGCAGAATCAGGAACAGGCAGGAGTCGGCAACAGGCTGGCAGCGGGGTACCAAGTCAGAAGGCAAAACCGTAGTCAGGAACAGGCAGGGGTTGGCAACAGACGGGCAGCAGGGTACAGAATCAGGAGGTAGAGCCGTAATCATAAGTTCAAGCCAAGGTCAGTATTGCAAGTAGAGGCAGGTTCAGCAGGCAGGGGAGGTCCAAGAGAATGGTCAGAAGATAGCCGGGTTTTCAGGAACAAGGTCAATCAGGCAGAGTATCAACAGGAACACAGGAACAAGCTGAAGACAATCCAGCACTGATGCTAGGCAGACTCTCTGTTTATATAGGGTGCTGTGTGCCAGGATTGGCGCCAGTGTACATGCGCATTAGCAACTTAGCACATTGGCACATGCGCGTTAGCAGAGTAGCACTTTGGCACATTGGCGCATGCGCGTTAGCATATTAGTGCTTTGGCACTCGCGGACGCGCGTTAGCGCGTGTGCGCATTCGCATAGAGGTGCCATTGTGCATGCCCACCCTGGATCTCATTTGCCTCTGGCTATGGTTCCGTGCATGCACCTTGGCATTAGCAGAATGAGGATTGACAGCTGCTGCATGGAGACGGGTGCTTGCTGTGTGAGTTCTCTGACAACCACTTTTTTCTTCAGCAACTCCCCCATCCATTTAACCCTTCCCTTTCCCCCTGTTCACTTCTGACCATCCTTTTCTTTTTTTTCTTTTTCTATCCTTTCTTCCTTTCCTTCTTTTTTCCCCCTCTACATCTAGGCCTAGGATACTTTCTCCCCTTTCTTTTTCTTTTCCCCGTTTTTTCTTTGTTCCCCTTCTGTTCTTTCCCCTCCCTTTTTCCTCTCTTTCCCCCTGGTCCCCCATTTGTTTTTCCTTTCCTTGCCCCTCTTTCCATGTCCCTTCCTCCCCCACTTTTATTACCTCCCCCTTTTTTCCTCTCCCCGCTCTTCCCCTCCCCCCCCCCCCGCTCTTCCCCTTTCCCCTTTTTTTTTTTTTTTCTTCCTTGTTCCTTCTTGCTCCTTTCCATTTCTTCAATTGGTCTGTATATATATTCTTTATTTTATTTTATTTTTCCTTATTATGCAATGCTCATACACCTGCTTTAAAAACCTTGACTGAAATATATAAAGAGCTTTACTCTGATATAATTTAGGCCCACCAGCCTGTAGAGAAATTTTATAAATATCTTGATACTTTTATCATTGATCGATACAAATTTTCTAAAAAACCTCTACATGCTTCTACTTATGTTGCTGCTTGGTGTTTAGATCGCGGGTGCTGCTGATCCACATGCCCCTTACCAGGTGTGGGGGTTCTTCCTAAGTGTAAGCCATCGTAAGTCGCATAGCTGCTGCTCAAGCCCCCCCCCCCCCTTGGGGTGGTGGCTGACCGTGGGGCCTTGGTGTTTAAATCTGATGGTAGAGGCGACTTCTAAAATTGCAAGCTCAGAAGATACAGCTATACGCACACCCTTGGGTAATTATGCTCAAAAAGTTTTATCATATATAACTGTGCTTATTATTTACAAGTATAGACAACCGTATTGGTACTATTGTTTCATGTATACAAAATTCTCCTACAGCGCATGCATTTCCTCTGAAGACCCAATGGGGTCGAAACGCGTCAAGAATATCCAAGCGCTTTTTCAACACATTACTTATGTATATATACTTTTGTGCCCCTTTTATAGCTCGATGTACACAGTTTATGTTTTTACTCCGATGTTTCATGCATTAATAAAGCTACTTTTTATACCATATAACATCTCCATTGTTATCTGCTGCCTCTAAAGCCCCTTTACCTTCTGGGGGTAAATTCCTATTTTTATGATATTGGGGTGGGCGGCCTCTCCTTTTCCCAGGGGTCTCCCCTCTTTTTGCAGGTTTCTTCACAGTAAGAGCTGTGAAAATGTGGAATAGACTCCCTCCAGAGGTGGTTCTGGCCAGCTCAGTAGATTGCTTTAAAAAAGGCCTGGATTCTTTCCTAAATGTACATAATATAACTGGGTACTAACATTTATAGATAAAATTGATCCAGGGAAAATTGCCTCTCGGGGGATCAGAAAGGAATATTTTCCCCTGCTGTAGCAAATTGGAGCATGCTTTGCTGGGCAAAAAGCCTTCCTCTGGATCAACTGTGGATGAGGTATTGTGTACTGTGTATTTGTGTGGCACAGTGGTGCAGTGGTTAGCACTCTCGCCTAGCGGTAAAAAAGGGTCGCTGGTTCGAATCCCAACCACGACACTACCTGCCTGGAGTTTGCATGTTCTCCCTGTGCCTGCGTGGGTTTCCTCCGGGTACTCCGGTTTCCTCCCACACTCCAAAGACATGCTGGTAGGTAAATTGGCTTCTGTCCAAAATTGGCCCTAGTATATGAATGGGGACCTTGGATTGAGGGTAGGGACTGATGTGAGTGTGCGATGTACAGGGTTAGGGACAAGGGTCAGGGTTGTAGACCCACACTCACTCAGGTTGAACTGGATGGACTGGTGTCTTTATTCAACCTTACTAACTATGTAACTGTAACTATATGTGTATATGGTAGTGTATTTTTTCAACCTAACTATGTAACCATGAATGTGGTCTTTTAGCATTCTCTATCCATTTACAAACGGATTTTTCCAAGCCTGTAGACTTTACCTTACCCATTTGCCATGTATGGGGAACTGTGTCAAACTCTTTAGCAAAATCCAAGTATACTACATCCACTTCTTTGTCTAAGGTTTTACTTACCTCCTCATAAAAAAAAATAAGATTTGTCTGAAAACTTCTGTCTTTCATGAATCCATGCTGTCTGTTGCTTGTTCAGATTAGGGGCCTGTAGCATACACACTATTAATTTCCCGCTTGTCTCTTCCCTTTAAAGCTCCAACCACAGGGACTCCACCTCCCCCCTTTGAGGCTGTGAATTGTTTGCCAACCACCTCCCCCAATACCTCTATTAGTACACTCTGACCTCTGCTCACTGTTGGCTATCACTTTCTATGTACCCTCTCTCTGCCACCTTGTTTAAAAACCTCTCCAACTTTTTGGCCATTTTCTCCCCCAACAGAGATGCATCCTCCCCATTTAGGTGCAGTCTGTCCCTTCTAAAGAGCCGGTAACTGACTGAGAAGTCAGCCTAGTTCTCCAGAAACCCGAAACCCTCCTTCCTACACCAATACCTCAGCCACTTATTAACTTCCCTGAGCTCCTGCTGCCTCTCTGGTGTGGCTCGAGGCACAGGTAGTATCTCTAAGAATATCACCTTGGAGGACCTTCTCTTCAATGTAGCTCCTAATTCCCTGAAATCACATAAATGACAATAAAGCCTAAAGCTGATTCCATCTAGGAATATGGCACCAAAAGCAGACTGTTTTTAGCACATGCACCAAAAACTTTGTACACACGGTGGAACACATTAGCGACACCTCGGGCACCAAACTATACAACCTCCACAACCATTGAGACCCACGAACGCTGACGACACTGACTTACTAAAATACAAACCTTCCTCTCACGTTTTGGCACCCCCAAACTCTCAAACTTCACTGCCAAAAAAATGGACTCACCCATCACTCCAGAAAAGGTTAAACTCCCAATCTCACAGTTTATAACTGGGAAAAGCCCAGGTTCTAATGGCCTTACCCCTCACTGCTAAAAGACCTTTGAGGTCCCCCTTTCAACCAAACACTTGTTAGAAGCACACATCTCAGTCAAAAGGCACAGACCCAGCTCAGTGCTTAACCACCTGACAACTGGGCACTTAAACCCCCTTCGTGACCAGACCAATTTTCAGCTTTCAGCGCTCTCACACTTTGAATGACAATTACTCAGTCATGTAATACTGTACCCAAATGAATTTTGTGTCCTTTTTTTCATACAAATAGAGCTTTCTTTTGGTGGTATTTGATCACCTCTGGGCTTTTTATTTTTTGCGCTATAAATGAAAAAAGACCAAAAATTTTAAAAAAAAACGCATTTTTCTTCGTTTCTGTGATAAAATTTTGCAAATTATTAATTTTTCTTCATAAATTTTGGCCACAATTTATACTGCTACATATCTTTGGTAAAAATAACCAAAATTAGTGGATATTATTTGGTCTGTGTGAAAGTTATAGAGTCTACAAATTGTGGTGCAAAACATAAAAAATTGATCACACCTGATGTACTGGTGGCCTATCTCATTTCTTGTGACCCGAACAAGTCAGGACAGTACAAATACCCCCCAAATGACCCCTTTTTTGAAAGTAGACATTCCAAGGTATTCAGTAAGATGCATGGTGAGGTTTTTGATGTTGTCATTTTTTCCCACAATTCTTTGCAAAATGAAGATTTTTTTTTTTTTTTTTTTTTCCTCCCATAAAATTGTCATTGTAATTGGTTATTTCTCTCACATGGCATGTGTATACCACAAATGACGCCCCAAAATACATTCTGCTACTCCTTCTAAGTATGGCGATACCACATGTGTGGGACTTTTTCACAGCCTAGCCACATAGAGAGGCCCAACATGCAGGGAGCACCATCAAGTGTTCTATGAGCATAAATGACACATCTAACTTGTTAACTACCCATTACATTTTTGAAGGCCCTGGAGCACCAGGACAATGGAAACGCCCACAAAATGACCCCATTTTGGAAAGCTAACACCCCAACGTATAATCTATGAGGCATAATGAGTTTTTTGAACGGTTCATTTTTTTCCAGAAGTTTTTGGAAAATGTGGAAAAAAATGAAAACGCATTTTTTTTTACACAAAGTTGTCCATTTATAAGCTATTTCCAACACATAGCATGTACATAGCAAAAATGACACCTCAAAATACATTCTGCTACTCCTCCTGAGTATAGCGATACCACATGTGTAAGACTTTTACACAGCCTGGCCACATACAGGGGCACAATACTGAAATAGCACCTTCAAGGGTTTTAGGAGCATAAATTACACATCTCATTTCTCACCCACCTATTACACTTTTAAAGGCCCTGGAGCACCAGGACAATGGAAACGCCCACAAAATGACCCCATTTTGGAAAGCTAACACCCCAACGTATAATCTATGAGACATAATGAGTCTTTTGAACGGTTCATTTTTTTCCAGAAGTTTTTGGAAAATGTGGAAAAAAATGAAAACGCATTTTTTTTTTTACACAAAGTTGTCCATTTATAAGCTATTTCCAACACATAGCATGTACATAGCAAAAATAACACCTCAAAATACATTCTGCTACTCCTCCTGAGTATAGCGATACCACATGTGTAAGACTTTTACACAGCCTGGCCACATACAGGGGCACAATACTGAAATAGCACCTTCAAGGGTTTTAGGAGCATAAATTACACATCTCATTTCTCACCCACCTATTACACTTTTGAAGGCCCTGGAGCACCAGGACAATGGAAACGCCCACAAAATGACCCCATTTTGGAAAGCTAACACCCCAACGTATAATCTATGAGGCATAATGAGTCTTTTGAACGGTTCATTTTTTTCCAGAAGTTTTTGGAAAATGTGGAAAAAAATGAAACGCTTTTTTTTTTACACAAAGTTGTCCATTTATAAGCTATTTCCAACACATAGCATGTACATAGCAAAAATAACACCTCAAAATACATTCTGCTACTCCTCCTGAGTATAGCGATACCACATATGTAAGACTTTTACACAGCCTGGCCACATACAGGGGCACAATACTGAAATAGCACCTTCAAGGGTTTTAGGAGCATAAATTACACATCTCATTTCTCACCCACCTATTACACTTTTGAAGGCCCTGGAGCACCAGGACAATGGAAACGCCCACAAAATGACCCCATTTTGGAAAGCTAACACCCCAACGTATAATCTATGAGGCATAATGAGTCTTTTGAACGGTTCATTTTTTTCCAGTTGTCCATTTATAAGCTATTTCCAACACATAGCATGTACATAGCAAAAATGACACCTCAAAATACATTCTGCTACTCCTCCTGAGTATAGCGATACCACATGTGTAAGACTTTTACACAGCCTGGCCACATACAAGGAACACCGTCAGGTGTTCTAGGGACACATAGCATGCACATAGCAAGAATTACACCCTAAAAATACATTCTGCTGAGCAAAGGGTAAAAAAAAAAGATTACCTGTGGTTTTAGTAGCACAGTTGTCCACAGGAGGATAGCACTGGTCCAGGCAGCAGGCAGGGACTTGGTCAGCAAAAGCGAACGCAATTGATCCAGGCAACAGACAGGAACACTGTCCATAGTCAGTACAGGCAGCAGGCAGGGATACTGTCCATATACAGTCCAGGGTCAGTGCAGGCAGAGATTGTCAGCAGTGCCAAAATATTGATCCTGGTAGTAGGCAGGAACATGGTCCATCCATGTGGTGTGGTCAGTTCATGCAACAGGCAGAGGCATGATGGCATAGGTCCTACAGGCAGCAGGCAGAAGTAGGGCCTCGTTCAGGACAGAATGGGGACAGGGGTAGAGGCTTCTCCCACCCAAATCTCTTTGAAGCCTCCGAGTCTCCAGACCCTAATCTAGGAATGAGAAAACAAAAAAAACGTTTTCTTCATCCAGAAAAACAATTCTGGAGCCCCTCACATATGTGAGACCCCTGTGTTATGAATCCCACTAGTCCAGTAGCAGGGTACAAGATCAGTCCAAGAGGCAGGCAAAAAGGATGGTCAAACAGTCCAGGGTCAGTTCCAGATCAGGCAGAGGTATGAACAGAATCGGTAGGCAGAAGCGTGGTCGAAAAACAAGCCAGGGTCAGTTCCAGATCAGGCAGAGATATAAACAGAATCGGTAGGCAGAAGCGTGGTCGAAAAACAAGCCAGGGTCAGTTCCAGATCAGGCAGAGATATAAACAGAATCGGTAGGCAGAAGCGTGGTCAAAAAACAAGCCAGGGTCAGTTACAGAGCAAGCAGAGGCATAAGGGGTGTGAAGGTAAATGGCAGGAAGTGAGGGTTATGTTTACCATACTTCACTAATAATTTAGTGAAGTATGGTAACGGCGGAAACAGTTAACTATACAGAGGCCTGGTTGGGAAGGACATTCGGGACAATAAAAAGTAGTGTCTCTTCTCACTCCTCCTTTGGAGCACACCCGGCATTTTTTCTGCCGTTTTTGGCCTGTTGGTCTGGGGGGGATTTTTTCGGGAAAGTGGCGTTCGGACAGTCTACTAATCACATCGGATCGAATGGTTTCTGGTGGGCCGTTGGGGTATATCAGGGCAGTGATGATTTCCTCCTGGTATCCAAGGAAGGATTTGGGGCTTGCAGTGGATTTATGATAAATAACATAGCTGTTATATATGGCCAAATTGAACAAATATATTGAAACTTTTTTATACCACTGGTATGTTCTTCTCATGGCAAGATAGGGTTCGAGCATCTGGTCGTTGAAGTCGACACCCCCCATATACTTGTTGTATTCAAAGATGCATGTGGGCTTTTGGATTACCCCATTCCTCCTGGTTATCTCCACGACGGTGTTATTGTGGATTGATGAAAGCACGTAGACGTCCCTTCTGTCCCTCCACTTCACAGCCAGAATTTCCTCATTCCTCAAGCTCGCCATTTCCCCTCTTCTTAGCTTTTTGTTCACGAGGCTTTGAGGAAAGCCCTTCCGGTTCTTCCTTATGGTGCCACATGCTGGAGTCTTCTGTCTGTGAAGATTTCGGAACAGGGGCAGACTAGAATAAAAATTGTCCACATATAGATGGTAGCCTTTTTCCAGGAGTGGGTTTATGAGTTCCCACACGACTTTCCCACTCGATCCGATGTATTCTGGGCAATTAGGGGGATGTAGCTGGGTGTCCTTCCCTTCGTATACCATGAAGGCATAGGTATATCCTGTAGCTCGGTCGCATAATTTATACATTTTAACCCCATAGCGGGCCCTTTTGGTGGGAATAAATTGTTTTATGCCCAATCTGCCACTAAATTTGACCAGGGACTCATCCACACATATGTGCTGGTCTGGGGTAAATAACTGGGGAAAGATATCAGAAAAATATTTTAGTAGTGGGCGAATTTTATATAGCTTGTCAAAATGTGGGTCATTTCGGGGAGGGCACTGGGTATTGTCATTGAAGTGTAGGAATCTCATAATCATGAGATACCTGGTTCTGGGCATTACAGAGGAAAAGATGGGCATGTGGTGGATGGGGAGGGTAGACCAATAGGAACGTAATAAATTTTTTTTGGTTAGTCCCATACAGAATGTGAGGCCCAAAAAAATTCTAAACTCCTCCACTGTTAGGGCTCTCCATTCGTAGGGACGGGCATAATAGGACGTTGGGTTACTTGCTATGTATTGTTGGGCATATAGATTGCACTGGGCCACAATCGATGCAAGCATGTCCTCAGTAAATATAAGGTTGAAAAAATCTAATGGTGAAAAATTTTCCGTATCCACCCGGACTCCTGGCTGGGCAGTAAAAGGGGGAATGATAGCTTCTCCTGAATTGGGTGGCAGCCATAAGGGGTTCTCAAGGGAGTAGGGAAGGCTGGCATGGGACCTAACCCTTTGGGCCTGAGGTGACACCCCACTGGTACGTGGACTTTGTCGAGGCACTGCGGTGCTGGTGGATGGCACTGCGGTGCTGGTGGATGGCACTGCGGTGCTGGTGGATGGCATTGTGGTGATAGTGGATGGCATTGTGGTGATAGTGGATGGCATTGCGGTGCTGGTGGATGGCACTGCATCCTCACCAGTACGTCTTCGTTTGGCGGGCGGACTCTCATCCTCCTCTGAGGCTGTCAGTGTACCACTGCTGGGGACAGGCTCGTAGTCCACGTCAGACTCAGAATCTGAATAGGAATCTGAAGCGGAGAGCTCCCCGTTGCTCTCGTCGGCCGCAAGAATATTATATGCCTCCTCGGCTGAATATACTCTTTGTGACATAGTGATGAAGAATGGCAGATATGTGGCACTGATGACACGTGACACTGGCAGATTGCACTGGTGATAGATGGCACTGATACGTGACACTGATGTGGTAGGTGACACTGGTGACACTGATGACACTGATGTGGCAGGTGACAGACAGGTGGCACTGACGACAGATGGCACTGACAGATTGCACTGATACGTGGCAGGTGACACTGACAGGTGGCACTGATGTGGCAGGTGGCACTGACAGGTGACACTGATGTGGCAGGTGACACTGACAGGTGACACTGATGTGGCAGGTGACACTGACAGGTGACACTGATGTGGCAGGTGACACTGACAGGTGACACTGATGTGGCAGGTGACACTGACAGGTGACACTGATGTGGCAGGTGACACTGACAGGTGGCACTGATGTGGCAGGTGACACTGATGACACTGATGTGGCAGGTGACACTGATGACACTGATGTGGCAGGTGACAGACAGGTGGCACTGACGACAGATGGCGCTGACAGATTGCACTGATACGTGGCACTGATACGTGGCAGGTGACACTGACAGGTGGCACTGATGTGGCAGGTGACACTGATGTGGCAGGTGACACTGACAGGTGACACTGACAGGTGGCACTGATGTGGCAGATGACACTGACAGGTGGCACTGATGTGGCAGGTGACACTGACAGGTGGCACTGATGTGGCAGGTGACACTGACAGGTGGCACTGATGTGGCAGGTGACACTGACAGGTGGCACTGATGTGGCAGGTGACACTGACAGGTGGCACTGATGTGGCAGGTGACACTGACAGGTGGCACTAACGACAGATGGCACTGACAGATGGCACTGATGACAGATGGAAGCACTGTGGCACTGATGTGGCACTGTATGGGCACTGTATGGGCACTGTAGGGTGTTTCACTAAATGCTTGGCACTCACAGTTATCACAGATCGCTCTCTCTCCTCACACACGGTCTCTGTGTGAGGAGAGAAAACCGGCAATGAGAGATGATCTCATATGTTTACATTTGAGATCATCTGTCATTGGAAGCTCGGATCGCGCTGTAAACGGCCGCTGTGATTGGCCGTTTACGGCGATCCGTGACTGGCTGTATCCAAGGGACACGGCCAGAGCAGAATTTCCCCGATGCGCGCCCCCGGGAGCGCGCATTGCGGAAGTGAACAGGAGGACGTCCAGTGACGCCCTCCCGGCAATTGGAGTCCGCGCTGTAGCCGTCTTTCGGCTATAGCGCGGACGCCTAGTGGTTAAGCTACAGCCCCATCTCACTATTTAATGTGGACATTGAACTACATGCCAAAATTTTGGCAAACAGATTATCCCCTCCACTTCCACACATGATAACTCCTAACCAGTCGGCTTTATTTTGAGAAAAGAGGCAAGGGATAATTCCATTAAAGCATTTAACCCTTTTTGTTGCACATCTTCCACTGGCACTCTCTGCCTCCTTCAGTCCATTGATGCAGAAATGCGTTCAATAGAGTGGCCTGGGATTATATACACCTTATTCTGCAACACATAGGCTCACTAGCGAAAATGCTGCCTCGCATGGACAGCCTGGGTTCGGGTCAACAGCCACCTTCTCCATATGAAATGGCACAAAGCAGGGGTGCCCATTGTCCCTCGCTGACCCCATTACTTTGGAACCATTCTTAACCTCTTTCCCCTGAGCGCACGCAAATATGTGGTCTTTTAGTGGCTGGGGCTTGGCGCAGAGCGGCCACATATTTGCATGCAATAGCTTCGATAGAGCTGTGCTGAGAGCGTGCATCCTGCACGCTTCTGGCGCAGTTACCGGTGGCTAATGGAAAGCTCACGCTCGCTGCTTGCGATCAGGAGCTTTCTGATCATGTGACCACCGTGACAGCCAGCTCTAAGGGGTTAAGAATGATCCAGCAGGATATTCATTTTTAATTTTTTTTGCAGTTTACTATCGCTTTAAAAAACCTGGAAAAAAAGACAATTCTGGGCCCCCTGCAAGATAATGGCATAATATGCTAGTATGGATTGCATCCTAGCACATTATAAAATACCTAAATTAAAACAAATCCCTCCAGAGATGTGATGTGAGTTACTATGTAACTATGATGTCACCCTTGACAGGGCTTCCATCTTTACCCGTTCTTCCTTCCGGGTTTGTGGGCTCCAGTCATTTTAATGGCCATAATTGAGGCACATCGCTCTAAAGGGATGGCATACGCATGCGCCAGTGACCTCACTGTCTGCAAAACATGTGCATATCTGCTAAACAATGCATGTTTAGGAGATATTCATTTTACCTTCAGGTAAACTTTATTATATGTTTACCTGTAGGTAAAAATTGCAAAGCAGAGTTTATTACTGCTTTAAAAGGAGCCCCCTTGCACTGATCAACCTCCCCTCTACCACCCTCTTAATGGATGTAATATAATCCCCTTCCCAAAACAAAGAGAGGAACATAAGGAGGCTCTAGTGGCACATGTATGGTTATCGTTTGTTGTTTTTCTTACATACAAAATGTGGTATTCTCTCAGTACACTTTGTTGATACCTCACTGTAACCATCTAGTAACTAGACGGCCCTCTGAACTGCTTGTACACTTCATTGATACCTTCCTGTAACCATCTATTAACTAAACGGCCCTCTGAACTGCCTGTATAACCTTTTGTATGGCCATGTCATATCCAACTACTGCTGAGCAATACCACATTGACTGTAACTATGTTATGTTAAGTTAAACTTAATAAAAACTTTACATAAAAACCAAGACGGCTTTCAAACTTTCTTCTTTCTCTCAAAATTTCAGTTTGACTTTTTTTGGACCTGAACCAGCAGTGGTCATTGTACATTTATATTAAACCGTTACATTAAAAGAGTCAGTGTGATATCTTTTTTTAACCCTTGCTTTGCCTGCTTATCAGTTTTTTTTTATACATATTTGTTGTAAGACAAACTGCACATATCACCCTTTTCCTCCCCATTAGAATATAAGGAGAACATAAGAAAGAAATTATGCTGCACTTGTAAAATCAAATCAATGTTAGTATTCAACAAGATATATAACATTGTGGGGTACTGTTGAGAAACAGGAAGAGGAAGGGCAAAAACAAGAAACGCTACAATGGTCAGGAGGTAAAGGAGAAGTGGTTTCAGAGAGAACAAAAAATGGAATTATGTTTTAATGATGCAAGAGCTGAGGAAGGGAAAGTCTGTATCTATGCTGCTTAAAATGGTACATTTCTAAAAAAAAACCTTGCTTGCTTAATTTTTGGTGTAATTTACAGAAACTATACCTTTCATAAGGTTGAATGTTACTGCATACAAAACATATTTAAAACACATGTAAAAACATTGCAAATAAAAAATGCTGAAGTGTAAATAGACCCTTAGGGTATCTGTAAGCAGGTATGACAAAAATGTGATAAGAAGAGCATACAAACATGTAAACAATAGCAATATGACAGAGTTATGTATACAGTATATACTGGAAGAAAACCAGAATGAGTATGCTACATGATAAAAAAAAGTGGAGCAATTCCAAGTGGTGGAAATTGGAGAAAGTCTAAAATGGGTAGAATTGAGAATTCATTTCCAGCAGCTAGATGACTTATGAGCTTACCCTTTCACAACGCATACTAAAATAAAACAAAGCAATTTTAACCCCTTCAGAATTGAGGGTAAAACATATCTTACCACCTGAACACATTTTTGCCACTTTGACATGTGTTAGTAAAACTCTCTATATCATCGCAACTGCATAGAGTATCCAGGTAAATTATACCTTGTTTTTTCTTAGGATAAACTGGGCTTTCAATTGGTGGTAAATGGAAATCTCCTGATTTATTTTTATTATCAAAGGAAAACTGGCACAAAATGGTGCAAATAATGTAGCTGTATATTTCGATTAGCACCAAAGAACAACCTAAAATTTATTCTCCTGCTCCTAACGATTGCAGTGATACTACATATGTGTATGTGAAAAAGAGGGGAGATAATTGGGACTTTAAATGAGGTGCATGTGAAACATACGTCTCCATCCCTAAATCTATAAAAAAGAAGGGGTTTTGGGACTTTAAATGAGGCATGTGCAGCATAGAAAAAATAGTCAAAATAAAGAAGAGTTCACTTCACTGGAACTAAAAGGCCAAGCTCAATCACAGAAAAACAAACCCACACCAGAATCCCCCCTCCACCAAATGTATTGGACCAGTGCACAAAGCAAGGTCCAAAAAGACACGGATGAGCACATTTGGGGTGGAGGAACTTGACTGGCCTGCACAGAGTGCTGACCTCAACCCAATAGAAAACCTTTGGGATGAATTAGTGCCTGACCTCACAATTGCGCTTCTGGAGGAATGGTCAAACATTCCCATAGGTACACTCCTAAACCTTGTGGATAGCCTTCTCAGAAGAGTTGTAAAAAAAATAACAGGGGAGGGGGGAGAGAAGCGCCAAACCGCCTATAGTGCAATATAGTTTATTAGATTCAAAATAAAACACAAAAAGTATGTATTACCATAGCTGCCAACAGTCCCGATTTTCCCGGGACATTCACGGTATTTAGACACTTGTCCCGGTCTGTCCGTGTCCTTGGAAAAAATCGAGGGAAATTGGCTTTGTCCCTGTATTCGGAAGGCAACCCGTCACCGGCCGACCACCAGCCGCAGCTTCTGGCTATGAAAACATGGCCATGGGATCTCCCTCCGGCTAGTAGGTCTCTTCCCTGAGTTCAGTGGAGAGGGGAGGGGCCTCTGACCCCAGCCAGCTAACCAGCTTCAGTGTACAAGTGAATTGCTCTACTTGTACACTGAAGAGAGAAGCCAGTTAGCTGCCCAGGTCAGAGGCCCTCCCCTCTCCGCTGAACACAGGGAAGAGACAATGTTTTCATAGCCAGAACCTGCAGCCGCACCCTCTCTGACAGTCTTCTGTACCATGTCCGCACCCTCTCTGACAGTCTCCTGTACCATGTCTGCACCCTCTCTGAAAGTCTCCTGTACCATGTCCGCACCCTCTCTGAGAGTCTCCTGTACCATGTCCGCACCCTCTCTGACAGTCTCCTGTACCATGTCCGCACCCTCTTTGACAGTCTCCTGTACCATGTCCCCACCCTCTCTAACAGTCTCCTGTACCATGTCCGTACACTCTCTGACCATCTCTTGTATCACGTCTGCAGTCTCTGACCACCTTTAAGCCACTCCCAATATTTAGTTTAAACCACGCCTTTTTAAGCTGCATTCTTTCTCTTCGCTAAGCCACAGCTACAAATTAATGTCCCGCCCCTAATTATAATAAGACCCCGCCAACATACAAAAAAAGTGTCCCTATTAATTTTTTTCAGAATGTTGGCAACTATGTATTACACTCACAAAAGTCCCAGCAGAGAAAGCATATAGTATTTGTCTGGCGAGCGCTAAGTGTCAACCAAGGTCACGGCTGTGAGAGCAGGGGTCGGGGAGATGCCAGAAGGTAGCCTTGGTGTAGAAAGCTGTCAGTAGCTGTCAGAGCTTGGTTCAGCCTGGGATGATACTGGTCAAAAGGAGTGTATTTCGAAGGCAAGGCCATGCTACGCCATATGGCTGATGAAGGAGGTGTGGCCTTGCCTCAAAAACATGTCCCTATTGGCCAGCATCATCCCAGGCTAAACCGAGCTCTGACAGCTATTGACAGCTCTTTACTCCGTGGCTACCAGCTGGCGTCTCCCGGATCCCCTGCTCTCACAGCCGCGATGGAGGTTGACACGCAGCACTCACCAGACAGATCCGGGCTCTCTCACTCTGTCAGTACTATATGCTTTCTCTGCTGGGACTTTTGTGAGTGTAATACTTATATTTAAGTTTTATTTTTAATCAAATAAACTATACTGCACTATAGGCGGTTTGGCGCTTCTCTCCCCCCTCCCCTGCTATTTGTTTTTACAGTGCTTGGGCATCTAAAACCGCCATAGAAACTGCCTTACTACCTAAACAGATATTCACAGAGACTTGACATCTAAAGCGACTTCTTCATATTCACTGAATTATGAACTCTCTTACCCTCCGGGACTATTTACATGCTTCATGTAAAAGTTTACATATTATCCTAGCCAGGAAGGGGTAGCGCTAAACATCACACTTAGTGTGTTCTTCCTGTTATTCAAAGGGTGGGCTAACTCAATATTGAGCCCTACGGAGTAAGACCAGGATGCCATTAATGTTGATGTGCATGTAAAGGTAGGTGTCACAATACTATTGACAATATAGTGTAGGTTAATATGATGGGGAGTTTGGACGCAAAGAAAGAAAAAAGCGAAGCTCAATCACCTGTGAAAGTGGCGCCTTTTAGCTCAAGTCTGAATGAGGCCGAAATTGTAATCACATCTATAAACTCACAATGATACCATGTTGCAGTGCAAATTAAGCCAAGGTTCACACTACTGCGATCACAGACATCGCATGCGATTCGCACCCGCACCTGCAGTGCCGATCACATGTGATGTCTGTGAGATGCGAGTTCAGCCATACATTAGTATGGCTGAACTCGCATTAGATTCGCAGGAAAAAAGTGCAGGCACTTTTTTTCCCCTGCACTGAAATCGGATCGCATGGGTGTTCTCACCTACGCGATCCGATTCCTGTGCGAGTTCACAGTTCGCACTGCAATCTGTGAACTGATCTGGGGGTGTCATTAACAATGTAATGACACCCGCAACGGTCTGCATAAGGCAGTGTGAACTGCGTGCGGGAGAGATGCGATGTGGGAACCAGAGCTGTAATCGTGCTGGTTTCCCCGCATGGCATCAGTGTGAACATAGGCTCGGAGAGAAACAGCCTTAGTGAAGTCCTGCAGCTAGCAGGGCACTTACTCAACAGAGAAAATTACTATCCGTTCAGTGAAGGAGTACTCCTGGTCTCACACTGCTTAGCAAAGTTCCATCTGCACTGTCTGGCTCCACCTCCAACATGTTTCATCACATACGACTTTGTCAAGGGGTACAGCAGCTACCGTATAAGGTTTGTGTGTACTGGAGTGTGTTTTCACAATTTTATTTGTGGAAGAGTTTATTATTATTTTATGCTTTATCTTATATATTTTTTAGTTCACAAACATATTCACCTTGTATAGATTTGTGCAGAGGGGTTGCATTATTACTGGAAATGTAAAATTTCCAGCACTTTCCTAAACCCTAGGAGCCACTGTGCCACATACAATCGTTAATACAAGTGAATGACTGCATACAACCGGCTCTACACAATGGCTTCAGCATTAGCGTTTACCCACATGTGTCTATGCCATATTTCCCCAAATGCGAAAGTGGGGCATCTGGGGAAACATGCCGTACACACTTGTGGATACATGCAGATGCGGAAGTCATCGCTGTTTACAAGCAGCCAGCCATGTACAGCTATTTATTTGTATTGGTGGCTGTACACAACACTGCCGCTCCCTGTGTGTCTTTATCAGGAAAACACATTACATAGTGGGTAGATATTGTTTTCTTAACACCCAGATGAAATATGTTTTTTTTTTTCTTTATCAGCAGCCACAGCTACTTCCATATATCCGTTTTTATCAGGTACTGAACAGTCATTCTAATTTACAGAAAAAGGCAGTGACCAAACTGCAGGCAGATAGAAAAGACACAAATGAATGCAGCTCTGTATTTATTAATACATCATCAAGTGTGTTTTTAAAAGCAAACAGGTAAAGTACCTGAATTTGGTTATGAGCCTTTTGCAGTACCTGCACAGCAGAGCTTGGACTGGGAAAGGGAGAAGCAGCACAAAGAGCAGTCAAAGGCAGTGTATATTGATAGGAGGAAAAAGCAGAGTGACAGAGAGCTAAGCTTATTAGTGTGTTGCTTCTCCTTCACTGTACAGACACAGGCTGGGCACTGGGAAGATATCTATACGTTTTATTTAAAGCAGCTCTATAAAATATATAATATTCACCTCTCCTGCTTTCCACTACACCAGTGGCTGCTGTGTTACAGAGAAGCAACTAATGGAAGAATATTCAGAATTGAACACATCTGGGATTGTCGGATTTCTGCAACACACTGGTTCCTCTGGCCAATGACTACATAACTTCTAGGTCTTGTAGTAACAGAAACACATATTATTTGCCAGGTAAAAAAACTAATTTTGATGTATTTCAATTGTGTATTTAGCTGTCTGCCTGGAGGGTCAGCTTTAAAGCTGAATATCAGTCACGCAAACTTTCATTCAGATATATATTACAATTAGGGTTGCCACTTTTTTTTCAAGTCAAACCCTAACATGTTAGCGGCGCACAGCATTTTTTTTATAGTTTAACCACTTCAGCACCGGAAGGATTTACCCCCTTAACCACTTCAAAACAGGACATTTTCACCCCCTTTCTGCCCAGGTCAATTTTCAGCTTTCAGCGCTGTCACATTTTGAATGACAATTGCGCGATCATGCAACACTGCACCCATAGGAAATTTTGATAATTCTTTTCCTCACAAATAGAGCTTTCTTTTGGTGGTATTTGATCACATCTACGGTTTTTGTTTTTTGTGCTATAAACAAAAAAAGAGCGACGATTTTGAAAAAAAAACACAATATTTTTAACTTTTTGCTATAATAAATATCCCAATTTAAAAAAAATAAATAAAATTTCTACCTCAGTTTAGGCCGCTATATATTAATCTACATATTTTTGGTAAAAAGAAAAAAAAAAAACGCAATAAGCGTATATTGATTGGTTTGCGCAAAAGTTATAGCGGCTACAAAATAGGGGATAGATTTATGGCATTTTTATTTATTTTTTTTTTTTTTTTACTAGTAATAGCGGCGATCTGCGATTTTTGTCAGGACTGTGATATTGCAAGGCAGACATATCGGACACTTTTGACACTTTTTTTGGGACCAGTGACATTATTACAGTGATCAGAGCTAAAAATAGCCACTGCTCACTGTATAAATGATATTGGCAGGGAATGGGTTAACACTAGGGGGCGATCAAGGGGTAAAGTGTTCCCTAGGGAGGTGTTTCTAACTGCGGGGGGGAGAGTATTGACTGGGAGTACAGAGAAATCGCTGTTCCTGATCACTAGGAACAGATAATCTCTCTCTACTCCCCTGTCAGAGCGAGGATCTGTTTGTTTACATTGGCAGATCCCCATTCTGCTCTCTGTGGCACGATCACGGGTGGCCGGCAGACATCGCAGGCGCCGGACACGCGCATCAGCTCCGGCGATGCTGCTATATCTTTTAAAAGGGACCGATGTAGCGGTACGGCAATTTGTGCAGCCCAGCCAACCTGCCGCAGTATAACTGTGGCGGCTGGTCGGCAAGCAGATAAACTATAGATATATTTTGCAATAAAATACATTTCTAATCGTATGAAGTTAATCAAAAGAGTCTCCCTTTACATCAGAGTCCACAGAGTTCCCCCTTTACATCTGAATCCACAAAGCTCCCCTTTTACATCTGAATCGGTAGAGTTCCCCCTTTACATCTGAATTCGTAGAGTTCCCTTACACTGTACGGGGGGACTCTGCAGACTCAAATGTAAGGGAAAGCTCTGGGGACTCTAACATAAGGGATGCTCTGGGAACCGTGATTTATGGGTGAGCACTGACAACTCTGGTGTACGAAGAGGACTATGATGTAAGGGGGAACACTGTGGCCTCTGGTTTTAAGGGGAACTCTGATGTAAGCGGTGTTCTGAGAACCCTGATTTACCTTGGTGTACTCACTCAGAGGCAGGAGAGAGAAGGGAGGAGACTTCAGCCACAGACAGGGAAGGATGGTGAGCTCACTCACCCCTTGCCAGTCACCACCTCTCATCCAGATGTATCTCAGGCTGCTGGACTTCAAATTTCTGGCCCGTACTTTCCTTTTCTGAGGAGTGTGGGCAGACACAGAGCGGTATGGGCAGGAGGAAGAGGAGCAGATAAAGCCCTCTCTACTCTCCCGTCTATGTGTGTGTGTGTGTGTGTGTGTGTGTGTGGGGGGGGGGGGAATTGTTAGTACTAGCTATAGGCAGCGTGAAAGAGAGTGTAACAGACACTCTCGGTTTAGACACCTGCAGCCAGCAACCGTGCTGGGAAGCCATAGTCCAGTCTGAATAATTGTGTCCGGGTTTCAGGCAGTCTGAAACCTGGACGCATGATTCCAAACCTGAACTGTCCGGGTGAATCCTGGACAGGTGGCAACCCTAATCACAAAAGTCACAACGAATACAAATACCATTCGTATGCACCTAAATACTTGCAAATCCATGTATTACATTATAAAGGGAGCAGTGACATTATCACCATGCTGCACATAGTTTGTGCAGAGAGCAGAGCTGTTAAGCCTGGTACACACTGGCAGAATAACAGCCGGTTGAACAGAAACCGGACGACATTTAGCCTGTGTGTAAAGCAGCCTGCCCATCTTCTGTTGAACGAGCATGCTGGAAAACCAGTAGCCGATTAGCTCCTGATCAGCACTCTCAGCTAAAGGCCGCCAGCGCTGCCCAGTGTGTACTGGCAGTGGGATAGTCCTCCTCTCAGAACACAATAGCTCAGCAGGAAGATTATTGCACTAACTTCGCAAAGTTAGTACAGCAAGCTCTTCCTGAGCGCTTCAGTTTTTTTTTTCATCCAACCAGCTTTGTTGAACAAAAAAAAACTGCCTGTGTGCATTAGAGTGACCCAACATGCCCACCATCTACAGGTTACCTTCAGGAATTTACAGGAGGATGGATACAAGACCAGGGAGCAGCAGTGACTGACTAAGGCTTACCTATAGATACTGTAAATATCTCCTAAACGTGCGCTGTTTAGGAGATATTTAATGTATACTGCACCGATGATGTCATCGGCAAATGCGCTCTGAAGAAACAAACAACAAAACGATTCCTCCTAATCCAGCACTGGTGGGTGATGGCTACAAACCACTTGAGGCATACCTCAAAGAAGTCATAAAAATGTTACTCAATACACAAAGGGAACATAAACTTCAGCTTGCACAAGATAAGATTAAAGATAGTGAGGACAAAGTCAGGGAATTTGCCACTTCATGCCTTTGAAAAATGGTCCACAGTTCTTGACAACAACATCCAAAGATTTGAGACTGATCTGATAAATGAAAAAACTGCTAAACGGGGCGCATGCGCGGCGCGAACCGAGGAGGAAGCAAGGGCTGAGAGCTCCGTGAGCCACGGAGACTAACGGCACTTCCCCGGGGCGATTAACACAAACAATCTACCTAACTTTCCCCCGCACCCCGGCGGAACACTCAGCGCATGACGGGCACCAGAAATCGCCGTGGAAAACCGGCCCAAAGATCCTTAACGACGTATTTGCTGAGAGAGAAGGAGAGAAGCATGCAGGCCCAAGATGGCGCCCGAAAGACACAGACTCAGGCACATTCTCCTGCAGCGGCTCCCTCACCACCGCACTCCCAGGGAGACAGTGAGTACTCATTTCAACTTACTAAAGCTGATCTGGATGAGAGCCTGACGCTAATGTATGACAAGATCGCCCAGAAATTTCAATCTGAGCTCCACAAGTCGACCAACACGCTGTCCCTGGAGATTGCGGCCCTGGGTAGCAGAACTGATTTGCTTGAGACTAAACACGATGAGCTCTCCTTAGTGTGTTCTGACCTAAGGAAGGAACATGAGTCCCTATCTGAAACGGTCCTGCAGCTACAAGCCCACATCGAGGACCTTGACAACAGAAACCGTCGCAACAATCTCAGGGTACGCGGAGTGCCTGAGTCGGTTACAGATCTACTACCCACAATACAGAAGATTTTCCAATCCCTTTTACCAGACTCCCCACTATCAGCCTTCTCCTGCGATAGGATCCACAGGGCCCTTCGCCCCCCCCCCCCCCCCCCCCCAGAAAAACCACCAAGAGACATAGTACTCTGTCTTAAGGACTTCCTGATCAAAGAGGAAATACTCAGAGCCTCGCGGAACAGCCCAAGTATTCGTCTGGAAGGTACCCAGATTCAAATCTACCCTGACATCTCCCCCACCACCCTGGATAAGCGCAGAAGGATGAAGGAAGTTACTTCGGTTCTCCAGGCTGCCAGTATTCGCTATCGCTGGGGCTTCCCATTCAAGCTCCAGGTGCCTCACAACGGAACAACATACACCGTAACCTCGCCGATGGAGGGAAAGGAATTGCTTGTGAAGATGGGCCTCCTCGATGCGGCTTCCCTCCCCAGACTACCCTCCACTCCACGTCACTCAGCTATTTGGGTAACCCCTCCACCTAGAAGAGACCGCCGCGATCAACGCCGTGACTGACATCGAGGCACACTTTTTCCCCTTTTTTTTTTGTCTCTCCTCTTTTTTTTGCTTTTCCCCTACCCCTGTTTTTCTCTTTGTCTCTCTCCCACCAGGGCATCGAAATTGGAGCATCTCCCGTCATGCTTAGAGAACATTGGACTCTCCCGGCTCATTACGGTCTCCCGGATGCGTCCGCATGATTGTCCCCACACTTCTTTTCAATGAGAACTGACTGGCTTCTCGTCTGGTTAGTGATGTCGAAGCTGGTAGATTCCCCACAGGTAAATTCCTCAGCAGAATTTATGTCTGAACGGATGGCACGAACTTTACCGCTCAGAGTGTCGGACCTAATGGTCCGAATGGACATTTTTTTTTTGGTCCATGGGATGTTTTTCCCCATGACCCCCCGAAGCTATGTTTGGCCTTTTTCGGGCCTAGTTTCCAGGCCTCTAGTTATTCTATTTTTCTATGGTTATGATTTTACGTTTTTGTTTTCTTTTTATGTTATTCGAATCTACTGGCTTTACTTTAGTGATGTATGTGCTACCAACTCAGGGTTCCGATACGTGCAGCCCTATTGGGCTGTGCGTCTAAGCTATGCAATGCCTCTGAGGAGGCCGGGTTGTTGTTTGGCGGCTCCCTCTCGGCCTGGACCCCTTACTGACTCTAGCGAATTTTCCAGAAATAACCATGGGTATTAATATAATTTCCCATAACGTTAAAGGTTTTAATACCCCCCAGAAGAGAAGGAAAGCATTCAAAATGTATAAATCTCTGGGGGCTGATATAATTTTGCTCCAAGAGACGCACTTCTCTAGAGATAATCACCCATCACATTTTGACAAATCTTTTAACCAAAGCTACTTCACTACTCATGGGTCCAGGTCTAGAGGGGCGGCCATCTTTATCAAAAACTCTGTGATGTTTCAGGCTCAAAAGATCTATAGAGATCCCAACAGTCGTTTTGTAATAGCTCAAGGTACCATCCAAAACAAGCTTCTAACTATAGCCTCAGTGTATGCCCCTAACACCTCACAGGCAACATTTTTTAAGGAATTCTTCCTAACATTAGATAAGTTCCATTCCCCTCATATGCTAATTGGGGGGGACTTTAATTTAGTTGCCCACTCAGGTCTTGATAGAAGCCGAACATGTCCAACGTCCCAGGCCTTCCCCAAATCCCTTCAACACTCCCTAAAATCTTCCCAACTTATAGATATATGGAGAGCCCACAATGTCGGCTCTAGGGAATATACGTTCTACTCCCACCCCCATGACAGCTACTCTCATTTAGATTATATTTTTGGCACCCCCTCTCTGACAGTGAACTCAACTACTGCCAACATTCACGTGTGCCCATGGTCGGATCACCACCTTGTATCCACCCATATCTCATGCTTGGGCCTCCCCCATACAGCCAGGTCCTGGCGCCTCAATGACGCACTACTCACGGATCCTGTGATTATGGCTCAGTTGGTAGAACGTCTTAACGAATATTTCAGGCTTAATAATGTAGAGAACATTTCCCCTACCTCTCTGTGGGCTGCCCACAAGGCTGTGATGAGGGGCCATCTAATAGAGATTTCCACGACCCAAAAAAGACAGAAACAACAGGACACCCACAAACTTACCCTAGAACTGGAACAACTTTATCATAGACACACGCAGACTCCCACACAGGAATTGCTCCTTCAAATCACAGAAAAAAGAAGGGCCCTAGATGATATACTATCAGATCAAATAGAAAAGTCTCTTAGATGGTCTAAAGCCCGCTTCCTTCTATACAGTAACTCTGCCTCCACGATGTTTGCGCGAAAACTTAAACAATCTACCCAACCGACACATCTCTATAAACTAAAAGATAGCCATGGCAACGTAACCTCTCATCCAAAACATGTTTTGCAGATCTTCTCCACCTTCTATCAAAAACTATTTTCCGGCCCGGACCCCTCACGCCCTCCCCCTATGCAGTCGTGGATGGATTCCCTCTCACTCCCTCGACTTTCAGAGGAGCAATTGGACATCCTAAATGCCCCGTGCTCGTCGGAGGAGGTGGCCTCTATTATCTCCTCTCTCAAACCCTCTAAAGCCCCAGGCCCTGATGGCTTCTCTCCCGTTTATTACAAAAAGTTCGCTGAATCCCTACTCCCCACACTCACCAATATGTTTAATCAAATACTCGAAGGACAAAGTTTCCCTGAAGAAATGCTATTGGCCAACATGTCCCTTATTCCCAAGCCTGGTAAAGATCATACCCTACCCCAAAATTTCCGCCCCATTTCGGTTATTAATAACGATCTTAAAATATTCGGTAGGATCTTGGCCGACAGATTAGCCAAGGTAATTACAACCTTGATATCGCCCGATCAAACCGGATTCATCCCATCGAGACAGATTACAGACAATATACGTTTGGCCACTAACATTTTACAGGACGCCCATATGAACTCCACCTCAGTATTGCTCTTAAGTTTAGATATAAACAAAGCATTTGATAGTGTCCTCTGGACGTATTTAGATACAGTGTTGGCCAGATTTGGGTTTAACGGGGCATTTTTACATGGCTTTAAGGCCCTTTACTATAACCCAAAAACCCGAATTAAACTTCCAGGATGCTATTCAGATTATTTCTCTCTGGGGTGTGGCACTAGACAGGGGTGTCCTTTATCCCCGCTTTTGTTCGCGCTGGCTATGGAGCCCCTGTCTAGATCCATCTCTAATGACCCAAACATCAGGGGATACAGAAAGGGAGATCAGGAATTTAAACTTAGCCTGTACGCAGATGATGTACTACTATTCATCTCAGACCCCTTACTCTCCCTACCTAACCTTATGTCCTCCCTTGACTCTTTCCATAAAATATCAGGCCTATGCGTTAACCCCTCCAAATGTTCGGCTCTACCAATTCACCTTCCGCAACCCCTATTGACCACCCTAACAGAAAAATTTAAATTCTCATGGAACCATGTCTCTCTACAATACCTGGGATTTAAATTGGCCCCCTCTTTGAAACAGTTATACTCATTGAACTACCCCCCAGCTTTTTCCAATGTCAAATTTTTGTTAAATCAATGGTCCTCCTATCACATATCTTTCCTAGGGAGAATCCAAGCAGTAAAAATGAATATCCTCCCTAAACTCCTATTCCTCTTCAGATCCCTACCTCTATATGTCTCGCGATCAATTCTTCAGAGGGTTCAGATAGACCTGCTCAGATTTATATGGCAGAACAAAAAGCCGCGAGTGGGTCGGGCACTGATGTATAGAGCCCAGAGGAGGGGGGGTTTGGGATGCCCGGACTTATGGAAATACTTCCTGGCATCTCGGCTTACACAAATGGCGCAGTGGCATTCCTCCCCGACCTCGGTGCCATGGCTACAATTTGAGCGGATCTCAATAACTCCATACTACCTCCCTGGCCTTCTCTGGTCCAGCTCAGTTTCTCCTAAAAATATTACCCCATTGAACAACATCGTAGGTCAATCACTCTATCTATGGTCCCTTTACCGTAAAAAGTTTAGGTTGCATTCTGACGTCCCCCTCTTGTCCTCTTTTTTGGGAGAACCCTCATTTCCCCCAGCTTTTTCCTCCAACCTGCCATATCTTAAGTGGATTGCATTGGGCTTGGTGGACCTCGCTTCTCTGCTGCAGAACACCTCCTTCTGCTCCTACACCCACCTGCAGCAGACCTATGGGATGGGTAGATCCGAGTTCCACCAATACTTGCAAATTCGGCACTTCTACTCGGCCCTTTTGAGGGGTGGAGTGAAGGTGTCGAAAACCCCATTTGAACGTTTGTGTGGCGAGGAGGCGAGAGATAGGGGGACGATCTCAGAACTTTATAGATACCTTAATGACCACAGCTCCCCTCGGAAGTCGTTGGCGATGGTGGCCTGGGAGGCGGAGTTGGCCCAAGAGATCCCTGACGGAGATTGGCAGGACATGCTAGATAACATGCACAAATGTACACGTTCTGTATCAATAAAGGAAACAGTGCTTAAACTTCACACTAGATGGTACTACACTCCAGAGCGTCTTCATAGAATATATCCCCTGGTCGCTGGCACATGCTTCAGAGGATGCCAGGACAGGGGAACGCTGTTGCATACGTTTTGGAGTTGTAAGGCCTTAGACACTGTTTGGCACAAAACCACAGCCCTTATCAGACTTCTCTCAGGAATATCACTTACTTTGACAAGTCAGATGTGTCTGCTGTTTGCGGAGCTTCCAGATGTTCCCCACCCCTTACAAAAATTAATCCACACACTCTTCAGTGCAATTCAATGGGCAATAGCATTGAACTGGAAGCGCCCCCAGATATCCTGGTCACAGGTGATTTCTCGTATGGAGTCTATCAGGTCTATGGAGAGAATACATCATACTCTCCTAGATTCCATGCCTATATTTGACCGAAAATGGAACATCTGGACAGCTCATCTATTGAGCAATAGACTGGAGGATCCCTCGGTTGCTCCAGCGGACCCTCTATAAAATGAGGGTTAGCTTTATCTGTTAAGTACACACTAAGGGGACACCCCAGGGCCTTCACAATATATTAGATCCTTACAATAATAGGCACATGATGTCTTACTCCCTGAATATAAACTTATTTCATTAGAAATACACATCGATCACAATTGTATGATTTAGATTTTCCCATTTTTTCTTTACTTGTTTGTCTTTTTATTTCTTTTTTTATTTTACTACTATGATTTTATGGGCCCACTTTGTACGCTTATATGAGATATGATTTGCACTGTGTGTGATATTTCATTTATCTGTTAAATGCTTTCTTACCACTGTGATTCATGTCACTACAGTGCCTGTACACCCTAATGTTATATTTTCCTACAATAAAAACGTTTGAAAACGAAAAAACTGCTAAACTTGAGAGAGACATAGAGGATTATAGACTAGGGTGGGTCTTCAACCTCGGAAGAATTTACCCCCTTCCTGACCAGAGCACTTTTTGCGATATGCCACTGCGTAGCTTAACTGACAATTGCGCGGTCGTGCAACGTTGCACCCAAACAAAATCGACGTCCTTTTTTTCCCACAAATAGAGCTTTCTTTTGGTAGTATTTGATCACCTCTGCGGTTTATTATTTTTTTTTGCTATAAACAAAAAAAGAGCGACAATTTTGAAAAAAAAGCAATATTTTTTACTTTTTGTTGTAATACTATTCAACCAGAATACAAATTATAGCAGCGTAATGTGTCCGTAAGGGTGAGTATCATACATATCTACTGTGCAAGTTATATCAGACGACTTTAGTCCATCTGGGCATCAGGAGTAGGGACCTAGGGATCCTCAAGTCCTGTGCTAAGCAGGTGGGTTATCCATATGCCCCATTTGCGATCAAAGATGTGCATGGAGTCCAGGAGAGTATGGTGTACCCTTTCCATCAATCTAATGGACTCCAGAAGCACTTGCGACCATGACACAGAGGGGCGTTTCCAATTCAGTGTGACTGCCCATTGAATGACACTAAAGAGTGTGTGAGCTGATTTCTGTTGTGGTAACAGGCGCTCCAGTTAGCTGGAGTATCAGTGAGGCAGTTTTATGCCAAATAGGTCCTAGTGCTTTGCAACTCCAGAATGTGTGTAGGAGCGTACCCCTGTCCTGACATCCTCTAAAGCATGTGTCAGAAACCAGTGGGTATATCCTGTGTAGGCGGTCTGGGGTATAGTACCAACGGGAATGTAGTTTGGGGGCCGTTTCTTTAATGAATATAGAGCGTATCTATTTGTGCATGTTGTTAATCATGTCTTGCCAGTCTTCCTCTGGGAAATACTGAACCGTCTCAGCCTCCCATCCCACCATTACTACAGATTTTAGAGTGGTATTGTAGTCATTGAGTTATCGGTATAGAGTTAAGATAGTCCCCCTATCCCTGGAAGCCTCTCCACATAGGTATTCAAATGGTGTTTTTGTCAATTCTACTCCTCCAACCAGGGCAGTGGAGTAAAAGTGTCTTATCTGTAAGTATTGGTAAAAATCCAATCTACTGAGGGCGAAAGTTTGCTGTAAATGTACGAACGAGCAAAAGGATGTGCCCTGTAACAGAGATTCTAAGTTTACCAGCCCATGCTCATTCCAGTTATGAAACAATGTGCCTATCTTAAAGGCTGGAGGGAATGAGGGTTCTCCTATGAAGGAAGACAGGAGTGGTGTGTCAGATTTTAATTAAAATTTCTTCCAGTAGAGAGACCAGAGATAGAGAGACTGACCCACAATATTATTAAGTGGAGTGATGTCTTTTGGGGATATTGAGCACGACCAGAGAAGACCTGGGGGGTAGTATGGAGCCACTGAGATCCGCTCAAATAGCAGCCATGGTATGGATGTAGGGGAAGCGTGCCATTGCGCCAGTTGGACAAGGCGGGATGCCAGGAAGTATTTCCATAGATCCGGGCATCCCAAGCTGCCTCTCACACGGGACCTATACATCATTCCGCGGCTTAGTCGGGGCTTCTTATTTTGCCATAAAAATTTGAGCAGATCTGATTGGATTGTTTGTAATGTGGAGCGAGAGACATGCAGAGGCAGGGATCTAAAGAGGAACAAGAGCTTCGGGAGGATAGACATTTTGACTGCTTGAATGCGACCTAAAAATGATATATGGTACGAGGACCATTGGTTAAGAAGGCGTTTAACATTGGAAAAGGCTTGTGGGTAGTTTAATGAGTACATCTGTTTAAGTGAGGGAGCTAGTTTTATTCCTAAGTATTGCAGTGAGCCATGGTTCCAGGAGAATTTATAATTGTCTTTAAGAGTAGTCATTAAAGGTTGCGGGATCTGTACTTTACACTGCCCCATGCCAAAGTAAAGTAATATTAGGGTGCATCTGTTTTACTAGTTATGGCTGCATTTAAAAAGCTTTTCAGCTGATGCCAAAACACAGTTGTGAATATTTCTAATAATTGTACTGATTTTAGGGAGTAGCTTGTTTTATATGGGAATGTAATGCTGTTTTTAAAGTGCTTTTGTTACTGTTGTAAAGTATATGGTTACACTGAAAGTACTGGTCAGGTCACATACATTGTAATAAACTCCCATGACCTTTGCTTATGTTTAAAAATCTATATTTTTAATGTGCCTTTAAATTGCTAAAAATGTTTCCAATAAATTGTTGATCTGAACTTTCTGTACAAATAAAAAGAATGATTTGCACTAAAAAAAAAAAAAAAAAAAAAAAAAAAAAAAAAAAAAAAAAAAAAAAAAAAAAAAATTAAAGGTTGCGGGAGGTGGATAGGCAATGTTGTACATTTGGATGGGTTCACTCCTAGGCCTGTAAGATGATAAAAGGAATCTAGGGAGGTCATAAGGTTGGGAAGGGAAATTAGGGGGTCACAGATAAATAAGAGGACATTATCAGCATATACACTGGTTTTAAATTCCTGATCACCTTTCTTATATCCCTTAATGTTAGGGTTATTGGAGATGGATCGGGCCAGGGGTTCCATAGCAAGGGCAAATAAAAGGAGGGAAAGGGAGCAGCCCTGTCGGGTTCCATGGTTTAGAGGAAAGTATTCAGAGTTGCACCCTGGGAGTTTGATATGTGTACGGGGGTGGTGGTACAGGTCCTTAAATCTGTGTATGAATTCGCCGTTAAATCCAATTTAGGATAAAAATGTGTCTAAATAGAGCCAGAGGACACTGTCAAAGGCCTCATTAATGTCCAGACTCAGGAGTAATACCTTCTTGGAGTGAATGTCGGCATCTTGGAGAATGTTCGTTGCTAAGCGAATGTTGTCGGTGATTTGTCTAGATGATATAAAGCACGTTTGGTCAGGGGATATCAAAGTTGTAATAACCGAGGCTAGGCGGTCTGCTAAAATCCGTCCAAAGATCTTTAAGTCATTGGTAATGACGGAGATGGGGCGGAAATTTTGGGGGAGGGTATGGTCTTTTCCTGGTTTTGGTATTAGGGAGATATTAGCCAGTAGCATTTTTTCAGGGAAGTGTTTTCCTTTTAGGATATGGTTATAGAGTTTGGTCAATTTGGGGATTAAGGATTCGGCAAACGTTTTGTAATAAGTGGCAGAGAATCCATCTGGACCTGGGGTTTTAGAGGGTTTAAGGGAGGAAATGATAGAGGCAATTTCCTCTGCTGTACATGGGGCATTAAGGATTTGCAATTGCTCCTCCGAGAGCTGGGGAAGTGCAAGGGTGTCTAACTAGGTTTGGGGGGAGGAAGGGAGTGGGGGGCTAGGGCCAGAGAATAGCTTTTGGTAGAAAGAGAAAAGATGCTCAGGTTTTTGGGATGGGTGGTGAGGTTACCATTACGGTCCCTTAGTTTGTAGAGGTGTGTCAGTAGGGTGGTCTGCTTGAGTTTCCATGCAAACATAGTTGAATTGCTATGAAGGAGGAAACAGGCCTTAGCTCATCAAAGGGACTTTTCGGTGTGTTCTGAGAGTAGGGTGTCTAGGGCCCTCCTTTTTTCGTTAATTTGGAGAAGTAAGTCTTGTGAAGTAGTCTGGCTGTGCCTGTGGTAATGTTTCTTAAGGTCAGAGGTGAGCCTTCAAGTTTCCTGTAGTTTTTTGGCATTTTCTAGTGGTGGAGATTTCTATTAAGTGGCCCCTCATGACAGCTTTATGGGCTGCCCAAAGGGATGTGGGGGGTATTTTGTCTATGTCGTTGTGTTTAAAGTAGTCTGTGAGGCGCTCCGACAGATGGGTCAATACTATAGGGTCCGTAAGTAATGCGTCATTGAGGCACCAGGTTCTAGTAGCGTATGGGAGACCTATACAAATAAGGTGGCTGGATACCATGTGGTGGTCCGATCACAGGCAGACATGTATGTTTTCGCTGAGGTAATTAGTAATTAGGTAATTTTAATTAATTAATTATGTAATTTGTAATTAGGGAGGGAGTGCTGAAAATATAATCCAGGCAAGAGTAGCTGTTGTAAGGGCGTGAGTAAAAGGTGTATTCCTGAGACCCTACGTTGTGAGCCCTCCAGACATCTATCAGTTGATGGGACTTTAGGGAGTGTTGAAGGGATTTTGGGAAGGCATTAGAGGAGGAACCTGTGCGAATTCTATCCATAACAGAGTGGACTACTAGGTTGAAATCCTCTCCGATCAGTATGTGGGGTGAGTGGAATCTATCTAGGACCTGAAAAAGTTTTTAAAGAATGTGACCTGTGGAACATTAGGGGCGTACACTGGGGCCAAGGTTATCAATTTGTCCGGGATGGAGCCCCTGACTATTACAAAGCAACTGTTCGGGACTTTGTAAGTCTGTTGAACCTGAAACATTACAGAATTTTTTATAAGGACAGCCACCCCTCTAGACCTGGACTCATAGGTGGATAAAATAACATTGTTTAAATGATTTATCCAAATATGGGTGGTTACCTAGTTACATAGTTAGTAAGGTTGAATAAAGACACCAGTCCATCCAGTTCAACCTGAGTGAGCGCCCACAATTGTCCCCATCCCTGCACATTGCATCCCATCAAGATGCCCATCCACTTTATTATTATTTTTTATATATTTAAGGTACCCATGTAGCGCCATCAATCTACGCAGCGCTCCACACACACCCGGTACACCAGGCCCCACCCCCAAGGGGTCTGCAATCCAAGGTCCCCAACTCACACGCATACACCAGGGCCAATTTTAGGACAGAAGCCAATAAACCTAACAGCATGTTTTTGTAGTGTGGGAGGAAACCGGAGTACCCGGAGGAAACCCACGCAAGCACAGGGAGAACATGCAAACTCCAGGCAGGTAGTGTCGTGGTTGGGATTCGAACCAGCGACCCTATTGCTGCGAGGCGAGAGTGCTACCCACTCACCACTGTGCTGCCCAACTGTTATTGGTGGAGAAATGCATCTCCTGCAGTAGGAGGATGTCAGCTCCTAGTGATTTATATGATTTAAATGCTTTCTACTCTTGTGAGGGGAGTTAAACCCCTTAATGTTGTGGGAGATTATTTTAAGACCCATGGTATGTTAAGAGTGGGAGATTGAAGGTCAGGGGAGAGTCCAGGCCGAGAGGGGTGCCTACATAACAGTCCATAATACCCTTGAGAGCAAATACAGTAGGTGTAAGGGATCTGTGTGGGGGTACCACACCATCTGGTGGACATATCTGGTACAATGTCAATAATTGTAGCACATTTGTGGTAAAAAAAAAACTGAGGTTGGTAACTTAAAAAAGAAAAAAAAGAAAGAAAAAACAGAAGAACCAGTAACTGTGAAACTGGGCCAAAAAATGGCAATGCATAGTCTTGGGGGGTCATGGGAGAAGACTTCCCACTGACCCAAAGAACAATGTAAATGCGGACCGTGGGGTCCAGTACTCTAAACCTGTGGGTCCGTAGACTCAGCATATACTGTAATTCGTTTGCCTAAAAACCTGTGGGGGGCCCATCAGCTCGGACGCCACTGAGCAGATGGGAGGCCGACAGGTCCCAAACGGTGTAGAGTAGGGGGACAGTCAAGTGGACGCGACTGAAATTCAGCTTTGAGCGTCCAGTTGCTGCAAAGCATGGTGGGCGTGCTCCGTTATCCGTAACCTTGAGTAAACAAAGATCCAACAGGGGGGAGAAAAAGAAAAGTTAGTCTCAATGTTGATTCCGGCGGTCTCGTCTGGGAGGTGGGGTGGCCCAAATGGCAGAAGGGCGAGGAGTGGATGGCATCCTGGGTAGGGCCGCCGCATATAGGAGGACTAGCTTCACCAATAGTTCCTTGGTCTCTGTGATCGTAGTAACAGAGTAGGTCGTGCCATTATGAGGGACTTGAAGCTTGAATGGGAACCCCCAACGGTAGCAGATATTTGCCGACTGGAGGACATATGTGACTTCCTTCATCTTCCTGCGCTTGTCCAGGGTGGTGGTGGAGATATTTGGGTATATTTGAATGGGGGTACCCTCCAGACGTATATCAGGATTGTTCCTTGAGGCCCGAAGGATGTCCTCTTTAATTAAAAAGTCCTTGAGGCATAGCACTGTATCCCTATCTTCTCAGGAGGGGGGGGGGTCGGTGCAGGGCTCTGTGGATCCTGTCGCAGGAAAAAGCTGAAAGAGGTGAGTCAGGCAGGAGAGACTGAAACAGCTTCTGGATCGTAGGCAGTAAGTTAGTCATAGACTCTGGGACACCCAGCACCCTGAGATTATTTCATCTGTTCCTGTTGTCCAGGTCCTCAATGTGGGCTTGGAGCTGCAGGACAGTCTCTGAAAGGGGCTCTTGTTCTTTTCTGAGATCTGAACAGACCAGGGCAAGCTTGTCGTGTTTAGTCTCTAATAGATCAGTTCTGCTACCCAGGGCTGCAATCTCCAGGTATAAAGTGTTGGTGGATTTGTGCAACTCAGATTGAAACTTCTGGGCAATTTTGTCATACATCAGGATGAGACTCTCATCTAAGTCAGCTTTAGTGAGTTACAGAGAATACCCACAGTCTCCCAGGGAGTGTGTTCAGCCCTTGCTTCCTTCCTGGTTCGCGCCATACATGCGCCCCCCGATTTATGGCATTTTTATTATTCATTCTTTTTTATTAGTAATGGCAGCGATCTGTGATTTTTATCATGACTGCAACATTATGGAGGACACATCGGACATTTTTTACACTATTTTAGGACCACTGTCATTTATACAGCAATCAGTGCAATATGAAATGCACTGATTACTGTGTAAATGACACTGGCCTGGAAGGGGTTAAACACTAGGGAGCAATCAATGGGTTAAGTGTGTCCTAGGGAGTGTATCTAACTGTGGGGGGATTGCCTCACTAGAACATGACAAAGATCACTGCTCCTGATGACAGGGAGTAGTAGATCTAGGTCATGTTGCTAGGCAGAACAGGGAAATGCCTTGTTGGCATCGGACTCGATGGCCCCGGACGGACATCGAGTCCGCAGGAATAAATTCCGAGACGGAACTGCTCGGTCTGGTAAAATTAGCGTTCGTAATGGATAAAGCAATTTCGTCACGCTACAATGTTTTAAATTGTTTAATGCAGCGCACTCTCTTCTTTATAATGCTAGAAGAATGAAGTTGTTTTGCTGCTCATATTCACACAGACTTCTCACAAACTTCTTTATTATTTCTCGTGATTTCATGAATATAATATTTTTATTTGTCACATCTACCGAAAAAAAAATTATTTTTTATATTTTTTTTATTGGTATTATTTGTTGTATTTTTTTTAAATCCAGATCTCCTGTTTTTTTTTTATTTTTTTTGGTGATCTCCTGAATAGTTTTGGGTGTGTTTTGTGTGTCAAGTTACCACAACACCATTATTATCTTGCATTTTTTAATCTCAAGGAGATTGGTTGGTGTTGGTGTCCCTTGTTAATTTCACATTGTATTTTGGAAATGTACCTGCCTCCTCACAAACAAACTGTCCTTTTTGAAGGAAAACACACATAGGCAAGTATTAGTTCCCAAAAAAAAAATTTATTAAGGGGTCCTAACCAAATAAAGAGGAAGGCAACGCTGGAGAAACAGCAGAAATTGTCGAAACCTTTGGCCCCCAGGGCACACATCAACTATTTTCAGGCAACATTGGTGGCCTGAGGAGTCCTTATCTAAGGAAGTACAATCTGGTCCAGAAGACCAAGAGATCATGAACAGCAGCAGATGACATACATGTCCCCTGGCTGTGGTCATACAAGAGCCTGCATCTTTTGTCAGACCAGACTGAACCCAGGTCATCACTTTCTTGTCTTCCTTCCACTCTTCCTTCCAGGCTGTGTCTGTGGTGTTGGAGTTGTGGCAGGAGGAGGAGGAGCAGGAGGATGATGCAACTCACACAGGTGGGTATTGGGCTTGATTTGGGCCCTCAACCCCTTATTTAATGTTTTATAAATGATTTCCTCACACATGAGGCATTGGCCCTCCTGCATGTCCTGCAGTTTGGTGGCAGCCATGGAGGCAAATGCCTCTTCATGAGTGGGGCTGGCTCTGAGGGACGCAGAAGCCTCCTGACTCCTCCACGTTACTCCCCTTCCCGGGTCTTTTGTTTTGAAGGCGGAGGGGAGGAACCTGCGATTCTGTGAGGCTCCTACTGGGCCCGGCCTCCTCCTGGCTGCCACTTACCCCGGCCACCTCCTGGCTGCCACTAACCCCCGCCTCCTCCTGGCTGCCACATTCCACAGCCTCCTCCTGTGTGCCACATTCCACAGCCTCATCCTGGCTGAGGTCTTTTATGAAAAAGGGACATAGTTTTTGTTTTTTCTTCATCAATCACACACAATTTTCATCTCATGACTGTTGACAATTGAATGTTAATAAATAGAAAAGACTATCATTCTGAGCCCAGCATTTTTCATTATTGTCCCAATTATTTTTGCCCACTACTGTCTATTGATATGTAAACGCCTTTATTAAATCAGCAATTAGTGATCAATAATAACATCTAGTAAACATCATTTATGTTTTGCCAAGAAATATGTTGAACAATGCTATACCTGACTCAAGCTGGGCTCCTCCAATTCTTCCTGGCTGGAAGTCCCAGGTTGGACACCGGAAGCCTCAGCTGGGGTGGAAGATAGGGTGGAAGGAAGAGTGGAAGGAAGGGTTGAGAGGGATTCCCTGACTTCAGTCTGGTCTGACAGAAATCGCAGTCTCTCATAGTACCACAGCCTGGGGACATAAACGTCATCTGCTGCAGCTCCTGATCTCTGGCTTTTAAATAGGGGATGGTTGCAGTGGGGACCACCGGCTTCACCAACTCCAGCAGTTTTTCCGGCGCTGCCTGCTTCTTTAGTTTATGATTATAATGCGGGTGTTTGACCTGCCACAGACAGGGAAGCTCCCTGTATTTGTCTATGAACAGGGGGAGGAAGTTGTGATCATTGAAGCCATCCATTTTCTCTGCAAGACACAACACAAGACAAACCCTAATGTCAGGCTAAACTCTCCTAATCTTGTCCCAACATAGGCCTCAATCTATAAGCAGTATAGGCCCAAGTTAAACTTGTACCTTCGTTATCACGATCGGTGCTTCCGATACTCCTTCCTCCGCTCACAGATCGTACGTACGACGCACGCATTACGCTTTATATACACTGCGCATGCGTGAAACTCCGCCCGCCCCTGACGTTCTTTCTAGTCTATTCCCTGCCCCTTCTCTTTCGGCACAGTGGGGAAGAGCACATGGCGGAGAGACAGCAGGTGCATGATAATAGCAGCAATGAGGAGGAGGAGGAAAGCCAGGAGCCAGAAACGTCACGATCCCGGAGGAGATTTAAGGCCTCAAATATGGCCTTTGTTGAGATGGTAGACATATTGGAGAGGACCGACTATGACGGGAAGTATGGACCTTACCCAAACCCAAATGTCAGAAAGGCCAAGATCATGGCTAAAGTTGTGAAGAGTCTGCACAGGAATTTTGGGGTATGGCGATCCAAGGATCAACTGAGGAAACGGTGGTCGCAGCTCAAATTAAGGGAGCACGATCAGTATAGAAGGATCAGGAGAGTGCTGCAAAAAAGTAAGTAGTTGTCATGTGTTCCTATTCTTTCTTTTTATTACGTTTGGGCTGCTCCATGTGCTTTTCTTTACTGTTGTACAGTTTAAAATGGCAACTTTCATGTTCATGGGCACATTAATCGTTCGTAGGAAACATTGTTCGTTCGGCCACTAAAATACGATGTTTTGGCCAGATGCAGTTCAATACGGTTTTTCTGGCCTACTTCTATTAATAAAAGTTTGTTGTCTAGATGGGTTTGTAACTAGAATGAAATGCAAACTAGATTCTGTGTAAGGAGAGGACACTCAGCAGCTGTTTACACATCTGGACGCTGGAGCACCAGTGTGGGACAAAAGAACACCCTTTTTATTAGTAGGGGGCCCACACAGGTGCTCCAGTGGATACTATAGGAGTGTCTCCATCTGTGAAGCTTGCAAAAAACAGGTAAGTATTCAAGCTTTACACAGGACAAAAAAAATCTTCAGCTTGGAACTCTGCCAAAATAGACAATTGTACCCCACTTCCACGCAATGTTCCATATTCCTATTTCTGCCCTCAAATATCTGTGTGCTAAGTATACCTATTTTTGCTCACATAGGGGAGAAAAGACTCGGAGGACACCACTCATCAGAGGATACCAGGGCCCCCCCCCCCCCCCCACATCAGGAAGAAGGGGAAATCCCCCAAACACAACCAGAGGAAGAGGAGGGAGATGTTGTAGAAATTGTCACCACAACAGGTGAGTGTCTGCGACCGCAGCCTCAGGTAAGTGATGGATGCCTGCATATTTATAATACATGGTGTGTTATTTTGTTTTTTGTAGGTGATCGTGATGTTGTGGAAGAGGAATGTCATTTCACCAGTGAAAGTGCCCAGATCCTCATCGGGGAGATAATGGGGTGTAATTGAGATTTAGGAAACATAAAGCAAAACATCTATGATGTTCAAAACAAAATGAAGAACATCATTAATGTTTTAGGGAGAATCTAAAACACCCAGAAATCCCTAAATTACTTCTGTTTTTTGTTTTTTATGACTAAAATCTTTTACGTATGTTAAAAGCCAAATTTAGAAGATGCACACAGTGTGTCAACATGTGCTATCTGCCATCACGGGAGATCAATGTACGCGTTTTGTGGGCGCAACCCCTTCCTCGATAATAAAGTAGCTGAGAGGAAGGGGTTGCACCCACAAAACACGTCCATTGATCACCCATGATGGCAGCTAGCACATGTTGACATTAGGCAATTTGTGTGCATCTTCTAAATTTGGCTTTTACAGGGGTGACATCACCCCATCTGCTGAACACAATATCAAACACAGTTTGTACATACTCATGTCTGATATTGCCTTCACTTTATAAAAGTTGAACTTTGTAAGTTCGAGAGTTGTGTATTGTTTTATGGGTTTAAACATGCCTGTTTTACCATAAAAGGCGATTTCTACTTAATGTGACCTAAAAAAAATGTTATACGACAAACATGTTGGTTTGTTCAAAAACCCTTTTAGAAACGCACATGTGATTGTGCTTTGATTAAAAAGATTGATAATCAACAATGTGTAGCTTCTTCTTTCAATGCTCAAAAGCATTTTTTGGAGTAAAGTTGTTGTTTTCAGTGGCAATGGGGGTTATTTACTAAAGGCAAATCCACTTTGCACTACAAGTGCAGTTTCAGTGCAGTCTCAAGTGCACTTGTAGTGCAAAGTGTAGTTTCCTTTAGTAAATAACACCCAACAGTGCTTTCTAAATTTACACAATCATGTCATTTTCATGACTCCCCAAATTTCGGTCATGGTGTTGAAAATTATTAATATTTTTGTCAGTAATGCATTACATACATTTAAAAAAAAAACAAGGTGTGTGTGTAGCAGACCCACAACATAATAATAATAGTTAGCCGTAGAAGAGATTGTCACCTCGTGTGTAAACAAAATTTTGTCTGCACTGTTGAAGAAAAAGGCCAAAAAAATATAACATTTATAAAAGATAACCGAGGAGACAGCTAAAAGAAAGCCAAGCAGTAAAAGCAAATATTTTTTCAGTTTCAAATAAATTTTTATTTAAAAAATGTCTTAGACAGTGTCCCGCATAGCGATGGCCCCCCTACCCGCAAAGTATTCCATGTATCTTATACGGACCTCGCGGGCACTCTGGGGGGGGCAAGGCAGGACGGCCAGTTTCAAGCGCCGTCAGGGTTGGTTCATTAATATGAATTCCGGCCTCAGGCCCAACTGAGGCAGCATAGTTCAAAGAATTTCTCCTTAAAAAGTTGTGGAGAACACAGCAACACAGGATGATGTGATTGAGTTTATATTCCGTCATGTGTATCGGTGTAAGAAATAGGCGGAACGGCTGGCCATTATTCCAAACATGTTCTCCACCACTCTTCTGGCTCTGGCCAGCCAGTAATTAAGAAACCTCTGGTCCGAGGTGAGGGTCCTCATAGGGAATGGCCGCATAAGATGGTCCCTGAGCGCAAACGCTTCATCCGCAACCAAGACGAATGGGAGTCCTTCCGCATTGTTTTCTGGAGGTGGCAAGCCCAAGCTGCCATTCTGGAGATGCCTGCAGAACTCGGTCCGGGCGATGACTCCACCATCCAACATCCGCCCATTCTTCCCCACGTCCACATACAGGAACTCGTAAGTAGCCGACACCACCGCCAACATCACAATACTATTGAACCCCTTGTAGCTGTAATAGTATGACCCCGAGTTGGGGAGTGGGACTATGGGGACGTGTTTCCCATCAATTGTCCCTCCGCAGTTGGGAAAGTCCCACTGCTGGGCAAAGTGGGAGGCCACAGTCTGCCATTCCTGTAGCGTGGAAGGAAACTGTGGAGTCAAACCAGAAAAAAAAAATTAGTCATTTTGCATATAAACATTGAAAGCAGATTAGACACAAACATTCTTGGCCAACATAAGTATAACATTTATTTTAGGGAGTATTTAAAGACAAAAATATAAGGTCTACTTATCAGATTCATCAGCCCCCTCTGATGGCCAACTGTAAAAAAAAAATTTTTGGGGGGGGGAGATGTTTTGGACAGGTAACCCTCTCCACTTCATTGAGAGATGAATTCCTAAATAATGTGTATTACTTTGGCCAGCCCCTCCTTACTTACACTATTGGCAGCCCACTGGACAGGTAAGAAGTGTCATAATACAAAAATATAAATACACACTGTCCAAATTGGAGCACAATTTTAACATTCTGCAATTACCTATCAAGATAATAATAGGATCCAAAAACTTTAAACAGTACCATTTGAAAGTATTCAGGCAGGCCCTTGCACTACATGCTTTGAGGAATTCATACAGAAATCTGACCACAAAAGAGGTAGGTATAGTGTGTATGGGTTTGGCAAAATCAGCAGATAGAGGATTGTTATGGGTTGACTTAGCGGTTGGGGGGAGGGAGGGTTCCAAATGAGTTTGGGACCCAAAAAAAAGCCTCTGGCACTCTGCCAGATTGTAGCCTCCCCAGCGGTTTTCCCGAGTGTGGCTCGGGGTTAAAATTCAGCACCATTAGCGGTAACCCCGAGCCACACTCGGGATTACATTGCAGGATCCTGGAGCGGTACACTTACCTTGTCCCCGGGTTCCTGCGATGTCCCCCGCAGTGTCTGTGGGCTCTGTCCTCCTCCCGAAGCCTCTCTGTGCCAGGTTCCGTTCCCTGCTAGCGTCGCGACGCACGGGGGTGGAGCCTGGCGGCAAATTCAAAAAAATTTAAAAATCATAACACATACAGTACTGTAATCTTACAGATTACAGTACTGTATGAAATGATTTTTACATCCCTTTTGTCCCCAGTGCTTTGGCCCATGCCCTGCATGCAGTTTTTTATTACATATACTGTTCTTTCTGCCTGGAAACTGGAGATTGTCCATAGCAACCAAAAAGTGTCCCTTTACATCAAAGTGGCTTTAGACCAGCTAGAAAACAGTGATAGTAAATTAGAACACTTGCAGAATTGAGCGATAGTGAATCCTGGGGAAATTTATTTTATTATTATTATTTTTTTTTTTTTATTATTTTTTTTTATTTATTATATTAAAATTTATGTTTTTGTGTTTCAAACTTTATCATACCCGGGATATCTACTAGACTCTTGTTTGGACAGATTTAAGTGTGTTATTGTTAAGAATTACAGACCTACAATATAAAACGCCAAATTTCCATGCAAAATAATTGTACCGCTTTTAGCACCTAATATCCGAAATAATCATACCGCCAGGGAGGTTAAAGGACACAAATAACATTTGTACAAATTTTAGGGAGTGTTTAGGGTAAATTGCTACAATGGAGCTGACAAAATACATTGTTAAGTGACTAGGCGAGGTGGATATAGGCCCAGGAAAGCATGCTGGGGAGGCAAGTGAAGGCAAATATGCATGAAGGACAAAAAAAAGTTAAAAAATTCCAGCATGCATGAGGACAAAGGGGTCATTCACAGCATATTACAATCATGGTAATTAGGGAATGATGAAAGAAATACAATATATTAACAAACATTAAATACATATAATGAGATGTTAAAGGATAAATCTTACCTTAATATAGTCCTTCTGCAGGACCTGGATGATGGCAGAACAGGTCTCTGGGATAATGATCCCCAGAGCCTGGGGGGAGATGCCTGTCGAGATCTTGAGGTCCTGCAGGCTTCTCCCCGTCGCCAAGTACCGCAATATGGCGACTAGCCTCTGCTCCACAGTGATGGCTTGCCTCATGCAGGTGTCCTGCCTGCTGATATAAGGGGTCAGCAAAGCCAACAAACGGTGAAAAACGGGGTCCGTCATCTGGAGAAAGTTCCTGAAATCATCAGGATTATTCTCACGGATCTCACGGAGCAAAGGCATGTGACAGAATTGGTCACGCTGAAGTAACCAATTCTTGGTCCATGAACTCCTCCCCACCCTGTTCATGGACTGGGCTTGTGTCAAAGTAAGAACCCCAACACCAAGTCCCCGCACAGCACAAACTCTACAATGAGTACCTACACGCAACATGGCTTCAAAACGGTCGGCTGGTCAGAACAAAGTAACAGAACGCACTGAAGAACAGCAAGGCCTGTGAAGCCCTCTCCAGCGCTTTTTATTTACAGATACCAACATGAACCACAGACAAGCCCAGTTCTCAACTATTTTGTGTTAAAAGACAAGTTCTATCTTCAAATCAATGGCACCGCAATGAGAGCTAGTTTTGCTCCCTCTTATACAAATGTTACAATGGGGTTTTGGAAAGAACGCAACATCTGGAGTTACAACCCCTATGCTAGGTACAATGTATTTTTGGTCCCTACATCGACGACATTCTCCTCATATGGAGTGGTGCCCAGGAAGGTTTTGCAGCCTTTGCTAGACACTGTAACTGCAATGACCTAGGTCTAAAATGTACGCATGTGCTTGACCCCTTATATTTGGTCTTTTTAGATCTTGAATTGTTTCATGAAGGAGGAGTGATTAAAACCAAAAATTACTGTAAACCCACTAGTGGGAACTGATATCTTAATTTTTCTAGCTGCCACCACGCTGCATGGAAAAATAGCGTTCCCCCGAGGCCGTTCCAAAGGCTGTGCAGGAACTGTTATAGGAGAGAGGTTTATGTCTATCAGGGTGCTATGCTGACCAGTAAATTCTAACAAAAAGGATATCCCGAGACAAGGAAGGAAGCTTTTGATAAGTTTTTGGAAGCCCCCTCTCTGGTTTGAAATGACAAAGACAACATCATAAGCAATAACGTCAGATTCATAACAGGGTTTAACAGTAGCTACAACTCTATTATTAAAATCATTAAAAAACATTGGCACATCCTTTAAATGGATCCCAAGTTAGGTTCTAATCTTCCCTCAGCTCCTCAAGTTACCTTTAAGAGAGCGTGCACAGTTAAAAACATCAGAGCACCTAGCAAACTCAAGAGCATATTTAATAGGAGCTCCATGGATATACGCTCCTTTTTTGACAGTAGGACAGCCTCTTTTCAGTGCAAGAAGAGGGGCTGCCTTACCAGTCAGTTCCTCAGACATGGGCAGACTTCTTTTACTGATGGAGAAGGCAATACCTACGACATCCAGCAATTTATAACTTGCTCGACCGAGTATGTTGTTTACATGCTTAGGTGCCCTTGCAATGTCTCTTACGTAGGACATACAATGCGTACTCTCAGAGGAGAACATAGGAGAACATTGTCGTTTCATTGCAAAGGGCTGTGATGAACACAGTGTACCTCGGCACTTTTAAATTCATCATAAGAAGGACATTAGCAAACTATCTGTAACAGCCATTGAGTGTATACCAGAAGGCTCCCTTACTGCCAATGAAAGATTAGCTTTGTTGTGCAGAAGGGAGACCTTTTGGATATAGAAATTGTCCACCATGTCCCCTAACGGGTTAAATGAGGAACTAGTAGTACACAACATTCTATGATGTTGTTCCTCCAGTCAGCTACTGTCTTGCCTTTTTTTCCCATCAATATGTCTCATGTAATTCTGACTATAGCAGTTGAGACCTTGTGACCTAGGACATAATGCATTGCACATTCAAGTTTCTTTTCATACTTGTATACATATCATAACCCCTCCCCCCCTTCTTCACATCTGTTATTACCACCCTCCTTTTTTATATTTTCTCTTTTATTTTTCTATTTATTCCATTTTTCTCTCCTCCCTATCCCCCTTTTCTCCCCCCCCCCCTTTTTTTTTGGACCCATAATGAGTCCAAAAAGCTGCTTTTTATATTATATTAACTTGATGATATTTACTCTTTGACTTTAGTTTTTATATTATTGTGTCTTATATTCTAAGGTTAAGTCTGATTATTTATTATTATCTGCCTTGTTATAAGATGGTCATTTTGTACAAAAGAAAATATTATGGTACTTGGTGCTGCGGGAGCCAAAAGGATGTTTTGTGCCTTTAAGACCTAATTTCCATGACCCCTGTAGCTCCTATTTAAACTTTCCAGGCTGTCCAATCCACATGATTTGATAAAGGGCCACGCCCGAAACATGTTATCAGTATTACAGCCTGATGACAGCTTTCCATCTGCTGTACAACTGCATCTTTGTAACATTCCAAGCCTTTATGTGGTGAGTCGGTTCAACACCGCTCTGTGTTGGTGACGTCACAGCCTGCGCGCCACCGACTACACCAGCTGCATCCTCTGGAGGTTTGGAGTACAATGTCTGCTCTGTTGGGGGCCTCACCACATCACTGACCCTTACAGGTTCCACCAGTGGTCTGCCATCTCTACCATTGGGTGGATGCCCATGCGACATCTGGCACCTATACACCTTTTGGTTGCCCCCAGCACTGGCCTTCATATGCCCAAGTCAGCCTGCCGCGGTTTGGGTGAGATTGAAGTTCAATATCAAGCATGATGTTTAACATTGATTGTCTGTCAGCCATGTTTCAACCCTTTCCATTCTTGGAATACTTTGATTTTACAATAAATCTTTTTACACAAACCATGGCATAGACATTTTTATGACTTCTTTGAGGTATGCCTCAAGTGGTTTGTAGCCATCACCCCCCAGCACTGGATTAAGAGGAATACTTTTGTTGTTTGTTCTTTTGCACAATACTTGTGAAGCAAGGGAGGAGTTGGAATCCTTATGGGTAGAGTTACAAAAGGGAGGAAACCAAGGAGAAAGTAATACTAGGAGTATGCTATAGGCCCCCTAACCTGAGGGAGGAGGGGGGGACCTCTTATCACAGTTTGGAAGGATGGGAAGTGTCATTATAATGGGGGATTTTAATTATCCAGACATAGACTGGGCAGAAGGAACTGCGCACTGATCTAAGACTTACCATTTCCTAAATGTCTTACAGGACAATTTCATGGGTCAGATGGTAAATGCACCAACAAAAAACAATGCGGTACTAGACCTACTGATTACTAACAATACAGACTTGATCGCGGATGTAGAAATACGGGGCAACTTAGGAAACAGTGATCACAGGTCAATTAGTTTCAGCATAAATCACACAAATAGGAAGCATAAGGGGAATACAAAGACACTGAGCTTCAAAAGAGCCAACTTCCAGAAACTATGCTCCTTGCTAGAAGATACTAAAAATGTTATAAAATCTTAGGAACCAGGAGCACGGAGGAAAAATGAGCGTGCTTTAGGAGCATATTAATATACCCCTGTTGATGTCCTATCGGACGAAACGCGTTGGGTTTGTTATTCCTGTCTTGCCACCATTTGATCTAAACGCTTTTTATACCGTTTTATACCTTACTTTTACTTATGAGCCAGAGTGTATTTTTACTACTTTATTTTAAATAAAAGCTTTTGGATAAGCTGATTCACACCATGGGGAGCCTCCCTTTTTGATCTCTTTTCCCTTGAGGACTTTTACCTACTTCATGGAGCTCAATCTGTGGTGAGCAGCCCTTCACCTGCACCATTGAAGCTGAGAGTCAGTGAGACCAGAGAGTGTCGGTTGGTGAGTGCCTCAGTTCTGCTATCACCTTCAGTCGTTGGGGACAAAGAGCTGTTTCTCCTGCTCCATTGCAAGCCTGTTTGACTCCCAAGCCGCTGGCTGGGAGTCCACCACTGCTGGTAAGGGTACCTTTGCCTATCCCTTTCACATATAAGCTGGAAACCACATCCTGTGGATGCCATTCCCAGATTTAAGGGACTCCTATTGCCATTTCCGGGTGTTGATCTTTTCAGCCTTTTCTCCAGATGTACATTCATTGTTTTTTGGACTTTTAGTTATATCAGCAACTTATGAGTTTATGTTTGATATTTTAGCATTAGTCCACATGTCCCCAGTCCACAATTTTAATATTTTTAGTTCCACTTTCTCACCATCTGTTTTGACAACACATTTGGGGGTAATTTAATTTTTAGTGATGTCTTAGCAATTTGATATCAATTTTTGCTTTACCTTTATTTATTTTACTACTCCTTCTCATCTTTGGGATGTGTAGTAGCTGTAGGATCCCTCTATATCCTATTCACTTTTTTTCACCTTTTTCCTGCTAGTGTCAGCTATCAGCTTATATACGTCTCACTTGTGTATTTTTATCCTATCACTATAGGGTATATATTGCTGTCAATTTCACTTATGATTAAGTTTCATTAAGACACTTTATTGTGCATATTGTCTTTCAGAGGTTATTCTGTTTGACTTTGCTCACTAACGTACATTTATATTTTCTTGTTTCTTAGTGCCACACTTATCCACACCATATCTGTACCACAATTTGTCTGATTGTTGTGTTGGCAACTCTTCCTTTGTTTCGGTTGGCGCACTATTACCTTTGATTTTTTTGCTCATATTAAATAATGGTATTAGCCAGTGCATCCCAAAGGGTATTGAATTTAAGAGAGCTAATAAAAGCCCTGGGTGGCTTAACGCCAATATAAAATTCATATAAAAGCAAAAGAAGAAGGCCTTCAAAAAATACAAGGCTGAGGGAACATCATCAGCATTCCAACTGTACAAATAATGCAATAAGAAATGTAAGGGTGTAATTAGGGTGGCTTAGATAGAAAACGAAAGGCACATAGCGGAGGAGAGTAAGAAAAATCGCAAGAAATTTTTTAAGTACATTAATAGTAAAAGAGGGAGGAAAGATCATATTGGACCCATAAAGAATGATGAAGGGATTCTGGTTACAAAGGATGGTGAGATGGCAAAGATTTTGAATGTATTCTTCTCCTCAGTCTTCACGAGGGAAACGGGGGGCTTCAGTAACCAAATCTGCAATGTTTATCCTCATGACACATCATAGGAAGCACTACCATGGTTAACAGAGGAAAAAAATCAGAAACAGACTTGAAAAACTTAACATAAATAAGTCACCAGGACCAGGTGGCTTGACCCCGAGGGTCCTTAAAGCGGAGTTCCACACAAAAATGGAACTTCCGCTTTTCGGAACCCTCCCCCCCTTCCGGTGTCACATTTGGCACCTTTCAGGGGGGAGGGGGGTGCAGATACCTGTCTAAGACAGGTATTTGCACCCACTTCCGGCATAGACTCCCATGGGAGTCTATGCCTCTTCCCGTCCCCACCGCGCTGTCTGCTGGGAACACACAGCTCCCAGGAGAGAGCGGGGACCACTTGGGATGCGCAGCGCGACTCGCGCATGCACAGTAGGGAACCGGGAAGTGAAGCCGCAACGCTTCACTTCCTGATTCCCTCACCTAGGATGGCGGCGCCAGCTGCCGAGAACCGAGCGGGTTCTCTGCGTCCCCTGCCGACATCGCTGGACCCCGGGACAGGTAAGTGGCCATGTATTAAAAGTCAGCAGCTGCAGTATTTGTAGCTGCTGGCTTTTAATATTTTTTTTTTTGGCGGTGTGGGTGAACCCCGCCTTTAAGGAACTAAGTCAAGTAATTGCCAGATCATTGTTCCTAATTTTTTTAGAAACAGTCTACTGACTGGTATGGTATCAGCTGATTGGAGAAAAGCCAATGTAGCACCAATCTTTAAAAAAGAACCAAGATATATCCCTGGGAACTACAGACCAGTTAGCCTAACATCAATAGTATGCAAGCGCTTTGAAGGGATAAGGGACAATATACAAAATTTTAGTAATGAAAACTGTATCATTAGCAGTAATCAGCATGGATTCATGAAAAATCATTCTTGCCAAAAAAATTACTAACCTTCTATGAGGAGGTGAGCTGCCATCTAGATGAAGGAAGGCCCGTAAACGTAGTGTATCTGGATTTTGCAAAGGCATTTGAGACAGTTCCCGAAAATGTTTACTGTACAAGCTAAGGTCTGTCGGCATTCACCAAGTAGTGAGTACCTGGATTGAAAACTGGCTACAAGGGTGAGTTCAGAGGGTAGTGATAAATGGGGAGTACTCCGAATGGTCCAATGTGGAAAGTGGGGTCCCTCAGGGTTCTGTCCTGGGACCAATCCTATTTAATTTATTCATAAATGACCTGGAGGATGGAATAAACAGCTCAATTTGAGTATTTGCAGATAATACTAAGCTAAGCAGGACAATAGCTTCTCCGCAGGATGTGGAAACCTTGCAAGAAGATCTGAACAAAATAATGGAGTGGGCAACTACATGGCAAATGAGGTTTAAGGTGGAAAAATTTTAAATAATGCATTTAGGTGGCAAAAACACGAATGCAATCTACTGACAAGGGGGAGAACCTCTGGGGTAATCTAGGATGGAAAAGGACCTGAGGGTCCTAGTAGATGACAGCCTCAGCAACGGCAAGCAATGCCAAGCTGCTGCAAGCAAAGCCAATAGAATTTTGGCATGCATTAAAAAGGGAATTAACTCCAGAGATAAAACGATAATTCTCCCACTCTACAAGACTCTGGTCCAGCCACACATGGAGTATGCCATCCAGTTCTGGGCACCATTCCTCAGGAGGATGTGTTGGAAATGGAGAGAGTACAGAGAAGGGCAACAAAGCTAGTAAAGGGACTGCTGGATCTTAGTTATGAGGAAAGATTACAAGCACTGAACTTATTCTCTCTGGAGAAGAGACGCTTGAGAGGGGATATGATTTCAATGTACAAATACTGTACTGGTGACCCCACAATAGGCATAAAACTTTTCCACAAAAGGGCATTTAAAAAGACTTGCAGCCATTCTCTAAAATTAGAGGAAAAGCGATTTAATCGGAAACAGCGCAGACGGTTCTTTATGGTAAGAGCGGTAAGAATATGGAATTCTCTTCCACAAGCTGTGGTTTCAGCAGGGAGAATGAATAATTTCAAAAAACTATTAGATAGGCACCTAAATGACCACAACATACAGGGATATACAATGTAATATTGACATAAAACCTACAGATTGGACTTGTGTCCTTTTTTTAACCTTACCAACTATTAACACCATCCGTGGTGTTTTGGTCCCCCCTCTAGCTGCAGAGGGCTAAAATGCATTACATAGACTGCCATGTTGATTCTCCATACAGTGCCTGAACTTTTTAGGAGTACGCTCTGAAGAAACTGACACCCCTGCTGTTTCTTCAGAAGACAGTGCCGTGACTGGCGGCTCCCGCGCACAAGCGTGATGTCACGCGGCTCCGGTCAGTCACAGACCTGGAGTCCGTGGCTCCGGCCAGTCACGGAGCTGGGGTCTGCGGCCCGGAAGGAAGACAGGCTAAGATGGATGCGGCCTGCGACGCAGGCTTTGTTTGCATGTAAGTGTCACAAAATGTGCTAGTATGCGATGCATACTAGCACATTATGCCTTTACTTTGCAGGGGAGGGAAAAGAAGATTTTTTTTTTCAAGAGTTTACTTCCTCTTTAAAGTAGGCCTAAAATTCAAAGAGAAGTATGGGGTTTAAAAAAAAAATGTATACTCACCTAGGTGGATGAGTATATCTGTCCCTGTCAATCATATTTCCCCTGGATCAACTTTACCTAAAAATGTTAGTATCCAGTTATATCATATACATTTAGGTAAGCATCCAGGACATTTTTTAATCACATGCCGACTGGGCAATAGCCGAAATACGGCTGCAGCGCAGTCGGCTTATTCTGGGAGCGCGTCCATGGTTGTCCTCCCAGAATTTTGCTCCCTGGGGCGCGCACCTGGGAATATCCATGACCGCCTGGTCCGAAGGCGCATCACGAATAAATGGCTGCTGATATTGGTCGTTTACCACGTGATCGCTCCGTCAAATGACAGAGCGATCACTTGTACACAAACCGGCGTCATGTGCAGTTCCTCTCTCCCCTCTCTGTACCAATCGGTACAGTGTGAGCAGCGAGGGGAGAGATCAGGTGCTGCAGCGGTGTGGGCTGGATGTGTAATGCCCACAGCGCTGATTTGTGCCCACTCCAGCCATCCATCCATCCATACTCAGCCAGCCATCCATCCATACTCAGCCAGCCATTCATACTCAGCCAACCATCCATCCATGCTCAGCCAGCCATCCATCCTCAGCCAGCCAATCCATCCATACTCAGCCAGCCATCCATCCATCCATGCTCAACCAGCCATCCATCCATGCTCAGCCAGCCATCCATCCATCCTCAACCAGCCATCCATACTCAGCCAGCCATCCATCCATGCTCAGCCAGCCATCCATCCATTCATGCTCAGCCAGCCATCCATCAATCCATACTCAGCCAGCCATCCATACTCAGCAAGGCATCCATACTCAGCCAGCCATCCATGCTCAGCCAGCCATCAATGCTCAGCCAGCCATCCATACTCAGCCATCCATCCCTAATCAGCAATACTCATCCATGCTCATCCATCCATCCATACTCAGCAATACTCATCAAAGGTGATTGAATACCACCAAAAGAAAGCTCTATTTGTGTGGAAAAAAGGGACAAAAATTTCATATAGGTACAGTGTTGCATGACTGAGTAATTGTCATTCAAAATGTGAGAGCACTGAAAGCTGAAAATTGGTCTGGTTAGGAAGGGGGTTTAAGTGCCCAGTGGTCAAGTGGTTAAAGCAATCTACTGAGCTTGCCAGAAACACCTCAGGAGGAAGTCTATTCCACATTTTCACAGTTCTTACATAGAACTTTGTCCTATTAGAATTTTAAAACCTCTCATAGTTTAAAATTCTAATAATTTGGACTTATGATAAGTAATGCAATATTTGTGTTTTACAGAAAATTGATGATAATGACAACTCTCGTGAGCTGGATTGTTACTAGATGTCCATGAAGTAATAGTTTATTTGTAAAACATATGTTGCATTATATATAATGTTTCTGTCCTCTATATTAACACGTGCATTTGAAATAAGCCACACCCTTTGTTCAAAGTTACACCCACTTTTTATCACCCTATATGTCTTGCTCAGTTTGACATCTCTGCACAGAGAAAGTGGTTATGCTGTTAGAACTTGGATTTACCATGCAGTCAAGTTATTTGTTAAAATGCACAAATATTTATGTATCAAAATCCTATAATTCTTTATCGTACATCACGGGACACAGAGCAACTATAATAATGAATATATAGGTTATACGCCACCTACTAGTGGATGGACACTGGCAGATAGTTAAACAGGAAGTCCTCCCCTATATAACTCCTCCTACACAGGAAGGACCTCAGTTTTTTCGCCAGTGTCTGTAAGGTGGAAATGGACACTGATGTGATACATGTGCTCTTGGAACATACATCGTGATCCAAAACGAGGCTTGCACCTCAGCCAGGCAGTTGACTTCCTGGATGAGGTGCAAGCCTTGTTTTGGATCACGATCGTATCCCGGAAGTCTGCGCCGAACACAGAAGCCGACAGCGGAGAGGAACAAGGCTCCCTTCCATCGGAAAGAGTGCAGAGATCACCTATGGCTTCTACTGTCATCCCTTGTGTGTCATTACATGTGAGTGATTTTAATGGAATTTTATCATTAAACTATACAATCTTACTAAGAGGCGCCTTTGCTGTTTTTTCTCTCTTTTACATATTGGAGTGGCTTCACCTCCCCTTCCAAGGCTGCCCTGCTAACAGACTGTATATCCCTCACTAAGAGCTATATATTGCTCAAAGGACTTCTTTGATGACATGCATTGTGGTTTATCATTTACTATTTACTATTTACCATTTACATTGAAACCTGCGCTGCTATCTATTTTTCCATGTGCAGTTGAGCAGGTGCAGCATAGTATACATGTTCATAATGCTTGCTTACTTGCATAGAACACAAGCCTGCATAGGCACATGTTTGCAGAGGGCCCCAGCCCGCCCGCCCTCTGGCCCCCGTGCCCGACTAGCGGGCGGCACCCATTCGCCCAGCATGCAGCCCCCCAAGGCTGCCCGCCATGGCACGTTTTCGTGGACGTGTGTTGCATAGACGCAGGTTTTATAAGCACGTGTTTGTATAGGCGTGTGGGCATAAGTGTGTATGCATGTTGCATAGACATACGTGTTTGCGTGGATGCATGTTTGCATAAACATATGGTGCATAGAAGCATGTTTGCATAGATACGTGTTGTGTAACATATGTTGCATAAACACGTTTCATAAATGCATGCTTGCTTATTCCGTAAATGCATATCTCTACGGGCACGTATTGCGTAAGTGCATGTTTGCATGGACACGCGCTTTCGCAGGCTGCCATGTTTTCATAAGAACTGCATACATAGGTGCTTAGTTGCATTAAACTGCATATATATGGGCTTATTTACATTAAACTGTATACATATGTGCTTATTTGCCTAGGACTACATACATATGTGCTTATTTGTCTAGGGATACATACATATGTGCTTATTGCCTTAAGCTGCATACATAGATGCATGAATGGCAAGAATGCGTGTATACCTGCATACTTACATACCTACAGGGTTGTATAGCGGTAGACCAACATTGTCTAGGCCTGCATCCTTGTGGAATTGCGCATTAGTTTGTCTAATACAGTCAGTTTATTACTTAGAAGGGCGAGGCAGGTACACCGCCCTCAGGTTCAGTGGTCTGGCAATGTTCACATCTCCTGTTGGACCAATGGCATCAGGGTGATCTGAGCCACTGTGGCGCCTGATCTCGGATCAGGCCTAGTTAGTACTTGGATGGGAGACTGCCCAGGTTTCCTTCCTAAGTGAGGGAGGCATCTGAGGTTACTGTTTTTGAGAGTATCTCAGACCATAAGATTTTAGAGCAGTCTCTGAGGTGGTTCGCTCCTTCCTTAGTCGGGTCAGTCTTTGCCTTGTGTTGGCTCTTAGAGCAAAAGTTATGGGCTCATTATTGTAAAACAATTAATGGTAGCAGCTTCAAAACTGAATAGGGACATGAGGTCTATCTTAAGATCTCAATCCACTGGGCATCCTTCTGTTTCAGATAGGCTCGGTCTGTTCAGGGATGACCCCTCGGCAAGAGGTAGATTCCGGGGCCCGTAATCATCAGGAAACACACAGCTTCATGTGCCGGGTTGTTTCCAGCCTCATCAAAGATTCTGTAATTTCAGTGGAAAGTCATCTGTTTTCTTTTTCATGCTAATCCTTTGGGCTGGCCACAGCTTCTGAGGTTCACAAAGCTCATAGCTCCGGTGCTGAACTTGCTAAAGACGCAGGGGGTGTCAATCTCAGTGTACATCAATAACCTTTGCTCAAGTCGGAGGGCTCTGTTCCCAGGGTGTTGCACAGCTAAAGATTGGTGGTTGATGGTTCAGAATCTAGAAAGGTTGAATTCTTCCTTTCAGGTATTGGAAGATAATAACCACTAATGCCAGTTTCTCCATTTGGTTTGAGGGTGGCCACAGTTCAGTGGACTTGGTCTCCACAGGAGAGTATACTGCCCATAAATATCTTGGAGCTTTTGGCCAGTACGCCTTGCTCTGGATTATGGTGCAAACCAGTTATAGGTTCTATCCAGAAAAGCCTCTGCAGGAGCATATACATCAATCACAAGGGCGGCACCAAGAGTCATGCGGCTCAGAGAGGTGAACCACATTCTGTCTGGGACAGCACAAGTGCTGTCTCTATCATCAGTGCCTATTCCAGGTATAGAATAGTGGCAGGGGGAACTCTGCAGGTGAATCTACTAGGTTCTACAACAAGTTGGGACAGGTTGTGTTCGGGACGAGGGTCCCACTGGCAATAAGGGTAGATGCACTGGTAATGCCTTAGGACCAGTTCTCCCTTATTTGACTTCTGGCACATCTTTTGCAAAGAATCCAGAAAGGGGTAACACTGATAATAGTGTTAGCCGAATTAGCCCAGGAGGGCTTGGTACACTGACATAGCGAGCAATGTGGGTGTTGCTCCTTGGACACTCCCAGTCCAGCGGGACCTAATGGTCTTGAGTTCTGTATCTCAGTAATGTTTAGCCCCTGGAAGCCAGCTTCAGGGAACTTCAATGACAGGACTTGGAAATCTTTTTTTGCCTGGGATGAAGCCAGGAAGTGGCACCCACAGAAATATGTAAGTGGAAGAATTTCTTTTTCTTTCCCCAATCGGTAGGGGAAAGGAGAAAGGAGATTTGCCTTAAGTACTGTTAAGGGTCAGAGTTCTTCCCTATCAATTTTTTTTCCAGAGGCCATTGTTTCTCACTCCTTGATTCATACTTCATACAGTGGGTAACGTAGACAGTCCCGCCTGTCAGGGCACTCGTGTCCTTGGGACTTGAATTATATCTTGTCTGTCCTTGCAGAAGCCACTTTTTGAACGGGAGATTCTGTTGGTCCTTTATCTCGGAAGGTGGCTTTTTTGGTGGCTATCACTTCACTAGGTGGAGTGTCAGAGTTGGCGGCTCTTTCATGCAAGGAGCCGTTCTTGGTCCCACATCATGATAAGGTGATGTTGTGTCCTCATCCATTTTTTTTGCCTAGAGTGGTGTCTAGTTTTCACTTGAATCAAGATAATGTATTGCCTTATTTTCTAAGATCACTGCATACTCTGGAGGTTTTTCAGGCAGTCAGAATTACTTGAATTATCAGTGCAGGAATTCTGGTTTGTGCTGCCGGTAGAGCCCAGGATGGGCAGGAAGAATTCAAGGTAACTATTTTCATTGGATTCACCAGTTAATTATTTGAGCCTAAGACTTGAAAGGGCAAGGTCCCTCACCCATTTTTTTGGTAAAAGCGCTCGCTACCAGGTGTCAGTGGCTCAGGATTTTAAGGCCATTACATGGTCTTTTGTTCATACATTCACAGAATTTTACCAGATAGATATCAAAGCCACGGAGGATACTGCTTTGGCAACAGTATGTTTTGGGCAGCAGAAGAAGTCCTTCTCAGATGGCAGTTTCTGTGATTGTGTCTCCCTCCCCTCAAGTGCATTGCTTTAGGACATCCCATATAGTCATTATTATGGTTGCTCTGTGTCTGATGTACAATAAAGAAAATAGGACTTTTTCGTCATAATACCTGTAAAATTATTTTCTTGGAGTACATCACAGGACACAGAGGTCCCTCCCATCTTTTTTGGGATATTCATTGCTTTGCTACTAAAACTGAGGTCCTTCCTGTGTAGGAGGGGTTATATAGGGGAGGACTTCCTGTTTGACTATCTGCCAGTGTCCATCCACCAGAAGGTGGCGTATAACCCATATATAACAAAAAATCTGCGCTGACAACTTACTAAAAATATATATGTTATATAGCGCAGATTTTTTGTTATATATCACCAAAGTGTCAGCACTTTTATCCTGCAGCTGCAACAGGATATTTAGAGTTTGAAGATTACCATATCACACAAATTTATTTGCGAGCGCTGTTTTGTATGTATTTATGTATAACCCATATAGTCATTATTATGGTTGCTCTGTGTCCCGTGATGTACTCCAAGAAAAAGATTTTACAGGTAACTATGACAAAAAAATCCTATTATTTCAATGGCACCCGTTCACATCTACAAATGCAAAAAAAAAATAAGTCCTGCATGGCGCATTTGATGTAATTACAGACACACAATGGAATGCATTTTAAATGTATTTGTCACATGTTTCCAAGTATTTAAATGCATGTACAGTGTTGAGACAGGTGTGATGATCCCTATACGCCCAAATCAAGATGCCTAGAGCTCTCGTTTTGGAAGCCTGGGTGTTTTTAAATAACTAACAGAAAATCACACGGAGCTATACAATCCGTAGTTGTCCCAAAATTTAAGGATAATCATTGTTGGAAAATAGTTTAGGATTACAGTGCCTTAAATAATAAAACAACTAAGTAATTCAGCTGGTTGTTAATTTTGTGTTAATTCAATGAACCTTACTCTTTCTAGGACTAAAGCAAGCCATAGACAGTTCCAAACTCAGCCGGTTCAGCAGAAACGGGCCGAGATTCGAACCATGTATGGGCAAGGCTGAATGTTCCCAAGTTGGGGTACAACCAGTCTGCCGGATTTTACATGCGATTATTGGTAGCGGTTATTATAGCTGCTAGCAATAATCACGGTGTACTGTACTCCCGGCGGGGTCAGCTTCCCCAAAGGGAGAAGACAATGGCTCCATGGGAGGGATTTCTTCATCAACACTTACTGTGTTAAACCACTTGCTGACCAGCCATTATACTGCGGCAGGTCGGCACGTTCCCGTGAATCGACGTAGCTGTACGTCGGCCCTTTAAACAGCTTTAGCAGGTGCATGCAAACGCCCGCTGCACGGCGAGGGACACAATGCATGTGGCCGGCGATCACGATGTCTGCCAGCCACACGCGATCGCAGGCATGAAAGCCAGAACAGGGAAGTGTGTAAACACACAAATCCCCCCTTTTTTTTTTTTAAGCACTGATCGCTGTATAAATGTCAATGGTCCCAAAAAGGTGTCAAAGGTGTCCGATCTGTCGGCTGCAATGTTGTAGTCCCGCTAAAAATCGCAGATCCTCGCCATTACTAGTAAAAAAAAAAAAAAAAATAATAATAATAATAAAAATGACATAAAATTCCATAAATCTGTTCCCTATTTTGTAGACGCTATAACTTTTGCGCAAACCAATCGATATACGCTTATTGCAATTTTTTGCTTGTTCAATGTTTTTATTAAAGTTTCAGTAGAGACATTACAGAAGAGAAACAATGTTAGCCATACATTAGATCATTGTAAACAGGTTCACATGAATGTGTATGATTGGCAAAACCATTTTTGGAAACATGTGGGATCAATGTAGTCTATCCCAAGAGTTAAGTAGAAGGTGGCGTCATCGTCCCCCAGACACCCCAGTTGGGGACACGCTGTGTCATGGGGGAGGACAACTCGCCCTACCTGAGATGTCAGAAGTTTTGTTAGGATGACTACGTGTATAGAAATGTGTGCGATAAAGTGAAGACAAACAAATTTCCAAGTATGGACTAAACTTGCGTTAGAAACATTAGAATGGCCAGCGGAAGCAAGCTAGGAGAAGGTTATTCAGTCTTGGAATGAAATCCCAGAGAACCAATAAACTGATGTGTATAATACTTTAGTTAACTGTAAAGCAACCGTATAATAAAGGAAACATATGCTTAAAGTTTAACAATGCAGTAAGCTTGACCTGGCGATAGGTTTACCTATATAAATGAGTTGTTAAATGTCAACTACCTACAGGAAAGGGGAGGTAGGATATTTAGAAGAGAGAATAGGGTAAAGAGGGGAGAAGAAGAAGATTGGTGGGGAGGTAGGGTGGGGAGAGTGGAGAGGGTGAGGGAAGGTGTGAGGTCCCAGGTATTTTTAGCTGGTATCAGACGGGCTGGTCAAGAAGAGATACGTTGCCTCTTATGGGAGTAAAAGGGATTCATCAAAATTGGGTGGGAGAAAGTGTGTCACCCAAGGGGACCAAAGGACTTCGTATTTGGTGACCTTGACGGATATGACTGCCTCTATTTTTGCGTGGATCATTGCTTGTGTGACCTTGTTTTTGTACGCAAGTACACAGAGGCAGGAAGTTTTCCAGGATTTGGCGATCATTTGTTTGGCTGCTGTTGTGACCTGCAAGAGAAGTTTGAATTGGCGTTGGAATAGCTTTTGCAGTTTCAGATTTAAAAGTGCTAAAGTTGGGTCAGGTTGTAGAGCTGTATCGAAGAGAGTGGAGAGTATGTTAAACAGGTTGGACCAAAAGGTTTGTGCGATTGGGCATGACCACCAAATATGGTGGAAGTTCCCTTGTGTGGAATAACCTCTAAAGCAGGTGGAGGGGTAGTGAGGAACATATTTGGCTATCCTGGCTGGGACCAAGTACCAACGGGTCAGGACTTTGTAATTGGTTTCCAATGCCACAATGTTTTGGGAGGAGGATTTTGTGGCCTTCCATATGTGGTGCCAGTACACATCTTCTAATGTGATTTCCAAATCGCTTTCCCATTTAGAGGTGTAGGAAGGGACAGGAGAGGGTCCTGTGTTAAGCAATTGGGTGTAGAGGGTTGAGGTCATGCCTCTTCTGTGCGGGTCGCTATTGTAGGCTTGTTCAAAGAAGGACATGGAGAGGGAAAAGGAATCTCTGGGAATTAAGGTGAAATGCTTTATCTGGCGGTATCGGAAGATTTTGGAGGTTGGGATATCGTTTCATTCCCTGAGGGTCGGAAAGGGCTTTATGCCATTAGAGGTTATAAATTGATGTGCTCGGATGAGGTTAGTGGAGGACCATTTGTGAAAGGTGGACGGTGAGGTCCAGGCCGGTAGAATGAAGGGCGTAGGAAAGAGAGCATGGGGTTATGAGGAGATTGAAGTGAGTGATTGGACTTAAGACTGTCCAGAGCGAAAGTGAGTGGTCTATAACCGGGTTATGTATTGTGCGGCGATCGGATGGGTGAAGCCAGAGGAGGTTTGCAACAGAGAGGGGGGTCGCATTTGACGGATTCCAGGGCCACTCAAAGGGGTATTTTAGTGGTGGAGTGGTACTTAGGAAGTTGGGCTAGTTGAGCAGCATAGTAGTACTTTGTGAAGTGTGGAAGGCCTAGGCCCCCCCTGATCTTCGGTAGGTAGAGGGTGGAATGTGGAATACGGGGTCTAATGGTGTGCCAGATATAGGAATCTCTGTAATATGCGGAGATAGTAGCCTGGAACAGGGATGGGTAGAACTCGGAATAGATATAATATTTTAGGGAGAATCATCATTTTGACTGAAGTTATTCTACCCATCCAGGCGAGTGGGAGATGAGACCATTTGGTGAGGAGGCTGGTGAGGTGAGAAAGCATCGGGGATAATTGGCTGAGTAAAGGACTGATGGGTTAGCTGTGAGCTTAATTCCTAGGTATGTGATTTTGCGGATAGACCAGGGGAAGGGGAGGGAGGTTTGTAGATGTGTCAGATCGGCTTTGGACTTTGTCGAATTGACTTGTAGGCTGGAGATTTGGCCAATCTTTCAGGAGTTTAAGTAAGTTGGGTGCAGAGGTCAGTGGAGGTGACAACAAAAGTAGGACATCGTCTGCAAACAGACACAATTTATGATGATGGCCACCGACTTCCAGTCCTTTAATATCATGGTTATCACAAATTAACTGGGCTAGGGCTAGGGCAAAAATCGATTTGAATCGAGTTGAGAGGTCAAATCAATTCAAATTTTCAGCAAATCGATTTATTTTTTTTCACCAGGACCGGCGCTGACACTGCGCTGGTCCTGAGGAGCTGCGGGCAGGAGTTTTTAGGCGAGGCCGCGGCTTCGGCTTAGTCCGCGAGGCCAGACACCACGGACGAGGCCGCGGCTTCGGCTTAGTCCGCGAGGCCGGACACCGCGGACTAGGCCGAAGCCGCAGCCTCGCCTAGAAAACTCCTGCCTGCAGCTCCCCAGGACCGGCGCTGACACCATCAAAAAAAAAAACTCAATTCGAATCGTGAATCAAGTTTTTTTTTTAAAAAAAATGTGAATTTTTGTTTTTGGGAGAAAATTGCCCAGCTCTAGCTAGGGGTTCAATAACTAGGGCGAAAAGGAGTAGTGAGAGTGGACAAACCTGCTGTGTGCCTCTTTTGATCTTAAAGGTCTCCGACTTGTGGCCCATATAGCAGACAAAGGCCGTGGGGTCAGCATACAGTGCCGATATCCAGGAAAGGAAATGGGAGCCAAAACCCCATTGTTTGAGTATAAATTGTATGTAGGGCCAGGAGACTGTATCGAATGCCTTTCTGATGTCCAAAGACAAGAGGCATAGGGGAATATTGCGTTTGCGTGCTAAATGTGTCAAGAGAATTGCGTTGCGGATGTTGTCCCCTGCCTGTCGAGTCGGGATGAAGCCTACTTGATCTCTATGTATTAAGGAGCCGATGGTGTGGTTGGGTCTAGTAGCTAGGATTTTGGCCAGCAATTTAATGTGTAGATTGAGGAGGGAAATGGGTCGGTAGTTTGACCAAGATAAGTCATCTGTTTGTGGTTTTGGGAGCATAGAGATGGCAGCTGTCAATGTTTCAGGGCGGAATGTGCGACCAGCAAGGATGGCATTAAATGCCTTGACTAGTAACAGGGCGAGGAGGTCCGAAAACTGTTTCAAATAGGTGGCTAAGAACCTGTCAGGGCCTGGGCGTTTATGGGTTTTAAAGGATTTTATGGCCAATAAAACCTCCTCAATTTCGATTGGTTTCGAGATTTTCGCACTGTAGAGATGAGAGAGAGGGTAAAGTGGTAGTTGAGAGAAGGGATTTGGCTCGAGTGCAATCAGAATTATCTTTGTTTGAGTAGAGGGTGGCGAGGTGTTTACTAAATACTTGGAGAATTTTGACCGGGTTACTAGTATAATGTTCGGGGATAGCATTAGTCGGATTGGTTTAATAGCGTGATCGAGACGTCGGAGGAATAGAGCTAGGAAAGTGTCGGGTTTGTTGGCTTTGGTATAATATTTGTGGCGTGAACAGCATAGGGCCTTTTCTGCAGCCTTCGTCAAGAATAGGTCGAGTTCAAGCCTAGCTTTGTCTAAGGTTTGATGGTTCAATGCTGAGGGATCCGCCTGAAATTTAGTGTGGGCATCCTTAGAAGATGTTTCTAAACGTTGTTGAGTAAGGCGTTTTTCTTTGTTCAGGAAGGACGCCTGACTAATGCAGGTTCCCCTTATAACTGGCTTGTGGGCTTTCCATAGTGTGTGAGAAGGGAGATGTCGGGAGTAGAGTTGATGGATAAGTATTCCTTGAGTGCCGTTTCTATTTTAAGGCAAAGTGATGGGTGGGATAGAATATTGTCATTAAAGTGCCAGGAAGAGTCTTTTGTGGAGGGGACTAGGGAGCATAGGGTTGTGATTACCGTGCTATGGTCTGACCAGGATATAGGAAGAATAGCTGATGAGAGGAGTAGGGGTGGTACCTGTGGTGAGAAAGATATGGTCGATACGTGAGAGCGTTTTGTGAGGATGGGAATAAAATGTGTATTGACGTTGGGCTGGGTTTTGCTCACGCCAGGAATCTACTAGGGAATAGCGATGCAAGAGGTGTTGGAAGCTGAGTTTCGTAGATCTAGGAAGGTGGGATTGGGGAGATTTGTCTAGGAAGGGATATAGGGATTGGTTAGTCCTCGCAGAGGAGGAGTGTGCCCCTTTTGTGAGAGTTAACTCCTCCTAGCAAATGGGAAAGAAATGGTAGGGGTTTAGAGTTTGGTGTGTAGTAGGAAACTACCATTAGAGCCCATTCACACAGGGGCAACACGACTTCCAGCGCGACTTTGGGAGGCAACTTGGACACGACTTGAGTATGAATCACAGCGCGACTTGGGGCAACTTACAACACAACTTGAAGTCGCCTGCAGGACAGGGAACTTTACAAGTGGCCTATCAGAGCTTATCAGCTGTGTGTGAGAAGGAGGGGGCTGGCTGTTTAGTGGAGGAAATTACTTTCTGTTTCCTTTCTGCTTCCTGTAAAGTTGCCTCAGTATGAACGGTGATGCAGTAGTGTGCATTAAGACGGATCCATTCATTTACATTGATTTTTTCATGTAGCGCGACTTGAGGCGACTAGGGGCGACTTGAAGTCAGATCCAAAGTTGCCCCTGTGTGAATGGGCTCTCACTTCAGAATCAAGCAGAATTCTTGATACAATGAGATAGCAGCCATCCGGGTCCTTGATTTCAGCCAGGAGTGTAAAGGGAGTGGAACGGTGGAAGGCAATAAGAACTCCTCTACTTTTGGAGTTGGCTGAAGCTGTATACATTTGTGGGTATGTTTGATGGAAGAATTTAGGTGTGGATCGGGGAGTGAAATGAGTCTCTTGCAGGCACACAACATGCACCTTAGTGGTGGTAAAAGTTTTAAAGGCTTTGGTCCGTTTGTGTGGAAAGTTTAGCCCTTGTACATTGAGTTTAAGTATATTTAGGGGTCCCATTCTGAGGTTAGGCATGTGTTATGCCGCGTACACACGGTCGGACTTTTCGGCTACAAAAGTCCGACAGCCTGTCCGACAGACTTTCGATGGACTTTTGGCGGACTTTTGGCGGACTTGCGGCAGACTTTCTTACGAACGGACTTGCCTGCATACGATCACACAAAAGTCCGACGGATTCGTACATGATGACGTACACCGGACTAAAATAAGGAAGTTGATAGCCAGTAGCCAATAGCTGCCCTAGCGTGGGTTTTTGCCCGTCGGACTAGCACACAGACGAGCGGATTTCTGGGTCCGGCGTAGTTACGACGTAAAGATTTGAAGCATGTTTCAAATCTAAAGTCCGTCAGATTTGCGGCTGGAAAAGTCCACTGAAAGTCTGCTGAAAGTCCGGGGAAGCCCACACACGATCGGATTGTCAGCCAGCTTTAGTCCGTCGGCGTCCGTCTGACTTTTGTAGACGAAAAGTCCGACCGTGTGTACGCGGCATTATGGTTATGATTGCGTCTAGGGATGGAGTTTACTAGGCAACACCTGGGGGGGGGGGGAGGAAAGCAGAGAGAAATTAAGTACCTTGAGTAGTAACAAATGACAAAAATATAAGGATGTAACAACATGGGTGGATGTTGTCCCCAAGGCTAGTGTCACTTCACGAGCCTGGGGGGCAGGAGCAGTGTCATGGAGTGAATCCAAAGGAGTCCATGGTCTAGGAGGTGGGGCGCAGTGACTGCCTCTAGGGTTTAAATGGCTCAACTGAATTTCTTAGGTGGCAACCCCCTTGAGGGGTTGCTTCAAGTGCCTCAACCGGTTTAACAACATTAACGGAGGCTCAAATTAGATCCAGTAATGAACTAGAGCAACCGTGGTTTGCAAATAACAAGTAAAATCATATTTCAGAAAATGATACAAGAAACATGCTTTAAATAGTGGGTATGTTCCCTTGGAGCTGGAGTGCCAATCGGGTTTAAGGGGATTAGATTGTCTTAATGCTACAATTTGTGGGCATCGGAGGGGGGGGTTCAAGAAGTTTTAGGCTCCAAGGGGTCATAGGATCCCATTTTTAAACAAACTTGTTAAATAGACATCGCCTAGTGATTGTAGCATGTGAGGTTTGGATCTTGTATGATCTTCTTAAATACACATTAGGTAGAGAGGTGTAAAGTGGTTCATATACCAAAAAGTAGGCCCCGTAGGGACCAGTGTCCGTTAGGTAAATATCAGGATCTGCGACCTAAAGGTGTCAGGCGGTGCGATCTCCATATACGAAGGAGTGGGTTTAGTCCATTAAGTCCAGCTGTTGTGGGGCTGGGTTGGCAAACCATCCACTTTTATGTGAGTTGGCTTAGTCCTGGGCTTGTGCAGAGTTTTGCGTCTTATGGGGTGAACAGGAGCCTGATCGGCGTCGAGTAGAGTTTTCCTGTGGTGCATCTGATCTTTGTTGCACGCCATGGTCAGAAGTTGTTCTTTAGTGCGAAAAAAGTGTAATTTCGCTATGATGTCCCTTGGTGGGCCTTCTGATTGGCGGGGAGTCATGGCACAGTGAACCCTGTCCATGTCCAAACGTTTGATTGGAATGGCTGGGGCTAGCTCCTAGAAAAGGGCTGTAACTGGGAATTGTACATCTAGTACAGATTCAGGGAGGCCACGGATCCGGATGTTCAATCGTCTAGCCCTGTTCTCAAAGTCCTCCAGGCGTTTTTGAAATGTGAGGTTTTCGTCCTTGAGAGCCTTAATATCCTCAGAGTGGTTATGAGTGAGCATATCTAGCTCGTCTGTCCTCTGTTCTAGTTCAGCCGTTCTGTGACCCAGTTCTCTAATTTCCCTGGACAGCTTGTCTGTTATATGATCAGACATTTGTTTGAGTGCTTTTGTCACCATTTTCTCAAATTGTATGAGCATGTCTGCTGGTGGTGAGTCAGAATAGGAAAACAGGGGGGCAGTTCCCAGGTCTGTGTCTGACTCACTGTGTATGAGATGCTGCTTTGCTGAGCGAGGAGAGCGGTATTGTGATGAGAAAGCCGCCGCCATCTTGAAAGCCCGCGCTAGGAGGTCCCGGATTGTTTTTGGCTTCGTTTTGGAGCAGGGGGCCCCACAGAGCATAGTGTGTGATCAGGGCTTGTCCCTGTTTGTTCACCAGGCGGGAGGTGAGAGACGGCAGTGACGGCGTTGGCTGTTAGCGGTTGTTTATTCCCCGAAAGGAGTAGAGTCTCAGGCTTGCATGTCTGCCCTGACGGCTTCGCGCATGCGCCTTCCTATTGCAATTTTTTTTACCAAAAATATGTGGAAGAATATACAGTGGGGACGGAAAGTATTCAGACCCCCTTACATTTTTCACTCTTTGTTATATTGCAGCCATTTGCTAAAATCATTTAAGTTCATTTTTTTCCTCATTAATGTACACACAGCACCCCATATTGACAGAAAAACACAGAATTGTTGACATTTTTGCAGATTTATTAAAAAAGAAAAACTGTCTCCACTGTATATCAGCCTAACCTAAGGAATAAATTAGTTCTTTTATATTTTTTTGGGGATATTTATTATAGCAAAAAGTAAAAAATCTTGCTTTTTTTTCAAAATTTTCGCTCTTTTTTTTGTTTATAGCGCAAAAAATAAAAACCGTAGAGGTGATCAAATACCACCAAAAGAAAGCTTTATATGTGGGGAAAAAAGGACGCCAATTTTGTTAAGGTACAGGATTGCATGACCATGCAATTGTCAGTTAAAGCGACGCAGTGCCGTATCTCAAAAAATGGCCTGGTCATTAAGAAGGAAATTCTTCCTGGCCTTAAGTAGTTAAGGAGGAATCAAGCGATTTTTTTTCTGTGTTCTGACAGGGGGACTGCCCCCATGCCAGATCAAACTGATCAGAGTTCATAGCCAATGGTTAATCAGATGCTAGTTTTCCAACATGCTCGTTCGCCAGAAGCGGGTTGTGAGACCAGCTTCTGGCAGACGAGGAGCTGTACACACAGGCAGAATGTCGGCCTGTTTCTGTTGAACCAGGCGATACCGGCCGATATTCGGACCAGCCTTAAAGCTAGCCATCCATCCTGATTAGAATTGTAGTCAAACAGTTGCAACACCCATGTCTGCTTGAATACCCAAACAGTGACTGCATCTGATAGCACAGAAAAATTAGACCCCACTTTCTTCAACTACCGTATTTATCGGCGTATAACACGCGCTGGCGTATAACACGCACCCCAAGTTTAGGAGGGAATTTTAAGGAAAAAAACTTTTAGGAGGGAAGTTTATGGAAAAAAAACTTACATTTAAATGCCCATCAATGCAGCCTCATCAGTGTTCATCTGCAGCCTTTCCCCAGTGTCCAGTGCAGCCTTGTCAGTGCAGCTTTGCCCCAGTGCAGCCTTGTCAGTGCAGCTTTGCCCCAGTGCAGCCTTGTCCCCAGTGCAGCTTTGCCCCAGTGCAGCCTTGTCAGTGCAGCTTTGCCCCAGTGCAGCCTTGTCCCCAGTGCAGCTTTGCCCCAGTGCAGCCTTGTCAGTGCAGCTTTGCCCCAGTGCAGCCTTGTCCCCAGTGCAGCTTTGCCCCAGTGCAGCCTTGTCCCCAGTGCAGCCTTGTCCCCAGTTCAGCTTTGCCCCAGTTCAGCTTTGCCCCAGTGCAGCCTTGTCCCCAGTGGTCCGTGCAGCCTTGTCGCCGCCGACATACAAACGTTTAGTTTGTATTTTTAAACATGGCGCCGCGGAGTTCGGAGAGACTCGGGGGCGCTCGTTCAGCTGAACGAGCGCCGCCGAGGACACAGTGACTGGGCGGAGCCGAGATACACATAGCCGAGGCTTCTCGGCTATTCTCGGCGCCGTTCACAGTCACGCCCAGTCCCGCCATTGGACCTGTGTTATGTCCATCATAGGGACTGGGCGTGACTGTGAACGGCGCCGAGAATAGCCGAGAAGCCTCGGCTATGTGTATCTCGGCTCCGTCCAGTCACTGTGTCCTCGGCGGCGCTCGTTCAGCTGAACGAGCGCCCCCGAGTCCCTCCGAACATGGCGGCGCCATGTTTAAAAATACAAGCTATGTGAATGTCGGCGGCGATCGCGGCGATCGCTCTGACAGATCACAAAATAGCAGGGATCGGCGTATAACACGCACCCACGATTTTTCCCTTATTTTAAGGGGAAAAAAGTGCGTGTTATACGCCGATAAATACGGTATATCACAGAGGATTCACCTTCAAGAAGTTCCTAACAAACAATTAAAATTGGTGCTGATTCATGTTATAACTTGCCTACAACATTCACAAACCAATTTTGGGTGAACAAGCCCTACTGAAGAGAATGTTTAGTGGTTTTGTAATTTTTTTAAATTATTTAAATCTGACAAATTGCATATACATTCTAAATAAGCAACACATGGAGCCCTAAGCTCCTTTTTCCATGTTGTATTCTATCCCCTTCCACCTGTTGTAAAGTGCCTGTTGTGGACAGAGCTCAATAGATCAAGCTGAAATTTACACACACAATTTAAAGAGTCAGAGGAGTAATTCATCCTTGATTTTCTTGGAGGTTTCAGTAAGACAAAGCAAGCGTCTAGGCAGGTAACTACTGGTGTGCTGTCTCTTTATATAACCCATAGTGCTTTGAGATCACTTGTCATGCATTAAAGGGGACGTAAACCCTTGAGGTTTTTCACCTTAACCACTTTCACCCTAACCCGGAAGGATTTACCCCCTTCCTGACCAGTGCGTTTTTTTGCGATTCTGCACTGCGTCGCTTTAACTGACAAGTGCGCGGTCGTGCGACGTGGCTCTCAAACAAAATTGACGTTCTTTTTTTCCCCACAAATAGAGCTTTCTTTTGGTGGTATTTGATCACCTCTGCGATTTTTATTTTTTCCGCTATAAACAAAATAATAGCGACAATTTTGAAAAAAAACGCATTATTTTTTACATCTTGCTATAATAAATATCCCCCAAAAATATATAAAAAAAACATTTTTTTCCCTCAGTTTAGGCCGATATAATCTTTTACATATTTTTGGTAAAGAAAAATCGCAATAAGCGTTTATTGATTGGTTTGCGCAAAAGTTATAGCGTTTACAAAATAGGGGATAGTTTTATGGCATTTTTATTAATATTTTTTGTTTTACTAGTAATGGCGGCGATCAGCGATTTTTATTGTGACTGCGACATTATGGCGGACATGTCGGACATTTTTGACACATTTTTGGGACCATTGTCATTTATACAGCAATCAGTGCTATAAAAATGCACTGATTCCTGTGTAAATGACACTGGCAGTGAAGGGGTTAACCACTAGGGGGCGGGGAGGGGTTAAGTCAGTACTAGGGATGTGTTCTAACTGTAGGGGGGATGGGCTGTATGTGACACGTCACTGATCTCTGCTCCCGATGACAGGGAGCAGAGATCAGTGACACTGTCACTAGGCAGAATGGGGAGATGCTGTTTACATCAGCATCTCCCCATTCGTCCTCTCCGTAAGGCGATCACGGGTATCCCCGTGGCGATCGAGTCCGTGGGACTCGCGACCCGACTCACGGAGCTTGAGGCAGGCTAACGCACGCCCCGCCGGCGGCGCGTGCGCGGCGGCAAATTGAAAGTAACGTACGGGTACATTACTTTGTACAGCCGTGCCATTCTGCCGATGTATATCTACAGGAGGCGGTCGGCAAGTGGTTAATGCTTAAAAACCTTCTGTAATGCAGCAGCCCCCAGAGCCCCCCTTTTACTTACCTGAACACAATCGTTCCAGCGATGGGGATGAGCACAGCAGCTCCAGCCGTTGTCTCAAGTCCTCATTGGATAGATTGATAGCAGCAGGAGCCATTGTCAATCAAACTCAGTGACACGGAACCTGGGAGGTGGGGCCAAGTTCTGCCGTCTGTGTCAATGGATGCAGCAGCAGGACTCGGAAGCGCGCCTGCACGAGTGCCCCCATGGAATGTGGCTCTCTGTGGGGGCACTCGAGAAGAGGAGGAGCCAGGAGCACCACTGAGGGACCCCAAAAGAGGAGGATTGGGGCCACTCTGTGCAAAACCCTTGCACAGAGGAGGTAGGTATGACATGTTTGTTATTTAACTGCTTGCCAACTAGCCGCCGTCATTATACTGCGGCAGGTTGGCTCTCCTGCGTGAACTGCCCAGGCGCGCTCCCACTCTTTTTTTGTTTATAGCACCAAAAATAAAAACTGAGGAAGGTGATCAAATATCACTAAAAGAAAGCTATATTTGTGGGGAAAAAAGGAGATCAATTTTGTTTGGGTGCAGCGTGGCACTACCTCAGCGTGGCACTAGTGTCAGTTAAAGCGCGCCGCTAAAGCAAAAAATAGCCTGGTCATGAAGTGGGTAAATCCTTCCGGGGCTGAAGTGGTTAAAAAAAAAAAAACTAACCTTTACAACCCCTTTAAATGCTTACTAAACAAAACAAATATAAAACATTAGTTTTAAACCATAAAATATTTAAAAAATGTAATCTAAAACATGTTTTTTCTTCCACTAATGTTACAATAATTTTATTAACAATAGATCCACCACTGAATATTCCAAGCTGTTAATACAAAAAGGTATCACCATGTTGATTAGAAGTCGGCACTGCTTCTCATACAAAGGCCAGCTTACAAGCTATAATGTAACCAAGTGTAACTTGATACTGTAGCAAATAAAACCAGAGAAAATACAATAGCCTTATGCCCTGTACACACGGGCGGACTTTTCGGCAACAAAGGTCCAACAGTCTTTCCGATGGACTTTCGATGGACTTCCGAACGAACGGACTTGCCTACACACGATCACACCAAAGTCTGACGGATTCGTACGTGATGACGTACGACCGGACTAAAATAAGGAAGTTCATAGCCAGTAGCCAATAGCTGCCCTAGCGTCGGTTTTTGTCTGTCGGACTAGCATACAGACGAGTGGATTTCTCAATAGGAACTGGGTCCGGAGGAGTTCCGACGTAAAGATTTGAAACATGTTCCAAATCTAAAGTCCGTCAGATTTTCGACAGAAACAGTCCACTGAAGGTCCGATGAAGCCCACACAGGGTCAGATTGTCCACCGGATCCGGTACGTCGGACCAGTCTGGTCGAAAAGCCAGGTCGTGTGTACAGGGCATTAGGAACTTTTCAGCAAGGGGGCCAATGGTAAAGACAAATGCAAACAAGACAAATCCACCTGAAAGAACTCTTGAAGTATTTGTAGCATGGCAGAAAAATAACCCATCTAGCAAGCAATTAAGCAAAAAGAGAGTAAACTTCATAATCAGAGACACCTAACAAATGAAAGTCTGTCTATGGCTCTATCAGTGATTACATGTTGAGACCTTATCAAAAGAATGGCCTCATTTGGATAGGCAAAGGTCACTCACTACTTGTGTTCCTTCAAGTCAACAGCTAACAATGTTTAACAATGTTAGTTTTATGACTAGATTGGTAATAAAGTTTTCTTCTAATTTCCCACAGCATTTGTTGTTTCAACAAATTTTGCATCTTACACAGCAGTATTCACTAAGGCCGGCCATACACGGTTGCAGGAAAGAAATTTGCACCGTGTATGGCTTGCCTAAGCGATATCATCTGATAGCAAATCAAGCCAAACATACAATTAGCTCCATATATATTTGGACACAGGCACAATTTTAGTTTTTTTCAGGTATTTACCAAAACATATTCAAGCTATAGTTATATAATGGATATGGGCTGAAAGTGCACACGCTCAGGTGCCAGCTTCTAGTAGCATTTTAGTAGCTTTTAGAAGCATTTAGAAGCTTTTAGGAGTCGTTAGGAGCATTAGCATTTTTTGACATTTTTGCAGTACGTGAATAAAAAAAATAAGAAAAGAAAAAGCTCCAAAAAAAGCTGTTAGCATTTTAGTGGCATTTTAGAAGCAGTTAGGAGCCATCAGCATATTTTTCTGCTGGGAAAAATGCTCCAAGAAACTCTACAAAAAAAATAGAAATCTGCTCCTAGAAGCCAGTGGCATCTCCAGCTTTCATATTTAGGGGGGGGGGGGACAGGGACAAAAGTAGAGGGGCAACTATAAAACGCAATTATATACAGTATATATATGTGTGTATATATATATATATTTATATTTTATTTTTTTTCAAGAATAGAATGCACACCAGAGGTCTTGTTACAAATTGCCCCCCACTCCCCCATCCCCCTTGTGATACCATATAATTGGTGATAATATTCTGGTCATCATATATAAATACATGATCGTGTTCTGGCAATCTAGTTTTAAGCGATGGTCGTCTCATATAAAAAATGATTATGTTCTGTTCATCTCATATAATAAGTGATGATGTTCTGGTAATCTCATATTAAGTGATCGTATCATCTCCTATGATAAGTGGCAATGTCCTGGTCATTTCATATAAGAAGTGAGGTTTTTTCGATCATGTCACCTATATAAGTAATGTTGACATCTGATAAGTGATCGTGTCTTGGTCATCTCATATAATAAGTGATCATGTTTTGGTCATCTCATATAAGTGGTCATGTTCTGGTTATCTCATATAAGTTATCATGCCCTTGCAATCACATATAAGTGATCATTTCCTTGCAATCTCATTTAATAAGTGATCACCATCTGGTTATCTCATATAATAAGTGATCACGCCCCAGTCATCTCATATATTAAGTGATCATGCCCCGGTCATCTCACATAAAAAATGATGTTCCGATCTTGTCACCTATATGATAAGTGAGGTAGATACCAATGCAGCAGGTAGGTACCCTGTAGACACTATTACAGTGCTGTAGGATGGTGCTGATTTTGGATCTTGTGGTTGAGTTGTCTCTCTTAAGAAAAAGGAAAGACACGGGGGAGGGGAGGGAGTGCTGCTCACCCCTATTGGTCAAGACAAAAAAAGAGAAAAGAGTTCCCCAGTGGGGTTTTTAGGCAGCATAAAGGAAGGTGGTAGGCCAATGTATGTAAAAATAAGTTTTATTATACAAAAAAGGGCTTCAACACAATGGTTAAAAAAATGAGCTCCAATACAGAGTGTTTACAATCTCATGACACTCAGCACATGCAGTAAGGCACATTTACATAATAATATTAGTATATATTGACAGTATTGGAGATGTGGATCTGACGCGTTTCGACCTATAAGTTCCAGGTCTTCTTCAAAGGTCAATCTGCTACAATTGTACAATAAAGGTGCATATGTCAGAAAAGGTTAAATATGTAAATTTCACAACGGATGTACCATATATTAACATAGCATAATTACCCAATAATGAGTGTCCTATGCGAGAGACTTTCTGTAAGAGAGGTCCTCTTAAAAACAAAGGATTGCCAGTTCGTTTTCCCCTAGAGATCCCATGACACCACCGCTACAACCTCCAATCCCAGGGGGAGGTCCCAAGGATGTGGCTTACGAGAGATCACACAATGAAGCGCCCCCTATCAGTAGCACGGACTTCACGGCCAATCAGGTGGGGAGAGCACCTGCAGCAGCAACCCAGGAAGGAAAAGACAATTTAGAAAAATATGCATTATATGCACTCCAAGGTTGAATCTAGAGAATATATCCATATATCAGCCCAGGTTTAGGATATCGTAAATGCATATGTACACCCACTAGGCGAGTCAAAACCTTATTATGCTGACTGTGTGTGTGTGTGTGTATAGAATCAACACACATATATCTATATACACATACATGTATGTCCATACATATGTCCATACATAAAATTTATAATTAACTTTTATATGGAAAAAATCTCTAGATATATGCATAAAGTATATCAGGGTAGTGAAGGTAAGAGGAAATTAATTTTGTAGAAACACCTCAGCCATATAGATGAGGGGTATGAGTAGATTAATCAATACTGGTGGTGAGAAGTGACAATTAAATGAGGTGTTGGGAAAAAGGTGAGAGCAAAAACAAACCGTAGGTCCCTAGTGGGTGCAGCAAGAATGTGTAAAAGGTGAATACACAGAAAGTGTCATGCAGTGCAGAAATGGGTGATGGGTGGATGCAACAAGGGAATAACTAGTGAAAACGTGCCCACGTGTAGGGAAGCCAAGTGAATAAAGTATATTACCTAATAAACAGGTGAAGATAACATGTAAAAACCGCACTGCGTAGCCCTATGCGCTTGCAATCATTTGTGACCTGACCCGGGATTGGTCACAACTTTGAACCGGGCTCAGTAAACGCCCGTCTAAGTTGACATTTAGCAAGTCTGAAAGTATAAAGTAAAAGGAATTGTATTGTATACATTCAAGCATTTAAAGTAGGTATAGGGTCATTGTAGTAGAGACTGTCTCACTCTGTAAGTACACTTTATGATAATCTGTTTCCGCACTGCCGCTGTCCATATTGATACAATACTCGGTCTACTACAATGACCCTATACCTACCTAAAATGCTTGAATGTATACAATACAATTCCTTTTACTTTATACTTTCAGACTTGCTAAATGTCAACTTAGACGGGCGTTTACTGAGCCCGGTTCAAAGTTGTGACCAATCCCGGGTCAGGTCACAAATGATTGCAAGCGCATAGGGCTACGCAGTGCGGTTTTTACATGTTATCTTCACCTGTTTATTAGGTAATATACTTTATTCACTTGGCTTCCCTACACGTGGGCACTTTTTCACTAGTTATTCCCTTGTTGCATCCACCCATCACCCATTTCTGCACTGCATGACACTTTCTGTGTATTCACCTTTTACACATTCTTGCTGCACCCACTAGGGACCTACGGTTTGTTTTTGCTCTCACCTTTTTCCCAACACCTCATTTAATTGTCACTTCTCACCACCAGTATTGATTAATCTACTCATACCCCTCATCTATATGGCTGAGGTGTTTCTACAAAATTAATTTCCTCTTACCTTCACTACCCTGATATACTTTATGCATATATCTAGAGATTTTTTCCATATAAAAGTTAATTATAAATTTTATGTATGGACATATGTATGGACATACATGTATGTGTATATAGATATATGTGTGTTGATTCTATACACACACACACAGTCAGCATAATAAGGTTTTGACTCGCCTAGTGGGTGTACATATGCATTTACGATATCCTAAACCTGGGCTGATATATGGATATATTCTCTAGATTCAACCTTGGAGTGCATATAATGCATATTTTTCTAAATTGTCTTTTCCTTCCTGGGTTGCTGCTGCAGGTGCTCTCCCCACCTGATTGGCCGTGAAGTCCGTGCTACTGATAGGGGGCGCTTCATTGTGTGATCTCTCGTAAGCCACATCCTTGGGACCTCCCCCTGGGATTGGAGGTTGTAGCGGTGGTGTCATGGGATCTCTAGGGGAAAACGAACTGGCAATCCTTTGTTTTTAAGAGGACCTCTCTTACAGAAAGCCTCTCGCATAGGACACTCATTATTGGGTAATTATGCTATGTTAATATATGGTACATCCGTTGTGAAATTTACATATTTAACCTTTTCTGACATATGCACCTTTATTGTACAATTGTAGCAGATTGACCTTTGAAGAAGACCTGGAACTTATAGGTCGAAACGCGTCAGGTCCACATCTCCAATACTGTCAATATATACTAATATTATTATGTAAATGTGCCTTACTGCATGTGCTGAGTGTCATGAGATTGTAAACACTCTGTATTGGAGCTCATTTTTTTAACCATTGTGTTGAAGCCCTTTTTTGTATAATAAAACTTATTTTTACATACATTGGCCTACCACCTTCCTTTATGCTGCCTAAAAACCCCACTGGGGAACTCTTTTCTCTTTTTTTGAGTTGTCTCTCTTATGCACTGATCTCTGCACACCGATCAGCACCCTTACCCTCTCACTCTCCAACACCCACTGACTCCAGTGTGCTCCCCATTGGCTGACAGCATGCAACACCCTGGGCTGGCAGACACACATGGGTCGCGTGCACACTGCTCTTCTCTGGTGTCTGCGGGTGAGGCACACCTTTAAAAACGCCCCCCCCCCCCCTCCTCCTCCTACCTCTAGATCCAGGCCCGCGCCTGACGTGTGTCACCACAACCAATGGCAGCTCGGCAGTGTACACGCGACCCCCGTGTGTGTCCGCAGAGCCCAGTCTCGAATGTGTCGCTATGTCCCACTTTCTGGCTGCTGACTGCAAGCAGCTACCCTCCGAGAACCTTACCTGCTGGATGCCAGTGAGCCCGAGCCTGGCTCTTCAGGCCACTCTTCCCCCTGCCCTGGACTACCCACTGTCCAAGGTCGTCGGGAGGAGGCACAAGGTGTGGAAGCTGAAGGGGCTGCAGGAGTAATAAGGGGAGTAGTGCCGCCAGAGAGCCCAGCCGGGGAAAGCCCCCAACGGGGTCCATAATATCACTGCTTTGCTCTCTTCAGCTGACAGGCGTTTTAATTTGGGGGGCACAGTATAATGTTAGCCCCCCTAGTGATGCCACTGCTAGAAGCTGAAGCTCCAAAAATGCTAATAGCCTAAAGTGTGCATGGACACATAGGATAAGACTATTTAGCTTCTAAGAGAAGAAAAAAAATGCTAATAACAGCTTCTAGGAGCTTACAAAAACACTGTGCATGGATCCCAAAAGCATGTTATAAAGCACAGTGCTTGTGCTGTGAAATTTAGCCCTCTGTAACACCTAAAAAAACCTGGCTGATACTGCCAGTTTCTACTCTTTGTAAACTGACCATGGTGTAGCATGGCTGCTGAGCCCTGACACTGTGGTCAGTATACATGCCTCTTTCATCCTCTCTCTCTTCTGTCCTTCTCCCCCGTCCCCGCCTGTCAACTCTGTGTCCGTGACCGCCCCCCTTCCCTCCTGCAGCTCAAATTACAGTTCCTTCTTTTCACTATCTGCTCTGTTTAATTATGTAAGGTGCTCCTGTGTCTGTGCTTTGTAAAAAATAAGCAACTATATACCTGATTTGCGAGCGCTGATTGGCGATCACGTGGCCCGCCGTCTCTCTCCTCTCTCGCATGATAGCTGGGAACAGAGGACAGTTAAGCAGGGGCAAAAGAGGGAGATGGGGGGATATCAAGCGGGTCGAGTATTTATTGGAGTCCCAGATCGAGAGTGTGGCCAAAATTGGGTTCAGAGATTTGGGACGGAGTGCAGGGGGAATTCATGCTATGGAAGAAAGGGGATGGGATCGATGTCCAGGACATCAACAAGGGTCCATAGAGGAGCCCAAATACCTGCATGTAGTTGGGCGATAGGAGCAATCTGGGCAGCTTTAAAGAAGGGGACAACATTAGGGACCCCCAAGCCACCCCTGACTTTTGGGGTATACAAAAGAGACCCGTTAAGCCTTGGTTTAATTCTGCTCCCAAATACATTTCAGAATACGGCGTTGCAAGATACAAATAACATAGGGGGAACCGGGATAGGAAGAGCCCTAAATGAATATAGTAGTTTTGGGAGAAAGGACATTTTTGTAGCATGGATGCGGAGATTTGAGGGATATCCCAGGTATCTAACAAGCGTTTCAGAGATGATATAAGAGGAGGATAATTGGCGGTGTATAGAGTATGGAAAGAAGCAGTAAGGTAAATCCCCAGGTATGGCAATGAGGACATCCACTGGAATGGAAATTGCGCTCGCAAAGAGTCGTTGAGGGAATCAGGTAGGGAAACGTTCAGAGCCTGTGATTTGGATGGGTTTATATGAGGAACCGAGATGGTCGCAAAATTGCCCATGAGGGAGAGAAGGTTTGGTAATGTGGTGTGCGGAGAGGAAACATACATATGTCATCCACAAACATTGCCAATTTGTGATTAACTCCAACCAGCTCAACTCCACCCTTATGTTCAGGTTAGCACATATATGGGCTGGAAGAGGCAGCCATCTTGTTTATACCTTAAAGCAATCCCTCTTTACAATGCATGCCTTAATAAAGAACTCCATCAAAAAATGTTTTTAAAAAATCTGAGTAGCAAATACAGTAGTTAAAATGGAGCTCCACCCAAAAGGGAAAGCTCCCCTTTGTTCGCACCCTCCCCACCTCTACCGCCACATTTGGGGGGGAGCGGGTACCTGGTTTTGACAGGTACCCGCTCCCACTTCCTGGTAAGATTGCCGTACATGGATCTACATCATTTCCTGCCCCTCCTCCTTCCCCCTGCTGCCTTCTGGGACACAGAGGTCCCAGAACACAGCAGGACCATTCAGAAAGTGCAGCGCGACTCGCAAATGCGTAGTAGGAAACAGGCAGTGAAGCCACAAGGTGCCTGCACCTGAAGGTGATTGACGAATCGGCTAGGGGTGCTGACATCGCGGGATCCCTATACAGATAAGTGTCCTTATATTAAAAGTCAGCAGCTACAGTATTTGTAGCTGCTGACTTTTATTTTATTTTTTTACAGACTGTAACTCCTCTTTAAGTGTAATGAGGTTTATGGCACCTCCTGTATCATTGGCTGTTCTTTATAATTTACACTTTTATTCAGGACGGGAAGTATAGCTTTCTATATATCTTCGGCGCTCTAATGAGAAACTTGTGGCTCTTTTATACACAAACCGCACTGTCTGCATTTCCTCTTCCCTATCCATTTACAAAACACTTCGTAATTTGTAAAGGTTCACAGAATACAAGGTGTTCTGCGATTGGACAAGAGGAGAGGAGAAGCGGACAAAAGATGGCTTGACTTGAGTGTAGGAGTCGCAAAACAAAGCAAAATCTATACTTCCCAACATGAATAAATGTGTGAATTGTAAAGTACAACTGTGATCCAGGAGGTAGCAAATTCCCCCCTTATTACACATAAAGCGGTAATAAACTGGTTTATACAATTATGTGCTCGTATGCAATACACATTAGCACATTATGACGGACTTACCTGTGCAACGAATCCCTCCAGTCAACGTTCCCAAACTTCCATCTTTGCCCGGTCTTTATCCAGGTTCATCCTCTCCGGCCACTTGAACGGCCGAGGCAGGATAACGTCATTCTTGCGTGAAAATGACCATCAAAGCAGGCCGCCCTCTGCAATCACGACACAGGCAGCATGCCGTCAATAGACAGTGTACTGCGCATGCGCGAAAGATGTCATTGGCCAGAACCGACATCTCAATCTACTAAATGCCGCGGTGGGAGGGTGGGCCTTCTCCCGTCCCTGGTAAAAGTGATCTTGCGGCGAATCTGTCGCCGAGACCACTTTTATCTGAAAGCGGACTGCCCGCTGTTTAAAAACAATCCTGGGGATATGGCAGCTATCTGCTGCCTTAACCGCGGTATTTAACCTTAAACAGCCGACGTATAACGACGGCGAACGGTCCAGAAGTAGACAAAAGTAAACAAAACATTTTTTCCTGAGTTCCTCTTTAACCGGTTCCCGACCATGTCCCGCAGATATACTGTGGCACAATGGCTTCTCCTGGGCGAAATCCCGTACGGGTACGTCCTACCTTTTTTTGGCCATCAGAGGGCGCGTGCGCCCGCTGCATGGCATGGGAATCAGATGTGCGTGGCCGGCGGGCACGCACAATCGCATTCACGAGTGCCAGCACGGGGATTTGTGTGTGTAAACACACAAATCCCTGTGCTGTCAGAGGAGAGGAGCCATATCGTTTGTTCCTGCTAAGTACTAAGTAGGAAAAACGATATGGCTCCTCTCCTAGTCAATCTTATCCCCATACAGTTAGAACACAGTAAGGGAACACACAGTTAACCCCTTGATCGCCCCCTAGTGTTAACCCCTTCCCCGCCAGTGACATTTACACAGTAATCAGTGCATATTTATAGCACTGATCGCTGTATAAATGCCAATGGTCCCAAAAAAGTGGCAAAAGTCTCTGATCTGTCCGTCGCAATACCGATAAATATCGCAGATCACCGCCATTACTAGTAAAAAAAAAAAAATGCCATAAATCTTTCCCATAGTTTGCAGACGCTATAACAGTGTTTCTGAACCTTTTTTCCGTGGAGGAACCCTTGGCAAAAAGTCTGAGATATCGGGGAACCCCTAAAAAAAAAATTCAGATCTACAGCTCTCAGAACATCGGATCTGATCAGCAAGCTGTAGATATAACCACGTTTATTGTAGAAATAGCTTTAAATAATGGAATAAAAATTAGAACTCACCTGACACCAACATTATAGTGTGAACAGTGCACATAGAAATCAATTGTTTTCTTTATCTCCCTGTAGAGACCTGCATTAGAACAAGCCTTAAATATTTTAAGCAAGTCAAATTTGCACATATTTTCCATTTTTTGCACATATGCTGTGAACAAGGCCTTACTGAACTTGAACAAAACTCCCAAATATTGTGATTGATAAAAAGGATAGCAAACTATGGGAACAGTTGGGACTTGTTCACAACATTCATGCATAAGAATTGATGGAAGACGGTGCAGATCTGACCTGCATAGAATACTTTGGTATTGTCCACGTCATGTGCAGAGACATGCATTTTCCTAATGTAGGTCTCTGCTAGGACAAAAAGAAAATACCGTATTTATCGGCGTATAACACGCACTTTTTTCCCCTTAAAATCAGGGGAAAATCGTGGGTGCGTGTTATACGCCGATCCCCGCTAATTGTGATCTATCGGAGCGATCGCAGCCGACATTCACATAGCGTGTAGTTTTAAATATGGCGCAGCGGAGTTCAGAGGGACTCGGCGGAGCTGAACGAGCGTCGCCAAGATCACAGTGACTGGGCGGAGCCGAGATACACATAGTCGAGTGTTCTCGGCTCTTTCCAGCGCCGCTCACAGTCACGCCCAGTCCCGCCATTGGACCTGTGTTATGTCCATCATAGGGCGGGACTGGGTGGGACTGTGAGCGGCGCCGGAAAGAGCCGAGTACACTCCACTATGTGTATCTCGGCGGCGCTCGTTCTGCTCCGCCGAGTACCTCCGAACTCCGCGGCGCCATATTTAAAACTACATGCTATGTGTATGTCGGCGGCGATCTGTCCAAGCATGTAATGGACACTGGGGGCAAGGCTGCACTGACAACTGGGGCAAGGCTGCACTGACCACTGGGGCAAGGCTGCACTAACCACTGGGGAAAAGCTGCACTGACCACTGGGGCAAAGCTGCACTGACCACTGGGGCAAAGCTGGACTGACAAGGCTGCAATGGACACTGAAAAGGCTGCAATGACACGGACAAGGCTGCAGATGGACACTGATGAGGCTGCATTTTAATGTAAGTTTTTTTTCCTTAAACTTGCCTCATAAAAGTTTTTTTCCTTAAAATTCCCTCCTAAACTTGGGGTGCTTGTTATACGCCGGCGCGTGTTATACGCCGATAAATGCGGTAACTGATTTATATGTGCCGTGTTCACACCACAATGTTAGTATCATTTGAGTATTTTTCTCTGCAGAAAAATGCATACATGTGGCATATTTCTGTACAGAAAAAATATGCACATGTAACCAATGTTGATTTCAATGTGCAGTGACAGCGAGTGCTGTCAATGCGCATTAATACCTAGTGCCTCCTCTATAGTTCCAGCTCCTCTGAACCTGCGAGGGTGGTACCAGGAGAAGCGCTGACAGTGGGAGCACATGGCTGAATCTTGCAGGAGGCGAGATCCTGTGTATAGTAGTGACTGAATGCAGCCTGCAGGGGCCTGTGGCTGGATGAGACTGAATCATAATTGCATTATGTACAATTATGGCATACCATAAAGCTATTATAATCTCACCTCCTCTTACATTCAGCCTGTGTGCCTCAACTCTCTGCTCCCCTCCCCCCGCAGTCTGCAATCAGTGCTGTTATACACAGGATCTCATCTCCTGTTCTCTGCTCTTCCCTCCCCCAGCAGTCTGCATTCACCCCTGACGTACACAGGAACTCAGCTTCTAATCTAGCCATGTGCTCCTTTTCTCTGCCCACTCCACAAGTGTACATTACTGCTACCATTGAGACAGATCTCACCTTCTGATCTGGTGCTCCTGCCTCCATAGTCCTCATTCTCGGCTCTCTTCACGGCTCCCACTCTGTGCTCCCTGCCTCCAGTCTTCATTCTCGGCTCCCATGACTCCCTGCTCGGCTCTCCGCTCTCCATGCTCAGCTCCCCGCTGAATTTAGAACTCCTGCTCTCTGTCTTTCTCCTGACTCCGCTCTCTGAGCCAGAACTACAGAGAGGGCATCGGGTATCAATGCGCGCTGACTGTTCTCACTGTCAGCGTGCATTGGGAACACTAAAAACAACATTGGGCGGATGTACATACGCCACAATGTTGAATCGCGGCGGAACCCCTGGGGACTTCTCGCAGAACCCCGGTTGAGAAACACTGCACTATAACTTTTGCGCAAACCATGATGAAGAAATTTGTTTTTTAAAAAGAATTTGGGGGATATTTAAAAAGTAAAAAATATTGGGGTTTTTTTTTCAAAATTGTCGCTCTTTTTTTGTTTATAGCGCAAAAAATAAAAACAGCAGAGGTGATCAAATACTATCAAAAGAAAGTTCTATTTGTGGGAAAAAAAGGACGCAAATTTTGTTTGGGTACAGCGTCGAACGACCGCGCAATTGTCAGTTAAAGTGACACAGTGCCAAATTGGAAAAAGTGCTCTGGTCAGGAAGGGGGTCTGAAATCTTGGGTGGGAGGAGTAGTAATTGGTCATGTCTGAGATTGTCATGTGATTAGTCTGCCTAGCAAGCCGTCAGTTTAGTATAAGTGTTGTCACGCTGTGGTGAAGATGGCTGCGAAACTAAAAAAAAGTGCGGAAACTTTTTGAAGAACCCTTGTATAAGTATGAAAAGGTGCATTACAATAAACCATGTGCTTTAAAACAACACCCACCTTCCACCATGTGCTCCTTGCTGGGTTTCATCTCCCGGCCCTTTCACAGCTCCCAGGGGAAGACTGGTGGAACTGGTGGTGTTCTATTTAAATTTTGTATTCTTTTTTTTCTTTGAAGTCCTTTTGTCCTTATGTGGTTATACTCATGGAATATATCAACTTCCTGTCTACTTCATAGCTAGCCGCCTATGGGGTGCCAGTAGGCCAGGATTTTCTTACCAACTACACTTTCCTGTTCTTCTCCCGAAGAAGCAAGATTTATCTCGCGAAATGCGTCAAGACCCACAGCACAGCTGTCCTAGACTATTGGCAACTATCCTCATTGTATATCTAGGTTGCATTGAAAGGTTTCCTATACAAATGTAAATGTATCAATGTATTGATGTTTATCTTATATTTCTGTACAATGTGTTGTTTTTAAACGTTTGTTAATTATAAATTGTACTTTTTATGTCTGAGGTGTGACTCTCTAAAAGTCCCATGGGCTATTTTGTTTTTTGTTGTGTGCATACTATTGGGGACTAAGCACTACCTCCACCCATCTCACACCAGCTCTTTCTTTTCTTGTACAGTGGAACCTCAGATTGCGAGTAACACGGTTAACAAGCGTTTCGCAATACGAGCACTGTATTTTTAAAAATCGTAACTCGGTTTGCGAGTCTTGTCTTGCAAAACAAGCCTGATTCAGGTCAAAGCGTGTGTAGTACCGCGTTTGGCCTGAGGTGGGGGGGCACCGGAGCCGATCGGAAATGCATGGAAAGGCCCGAGGACAGTCCGGCTGACCTCGGCAAACCTCGGAAACTGAGTCTTTCCGAGGTTTGGCGAGGTCAGCCGAGGTGTCCTCGGGCCTTTCCGGCCGTTTCCGAGGCTCTCTGGCGCCCCCCACCTCTGGCCGCATGTGGTATTGCATGCCATTGAAGTCAATGAGGCTGTGTCCAATCACGGCTGATCATGATGTAAACAGGAAGAGCCATTGATTGGCTTTTCCTCACTCGCGTCTGACAGACGCGAGTAGAGGAGAGCCGATCGGCGGCTCTCCTCACGGGGGGGTATGCGCTGATTGTTTGTCAGCGCAGCCCCCCTTCAAATGCCCACACTAGACCACCAGGGAAGCCCCCAGCATGTGGATGGCCAGGTACATCCCCATGGCCTTCCACATGGAAAAAAAATGCCCAAAATATGCCAATCAGTGAACACAATTGGGCACTGACTGGCACCTCATATTTACATTACAAAACAGGGATGCCCAGCAATGCCACCCATCAGTGCCACCTATCAGTGCCCATCCGTGCACATAGTTACATAGTTACATAGTAGGTGAGGTTGAAAAAAGACACAAGTCCATCAAGTCCAACCTATGTGCATGAGTGCCCACCTATCAGTGCCACCCATAAGTATGCATCAGTGCCACCCATAAGTACACATCAGTGCCGCCTATGAGTGTCCATCAGAGTCGCCTATGAGTGCCCATCAGTGGCACCTATGAGTGCCACCTATCAGTGCCCATCAGTGCCACCTATCTGTGCCCATCATCAGTGCCATCTCATTGGTGCCACCTCATCGGTGCCCATCAGTGCCGCCTTATCAGTGCCCATCACTGAAGAAGAAAACGCACTTATTTACAAAAAAATTTAACAAAAACAAAGAAAAACTTGTTTTTTTGCAAAATTTTCGGTCTTTTTTATTTGTTGCGCAAAAAATAAAAATCGCAGAGGTGATCAAATACCACCAAAATAAAGCTCTATTTGTGGGAACAAACTGATAAAAAACATGCTTGGGTACACCGTAGCATGACCGCGCAATTGTCATTCAAATTGCGACAGCGCTGAAAGCTGAAAATTGGCTTGGGCAGGAAGGTGTCTAAGTGCCCAGTATTGAAGTGGTTAAATAACCTGGCAGATCTGTCCTGCCTGTCTATTGTCCAACCCACCCCCAAACAATGTACTCACTGATGTCTACTGAAAGTACATGCATGGCACTTCTAAATATAAGGTACACTTCAATACACCATGGTCTATAACTATGATGTTGTAGACTAACCAGAGAACAGGGCAGGCAGTGTGTTCTCTGAGCTGTCAGATTTACTTACATTGCACATGCTAAGGAGGCACCAAGGGAGAGGAAATCATTGCGGCAAGTTGGTGAGTATTGATGAAAATATGTTTTTTCTTTTACAATCTCATTTCCTGTGTTGTAGTAAAAACGGTATCAGGGAATATAACTGAAGTAATACACTTATGTTCTCTCCAACTGAGCACTGCAGCAGGCCATGATTTAAAACTAGGTTCACACAAGAGACTTCTTCAGGCTGTGTACAGTAAAATGCTGCCTTGCTGATCTGTCGCATGAAATACCATGTTCAGTAAGTGGAAAGGCAGGATCCCTGTCCATGTCTCTCTTTACTCTTTGTGAAATTGGGAAGTATGCAGCAATTGAAGATGAACTCCAGGCAGATAATAAAGACATGTATTATTGCAGCTTTGTATTGGTTATTATATCATTAAAGCTGAATTCTGGGGTCATTAAATATTGTCTAAATACAAGAGTCATGTGTAGTCTTACTTGAATCTTGGCATGCTTTGTGTATTTCTTCCAGATCTGTGCAGTAATCCAGTGTGAAACTTTGCCTCGAGCAGGAACTTCCTGTAATAGACCGGTCACTGCTGCTCTCTCAACTTGTGCAGGGTGACTGGTCTTGTCTCGGGCCCCCTCTTGTAGTTTACTGTAGGCAACCTGTAGTGGGTGCCTACAGCCTGCTGGGCCCCTTCCACAGCTCTATTCTTTGCACAGACTTAGTAGAAAACAGTCATAATGTCAACACTACTTTTACAAAGTAATCACTGGGTTTGTAAAGGCATTTGATCCACACAAAGTGGATTCAAATGGCTAATGAGGAATACATTTAAATCAAACACTTTGTGCCTAGAGTTCAGCTTTAAATGTAGTTTTCTAAATGCCAGTAATGTAAGCGCTGAATTTTACCTGGTGTCAGCCCTCTACAATCCCTGCACAGTAAAGCTTTAGATTGTGGGACGGAGAAACAACACATGAAACTAATCAGGTCTGCTGCAGTACAAGAAGCAGCTGAAGAGTAGAGTAAAAGAAAGAGTGAAGGCAACCCACTCTCATATTTCATTGTCCAGTCACAGGGTGAGGACAGAGATGATACCTGTAAGTGAAAGTAAAATTGCAGCAAAGAAAGATCAGGTCTTCTGCCCTGCCAGACAGGGCTCTACTGGGTGGCAGAGCAGTGTGAATCTCAGGGCTGGATGGACAGAAATACAAATCCTTTGGCAGGTAAAACTATTTTCTCTGTGGATTTAGCTGTTTTTCTTGAGTTCATAGTTAAAGTAAAACTAAACCATCGATTTACTGTTTACCAAAGCAGTTACATTCAAGTCATGCTGTGCATGATAACTGGCACAGTTGTCACAGCCAAACTGCCAAGCCATTAAATGTTTAATGTCATAACTGATCACATGTGCAGAACCATGGCAACTGCAGATTAAACAGAGACTAAGATGGGAACTTCCTTGGCTGTAAAGCATGGGAGGGCTTAGTTCTGCTTTAAAGCAGGAATTCATCCACTTTGTAGAATGTGCTGGCATACTATGAGTTAAGTCCAAAGAGGTGCATACCACTTCCTGTATCTATCTCTATTATTTACTGATAGTTTCATGGCGTTCTTGGACATAGCTCTCAACTGTCAATGATTTCAAGGGAATGTCCCTGCCTACATCCTTTTGCCAATAGGCATCCCTCGTTCCCATCTCAAAAAGTTGGGAGGTATGCTCTAGTCTAGGAGAATGGCTATCATTACACTCAGGGGCTCAGAGTAGAGAGAAGCCATTTACTTACACAAAGCTGCTGTGCCCTTTGCAGCCCATTCATAGAAGCCTTTGTATCTTGTGAATGAGTTCCCATAATCCAAAGTGCTCTATGATTGCAGAGAAGGGGAGGGGCAGGTATAGCATCTGCATGTGACTCTGCAGCTGAAAGAGCTGAGACCAGAAGGTCCAGTGCTGGAGCTCAGGAAATGCAGCGATAGCTTTCCTCCTGGAGCTCCATAAAACTACACCCCAAAAATGGCCAAATGTTTTTGGGCGTCTTTTTACCTGTTGTGGGCGGCTTTCTTTTACCAAGAAATTATGAAAAATGATTGGATTTCAGCCTTAAAAAGCCAGGAAATTGCCTGGGGAAATTGCCATTTCCTGAAACCAGAAGTGACCTCATCAAAACTGGAAGTGGCCCCATCAAAATCGGAAGTGGCTCTTAAACACTTTTCTCCTTGACCTTTTTGCCTTTCAAGCCTTGTTGCATCTGTTCTGGGAACTTTTGAGTCTGTTTTGACTTATTTTCTGCCTCCATGAGCTGTTGGTCAAAGGTGTGAAAATGTAAAGGGGAAACCCCCCCCCCCCAATAAAACTGCCCTGAATTTTTATTTTTCTTGGTGCCCTTTTACCCAGTTAAAAAACTGTCAAATGGAAATAAAAGAGATATGTCTCAGAGGAGGCATGCACCTTGAGACGGTGGTCCTATTTTGTTAGTTAAAATGGAATGGTATCTGTTGTAGTCACACACTCTGTAAGCAAGTTACCATGCAAAGTCTTCTAAAGTAGAGAGGCCTTTGAGCTTGCATGAATGGTGACTGATTGATGGACATTCTAAATAAAGTCACACATGCTTGGAACAGGTCACAGCAACTGCATTGCCCTGTGCAGATGAAGCAGAACATATGCGAACAGCTTGTGATCAATGGACAGGCAAAGGCCTGCTTTGGGATCAGTAAACACTAAACTCCTTCAAAACACTACAATTCGCTGTACACTGCTACAATTACCCTTCTTTTGACCACTGCTATTACTCCAGAAACAGCTGTACAACTGCCAAAAAAGTAGGAAACTTCCAAAATGTCCAAATGTCACAAAAGCAAAGCATTTGATGACATGGTTGTGACCTCAGGTCTTTATGGGTCACTCGTATAAGTGTCACTTAGTAAAAGGGGACAATATAGTTCAGTTTTAAACATTGCACGGAAGAAAATCTTATGGACACTGTGAACAATCATTAAATACGTCATCCATGTAAAATTCCTTTCAAATGAAAGACTGTCGCAGCTCAGGCCTTTATCAGGGACCCCCCGCAGCTACAGCACCACATTATACATCAAAATCTGCGGCATTCCCTATCCCATGTCACTGTTACAATACACCTTATAGTACGGGACACCGAAAAACCTGAAAAATACCCAGATAACAAAACCGATCCTGAGTGCAGGATATAAAGCAGAGACATCTTTACAGAGCACAAACTTTATGTGCTACAAAGGAAAGAAAACATACTGCTAGATTGTAAGCTCTAACAAGCAGGGCCCTCTGATTCCTCCTGTATTGAATTGTATTGTAATTGTACTGCCCTAACATTGTAAAGCGCTGCGCAAACTGTTGGCGCAATATAAATACAGTATAATAATAATACGTCATATAGCAGTGACTATAGACTGTCAGCCTTTCTCAACCAGGGTTCTATTGAACCCTACGGTTTTTCCAGAGGTTTTCTAGGGGTACCTGGTGTAACTTCTGCCTCTGAGATCAGTAAGCACTGAAAGATGTTTAGCAACATGTAAAGCTCTCCACACACTTTACAATCTGCCCATTAGATCCACTAACAAGTATGTAGTGCAAAGGCCTGCCTGATTGTACAGAGAATAATTAGAAAGTTTAGGTAGGTCCTCATATTACATAGTTTTGGTAAATCGAAATTTGATTGAACAGTCAGGTTGTAATGTGTGTGGTGAGCTTTAAAGTGGAAGTAAACCCCCAAAAAAATGCTCTATATAAGGGCAGTCCTATTCCCATCCTATTAGCTTGACAAAGGAGCGCGCCTGTCTTCACGATCCTTAATTCGCAGGTTTCGGTGACATTATTAAGTGCCACGAGCGCTCTAGCCCTGGTTCTGGCACCCTTCCACAGACTAGCCAGCTTTCTGGACCCAGCCGAGCAGTGGTGGCTATATCAAAAGCAGGACTTACCAGTGCCTGTTTAATCGTATCTAATGTGAGTGGATATATACCCTTCTTTTACTGAATAAATTGTTTACAGTCCGCACTTAAAGGCACCTTTGTATAAAGCCCCAAAGATACTTACCTCCATCTTCCAGCAATGCAGAGGTTACATCCCTCACTGGCCGCTGTCATCTTCTCCACAGTTGCAGGGTTTTCAGCCTCTTGATTGGCCAGTGGAGCGGGGTGATGTCATCCTGCGCATGCCCACCAGAGTTTGTAATTCCAGCACAGCCAGTGCAAGATAGTGCAAGAACCTGACTGATTGTACGTTAATTAACTTGGTTGTTTAGGTTTGTCTTCATATACTGTGTTTATCTATCTCTATATATATATATATATATATATATATATATATATATATATATATATTAGTATCTCACAAAAATGAATACACCCCTCACATTTTTGTAAATATTTTATTATATCTTTTCATGTGACAACACTGAAGAAATGACACTTTGCTACAATGTAAAGTAGTGAGCGTACAGCTTGTATAACAGTGTAAATTTGCTGTCCCCTCAAAATAACAACACACAGCCATTATTGTCTAAACCGCTGGCAACAAAAGTGAGTACACCCCTAAAGGATAATGTCCAAATTGGGTCCAAAGTGTCAATATTTTATGTGGCCACCATTATTTTCCAGCACTGCCTTAACCCTCTTGGGCATGGAGTTCACCAGAGCTTCACAGATTGGCATTGGAATCCTCTTCCACTCCTCCATGACGACATCACAGAGCTGGTGGATCTTAGAGACCTTGCGCTCCTCCACCTTCTGTTTGAGGATGCCCCACAGATGCTCAATAGGGTTTAGGTCTGGAGACATGCTTGGCCAGTCCATCACCTTTACCCTCAGCTTCTTTAGCAAGGCAGTGGTCGTCTTGGAGGTGTGTTTGAGGTCGTTAACATGTTGGAATACTGCCCTGCGGCCCAGTCTCCGAAGGGAGGGGATCATGCTCTGCTTCAGTATGTCACAGTACATGTTGGCATTCATAGTTCCCTCAATGAACTGTAGCTCCCCAGTGGCGGCAGCACTCATGCAGCCCCAGGCCATGACACTCCCATCACCTCTACTCTTAGAGGAGATATACTGTATAAACGATTAGAGGAGAGATATACTGTATATACTATTAGAGGATATATACTGTATATACTATTAAAGGGTGAATCTGGTAAATATCATCAGACTCAGAGATTAAATTTTTTTATTAAAAAACAAAAACAAACAATGTTTTTATGTCTAATTGGGCGTCTATGTGGCAGATGAGGTTTAATGTTGAGAAATGTAAAGTTATGCACTTGGGGGCTAAGAATATGCATGCATCATACATACTAGGGGGAATACAACTGGGGGAATCCGTAGTGGAGAAGGATCTGGGGGTTTTGGTAGATCATAAGCTCAATAATAGCATGCAATGCCAAGCTGCGGTTTCCAAAGCGAGCAAAGTCCTTTCTTGTATTAGGAGAGGTATGGACTCCAGAGAGAGAGATATCATTTTGCCCCTGTTCAAATCATTAGTAAGACCTCATCTGGAATATGCAGTTCAGTTTTGGGCACCAGTTCTCAAAAAGGATATCGGGGAACTGGAGAAAGTGCAGAGAAGGGCAACCAAACTGATAAGAGGCATGGGGGAGCTCAGCTATGAGGAAAGATTAGGGGAACTGAATTTGTTCACTCTTGAGAAGAGGAGAATAAGGGGGGATATGATCAACATGTTCAAATATATAAGGGGTCCATATAGTGAACTTGGTGTTGAGTTATTCACTTTACGGTCAACACAGAGGACACGGGGGCACTCTTTACGACTGGAGGAAAAGAGATTTCGTCTCCAAATACGGAAAGGTTTCTTCACAGTAAGAGCTGTGAAAATGTGGAATAGACTCCCTCCAGAGGTGGTTCTGGCCAGCTCAGTAGATTGCTTTAAGAAAGACCTGGATACTTTCCTAAATGTACATAATATAACTGGGTACTGACATTTATAGGTAAAGTTGATCCAGGGAAAATCCGATTGCCTCTTGGGGGATCAGGAAGGAATTTTTTCCCCTACTGTAGCTAATTGGAGCATGCTCTGCTGGGGTTTTTTGCCTTCCTCTGGATCAACTGTGGGTATAGTATTGGGTATATTGGATTGTACAGTTGTTGTTTTTTTTTTTTGTTTTTTGTTTTTTTTTTTTATGGTTGAACTGGATGGACTTGTGTCTTTTTTCAACCTGACTAACTATGTAATGTCTTCCTTCAAAAAAATGTCATTTTAAGAACGTTTGTTCGATTTTCTAATCATTAGTGGGGTCAAATCAACGTTCATTTTCAACCACAGTGACAGGAAAATTTGGAAATAATAGAAAACTTCTTGGTCTAAGGAATTTTCAGACAGTGTATGTGGTTTTCGATCAGAAATTATATTCATTTTAAAAACAGAATGTTAAAAACAAGTGAAAATTTCAAACAGCATTCTTTCATTCAGCAAATGTACAAAGATTTTTTGTTCGAATATTCTCGTTTGAAAATTAATCCGTGTGGCCAACATAAAGCTCGGTACACACCTATGCAGTTTGCTTTTGATCTGTTTCTGCAGTGCTTTTTGCTGTGCATTTTGATTTTTGAGCACGTGATTTTGCTGCGATTTGCATTTTTGCATTTTTTTTGGCCAATTTGTTGTTGGGCAGATTAAAAAACACAAATTGCTGCAAAAACGCATTACATGCTTTTCTGCAGCTTCTCCATTGAAGTATGTTGAACCATAAAAAGCACTATTTTGCATTAAAAAAAGCCCCTGACCCTTTCCAAATACGCAGCAGCTGAAAAAAGCATTGATGTGTACGTGTCCCATAGGAAACCATGTAAATGAACTGTAGTGCGTTTCTGCAAAAAGCACCAATAAGCACATAGATGTGAACCAGGTCTAAGACGTTTAGTAACATAATGGGGTTAAAAGAACTAAAATGAGCCCTTTATAGTACAATAAAGCAGATAATCACTATTGTAAGGTGTACATTTTTTTACTGTAGAACTTGGAAAGTAATATTTACAGTAGTGATTATTTGCTCTTTTTGTACTATAAAGGGCTCATTTTAGTTTTTTTAACCTCATTATGTTACTGGCCGATTAATCGATTATGAAAATAGTAATCGATTAATTTCATAATCGATTAGTTGTCGATTAATCGATTAGTTGTTTCAGCCCTACTTGTCTTCCGCAAACTGTTTGCGGGCTTTCTTGTGCATCATCTTTAGAAGAGGCTTCCTTCTGGGACACCAATTTGATGCAGTGTGAGGATTATGGTCTGAGCACTGACAGGCTGACCCCCACCCCCACCCATTCAACCTCTGCAGCAATGCTGGCAGCACTCATACGTCTATTTCCCAAAGACAACCTCTGGATATGACGCTGAGCATGTGCACTCAACACCTTTGGTCAACCATGGCGAGGCCTGTTGTGAGTGGAACCTGTCCTGTTAAACCGGTGTATCGTCTTGGCCACTGTGCTGCAGCTCAGTTTCCGGGTCTTGGCAAATTTCTTATAGCCTAGGCCATCTTTATGTAGAGCAACAATTCTTTTTTTCAGATCCTCAGAGAGTTCTTTGCCATGAGGTACCATGTTGAACTTCCAGTGACCAGTATGAGAGTGATGCCGCGTACACACGGTCGGACTTTCCGGCATACTTGGTCCAGCGGACCAGAGTGTGCCGGACAATCCGCCCGTGTGTGGGCGCCGGCGAACTTTTCCGGCGGACTTCTTCCGAAAAGCCCGCCGGACCTAGATTTGAACCAAGTTTCAAATCTTTCCGTCGGACTCAGTTTCGGGCGGAAAGTCCGCTCGTGTGTGTGCTGGTCCGACGGAAAGGCCGCTCGTGTGTATGCTGGTCCGACGGACCAGATACGACGCGAGGGCAGGGTATTGCATCTCGCGCTCGCTGCAATAGGAAAAACAAATTTTCCTATTGCGGCGAGCACGGGGCATACCAGGCCCTTAGGTCTGGTATGGATTATAAAGGGAAGCCCCTACGCCGAAAAAACGGCGTGGGGTCCCTCCTAAAATCCATACCAGACCCCGATCCGAGCACGCAGCCTGGCCGGTCAGGAAAGGGGGTGGGGACGAGCGAGCGCCCCCCCCCCCTCCTGAACCGTACCAGGCCGCATGCCCTCAACATGGGGGGGTGGGTGCTTTGGGGGAGGGGGGCGCCCTGCGGGCCCCCCCCACCTCAAAGCACCTTGTCCCCATGTTGATGAGGACAAGGGCCTCTTCCCGACAACCCTGGCCGTTGGTTGTCGGGGTCTGCGGGCGGGGGGCTTATCGGAATCTGGGAGCCCCCTTTAATAAGGGGGCCCCCAGATCCCGGCACCCCACCCTATGTGAATGAGTATGGGGTACATGGTCCCCCTACCCCTTCACCTAGGGAAAAATTGTAAGTAATAAAACACACTACACAGGTTTTTAAAATATTTTATTAAACAGCTCCGGGGGTGGGGATCTTCCTCCGGCTTCGGGGGTCTTCTTCCGGCTTCGGGGGTCCCTCCGCTTCATCTTCTCCCGGCGTCCGGTTGGTTCTTCTCCGCTCTCTTCTCCCGGTGTTCCAGTTCTTCGGCCGGCTCCTCTGCTGTGTTCAGGTAGCTCTCTTGCCAGCAGAGGTCCGGACTTCTGAGCTGCTGGGCTTCTTCTCTTCTCTTCTCTTCTCTTCCCCCAGATGTTGACACGACGCTCTCTCCGGCTGGACTGGTCTCCGAGGGCTGCGTTGTGACTTATATAGGCGGAGACCCCGCCCCCTTTTGATGTCACAGTCCCTGGGCATGCTGGGACTGTGACGTTTTAGGGGGCGTGGTCGACCCCGCCCCCTAAAACGTCACAGTCCCAGCATGCCCAGGGACTGTGACATCAAAAGGGGGCGGGGTCTCCGCCTATATAAGTCACAACGCAGCCCTCGGAGACCAGTCCAGCCGGAGAGAGCGTCGTGTCAACATCTGGGGGAAGAGAAGAGAAGAGAAGAGAAGAGAAGAGAAGAGAAGAGAAGAGAAGAGAAGAGAAGAGAAGAAGCCCAGCAGCTCAGAAGTCCGGACCTCTGCTGGCAAGAGAGCTACCTGAACACAGCAGAGGAGCCGGCCGAAGAACTGGAACACCGGGAGAAGAGAGCGGAGAAGAACCAACCGGACGCCGGGAGAAGATGAAGCGGAGGGACCCCCGAAGCCGGAAGAAGACCCCCGAAGCCGGAGGAAGATCCCCACCCCCGGAGCTGTTTAATAAAATATTTTAAAAACCTGTGTAGTGTGTTTTATTACTTACAATTTTTCCCTAGGTGAAGGGGTAGGGGGACCATGTACCCCATACTCATTCACATAGGGTGGGGTGCCGGGATCTGGGGGCCCCCTTATTAAAGGGGGCTCCCAGATTCCGATAAGCCCCCCGCCCGCAGACCCCGACAACCAACGGCCAGGGTTGTCGGGAAGAGGCCCTTGTCCTCATCAACATGGGGACAAGGTGCTTTGAGGTGGGGGGGGCCCGCAGGGCGCCCCCCTCCCCCAAAGCACCCACCCCCCCATGTTGAGGGCATGCGGCCTGGTACGGTTCAGGAGGGGGGGGGGGGGGGCGCTCACTCGTCCCCACCCCCTTTCCTGACCGGCCAGGCTGCGTGCTCGGATCGGGGTCTGGTATGGATTCTAGGGGGGACCCCACGCCGTTTTTTCGGCGTAGGGGCTTCCCTTTATAATCCATACCAGACCTAAGGGCCTGGTATGCCCCGCAACGGGGCTCGCAAGGTGTCAATCTCGCCGATAAAAGCGGCAAGATTGACATCCTTTGCTAGTCCCGTCGCACCTGAGTCACGTTCAAAATGAACGGACTTGGCCGTGTGTGGGCAAGTCTGTTCATTCTGAAAGTCCGCCGGAACTCCGGCGAAAGTCCGTCGGAAAGACGGGTGGACTTAGCCCGCCGGAAAGTCCCGGCGTGTGTGGGCAAGTCCGTCCGTTTTAAAGTCCGGCGCACCTGGCGGACAAAGTCCGTCGGAAAGTGTGCCGGACCAAGTATGCCGGAAAGTCCGACCATGTGTACGCGGCATGAGAGTGATAACACCAAATTTAACACACCTGCTCCCCATTCACACCTGAGACCTTGTAACACTAATGAGTCACATGACACCGGGGAGAGAAAATGGCTAATTGGGCCCAATTTGGACATTTTCACTTAGGGGTGTACTCACTTTTGTGGCCAGCAGTTTAGACATTAATGGCTGTTTGTTGGGTTATTTTGAGGGGACAGCAAATGTACACTGTTATACAAGCTGTACACTCACTACTTTACATTGTAACAAAGTGTCATTTCTTCATTGTTGTCACATGAAAAGATATAACAAAATATTTTCAAAAATGTCAGGGGTGTACTCACTTTTGTGAGATACTGTATATATGTTTAGGAAATCTAATTAGATTGTATAGTTAATGGACATCTTTAGGCTCACCATGCACACTAAGATCTGATTGTACAATTTCCCTTAGATCTGCTGACAAGTAAATTGTGCAATGGTCTCCTTGGTTGGCTACAGATTGATTGGACAGATTAGGTAGGTCCCCATATTACTTAATTTTGGCAGACCTACGGTTGTTTGTACAGACATTGTGCAGTCAGATTGTAAGGTGGGTGGGGAGCCCAAGGCTGACCATACACTCTACAATCCGATCGTAAAATCTCCATTTAAATCTACCATCAACTATGTAGTGCAGGGGCCTGCTTGATTGGATACTACTTGAATGGAATGTTTAGGTTTGTACTCATATTACAGTGCCTTGCAAAAGTATTCACCCCCCGTGGCTTTTTACCTATTTTGTTACATTACAGCCTTTAGTTCAATGTTTTTTTTTTAATCTGAATTATATGTGATGGATCAGAACACAATAGTCTAAGTCGGTGAAGTAAAATAATATATACATAAAACTATTTTTCTGAAATAAAAAAATGATAATTGGCATGTGCGTATATATTTACCCCCTTTGTTATGAAGCCCATAAAAAGCTCTGGTGCAACCAATTACCTTCAGAAGTCACATAATTAGTGAAATGATGTCCACCTGTGTGCAATCTAAGTGTCACATGATCTGTCATTACAAGATCAAGGAACTCTCCAAACAAGTAAGGGACAATGTTGTTGAGAAGTACAAGTCAGGGTTAGGTTATAAAAAAAAAAAAAATCTTTGATGATCCCTAGGAGCACCATCAAATCTATCATAACCAAATGGAAAGAAAATGGCACAACATTTAACCTGCCAAGAGACGGCTGCACACCAAAACTCACGGACCGGGCAAGGAGGGCATTAATCAGAGATGCAGCATAGAGACCTAAGGTAAACCTGGAGGAGCTGCAGAGTTCCACAGCAGAGACTGGAGTATCTGTACATAGGATGACAATAAGCCATACGCCCCATAGAGTTTGGCTTTATGGCAGAGTGGCCAGAAGAAAGCCATTACTTTCAGCAAAAAACAAAATGGCACGTTTTGAGTTTGCGAAAAGGCATGCGGGAGACTCCCAAAATGTATGGAGGAAGGTGCTCTGGTCTGATGAGACTAAAATTGAACTTTTTGGCCATCAAAGAAAACGCTATGTCTGGCATAAACCCAACACATCACATCACCCAAAGAATACCATCCCCACAGTGAAACATGGTGGTGGCAGCATCATGCTGTGGGGATGTTTTTCAGCAGTTGGGACTGGGAAACTGGTCAGAGTTGAGGGAAAGATGGATGGTGCTAAATACAGGGATATTCTTGAGCAAAACCTGTACCACTCTCTGTGTGATTTGAGGCTAGGACGGAGGTTCACCTTCCAGCAGGACAATGACCCCAAACACACTGCTAAAGCAACACTTGAGTGGTTTAAGGGGAAACATGTAAATGTGTTGGAATGGCCTAGTCAAAGCCTCAATCCAATAGAATATCTGTGGTCAGACTTAACAAACTTAAGCTCCGGACCATTTGGCTGGCCAAAGACCAGAGCACTTTTTGCAATTTGGCACTGCGTAGCTTTAACTGACAATTGCGCGGTCGTGCGACGTGGTTACCAAACAAAATTGACGTCCTTTTTTTCCCACAAATAGAGCGGTGGTATTTGATCACCTCTGCAGTTTTTATTTTTTGCGCTATAAACGAAAATAGAGTGACAATTTTGAAAACAACGCATTATTTTTTACTTTTTGCTTATAATAAATATCCCCAAAAATATATAGTTTTATGGCATTTTTATTAATATTTTTTTTTTTTTTACTAGTAATGGTGGCAATCTGCGATTTTTATCGTGACTGCGACATTATGGCGGACACATCGGACAATTTTGACACATTTTTGGGACCATTGTCATTTTTACAGGGATCAGTGCTATAAAATTGCACTGATTACTGTAAAAATGACACTGGCAGTGAAGGGGTTAACCACTAGCTGGCTAGGAAGGGGTTAAGTGTGTCCTAGGGAGTGATTCTAACTGTTAGGGGGCGTGGCTACGAGTGACACGTCACTGATCACCGCTCCCGATCACAGGGAGCTATGATCAGTGACAGTGTCACTAGGCAGAACGGGGAGATACTTGTTTACATTAGCATCTCCCCGTTCTTCAGCTCTGTGAGACGATCGCGGGTATCCCCTTGGACATAGAGTCCGCGGGACCCACGATCCTACTTATGCAGCTCGCGGCAGGGTCACGCGTGTGCCGCCGGTGGTGCCCACGCGACCACGTGGCGGCAAATTCAAAGGGACGTACAGTTACACCTATTTGTGCAGCCGTGCCATGTTCTGTAAATTAAATGATGCAAATCCTCAAACAATCCATGTTAATTCCAGGTTGTGAGTCAACAAACACGAAAAATGCCAAGGGGGATGAATACTTTTGCAAGGCACTGTATGTAGTTTTGGTAAATTTAAACCTGGCTATATACTATACAATCTGATTGCATAATCTCCTTTAGATTTACCAAAACTACATAATACGAGGACATAAACAATCCATTTATATTGCATCATATCAAGGGGGCCCTTGTACTACACAGCTGATGGTAGATCTAAAGGAGATTGTACAATCAGATGGCATATTGTATGGTCACCTTAAGGCTCGGTTCACACTGCAGCAATGCGGGAACCCTGCGAATCCACTGCGCGTTCCTGCATCGCATGTCTCCCGGCGGCAGTTCACACTGCCCTATGCGAACTGCTGGGAGTGTCAATTAAAAGTTAATGACACCCCCAGATCAGTTTGCATATCACACTGTGATCTGCAAATTTGGACAGGAATCGGATTTCATGGGTGTGAACATCCTTGCGATCCGATTCTGCTGAGGACCAAAAAAAAGGTCCCGTGCGAGTTTGGTCCAAATGTGATGTGAATTCAGCCATACTATCTGTATGGCTGAACTCACATCGCACGGACATCGCATGTGATTTTCACTGCAGTGTGAATCACATGCGATCTCGCACCACGCAGCAGTGTGAACTGGCCCTAAAGAGGAACTTCGGCTCTGATGTAAAAAATTTAGTCAGCAGCATCAAATATTGAACCTGCTGACTTTCAACAAACAGACATTTAGAAGCCCAGGGATCCAGTGATGTTGTCACTGAAACCGATCCTTTGCCAGGGGTCGGTCCCCAAAGCGGCCATCTTGAATGTGCCAGCTGTGAGACAACAGGATGTCACAGCTGGCTCCCCACTGTGCATGCGCATGGTTGCTTGTTGCTTTTAGACTGGTCCAGAGCCTTCTGGAATTGTGACATGTCTCAGGAGATTGAGGGTGGGTAGGGGGCATCCTAACCTTACATAATTCTCACCTGGGCAAGAATTGTGGAAATGGAAGCAGGTATCTATCAGAAGAAGGTATCCATTCCCAGAAAGAAAACACCTTTTTTTTTTTTTCTTTCTTTCTTTCTTTTTACTGTTGCAGGGAAGGAGGAGGGTGAGGGGAACTTTCACTCGTAAGTAGAGGTCTGCTTTAAAGAAGGGATGCCTTTCAATGGCCACAAATGTCAGGAGTGTTACTCTAACTGGACTGATCATATTACCAGGGGTCCCCTGAGCCCAGAAAGTTATTTCAAGGATTTGTCCGTGTTGTAAAGGTTAGGAAAGGCTTACTACATACAGTTGTTGCACAGCTCCACATACACCTCTCACACAAATACGTCTCCTCACCATTTCTGGGTGCACTCTAAGATGAGCTCTTGGTAAGAGGCCACAAACTGGAAGCGGGACGCCCTTTTCCCTGTGCGCTGCAGTCTCTTCCACACTGAAGTCATGGTGCTCTCTCTCTCTCTCTCCCTCAGTGACAGTCTAGCATGGTGGTGTGTGAAGTCAGACTGTCTCCTGGCTGATGACTCAGGCAAGTTCTCTCTTCTTGCCTCTCCCTTCCTGTATGACTTCTCAGTGGCTGTTCATGTCTATGCCATACACTGCATTTGTTTTCAAGTCATTCGCCTGCTGCGGCTTCTTCTCTAAATAAATATCTCACACTGTTACTTTGTGTATTCTGCAGGACTTTTCTGGGTCCTTCCTCAGTCCTGGTCCCGGGGTCCCCACAGGAAATATTGTGGGTTGTCACTGACAGTTTCTTTCTTTTCAGCTCAGTAATGGGAAGTCTCTCAGTCTCTTTGCTGTACGCGATCCTCACACACCTTGCCTGTCTCCTCAGCACTCTCCAGTCCAAAGTCCCTGGGTTGTGCGACTGTCTCTGCTCCTCTCTATATCTTGTCTGTCTGTCGTCTCTTCCCCTCAGCAGAGACAGCTTGTCCCCTCAGCTAAGCAGAAGTAAAACTTCTTACAAGGAGGAGGGGAGAGGGAGTGTCTGTGTGTACTGTATCTATATATACAATGACTGTGTGTCTCAGTCTGTAAAGTAGAACGCACATATTCTGTCCTACCTCATTAACTTACATTCCTTCTACCCAATACAAAAACATTTTCCTGAAGTTTACAAATAAAAGTTTGCCTTTCCCAACACAACCATGCAGGAAGGACGTAATGTTTTGTTTTTTGTTTTTTTATAATAAGTCCTGTTCCTGAATACTGAAAGCAGTATTAGGTTTCATGCATGCTGGTTGATTGTAAGGAGAAAATCACCTAAAGCTGCATTTTTTTCAAACCAGTTTAGGCGAGTTTAGCAGCACTCGGTGTTTGGGAATTTATTTATTCATTTAATTGGCCAGATTTTTTATTTATTCTGGTCATTGAAATGAATAAACTCGCACCTAGCGTTTAGGCACTTTAATGCCCCGTACACACGATCGGACATTCCGACAACAAAATCCATCGGATTTTTTCCGACGGATGTTATCTCAAACTTGTCTTGCATACAGACAGTCACACAAATCTTGTCGGAAATTCCGAACATCAAGAACACGGTGACGTACAACACGTACGACGAGCCGAGAAAAAGGAAATTCCATAGCCAGTGCGGCTCTTCTGCTTGATTCCGAGCATGCGTGGGACTTTGTGCGTCGGAATTGTCTACACACAATCAGAATTTACGACAACGGATTTTGTTGTCGGAAAATTTGAGATCCAGATCTCAAATTTTGTGTGACGGAAATTCCGATGGAAAATGTCCGATGGAGCCTACACATGGCCGGAATTTCCGATAACAAGCTCCCATCGAACATTCTCCGTTGGAAAATTCAACCGTTTATGCACTTTTAGGAGCATTTGCCATTTTTTTATGCCCAAAAGTTCCCCCTCCTGAACGCGATTCTTCAGCGTTCAGCAATGGAGCTTTGACTGCTTAGGCACACCCTAATCACCCTGCGTGGCGCAGATTTTCCCCCTGTTTGGACCCCTGATATTTCACCAAAGCCCCCCTCCTATAATAATTGTAAAAAAAAAAATAATAAAATTGTAAAAAATAAAATAAAACTAAAAACCACTGACACTGTCCACTGCCCTACTGACACCATCCACTGCTCTACTGACACCGTCCTTATACATACACATGCACACATATGTGTTTGAGCTTTGGGGTGCACACCCTAATACAATAGGTTGTACACACCTATGGTACCCAATCACGTGCAAGGAAAATGAAAAAAAAACAGCATTTTTGCTTGCACATGATTGGATGATGGAAATCAGCAGAGCTTCTGCTCATTTACTAATGCGCCTTTCACACTTGTGCGACTTGTTCTGCGACATGGGACTGCAAAGTCGCATGATAAGTTGTACCCCATGATTTCCAATGAGTACCATTCATATCTGTGCGACTTCAAGTCACACCGACTTCAAAGTAGTCCCTGTACTACTTTGGTCTGACTTTGATGCGAGTTGAGGTCCATACACCTCAAGTTTACACAGGCATTCCCTTAAATCGCATCAAAATCGCACCTTGAAAATCGAGTGACTTTCAAGCCCCGGCAGTGTGAAAGGGGCCTAAGGACTAGAGCAGCTACACTTGCAGAGTGCAACTGCACTTTGCAAAGTGCAGTCTATTTGCCTTTAGTAAATCAACCCCATATGCTTTTATTAAGTTGAGTCCAGGGGCTTTGGCAAAAAAATGCCCAAAGCTCCTAAATGTTAGTTTAGGAGCAGCAGTGTACATGAGGCCTTAGCCCCTGTTCACACCAGTGCAATTTGTCATGTAATTTGACAGTTCCAAATCGCATGACAAGTCGCACCCCATTGTCGGCAATGGAACCGTGCAAATCGCTGTGACTCATGTCACAGTGACTTTGAAAAAAGGTTTCTGCGCTACTTTTTGCTGATCTCGTTGTGGCTTGCATAGACTTCAGTTGTACGATAGATCTGCATAGACTTCTGTTGTGCGGAAATCATGCTCAAGTAGCGCAATTTCAAAGCCACATCGGTGTGAACAGGGGCTTACGCTCCATTCACACCTCTGAGTTTTGACACTTGAAGCTTCAAAACGCTCAGCAAGCCAAAACACATTCTTTTCATTGCCCCCTGTTTACATCTGAGCATTTTGTATGTCATTGAATGTCTGTTGCTCAAAAAATGAAAATACTTTTCAGGCAGATTGGAGCATTTTTGACCCCATAGATTTCTTTTTTTTTTATTACAAAAGTTTTTATTGAAAGATCATCAACATACAAGCAATGGGGGTTATTTACTAAAGGCAAAGCCACTTTGCACTACAAGTGCAAACTAAAAGTATAAAGTGCACTTGAAATTGCACTGAAAGTGCACTTGGAAGTGCAGTCGCTGTAGATCTGAGGGGGACATGCAAGGATAATAAAAAGCAGCATTTTAGCTTGCACATGATTGGATAATTATATCAGCAGAGCTTTCCCTCATTTCGGATCTACCCCTCAGATTTACAGCGACTGCACTTCCAAGTGCACTTGCAGTGCAATTTCAAGTGCACTTTGCACTTGTAGTGTAAAGTGGATTTGCCTTTTGTAAATAACCCCCACTGTGTCAGACAAAGTCCACTATTTAGAATAAGCCCGGGTTCACACATGTGCGGTGCGAATTGAAGCTCAGGTTTCACTGCAAAGATAAAAATCAGTTGTTCAGGAGGTTCCTCTGCGTTTTAGCTGCAGATCAGTGAGCAGGTTGAGGGAGGAGGTGTAGTGAGTGGAAGGAGAGAATTTGTGTTCAGAACGGGAAAGCATCTGCGAATCATTGCGTTCCCATAGAAGATAATGGGCTTGTAATTCGCACCGCAATGCCCAGAAAAAGCACACATTTTTTGGGCAATGCGCAGTGCGAATGCAAAGCACATATGTGAACCAGATGCATTCAAACCACCAGCATCATGCTGTGGGGGTTATTTTCAGCTGCAGGGACAGGACGACTGGTTGCAATCGAGGGAAAGATGAATGCGGCCAAGTACATCGATATCCTGGACGAAAACCTTCTCCAGAGTGCTCAGGACCGCAGACTGGGCCGAAGGTTTACCTTCCAACAAGACAATGACCCTAAGCACACAGCTAAAATAACGAAGGAGTAGCTTCACAACAACAACAAAATCTGCAAAAATGTCAACAATTCTGTGTTTTTCTGTCAATATGGGGTGCTGTGTGTACATTAATGAGGAAAAAAATTTACTTAAATGATTTTAGTAAATGGCTGCAATATAACAGAGTGAAAAATTTAAGGGGGTCTGAATACTTTCCGTCCCCACTGTATGTATATATATGTATATATATAGATATATATATATATATATATATATATCTATATATATACACATATATATGTGTATACATATAGATATATATATATCTATATATATATATCGATATTTACTACGATCGTTTAAAATGGTCTAAACTCGTACGTTAAATTAACCACTAGACATCCGCGCCACAGCGCGGACCTGCATTCCCGGGAGGCCGTCATATGACGGCCTCTCCTGTGCAGCGCCGGGCGCGCTGTGATCACCGAGTCTATGAGACTCGGCTGATCACTGATCCGTGTAAGGGGCCGGTCCGGCCCCTTACCATGTGATCAGCTGTCAGCCAATGACAGCTGATCACATGATGTAAACAAAACATCGGTAATCATTTTTTTTTTTACTCACAAAAAAAAAAAGGCGATCACCGGCTCACATGTCAGGGACATCGGTCCCGAAGTGGAAGAGGCACATCTGCCTCATCAGTGCCCACTAAAAGTGCCACCTAACAGTGCCCACAGTGCCGCCTAACAGTGCCCACAGTGCCACCTAACAGTGCCCACAAGTGCCACCTATCAATGCAAACAAGTGCCACCTATCAATACCCACAAGTACCACCTATCAATGCCCACCTGTAGTGCCAATCAGTGCCACCTGCCAGTGCTGCCCATCACTGCCACCCATCAGTGCCCATCACTGCCACCCATCAGTGCCCATCACTGCCGCCTATCAGTGCCCATCACTGCCGCCTATCAGTGCCCATCACTGCCGCCTCATCAGCGTACATCAATGAAGGAGAAAAATTACCCGTTTTAAATTTTTTATAACAAAATATAAAAAAATAAAAAATTTTTTTTTAAAAAATTCAGTTTTTTAAATTTTTTTAACAAAAAGTAAAAACCGCAGAGGTGATCAAATACCACCAAAAGAAATCTCTATTTGTGGTGAAAAAATGATAAAAATTTCATTTGGGTACAGCGTTGTATGACTGCGCAATTGTCATTCAAAGTGCGACAGCGCTGAAAGCTGAAAATTGGTCTGGATAGGAGGGGGGTTTAAGTGCCCTGTAAGCAAGTGGTTAAAGCACATGGAGCAGTATGCAAGGTAATAAACAGAATATGAACACACAACAAGTACCTACTTTTTTTAAGCACTTTATGGATCCGTCTGTACTGATCTGGCTCCCGGAGTTTGAGGTCAGACCATCGTTTCCTCAGCTGATCTTTCGAGTGCCGTACCCCAAAACGAAGATGCAAGGTCTTCACCACCTTCGCCATTATTTTGGCTTTTCGGAAATTAGGCCAGGCGTACAGTCCATACTTCCCATCCTAATCTTTTTTTTTTTCAAAATTGCCACCATCTCTTCAAAGACCATATTGGAGGCCTTAAATCTCCGCTTCCCGGATCGGGACGTTCCGGGCTCCTGGCTTTCGTCGCTACCTGAGGTAGTACACACCTGATTTATTCATTTAAGGCTCGCCAGTTCCTTAATGTCTTGCAGGACAATTTTATGGGTCAGATGGTAGACGCACCAACTAGAAAAAGAACATTACTGGATCTACTGATTACCAACAATACAGACCTGATCACGGATGTGGAAATACGGGGCAATTTAGGTAACAGCGATCACAGGTCAATTAGTTTCAGTATAAATCACACAAATAGGAAACAAAGGGAATACAAAGACACTGAATTTCAAAAGAGCCAACTTCCCTAAACTACAAACCTTGCTAAAAGGCATAAATTGGGATAAAATATTAGGAACAAAGAATACGGAGAAGAGATGGGTTTGCTTTAAGAGCATATTAAATAAGGGCATTAGCCAATGTATCCCATTCGGTAATAAATTTAAAGAGCGAACAAAAGTCCTGGATGGCTTAACTCCAATGTAAAAATGCATATAAAAGCAAAGGAGAAGGCTTTCAAAAAATACAAGGTTGAGGGATCATCCTCAGCATTCAGACTTTATAAAGAATGCAACAAGATATGTAAGGGTGCAATTAGGACAGCTAAGATAGAACATGAAAGACACATAGAGGCCCCATAAAGAATGAGGAAGGACATCTGGTTACAAAGGATGGGGAGATGGCGAAGGTATTGAATTTATTCTTCTCCTCAGTCTTCACGAGTGAATCGGGGGGGGGGGGGGGGCTTCAGTAACCAAAACTGCAGTGTTTATCCTCATGACACAACACAGGAAGCACCTCCATGGTTAACAGAGGATGGAATTAAAATTAGACTTGAGAAACTTAACATTAATAAATCACCGGGACCAGATGGCTTGCATCCGAGGGTACTTAGGGAACTCGGTCAAGTGATTGCCAGACCGTTGTTCCTAATTTTTACAGATAGTCTACTGACTGGAATGGTACCAGCTGATTGGAAAAGCCAATGTAGCACCAATATTTAAAAAGGGCCCAAAATACATCCCTGGGAATTACAGACCAGTTAGCCTAACATCAATAGTATGTATAATCTTGGAGGGGATGATAAGGGACTATATACAAGATTTTAGTAATAAGAACGGTATCATTAGCAGTAATCAGCATGGATTCATGAAGAATCGTTCTTGCCAAACCAAATCTATTAACCTTCTATGAGGAGGCGAGTTGCCATCTAGATTAAGGAAGGCCCGTAGACGTGGTGTATCTGGATTTTGCAAAAGCATTTGACACAGTTCCCCATAAACGTTTACTGCACAAGATAAGGTCCGTTGGCATGGACCATAGGGTGAGTACATGGATTGAAAACTGGCTACAAGGGCGAGTTCAGAGGGTCGTGATAAATGGGGAGTACTCAGAATGGTCAGGGGTGGGTAGTGGGGTTCCCCAGGGTTCTGTGCTGGGACCGATAATTCTCCCGCTCTACAAGACTCTGGTCCGGCCGCACCTAGAGTATGCTGTCCAGTTCTGGGCACCAGTCCTTAGGAAGGATGTACTGGAAATGGAGCGAGTACAAAGAAGGGCAACAAAGCTAATAAAGGGTCTGGAGGAGGCCGGGCACAGTGTCAGCCAGGAGGTGGCCAGGCCCAGTGTCAGCCAGGAGGTGGCCGGGCCCAGTGTCAGCCAGGAGGTGGCCGGGCCCAGTGTCAGCCAGGAGGTGGCTGGGCCCAGTGTCAGCCAGGAGGTGGCCGGGCCCAGTAGGAGCCTCACAGAATCCCAAGTGCCTCCCCTCCGCCTTCATACAAAAGGAAGGGGACGGTGACAGAGGAGGCATCACTGCCCCTCATGAGAGAAGCGACTAATTTTCTCAAGAGCCCCCCGAAAGCTGACGAGGCCTATGGCTGTTATTTAGCCAGGTTGCTGCAAATGGAGTGGGGCCAACACCTCCTGTGTGAAAAAATATTTTCTGATGCTATTCACAAGGGGCTGAAAGGCGAATTAACTGCCAACACCCAAATAAATGAGGCAGCCCCTCCTCCTCCTCCTCCTTCTCCTCCTGCCACAAGTCAACCACCAGAGCCACAGCCTACAAGGAAGGATAGAGGGAAAGGTGCAGGACAGCATGGAGGGAAGGCTGCAGGGAAGAGAAGAAAGTGATGACCTGGGTTCAGTCTGGTCTGACAGAAGACGCAGGCTGGTGTAGAACCACAGCCTGGGGACATATATGTCATCTGCTGCTGCTCTTGATCTCTGGGATTCCTGGACCAGATTGTGCTCCCTCTTATATGGACTCCTCAAGATCACAATTTTTTTTCCACAGATGTGTGCCCTGGGGCTAAAAGTATTCACAAATTCCAAAAGTTTCTCCAGCATTGACTTCATCTTTATTTATTTTAACATAAATAAATGGATATTTTAGTTTATGAAAATACTTTGTGTTTTAATTTACATCATATTTTTATACATGTAAAATGTAAAATTAGCAACGGACAACAACCTCCTTGAGGTTCCAAAACCAAAAAAAAAAATATAATGTTCTTGGGGTAACTTTGCAAACCAAAAAAATATACCATAAAAAACATATACCAAAAAAGGTTCTTTGTGGTAAATTTACGAAAAAAAAAAAAAAAAAAAAAAAAAATGCAAAATGGTTCTTTGTGGTAACTTTACAAACCAAAAAAAAAAACATATATATAGATAAAGAGAAAAGAATTTTGTCAAAAATCATAAAAAAAGATCTTAATGAAATAAAAAATAAATGATTACTCCAAAAAACAATTGTGTAAACATTAGTATGGAGATATTAAAACAAATACAATATCATTCATGAGATCAAGAGAAATAATCCAGAAATCAGTTTGGGAGAACTCTGTGTGAAAAGGAACAGCAAAACAACTTCGTTCTTCTAGCATTATAAAGAAGACAATTAAGCGCTGCATTCAACGATCACAGAATTTGCAGCTTGAGGAATGTGCTACCTACAATACGAACACTAGTTTTACCAGACCGAGCGCTTCAGTTTCGTATTTGCTTCTGAGTATGCGTCGTTTTTTTGTCCGTCGGACTAGCATACAGACGAGCGGATTTCGACGTAAAGATTTGAAGCATGTTCCAAAGCTAAAGGCCGTCAGATTTGCGACTGGAAAAGTCCACTGAAGGTCCGGTGAAGCCCACACACGATCACGATCGGATTGTCCGCCGGATTTGGTCCGTCGGCGTCCGTCGGACCAGTCTGGTCGAAAAATCCGACCGTGTCTGCATAAGACCCCAGCTTGGTTGCGTAGCTTATAAGTGTGGGATGGTTTCATGGCCTGGTTAAGTTTCCATGCAAACATTGTTGATTCAGTTACTGTATAGCATGAATTTGGCTTTAGACCATCTCAGGGCTTTCTCTGTCCTATCTGAAAGCAGGAGATCCAAGGCCTGTTTCTTGTCAGTTATCTGCTGTAGGAGATCCGGGGAGGGGGATTTGTTATACCAGTTATATAGCTTGTCTAGTGTTTTTGTGAGAGAGCGAAGCTCCGTAATTTTGGAGGCTTTGCTGATAAGGTGACCCCACATGACAGCATTATGGGCCATCCAGAGTGTACATGGTGAGGTGTCTGGGAGCTGATTATCTGTGAGATAGTCATTGAGTTGTGAGATGAGAGTGTCAACAGTGGAGGGGTTTGTCAGTAAGGAGTCGTTAAGCCTCCAGGTATATGTTGGTTTAAGGCCTATTCTAGCAAATGTGGTGGCTACCATGTGGTGGTCGGACCAGGGGCAGACATGGATGTCAGCCCTGTGTGAGTTTGCTAAGACTATGGGGTACAAAAAATATAGTCTATACGAGCATAACTGTCATGTGGGCTCAAATAGAACGTGTAAGATCTGCATCCAATGTTATGTGCTCTCCATGCATCAATAAGCTGAAGTGTATTCAGGCTGCTGGCGAGCGATTTTGGGAAAGCTTTAGAGGAGGGGGTGATTCTGCTTCTGTCTAGGCTGGGGTGTGCTAAAATATTAAAGTCTCCACCCACTATTAAGTGTGGTGAAAGGTAACGGTCTAGGACAGAAAAAAGTTGTTTAAAAAATGTAGCTTGCACCTCGTTGGTGGCGTAGATGGAGGCAATAGTCGTGGCTCTACCTTGTAATTTTGAGTGGCGCAGTGCCACGAAACGCGTAGAGCTTCTTGGTGCCATGTATTTGTCTAGCTACAATATGATTATCAAGTTATTCTTTTAATTGCATCTGTTCAGGTTCAGTGAAGCCATGAGTCCTGCAGGCAGTACCTTGAATTTCATATTAACACTATTATCCATTTGTTTATGGTGAACCATGGAACTTTATAAAATATTATTTGGTATACTACTTATCAACTGTACTATTGCCATTAGTGGTTTTATTATGAGACATTCTGCCAGTATTATATGCAATGTCATTATTGTTTATCAATTGTCTTATTATCTGTGATGTCTTACTATACCAATTAAGTTCTGCTGCTCACCGAATACCTCTTTGCTGCCATATGGTTCATTTAAAGTCCCAATCCCCCTCCTTTCCTTTGGTTCTTTGTTTAGATATGGGATGGAAATATGTGACCTTACCAGGCCAGAATTTCAATCAAAGTCCCGAGGGATGGAAATACACAGTCTCACCAGACAGTGGATTCCTGAAAGTCCCTTTTATATAATTCCCTTCTCCAATCATTGTAATTTTCCTTGCAGAATTAAGAACCTACAGTTAGGATCTTTATATATATATATCTTTATATATATCTTTATATATATATATATATATATATATATATATATATATATATATATATATATATGCTCTACATCAAATAATACTGAATTTTTTATGAAAATGGCTACTCCACATGATTTGGTGGTGTGGGTTGTACAGAAAGATTGTTTAAATGATTTTTAAACAGCAGCCAATGAATTTTAATGGGGTGATGTACCTATAGAACACACACGGAAAAAGTCCCTACATAGTGGTATGCGGTTCCTAGCACGGGAGAACATGTTGCAGTTTCCAGTGTATGAGGATGCTTTTAGGAATTAATGGATTCCCACAGGTCCGCTAACAGAAGCATGTTTTTGATGTAGGTGTGGGAAAGCATGCGATTACATGCAGTCCTGCATCCACATATAGTATGAACCTAATCTTAAACCCAAAAACAAAAAATGTATCATATTGCAGTTTACCAATTCCTAAACTCGCCATATAAAGTAATAACACAGCAGGGAGGATTCCTCCATCCACCATATGTGTATGAATAGGGTAATATATATGAATATGGTAATCTATTCAGTTTTTGTCAGTCAGCCTGCTGGCTGGTTGAAAAAAAAAATGGAGCTAGATATGGTCAACTTTACAATCTGACTGTCCAATCTCGTTTAGATCTACAGTGGCCTGCATACATCCTCATATTACATAGCTTTAGTACCTTTAAAACTGATTGCACAAAGATTGTCAGATTGTCACGTATATGGTGGTTAGATGTGGTGGTTGCATTCGTTTTTTTTCAGGATTTTTTCTTTTATTTCTACCTGTCGATCCTGCCAGTAAGTCTGTTATTTGTCAACTTCCTTTAAAAGACCAAGCTGTCCAGAAAAAGTTTCAGTAAGGGCTTGTTCACACATACAGTGCCCTCTGAAGAGTGACTTGCATTGGCTCGTTCGTCAGAAGGTGGTGAGGAGGTGTTATGTCACAGACTCACCGCGTGATTTAACCCTGTAAATGCTGCAATACTCTGGCACAATCGTGTGCATTGCATGCGATTGTGATATGGTTGTAGCGTGGCTCCAATGACTTGCACTAATCGCATTCGGTTGCAGTAACACCCACCATTTTGCAGTAATGCAAAATGTTGTTTAATTGATGCTGTTTAATTGTTGCTGTGGCATGTGTACAGCCCTAAGCAGCTGCATGCACAGGTTTAGGTGGGCAGTAAAAGTGCAGCTGCTGAGGCAGAAGCTGGGGGTGTCGCTGCAGCAGAAATGGTCCCAACCAGTCACTCTTGGTGAATGGGGCCGCTCTGCAAGCACCCAGAGTACAATGCACACAGTTGCAGCGCACTAGTGCTGTGATCAAGGTGTTAAGGCAGGTGGTGAGGAGGCAATACAACACCTCCTCAATGCCTGTGAAATGCTCTCTGAAGAGTGGATCGCATTTCAGAGATGAAATCTGTGAATGAGCCATAATAGTGTTCAGACAAATCACAGGAGAGTTCACAATGACCAGCTTTCATTTATCTACATTTATTTACAGTATGTAAAACATCCCAAAAAGGGAAAAAAAATGTTGCTGTAACAGCAAAAAAATTGTTAGCTGCAGTTCAAATTTAATTTGTTAGTCCATCTAATGCCGCGTACACACGAGCGGACTTGCGAACGGGCTAAACTCCGTCGGCATTTCCGACGGAAAGATTTAGAACATGTTCTATATCTGAGTCTGTCGGAAATGCCGACAGAAAAAGTCTGATGGGGCATACAAAGGTGTCTCTGTTGCTTCTCCATCCAGAGTGGAGACATCCTTAAAGTGTTTGTTCACCTTTATAGAAAAACTGTAAAGGTGACCTAACATCGGACCACCTCCACACCCCCCAGTCCCTGCTGTATTTACTGCCAGCGATACTAGCTATCAGAGTTCCTGCAGCCCCACCAACGGTTTGAGGATTTGAAATCCCCACCCCTCTCTCTCTTCTCTGTCCTGCACTGCCAGCATGGACCAGATGCAATCACATTTTGGTCAGCGCTGTCATTACCCAAGGAACTAATAGCAACCTCTAGAGCTGCCTTTCTCAACCTTTTCAACCGTGTGTATGCTCCATCGGACATTTACTGTCGGAATTTCCAACAACAACTGTTTGAGAGCAGATTCTCAAATTTTCCGACAAAAAACTTTGTTGTCGGAAATTCCAAGCGTGTGTACACAAGTTCGAGGCACAAAATTCCACGCATGCTCAGTATCAAGTACAAGACGGAAGCGCTCGGTCTGGTAAAACTAGCGTTTATAATGGAGATAGCACATTCGTCACGCTGCAAATTTTTAAATATTTCAATGCAGCACATTCTCTTCTTCTTTATAATGCTAGAATAATGGAGTTGTTTTGCTGCTGATATTCACGCAGAGTTCTGACAAACTGATTTCTTTATTATTTCTCGTGATCTCCTGAAAATCTTTATTTTTTTTCGCCAGATCTCAAGAATAATGTTTATCATTTTTTTTTATAGTGATCTACCACAACACCATTATTATCTTGTATTTTTTAACCTCAAAGAGGTTGGTTGGTGCTGGTGTCCTTGTTAGTTTGACATTGTATTTTTGAAATGTACCTGCCTACTCACAAACTGTCCTTTTTGAACACATAGCCAAGGATTTTTTTAAAAAAAAAATAGAAATTTATTAGAGGTCATAACAAAATAAAGAGGAAAGGAACGCTGGATAAACTGTTGAAATTGGCGAAGCTTTTGTACCTCAGGGCAGACATCAATTATTTGTCAGGCCAAATTGGTTACCTGAAGAGTCCATTTAATAGGAAGCACAATACGGTCCGGGACTCCGAGAGATCGGGAGCAGCAGCAGATGACATATATGTCCCGAGGCTGTGGTCTTACCACAGCCTGCATCTTTTGCTAGACCAGACCGAACCCAGGCCATCACTCTCTTGACTTCCTTCCACGCTTCCTTCCAGGCTGTGGCTGTGGTGTTGGAGTTGTGGCAGGAGGTGGAGGAGGAGTATGGTCCAACTAACATACGTGACTTTTCTTGGTCAGTTCACCCCTCACCCCCTTTATTTAGGACCTGAAATATGAGCTCCTCACTGATGTGGCGTTGGCCCACCTCCATTTCCTGCATCCTACTGGCCGTCATACACGCAAAGGCCTCCTGGAATTAGTGGTGGTTGTGAGGACCGCAGTAGCCTGCCGAATCAAACCAAGCGCTGACTCCTCCACATTCCTCCCCTTCCTGGGCCTTTTTGTTGGAAGGTGGTGGGGAGGAACCTGCAATTCGGTCAGGCTATTGCCACTTCCCCCCCCACCCCACCTCCTGGCTGTCACTTTCCACGGCCTCCTCCTGGCTGAGACTTTCCTGTGAATGAAAATGGGACAGTTTTATTTTTTTGGTCATTAATCACACACAATTTTGAGCTCATGACTGTTGCTAATTGAGAAAAGACCATCATTCTGACCCCAGCATTTTTCATTCTTGTCCCAATCATTTTTGGCTACTATTGTCTATTGATATGTAAACCACTTTGTTAAATCAGGAATAAGTGATCAATAATAGCATCTAGTTAACATCATTACATTTTTGACAAGAAATATGTTGAACAATGCTATACCTGGCTCAAGCTGGGCTACTCCACATCTTCCTGGGTGGAAGGCCCAGGTTGTACGTCTGAAGCCTCATCTAAAGTAGAAGGAAGTGTGAAAGGAAGAGTTGACAGTGATGGCCTGGGTTCACTCTGGTCTGACAAAAACCACAGTCTGTCATAGTACCACAGCTTGGGGACATAAATGTCATCTTCTGCTGCTCCTGATCTCATGGAATCCTGGACCTTTTTGCGCTCCCTATTATATGTGCTTCTTAGGCCACAGATTTTGCACTTCAAATAGGTGATGTCTGCAGTGGGAATCACCGGCTTCACCAATTCCAACAGTTGATCCAGCGCTGTCTTCCTCTTTATTTTGTTATTATAAAATGGGTGTTTCACTTGCCACAGACAGGGAAGCTCTCTGCACTTATCACTAAAGTTGGGGAGGAAGTCATGGTCATTAAATGTATCCATTTTCTGTGCAAGACACAACACAAGACAAACCCTAATGTCAGGCTAAACTCTCCTAATCTTGTCCCAATATAGGTCTCAAACTATAAGCAGTATAGGCCACTAACCACTGATGCCCCAAGTTAAAATGGTACCTTCATTTGCACGATCGGCGCTTGCACGACTCCATCCACCGCTCACAGATCGTACGTATGACGTACGCGCGTTACGCTTTATCTACACTGCTCATGCGTGAAACTCCACCCCTGACCTTCTTTCTAGTATATTCCCTGTCCCTTCTCTTTCGACGCAGTGGGAGATCACATGGCGGAGAGACAACAGGTGCATGATATTATCAGCAACGAGGACAACGAGGAAAGCCCGGAGCCACAAACGTCCCAATCCAGGAGGAGATATAAGGCGTCAAATATGTCTTTTGTAGAGATGGTGGAGATGGTAGACATCTTGAAGAGGGCCGACTTTGACGGGACGTATGGACCGTACAGCAACCCAAATGTGAGAATCATGACTAAAGTTGTGAAAAGTCTGCAGAAGAATTTTGGGGTACGACAATCCAAGGAGCAATTGAGGAAATGATGGTTAGACCTCAAATTGAGGGAGCAGGATCAGTACAGAAGGATCAAGAGAGTGCTGCAAAAAAGTAAGTATTTTGTCATGTGTTCCAATTATTATTACTTGCAAGCTGCTGCATGTGCTTTTCTTTACAGTAATCGTCGTTCACAGTAAACATCGTTCGTTCAAATTAAACATCATTTGGTCACACTAAATATCATTCGATCCTTAATACGATGTTTTTGCAGATGCAGGTTAACTACATTTGTTCAGGCATATTTGTATGAAAAGAAGTTTAGTACATTGTTGTCTAGATGGGTTTGTAACTAGAATGAAATGCAAACTTGATTCAATGTAAGGAGAGGACACTCAGCCGCTGTTTACACATCTGGACGCAGGAGCACTAGGGTGGGACACCAGAACACCCTTTTTAGGGTGTCCCCGCAAGTGCTCCAGTGGATACTAGGGGTCTCTCCATCTGTGAAACTTTAATAACAAAAAAGGTAAGTATTCCAGCTTTAGAAAGGGAAAAAACATGCTTTCAGCTTGGAACTCTGCCAAAACAGACAATTGAACGACACTTCCAAGCAATGTTTCATATTCCTATTTCTTGCCTCAAATATCTGTGCTAAGTATACCTTATTTTTTCTTCACACAGGGGAGAAAAGACTCGAGACATCTGGGGACACCAAGAACACCACATCTCCTAAAGGAGGGGAAATCCCCACATACCCTGAAGAAGATGTGGAGGGAGAGGTTCAGGAATTGGGTGAAATAGTGACCACTACAGGTCAGTGTTTGGGACCATAGCTTCAGGTAATAGATGTATGCATGCATATTTATAATACATGGTGTGTTTTTTTAGGTGATGTGGTGGATGTTGTGAAAGAAGAAACTCATTTCACCAGTACAAGTGCACACATCCTCATCGGGGAGATCATGGTGTGCAATCAGGAATTAGAGAAGATAAAGGAAAACATCAATGATATTGAAAAAAGACTCAACAACATCGTTGATGTTTTAGACAGAATATAAAACACCCACAAATTCTTACATTTTGTCATTATATTTTTTATTTTAAAAAAGTTTTAAAGCAATTTGAAAGCCAAATTTTGAAGATGCACGCAATGGGGGTTATTTACGAAAGGAAAATCCACTTTGCACTGCAAGTGTACTTGAAAGTGCAAGTAAAGTCGCTGTAGATGCGTGGGGGACATGCAAGGAGAATAAAAAACAGCATTTTAGCTTGCACATGATTGGATGATAAAATCAGCAGAGCTTCCACTCATTTCAGATCTACCCCTCAGATTTAGAGCGACTGCACTTCCAAGTGCACTTTCAGTGCACTTTCAAGTGCACTTGCAGTGCAAAGTGGATTTGCCTTTTGTAAATAACCCCCACTGTGTCAACATGTGCTATCTGCCATCATGGGATATCAATGTACGCGTGTTGTGGGTGCAACCCTTCCCTCGCAACTCAAGTAGAGGAGAGGAAGGGGTTGCACCCCCGAAACACGTCCATTGATCCCTCGTGATGGGAGCTAGCACATGTTAACATTAGGCATGGGATCAGGAGGGAAATCCACATTTTCACTCCCAATTTGTGTGCATCTTCAAAATTTGGCTTTTACAGGGGTGACAGCACCCGATCTGATGAAGGCAAAATCAACACAGTTACGACATACTAATGTCACATATTGCCTTTAATTTATCAAAGTTGAACTTTGTAAGTTCCCGAGTTGTGTATGTTATGGTTTTAAACATGCCTGTTTAACCCAAAAAAGGATATTTCTACTGTCAAACATAAGAATGTTATACCGCAAAGATGTTGGTTTTTTAAAAACCCTTTTCTAACGCACATGTGAATGTGCTTTGAGTAAAATGTTTTTATACTCAACAATGTGTGGCTTCTTCTTTCAATGCTCAATACCAGTTTTTGTAGTAAGTTGGTGTAGTTTACAATGACAATGGGGGTATTTACTAAAGGCAAAACCACTTTGCACTATAAGTGCACTTGTAGTGCAAAGTGGATTTGCCTTTAGTAAATAACTCCCATCACGCCATTTTAGGGACTCAAAGCAATTAATTCATGGAGCTGAAAAAGATTATTTGTATCATTAATGCATTACATACATTAACAACAAAAACAATGTGTGTGTAGCAGACCCACAACATAATAATAGTTAGCTGAAGAAGAGATTGTCACCTCATGTATCAAAGAAATTACGTTTGCACTATTGAAGAAAACGGCCAAAAACATTAAGATTGGAGAACCTAGGAGACAGCTAAAAGAAACACAAGCAGTAAATCAAAGGAAAAATTATTTCAGTTTATCAAAAAATATTTATTAAAAAAAGTTTCACACATTGGCTGGCATATCAATGCCCCCCCTACCCGTAAAGTACTCCACATACTTCTGTCTAACTTCGTGGGTGCTTTGGGGGGCAGGCCAGGATGGCCAGGTTTAAGTGCCGGCATAGTTGTATTTTGAAATCCGCCCTCAGCCCCAACCGAGGCCACAAAGTTTGTTGCATTTTTTTCTAAGGTAATTCTGGAGAACGCAGCAGGCAAGTACAATATGGTTCAGTTTATATTCCGCCATGTGGATTGCTGTCAGAAATAGGCGGAAATAGGCGGAACCGGCTGGCCATTATTCCGAACACATTCTCCGTGACTCTTCTGGCTCTTCAGCCGGTAATTAAAAACCGGTCCAGAGTGAGGGTGCTCATGGGGAACGACCGCATCAGATGGTCTCCCAGCCCAAACACTTCATCAGTGACGAACACAAAAGGAAGACCAGCCACATTGTCTTCCGCAGGTGGCAAGCCCAAGCTGCCATTCTGGAGCCATCTGTAAAACTCCGTCTGGGTGATGACTCCACCATCGGACATCCGGCCATTCCTACCCATGTCTACATACAAAAACTCATATGTCGCCGACACCACCGCCAACAGCACAATACTATTAAACCCCTTATAATAATAATAGTATGACCCCGGGTTGGGGGTGGGACGATGTGGACGTGCTTCCCATCGATTGTCCCTGTGGGTTTGAAGGAAACTGTGGAGTCAAACAAGAAAAAAAAATAGTACTTTTGCACATAACATTGCAAGCAAATTAGACACAAACATTCTTGGCCAACATAAGTATAACATTTATTGAAATGAGTATTTAAAGACAAAAGTATAAGGTCCACTTATCAGATTCCTCACCCCCTCTGATGGCATCATTGTAAAAAAATTTAGGGGGGGGGGGTGTTTTGGACAGGTAACCCTCTCCTCTTCATTGAGAGCTAAATGCATAAATAATGTGTTTTACTTTGGCCAGCCCATCCTTACTTATACACTATTGGCAGCCCACTGGACAGGTAAGAAGTGTCATAATACAAAAAATTGACAGTTACTTACCGGTAACTGTTTTTCTAGGATATCTTCCAGGACGGCACACCTGAGAGATGAGAGGCTCCTCCCTACAGGAAACACAATCAATCGACAGCTGTTTTAAGTCCCCACCCTTCCCCTTGATCCTCAGTTTGTAGAGAAGTAACTCCTGAACCTGGTTCACAAGGAAAATCATTCCTTATAGGTACTCACCTTCTAGTGTTCTACCATTTTCCTTCCTCCAACGGGTGGGAAGTAGGCCTGCTGTCCTGCAAGATATCCTAGAAAAACAGTTACCGGTAAGTAACTGTCAATTTTCTCTTAGTCATCTTCCAGGACGGCACACCTGAGAGGATAATCAAGTACCTCAGGCCTACCTTAGGGTGGGACCACTGCAAGACCCTCTTGGCGGACCTTGGTTCTGCAGTGAGTTTTACCTCCACTCCATATGCTTGATGAAGGTATTATAGCTGGATCATGCGGCTGGTCTGCAGGTCTACTCCACCGATGTCCCTGCCTTCTCCGCTTCGGATGCAGGACCTAGGTGGAGTGGGCTCTTAAAGATGGAATCAGAAAACATGTTAAACTTGTAGGTTAGCAATGTTGCCTGTCTCACACATCTAACAACCATGGCCTATTGTGCCTGTAGGTGCTACTTAGAACCCCTAAAGATTAATCAGAGACCTGTGTTGTAAGACAAGGACACTCATTGATCACTAAGAGGGCCTGTCTTAACACTACCCTGTTCAGGGAATTAAAACTGCAAAAAAAGGTGGGCCCCTAACAGACAACCTTTTTTGTTCATTTTTATCTTTACATCAGCAAAGACTAAAGGGAAGCCTACTTAAGGGTAATAGATTAACCGAGGCTTGATCCCTGGGTTTAAGGCATGCCCACTCTGTGGCTTTACTTACGCCTGAGTGCCTACTTCAGGAGAATAAAGTTCATAGCAGGAGTATAACACTTATACTGCTACATCTAGTTCTGCTAGAAGGGTGAGATAATGGCCATGCACCGAGCCATAACCTATTCGGTTGGGTATACATCTTTATACTTCATCTTCAGGTCATAATACTCCTCTGAACAGAACTTCCCAAGTTCTTACTAAGCAGGGCGATTCTTTATTGCCTTCCTCCAGTGTCCTATAACCCTACTGGGCTTCAACCCTAGGAAATGGTTCCAGCATTCCTGAATGCAAGGGGCTGAGGCTTTCTGACATGTGACGTCTGCAGCCAGAACTCCTGGCCCCTCCACGGAAAAGAGGGCTGAAATACAAAAGGTGATACATGCATTATTAATATCACAAAATTAAAAAAGATCATAGATTGTGGACCCAGCACAATAGATTTAGACAGAAAGGACACAAGCATAGACAATAATGTGTATCCGAGTGTGGATAGCTAAACCAACATATCAAATATGGGAGAGACCCAAATTTGAACTTCAATGTAGACAAACAGTCCTCACAGTCTGGTTTTCTGATGTGCAGCCAATATGTAAAAACATTAAGACACACGCAAACCCTCAGCCTTGGTTCACACTGGGACGACTTGTCAGACGACCTAGTCACCTGACAAGTAGCGTCCTGTTCTGTGCAATGGAACCATTCTAATCGGCGCGATGCAAGTCGCTCCGACTTAGAAAGAGGTTCCTGTACGACTTTGGGGGCGACTTGCATTGACTTCTATACAGAAGTCGTTTCGCAAGTCGCCGCTGAGTCATGTCCTGGGTCACCTAAGGCAGTCGCGCTGTAAGCCGTGCTGCCTCAGTGTGAACCGACCCTAAATGCTGCGTGTTTCTGAAGTGCAGCTAGCTAGGTCATAACTGATATATACATAAAGGACGGGAGTCCTGTTTACGGTGGAGTTTTACTGATGTACAGCAAAACAGGGCCATAAATATAAGACAGAAAGACCCAAACTTCTATGTTGCGTATTTCTGACAAACCATCAAATACAGTTATAAGATCAATATGGCACACAAGACAATAACTTTTCTGTTATGCAGTTCTGTAGTGCAGTCACATAGAACCAACACAGAAAGAACACAAGCAACCTGCAGCATTGTGTTTTTCTGAAGTGCAGTAAGGTAAGGGAATCTGAAACAGAAAGCACCAACAAGCTTCAATGTTGAGTATTTCTGCTGTGCAGCCACATATAAACAGACAGCCTTCCTAGCTGCGATCTTTCTGGTGTATTGCAAAGTAAGGCAATAACTCCATGATGTCTATTCTTGTTGTGTAGCAAAACCTCAACCAGAAGGGACAGATAAAACTTAGGGCTCCCACACCTGTGCGACCCAACCTGCAACCGCAAAAACGCAAGAGAAAAGTCATACACTATGGCTTCCAATGGGAACCATTCGTGTCTGTGCAACTCCAGGTCGCAGCACCACCAAGCAGACCCTGCTTTCTGGATCCACAGACCTCAAGATTACACAGGTCGCAGGTAACTTGCAATTTTCAGGTTGAACAAGCGAGGGGTCCCCAATGCTGTATCTCCCTGGAGGCGTGCAGCCAACAACCCCCTGCTGTGTATCCTTAAGAAGCAGCAAGGTAGAACAATGAGAAACAGAAAAGACACCCCTCACTGCTGTGCCTTTCTGATATGCAGCTGATAAGGCAGCAAATATAGAACATACAGGACACAAACAATCTTCAATCTTTGTGCATGTCTGATGTGTAGTAATATACCAATACTGAGCAGAGACGCCACCACCCTCAATGTGTCTCTCTGCTGAGGCAGCAAAAACAAATCAGAAAAGGACAAGCAACCTCACTGCTGTGTCCCTTCTGATATGCAGCCAATAAGGCAGTAAATGTAAGACATAAAAGGACAGACAACCTTCAATCTTGTATATATCTGATGTGCAACAATATAACAATCTGAATAGAGATAGCACATCCATACTGAAGGGATTTGGCATGTGACTCAACATGTCAAATTGCATGCCTAAAATCGGCAGCCTTTGCCGTTAATAGCACTGTCAGCCCGACGCCACTTTGCGGGGCTGCACCGATTACCAAAGGCAGTACAAGTACTACCCCTGGCACAGGTTCAATTTGTATTTCCCAACAATTCAGGACCATCAATCTTCACTACTGCCTTTATAATAAGCAACCAATAAGGCAGTAATACAGGACACAAAAAACCCCAGAGAGAACTCAATTTTGAGTATGTCTGATGTGCAGCAATATAACAAATATGAGCAGAGATGTCACAAGACTCAATGATGTGCATTTCCGCCATGCGTCACAAGACCAGAAAGTACAGACCACCTTCCCTGTTGTATTTTTCTGATCTGTAGCCAAATAAGGCAGTACCTTTAGGATATAAGAGACAACAACCAAGCTTCAGTGCAGTGCATTTCTGATGTACAGCAATATACCCCTTATGAGCAGAAATGTCACAAATCTCAATATATATTTCTGCTCTGCCACAAAACATCCCAGCAAGGACCAACCTTCACTACTGAGGTCTACTGGTGTGCAACCAAGGAGGAGTCATGGTGTATCCCTTTATGAAATAAGCAAACAAAGCAATTTGATCCCTAGGCATAGCCTGGGCTGTAGATACTAACACTTCACCCCCAGTGAAGGAACAAATCCTAAAAATTATTAGACACCTTACTATAGTAGCTGTTGTCCTACCTTACTTCCGTAGACTGAGCAAACGCTGGCCAGCTCACACACAGGTGGGGCTGATCAGAAACTAAAGTCTCAATGAGCCCAGCCCTAGAGACCAATTTAGGACAGCCTCTAGAAAAGGTGGTCACCCATTTAGCCTGGAGGAAAATAGCCACCTGCAGGCCTTAAACAAGCCATCATGTATCTATCTAGCTCTTGCATATGTTTGCACAGAAAATCCTTAAAGCGGTTGTATACCCGCAATTTTTTTTTTTTTTTTTTTAACCCTGTAAAGCAAAAGGCATAATGAGCTAGTATGCACCGCATACTAGCTCATTATGAAATACTTACCTTAGAACGAGGCGTCAGTATCTTACCTGGTCCACGCTGAGGGAGCTGTCATGTTGCCTCGGCGTGTCTTCCGGGTATCGCGGTTCCAGCACTGTGAGTGGCTGGAGCCGGGATGTCATCACTCCCACGCATGCGCGCGGGAGATTTCTTACTCGGCAAGGTCCGGCAGCTGCCGGGCTTCAGCCGAGAATCCCCTGTGCGCATGCGCCGCTGCAGTCAGCGGCGCATAGCAAGGGGAATATCTCCTAAACCGTAAAGGTTTAGGAGATATTTTTTTTACCTACAGGTAAGCCTTATTATAGGCTTACCTGTAGGTAAAAGTAAAAAAAAAGACTATACAACCGCTTTAATTAAAGGATATAGGAAGCGATTTATGGTAAATCGCCTTTAGATCTGTCACTGAGTTGACTGTAGCCCAAACCAACAAAAAGGTTATTCTTACCTCCTGCACTATAATATAACCACAATGTAAAGGTGGAGTGGAAGGTTGGAGCTTATGACTTCAGATTCCTAGCAGCTGGGCTAATAGGGCCATATAACCTAGTGCACCTGCTGACCAGGAGAGCTTACTCCTGAATCCTTCAACCATTGCACAATCCATAAATTGTTCAGTGGTATACCTGGCCTGTAAGGAACTCTTTGTATCTACCAGGTCCCCCCCCCCCCTTCGCTCTATTCATCCCTACTAATGTCCCACAACCAGACATGTAGGGAGAGGCTGGCAACCTACTGTTGTGATAACCACAGTGTCTCTGCTGTAAGAGGGAGCTGTGGCTGGTGGTTTTAGCAGTAGCTTCTTGGCTATTTTGTTATGCAGACCCCAGGTCCTGCACTGCACCACTCAGTAAATACAGGGGGAAGGGGAAAAAATGCCTTACCTACCTCTTTCCCATCTGAGGTGGTTTAGGCACACTCGCTCCTCTGCACCACTTGTCCACCATACAGCCTCTCTGATGTAAGAGGGAGCTGTAGCTGGTGTTTTTAGCAGAAGCTTCTGGGCTATTTGAATCTAGACCCCAGGGGAGATTATCTCAAATGCCCAGAAACCATCTGGCTGGGATTGGGGATTTTGCAGCTAAATTCCCAAGGTAAAGGAAAGTACTCACCGTTGTCGTCTTCCCCTTTTTCCACAGCCACCGGGCTTGCTTTTCCATCCTCATGGTCCACACGCAAGGAGGATAGCCGCCAAAGTGCCCCCCCAACTGCTGTCCCCGTAGGGAGCTGCAAGGTTAGGCTGTGTCCTGTCAGTATATACACCTGGGGGGGCAATGCCGTACGTTCCTCATTCCATTCTGAGGTGGTTTAGGCAGACATCCACCGTAGTGAACTGGTGCCTCCTCGAAAGGAGGATGTGGGCGGCTGCTCCTGCTGACTCTCAGCCTTCCCTCCTGGGTAAGAACGCGGGTCGTTCAGGCAGCGCCCTCCCCAGCAGCCCACGCGAGCTACCAGGGGCCCAGGAGTCGGGGGCCCTGGAAAGAACTGACAGCCAGCACCCCTGTCTGAACGGACGCCCGGCCAGGTAAGGGGGGGAGACAGGAAAAAGGCCCCTGAAGTTCTGGGGACACCACTGTACCCAGGGGCCTTCAGCTCTCAGGGGGGCTCTTCCAGTTTCTGCTGCCCCCCCTGAGGAAAGGATAGGGGAACCCCCTAGGAAGGATAATATATCCGGCCAGACCCAGAGGCCCATCAGGTACTAACCAGGCCCGACCCTGCTTAGCCTCCGAGATCATACGAGATCGGGCAGGCTGCGCCCTCTTTCACTTTCAGGGTGATGTGGCTGTAGGCCTTCCCAGGCATTTGGTCCGGCTCCCAGGGGGGGACCACCAGCCCCAGGCTTCGGGTCATTTGGAAAAAAACAAACAGTTTCACTGTGTAGGGAGAAACACAATCAAAAACTGAGGATCAAGGGGAAGGGTGGGGACTTAAAACAGCTGTCGATTGATTGTGTTTCCTGTAGGGAGGAGCCTCTCATCTCTCAGGTGTGCCGTCCTGGAAGATGACTAAGAGAAATATGAATACACACTGTACAAATTGAAGCACATTTTTACATTCTGCAATTAACTATAAAGATAATAGGAACAAAATTTTAAATAGTACCATTTGAAAGTATTCAGGCAGGCCCTTGCACTACATGCTTTGGTGAATTAATCCATAAATCTGACCACAAAAGAGGTAGGTATAGTGTGTATGGGTTTGGCAAAGTCAGCAGAAAGAAGATTGGTATCGATTGACTTAGCGGTTGGGGGGAGGGAGGGTTCCAAATGAGTTTTTGCCCCCCCCCCCCCCAAAAAAAAAGCCTCTTGCACTCTGCCTGAATTTAAGGACAAAAATAACATTTGTACAAATTTTAAGGGGTGTTTAGGGTAAGCACTACAATGGTGCTGACAAAATACATTGTTTAAGTGACTAGGCTAGGTGTGTATGGGCCCAGTATAGCATGCTGGGGAGGTTAGTGAAGGCAAATATGCATGAAGGACAAAAAGGAACTTTAAAAGTTTCCAGCATGCATGAGGACAAAGAGGACATTCCCAGCATATTACAATCATGGTAATTATGGAATGATGAAAGAAATACAATACATTAGCAAACATTAAATACATAGAATGTGATGTTAAAGGAGAAAACGTACCTTAATATAGTCCTTATGCAGGACCTGAAAGATTGCAGAACAGGTCTCTGGAATAATAATCCCCAGAGCCTGGGGGGAGATGCCTGTTGAGAACTTGAGGTCCTGCAGACTTCTCCCCGTCGCCAAGTACCGCAAGGTGGCGACGAGCCTCCGCTCGGGAGTGATGGCTTGCCGCATGCAGGTGTCCTGCTTGGTAATATAAGGGGACAGAAAAGCTAACAGACAGTGAAAAACGGGGTCCGTCATCCAGAGATAATTCCTGAAATCATCAGGATTATTCTCCTAGATCTCCCACAACAAAGGAATGTGCGAGAATTGGTCACGCTGGAGCAACCAATTCTTCGTCCATGAACTCCTGCTCACCCTGTTCATGGACTGGACTTGGGTCAAAGAAAGAGCTCCAACACCAAGCCCCTGCACAGCATGAACTCTATGACGACTACGTACCCGCAACATGGCTAGAAAATGGTCGGCTGATCAGAACGAACTAACAGAATGCACTGAAAATCAGAAAGAACCTGAGAAGAACGATCTGAAAATCAGAAACGAGCGGACAAGAACGCACTGAAAAACAGATACGAACTGACAACACGCACTGAAAGACAGGAACGAACCCACAAGCACAAACTGAAGAACATATATGAACTGAAAAGTATGAGGCTGAGAAGCGCGAATCGTCTCTCACCAAACTTCTACTAACACAAGATTAGCAGAAGGAGCCCAAAGGGTGGCGCACTGGCTATTGAACTTTCTTTTTATAGTGCCGTCGTACGTGTTGTACGTCAGCGCGTTCTTGACGATCAGAATTTCCGACAACATTTGTGTGATCGTGTGTATGCAAGACAAGTTTGAGCCAACATCCGTCGGAAAAAAATCCACGGTTTGGTTGTCGGAATGTCCGATCGTGTGTACACAGCATAAGTGTGAAGATCTGTGTGAAGAATGCTCCCTACATTTGTGATCATTGGGAAGAATCCCACCCTTACGGAGAGCTAAAACATGTGTCAGCGGTTACTCATCTGAGAGGCACTGAAAGTTGCTCATTGCTCAAGGAACGCCTAGCATCCTCTGGAGGAACCCTATTTGAAAAGGCTGCTCTAAAGAAATCCCAGGGGTTCCACAGAACTCTGGTTGTGAAAGGCTGATCTAAACAGTCTGTCATGCTTAACTAGCATTATGTATACATTCATCTCTTCAACACACACTAAACGGGCCACACACCTATGACATCTTCAAGATCCGACTGGATTTATTGAACAGACCGCACACACTGAATCCTTTTAACTGGAGCAGCCACACTAACGTGTTTCACCCATAATTCTTCACTGTAGACCTCTGTTATGGGTGAAATGCATTAGAAGGTATAACCAAAAACATCTCTGATACTTTATTGCAGCCAATAAAACAAAAATCTATTAGTAATTATATAGGGTAAATGTTTATTGTACAAACAAGGATAAAATTCCAAGTTAAAAATGTACATGTACAATATGATATGTTATGCTCACAGCATGGGCACATAGAACATCATTGAATATCTAGACAGATACTGGCTAGGCCACTAACTCCCAATGCATTTCGATTGTTGAAAAAACCTTCCTCAGGGGTTAATTATGAGAATACATCAATATGGTCACAAAAGGCCGGGAGAAACATTTCTAGTCTAGTCCTTCAATCCAGACCCAAATATTTGTTGTCAACATCTTTTTTGATGATCTTCCTACTACCTATTCATTCTTCCAAGACCATCACCAATATGACATCCAGTGGGTTGACAATACCTGGCCTTTTGTGACCACCCATCCCAGCCTGTGGGATCTTAGGGCCAGAATATCTTGGGCATGTGGGTCTCCCCGGACAAGCTGTTATTTATTTTTTTCGTGACTCTGGCATATTGATGAACTCTCACAATTGTCCCCTGAGGAATTTTTTTTCAACAATCGAAACGTGTTGGAAGTTTGTGGCCTAACAAGCTATCTGTCTAGATATATAATGATGTTCTATGTGTCCATGCTGTGAGAGTAACATATCATATTGTACATGTACCAGTATTTTTAACTTGCAATTTTATCATTGTTTGTACAATAAACACTTACCTTTTATAATTACTAATATATTTTTGCTTCATTGGCTGCTAGAGATGGGCCAAATCGAACCCTATTAACCACTTGCTTACTGGGCACTTAAACCCCCCTCCTGCCCAGACCAATTTTCAGCTTTCATCGCTACTGCACTTTGAATGACAATTGCGCGGTCATACAACACTGTACCCAAATGAAATTTTTATCATTTTTTCCCCTACAAATAGAGCTTTCTTTTGGTGGTATTTAATCACAGCTGGGATTTTTATTTTTTGCTAAACAAAAAAAGATGGAAAATTTTGAAAAAAAATCATGTTTAATAGTTTGTTATAAAATTTTGCAAACAGATAATTTTTCTCCTTCATTGATATGTGCTGATGAGGCGGCACTGGTGGGCACTGATAGGCTGCACTGATTGGCACAGTTAAGGCGGCACCGATAGGCACAGATAAGGTGGCACTGATGGGGACAGATAAGGCGGTACTGATGGGCACAGATAAGGTGGCACTGATGGCCACTGATAAGATGGCACTGGGTGGCACAGATGGGCACTGATAGGTACCACTGATAGATGGCACTGATGGGCACTGGTAGGTGACACTGATGAGCACTGATAGGTGCCACTGATGCGCAGCACTGTTGTTGAGGCACTGTGGGCACTGATGGGTGGCACTGTGGGCACTGATGGGTGGCGCTGGTGGGCACTGGTAGGCAGCACTGTTGCCTATTGCTAGGTGGCACTGGCAAGGGGCACAGGTGGGCACTGATGATCTGGCGGCAGCTTGCCGTGATCGGGACTGATGTCCCTCTCACAGCCGCCGGTGATCGCCTTTTTTTTTTCTCCTCACACTGTTAGCGCGAGGAGAAAAAATAGCCGATTAACGGCTCTGATGACATCACATGACCAGCTGTCATTGGCTGACAGCTGATCACGTGGTAAGGGGTCGGGATCTGTGATCCAGCGAGTCTCATAGATTCGCTGATCATAAAGCTTGTGCCTTGCAGGGGGCACGCAGGCCGCTCAGGCACGGGACTACGTCAATAGACATAGTCCGGGCAAAGCAGTCCGCGCTGTAGCCATCATTCGGCTATAGCGCGGATCTGAACTGGTTAAAGTCTATGGGTCCAGAACTTGAACAATCAAAAGTCCTCATTTTGAAGGCTTATATGCAAGTTATTGGCCATAAAAATGGTATGGGAGGCCTGGGTACTGCCCTGGGGGGGACATAGGATTTTTAAAACAGCTTACCTGTAAAATCCTTTTCTTTGAAGTACATCAGGGGACACAGAGCCATAGTAGTTACTATGTGGGTTATAGGCCACTTTCAGGTGATGGACACTGGCACACCCTAAGACAAAAAGTGCACTCCCTATATAACCCCTCCCACTACTGGGAGTACCTCAGTTTTGTAGCAAAGCAATACACGTGTATACCAAGAAGGGAGGGACCTCTGTGTCCCCTGATGTACTTCAAAGAAAAGGATTTTTCAGGTAAGCTGTTTTAAAAATCCTATTTTCTTTTCATACCCTGTTTCCCCGAAAATAAGACCTAGTGTGATTGTCTGTGATGGCTGCAATATAAGCCCTACCCCCAAATAAGCCCTACCCTGTTTCCCCGAAAATAAGCCCTACCCTGAAAATAAGACCTACAAGGACTTTAACTAGGGCTTATTTGTGAGGTAGGGCTTATATTGCAGCCATCACCAACAATCACGCTAGGTCTTATTTTCAGGGAAACAGGGTATATCAGGGGACACAGAGCCATAGTACAGTCCCTCACAAAAGTCTTGTCGTTTGTGTACAAATTGACCTGAAGTGCCGCTAAAATATATTTCTAATCAAGATTTTGTTACAAGAAATGGGTCATTTTAATCCCAACAGCTTTTGTAATAATGTTTCAGTGCAAAACGAAACTGAAAAAAAGTATTCTAATATTCACAGCTTGGTAAAGCCCATTGAGTCAATTTTTAGCAAGACATAAGTGTTGTCGCCTTGTTATATGAGCTTCACCTGTGACTAATAATGGATCAATTAGGTCTCAGGTGTGTATAAAAAGAACACCAGTACACTAGACCTTCTCAACTGCAACTAGACCTCTGCAAACGTGCCTAAGATTCACCTGGAGACTAAAGTGTTGATTATCAAGAGGCTGAAGACCAGATCCACTGCTGATGTGGCAGACACCTTCAGTGTGTCTCAGCGTCAAGTTCAGAGGATAAAAAAAAGATTTGAAGAGACTGGAAACGTTTTGGACAAGGCCAGGTCAGGCTGACCCTGCAAGACAACTGCTCGAGAGGACCATTTGTTGGCTCGAAAATCCAAGGCCAGCCCATTTTCCACTGCAGCACAGCTCCACGAGACCTGGTCACCTGAAGTCCCTGTGTCAACCAGAACAGTTTGTTGGATTCTGTCTCGAAATGGCCTCCATGGTCGAATCAGTGCCCATAAGCAAGCACTAAACAAAAGACAATTGAAAAACCGTGTGGCATTTGCCAAGGGCCACAGCCTGCTAAAAGGATGGACTCTGGAAAAGTGGCAGAAGGTGGATTTTTCAGAGGGAATCTTCTGTTGAATTACACTACAGTCGCCGCAAATATTGCAGGAGACCTACTGGAACCAGCATGGAGCTGAGATTTACCCAGAAAACAGTGAAAATTGGTGGAGGCAAAATCATGGTCTGGGGTTACATCCAGTATGGGGGTGTGCGAGGGATCTGCAGGGTGGAAGGCAACATCAATAGTCTAAAATACCAAGAAATCTTAGCTACCTCTTATATATCCAACTATAAAAAAGGCCAAATTTTGCAGCAGGATGATGCTCCATCCCATACGTCCATCTCCACATCAGAGTTCCTTAAGGTAAAGAAGATCAAGATGCTCCAGGATTGGCCAGCCCAGTCACCAGACATGAACATCATTGAGCATATGTGGTGTAGGATGAAAGATGAAGCATGGAAGACGAAACCAAAGAATATTGATGAACTCTGGGAGGCATGCAAGACTGTTTTCTTTGCTATTCCTGATGACTTCATCAATAAATTGTATGAATCCTTGCCAAACTGCATGGATGCGGTCCTTCAAGCTCATGGAAGTCATACAATATATTAAATTTGGATCTCACAGCACCACTACTTAATTTGCTCACAAATTTTTGGATTTTCAGTAAAGTTGTTCAATTTCTGTATAGGTGACAAAACTTTTGTTTTGCCAAAATTTGACCTGTCTGTCTTGATTAAATGAAAAATCTTTTTTCAGTGAAACTAATTTATTTCAGTGCATTAAACATCATTTGGGAGGGCTTTAGCTTTTCATATGAGCTATTTCTAACACTAATTGATTAATTAAAAGTCAGGTTAATAGCAGGAGTTTCTACAAAATAAAGAAGCGACAAGACTTTTGTCAGGGACTGTAGTTACTATGTGGGATGTCCCATAGCAATGCCAACTGAAGGGAGGGAGACACAACAAAAGTAGGGCACCAAGAGACTAGAGGACTTATACTGCAGCCTGCAGTACACTGCGCCCAAAGACGATATCCTCATGACCTTTTACATCTACTTAATAGAATCTGGTAAATGTATGGATTGAAGACCAAGTTGCGGCCTTGCAGATCTTAGCCATGAGGCTTGGTGATGCACTGCCCAAGAAGCACTGCGCTTTAATATGAAAAGGAAGAATTTTCCTCTTTAACCATAAGCTTGAACAATCACTTGAAGAATCCATTTAGAAATGGTAGATTTTGATGCCGCCTGTCCTCTTTTAGGCAACACAAACAAAACATCTGTTTTACAAATCTGAGCAGTCGCTTTTAAATAGACTTTGACCGCTCTCACCACATCAAGAGAATGTAGTGACTTTTCTTCCACAAAACGAGGTTCTGGAAAAAAATGAAGGCAGAACAATATCCTGGTTTTAATGAAAGCCTGACACTACCTTCAGTAGAAAATTAGGATGAGGCCGCAATACAACCTTATCCTTATGAATAATCAAATATGGCTCTTTACAGGAAAGAGCAGCCAACTCTGATACTCTCCTTGCAGAAGATATGGCAACAAGAAAACTATTTCCCTCATCAAGAGGATCAAGGGAATATCTTGAATCGGTTCAAAAGGCTGTTTTTGTAAAGCCGTCAGGACTAAATTTAAGTCCCAAGGGTTCAGGGGTGACTTAACTGGGGGATTAATCCACGTTACCCCCTGGATAAGGTTACGAACCAGAGAGTGTGAAGCAAGTGGTCGTTGAAAAAAACACCGATAAGGCCAACACCTGGCCCTCGATAGTGCTCAAGGCCAGCTTCATTACTGATTCCATCTGTAGGAACTCAAGTATCCTACCTATGATATATTTCCCAGGGTGCCAACCCCTGGATTCATACCAGGAGACATATGCCTTCCAGACTCTATAATATATGATTCTGGAGGCCGGATTCCTAGCATTAACCAAGGTAGAAACTACTGAAGCTGACAGCACATGGTCCTTTAGAATGTGGGTCTCAATAGCCAAACCGTTAAATTTAGCATTTGTAAGGTAGGATGGAACACCGGACCTTGCGATAGAAGGTCTGGCCACAGGGGCAGGGTCTAAGGGTCCCCTACCCCAATCCTTATGATCTCGGCAAACCAAGATCTCCTGGGCCACCAGAATCACCTCCTTTCCCTCTTGCTTGATCTTGCGTAGGAGACCTCGGAAGCAGCAGAACAGGAGGGAACGCATAGATCAGTGAAAACTGATCCCATGGAAAGACCAAGACATCTGTTCCGTATGCCATCGGATCCCTTGTCCTTGACACTAGGTTGTCGATCTTGTTGTTGAACCTGGACGCAAACAGATCAACGTCCGGAACTCCCCATTTTTGGCATATTGACAGAAAGATGTCAGGGTGAAGGGACCATTCTCCCGGAAACAATTGTTGGTGACTCAAGTAGTCCGCCTGCCAATTCCCCATCCCTGGAATGAAAACTGCTGATAGGCAAGGGATATTGTTTTCTGCCCAAGACAGAATATTCACCTCTCTCTGGGCCGCACGACTTCTCGTGCCCCCTTGGTGATTGATATAAGCTACAGCTGTGGCATTGTCAGATTGGATCCTGATAGGATAATTCCATATTCTGAGCGTCCAGGCCTTTAGGGCCAGGCGTACTGCCCGAATCTCTAGAATATTGATGGGCAAGGTCAACTCTGATTTGGACCACTTCCCTTGGACAGACGCTTCTTCCAGGACTGCTCCCCAGCCCAAAAGGCTGGCATCTGTGGTTACTACTTTCCAGGTAACCGGTAGAAAGGATTTTTCTTTTTGAGGAATTTTGGATATTAACCACCAATTGAGATTCTGACGCACTTTGGCGGATAAACGCATCGGGAAGTCCAGAGTTTGGACCTTCTTGTTCCAAGTTCCAAGAGAGGATACTGTTTTGCAGCAGTCTTGAATGAAACTGCACATAAGGAATGGCCTTGAAAGAAGCCACCATTTTTCCCAATAAACTCATGCAAAGATGAATAGAAGGATTCTTCTTTGTTTTGACCAACCAAATCAGTTCCTTTAAGGAACTGATTCTTTCCTGGGGCAAAAATACCCTTTTCTGGACTGTATCTATGATGAGCCCTAAGTACTGCAATCTCCTTGATGGGTTTTAAGGAGGATTTTTCTAGGCTGAGGATCCAACCTAAAGTATTCCAGGTAGCTGACTGCGGTGACCAGACTTTGGTTTAAATGGGCTACCGATTGATCTAGCAAGAGTAGATCTAAGTAGGCTAGTATCGTTATACTTTGAGCCCTTAACCTAGCTAAAGGAAGAATTTCTGGTGAGCGGGGAAGAGTTTAGATCTTTGAGATCCAGAATGTCCATTTGGATTTAACCAAACCCCAACCTCTGCTCTTACATGGGGACCACCATGACCGCTTTTGCCAAAAAAAATGGTCCAATGCTTGAGAGAAAGACTTCTTTTTCTCTGGATCCTTAGGAACGTTTTGATCTGAGAAAAAAACGAGGAAACTCTTGGAACTCCAGCTTGTACCTTGGAGCTATTGAGGAAGTCCCCTATTCGTCTTCCTGTCAGATCCTTGAGAACTGCAAAAGAATTCCCCCTATTGAGTGAGCAGGGTGCCTCCTCATAAGGAGGCTTCAGTATCTTGTAGGTTTCCTCCCCCAAGACTTCTTTTGTCCCTGGGGTTAATTCTGAGGATTACCTTTTGAACCTGACGGCGGAAGCCATCGTGACTGCCTGGAGGCTGATTCCCCTTGCATAAAAGAAGGAGCTTTAAAAATGAAAATATATTTACTCCTTTACTTAAATGGCAAAAGGGGGTATTTTTCCCACTAGAATTTGTTTGGATGAATCATCCAAACATTCTCAGACAGCTGTTTCACCGCAAAAGGAAGACTAGCCAGGAGCTTCTGCATGGTGAAAGGAAGTTTATCCTACGCTAACGTGTGTTCCCCCGTTTGTGTTAGCAACAATGTGCACAGAACCGTGTATAGCACCTGGTATTCCCAGGCAGTCCCATACAGGTACTAACCAGGCCTGACCCTTCTTAGCCTCTGAGATCAGACGAGATTGGGAGCTTTCCAGGTGATGTGGCCGTAGGCATCTCAGCAGTTTTGCGTTTGGCTAGTTTATAAGCAAGCACCTGCATGAGGACCTTGTGAAGGTTCTACAATAGAAACTCACAAATCAATTATTGCAAACATAAAGCTGCCAGATCCTGGGCCTGCTGAGCAGGATACCTGAACACCTGTTAAACTGGCCTCACAATGATTAAGCAATTACTGTTAGCGTAGGCTGCTCAATCTGCCAGAGAAAAAAGTTTTGTTTTTTTTAACAGGAATTCCAACATCTTATCCATTGGATGCCTAAGCATTTGATCATTGTCTGCCGAACAAAAGCTCTTATTCACAGAGGATATTGCAGCGTTAATTGCTGGTATACCCTACTTAGTGAATTTCCTCCACCATAGGATAAAGTGTAAAAAACTTTTTTTAGGAGGAAAAATAATGTTTATCTGGGAGATCATCTCAGATACAAAAAAGCTTTTCCAACAATAATGGACAGGAAAAGGCATGCACAGTTTGAGGAGGCTTTAGTGAACCCAAACACTCAGTTAAGGTAGCATAAAATTGGAGCAAGAAATTGCACCATCAATCTTAAGATTGAAACCAGCTGATTCTCCCACATTTGACACCTCAGAAGAGGAGTCATCAGCCTCACCACAGTCTCTTGAGGGGATTTGTCTTCTCCTGCCCCTAGTTCCTCAGTTTGAGGGTCCTGGGCAATGGAAGAGAACCTGTGCAATTAAAGTCACTAAACTTTTTTTTTTTTAAACCCATCATGGCTGAGGGAAAAAAGATCTTTTGGTAAAATATACAGGGGCTGCAGTGTTGAAAACAAATGCAAACATTTCATGGTCTTGATGCTCATTCTGACCAGCCACTCCCTCTCAGGGGAGGATGTCATTTGTAGAGATGAGTATGCATTCCAGAGCTTTGAGGGGGACCTTTTTAGCTCTATTTTGGGGGTGTTTTAACCCTCCTTCTGACCTTAGCTCGATGCACAAAGCAGAGGTACTATCAAAAGAAATCACATCCACTGCTTGAGCAATAGTCCAGCCACTGCTATTAATGCTCAGCCTCATGCAAATAGTAAATGCGTTAAGCATGAAATGCCTGTGTCACCAAAACCTCTTTCATGTTCTTCTTTGCTCTCATGTCTTTGCGACAATTTTGCAGCCAGCACAAATGGAGTTTTTTTTTTTTTTTAAAACACACTCCCGCGTGGGAGGACACCACGGGCCTCCGATCTGACGGGATCGGCTTCTGAGTGAGGGAGGGATGGCGTGGAGGAGACCTGGAAGCCGCCCCGTGGAGGGGCGGTGAAAGAAAACGGCATTGCCGATTGTTTTCAGTTCTCCCTTATACTCAGCCTCATGAAGAGGGGAAGAGTTCAGCCCAGGTGGGGTGTCTGGAGGAAGCAAACCCCCCCAAACTTACCAGAGGTCTGCCTGCTGGCTGGAGAAAAAGAGTCTGCTGCTTCTGTGACACAGCGTGATCTCTGAGCAAAGCATGAGAAAGTATGTGCTCTATACAGCCCCCAGTGGTGACACTTAGGCATAACAACATTTACTTTAAAGGAGACAATTCATAAGAAAAACTCCACTTACCTTTCCCGCCACAGGGTTTTCTGTGGTAAACCAACAGACCCAATCTTCACACTTCACGGTGTGTTCCGTTAAACCTTCAGGAGCCGGGGATCCTCGAGGAAACCCACAATCCTGGACCTGCAATAGCACCACCGGCAGTAAACTTTATGGCCTTAATACCAAAAAGTACTGGATTCCGGGGTCCAGCTCTTAAAAGAGAAGCATTCACAGGCAAAAACCTCATTTCTTCGGACACGAGGCACGGGTACCATTCAATTCGGCCAGAAAGACAGCTTGAATGGATCCATCTGCATAGCTAGCCCCAGCAAGGATTGTTCTAGAGGAGTTCAGCTCAGCACATCTTTACTCCGTGGCCAACACCTAGACACTGGCGAAAAAAGTGAGGTACTCCCAGTAGTTGGAGCGGTTATATAGGGAGTGCACTTTTTGTCTTAGGGCATGCCAGTGTCCATCACCTGAAGATGGCCTATAACCCACATAGTAACTACTATGGCTCTGTGTATGAAAAGAAAAAAAACTTTAAAAAAGTAGGAGCAGTGATTTTAATGATGCTTAAAGTGAAACAATAACAATGAAAAATTCCTTTAAATATAGTGCATGGGGGTCTGCTTAGTCTGCCTGTAAAATAGCGCATCTGTACCATGTATAGAACCGGCTTCAGCAAAACTGACATTTATAAAGAAAAACAAAATTACATTTAAATTGATTTTACCTGCAGGCTTTCTTTATTTTGTAAATAACGGCTTGGGGAGCCAGTCTGTATGATGAGGCCACAATTTAGTGCATTAGGAACAAGATCAGAAATTTTTTGGAAAAGTTCTGGTGTCTCTTTGGCAGACTTTGGATGGAAATAACAAAGTTTTGCTCCACAGTGAGCAAGCCTTATGTGAAGAAGCCAAATTGTAGTACACTCAGGCCAAGATTAACAATTTTTTTACATAAAGTCTGGTGTCTCTTTCACAAACTTTGAATAGAAGTAACAGGTGCTGTAAACATTGAAATGGTATGCCCCGGTCAAACAGTTGCGGAAAGATTGGTCTTTGGGTGTTGGTGGTGCCTTTACACTGGAGGTACTCTTGATGAAAGCAAGAATTGGCCTTGCTGCAAAAAATTGAAATTTGATGCCCCGTTCAAACAGTTGCGGAAAAATTGGTCTATGGATGTTGGTGGTGCCTTCACAACATAACCCTATAGAGATACTCTTGATAAAAGCAAGAATTGGCCTTGCTGCAAAAAATAGAAATGATATGCCCCGGTCAAACAGTTGCAGAAAAATTGTTTTTTGGGTGTTGGTGGTGCCTTTATACCGTAAATCTATAAAGGTACTCTTGATGAAAGCAAGAATTGGCCCTGCTGCCAAAAATTTAAATTATATGCACCTGTCAAGCAGGTGCGGAAAAATTGGTCCTTGGGTGTTAATTGTGCTCTATGAAACCTTTCCCAAAAAATGAATTCAAGATAAAATCAACACCCACAAAGCTAGGCAGCCTAGACAGTCTTGCAGAGATTACAGATCCTAAAAACATTTAATCAGCGACATCTGCATTAGGAGCATGTCAGTCGGTCAACAGAGTCTGTGGACGGATGCCAGCGGTGGCCCATCCATACGGGGCACAGGGGCCCACCCCCCTAATCCATGCGCCCGGCCCATAATTTACATGCAGGGTGCCAGACGCATGGATTCTAATGGAGTTTTTTTTTTTTTTAGAAGCACGAGGCTGGAGGCTCTAATTGGCTTAAAAAAAAAGATGGGCTTGGGGCACAGAGCACTGCACCCCGAGCCCACCCAGTTGTGTGACAATAGCGAAGTAATATTCGCTATTGTCTTCCTGATTCTCCTCCCGGCCAATCCTGGCTCAGGAAGCGGGTCCCGAGACCTGATTGGCCAAGAGAAGAAGTTATCCTTTTGGCCCCCGAGGAGGAGGGAGGAGACACAGGGAAAGCCGCACCACCGTGAAGCTGAGGAAGGAGGAGAAGCAGGGTAGAGCTGCCGCCTGCCGTCCATGACCTAGAAGGGGTAAGTACAGGGACCGACCGCCAGGGGGGTGTCGGCGGATGCCCCCCCAAAAATATACCACCAGATGCCTCTGACAGACGCGCTTTTTAATCTGTCACAAAACCTCCAGCAGCACTGAATGCCCATTCAGAAAGCACGCTGGATGCAGGGCAGGCCAGCAGCTCAGTTGCATACTGGGCAAGTTCTGGCAAGTGGTCTATTTTCATGACCCATTAACCCAGTGGATCGTCTACTGGAAAGCTCTCCATCTCTGTTTTTGCCCCTAGATAATCTTCTACCATACAATGCAGACGCTGCCGATGGGATGTTGAAGTTGACAGCCTTGAGCGCCGAGGACTAAAACATTTGTTAAATGCATCATTTGAGGTGCCCCCTTCTCCACCGCTCCTCCTTTGACCAACAGAAGCCTCAAAACGACCTTTTCCATGAGACTGTAACCTACCAGAGTCTGAAAAGATGTTACATAAACTCCTCTTTAAGGTGTCCTCAAGCTATTTCATTCTGTGCTCCCTCTTCCGAGACTTTACCCTTATAACGGTGGAAAAGGAGGGTTGCCAACCAATAATGATCATTCTCCTTGATGCCACGAATTCTCAGGTCCTTTCACAGGCTTTAAAGAATACATGTATGCACCACAAGTTTGCAGAGGCATAAGAAGCAGAGTCCTCGGGGTCACTGAGGATTACAGTATCTGGAAGTGCCTCCTCCCAGCCACATACTACTCCCAAGGTTTCTGGGGATTGAAAACCATTTCAAAAAGTTTGACGTAGGTCTTCCTCTGCTTCAATGCCTCCAAAACTGCCAGAATCCTCCTCGTCCTCTCTCTCTCCTCGTGTGTTCTGTGGTGTCGCAAGAATGGTGTCTGCATAAAGAGGGCCTTGACTAGAAAGGAAGTCCTCCTCTTCCTCCCACTGCTCTGCCTCGAGTGTCCTGTCAATAATGTCAAACAGAGTATGCTCCAGCAGGAACACATGAGGAATTGTGTCACTAATGCATACATTGTCACAGCTCACCATCCTCGTGGCCTCCTCAAATGGTGACAGTACAGTCCATGCATCTTTTATCAGCAGCCATTGGCATGGGGAAAAAAAGCAGAGCTGCCCTGAGCCTGTCCTTGTGCCATACTCACATAGGTACTCATTGATGGCCTCTGCTGCATGTGCAGCCACTGGAGCATTGCCAAAGTTGAGTCCCACCTGGTGGGCATGTCACAAATCGGTTTACGGGAAGGTGGAATTCCCGCTGAATTTAAGCCAACCGAACACTGGCTGCGTATGACCGCCTGAAATGGCTACAGACTCTTCTAGCCTGCCTTAGAAGATCTTACAACTCTGGGTACCCGTTTAAGAAACGCTGCACCACCAAATTGAGGACATTTGCCAGGCATGGTACATGTGTCAACTTTCCCTGTCGAAGGGCGGATGAAAGGTTAGTGCCATTATCGCACACCACAATTCCTGGTTCAAGCTGCTGTGGCTTGAACCACCTCTGGGCCTGCCCCTGCAGAGCTGAAAGAATCTCTACTCTGGTGTGGCTCCTGTCCCCTAGACAGACCAGCTGAAGCACTGCATGGCATCTTTTAGCCTGACTCGTAGAACAGCCCCTTGAATGCTTAGGGGGTACTGGTGGTTCATAGGATAATTCAGCAGAGGAGGGCATGGAGGAGGAGGGGGTGGAGCTGACAGATTTTGCATCATCACCACCCCACCAGCTGTATGGAGAGGTGGTGGCAAAGCAAGCTCTAGCACTGAGCCCTGTCCTGCCTCCTTCCTCGTTGCAAGCAGAGTTACCCAGTGTGCTGTGAACGAATATACAGTATCGTCCCTGACCATGCTTCTGGACCACGTGTCAGTGGTAATGTGGACCTTGCTGCTGACTGCCTTGCCCAACCATGATGGTACAGAGTTGGAATGGCCTTACGTGCAAAGAAATAGTGACTGGGAACCTGCCATTGTGGTACAGCACATTTTGTAAATTCATGGAAGGGGGCAGAATCCATCAGATGGAAAGACAGGAGTTGTAAAGCCAGCAATTTGGACAAACTGTAATTTAGACGCTGGGCATGTGGGTGGCAGGAAGAGTAATTTTTTTTGATGCAGCAGCTGGGGCAGAGAAATTTGCCTGCTATAATCTACAGCTGGTGGTGTGCTACTAACAGACATGCTGCAAGGACCTGGGACACCCTGTGCTATACCATCATTCCTGTCAGAGGAGGCTGCTGAGAGGTCATGAGGTATGGGGGGGGGGGTAGACCGGAAAGGTGAAGAGTGAGGGAGTGAGGAGGAGCCGGATTGTGTCCCTTTTGTGTGGCTTTCAGGTGCTCTTGCCAACGGGCTGAGTGGTTGGAGGTTAAATGCCTTGTCAAGCATGTGGTGCCCAAATGGCTGGTGTTTTTGCCACGCTTGATCTGCTTGCGGCAGAGATTGCAAATTGTACCAGTGCGATCTTTACTCTTCCATGAGGGCTGCCTCTGGAGGACATCCTGCCTCATTGAGGTTGTGCCTCCACCTCACTATCCTCCTCTGCTCTGTCACTCTATCTGCTCTAAGAGTGACCTCATCATCCCCTCCATACTCATAATCACTGGAGCCAACTTGGCAATATGCTGCAGCTGGGGGAACATGACTGCCAATTTGTTGTTTATCAGTGTTCTCCTCTCTCTGTAGGCTCATGTTACTCCCTTCTAGGGATGAGCTTCGAGTTCGAGTCAAACTCATGTTCGACTCGAACATCGGCTGTTCGCAAATTTGCCGAACAGCGAACAATTTGGGGTGTTCGCGGCAAATTCGAATGCCGCGGAACACCCTTTAAAAGTCTATGGGAGAAATCAAAAGTGCTAATTTTCAAGGCTTATATTCATGGCATTGTCATAAAAAGTGTTTGGGGACCTGGGTCCTGCCCCAGGGGACATGGATCAATGCAAAAAAAAGTTTTAAAAACGGCCGCTTTTTCGGGAGCAGTGATTTTAATAATGCTGAAACAATAAAAGTGTAATATTCCATTAAATTTCGTACCTGGGGGTGTCTATAGTATGCCTGTAAAGGGGCGCATGTTTCCCGTGTTTAGAACAGTCTGACAGCAAAATGACATTTCAAAGGAAAAAAAGTCATATAAAACTACTCACGGCTATTAATGCATTGCCGGTCCGACAATACACATAGAAGTTCATTGATAAAAACGCATGGGAATTCCCCACAGGGGAACCCGGAACCAAAAAAAAAGATGTGGGGGTCCCCCTAAATTCCATACCAGGCCCTTCAGGTCTGGTATGGATATTAAGGGGAACCCCGTGCCAAAATTAAAAAAAAACAGCATGGTGTCCCCCCAAAAATCCATACCAGACCCTTATCCGAGCACGCAACCTGGCAGGCTGCAGAAAAAGAGGGGGGGACAAGAGAGCGCCCCCCCTCCTGAACCGTACCAGGCCACATGCCCTCAACATTGGGAGGGTGCTTTGGGGTAGCCCCCCAAAACACCTTGTCCCCATGTTGATGAGGCCAAGGGCCTCATCCCCACAACCCTGGCCGGTGGTTGTGGGGGTCTGCGGGCAGGGGGCTTATCGGAATCTGGAAGCCCCCTTTAACAAGGGGACCCCCAGATCCCGGCCCTCCCCCCTGTGTGAAATGGTAAGGGGGTACAAAAGTACCCCTACCATTTCACTAAAAAAACTGTCAAAAATGTTAAAAATGACAAGAGACAGTTTTTGACAATTCCTTTATTTAAATGCTTCTTCTTTCTTCTATCTTCCTTCGTTTTCTTCCTCCATCTTCTTCTTCTTCTGGTTCTTCCTCCGGTGTTCTCGTCCGGCATCTCCTCCGCGGCGTCGGCGTCTTCTTCCCTTCTCCTCGGGCCGCTCCGCATCCGACGAATAGAGGAATTCCGTTTACTGGCACTTCCTGGTTCATGCGATGATCAGCTGTGATTGGTCACAGCTGATCACGTGGTAAGAAGCCTCTGTCAGAGGCTCCTTACCACGTTCAGAGATGTGGTGTGTCAAACTGACACACAGCACCTCCGATCGCTGCGCTGCGCGCCCCCGTGGCGTGCGCCGGCATGTTATCCTGGATGCCATATGACGCCCAGTCAGGATAACAGAACCACCACCCGGCCATCAATTTGCTATAGGCCGGGCGGGAAGTTGTTTAGGGAGTTTAAAAAGTATTCAAACCTGAAAAAATGTAATGAACTGTAGCTTACCAGTCCTTACATTTGGTGGTTGCTTTAGTTTTAATTTTTCAGGCTAAGAACATTTTTACCAAGTACATAAAAAACCTGTTCACCATGTCAGAAATGCAGTGTCCTTGTCACTTCCTGTGAGCTGAGAAGAAATCACGAACATCCTTATCTTTCTTATGTAAACTGTATGTAATGGAGATGAACAAAGGCAGACATGTTTAAAGTTAATTGTGTGCGACAACCATGGCTTCTTCTATAGATATGTTAAATCCAATTTAGGGGTCTCAAAACAAGACAGATGATGAGATAGTGAGTCCAGATCTTAAGATAAGATTATTAGGTGCTTTATTGTATACAAACACTGCAGTGGAGAGACACAACACAGACGGACTTCCATCTCTACCAGGAACGAAGCAGGAAGTGTCTCTGCCTTTACATCTATACATCAATATATACGTATGAATATGCACAGGGGCAGACTGACAACTCATGGGGCCCCGTGGCAATAGGAGAAGATTATGGGGCCCCCGGGCAATAGGAGATTATGGGGCCCCCAGGCAATAAGAGATTATGAAGCCCCCAGGCAATAGATTATGTGGCCACACAGTATACACACACACACACACATACAGACACATAATATACGCACACAGTATAAACACACAGAATACACATACACACACTGAAAAGGTACTGGAGAGGCGAGGCAGCTATAATCTTGGGATTTTTTTTAAAAAACACAGATTTTTACATACTGTTCCTGGTTTTATTGAGGCTGGCAACCCTGATGGGGCTCCATAGTGGCATGGGGCCCTCTGGCAGTGCCCGAGTGCCCAAATGGTCAGTCCGCCCCTGAATATGCATGAGCACTAGGCGTGTTATAGGTGTGATCATATAGTTTAGTCCAATCAGCATTCATATCTTCTTAGTAGCAAGGGAACAGTTAAATGGGTGGTTACATCATGTGACTGATAGCGAAAGGAAACATGGGCTCCGCCATCTTGGTACTGGTTCAGACCAGCTAGATAAGACTGTCCATTTCTCGGAGCAAAGAGGGAGTAAACTGTTGCTTTTTATCTGGCGGTGAAGGTCATCATAGACTGAAAACTCTAAGAAGAAGCAAGAAAGTGTATTAAAATTCTTAAAGTGACAGTCTCTATATACATACATATATATAACTCAACATTATCAGACCCCTATAATTCTACTCATTTCCCTCCTCTTGACCCCTATGGTGGGGTCACTACCATATCTTCCCTACCTAGTATGATACCAGAGGGTCTACAGTACTACTTCACATTTAAGTGGAGCAAAGTTCTTCTTAGGGTCTATGTGGATACATATCTTTTACTCATTCGTATCACCCATCTTGGCATCATACGAAACTGCTATTCTGACTATCTGATAACACTATCTCTTCCTTGGGGTCATCTTCCTCAGTTCTAACTGTCATTGTAGTAATCGTTGTATTTTACATTTAGCTAAAAAAAATAAACAAGCAATCCTATAACGATGATTCCTATGAGGACAAAAACATATCTGTTGAATCCATGAAAATTTACCATTTCTAAACAAAGTGTAATCTGGGTTTGCCATATTTCCTATCATAATGTGACATTGTACACCTCTTTCCTTACTAAACAAGGGGACATTCCCAAAGGCCTTAAGTTATATTTAGCATAAAATGTATTTTCAGAATAATAAAGCATTTGTGGTATTTATAGACATACTGGTATTTTTGGCAGCTTTGTATGGCTTTAAACTCAAAATTAAAGTAAATGGGTGCCAGGTGTGTGCCTTTTTTTTTTTTGAACTGTCAGGCCTATGTGAACATATCTAGCAATTACTCAAATTACTCCTTATGCCTGTTAGCATGTGTAATTTGTACAAGTGATTTTCCTCTATAGCCTTGACTGCTAAGATCAAGCAAAGGCATAACAGTAGTTTACTCATCTTTTGAAATTAACTGTACTTTCTTGCATTGGCTGGCATGTATCCATGTCACTTTACAGCTGTAGCAGTTATCAGGAACACTTGGTAGGGTCCTTCAAACTTTAGTCCAAAAAATACTTTCACATGTTCTTTTACTAGGACCCAATCACCTGGCTGTAATTCATGTGTTCCAGTTACTTTGCTCTGTCCCTTTCCATGATTTCATTCCAATCATCAGGTGCAGATTCTTGCAATTTTGTAATCATTTTTTTTACTTTGAGTATTTGTTCTCTTCCTTTTCTTCAATCTGTTACGGGCTTCTTATTCCTTTGCAAAATCAGTGATTAGGGTCATGATTGCTTCCATTGGTGTTTCAGCAGTCTTCCTGGCAGTATATGCCTTGACCTTCAGAATGGCTACTTCCTTTGAGAGGTTGACTGCTTCAAAAAGTTCTTGAACATATTTCCAGTTTTGAATTGGTTCTCTTGCAGCAGTTGTGAATCGTCTGTTCTTCCTTATGGGTCCATAATCATGGACTACTTCGAGAGCATACTTGCTATCAGTGTAGATGTTGACTGTTTGATCCTTCGTGGCCTCACAGACTCTGGTGAGTACTACAACTTTGGCAACCTGCGCTGAAAGTGATGAAGGGAGTAGCTGGGTCTCAATCACTTCCTCCAATGTTGTCACCGCATATGCCATTCTTGGGTACTCCATCTTTGTACAGGCGTGAACCCTCTGCAAATAGGATCAGATCAGAACTTTCAAGAGGAGTGTCCTTTACTGGGGAGATTTGCTGCATTTCTTCTTCCATAAATCTTAAGCAGATGTGGTCACCCTCCTCTTCGAGGTCTTCTTCTCTCTCTAGGAAAAAGCTGGCAGGATTGATTGTAGTACATCTTTTCACTTCTATGTTTCCTAATTCAAGCAGGATTGCTTCATACTCGCTCAGCCTTGCTGATGACAAATGTTTTGTCCTTGCTCTTTTCAAGATTTAATTGCCAAATTTCTTCATAACATCCGTTCTAAAGCATGCCTTCCATTTTGTATAGCAACACTGGCACAGGTTGCAGTTGCAGTTTTCTTTTTGTGTTCTTGCCACAACATGGATCTTGGTGCATCCACCAACTGGATCTATTTCATAAACGGTTTGAAAGGGTTTGTGGTCAACAGGGCAGGATATACAGCAAACGTGACAACATACTTCTGGAAAGCCAGCCTCCAGGGAAAGACTATTCAGACAAGTTTGGACACCTCTCAGTTGATCTTAATGCTAAAGTACTGGCACCAGTCCCATCTTTGCTTTCACCATCTTTTTCTTCATGTTGCTGGTCTCTAGCATCAGATGAGCAAAAACATTTAGGAGAAAATGGCATGCTGGGACTGAAGGAGATCAAACCGGAAAGCAAAGAGTTCTTGGCTCTCTTCATCCAAGGCGACATTGAAGAAAGAATTTGCCAGTTCTATTATGGTGCACACCCGTGTTCCTGTAGGTATGACATTGAGCAAAGTACTGGGATTTGGACAACAGAAGTGCCTTCCTTGATGATACGATTGATGGCCCTTAAATCATGTACCATTCGATTCACTGGCTTTTCTCCTTTTTTTGACCCTTTTCTTTACCGGAAACAATGGCGTCTGTGCTCTACTTTCTGTCCCGGGGCATGCTGGGACTGTGAGGTCATAAGGGGGCGTGGTCATATGATGACATGACCACGCCCCTTATGACCTCACAGTCCCAGCATGCCCCGGGACTGTGATGTCATAGGGGGCGGGGTCACCGCCTATATAAGTCATAGCAGAGCACACAGCATTACAGCCAGGGAGAGTGTCGTGTCAACATCTCTGGAAGAGAAGAGGGAAGAAGACGTCTGAAAAGACCAGGCTCCTCCGCTAGCAAAAGAGCGGCAAGAGAGCAGAAGATAGCGGAGGAGCCCGGCAGAAGGAAGAAGACACCGGAGAAGAACCAGAGAGCACGGAGACGACACCGGAGAGAGGGAGAAGAGGCCTGAGAGACCCCCGAAGTTGGCAGAAGACCCCCGAAGTCGGCAGAAGACCCCCGGAGCTGCCTAATAAATTACTTTTAAAACCTGTGTAGTGTGTTTTTTTATTGACACTTTTTTTCCCTAGGTGAATGGGTAGGGGTACCATGTACCCCATACTCATTCACATTGGGTGGGGGGCCGGGATCTGGGGGCCCCCTTATTAAAGGGGGCTCCCGGATTCCGATAAGCCCCCCCGACAACCAACGTCCAGGGTTGTCGGGAAGAGGCCCTTGTCCTCATCAACATGGGGACAAGGTGCTTTGGGGTGGGGGGCCGCAGAGCGCCCCCTTCCCCAAAGCACCCACCCCCCATGTTGAGGGCATGCGGCCTGGTATGGCTCAGGAGGGGGGGGGCCCGTTCATCTCCACCCCCTTTCTTGACCGGACGGGCTGCATGCTCGGATAAGGGTCTGATATGGATTTTGGGGGGACCAAAAAAAAGAAAAACACTTACTGCTGTCTGTGCTCCTGATGGGGACATTTAACCTCTTTATAAGTTTTACTAGTGACAATTTCATTCAGTGGCGGTCCGTGCACTGTGAGCGCACGGGCGCCACCCCCCCGTCCATGCACCTGGCCCCTTTCCCGGGGTGGTACTTTTTGAAGCACCTGATTAGAGCCAGAGGCTCTAATAGGCTTCAAAATAGGGTGGGCTCGGGGCACAGAGTGTGTGCCCTGATCCTACCCAATTGTGTGACGATAGCGAATAAATTTTCGCTATTTTCACACTAACCTTCCTCCCCGCCAATCAGGAGGCAGGGCGTCAGACCTGTTTCCTGATTGGCCAAAGCTCCAGGCCACCCTATTGGATGCCTGGCGCTTAGGAAGAGGAGCGGACTGAGCGGAGGAGACACACGCCGCCACTCTGGTGCACTGAGAGGAGCTGCTGCCTGTTAGAAAGTGCCAGGGGGGTCTGTCAGAGCCGCGAGGGGGTTGGGGGTGCTGCCAGAGCCGCGAGCCCCACAAGTGGGGGGGGGGTCATGGGCACAGTGAATGTACAGTGGCTGCATATGATGGGCAAGGGTGGCTGCAAATACTGGACACAAGTGGCTGCATTTGACCGGCACAAGTGGCTGCATATGATGGGCACAAGTGGCTGCATTTGATGGGCACAGTGGCCGCGTATAATGGGCACAATGGCTGCATACGATGGGCACAAGTGGCTGCATTTGATGGGCACAAATGACTGCATATACTGGACACAAGTGGCTACATTTTCCAAGCACAAGTGGCTGCATATGATGGGCACAAGTGGCTGCATTTGATGAGCACAGTGGCTGCGTATGATGGGCACAATGGCTGCATATGATGGGCACAAGTGGCTGCATATGATGGGAACATGTGGCTGCATTTGACGGGCACAAGTGGCTGCATTTGATGGGCACAAGTGACTGCATTTGATGGGCACAAGTGGCTGCATATGATGGGCATAGTGGCTGCATATGATGGGCACAAGTGGCTGCAATTGATGGGCACAAGTGGCTGTATATGATGGGCACACGTGGCTGCATATGATGGGCACAATGGCTGCATATGATGTGCACAATGGCTGCATATGATGGGCACAATGGCTGCATTTGATGGGCACAGTGAGGCTGCAATTGTTGGGGGAGGGGTGTCAGTATTTTTCCGTTTGTTTGCGCCCCCTCAAAAATTTTGAGCACCAGCCGCCACTGGTTTCATTGGAACTGAAAAATGAAGGAAATTCTGGTGATAGTTGTATAAAGGTTTTACATAAACTCCTCTTTAAAGTGTCCTCAACAGATTTAATCTTCTGCTCCCTCTGAGGGGACAGGATGAGTTCTGAGAATTTCCCCTTGTAATTGTCAAGGAGGGTTGCAAACCAATAATGATCCTTGTCCTTGATGCTACGTATTCTCGGTTCCTTTCGCAGGCTTTGAAGAATGAGGGAGCCCATGCACCGCAAGTTTGCAGAGGCATAAGAAGCAGACTCCTCAGGGTCACTGAGGATTACAGTATCTGGAACTGCCTCTTCCCAGCCACGTACTACTCCCAAAGGTTCTGGGGATAGAAAACCATCTGTTAAGGATTGACGTATGTCTTGCTCTGCTTCAATGCCTCCAAAACTGCCATTATCTTCCTCCCTCTCCTCTTGTGTGTTCTGCGGCGTGGTAAGAATAGTGTCTGCATAAAGCGGTCCTTGAGAGGAAAGGAAATCCTCCTCTTCCTCCCGCTGCTCTGCTTCAAGTGCCCTGCCCATAATGGCAAGCAGAGTCTGCTCCAGCAGGAACACAACAGGAATTGTGTCACTGATGCATGCATTGTCACGGCTCACCATCCTTGTGGCCTCCTCAAATGGTGACAGTAAAGCGCATGCATACTTTATCAGTAGCCATTGGCGTGGGGAAAAAAAGCTGAGCCGGCCTGAGCCTGTCGTTGTACCATACACACACAGGTACTCATTGACGGCCCTCTGCTGCATGTGCAGCAGCTGCAGCATTGCCAAAGTCGAGTTACACTAGGTGGGCACGTCTCAAATCAGGCGGTTTACGGGTAGGTGGAATTCCTGCTGATTTCAGCCAACCGAGGAAATGCTACATCACCAAAATGAGGACATGTGCCAGGCATAGCACATGTAACAACTTTCCGTGTCTAAGGGCAGAAGGGACGTTTGTGCCATTATCACACACCACCATCCTGGCTCCAGCTGGTGTGGCGTGAACCACCTTTGGGCCTGCCCTTTCAGAGCTGAAAGAATCTCTGCTCCGGTGTGGCTCCTGTTCCCTAGACAGACCAGCTGAAGCACTGCATGGCACCTTTTAGCCTGACTCATTGAATAGCTCCTTGAACGTATTTTTTTTCCGCTGCAGCAGATGGGGCAGAGAAAAATTTGCCTGCTATAGTCTCCAGTTGGTGGTGTGCTACTGACAGACCTGCTGCAAGGACATGGGACTTTGTGTGGCTTTCAGGTGCTCTTGCCAGCAGGTTGAGTGGTGGGAGGTTAAATAGCCTTGTCAAGCATGTGGTACCCCAAATGGCTGGTGTTTTTGCCACGCTTGATGTGCTTGAGGCAAAGTTTGCAAATTGCAACATTGTGATCGTGTGCACATGTGCTAATAAATGCCCAAACAGCTGTGCTGTGGGAAGTGGACCAGGGTGATAATAATCTGGTGGAATAGGGTGGCTGCTCTTTACTCTTCAATGATGGCTGCCTCTTTGGGGTTGTGCCTAACCCTCACTTTCCTCCTCTGCTCTATCCGGCACACAAGTGCCATCAGTGACCTCATCATCCCCTCCATCCTCATTATCGCTGGAGACAACTTGGCAATATGCTGTGGCTGAGGGAACATGACTGCCAAAGTGTTCTTCCCTCTCTGTAGGCTCATGTTCCTGCCTTCCTCAAATAACTCAGCTGACTGCTCTATGCCTGATGTTGGGGCCAGAGTAGCTGTGGACAAGGAGGCAGAATAAGCCACTCTGGCAGCTGCAGTGGACTGCGCACTAGCCTTTGCTTGGGTGATGGGGGATGAGGGTGGTTTAGTAAGCCAGTACACTGCCTCCTCTGCATGCTGTGGCTGGATAGTACAGGCAACATCACTAAACAGAGGAAATTATGTCCTGTCTGAGAATGGACCACGTCCACCTTTGCCTGTGGACACATAGGCTGTTGGCCCCCTCACAGTGCCATGGGGAGATCTGCCTCTCCTTGTTGGCCTCCCAGAGATGATGGGGGGAGGTGCTTATTAACAAAATGTAATAAAGATGTGAAAATGTGTACATGGATGCACTTTAATCAATGGAAAGTGGCATTTGGTGAACTTTAACTTGAGTATTCACTACACACACTCCACTGACACACTGCATTATACTGCAGTAAAATGCACTGCAATATATTGTGGTAAACGTGCTCTAATGCAATGAAATATACTGCACCAAAATATACTGCGTTAAATGTGCACCTATGCACTGAAATATACTGCGTTAAACGTGCACAAACGCACTAAAATATACTGCGTTAGGTGGAGGGTCAGGAGATGAATTCGTAGCCGGTTCCTCAAGGGGGTCATCAAATGGATTGCCTTCCTCCCATAATTCTATTAGATCCTTTAATGCTTTTACCTCATTAATGGTTTTATTCATCCAAAGATTCTCTGAATTGACAACTGAGCAACCTTCAGAATCTTTGTTAAATATAACTTTGAACAATAATTTTCTAGCAAAGAGGTGCACATCTTTTATGATTTCGAAGGTATCCACCTCCTGATCTGGACAGAAGGTCAGGCCCAGGCTAAGAACCCGGGTCTGATCCTCGGTCAGGATGCAGGAGGATAGATTGATTACTTGCAAGCCATCTTGGCTGTCCCTTTCACTGTTGAAGGTGCATTGGGAACTTTTTTGGTGTTTTCCAGATTTGGTGTCAGTGAAAAAATTGGTGCTGTACGAAGATCCCCGCGATTGGGGAAACCCTGTGAGTCCCCCAAAGGGTTAATAACTGGTGGGTGGCTTACCTTGTGTATTGCTCCTAATTGTGATACAGTACCTGAATAAAATGAGAATTTTTATATAATTCATGTGTGATCTATTGCACCTTCAAAGTCCCAGTTCTATATATTTTTTTTGCATGTGCCACTTTGTGTTTGTCTATCACATAAAATCCCAATAAAATACATTTACGTTTTTGCTTGTAATATGACAAAATGTGGAAAATTTCAAGGCACTGTAGCACACTAACTCGCTAGTAGCACTGAACAAAGCCCTGTTCCATCTCTCTCCACGCCAATATCACACTGCAAATGGCCACTATGGGGAGAAGATTTTTAAAGTGTGAGGTGGAGTGGGACGAAGACCAATGAGCCATGATTGGGCAGTCATCATTACTTTCTCCAATTATGTCTCTGACAGTGCTTTGTGCCCTGATTATACAAAGCTTTCATTGCTTCAGCCAATCAGGGCTTCCAATGCACAGTGCGTTGTGGTCGTTCAGCGGGCCAAACAAATGGTCAAACCCCCCCACAGTTCAGGTGTTCATCGGACGGGCAATGTTTGGCTCAAACCCATGCTCGGTCTGTACTGTTCGCCCAACTTTACTTGTGAGTTACTTGCCTCACTTACTTTTTGTCTTTCTGGATAATTTAAACTATTTTCTTTTTCACCTGTTATTTTTTGTTCATATAGATTCTGAACTGTTGTTAGATTTTATTGTAATTGTTTATATGTATAATGGCCATACTATTAACCATTAGCCAACCTCTTTAACCATAAGCTAGATGACCTCCATAGGGCTGTTCTGGCCCAGGGGAATTCGTATTGACTGCTGGCTTTGCTATTGCGATACTGTATGTTATACAAAAGAATTCTACTGTCAATGGAGATCCTAACATATTGTTAATTGATGTGCCTGTTTTTTTATGTATTGGATATGTCATCATTTTATCTGCCATGTTGCTTTTCCTTTGTATTTGACGGAGACATTTAATAAACTTTATTGAAACTAAAAAAAAAGTTACCTAAGCATAGGCTTTAAACATACATTGGTCCAGCTTGGTTACATATTTTACTTCATATCTCACATCCAGACTGGCCACTGGGGATGCAGAAATCCATTATAGTCGTCTTTGCTACATACAGTCAGCACTGGTCTCTTCCTGGTACCTTTCAGGCAACTTGTTGTCTATATACTGAACGCAGACAGTTTCTTGCTTGGCATCTCCATATATTTTAAAGGAGGCTTCCAGATTCTAATAAGCTCCTTGTCCACAGACCCCCCATAACCACTGGGCCTGGGTTGTGGGGAAGAGGCCCTTGACCAAACCAATATGTGTAGAAGCATGTCATTTAATCTCTTCAGATCCGGGCTATTGCCAAATGAGGGCAATAGCGCGGATCTACAATACCGGGACTACGTCTATTGACGTCGTCCCCTTTCCTCGTTCCCAGCGTGCTCTCATGAGCGCGCCTCGGGGAAAATCTGTGTTGGCCTTGTCCCTTGGACACAGCCAATCACAGATCGCTTTAAACGGCCAATCACAGCGGCCATTTACAGTGCGATCGCCGCCTCCAATGAGAGATGATCTGAAATGTAAACAATTGAGATCATCTCTCATTGCCGGCTCTCTCTCCTCACACAGACAGCGTGTGAGGAGAGAGAGCTTCTGTCAGTAAATTTTTGAGTGTAAAAGCGAAGTATGCCCAAAAAGTGCCCAACAGTGCCCACAGTGACATCTATCTAGTGCCATCTGTGCCCACCTGTGCGCATCTGTGCCCACCTGTGCCCATCAGTGCCCACCTGTGCCCATCAGTGCGCATCTGTGCAATCAGTGCGCATCTGTGCCAACTCATCAGTGCCCATCTGTGCCACCTCATCAGTGCCCATCTGTACCACCTCATCAGTGCCCATCTGTACCAATCAGTGCCCATCTGTGCCGCCTCAGTGCACATCTGTGCAATCAGTGCACATCTGTGCCGCCTCATCAGTGCCCATCTGTGCCGCCTCAACAGTGCCCATCTGTGCCACCTCAACAGTGCCCATCTGTGCTACCTCAACAGTGCACATCTGTACCAATCAGTGCCCATCTGTGCTGCCTCATCAGTGCACATCTGTGCAATCAGTGCCCATCTGTGCCGCCTCATCAGTGCCCATCTGTGCCGCCTCATCAGTGCCCATCTGTGCCGCCTCATCAGTGCCCATCTGTGCCGCCTCATCAGTGCCACCTCACCAGTGCCACATCAGTGCATATCTGTGCCCACCTGTACCGCCTCATTAGTGTAAATCTGTCCAATCAGTGCACATCTGTGCTGCTTCCTCAGTGCCCATCTGTGCTGCCTCAGTGCCCATCTTTGCCGCATCAGTGCACATCTGTGCCGCCTCATCAGTGCCCATCTGTGCGATCAGTGCCCATCTGTGCCGCCTCACCAGTGCACATCTGTGCTCATCAGTGCCACCTCATCAGTGCAGGCTTAGCACATACCTGTGCAATATCATAACCACCAGCAGCCATGTCCAAAAAAAGCTTTTCCGCCGAGGAGGCATACCAAATTCTTTCCACAGCCGACGAGAGCAATGGGGAGCTCTCTTTTTTGGATTCCCTTTCCAATTCGGATTCTGACGTAAATCACAAGCCAGTCCTCAGTAGTGGAACACTAACAGACTCAGAGGAGGAAGAAACTTGGCCCGCCAAACGAAGGCGTTCTAGTGAGGAGGCTGTGGCATCCACCAGCACCGCAGTGGCATCCACTAGTACCGCAGTGCCATCCACTAGCACCGAAGTGCCATCCACCAGCACCGCAGTGCCATCCACCAGCAATGCAGTACCTCGGCAAGAAAAGCCAAGTACCAGTGGAGTGTCACCTCAGCCCCAAAGGGTTAGGTCCCATGCCAGCCTTCCCTATGCCCTTCAGAACCCCTTGTGGCTTCCTCCTAATTCAGGAGAAGCTAGCGTTCCCCCTTTCACTGCCCAGCTAGGAGTCCAGGTGGATACAGAGAATTTTACCCCAATTAATTTTTTTAATTTAAATTTTACGGAGGACATGTTGGCGTCAATTGTTACCCAGTGCAACCTGTATGCACAGCAATTTATTTTGCAAAATCCCACATCATAATATGCCCGTCCCTATGAGTGGAGAGACCTGACAGTGGAGGAGTTCAAGGTTTTTTTGGGCCTCACATTTAATATGGGGCTCACCAAAAAAAATGAATTCCGTTCCTATTGGTCAACCTACCCCCTCCACCACATGCCGCTCTTCTCCACGGTAATGCCCAGAACCAGGTATCTGATGATAATGGGGTTCCTACATTTCAGCGACAATACCCAGTGCCCTCCCTGAAATGATCCAAATTATGACAGGCTTTACAAAATTCGGCCAATATTAAATTATTTTTCTAAAGTATTCCCCCAGCTGTTCACCCCGGACCAACACATGTGTGGATTATTCCCTTGTTAAATTTAGCGGCAGGCTTAAAATTAAGAAATTTATCCCCAGCAAAAGGGCCCGTTATGGGGTGAAGGTGTACAAACTATGTGACCGAGCCACAGGGTACACATATTCCTTCATAGTGTATGAAGGGAAGGACACCCAGCTGCAGCCCCCTAATTGCCCGGACTACTTGGGATCCAGCGGGAAAGTTGTTTGGGACCTCATATACCCCCTACTGGAGAAAGGCTACCACCTGTATGTAGACAACTTCTACACTTCTCTGCCCCTGTTCCACAACCTTCACCGGAAGAAGGCGCCAGCATGTGGCACCGTACAAAAGGATCGGAAGGGCTTTCCTCAAAGTCTTGTTAATAAGAAGTTGAGAAAAGGAGAAACGGCAAGTCTGCGTAACAAAGAGATTCTGGCAGTGAAGTGGAGGGACAGAAGGGATGTGTACATGTTGTCTTCCATCCACAATAACACCTATGTGGAAATCCCCAGAAGGAATGGCCCCATCCAGAAACCAACATGCATCCATGAATACAATTTGTTTATGGGGGGAGTTGACTTCAACGATCAAATGTTGGAACCATACCTTGCCACAAGACGGACATACCATTGGTACAAAAAAGTAGCAATTTATTTTTTTTCAATTGGCCATATTCAATTCCTATATCATTTACCGCAACTCCACCCAAAACCCCCAACCCTTCCTTGGCTACCAGGAGGAAATTTACACTGCCCTTATATTCCTGAACGGCCCACCAGAAACCATCCGATCAGATGTTGTTAGTCGACTCTCCGAACTCCACTTTCCAGATAAACTCCCTCCCAAACCAACAGGCCAAAGATGTCAAAAAAGATGTAAGGTGTGTACCAGAGCAGGAGTCAGAAGACACACATCTTATTATTGTGCACAATGTCTCTCTCAACCAGGCCTCTGCATAGGTGAATGCTTCCGCCGTTACCATACTTCACTAAATTATTAGTGAAGTATGGTAAACGTAATCCTCAGTTCCTGCCTTCACGCCCCTTATGCCACTGCCTGCTCTGTAACTGACCCTGGCTTGTTATTCGACCACGCTTCTGCCTGCCGATTTTGTACATACCGCTGCCTGATCTGGAACTGACCCTGGACTGTTATTCGACCATGCTTGTGCCTAACGATTCTGTACATACACCTCTGCCTGATCTGGAACTGACCTTGGACTGTTTGACCATGCCTCTTGCCTGCTTCTTGGACTGATCTTGTACCCTGCAACTGGACTAGTGGGATTCAACACAGGGGACTCACATATGTGAGGGGCTCCAGAATAGTTTTTCTGGATGAAGAAAACTATTTTCTTTGTTTTCTCATTCCTAGATTAGGGTCTGGAGACTCGGAGGCTTCAAAGAGATTTGGGTGGGAGAAGCCTCTATCCCTGTCCCCATTCTGTCCTGAATGAGGCCCTACTTCTGCCTGCTGTCTGTAGGACTTACTGCCGTCATGTCTCTGTTTGTCGCACTGACCACAGCACATGGACCATGTTCCTGCCTACTACCAAGACCAATATTTTGGCAGTGCTGACAATCTCTGCCTGCACTGACCCTGCACTGCACTGACCTATGGACAGTATCCCTGCCTGCTGCCTGTACTGACTATGGACAGTATTTCTGCCTGCTGCCTGAAAAATTGTGTTTGCTGTTGCTGACCAAGTCCCTGCCTGCTGCCTGGACCAGTGCTATCCTCCTGTGGACAACTGTACTACTAAAACCACAGGTAATCTTTTGTTTCTCTTTGCTCAGCATAATGTATTTTGGGGTGTAATTCTTGGTATGTGCATGCTATGTGACCCTGGAACAACTGATGGTGTTCCTTGCATGTTGGATCTCTGTATGTGGCCAGGCTGTGTAAGGGTCTCACGCAAGTGGTATTTCCATACGCAGAAGGAGTGGCAGAATGTATTTTGGGGTGTTATTTTTGCTATGTAAATGCTATGTGTTGGAAATATCTTATAAACGGACAACTTTGTGTAAAAAAAATGCGTTTTCATTTTTTTTCCACATATTCCAAAAACTTCTGGAAAAAAATGAACCATTCAAAAGATTTATTATGCCTCATAGATTATACGTTGGGGTGTGTGCTTTCCAAAATGGGGTCATTTTGTGGGCGTTTCCACTGTCCTGGTGCTCCAGGGCCTTCAAAAGTGTAATAGATGGGTGAGAAATTAAATGTGTAATTTATGCTCGTAGAACGCCTGAAGGTGCTACTTCAATGTTAGGCCTCTGTATGTGGTCAGGCTGTGTAAAAGTCTCACACATGTGGTATCATTTTACTCAGGAGTAGCAGAATGTATTTCGGGGTGTTAAAAAAGTTCAAAAGACTCATTATGCCTCATAGATTATACGTTGGGGTGTTAGCTTTCCAAAATGGGGTGATTTTGTGGGCGTTTCCATTGTCCTGGTGCTCTAGGGCCTTCAAAAGTGTAATAGGTAGTCAACAAGTTAGATGGGTAATTTATACTCCTTGAACACCTGATGATGTTCCCTGCATGTTGGGCCACTGTATGTGGCCAGTTAGTGAAAAAGTCCCACACATGTGGTATTGTAATACCACATGTGAGAAGTAGCCGAATGTATTTTGGGGTGTCATTTGTGGTATGCACATTCCATGTGAGAGAAATAAGCTATTACAAGGACAATTTTCTGAAAAAAATATAAAAAATAAAAAAAGCCTTAATTTGCAAAGAATTGTGGGAAAAAATGACAACTTCAAATAACTCACCATGCCTCTTACTAAATACCCTGGAATGTCTACTTTCAAAAAAGGGGTCATTTGGGGGGCTTTTGTACTTTCCTGGCTTGTTATAGTCTCAAGAAATTAGATGGGCCTCAGTACATCAGGTTTGATCAGATGTGATCATTTTTTTTATGATTTGCACCATAGCTTGTAGACTCTATAAATTTCACACAGACCACATAATATCCACTAATTTGGGTTATTTTTACCAAAGATATGTAGCAGTATAAATTGTGGCCAACATTTATGAAGAAAAATTGCTAATTTGCTAAATTTTATCACAGAAACAAAGAAAAAAGCATTTTTTTTTCAAAATTTTTGGTCTTTTTTCATTTATAGCGCAAAAATTAAAAAACCCAGGAGGTGATCAAATACTACCAAATGAAAGCTCTATTTGTATGAAAAAAAGGACAAAAAAATCATTTGGGTACAGTGTTGCATGACTGAGTAATTGTCATTCAAAGTGAGAGAGCACTGAAAGCTGAAAATTGGTCTGGGCAGGAGGGGGGTTTAAGTGCCCAGTAAGCAAGTGGTTAAAGGAATTGGGCATTTAAATGTTTCACTTTAAGCATTATTAAAATTGCTGCTTCTAGCTAAACAGTATTTTTTAAAATATTTTTTGCACTAGTCAATCTATCCCAGGATGATTCAGCTCCCGTTCACTTCACTAGGGTTCAGAATCATTTTAAGAACTTCAGTACAGTTCGAAAATCCTCCAGCGAACTAAACCCAGGTACATTTGGCTCATCCTAATTTTAAATCTGAACTCCAAAATAGGAAAAAAATGCCTCCCTTACTGCGGGACTGCGCCCACACTGCAAGGGTTACTGCTTGCTCATGCTAAAGGAAGTGAAAAGCACATTTACTTACCAGATCCTCTGCTCCCCTAGCAAATGGCTCTCCCCTCTGCTCCATCAGTGAACTGTCCCCTAGTATCCTCATGTCCAATGCAGGGCTACAGGCTTATTGTCAAAGTACCGTAAACCGCTGGAGCATAGGGAAGAAGAGACTGCAGAGACTGGTCTAGAAGATAGGAGGAGTTTGCAGGACTGGGGGTAAGTCACACTGCTTTTCAGAATCCTGTAGACATAAATGAGCAAATAACCCTTGCTGTGATGGTGCAGTCCCACGGGAGCACTTTTTGATTAGTTTATTAAGTAGCTTTCTGCTACCCTAACCCTGACCTTTAGCATAAACCCTATCCCTAAGACCCCTTTCACACTGGGGCGCTTTGCAGGCGCTACAGTGCTAAAAATAGCGCCTGCAAAGCGCCCTGAAACAGCTGCTGCTGTATCTCACACTGGAGCGGTGCGCTTGCAGGCCGTTAAAAAAGCGGTGTTGAAATCAATGGGGCAGCATGGCTATACCGCCGGCAAAGCGCCGCTGCAGCGGTTTTAACCTTTTTTTGTCCGCTAGCGGGGGTTAAAACTGCCCTACTAGTGGCTAAATAGCGCCGCTAAAACAACGGTAAAGTGGCGCTAAAAATAGTGCAGTTTTACCGCCGGCACCCACACCGCCCCAGTGTGAAAGGGGCCTAAATCCCTATGTGTAACTAGGGGTAAAACCCATACCACCAGCATTAGAGTCCAGCTAAAACTTTATTGATATAGAACAGGGGTATTGAAACCGAGGTCCAGTAAGTAAAATTTACTTCCAGCAGGGGTCTGAATCTCATGTTTGCTCTACGACTCTTGTCCTTCAGATCACATCTACCGTAGTGTCCTCAGTCCTTCACATCACAGCCCCCGCTTTGTATCACAGACCCCACACCCTTTACATGAGAGCCTCCCCCTTCACATCAGTGTACTACGTCCCTGCTTACATCGCAGCCACCCTTCACATCACAGACCCCCAAACCTTTCACAATAGTTTATTCGGTTCCCCTTCATATCGGTGCCCTTATCCCCTTTCACATTACACCATCCTCACCAGCACCTTTAAACTCCTACCTTATAAAGAATGACAGGTGGCTTGAGGTGGAGCAAGTCTGGCTGATTTGCTCCACCTCATGCCAGACAGCTTCATGGAAGCTGCCCGCCTTTCCATGTTGACAAACAGCTGGTTGGTTATTAGGACATGTAGGGGGTATAAGGAAGGGTTGGAGACAGGAATCTGGAGACTACAGGGCATCCAATGAGAAAGAAGAAGTGGAGAGAGACAACCGGGCTGCTAACTGGGACAGTGGTCCAGATAGGACTGTCGCTTGGTCTGGGCCTGGACTGTGGTTTGCCTTTTAGAGATGTCTTCTTTAGAACAAATCTATGCCATATTATTATAAAACAATATCTCTATCAACTATAACAAATCCATGGGTATAGGCATATGGTACATTCAGGCCCGGACTGGGACAAAAAAACAGGCCCGGGCATTCTAAGCTGGGCAGCCCATTTTTTTTTAAACCAAATTACAAATAATGACAACCCGTTTCTCAATGTATTTTAGTTATATTTAGCCTGCTTCAGTCACTGTAATTTGCATATATTTATGTCAGACGATATTTGTGCAGCGTTTTTTCAAATGCAAATTGCAAATTTTTTGGAAAAAATACACTTTAATGGTTTTTAATGCACAAAGACACAATATAATCCCCAATTATTTGGTAAATTATAAATGGTCACACTTTAAAATTGCGTCTGCCTATGGAACAGAGCCAAATTACGTTACCTAAAAATTTCCATAGACAACGCTTTTAAAGTCTTTACATGTTACCAGTTTAGAGTTACACAGGAGGTCTGGTGCTAGAATGATTGCCCCTGCTCTGATGTTTGCGGTGAGATCTCCATTTACACATGCATGCAGGACCTACATGTGTGTTTAAACGTGAGCATGGGGGAACTTTAAACTCTTTTTTTTTTTTTTTCATTTTGTAATTTTTTTTATTAAAATTTTTTTTTTTCAACACTGTACCTTTTTAACTTTTTTTTTTTAGCAACTTTATTGCTATTAAGCCCAGGTTCACATTAGTGTGATCACATGCAATGTCTAAACAATGCGACTTCAGCCATACAGTTGTATGGATGAATGCGCATTGGATTCGCACAGAAAAAGGTGCAGGGACTTGGTTTTCCCCACACTAGAATCGGATCGCATGGGTGTTCTCACCTATGTGATCCGATTCCTGTGCGAGTTCACAGTTCGCACTGTGACTATTTTGCACCCTAGGCAAGACCAGCTACTTGCGCCCCCCCCCCAAAAAAAAATTAAAACTACCATTTTAAAAACAGTAGAAAATATTAAAACATCTAAATATGAAACTGCTAAATTTATTTTCATTTGCAAAAATTCATGCCATAAGATGTCAAAGAAACAGCCCAATCCAGCGGAAAAAAAAGAAGAAGAAAACAGCCCAATCCAGCAGAGACAGCCAAATCCAGCAAAGAGACAGCCCTGTCTATCAAAGAGACATCCAAATCCAGCAGTGTGGCAGGTGGGGACGGGGCAGTGTGACAGGTGGGGGAGTGATAGGTGGGGGGCAGTGTGTAACAGGTGGGGGGGCAGTGTGACAAGTGGGGGGCCAGTGTGACAGGTGGGGGGCCAAGGTGATAGTTGGGGGGCAGTGTGTAACAGGTGGGGGGCAGTATGTAACAGGTGGGGGGGTGATAGGTGGGGGGCAGTGTGTACAGTGTGTAACAGGTGGGGGGCCAGTGTGACAGGTGGGGGGTGATAGGTGGGGGGCAGTGTGTACAGTGTGTAACAGGTTGGGGGGCAGTGTGGCAGGTGGGGGGGCAATATGATAGGTGGGGGGCCAGTATGACAGGTGGGGGGCCAATGTGACAAGTGGGGGGTGATAGGTGGGGGGCAGTGTGTACAGTGTGTAACAGGTGGGGGGCCAGTGTGACAGGTGAGGGGGTGATAGGTGGGGGGCAGTGTGTACAGTGTGTAACAGGTTGGGGGGGCAGTGTGGCAGGTGGGGGGGCAGTGTGTAACAGGTGAGGGCAGTGTGACAAGTGGGGGGCCAGTATGACAGGTGGGGGGGCCAATGTGACTGGTGGGGGGTGATAGGTGGGGGGCAGTGTATACAGGTTGTAACAGGTGGAGGGGCAGTGTGACAGCTGGGGGGTGATAGGTGGGGGGGGCAGTGTGTACAGTGTGTAACAGGTTGGGGGGGCAGTGTGGCAGGTGGGGGGTGATAGGTGGGGGGTCAGTGTGTACAGTGTGTAACAGGTGGGGGGCAGTATGTAACAGGTGGGGGGGGTGATAGGTGGGGGGCAGTGTGTACAGTGTGTAACAGGTGGGGGGCCAGTGTGACAGGTGGGGGGTGATAGGTGGGGGGCAGTGTGTACAGTGTGTAACAGGTTGGGGGGCAGTGTGGCAGGTGGGGGGGCAATATGATAGGTGGGGGGCCAGTATGACAGGTGGGGGGCCAATGTGACAAGTGGGGGGTGATAGGTGGGGGGCAGTGTGTACAGTGTGTAACAGGTGGGGGGCCAGTGTGACAGGTGAGGGGGTGATAGGTGGGGGGCAGTGTACAGTGTGTAACAGGTTGGGGGGCAGTGTGGCAGGTGGGGGGGCAATATGATAGGTGGGGGGCCAGTATGACAGGTGGGGGGCCAATGTGACAAGTGGGGGGTGATAGGTGGGGGGCAGTGTGTACAGTGTGTAACAGGTGGGGGGCCAGTGTGACAGGTGAGGGGGTGATAGGTGGGGGGCAGTGTGTACAGTGTGTAACAGGTTGGGGGGGGCAGTGTGGCAGGTGGGGGGGCAGTGTGTAACAGGTGAGGGCAGTGTGACAAGTGGGGGGCCAGTATGACAGGTGGGGGGGCCAATGTGACTGGTGGGGGGTGATAGGTGGGGGGCAGTGTATACAGTGTGTAACAGGTGGGGGGCAGTGTGACAGCTGGGGGGTGATAGGTGGGGGGGGGCAGTGTGTACAGTGTGTAACAGGTTGGGGGGGCAGTGTGGCAGGTGGGGGGTGATAGGTGGGGGGTCAGTGTGTACAGTGTGTAACAGGTTGGGGGGCAGTGTGGCAGGTGGGGGGCCAATATGACAGGTGGGGGGGTGATAGGTGGGGGGGGGGCAGTGTGACAAGTGGGGGGCCAGTGTGGCAGGTGGTGGAGAGTGTGACAGGTGCAAGAACTTGACTTACTGTGTTGGCCCTTAGTGCCAGCCTCTCAGGGCTGCCCTTAAAAACAACAAGGAGAGAGCTCAGGCAGGCACGTTGCATGGAATCCTATGTCAGCAATAAAAAGCCCGTCAGAGCAGCCAATCATGTGTGTGCTTGTGGTGCCACGGCCAATCGATAGCAGGGGTGGGTGTTCCGTGTGGTGGTGGGTGTGGCCAATAGCTACCTGTGTGTTGTTCTGTCTCAGAGCTCAAGTGAGCGTCGAGTAGAGGCAGGAGGACGGCGTCCGTATGGTCACTTGTCAACTGTTCCCGCCCCGGGGCGGGACGGCCTCCCCCATTATTGGGAAGGGATTTCCACAGTGACAGTGTGGAAGCAGTGACAAATGGCCCAGGAAGAGAAGGCAGACTGGGGGCGGAGCGGACCGCCCACAAACATGCCGCTCTCTGTGTGTGTGTGAATGAAGCTTAGGCGGCCGATCGGCGGCCGTGGTAGTGTGCTGTCATCGTGCGTGCCCTCCGCATGCTGGACTATGAAGAACGAGGCACTGACAAGCTCCCGGCGGAAAGTAGGGAAACCAGCGGTCCTGGCTGCGCCCTAGGCGACAGTGCGCCCTAGGCGGTTGCCTAGTCCGCCTAGTGGTAGCGCCGGCCCTGCTTATGTGGTACAAATCCAACTTCAAGCGATCCAAGGATGGACGACCCCACTGACACAGAACGAGAACTGAATGGATACTTATCTTCTTTCCAAACCCTTCCTGGATTCGGTCACTTCTCCGTTGATTCAAATTTTTTCCCCTTTTTATTTATTTTTTTGTTTTTGTATCCTCTCCTTTGAAAATGTTTAATTCTGTTATTCTCCCTCATTACTAGTTGGGTACTAGGTGTCCCAGTCGACTTGGCTCACAATTACTTTATGTTCTTACAGGACAGCTACGAGAACATTAGGATTTAATGTTAGATTATTGTGTCTAGCTCGATCCCATTCTCAGGGTCTACAAGTGGGACTCACACTCGCCGGGACCTATGTCTGGGAATTTTGCTTCCAACCCGCTTTACACAGTGGTTAGGAATTTCTGTGCATTACCCCTCAGCACGCTCCCCCCATACCTATCTTGGCACTCGGGTTTCGGTTCCAACCCTCCGACTCCCCATTTCCCCCTCACTCAGTTTTGCGCTAGTTCAGTTCAGCATTTTTAGCACTTCAGATAAGTTGTAGACGGATTTAGAGTTTGCTTTACAATATTACTGAATCTTCTGTTTTGGTGTGCCTGGGCCGGGCTGATGTGTTAATGCACTCCACCTACCCTATGGCTCTGGATTTCCCAGGACCATATGGTGGGACCTCTGTCTCTTTAGTGGAGACTGGATCCACCATATGTTTTATGGACAGCGAGTTAAGAAACTACTCCTGCCCAATGGAACCCCCAGAGGGTTCTTCCACCTTCTTCTTCTCTATCCTCCTTTTCCTTTCTTTTTCTAACCTTTTGTCTTCTTCTCTACCCTTGCCAGCCGTCGGGATCCTCCTGCCGAAACAGCTACTGACTGGGACCATAACTCTTGTTGTTTGGATTACCAGAAGGGACCATTGAACATCTCTGAGGTAGGTGACGGGGCATTGATTTCGGGCCACCACACGCTGCTAGATGGCTGACAACTCCACACTCTCTCCTCCCCTGCGGGTTGCCTCTCACAACGCACAGGGGATGAACTCTCCAGTCAAACACCGGAAGATCTTGCAATCCATGCATTCCCAAAAAGTCGATATAGTACTCCTTCAGGAGACCCACTTTCCAAGGCGATATAGTCCTTCTTTCCTCCATGCAAAATACCCGTTGTTTTTCTTCGCGAATGCCGAGGACAAAACTAGGGGAGTGGCGATCCTTATATCTAAGAATTGCAGATTTACACCACACCTAGAGCACAGGGACCCTAACGGCAGATTTATTCTCATAAAAGGCACGTTAGACGACCACCTTTATTTCATATAACGCACCCAATCAAAGCCAAACTACTTTTTTTCAGTCAATGTTCAAAATTCTAGAACCCTTATTAGGCAGGACAGTCATTTTTGGGGGAGACTCAAACATGGCCCTAGATCAAGGTCTGGACAAAACCAAGCCGCCCACCCAGGAGAAGTCTGAAGATTGCTAAATTAATCCATCAAAATGGACTAGTCGATGCCTGGAGAGAACTTAACCCCACTAAGAGAGATTATACGCACTTCTGCCACCCTCACCAGTCATATGCTAGAATTGACCACATATTTATCTCTGTATCCAAAACTCCAGATTAAATTAAATCCTCTATCAGAGACACGGTATGGTCTGACCACTCCATTGTCCTCCTGTCCCTTAAAAGAAGCTCTAACCGCACTTCCCTCCTCCATTGGAGACTAAATAATCCCTGCTAAGTGACCCAGTCAGGGCCACAGAAATAGAGAAAGCTATTGAGGAATACTTCCTCTTGAACTCATTTGCGGAGATCTCTCCGGAAACCCTCTGGGCCGCTCACAAGGCCACGATCAGAGGCAAATTGATCCAAATCTTTACTCAGGTGAAAAAGGAACACTCTATTGATATAGAAAAGCTAGAAAAAGAATTTGCCCGCTTACGCAACCTACATAAACGAGACCCCAAACTGGCTCCAGTAGCTGACCTGGACGCCACGCGTTTGTCCCTTAACCTTGCCCTCACTTCAAAAGCTGAAAAGCATCTGCGATGGAGTGGAGCAAAGTTTTATCACCAACGAGACAAAATAGGCCCCATGCTAGCAGCCAAACTGACACCCATTACCAGACAGCGAACCCTACCTAAAATAAGGGTATCGGGCAACCAACACATCACAAACCCCAAACGCATTATGGACACCTTTCATCGCTTTTACGAGACATTATATAAGGCAGGTATAGAGCTTAATGAGTCCCATAGGACCTCTTTTTTGAACTCACTCCCACTCCCAAAACTAGAGGCCAAACACCATGACATCCTGGAGTCCCCTGTTACAGTAGAGGAAGTGTTCAAAGTCATTAAACACCTAAAGAGGGGGTCTGCTCCGGGCCCAGATGGATTCTCTGTACCTTATTATAAGACAATTGCCCAGACTCTAGCCCCACACCTTACACGTTTCTTCAATGCTAAGACGAAAGGTGATCCCTTTGACAGAACGCTAAATTCAACATACATAACTGTTATCCCTAAACCTCATAAGGATCAGGGGGAGGTAGCAAATTACAGGCCCATATCACTTATAAATAATGATATAAAATTCTGACCAAGATCCTAGCGGACCGCATATTATCTTTTATCAACCTATATATTCACAGGGATCAAGTGGGATTCATCCCAGGCAGACAAGGCCCAGACCAAATCCAAAGAGCGATAGATATCATCTCGATACTACAATCGGGATGGACACAGGGGACACGACAAGAAGGGCTACTTCTATCACTAGACCTCCAAAAAGCCTTCGATTCAGTTTCATGGCCATACCTATTTAACATCCTACAACGCTGGGGCTTTGGACAGAGATTCATGGGTTTAATGTCGGCACTCTATTCCTACCCAGAAGCACGGATAAGATTACAGGGCTTCTATTCGGATACCATAATAATAGCCAGGGGAACCAGACAAGGGTGCCCTCTGTCACCCCTAATATTCGCGATAGCAATAGAAACCTTAGCAATCACAATACGCGCTAACCCAGATATACAAGGGGTCTCATGCGGCTCACAGACTCATAAGTGCGCTCTGTTTGTGGATGACCTCCTGCTTTTCGTTACATCGCCGACTACTTCCCTCCCGAACATTTGTAAATTGCTTGATCACTTCACCAGAGCCTCGGGTCTAACTATCAATCTCAACAAATCCCAAATTTTGAATGTTAATATTCCCTCTGCTATCGCAGAAAACCTCCTTCCGCTTTTCATGGAATGACTCCAAAATCCGATACCTAGGAATAGAGCTCACCTCAAGGGTGGAACTACTGTATTCAGCTAACTTCCCACCCATTTATGAAAAACTTACCAAGGATCTCACTGGTTGGGCTCTTCATGACTTATCCTGGCTAGGGAGACTGAGCGCTGCTAAAATGACTCTACTCCCCAAACTACTCTATCTTTTTCGAGCACTACCAATTTCGATCAGAAAAGATCACTTGAGGACATTTCAAAGTAAGATGATAAAGTTTATCTGGGGCTCATCAGGCCACTGTCTATCGAGAAAAGTACTATACAGACCGAGGAAACGGGGAGGGTTGGGGGCCCCGAACCTCTTATGGTATTACCACGCGGCTAGATTGGCACAATTATCCATTATCTACACACGCATAGAAAAGCCTAATTGAGTGCAGATAGAGAGACAAGTAGTTCCATTGCACACTCTGGACTTCCTCCCCTGGTGTCCAGTAAAAGATCGCCCACCAGTTATGTCCCCTGTGCTCTCTCAATCTCCCTATTGGATAAACTGAAAAAACACCCATCACTGACACCGGACATGACTCCCCTAGCACATATCTTTCACAGCCCCAAATTTCCACCGGGCTTGAACATCAAAGCCTTCAGCTGGTGGTTAGATAAAGGACTATATCGCATTGGACACTACTTAACTCCCAGGGGCCCGCTCTCGCTTAGCTTCTGTAAGAGCAAGCTGAGATGCCCGAATCTGAATCATTTCATTTCATGCAAATCTCTCACTTCCTACATGCGCTATGGCGTAACAAACCATTGCCCCCACCCATAACCACCTATGAACAATGGTGTGGCCAAGCCACTGAGCAGAGGGGGGGCATTTCCGTAATTTACCTGTCACTAACATCAGACGACTCCAAGCTCCCATACATGTTGACCTGGGAGAAGGTGGCCAAGAACAACTGGAGCATAGACACTTGGCACACCAATGGTATGTGTGTGATGGAAAAATCTGGACAGCCGCATAATGCAGCATAACCGCTAACGCGTTTCACGCTGACCTATGAGTAAGCGCTCTATGGGAGCGTGAAACGCGTTAGCGGTTATGCTGCATTATCCCAACAAAGCCATGTACGGATTTTAATCATGTTATTACTTTTTCAATAAAGAGGATTTTATTTTTCACTTTTCCAATCCGGAGTGCGGCTGTCCAGATTTTTCCATCACACACATACCATTGGAATAGCAATTGCCGGCACCTGGGGCTCTCACAATCATCCACACAGCGGAGGACGGGAAGCTTGAACCCGATCACCTAGAGCGGTGGTAACTATCCTGTTTATCTCAAATATCTGGACTTGGCACACCAATGTCTTCCGGTCTTACAGAAACATAAATAACACAGTCTTGATTGAAGCAAATGTATTCTATATGATCTGCAAGGTAACAGGCTGTCAACTCCCAAAGGATCCCTCAATTGCTTTACTCAATGGACAGATACCCAAAGCTACCAAAGCTACGCAATCTCTGATTTTTTTCATCCTTTTGGGAACTAAATTGACCATTGCTAGGGCATGGAAGCGGCATTACGTATCCTTCACTGTGGCCAAGAGAAAAATCTCTTGGATAATGGCTCAAGAAAAAATGGTTAGCTCCTTAAGGGACACAGTGACAAAATTTGAGTCTGTGTGGGAGCCATGTGCCACCGATGTTGGTACCTCCAGGTGACCAGGGTCGTTTCTGCACATGGTGGGTGGGTCTCGGGGCTGGCGAGGAGGGGGGATTCTTCCTTCCTCAACACTCTTCTTCTTCACTCCTTCTTTACTTCTTTCCTGATCCTCTTTTCTTTCCCTTCCCACTTCCCTTTAAAGCTTACAATCTGGTGGGATCTATAAAGATTACAAGGAACAATCTTTTCATAGTCTATTAAGCAACACCCTGAAAATGCTCATGGTTGGGATAAGCAAATTATTTTTTCTTCTTGCTTTTGGACGATCCGGGCAGATGATACTCCTCATTGAATGTAACCAGCTCTGATCACAAACACAACCAGGAGGTATGAGCCTATATTCTTTGATCAAATGTTCAATTACTATGCCCAGAACATACTCAGGAATTACCAACACTACCTCCAAATTTTATTTTTTCTTTTCTACTGTACTTACTGTTCCTAAATATTCTTATGTTTCAGTGCATTGATCTCCACATTTATTGTATGCTTTTCTCCTTGTTTCTGGTCTATGAACACATTTAAAAAATATGTTGAAAGAGGGGTTGAGGGGGTGGTCTCCGCTGCTGGACACAGTGTGTTCCCAATATGGGGTGCTTGCGGTAGGAGTCAACCTTCACCTCCCTCTAAACAAGTAATTGAATGCACCTATCAAGCTCCAACATATATGTAACTCTGTTTTAGACATCTGTATTCAGTTGTTGTATACCTTTTCTCAGATACTGTTTCCTCTGTTATTTCTGTGAAAATCAATAAAAAACTGCTTAGATGCGGATGTCGAAGGTGGTGCTTCTTCCACTTCCTGCTATAGTTCTTCCACCACATCATCTTCTTCAGACAATTCCTCATGTTGTGTGTGTGGCAATGTGGATTTTCAATGGGTTGACAAAACAAGCAGCTGCTGCAAGTGGAGAGAACATTTTGTCAATTGGATCCAGGAATGAAGTAAAATGCTGGTTCACAATCCCTTTCATGTTCTGTGCAATTGTGGCAAGGTTTTGGTAGCTAGTGTTCTGTTTAAAGTCCTCAAGATGGCTGAGCAGATCAAAGAGGGCAGGGACAGCCAGGGACATGAACATGGTGTCACTCTGGAGGGTTTTAGTATGTTCTGCAAAAGGCAGCAGTCGGTAATGCAATGATGTGAGCTTTTGCCATTCACTAGGGAGCAAGCTGTCACATTCCATGTTGTTTGCGATTTGGTTGACTGACTTTCAGTTTGAGGAGTCTTGTGATCATTTGTTGAATGTACTTGACCAGTGTGTAAGGCAGTCATTTAAAAGAATAAGGCCACAATGCTCCAATAGCTTCTGTGTTGCGATTGAAGACTTGCGGAAGAGGTTCACTATTGATCTTGCTTTATCCAGTATTCTCTTCACACCTGCCTCCTTATGCACCATGTGGACCACAAGTTGCAAGGTATGCACCACACATGGTGTCTGGTCAATGTCAATGTCAATCTGTTGGTACATAACAAGTGGAACACACAGCCAAATAAGCATAAAGTATAGAAAAGGCTTCTGTTCCATTCTATTATTTTAAGACTTAACATATTATGGGAATACTTTTACAGGGGCCCACTAACAGGCAAGGTTTTATGTATTACCTTGGAGAGATGCAAACAAGAATACTGCAATAACTGAGCAGCAAATTATATAACCTGTGATGTATTTCAGTTATCTTGCAAACCTGGCCTGTTAGTGGGCCCTGAGGACAGGGTTGATGACCACTGTTTTACAGTACACAAGACTACAAATAAAGTGGAAAAATAACAAATGTGCACCCGTAGATTAGAGCAAATAGCGCCCCCATATCAATCATCTCATAGCCATGTGATAATTGACTGGTGTCATGTAAAAGAATAATAAAAATGGCCCACTGCAGATCATCAATTTTGGTCTCAACCTCAGAGTCACTTCCCGTCATGGGGAGTCTTCCTCACTAGAGCTGAGTGGTTCTTCTGCTGCTGCTGTGGTTTGTTTAAATGCTGCCACCATATTGCTCCCATTGTCTGTTATCACTGTAAGGATCTTCCTCTTTGGTATGTCCCACTCTTGCAAGCATTTGTCCACACATGATTTGATTGACTGTGCAGTATGTGGGTGGACTACTTGTTCAAGGGCCAATAATATGTGTTCAGGTTTATGTTGTTCAACACAAAAGTAGCATGCACTTATATGGCAAGGAATGAAGCTGAGAGTCCTTTTTTTGGTCCACAAATCAGTGCAAATAGATACTCTCTGAGCAGCAGCCACTCTCTTTTTGAATTTTTGTTTTACATCTTCATACGGTTTGTCAATCAGATTGCTTATTTTAGTTTTCTTTGGAACAGTCAGCTTCCTATTTACTGTCTCCATCGTGCTAACAAAGTCCTCATCTTCAATCGTTCTGACTGGTAATCCGGTGTGCCCAATCCATCTTCCTATGGCCTCCACCCTGGCATGTTGTTCCTTAGAGTCAATTTTGTACTTTGAAGCACCTAAAAGAGCAGTGCAAATAGTTTGCTGTGGTTGTGCACTGCCACTGGCTTGACTTGGCCCATCATTTGAGGTTTTCTGTATCTGTGGGGTTAGGGGGAAAAATTTAAGGTATTCTGATTTTACGTTCTCTCTCACCCCACACAGTCAGCTCCAAGCTGTCACTCTATAATATACTACATGTATAGCCCTTCCCATAGACTATGGCCTTAGGCCTTTAGGTGCCTGTGCTGTGCCAAAATTGACAGTGCCCTAGTCCCTCCCAGTGACCACTGACCACCACATCCTTCTACATATATTTTGATGAGATACTTAAATTCAGGGAAAGCAGCAGCGGATAGATATTATGAAATCAAATCACTCGCTCCCATTAAAATTCAGTGACTAAAGTGCACAACATAGACAAACAAACAGCTTTTACTTCAGAATAACAAAAAGGTATGAAATCTGCACGAAAGTTTGTAAAAAAAAATCCCTGCAATGCCAATGTACATAAGACTGTTCCCAAAAAGTGGAGTTAAGTGTTGCTGTGCTTACCTTTGTATGAATTTCAGGATGAGTTGTCCGCAAATGACGCTTCAAGTTTGTTGTATTTTTACCAGCGAGTGTCGCTCCACATGGTTTGCAAAGAGTCTTCTTGTCCTTAACATTAAATGTAAAATACATCCATAGATCTTCTCTTTCCAGTGACAGTCACAGAAGCCGACATTTTAGGTATAGTTTGGAGTCGTGGACGGACAATGGGGAAGAACTGGAAGCCTGTATGCTGCAGTGCAGTGTGCACAGTGCTCTTGATGGTGGTCTGAGTAACGTAGGCCTGTAAAATTTGGAAATAAATGGCATGCAGCACACACGGTGCTGGAGCCTGGATGGTGGTCTGAGGGATGGCCTATAATTGACAGTGCAAAGAGGCCTGGATGCCATTGACTGTCAGAGGAGGCCTGCACAGTTGCACTTGCACTGTTGCACAGTGTTCTCTGGACGGGCGGTGGTCGTCTGAGGGGAAGGGAGTCCTCAGGCCTGCTGTACCACAATTATTGTACTGCAAAGTACTGCACTGCACTCACACAGTCTGCTCTGCCTCTGGGCGGCGGGCGGCGGGCACGGCGTCAGGTGGAGTTGGGAGGCTTAGGTCTGTAATGCACACAGTGCCGCTCACACTCACACTCACACTCTCTGGCACTCTCTGGGTCATCACTGTGGCATGGTGCTTGCTTGCTGTGGATTGCAGAAGTAGGCGGAGCTCCGTAAAAAAGTTGGTAAACATCCCTTCTTGCCACTTTTGTCTTGTCATTCGATAATGAAAACGGATCGGATTTTCCTCATAGTTTTTGTCAGTGGACGAAAAATAGGATTTTTAAAACAGCTTACCTGTAAAATCCTTTTCTTGGAGTACATCATAGGACACAGAGCCTCAAGTAATTACTTGGTGAGTTATGGGCCTACCTTCAGGTGTTGACACTGGTATAACCAATACAGGAAGTTGACTCCCCTATATAATCACTCCTCCTTCCAGGAGTCCTCAGTTTTTTTAGCCAAGCAATATAAGCAATATACTCTCACCCCATAAAACAGAAGGGCGTGAGCTCTGTGTCCTATGATGTACTCCAAGAAAAGGATTTTACAGGTAAGCTGTTTTAAAAATCCTATTTTCTTTATCGTACATCATAGGACACAGAGCCTCAAATAATTACTTGGTGGGATGTACCATAGCAATGGTACTTGAGGGGAGGGAGACACAACCCATAGGACACCCCCAGACCTTGAGGAATTATACTGCTGCTTGCAGCACACTGCGCCCGAAGGCGATATCCTCATTCCATTTTACATCTACTTGATAACATTTTGTAAATGTATGCACTGAAGACCAAGTCACGGCCTTGCAGATCTGAGACATGGAGGCCTGGTGACGCACTGCCCAAGAAGCACCAACCGCTCTGGTAGAGTGCGCTTTAACTTGAAAAGGGGGAATCTTTCCCTTTAAATCATAAGTTCGAATTATAATTTGCTGAACCCACTTAGCCACAGTGGATTTTGACACTGCCTGTCTTTTTTTAGGACCCTCTGGCAGAATAAATAAGACATCAGTCTTACGAATCTGAGCAGTTTTCTTTAAATAGATCATCACTGCTCTCACCCCATCAAGACAACGTAGTGACTTTTCTACCTTGGAACATGGTTTTGGAAAAACGATGGCAGGACAATATCTTCATTCAGATGAAAGCCTGAAACCACTTTTGGCAAAAAGCCTGGACGAGGGCGTAACACCACTCTGTCCTCATGAATAATCAAATAAGGCTCTTTACAGGAAAGAGCAGCCAATGCTAAAACCCTTCTTGCTGAGGATATAGCAACCAAAAATATCAGCTTCCTAGTCAGAAGGACTAAGGGAACATGCTGTAATGGTTCGAACGGCGGTTTTTGTAACACTGACAAAACTAAATTCAAGTCCCAAGGGCTTAAGGGTGATTTAACTGGCGGATTAATCCGCATCACTCCTTGCATGAAACCCCAGACTAAAGAATGCATAGCAAGTGGTCTTTGAAATAAAATTGATAAGGCTGAGACTTGGCCCTTGGCTCTTTTTCAGGGCCAACTTCATCTCTACGCCTACTTGTAGAAAGGCAAGAATTCTGCCTCTAATATATCTCCGAGGGTGCCAACCCTTGGATTCACACCAGGAAACATAAGCTTTCCAGACTCTACAATATATAGCTCTAGAAGCTGGCTTCCTAGCATTAATTAAAGTAGAAATAACTGCCCTGGAAAGCACACGTCTTTTCAGAATGTGGGTCTCAATAGCCAGGCCATTAAATTTAGCATTCGTAAAGTAGGATGGCATATGAGAGAGCAGGTCTGGCCTTAGTGGAAGGGACCACAGATCCTCCATTGCCATCTTTACGACCTCTGCATACCATGACCTTCTGGGCCATGCTGGTGCTGCCAGAATAACCGGTTTTCTTTCCAGCTTGATCCTGCAAAGAAGTTGAGGCAGCAACTGAATAGGGGGAAATGCATAGATCAGTAAAAGTTGATCCCACAGTATCACTAACGCATCTGTTCTGCATGCGAATGGATCCTTTGCTGTGGACACAAAGTTGACTAACTTTATGTTGCACTGGATGCTAGAAGATCTACACCCGGAGTCCCCCATCCTTCACAAACAGTCCGAAACATGTCGGGGTGAATAGACCATTCCCCTGGGAATAATCTGCTGGCGGCACATGTAGTGCGTGTGCCAATTCTCTATTCCCAGAATGAAGACTGCTGATGGGCATGTAATATTTCTTTCTGCCCAAGTTAGTATCTTCCATCATACTTGATTTGATTGTAGCCGTATTAGTGCAATTGTGACAGAGAAAATTTTCTCTGCCCAAGTTAGAATATGGTTCACTTCTCTCTGCACTGAGATTCTTGGTGCCCCTTTTGGTGATTGATATAGGCCACAGCCGTGGCATTGACGGATTGGATCCTGTTGGGACAATCCCTTAACCTGGAAGTCCAGGCTTTTAGAGCCAGACGCACTGCCCGAATCTCTAGGATGTTGCTGGGCAAGGCTCTTTGGGTACTTGAACAATGCCCTTGGACAGTTGTCTTCTGTCATTACCGCTTACCAGATAAGTGGTCTGAAGGATTTACCCTTTAGGACATTCTTTAGTAACCACCAATTGAGGCTTTGGGACAGCCTTGGGGACAGCCGCATTGGCAAGTCCAAAGCTTGGATCGTTTTGTTCCAAGCAAATAGAATACTGTTTTGCAACATTCTCGAATGGAACTGGGCAAAGGGAACTGCTTCGAATGAAGCCACCATCCTTTCTAACAACCTCATGCAAAGGCGAATGGAGGGACCTCCTTTTGACCTGACCATCCGCACCAACTCTTTTATGGAGTTGTGTATTTTTTTTTTCTCTTTCTGGGCAAGAAGACCCTTTTTCTGGGCTGTATCTATGATCAGACCCAAATACTGCAGCCCTTTTTTAGCGATTTTAATGGAGACTTTACTAGGTTGAGAACGCAACCCAGACCTTTCCAGGTAACTGGTTGTAATGCGTACACCTTACTCCGAACAGCGATTGGTCTATGAGCAATAGATCATCTAGGTATGCCAAGACTGTTTAAGCCCTGTGCCCTTGACCTGGCTACAGGTGGGGCTAGCACCTTTGTGAACACTCGAGATGCTGTAGCTAGCCCGAAGGGCAAGGCTATAAACTGAAATGCTGCTGTTCTACTTCGAACCTCAGAAACCTTTGGTGAGCGGGAAATATATGGACATGCAGATATGCATCCCTGATGCCGATAGGCGCCAGAAGTTTTCCTTCTTGCAGAATAGAAACTACTGACTTGATCGACTCCATAGAAAGAGCAGATCTTCAGGAACTGATTTAGATTCTTTTAGATCTAGAATGGATCTGTTGAATTTCTGCGTGGCTCTGTACATGTACAGGAAACGCATGAAAAAGGCAGTGAAGGTTCCAAGGAACCTAAGAAAAAACAGATCAGCTGACTCTACTAGAGGTAGCTTGAAAGAGGCACAACTCATCTCTGCAAGAGGTTTGTACCAGCAATTTCTCAGATTGCGAGGCTGAAAAAAAGTTCAACTCTAGTTGTCTCATCTGCAGAGGAGTACTCGGTTTGCCTTTCTTCCCGATTACCTGAGGGTAATCCTTCATCCTCTACCCACTGTTCCCTTGATAAGGGATCTAACATGCTTCCCATCCTTGGATAGCGGATGCAATTAAAGTCGCTAATTTTCCTTCTAGGCCCCGCATCTTCAATCATGTATACAGGGGCTGAATATTTTCTCCTCTGAGGCTCAGTTTCCACTATTGCAACCCCAAAGTTGCGCGATTTTACCGTGATATTTTGCCGCCGAGAATACGTCAGGCACAATTTTAATGCGACAGGAAACAATGCCTGTGTATTTTAGAGGTTTATGGACCTCAAGTCGCATCAAAGTGGTACCAAAGTAGTGCAGGGACTACCTTGAAGTAGCACAGATCTGAACAGTATTTCTTGGAAATCATGCCCTAGAGTCTGACGGTGGAGGCCGTCACCGCTGCCTAGAGGCAGCTGCCCCTGCGCAGGGGAAGGAATCCGTTTAAGTGACTTGTCCATGGTCACAAGGAGCCAACGTGAGGACGAGGTCCCACGTCTTTCAGGAAGCCTCCCATGGCTACGCTGGTCGTCAGAGTAGTTAACCTGTGAGGAGTGGCTCCTTCTCTAATGAACGCCGACATATGGATCTGAACCCATGTCTGTCAGGAAGTCTCCCATGGCTGCACTGGCCGTCAGAGTACTTAACCTGTGAGCTGTTGTGGCTTCACTTTAAATAAAAGAGGACATTTATACCTTCTACTGGACAAAAGAGCTTTACTGCTAGAAATCATTTGGATGTATTTCACCAAACCTTCCCCAATGAAAAGGGAAACTAGTCAGACACCCTTTTTTGCAAGATGCTTCGGCTGACCAACCCTTTTAACCACAGGGTCCTAAGCATGTGTTTTAGCACAAGCGCAAGTCGAGACGCCTGGTGGATAGAGTCTTTTATGGCATCTATGGCGAAACATAGCGCCATTGGTAGGAGGATTTTAACAAAAAAATTCCAACTCCTTATCTGTTAGATGCTTAAGCAATTATGCATCTTTATTGATGCTGGGAATCGCAGCGTTTACTGCTGGTACTTTCCAACCTTTGTGAATTTTTCCTCCATGATAGAGAACAAACCCTTGGAGGGAAAAAATGCTTATCCAGATGATCCCATTCAGCATAAATAAGCGCTGTAAAAGGTTTTTTTTTAAACAAAAAACAAAGAAGGGACCTGGACTTTCAGCTTACTCTGTTAGGAGTAGTATAAAAAGTGGAATGAACCATCTCTGTAAGAGTTTGTACCATCAATCTGTCAGATTGTGAGGTTGCATAAGGTTTATCAACAGTTGTTTCCTCCGCAGAGGAAAATTTGGGTTGTTTTTCCCCGTGATCACCTGAGGATAACACCTCATCCTGTGCCCACTGTTCCCTTGGAAAAAGGGGTTTGAGTTGGGGGAGGGGGGTCTAGCATGCTTCCTATCCTCTTGGATGGAGAATGCGATTAAAGCCACTAATCTTCCTTCTAAGCCCAACAGGGCAGAGGAGAATGCATCTTCAGTACCATACACAGGGGCTGAAGTGTGAGAAGCAGTTGCACCACCAATTGCTTCCAATGATTCACCCTGGCTTGCCATGTCAGGAATCTCCAGAGAGGATGACAGTGTGGAGGCATGACTGGAGTTCCCAGCGCCTGGGGGTGGAATCCTTGGTACCTTTGTGGCACACTGGAAATCAAATGTGCTAAGCACAACAGTAGAGGCACTTTAACAAATGATGGTATTTGCTGAACAATAGTTTTAGCAAAAGAAAACAATGTCACCATAAGGATCAGCCTTTGATGCTGAGTACCATAATATTTCCTGTGCTGGAAATGCCTGTTTACACACCTTTATATGCCCAGCGCTCCTGTGTCTTAGTGTGACAGACTTCTGTCTTCAGCATATGAACTGAGAGCGTCTGTGTTAAGCCTCAGGTGAGAACCTGATTACACATTAGTGTCAGCTGTTACCGCACCTCTCCAGGAGGAGAGGGGAGGGGGAGGGGAATTTTTATCAGTGTTTGTTAAGCTCCTAGTTTTAAAGGAAGACTTTATACAAAAAAATGCAAATGGCTGGTTTTGTATGTTCACAAACTACTGCTGTAACCCCTTTAGATCCCTCAGAAGAGGAACACCATCTGTTCAATTAAGAACTCCCCTCTGGCTGCAGGGACCACACCTGCTGCTATAGCCCGACACAGAGCTGCAGAAAAAGAATCGTACTAGGTAAGTACTCCCTCTAGAGGAGGCATTTTAAGGCATACAGTTATACATTTTATATATATATATGTATTTTTTGGAGAAAAAGGCATAGGTGGACTTTTTACAGTTCCTAGGCTTCTCCCCTTACCTTATCCTCGCTGCAGGATACTGCTGATTTAACAGACAGATCCAACTTTCACCCATCACGGCGGGCAGCGTAGTTAAACCTTCAAAGACTGGGGCCCTTTTAATAGGGTTCCGCTCCTTTGGACCTGTATAGCACCCCTCAGGAACAACTTTAGGTAATATGAAAAAACAAAAAGTCCTGGTTCCTAGGGTCCAGCTCTCAAAGAGAAGCTTACAGGCAAAACTTTGTTCTTCAATGCGAGGCCCAGGTACCATACTATGGCCTCAGTGGCAAGGATGGATCCGGTTGTGGAGGTTTTTTAAATCCAGCATGGATCCCTCCCTGGAGCTCCTCAGAGCACATCTTCACTCGTGACCAACACCTTAGACACTGGCGAAAAAACTGAGGACTCCTGGAAGGAGGAGGGGTTATATAGGGGAGTCAACTTCCTGTATTGGTTATACCAGTGTCAACACCTGAAGGTAGGCCCATAACCCACCAAGTAATTACTTGAGGCTCTGTGTCCTATGATGTACGATAAAGAAATGTGCTGTACTTTTCGTTTAGTTTTCGTCACTGTAAAAATGCTGACAAAATCTTTTGTCGACAAAATTAACACTGTGTAGAACTGTTGAAAGTGCAGAGAAGGGCAATCAATCTCTCTCTGTCCCGCTCCCTCTCTTGTTCTGAACATAAAACCCAAGGACTAGTTTATATAACTGGTGTGTCTGTGGCCAACCGACCAGACTTGGGTATTGCTTCTATAACCAAACCAGAAAAGGTTTTATAAGCAAATAAAAATAATTCTATCTTTTATATCAGCTGACATGTGTGATATTGTAACTGTGCGATGATCACTTCACTGGTATTATACAAAAAATTATTTGTAAATAATCACAGAGGAGCAGATATGGTGGCACACACTTTAAAAAAAAAAACATGTTTGTTTTTCCTACTGAATTGACAGCATAATGACATGACGGCTGTATTTGTAACCCACGAGGTAAACCAAAAACTCCGGTTGGGAGGGGAGCAGGCACCTCTGAGAGCCCCCAGTTGCTGCGGTCCACTGAACCCCCCATACAGGTGCAGTTGCCTGGACAGGGCGCTCTGCCATCTGGACATAATCCGAGGAAGAGATGAGAGAAAAGGCAGAGGAGCTGGAGCGAGGCCCACAGTGCCCAGGGGGCAGCTTGTTCCTGTAATCTGGAGATCAGATCCTGTGGGCGGTGTCCACACAGACCCAGCCGGGAGAGATGGTTTGTAGCACGGCCCTGTTCATACAGATGGGTGCCCCTTTAGGAAGGGCGCCTGTAGGCACATGCTCTGAGGAGACCTACAATTTAGTGCACTATTGCCTAAAAATATTATTGCTGTGTTGGTTAGATTACATAGATGTCATTTGAGATATATATATATATATATATATATATATATATATATATATATATATATATATATATATATACAGGGCTTTTTTTTCTCAGAGAATAGGTGCAGGAGCTCCCCTTTCTGATTCACTCCTTGTCCCTGCCCCCTACCCACCTCTGAGAACTGTTGCTTGGTTCCATCCCCTAGCCACCTCCCAGTACCGCCCCTTTTAGAGAATACAGATCCAAGTGTCATTTTGTGGAGCTAAAAAAATTGTAATTGTTAATATGTTTTTATTAATGATAGCAATAATAGATTCCCCTAGCAACAATAGACTCCACCCCAGCAACAATGGACCACCCACAACAATGGACCGCCCACAACAAAATATCACCCCCCAGCAACAAAAGATCCACCCCAGCAACAATAGGCCCCCCACCAGCAGCAACAACAGTTCTCCCAGCAGCCAGCATCAATAGAACCTCCAACAGCCAGCAACAATAGACCTCTCTCCCAACAGTAGATCCCTACAAGCAACATAAGACCCTAAGCAATAGTAATTCCCCCAGGGAACAATAGAACCTCACACAAAAACAGATCCCCACCAGTGACAATAGATCCCCCAATAGTGACAATAGATCCCCCAGCAACCAGCATCAATAGACCGTCCATCACACCACACATCCCTTGCTATTACATACATATATATATATATAGACACCCCCAAAGGCTATGGCTCAAGGATACCCATCACAATCAAAAACAACACGCAAATAAGCAATACAACCTAAAAAACATTATTAGATCATTATTCTAGTAACAAAGACAACTGCATTCATATTCTCCTGTGTGTAAATATATATATATATATATATATATATATATATACATATATATTAAAAAAATGATTGTAGCACTGGAGAAAAAGTGGCACATTTTGGTTACAGAACATTTACGCTGTTACAGAACAATCCTCTAGCACACAAGGGGTTAAATCACCACACTACCCCTCCATCTCTCCTACCCCTTACTGTCTTCCCTCAGCTGTCACAGTGTCTGCTCTGTCATTGTGTATGTAAGAGGGGATGACACATACTGACAGCTGCAAGATATTCCTAGAGGTGACAATAATTCTGTTGTCACTGTCATTCATCCTTATTACCCCATACAGCAAACCCATAAGTCTTGCATTCCACCTTAGAGGCACAGGCTAGCCTGCATTATATATATATATATATATATATATATATATATATATATATATATATATATATATATATACACACAGTATATATATATATATATATATATATATATATATATACTGTGTATATATATATATATATATATAAAAAAATCAGTCATGATATTACGTAAACACTGCTACAAAAATTTTGTGTACATCTCACTATACCCAATACATATATTTACATTAAACAAGGTCTATATGACAACAATAAACAAATGTAAGCCATAACATCTCATACTTTACCAACCAAACTATGAATTGTGTGAAATTCATACTAGCACATTAATAAAAGTGGTCAGCTATTAAAATGTTCTTATGGTGAATAGCTCCAGTGGTCAAGTACAATAGCCACATTAAAGCAGTTATAAACCGCGATGTTCAAAAAAAACCCTGCAAGGCAATGGCATATTGTGCTAGTATGCATCACATACTAGCACATTATGAAATACACACCTTTGAACGAAGCTGTAAAGTCACCTCTGAGAGGGCGGACATGTTCCCCGTCTGTCTTCCGGGTTCGCGAGCTCCGGTTATGTGATTAAGGCCAGAGCCACGATGACTGAAGCTGAAGTTTAATTATGGCAATTTTTACATAGTTACATTCGTCTAGCTCTTTACCATTGTAAGCATGTATGTACGATTCCCATGGAATCTGGCAATTACTGTAGTAGACCCCACAAATACAGTGTTTATCACTGGTTTCTGGATTCAATGCCAAGCTTCTGCCCTGCTGCATTGTGGACACAGGAGGTTACTTGATTACATGGCATGGGTGCCATAGAGAGAACACTCTGCATTTTCTCAATGGATACAAAGTATTCACTGGCTGGATGAGGTGGAGACGTCACAGCCCTGCTTCTCCACCTCTTCCACTTAGAGGACACTGTATTCATTGAAAAAATGCAAAGTGTTCCCTAAATAGTACATGTCAAGTAAGCAAGCATCCTCCTGTTTTCACAAAGTAGCAGGACAGCCACTCAGCACAGGACCCAGAAGCTAATGGAGATCACTTGTGTGGGTACCACAGGGATCCCACATATATAGTCCAAGTTAACTATGTAATAGTTACAAAACCTTTAGCTTTAATGCTTTTTAAAACCGCCCACGATCTTTCAGAATGTGGGTCTCAATAACCAAACCACTAATTTTAGCATTTGTAGGGTAGGATGGAATACCGGACCTCGCGAGAGAAGGTCTGGCCATAGTGGTAGGGACCAAGGGTCCCCCACCGCCATCTTTATGATCTCAGCAAACCAAGATCTTTGGGGCCACAAGAATCACCTCCTTCCCTTCTTGCTTGATCCTGCAAAAAAGGTGAGGAAGCAGCAGAACAGGAGGGAACGCATAGATCAGTAAAAAACTGATCCCACAGAAAAAATCAAGGCATCTGTTTCGTATGCCATCGGAACCCTTGTCCTTGACACCCAGTTCCACATCCGGAACTCCCCTTCTTCTGGTATATCAACAGAAACATGTCGGGGTGAAGGGACCATTCTCCCGGGAACAATTGTTGGCGACTCAAGTAGTCCGCCTGCCAATTCACTATTCCTGGAATGAAAATTGCTAATAGGCAAGGAATGTTGTTTTCTGCCCAATATAGAATATGATTCACCTCTTTCTGGGCTGCACGACTTCTCGTGCCCCCTTGGTGAAAAATAAAAGCCACAGCTGTGGCACTGTCAGATTGGATCCTGATAGGACAATTCCGTAGTTTAAACGTCCAAGCCTCGAGGACCAGGCGTACTGCTCGAATCTCTAGAAAATTGATGGACAAGGTCATCTCTGATTTGGACCATTTCCTTTGGACAGATGCTTCTTCCAGGACTGTTCCTCAGCCCAGAAGGCTGGCGTCTGTTGTTACCACCTTCCAGCTAACTGGTAGAAAAGATTTCTCTTTTTGAAGATTCTTGGATATCAACCACCAATTGTGGCTCTGATGCACATTGGGGGATAAACGCATTGGGAAGCCCAGAGCTTGGGCCTTCTTGTCCCCAGTTGACAGTATACTGTTTTGCAGCAGTCTTAAATGAAACTGCGCATAAGGAACGGCCTTGAAAGAAGCCACCTTCTTTCCCAACAAATTCATGCAAAGCCGAATAGAAAGATTCTTCTTTGACTTGAGTAACTTAATCAGTTCCCTTATGGAACTGATCCTTTCCTGGGGAAGAAAATATCCTCTTCTGAGCTGTATCAATGATCAGCCCCAAGTACTGCAATCTCCTTGATGGATTTAAGGAGGATTTCTATAGATTGAGAATCCAACCTAGGTATTCCAGGTATCTGACTGTGATGACCAAAGTTTGGATTAAGTGGGCTACCGAATTGATCTATGTAGGCTAGTATTGTTATACCTTGAGCCCTTATCCTGGCTAAAAGAGGAGCCAGGACCTTTGTAAACACTCGAGGTGGAGTAGCTAGACCGAAAGGCAGAGCTATAAACTGAAAATGAATATTTTCTACCTTGAAGCGTAGAACTTTCTGGTGAGCGGGGAAAAACGGCACATGGAAAAAAGCATCCTTGATGTCGATTGACGCCAGAAGTTCTCCCGCTTGTAGGACGGAGACTACTGATCGGGTTGATTCCATGCGAAAAGAACAAATGGATATTCAAAACTGGTTTAGATCTTTGAGATCTAAAATGGGTCTGACATCCCCGTACGGTTTTGGAACCGTAAGAAAAGGTTGAAATAAAACCCTAATCCTTGTTCTACCAAGGGGACCACCGATATCATTCTTTGAGACAAGAGATGATCCAAAGCTAGAAAGAGAGACTTCTTTTCACTGGATCTCTGGGAACGTTTTGATTTGAGAAAAGGAGACGGGAACTCTGACATTGTTCCAGTCAGACCCTTGAAAACTGTAGAAGCCTTCCCCTCACTCGAGCGAGTGGGGGCACCCTTCCATAAGACTTTAGTATCTTGTTTTGTGGGTTACCTCCCCCAGGTCCTCTTTTGACCCTGGGACTGACCCTGAGGTTTACCGCTTGAATCCTGACGGTGGAGGCCGTTGTGACTGCCTGGAGGCAGATGCCCCTGTCACTGGAGAAGAAGCATATTTAAAAGAAAAATACTTAAACTTCTTAAACAGAAAAAGGGAACTTTCCCCCTTAGAAATTCTTTGGATATACAGTGGGGACTGAAAGTATTCAGACCCCCTTGAATTTTTCTCTCTTTGTTATATTGCAGCCATTTGCTAAAATCATTTAAGTTCATTTTTTCCTCATTAATGTACACGCAGCACCCTGTATTGACAGAAACACAGAATTGTTGACATTTTTGCAGATTTATTAAAAAAGAAAAAATTGAAATATCACATGGTCTTAAGTATTCAGACCCTTTGCTCAGTATTTAGTAGAAGCACCCTTTTGATCTAATATAGCCATGAGTCTTTTTGGGAAAAATGAAACAAGTTTTTCACACCTAGATTTGGGGATCCTCTGCCATTCCTCCTTGCAGACCCCTCTCCAGTTCTGTCAGGTTGGATGCTAAAAGTTGGTGGACAGCCATTTTTAGGTCTTTCCAGAGATGCTCAATTGGGTTTAAGTCAGGGCTCTGGCTGGGCCATTCAGGAACAGTCACGGAGTTGTTGTGAAGCCACTACTTCATTATTTTAGCTATGTGCTTAGGGTCATTGTCTGGTTGGAAGGTAAACCTTCGGCCCAGTCTGAGGTCCTGAGCACTCTGGAAAAGGTTTTCGTCCAGAATATCCCTGTACTTGGCCGCATTCATCTTTCCCCTGATTGCAACCAGTCCTCCTGTCCCTGCAGCTGAAAAACACCCTCACAGCATGATGCTGCCACCAACATGCTTCACTGTTGGGACTGTATTGGACAGGTGATGAGCAGTGCCTGGTTTTCTCCACACATACCGCTTAGAATTAAGGCCAAAAAGTTCTATCTTGGTCTCATCAGACCAGAGAATCTTATTTCTCACCATCTTGGAGTCCTTCAGGTGTTTTTTTTAGCAAACTCCATGCAGGCTTTCATGTGTCTTGCACTGAGGAGAGGCTTCCGTCGGGCCACTCTGCCATAAAGCCCCGACTGGTGGAGGGCTGCAGTGATGGTTGACTTTCTACAACTTTCTCCCATCTCCCGACTGCATCCCTGGAGCTCAGCCACAGGGATCTTTGGGTTCTTCTTTACCTCTCTCACCAAGGCTCTTCTCCCCCGATAGCTCAGTTTGGCCGAACGGCCAGCTCTAGGAAGTGTTCTGGTCGACCCAAACATCTTCCATTTAAGGATTATGGAGGCCACTCTGCTCTTAGGAACCTTAAGTGAAGCAGAATTTTTTTTGTAACCTTGGCCAGATCTGTGCCTTGCCAAAATTCTGTCTCTGAGCAGTTCCTTTGACCTCATGATTCTCATTTGCTATGACATGCACTGTGAGCTGTAAGGTCTTATATAGACAGGTGTGTGGCTTTCCTAATCAAGTCCAATCAGTATAATCAAACACAGGTGGACTCAAATGAAGGTGTAGAACCATCTCAAGGATGATCAGAAAAAATGGACAGCACCTGAGTTAAATATATGAGTGTCACAGCAAAGGGTCTGAATACTTAGGACCATGTGATATTTCAGTTTTCTTTTTTTAATAAATCTACAAAAATGTCAACAATTCTGTGTTTTTCTGTCAATATGGGGTGCTGTGTGTACATTAATGAGGAAAAAATGAACTTAAATGATTTTAGCAAATGGCTGCAATATAACAAAGAGTGAAAAATACTTTTCGTCCCCACTGTACTTATCCAGATTGTCTCCAAATAACCGTTCACCATAAAAAGGGAAACTGGCCAACAGCTTTTTCCATGGCGCTTCGGCTGACCATCTCTCAACGATAGGATTCTACGCACATGTACCAGCCTTAGCATGAGCCGTGAGGCCAGGAGAATAGAATCTTTTATAGCGTCAGCTGTAAAACAGAACGCTTCTGACATGCCGGCCAAACCCTGGGCCTGCTGATCAGGAATAACTTTGAGTACTTCTATAAACTGGTCCTTTAAGGACTGAGATACTCTGAACACCAACTTCTTATCTGTTGGACCCTTTAGCATATGAGCATTGTCTACTGGACAAGTCAGGTTTTTGTTTACAGAGGATATAGCAGCGTTAATTGCTGGAACTCCCCATAAAACCCTTCCTTCATAGACTAAAGTATTGAGAACTTTTTCAGAGGAAAAAAACTTTATCTGGGTGCTCTCACTCAGAATACATAAGCTTTCTTAGCCATGAATTGATAGAAAAAGCATGAACAAATTGGGGGGGCTTTCAGTGAACCCAGAGCATTTGACTGACTGCGTTACTGGCAGTAAAAATGTGGAACGGACCAATTCAGTGAGCGACTGTAAACAGCCTTTCCTGCGAGCTTGATACTTCGCATCAGGTTCTTCTTCAGAAAGGAGCCTTTTCCTGATCCTGGAGAGAAATTCGCCATCTCTCGCTCCTTGTTCCTCAGTATGAGGGTCCTGAGTAATGGAAGGGGACCTGTTACACTTAGTCCCACTCTGGAATGTGATTAAAGCATCAAACTTTCACTTCAAGCTTAAAATGGTTGAAGAAAAAAAACTCCTTAGCAATATACAAAGGGCCTGCAGTGTTTACACGTCTGACGGCTCACCGTGACCAGCCATATTACTCTCAGGGGAGGATGGCATCTTACTGGGATGGATCTAGGCTTCCGTGTGACTAAATAAGTCTTTCTAGAGCCCTTTTTTGAGGTGTTTTTACCCCCCTTCTGCCATAGCCCGATGCACAAAGCAGAGGTACCAGCAGAAGGAATGCATCCACTGCTTGAGCAAATAGTCCAGCTCTGTCACTGCTATTAATGCTCAGCCTTATGCAGTAGTAAAATGTATCAAAGGAATCTTGTGTCCCTCCTGCAGCATAAATAACACAATGGTGTTTTAAAAACAAGACCTTCCATCGCTGGATGTTGGAGGACGCCAACGCTGCGCTAAAAAATGTTTCTCAATCAGTGGCTAACAGTCAAGAGTCCCTGCTGTCAAAATACAATGTCTCAGCAAAGAGGATTTCGTTGTGTGGACGGAGGAATCTATGTGGTTTTTGTTTGTTTTTTTTTGTTCGGCCTACTGGCTGAACCAAAAAAAAAAAAAAAAAGATCCATCTATGGCCAACAGCCATGCCTGGCTGATCAGAGCTGCAGCAGGAATCTCTGACTCCTAAGGCCCCTTTCACGTGGGTGATCCGATCCTGTCCGTCAAATTCAGACGGATGGAAACCCTATTTTTCATCTGTCTGGAGGATCGAATTGGACAGTTGTGCTCATAAGTTTGCATACCCTGGCAGAATTTATGATTTCATGGCCATTTTTCAGAGAATATGAATGACAAAACAAAAACTTTTCTTTCACTCATGGTTAGTGTTTTCCTGAAGCCATTCATTATAAATCAACTGTGATTACTCTTTTTAAATTATAATGACAACAGAAACTACCCAAATGACCCTTATCAAAAGTTTACATACCCCAGTTCTTAATACCGTGTATTGCCCCCTAACATCAATGACAGCTTGAAGTCTTTGTGATATTTGTGGATGAGGCTCTTTATCTTCTCAGATGGTAAAGCTGCCCATTCCTTATGTCAAAAAGCCTCCAGTTCCTCTAAATTCTTGGGCTGTCTTGCATGAACTGCACGTTTGAGATCTCCCCAGGGTGGCTCAATGATATTGAGGTCAGGAGACGGAGATGGCCACTCCAGAGTCTTCACTTTATTCTGCTGTAGCCAATGACAGGTCGACTTGGCCTTGTGTTTTGGATCATTGTCATGTTGGAATGTCCAAGTACATCCCATGCGCAGCTTCCTGGTTGATGAATGCAAATATTCCTCCAGTATTTTTTGATAGCATGCTGCCTTCATCTTGCCATCAATTTTGACCAAATTTCCTGTGCCTTTGTAGATCACACATCCTCAAAACATCAGCGATCCACCTCCGTGTTTCACAGTAGAAATGGTGTACCTTTCATCATAGGCCTTTTTGACTCCTCTCCAAATGTAGCGTTTATTGTTGTGGCCAAAAAGCTCAATTTTTTTTATCCCTTTCCTGTTTTATACAGTTCAGCTACCTTTTTCCCGCAGATCATTTGACAATTATGTTGCTTTCCCCATGACTCAGAATGCAGAAACGTCAGTGCAGCACTGGATGAAAGATGCAAGGGGTCTGTCAGGATGCCAGGGTGCCAAGTTTGGTGCCATATTTCATGGTTTTTATCACTTGGCTTGGGCCTATTGAACTTTTCTATATAGCAGGATGCCCAATGAGTATAAAACAAGTGGGAAACGAGTGAGCAAAGACAGTTTTCATATATAAATAGCTTGGTTTCTAATTCAGAATTCCCCATTGAAATGCATGGATGTCAGGGTGCCAAGTTTGGTGCCATATTTTATGATTTCTATCACTTGGCTCGGGCCAAATTAAACTTTTCTATATAGAAGGATGCCCAATTAGTATAAAACAAGTGGAATTTGGGTGAGCCAAGATGGTTTTCATATAGGAATAGCTTGGCTTATTCGGAATATCCCATTGAAATGTATAGCTGTCAGGGTGCCATATTTTATGATTTATATCACTTGACTCAGGCCAGATTGAACTTTAACTAAAAAAAATGCCCAATGAGTATAAAACAAGTGGAATTTGGGTGAGCCAAGATGGTTTTCATATAGGAATGGCTTGGCTTCTTATTCGTAATTTCCCATTAAAATATATGGCTATCAGGGTGAAAATTTTTATGATTTATATCACTTGGCTCGGGACAAATTGCAATTTTTCTATATAGGATGTCCAATGAGTATAAAACAAGTGAAATTTGGGTGAGCCAAGATGGCTTTCATATAGGAATACTTATATAAGGTGCAGCGCTAGTGCAAATAAAGTCCACAGGATATAATTCCAAACAGAGTCCTATACACTTCACAAGTTGATTGACAGAAGGTGACAAAAAAAGTGAGGAAACCACCACCAGTACCCGATCACACAGCCGCTTACCCTCACTAGTAGACCCAAAGGCCACTTAGATGTTTGGATTACACAAGGAACCCTTCACTCTCCACAGATCCAAAACCAGGGGTAGCAGGCAGATATGCAGTGATAGCAAAATCAGGGATAGCAGGCGGATATGTAGTTGCAGCACTTCCAATGGTAACCTTCCCTTTAGATGCATTCCAGCACGAACACCACAAGTAATTCCATCACATGTGAATATAAAGAGTGGAACTCATGGTGCAGCATATCTTTAAAAGTATCACTTTAATGTTGAAACAAAGTATTTTACACTCACATGCTCCAGAGCAAAAACACGCTTGTTTGTTTTAAAAATCCAGCATTTCCCCACCAGTAAGATGGCCACCGTGTCCCAGCATGCACCAGTGTCACATCGCCGACTCCTCCCTATGTTGTTTTGTCATAGATTGATGTTGTCAGGGGCATGGCTAGATGGACGCTGTAGTGTCTTATATATGTTGGACAAATTGGGCAGGCGGCGGAAATGAGCTGCGTTCCAAAAGTCGGATGTTAAAGAAACCATAACGGCCATATGAACAGCAGCATTAATCTAGAAAATTGCTTTTGTCGGCTGACCTAGGTTTATTTGTTAGATTAAGCGCAGCAGTTATTTATCCCTTTTTTTCCTATAGGAATGGCTTGGCTTCTTATTCATAATTTCCCATTGAAATACATGGATGTCAGGGTGCCAAGTTTGGTGATTTAGATCACTTGATTCGGGCCAAAAATTGAACTTTTCTATATAGTAGGATGCCCAATTAATATAAAACAAGTGGAATTCAGGTGAGCCAAGATGGTTTTCATATAACTTCACATTAAAATGCATGGATGCCAGGGTGTCAAGTTTGGTCATTTAGATATTTTGGCTCAGGCCAAATTGAACTTTTCTATATAGTAGGATGCCCAATGAGTATAAAACAAGTGGAATTTAATGGTTTTCATATAAGAATAGCTTGGCTTCTTATTAAAAATTTCCCATGGGGGGCGTGTCCAAGATGGCGATGGAGCAGGACGTCTAGCCAGGGAGCTCTGCAGCCATCGCGGGGAATTCATCCTTATAACCCACTCTGTACTTCTCCCAAACCGCCTGAGGTGCTTCCCGCTCCCCCCCCGCTGATGCGGACGCGAAATCGGCGTCGCCTGGATCAACTCAGCCGAAGTAATAACCGGAGCAACACAGCCGGAGCGGCCGCACACGTGGAAGCAGTAAGCAATATGGCGACACAGACGGAAGACCCGGACCCTGCTCTCACTGAACAGAGCAACTTCGCGGCCCTGATGCAAGCTATAACGGGATGTCAATCCTCCCTGTCTACACTCACCACCAAAATCGATACTGTGCAGCTGGATATTGGGCGCATCAGGCAGGACTTTGAAAAGGTGAGGAAGAGAGTAACAGAGGTTGAATGTCGGGTGGGGGAGGCTGAAGACACAATCAGGGATCACTCGGCTTCTCTACACACACTACAAGTAAGAGTTAAACACCTAGAAACGAGAGCCGAGGATTCCGAAAATCGTAATCGTCGCAACAATTTGAGGATCATAGGACTCCCTGAGGGATCGGAGGGCTCTGATACCACTGCTTACACAGAGAAACTCCTCCGCACGCTGTTCCCTCAGGCAGGCTTCTCACCCCAGTTTGTCATTGAGAGGGCCCATCGAATGCCACCAAGCCGAGGTCCGCCTGGAACCCCACCCCGTACATTCATATTCCGCCTGCTCAACTACAGGGACCGGGACCTGGTATTACGTGAGGCCCGGAAAATGGCTGAAATCCGCCATGAAGCGGCCCGCCTGATGTTTTTCCCGGACTTTTCTGTGACCACCCAGAAGCAGAGAAAGTCGTTTGACCAGGTGAAGCAGGCCATGAGAACGCAGGGTATAAGATACAGCATGCTGTTTCCCGCCCGACTCCGTGTGCAAGATGGCGAAAGTGTCCGATTCTTTACGTCCCCAGAAGAGGCCTCACGTTGGCTGAACACACTGCCCAGACACTAGGTATGTGCATATTCCTTCTTCATACCAGTTGCCTTATAACCCTTGACTGAACTAGCGGCACGATGCTATGGAACTCTCTGCCGATTTGGAATGCCTAAGCACAGGATCCCTGACTTACGCTTCTGCCCTGTTGGCGCTGTAAAGGGGGCGAGTTTAATGTTTGACGCGGAAACCCCCTAAAAAGACTGCAATCCTCAATCTGACTGCATGCTGGTTTCTGGGAAAATGTGCTGGACGTTTGCTAATCGGGTGGCGACTACCTACATATATGCTCATGTTATGTATGTGCAGCATAACGACACTGGATCGATGGAAACACCCGCTAATGAGCCACTACCAATTGACTGCAACGCTGCCTGGTTGCTCATCCTAGGAGTTGAAGATTGGGGGCAATAACTGACATTTTGCCTTGGTTGAATGGGCTTCTGGGGGGGGGAGGGGGGTAAGGGGGGAGTGAAACTCCTGACAATTTTGTATACGTTAAGTTTGAGCCCCTGGCACTGGCCAGGTGAAGTACGCATTTATTCCCGCTGATGGCGGCATCTTCCTTAGACTGGAAACACTGTTATTTAAGTAGTCGTTATCTACTTCCTCTCATCTGGTGCATGACCTCGTGAGGTCCATGACCTTTTTTGGTTTCAGGGATCAAGCATACCCAGGTTTGGGGGATGTGCGGGGTGGGGGGGGGTGTGTGTTTGGGGGAAGGGAGTTATATGCGTTATACACAGAAATGTTTTATGGTAAAATACACAAACGTAAGATGCTTGCTACCAATATATGCACTGTCTCCAGATGTGTTGTGGAGGATGGGCATGGGTCTCTCCCTTGGAGGTTCGGGTGCACCCCTCAATCTACACGACGCCGCAATGTGTTCTGACTCCCTATGGCCCCCATAAAGCTTATTTCCTGGAACGTTCGGGGTATGAATTCCCGAATAAAGCGTTCACTGATCTTTAATTTTCTCAAATCATATTCCCCGGATGTTTGTATACTACAGGAAACCCACCTCACTGGAGGTCGGGTTCTGAGTCTTAAAAAGCCATGGGTGGGCCATTATTATCATGCCACATTCTCATCTTACGCCAGGGGAGTCAGTATACTAATTCGTAAGACCTTGCCCTTTACATTGCTGGACTTGCACCTGGACCCCGAGGGTAGATTCATAGTTCTGCATGCGGATATTGCCAATATAAGTATGATAATTGTGGGAATTTATATACCTCCACCAGCATCATTAGCAGTTCTCCACAAGATTACCACTCTCATTGCAGGGTACCCCACTGACAATGTGATCTTGGCGGGGGATTTCAATATGCCACCATGCCCGAACTTGGACAAACTAACGCCCGATCCGGCTACGGAATCCCCATTGTCCAGATGGACCTCTACGTTTGCTCTTACGGATGTCTGGCGTTGGAAAAATCCCCTGCTGAGATCATACACCTGCCAGTCGGCCTCCTACAGGGCTATGTCCCGTATAGACCTAGTGTTTGCCACCACCAGTGTTCTCAACATGGTTCATGAAATTACCCACCTGCCCAGAGGTATATCGGATCATTCTCCTCTTTTACTTAGTTTGAATATGAGGCCTGTCCCTACCGACTGTCTTTGGCGCCTGTCACGCTTCTGGATCTCAGACGATCGTATAGAGCAGGATGCTGAAGCTGCAATGAGGGATTTCTGGGTTAATAATCCCCCTGCAACGACACCTGCTTCTAGTTGGGAATCTTTTAAATTTCATGCCCGTGATCATTATCAGACGGCGATTGCAAGTGCCCGGCGTCAGACTGGGGCAGCTCTGCTCTCGGCTGAGCGCAGGGCTGCTGATTTAGAAACCCAATACACCAATAATAGAGATGAGATACTCAGAGCGGATCTGCAGTGTGCAGTGCGTGAAGTGGCGCTCCTCAGAGTAGCAGCCACGAAAACACACCTACTGCATCAGTCACAGCGCATCTTTGAGCAGGGTGAGCGGACCGGGAGGCTACTGGCGTGGCTCTCCAGGGAGCAAACGGTAACTACTACAGTGGCCAACATCAAGGACGGGTCGGGGCGACTGCTGTCTAACCCCAGGGAGATAAACACCCGTTTTGCCTCATATTATGAGGATTTATATACATCCAAGGTACAATACTCCAATGCAGATCTCCATGCATATGTGGAGACTATTGCGCTGCCCTCCCTGTCAGAGGAGGCCCGCGGGAGGCTTGACGCTCCGCTCACCCTCAAAGAAATACAAAATGCCATTGGCTCCCTGCAGTCTGGGAAAACTCCAGGGGACGATGGACTTCCAGTGGAATTCTATAAGACCCATATGGAAACCATAGCTGTAAGATTACTGGAGATCCTATCTGCCTCCTTTGAATTAAATTCTTTGCCCCCCTCTATGTCCAGAGCTGTGATAGTTGTGATACCCAAGCCTGGTAAGGATCCTGAACTATGCTCATCGTATAGGCCTATATCTCTGTTAAATGTCGACGCAAAAATACTGGCAAAGGTGTTGGCCACCAGACTTAATACGGTTATATTATCACTAATTCATGGAGACCAAACTGGCTTTATGCCGGGCAAGGGAACAGATATTAATCTACGAAGACTTTATACTATCTTGGCAGGCCCGTCCCCTGAGGGGGGGGCCGGTGTGGTGGCTTCCCTTGATGCGGAAAAGGCCTTTGACTCGGTGGAGTGGGAATACTTATGGCTAATCCTACACAAGTTCGGGATGGGACCCAACTTCATACAATGGATCCGGCTGTTGTACTCCGGCCCGTCGGCTAGAGTTCGTACGGGTGGGGTTCTGTCGGCTTCTATTCCCCTCCACCGAGGCACTAGGCAGGGGTGTCCGCTATCGCCGGCCCTCTTTGCTCTTGCGATTGAACCGCTAGCGGAGCTTCTTAGGACATCACATGAAGTGGGGGGCATCTCGTTCCCACCCCTAGTGGAAAAAGTTTCCCTTTACGCGGACGATATGTTATTGTATCTTCGTGACTCCCAGCAATCACTCAGAGCAGCCTTATCCATTATTGACAGATTTGGCGTCTTCTCCGGGATTAGGGTGAACTGGGAGAAATCCCTCCTGTTCCCCCTGATGGACACACAACCGGTGATGGACTCACCCCTTCCCCTTAAAACAGTCTCTAAATTTAAATATCTAGGTATTCAGATCCAATCTAACCTGCAAAGTTACCTAGTGGATAACGTATTCCCCATCCTAAACCAGCTCACTCAGCGCTGTGCGGTGTGGAAAAAACTGCCATTAACCCCAGTGGGGAGGGTGAACTTGCTCAAGATGTCCTTTCTCCCAAAATTTTTATATGTTTTTCGCCATACCCCGGTCCCCATTCCAAATTCGTTCTTCCTCAAATTAGATCAAGCCGTCACCTCCTTTGTATGGGCTGGAACAACACCCAGGGTTGCCAAACAAACACTACAATTATCACTCACAGAAGGAGGCCTATCCCTGCCAAATTTCAAGAAATACTATTGGGCGGCGTTACTGGTCACCGTGCGTTGGTGGTTTGCTCGAGATCAGAGCAACCCGGCGGTCAACCTGGAGGCTGCGATTTTAGGCTCATATTCTGAACTTAGTAATCTGGTCTATAGAGGCCCCAGATACAGCCTTCAGGTTACTACGCCCATGAAAACGACGGTAAGGGTGTGGCAGCAGGTCTCCTTATATCTTGCCGATGACGGTGCTGTCTCCCCACATACTCCGCTATGGGGCAACCCAATGTTGCCACACCTCCAGTCTGTTCCGGACCCCCGGGTTTGGGCCAGGCACGAGGTTCGAACACTGCGACACATATTTAGGGAGGGCCGGCTTCTCACCTTTGCGGAACTGAGAGCAAAGTATAACTTACCCCCGTGGATGTTCTTCCGCTTCATGCAATTACGACATGCGGTTGGTGCACAGTTTCCACATGGGGTGAAACTGTCTACCCACTCGGTTGAGTCCCTATTGTTAACCGACCATCTAGACCGAACATTATCTTCCATATACCTCAGACTCACATGCAAAGACACCTCCAAAATGCTCCCACTCTTCCATAAATGGCAGTCGGACATCCCGGCTCTGACTGAAGAGGATTGGTCAGAGGGCCTACAACAATGCATCCCATTTATGATCTCGGCAAGGGATAGATTCGTGCAACTAAAGTTCCTTCATAGGGTATACTATACCCCACAACGATTATCTAGGATTTACCCTGGACTTGATGATAGGTGTCCTAAATGTAGACAGTCGGTGGGGACCTTCTTTCATGTGGTATGGTCGTGTCCAGTTCTCCAAAACTACTGGCATGACGTTGTGACTGATATAAATGGAGTAACAGGATTACAACTACAACTTGACCCGATGGTGTTCCTTTTGGGCATCACAGATAATCTAAATACAGCCAAACATACCAAACTGTTTATATTCTACGCGGCCTACTACGCCAGGAAAACGATTCTACTGCGCTGGAAGCTACCGGAACCCCCCACTGTTGGGGCATGGAGGGTTCAAATAAATACAGTACTCCCGATATACAAGCTTACGTATATGGGCAGGAACTGTCCAAAGAAATTCGAAAAAATTTGGGCGACCTGGGTTGAAGCTAGACAACTGGTGGTGTAGGTTCACTGGTGGCTTGGGACCCGGGAGGCTGACTGGCTGGAAATGGGTGGTGAGCACTGCCCCTAATTTACAAAGGGTGTCCATACGACCCTACTCATTCATACCCTCCCTCTCCTCTCCCCTTATGTAATGCGGATATTCCTCGGCAGGCACTGATCTGTATGTGTGGAGGCTCCTTCTGATACCCTACCCCTTTCATCCTTATTTCCTCCTCTTAATCCCTCCCTTTGTCCTGGTAGATGACTTCTCCTACATCTTCCTCAACCCTCTTAGCCTTCCTTCTCTTTTGGATCCCCCTTCCTCGTTTCCCCTCTCCCCCTCCCCCACTCCCTAACGAGACCTTTCTTGGACCAGTGAAATTCTAGGGGATTAGAATTGATATAGGTAAAGATTTACTACATGATAAGATGATGTTAAAACCATAGCAGATGAGAATGAGACTTCCTTAGATGTTTCCGGCAATGTCTACTAATAATTAATACAAATGGACAGATCTAGGCCCTGTTGGAAATACAGTTGTGTTGTTTTTTGTATTATATTGAAATACGGCAACTGACTAAAATTGCTTGTGTCATACAGCATGATCTTCAAATTCAAATGTAATGTGCAGAATACTCAATAAACATTTTCTGTGTTAAAAAAAAAAAAAATTCCCATGGAAATGCATGGCTTTCATGGTGTCATGTTTGGTGTCATGTTTGGTGCCATATGTTATTTATATCACTTGGCTCGGGCCAAATTGAACTTTCCTATATAGTGGGATGCCCAAGGAGTATAAAACAAGTGGAATTTGGGTGAGCCAAGATGGTTGTCATATAGGAATGGCTTGGCTTCTTAATTTGAATTTTCCATTGAAATGTATGGCTGTCAGGGTGACAATTTTTATGATTTATATCACTTGGCTCGGGCCAAATTGAACTTTTCTATATAGAAGGATGCCCAATAAGTATAAAAAAGTGGAATTCGGGTGAGCCAAAATGGTTTTCATATAGGAATAGCTTGGTTTCTTTTACCCGGAATTTCACATTGAAATGCATAGATGCCAGGGTGCCACGTTTGGTGCCATATTTTATGATTTATATCACTTGTCTCAGGCCAAATTGAACTTTAATATAAGGATGCCAAATTATATGAAAACATGTCACATCTGGGTGAGCCAAGATGGTTTTCATATAGAAAAAGGTTTTTATTCAGAATTACCCCTTTAAATACATGGCAGTTAGGGAGACAGAATTGTTGTTAAAGTTAATGATTTTATTATAAACTTTGCAGATAATTGTTAAGTAACTAATCAACTTTGTGAATAAAGATCCAACCTGAATAAGAAGTTGGCCGAAATAAAGGAGTCAACTTCTGCATTCGAATAAGAAGCTGGCCGAATAGGGAGCCAATTTCAGCATCATCTGTTCTGAGTGGAACCTGTCATGTTAAACTGCTGCATGGTCTTGGCCACCATGCAGTAGCTCAGTTTCAGGGTCTTGGCAATCTTCTTATAGCCTAGGCCATCTTTATGTAGAACAATTCTTTTTTTTTAAATCCTCAGAGTTCTTTGCCATGAGGTGCCATGTTAAACTTCCAGTGACCAGCATGAGAGAGTTAGAGTGATAACACCAAATTTAACACACCTGCTCCCCATTCACACCTGAGGCCTTGTAACACATGACACCGGGGAGGGAAAATGGCTAATTGGGCAATTTGGACATTTTCACTTAGGAGTGTTAATTTTATTTATTTTTTTTACCTTATATTTTGTTTTGTTTATATTCATATATTTTAGTTTTGTTTTGTTTATTTTAGTTTTGTTTTGTATATTTCTGTTTAGTCATTTTTATTTTGTTTCGTTTGGTGTTATATATAAATTAAATATAGTTTATTTTGTTTTGTTATTTCTGTCATTACTGCGTCCATGCCATTTCTCAGCTGATTTGCCACTGGGTCCCAGTACGGCCACCCAAGGGTGTACATGGGAGTGTCTTATCATAGGTCCTCTGTGTGCACCCGGTGTGGGGGGAGGGATTCTGCTGGGCGGACTTCCGGTTTCCAGTGTTTCTCCACAGGCCGGGGTATGGTTCTCATCACGCCTTGAGGTCCCCGCCCCTACGGGCGTGGTCCTCGGGATGCTGTCTTGGCGTGGTGTGCATGTGGGTGCGGAACATCTGGCATCGCCGTGCTGCGTAGCCACTCCCCTCTATTTCGCGTCCGTGGTGCGTCATCATGGCGCAACGCCCTGAGCCCTGCTCGGACGCAACGGGGACGGGTATCTAAGGACCCACATGGCAGCTGCCATATTGTTGGGATCCCTGGAAGCCTCACGTTGTCTTGCATAGGAGAACAGGTTTTGCAAATAGGATGGAGCACTATTTGTTACCTTTTTCAAATCAGTATTGGCAAATTGATATCTACAATAGGATATCTTATCTTAATATGCACAGGCATCGTCTGTTGAGCGGGGTGCATACCATTTTCCATTCCTTTTCTTTCCTGGGGGAATTTGTGCCCCAAATTGATGGAAGGGGGTGTTCCTTTCAAACCGAACATTGAGGCAAGTATCTTCGGATTGTGATCATAGGCCCCATGTGAAATTACTGTGTTATCAATATTACATGCTAAGGTTCCTCTCTTTTTCCTGTCTAGTACTTTTTTTGATGACTCTGCTTGTGATACAATTCCTGTTCCCCCTTGGATGGTAGAGTCTTCCAGCTTAATAGTTTATTTTTCCAGATAATTTTTCCCGAAGTTCAAAAATTTTGTACATGTCCTTGCCATAGAATTTATTCTTAACATTACTTTACCCCATAATTTGGTATGGTATATTAATACAATATATATTTACATTTATAGGCAGGATACCTATACAAACTTTATATTACATTATTATATTAAGTTTAACCCCTCCCTACGGGTGACCTGACATTATTCGGGGGATTTTGGAATGTGGACGCAGCATTTTGACGGATTCCCTTTTTCATTTTAAATTCAATATAGTTCGGGGATCTAGACTCACAACATGAGATATGGCCTTTTGGTTTCTGTTTGGGGATTGTCTTTCAACTTTCATTGCAGACATAGATATACATAAAATACAGTTGATTCATATTTGTTTTATTAATTTGTATTTTCTCTATTTTTCTATTGCACAACTAAAGTTGTCAAATTATAGGACTCTGTATTTAATGAATTTTCACGTTCTTTCCTGAAGAAGCCATATGGTGAAACATATAGAAAACATGAACGTGATCACAGTAAATCATTGTCAATAATAGGATGCCTTGCACACATCCATGGCCATGAAAATACAGTATGCACTGTTTTTATTGATGTTGTTCATTTAATAAAATTTGTATGCATCTTTTTTACATTACATATTGTTGTCTTCAATGATTTGCACCTTTAAAGTGCCATATCTCCTATATGTTTTGTTTTTTCTTATAGCCTAGGCCATCTTTATGTAGATAAACAATTCTTTTTTTCAGACCCTCAGAGTTCTTTGCCATGAGGTGCCATGTTAAACTTCCAGTGACCAGTATGAGAGAGTGAGCGCCGGTTCACACAGGGGCAACACGACTCTGGCCGCGACTTTGTGAGGCGACCTGGACGCGACCCGAGGGCGACACCACAGCGCGACTTGGGGCGACTTACAAGGCGACTTCAAGTCGCCTCCAGGACAGGCGACTTTCCAGTGGCCAATCAAACTACAATCCGCTCTGGGGGAGGGAGGGGTTTGCTTGAAAAAAACATCTTCTCTTCCTGTGAAGTCGCTTCAGTATAGATCACGATCCGACTTGTAGGCGACTTACATTGAAAGCAATGGGTACAAGTCGCCTACAAGTCGCCTTGAAGTAGTACAGGGACCTTTTCTGAAGTCGGAGCGACTTCAGTAGCGTACATATAGACATCTCTCATTCACTTACATGGACTTTCAGATGTCAAGCGACTTGGGGCGACTTGAGGTCTGACAAGTCGGATCCCAAGTCGCGGTAGTGTGAACCGGCACTGAGAGTGATAACAACAAATATAACACACCTGCTCCCCATTCACACCTGAGACCTTGTAATACTAACGAGTCACATGACACTGGGGAGGGAAAATGGCTAATTGGGCCCAATTTGGACATTTTCACTTAGGAGTGTACTCACTTTTTGTTGCCAGCGGTTTAGACATTAATGGCTGTGTGTTGAGTTATTTTGAGGGGACAGCAAATTTTCACTGTTATACAAGCTGTACACTCACTACTTTACATTGTAGCAAAGTGTCATTTCTTCAGTATTGTCACATGAAAATATATAATAAAATATTTACAAAAATGTGAGGGGTGTACTTACTTTTGTGAGATCCTGTATATGCGCAACAAGGTCCAGCATGTACTGGTTATACCTGGATGATACCTGCAGCTAAAGGCATCATCCTGGTATTGTTTATTTCAGCTGGCAGTCAGATCCTAAAACAGTCCACAATAAAATTCATGAGTCAAAAATGAGGCAAATGACAAGAGGTCTGTCTCCTCCCACTGACAAATGACATGTTGAGGTTGATTTACTAAAGGCAAATAGGCTATTCGGTTTGCAAAGTGATTTCACATTCACCAAGCTAAGAATACTCAAATACATACAAGAACATTAAAAAAAAAAAAAAAAATAATAGATTTGCTTGTACATGATTGGAAGATGGACGACGTCAATAGAGCTTCACCTTATTCACTTAGCTGAGCTAAGGGAAAATCCCCTTGTAAAGTGAACAGCCTATTTGCCTTCATTAAATCAACCCCACTGCCTTTAAAGTTAATCAGTCATGAAAGACTCCAAGATATATCAGCTCTACATGGTTGTTAACCACTTGCTGACCACCTGCCTGCAGTACATGTACTGCGGGTGAGCGGCAGTTGTAAGCAAAGCGATGTACCTGTATGCGCGCTTATAAGTTATTGAAAGCAGCCATTAGTAGTGAATAAATTTAAAAAACACTGACAGTGTTTTTCGGTAATGTAAATGCTGATTTCTCTTGTCCTTATCCTTTCAATGTTTTCTATTCTGTTTTGTAATGCCTAAAATGTTAAATAAAGATTATTAAAAAAAATAAATAGCACAGTGCAAAAATAGCAAACAATGACCTGGTCATGAAGGGGGTAAAATCTTCTGGAGCTTAAGTAGTTAAAGGGGTTGTAAACCCTTGCTGTTTTCCACCTTAATACATTCTATGCATTAAGGTGAAATAACTCCTGTGCTGCAGCAGCGCCCCCGAGCCCCCCTTATGCTTACCTGAGCCCTGTAATTACCACGACGGGAGTGAGCACACCAGCTCCGGCCGGTGTCTCGTATCCTGATTGGATAGATTGATAGCAGCGCAGCCATTGGCTCCTGCTGCCAATCAAATCCAATGATGCGGGCACTGGGGGGTGGAGCCAAGTCCTGCTGTCTATGGACGCAGCAGCAGGACACGGGAGCGCGCCTGCACGGGTGTCCACGAAGGAGAGCGCTTCTACAATGGGGCACTTGAGAAGAGGAGGCGCCAGGAGCACCGCGAAGGGACCCCAGAAGAGGAGGATCGGGGCCACTCTGTGCAAAACCCGCTGCACAGCGGAGGTAAGTATGACATGTTTGTTATTTTTTTAATATTTAAACCAAACCTTTACAACCACTTTAAAAACATAAAGTGGCATCTTATATCTCCCTGGTACTCCAGTGGCAAGATTTCATCATGATAAATCCCTTGCAGCGTGCTATACAGTCAGACCACTGCTCCATGCAGAGCACAGTAGTCTGGGTCTCCAGCAGTCCAACATGGTCTTTTCCCAGTGCTCCAATTAACAGAACTGCTCAGGGAGCATGAAGTATTTTAAACCTTGCTACAGCAAATACAACTAGTAAAAACTAAAAATGAACTTGACTGACAAAGCATCAGTTGGGTTTTAAGAAGTGAGAGAGAAGATTATGACTGTATTGGCTACAATATTCTACCTCTAGGGACCAATCTAAAAATATCTCTAATTAATATCATAACAATCAGAACGATAGAAGAAAAAAATGATCATGATTGCAGCATTTACAATAATGTAACGCAAAACTATTATGCCCTGCACACACAGTCGAATTTTCCGATGGAAAATGCGTGATAGGACCTTGTTTCGGAAATTTCGACCGTGTGTAAGCCCCAGCACACATTTTCCATAGGAATTTCCGAGACACAAAGTTTGAGAGCTTGCTATAAAATTTTCCGACAACAAAATCCGTTGTCGGAAATTCCGGTTGTGTGTACACAAATCCGACGCCCAAAGTGCCACGCATGCTCAGAATAAATTAAGAAACGAAAGCTATTGGCTACTGCCCCGTTTATAGTCCCGACGTACGTTTTTTACGTCACCGCGTTTTACTTCACCGCGTTCAGAATGATCGGATTTTCCGAAAACTTTGTGTGACCGTGTGTATGCAAGACAAGTTTGAGCCAACATAAATAAATAAATCTATATAATAATATGCACAATTAAAGTTCATATGCTGAAACTTTTCTGCATTGTATTGTGACTTCTCAATTATTGTGACTTCTAAATTCATATATCATCCACTACTGTGCAAATCGTGTCTTCAGCAGATTCTGTACACACCTTCACCAGCCGTTATACCTGCTAACCTCATACATGAGTCAGAAAGACTAAAAACAATTCCTTTCTTTCTTTCTGCTATGGTCTCATCTCTTCCACATCCAACCAGCTACTCTGTATCCACTTTTCAATCAGTAGTAAGGATGAGCTCCGGCGTGTTCGCACACTCCACGTGCCGAGCCCGCCAGAAAGCCGGCACGGCGCTGCGCTAATCACAGGCAGTGAGACATTTCCCGATCTCTGCAGCCGCACATCGGGAAAATGTCTCACTGCCTGAGATTAGCGCAGCGCCATGCCGACTTCCTGGCGGGCAAGGCACGTGGAGTGTGCGAACATGCCTGAGCTCATCCTTAATTAGTAGCCTTCCAGGGGTATCGCAAGAAAGATCTCTCATATACTGCCCCACTGCTTTTTCTCCTTCCTCCGCACCAGTGTTATTACTCGGTATTCCTGATAGAATATGGTTCCACATTCATGCAACAATAAATAGAGGCTACATAATGCCCTCTGTTTGCAACATTTATTAAAATGCCCCAATTAAAAAACACTTACAAGATATTTAGTTAAAACCAGCTCTGTATAGTCCTGCTCAACACTGTAGCTGCGTGACTTCACGGGCTCGGTTCCTCCCCTCTACACGCATATCGCTCTCTGATTGGGCTTTCTCAATAGATCTATAGATCTAAAGTTGATACAGAGTAGCTGGTCCGATGTGGAAGAGAAGAGACCATAGCTTAACCACTTGAGGTCCACGCTATAGCTGAATGACGACCACAGCACGGACCTGATTTTCCGAGAGGCTGTCATAGGACGCCCTCCCCTTTGTGTGCTCCCTGCGCGCACGGAGCGCGCTGTGATCACCGAGTCACCGAGACTCGGGTGATCACCGATCCGAGTAAGAGGCCGATCCCGGCCCCTTACCAATTGATCAGCTGTCAGTCAATGTGTGTAAACAAAAGCTCGGTAATCCTTTTTTTTTTCTCCTCACACTGACAGCGTGAGGAGAAAAAAAAGCCGATCACCGGCTTATGCTCAAGGGACAATGGTCCCAAAGAGGAAGGAGGCACATCTGCCTCATCTGTACTCACAATTACCGCCTGCCAGTATCGCCTGCCATTGCCCATAGTGCCCACCAGTGCCACCTATCAATGCCCATGATTGCCATCCATCAATGCCCACAAGTGCCACCTATTAATGCCCACCAGTGGTGCCAATCAGTGCCACCTAGCAGTGCTGCCTTTCAGTGTAATCTATCAGTGCCAATCACTGCCACCTATCAGTGCCCATCACTGCCAGCTATCAGTGCCACCTATTAGTGCCACTTCTCAGTGCCCACCAATGCCACCTATCAATGCCCTTCAGTGCCACCCATCAGTGCCACCTCTCAGTGCACACAAGTCCCCCCTATCAGTGCACACCAGTGCCGCCCATCGGTGCCCATCAGTGCAGCCTCATCAGCGTACATCAATGAAGGAGAAAAATTACCTGTTTGCAAAATTTTATAACAAAACATAAAAAAACATTTTTTTTTTTAAATTTGGTCTTTTTAAAAAAACGAAAAAGAAAAACCGCAGAGGTGATCAAATACCACCAAAAGAAAGCTCTATTTGTGGGAAAAAATATTTAAAAATTACATTTGGGTACAGTGTTGTATGACCGCGCAATTGTCAAAGTGCGACAGCGTGAAAGCTGAAAATTGGTCTGGACAGGAGGGGGATTTAAGTGCCCAGTAAGCAAGTGGTTAAAGAACGAAAGGAATTGTTTTGAGTCTGACTCATGTATGAGGTGAGCAGGTATAACGGCTGGTGAAGGTGTGCACATAATCTGCTGAAGACACGATTTGCACAGTGGTGGATGATATATGAATTGAGAAGTCACATTAAATCAACGCAGAAAAGTTTCAGCATATGAACTTTAATTGTACACATTATTATATAGATTTATTTATTTATTTGAATGTAATTTGATAGCACTGGATATTTCACATGATAGATTAATAGTGCTGCACTTATATTTTTCATTTTAGCTTTTTACTGTTTACCTGGTGCAGATTTTCCCTCCTTTAGGCCTCATTTACCCTTGTGTTTGGGGGAGGGGGGCGATAAAAACAAGTTTTTCCAAGCCCCCCCCCACACACACACACACACACTGCAAAGGCAGTAGAGGGAGGAGTACATATGCCGCAAGCGACCCATTCAACTCCTGACCAGCTGTAATTCTGCATGATAACCACTAGGGTTGCTTGCTCAGCACTGCTGCCATTCAGCGAAAGTCTTGTATGCTCTCAGATGGACAAGGTGGAGATCATGATGCCACTGCCCCATCTCTCCACCTCATCCAATCAAAGAATACCTGGTATCCATGGAAAAAAAAAATACAAGACGTGGTGTATCTGGATTTTGCAAAAGCATTTGACACAGTTCCCCATAAACGTTTGCTGTACAAAGTAAGGTCTGTTGACATGGAGCATAGGGCAAGTACATGGATTGAAAACATAGGGCAAGTACATGGATTGAACCAATGTACAGTTACGTCGGTTCACCCAAGGGAGCCAACCTGCCGCAATATAACTGTGGCGGCTGGTCGAGAAGGGGTTAAACTCCCCTCCACGAAAACGTTTTATCCTTACTGTGGTGTCACCAGTATGGTATTTGTAAATTTAAATCATATCCTACAAGGGTGAGTTCAGAGGGTGGTGATAAATGTGGAATACTCGGAATGGTCAGGGGTGGGAAGTAGGGCCCCCCCAGGGTTCTGTCCTGGGACCAATCCGGTTTAATTTGTTCATAAATGACCTGGAGGATGGGGTAAACAGCTCAATCTCTGTATTTGCGGATGACGCTAAGCAGGGCAATAACTTCTCTGCACGATGTGGAAGCCTTGCAAGTGATCTGAACAAATTAATGGGGTGGGCAACTACATGGAAAATGAGGTTTAATGTAGAAAAATGTAAAATAATGCATTTGGGTAGCAAAAATATGAATGCAATCTATACACTTGGGGGAGAACCTCTGGGGGAATCTAGGATGGAAAAGGACCTGGGGGTCCTAGTAGATGATAGGCTCAGCAATGACATGCAGAATATTGGCATGCATTAAAAAGGGGATCAACTCCAGAGATAAAACGATAATTCTCCCGCTCTACAAGACTCTGATCTGGCCCGGACCTAGAGTATGCTGCCCAGTTCTGGGCACCAGTCCTCAGGATGGATGTACTGGAAATGGAGTGAGTACAAAGAAGGGCAACAAAGCTAATAAAGGGTCTGGAGGATATTAGGATATTAGACCTCTTTTCTTCTAATTTTAATGGGTGGCCACGAGTCTTGTTAAACACTCTTCTGCAAAAAAGTTTTATTCCTATTGTGGGGTAACCAGTACGGTATTTTTATATTGAAATCATTTCCCCGAGAGAATAAGTTCAGTGCTTGCAACCTTTCCTCATAACTAGGAATGAGCTTCGAGTTCGAGTCGAACTCATGTTCAATTTGGGGTGTTCGCGGCAAATTCGAATGCCACGGAACACCCTTTAAAAGTCTATGGGAGAAATCAAAAGTGCTATTTTTAAAGGCTTATATGCATGGTATTGTCATAAAAAGTGTTTGGGGACCTGGGTCCTGCCCCAGGGGACATGTATCAATGCAAAAAAAAGTTTAAAAATGGCCGTTTTTTCGGGAGCAGTGATTTTAATAATGCTTAAAGTGAAACAATAAAAGTGTAATATCCCTTTAATTTTCATACCTGGGGGGTGTCTATAGTATGCCCGTGTTTAGAACAGTCTGACAGCAAAATGACATTTCAAATGACATTTCAAAGGAAAAAAAGTCATTTAAAACTACTCGCGGCTATTAATGCATTGCCGGTCCGATAATACACATAGAAGTTCATTGATAAAAACGCTAAAGATTCACAGTGTGGCGCTATTGAGTGAATAAATTATGAATAAACTAGACATTAAATGACAACAAATAATAAAAAAATCTCACGTGAGTACTTGTGATAGTAACTGGTGAAAAAATAATACATATACGTGCTTTAGATAAATATATCAGAGGACAAAATCAATGAGAAGTCCATAACACCAAGAAAAAAGAGTCTGTAATATAGTGTATAAAAAGTATGCGGGTGTTCTTCTTATACGTGCAGGAAGATCAAATAGACCCGGTAGCCTGGTAGATGGATGAACCCTAAACGACCAGAGGTGCACAGAAATTTGAAAGCGGTGCCAGGACCATCACCAGAGAATATGGAGGCTTACCGGAAATAGTGGCCTGAAATAGCATATGCCAAAACAGGTCAAAAAGGCTTGATGACCAATTGGTCTAGATGTATTGTCTGGTCAGATGTCATCACCACATCAACGGAGGGAAGGGGGGAAGTAATCAGCACGACTTCCTCAATAGTAATCACACCACCATAAGCCAAGCGAAAGATTCATATAACATGTGAGGGATGAAAACACTCACATAGCGTAATAACGTTTTAACTTGGATTTATTAAAATAGCATTAAAAAACAAACTCACATTTTTGCAGATCAAACAAGCATGTAAATCGTGTAGCGGTAGTTGTGAGGGGTCCACCCGACATGTTTCAACTAAAAAAGTCGTCTTCTGGGGTGTGGAACCCTCTCACCCCACCGCTCTATTTATAGGCACAGAATGACCCCCACTGGAAGTGTCCGAAACCGGAAGTAATCGAAATGACCTCACTTCCGGTCCGGAGGCATATAGGAATTACTAGAAACCACACATCTATAGATTAGATATCACAATCTATGATCTGGTGCGAATTCCAAACTATAGGGTCACTGTGTACTAATGTATAAATTGGCTTTGGTCCGGATGTTTAAATCCGTGACCAAGCCTCACTTTCGATCTCCATATCCAATGGGTGAGAGCGCAACATCACAACTGCGCTCCACCCTCAGTGCTGAGCCTCGTTCTGGGCACGGAGGCGTGATGGCATCCGTGCACTCCACAGATGATTTAAACATCCGGACCAAAGCCAATTTATACATTAGTACACAGTGACCCTATAGTTTGGAATTCGCACCAGATCATAGATTGTGATATCTAATCTATAGATGTGTGGTTTCTAGTAATTCCTATATGCCTCCGGACCGGAAGTGAGGTCATTTCGATTACTTCCGGTTTCGGACACTTCCAGTGGGGGTCATTCTGTGCCTATAAATAGAGCGGTGGGGTGAGAGGGTTCCACACCCCAGAAGACGACTTTTTTAGTTGAAACATGTCGGGTGGACCCCTCACAACTACCGCTACACGATTTACATGCTTGTTTGATCTGCAAAAATGTGAGTTTGTTTTTTAATGCTATTTTAATAAATCCAAGTTAAAACGTTATTACGCTATGTGAGTGTTTTCATCCCTCACAGGTTATATGAATCTTTCGCTTGGCTTATGGTGGTGTGATTACTATTGAGGAAGTCGTGCTGATTACTTCCCCCCTTCCCTCCGTTGATGTGGTGATGACATCTGACCAGACAATACATCTAGACCAATTGGTCATCAAGCCTTTTTGACCTGTTTTGGCATATGCTATTTCAGGCCACTATTTCCGGTAAGCCTCCATATTCTCTGGTGATGGTCCTGGCACCGCTTTCAAATTTCTGTGCACCTCTGGTCGTTTAGGGTTCATCCATCTACCAGGCTACCGGGTCTATTTGATCTTCCTGCACGTATAAGAAGAACACCCGCATACTTTTTATACACTATATTACAGACTCTTTTTTCTTGGTGTTATGGACTTCTCATTGATTTTGTCCTCTGATATATTTATCTAAAGCACGTATATGTATTATTTTTTCACCAGTTACTATCACAAGTACTCACGTGAGATTTTTTTATTATTTGTTGTCATTTAATGTCTAGTTTATTCATAATTTATTCACTCAATAGCGCCACACTGTGAATCTTTAGCTGTTATTTTTCCCTGAGTCTACGGGTGTGTTGGCTGCTTCCTTAATTCTTAGTTTCTGTAGCGCAGCGCTGTATCACACTTTTTTAATATCCATTGATAAAAACGGCATGGGAATTCCCCACAGGGGAACCCCAAACCAAAATTAAAAAAAAAAGACATGGGGGTCCCCCTAAATTCCATACCAGGCCCTTCAGGTCTGGTATGGATATTAAGGGGAACCCCGGCCAAAATTAAAAAAAAAAAAAATGACGTGGGGGTCCCCCTAAAATCCATACCAGGCCCTTTAGGTCTGGTATGGATATTAAGGGAAACCTAGCGCCAAAATAAAAAAAAACGGCGTGGGGTCCCCCCAAAGATCCATACCAGACCCTTATCCAAGCACGCAACCTGTCAGGCCGCAGGAAAAGAGGGGGGGACGAGAGAGCGCCCCCCCTCCTGAACCGTACGAGGCCATATGCCCTCAACATTGGGAGGGTGCTTTGGGGTAGCCCCCCAAAGCACCTTGTCCCCATGTTGATGAGGACAAGGGCCTCATCCCCACAACCCTGGCCGGTGGTTGTGGGGGTCTGCGGGCAGGGGACTTATCGGAATCTGGAAGCCCCCTTTAACAAGGGGAACCCCAGATCCCGGCCCCCCGTGTGAAATGGTAAGGGGGTACAAAAGTACCCCTACCATTTCACTAAAAAACTGTCAAAAATGTTAAAAATGACGAGACAGTTTTTGACAATTCCTTTATTTAAATGCTTCTTCTTTCTATCTTCTATCTTCCTTCGGTTTCTTTCTCCATCTTCTTCTTCTGGTTCTTCTGACTCTTCTGGTTCTTCCTCCGGTGTTCTCGTCCAGCATCTCCTCTGCGGCGTCTTCTTCCCTTCTCCTCGGGCCGCTCCGCATCCATGGCATGGAGGGAGGTTCCCGCTCTTCTCTTCATCTTCTTCTCTTCTTCATCTTCTTCTCTTCTTCATCTTCTTCTCCGGGCCGCTTCGCATCCATGGTGGCATGGAGGGAGGCTCCCGCTGTGCGACTCTTCTCCTCTTCTGATGGTTCTTAAATAAAGGGGGGCGGGCACCCGGTGACCCCGCCCCCCTCTGACGCACGGGGACATGACGGGACTTCCCTGTGGCATTCCCCGTGACGCCCCAGGGAAGTCCCGTCAAGTTACAGTGCGTCCAAGGGGGGCGGGGTCACTGGGTGGCCCCACCCCCCATTATTTAAGAACCGTCAGAAGAGGAGAAGTGTCACACAGCGGGAGCCTCCCTCCATGTCACCATGGATGCGGAGCGGCCCGGAGAAGTAGATGAAGAACATGAAGAAGAGAAGAAGAGAAGATGAAGAAGAGAAGATGAAGAGAAGAGCGGGAGCCTACCTCCATGCCATGTATGCGGAGCGGCCTGAGAAGGGAAGAAGATGCCGCGGAGGAGATGCTGGAAGAGAACACCGGAGGAAGAACCAGAAGAGCCAGTAGAACCAGAAGAAGAAGATGGAGGAAGAAACCGAAGGAAGATAGAGGATAGAAGAAAGAAGAAAAGAAGCATTTAAATAAAGGATAAATAATAATAATGTGTCTGCGCTGAAATAAAATTAAAACTGTGCAATAATAACACTAATATGATGAACCAAAACAAAAAATATGCTGGTAAAAAACAAATGCATATAATAAGTGCGATCCTAATGCAGAGATATCCTCAAAAGTGCTTCATGCAAAAGAAAATTAACATATATATATATATATATATATATCTATGGACGTAAAATCCAGGTGCTCCAATTGTGACAATCAAGTGTCCATAATAATATAATCAACTGACAAATATATAAACATAAAGTGCGAATATATAGTGTCCATGAAATAAGTGCCCATCATGCTTCTCTTTAACAGTGTCCACAATTAAACATGCTATTGTGCACTCCCGTGATCACCCAATCGTGCTTGCGCTCACCTCTAGGCGTGTGACACGGTAATTCAACAGTGTCTAAACACGCATTGGAGCCACTCCTGGGCTCATTCAGGGTACGTTGGTGTGAACTCCAATCCTATCAGGTAACAACAATGATGTTCATATAAAAGAAAGGAAAAGCTCCATGGTGTGATATAGCTAAGGGTTTATTAAATGTAAAAAATATTCCTCCAGGAGGGTACTCACAATATACAAGTGCGTAAGTGCACCAAACTATCCAGAGTAAAATGTGTAATCAACAGCTTGTATGGCGTGCAGTGTGGTGTGTATCACCTCCTCCTCTGCTGACAGCTCCGTCCTACCCCTCCCCGACGTGTATTCGGCACAGGGATCACGTGCCTTCCTCTGGGGGATGCCCCAGAGGAAGGCACGTGATCCCTGTGCCGAATATATTTATGCACACGGAATGAAATGTGGTTAGTGTTTGCCGCTTATCCAAGAGTTGTTACATACTATAGAGGCATTAGTCCACTTGTGGCTCGCAAGATCCCTACGTAACTTATTTAAATAAAGGAATTGTCAAAAAACTGTCTCTTGTCATCTTTAACATTTTTGACAGTTTTTTAGTGAAATGGTAGGGGTACTTTTGTACCCCCTTACCATTTCACACAGGGGGGAGGGCCGGGATCTGGGGGTCCCCTTGTTAAAGGGGGCTTCCAGATTCCGATAAGCCCCCCGCCTGCAGACCCCCACAACCACCGGCCAGGGTTGTGGGGATGAGGCCCTTGTCCTAATCAACATGGGGACAAGGTGTTTTGGGGGGCTACCTCAAAGCACCCTCCCAATGTCGAGGGCATGTGGCCTGCTACGGTTAAGAAGGGGGCACTCTCTCATCCCCCCCTCTTTTCCTGCGGCCTGCCAGGTTGCGTGCTCGGATAAGGGTCTGGTATGGTTTTTTGGGGGGACCCCACGTCGGTTTTTTTTAGATTTTGGCACGGGGTTCCCCTTAAAATCCATACCAGACCTGAAGGGTCTGGTATGGAATTTAGGGGGACCCCCCACATCATTTTTTTTTTAAATTTTGGTTCGGGGTTACCGTGTGGAATTCCCATGCCGTTTTTATCAATGAACTTTTATGTGTATTGTCGGACCGGCAATGCATTAATAGCCGCGAGTAGTTTTAAATGACTTTTTTTCCTTTGAAATGTCATTTTGCTGTCAGACTGTTCTAAACACGGGAAACATGCGCCCCTTTACAGGCATACTATAGACACCCCCCAGGTACAAAATTTAAAGGGATATTACACTTTTATTGTTTCACTTTAAGCATTATTAAAATTACTACTCCCGAAAAAACTGACGTTTTTAAAACTTTTTTTGCATTGATCCATGTCCCCTGGGGCAGGACCCAGGTCCCCAAACACTTTTTATGACAATAACTTGCATATAAGCCTTTAAAATTAGCACTTTTGATTATTCATGTTCGTGTCCCCTTAGACTTTAACGGTGTTCACGTGTTCGAACAAATTTTTTTCCTGTTCGCTTTGTTGCCCTTCTTTGTACTCACTCCATTTCCAGTACATCCTTCCTGAGGACTGGTGCCCAGAACTGGACAGCATACTCTAGGTCCGGACCATATCAGAGTCTTGTAGAGCGGGAGAATTATCGTTTTATCTCTGGAGTTGATCCCCTTTTTAATGCATGCCAATATTCTGTTTGCTTTGTTAGCAGCAGCTTGGCATTGCATGTCAATGCTGAGCCTATCATCTACTAGGACCCCCAGGTCCTTTTCCATCCTAGATTAACCTGCTGAATTGTGAGTGCAAAACTTTTTAGCTTTTTATCAATAAAACTAACATTTGGATGTCTGCACTATGAGGAGCCTTTTTTTTTCTCTTAACTGGGTATTGAGACTGTCAGTGATTTATATCCATGCTTGTTAACATCTACCTATGGGCAAGAGGCAGTGTGTTTGGGTGACGGTGGCGGTCTCTTCACTTATTTGATACCTCAAGACACATCTCTTTGTCTTATTTCGGACTGTTTAAAAGTGGATTACATTTATATGTTTTTGCCAATTGAGTCTGTGCCAGCATATATTTTGGGTTCATGTTGGACATTTTTCAAGTACTTCACGATTTTCTATATTTTTTGTTTGTGTTTTGTCCATGCATATAGTGATAGCTGCTGTTTAATACTATTTTTAATTTAAGATATTATATGCTCCATGTGCAACAAATTTGGGTTTTTCTTTAATAAGGCTTACCTGTAGGTAAAATGAATATCTCCTAAATAGCACAGGTTCACCTTGCATGCAGCCGCTGACTTCAGCGGCGCGTGCGCTCTAAAGGTCCGGCGGATGCTACTGTAAATTCAGAGGTCCTTGTTGGAACGAAGACTCCCGCAGGCATGCGCGGGAGTGACGTTATCGCGACTCTGGCCATTCACAGTGCCAGAGCCGTGAACCCAGAAGAAACATGTCAGCTTCCTCAGTGGTGACCGGGAGGAGTTGCGGGTGCTTAATTCTAATGCCTTTGTCTTACAGGTTTTTGTTTTTTCGTCCAGGGCATACAACCGCTTTAACTGAACTGAATGTATTATTTAACAAGGATGGGTGGGTAATATATTTTTTTATAAAAATATTAATAGCCCATAAAAAAATTCAAGGAAAAATTGTTTACCACAGAAGCCATTAGCTCGCCCCTTAGATATAATGCACACAAGTGGCGTAGGTGTTGCCTACAGCTCCCTGTACAAATGAATTACAGGATATGGCTGTACACAAGTATATGCAGCTCCATGTGTAAACATGCATAAAGACATCTGTATGTGAATGCAAGCTTGCGCTCAGAGCTGAGTTTATATGTGTACAGCCACATACGTTAACACAAACGTGTACACGTGTACAGCATGAAATAGAGTTCATACACAGGACCTCGGGTGCACATTTTACTATTATTTTTTATGGACGTGAACACAATGCATATTTGCTGACCCCATTAAAAAAAAAACAAAAAAAAACACGAAACATGGTCATGTACATGAGTCCTTACTCTATACCTGTATTGCAGAAATTATTGTCAAGGTGCAACAATTTGTTTCAAGAATAGTACTCCAGCAAGATGTTCAGCTTTCTTGCTGTGACTTGAAAAAGAAAGCTACCTGCAAAGAAGCTGGTTAGACCACTTTAAGAAAAGGTGAGACCAAAACAGTAATAAAAAGATGATATCATTGTGTAGACTTAGAATATCTCAGTGTAATTTGAAAGACTATTTACTAAAGTTAAAAAAAGGAGAATATATAGTCTGTTATGTATGTCAAAATATCACATACCAATAAGCACAAACCCTTTAGATGTACAGCCAACTACAAAACCTGCAGTCAGGGTATCACATACCTGTGCTGGAGGCCAATGGAGAGAGGGCTTCCCTTGTGGCTAAGTTCCATACCCCCCTGTGGTTGAAACAGGAGAGGTCAGGCCCAAAGTAGCATGGGTCACCTGCTGGACTGTTAGCAGGGAGTTCCAGAGTACAGCTGATGTGCTGGGGAGGAGTCAGCAGACAGGTGACGCTCATGAGATGTAGCAGGTCTGTGGTAATGCAGAAACTGAAGAGTAGTCGATGAAAAGCCAAGGTCAGGTGCCAGGTGGGTTTCAGAGCAAACGCTGTCAGGTGGATAGCCAGGGTCAAACACAGGAGGCCGGCAGGAGACAGGTCCAGGAGAAGCCAAGTCACAGGAAATCATAGGAACAAGGGAATCACAGGAATAACGCACTGGAAGAGCAGAAGATCAACCAGCAACTGGAGCCACTAACAGGCTTCCTTAAAAAGGTCTTTTGGCGCCAAACTACATTGGGTGCGTGCATGATTGTGTGCAAGTGTGCCTGCTTGGTCTGGCGCGCACCCGTTTGCCAGCGCACATGCGTGTGCCAATGTGCATTCTTGTGCACATCTGCATTAGTTATGCACCAGTTGGAGTGTCAGTGGAGACCAAAGTCCCACCCACTTTCACAGAAAATGCATCTTTTGTTAGTTGAGGGCAGAGGCCAGTAGCACTCTGCTCTGTTGCTAGCTCTTCTGATGGGTTGGTGTCATCATTCCAGGATGCTGCTGCGGCTGGGAAGGGGAGCCGCTCCATCTCCCTTACCCTCATTTGGCTGCTCGGATGACATTTCTCTGTCACTGTCTCCCAGGTGCATGAATCCTTGCTGGGGAGGGGGAATGGCTGCCTCCCCTCCCTGCATCTCTGATTCCACTGGGGAAGAACCACTACCTTCTCACCCTGGGCCTCCAGAACTGCCACTTGTGTGGATCAGAGTTCTTGGACCCTCTGTCCAGTTGCCATCACTTCAGCTGGAGAAGTTTGTTGTAACTCCACAGATGCTGCTGGCAGGAAATCCCATGTCCCTGTCAGTGTTGTGGGACAAAGGCTGGCTGCCTTTTCCCTCAGGAAGGCTCAAGCTGCTGTTGGTGCTGGTCAGAGCTCAGTGATGTTCGGCCCCGATGCCAGCTGTTCTGCTGCTAAGTAAACTGAAAAATCAATGGCCTTGCACACAACTGTTGCAGGCAGAGATCAGCAGCTCTCTGCCCTGATGCTAGCTCCTGTACTGGAATTTTACTGGGTTGTTCCTCAGCAGAAAAATCTCTGGAATTGCTTGAAATCCAGGGCATGGGTTGGCTACACTTGGGTCCAGTGCCAACACTTTGGCAGGTGATTCATATTCCATAACATCCTTCGATGAAAAGTCAATTAAATCCACACAATCTGTCATCTGTGGCTGGGGAATGAGGATGGCTTCCTCTTTCTCATTGACTATGTTTTTTTTTTTTCTCAGAGGACCCAGGAATTGAGGATTTGAGCTGGGGATTGACATCCGCCACCGATCCAGGATTCTTGAACACCATTCTTTTCAGGTATTGTCCTAAAATACTCTGTCTCTTTCTTTCTTTGTCTCTCTCTCTCTCTCTCTCTCTCTCTCTTTTCCTTATCTTACTAGTTCTCTATCATTTAATTTATCTATGTCCACCATGATAATTTTATTTTAATTTTGTTTTTTCTTTTTAGGTATATTTGGACAACTTAAATTCAACCTTAGAAAATGTAATTATAGAAAATGTCTCTCTCTCCCCCCCACCCTGCTCTCTGTCTCTCTCCCCCCACCCTGCTCTCTCTCCCCCACACACTGCTCTCTCTCCCCCCACACCCTGCTCTCTCTCCCCCACACCCTGCTCTCTCTCCCCCACACCCTGCTCTCTCTCCCCCCACCCTGCTCTCTCTCCCCCCACCCTGCTCTTTCTCCCCACTTCTCTCTCTCCCCCCACCCTGCTTCTCTCTCCCCCCACCCTGCTTCTCTCTCTCCCCCCGCCCTGCTATCTCTCCCCCCCGCCCTGCTATCTCTCCCCCCCACCCTGCTATCTCTCTCCCCCACCCTGCTCTCACTCTCCCCCACCCTGCTCTCACTCTCCCCCACCCTGCTCTCACTCTCCCCCACCCTGCTCTCACTCTCCCCCACCCTGCTCTCACTCTCTCTTCCAGCTCTCTCACTTTCTCTCTCGCTCTCTCTAAATATTATTATTATTATTTAGGATTTATATAGCGCCAACAGTTTACGCAGCGCTTTACAATATAAAAGGGAGACAATACAGTTATACCACAATACAATACAATAGGATTAAGAGGGCCCTGCTTAGAAGAGCTTACAATCTAATAGGGTGGGGCAGGTGGTACAAAAGGTTGTAACTGTGGGGAATGAGCTGGTGGAAGTGGTAGGAGATTAGTTGGAGACGTGATAGGTTTTCCTGAAGAGATGAGTTTTCAGGGATTGCCTGAAGGTAGCAAGAGTAGGGGATAGCCAGATAGATGGAGGTAGCGAGTTCCAGAGGATGGGTGAGGCTCTGGAGAAATCCTGGAGACGAGCATGGGAGGAGGAGATGAGAGAGCTTGAAAGCAGGAGGTCTTGAGAAGAGCGGAAAGGTCGATTTGGGTGATATTTGGAGACAAGATTAGTGATGTAGCTTGGGGCAGAGTTGTGAATGGCTTTGTATGTTGTGGTTAGAATTTTGAATTTAATTCGTTGGGTGATTGGGAGCCAGTGTAGGGATTGGAGTAGAGGGTTGGCAGACACTGAGCGGTTGGTAAGGTGGATAAGTCTGGCAGCAGCATTCATGATAGACTGAAGAGGGGATAGCCTATGGAGAGGTAAGCCAATGAGAAGGGAGTTGCAATAGTCAAGGCGAGAGATAACAAGGGAGTGAATGAGGAGCTTGGTGGTTTCATTTGTTAAGAAAGGGCAAATTTTAGAGATGTTACGGAGGTGAATTCTACAAACTTTTGACAACAATTGGATTTGAGGCTGAAATGACAAGTCAGAGTCTAGGATTACACCTAGTACCCTGGCGTGAGGGGAGGGACTGATGGTTGCATTGTTGATTTTGATGGAAAAGTCATGGAGGGGGGCACGGGCGGGGGGGGAATATTAATAGCTCAGTTTTAGAGAGATTTAGTTTAAGGAAGTGGTGCGACATCTATGCTGATATGTCAGTTAGTAAGTTAGTAATGCGAGAGGAGACTGAAGGAGTGAGGTGAGGAGTGGACAGATAGATTTGGGTGTCATCAGCGTATAAGTGGTATTGGAAGCCGTGGGCAGTTATTAAGTGACCAAGGGAGGAGGTGTAGATAGGGAAGAGAAGGGGTCCAAGAACCGAGCCTTGGGGGACCCCCACAGAAAGGGGCAATGGAGAGGAGGAGACAGAGTTGTAGGTGACACTGAAGGAGCGCTGTGATAAATAGTCAGAGAACCAGGATAGAGCAGAATCTCGGAGACCAAGGGAATGTAGTTTATTAAGAAGGAGCAGGTGGTCAACAGTATCAAAGGTCGCAGAGAGGTCAAGTAGTAGGAGTATGGAGTACTAGCTGTTGGTTTTAGCAGTTAGTAAATCGTTAGTGAGTTTTAGTAAGGCAGTTTCCGTGGAGTGCTGCGAGCGAAAGCCAGACTGTAAGGAGCTAAGACGGTTGTAGACTAAGCATTCTAGAAGTTTAGAGGTGAATGGGAGCAATGAGATGGGTCTTAAGTTGTTCAGGTCGGTAGGGTCCAGTGAGGGCTTTTTAAGAATGGGAGTGATCTGCACATGGTTTAGAGGGGAGGGGAAAATGCCACTAGAGAGGGAGAGATTGAAGATGTGGGTGTCAAGCTCCTACTTACCAGACCGGTGAGTGCGCTTGGGCAGAGGGTAGACTCCCTTACGCGTCCGACTCGCGGCCCCTGGTAAAGCAAACAGGAGGCACAGGAGTACGGAGTGGTATGAGAGTCTGTATGCAACAGTCCAGATACTGCAGGAAGAGCAGGTGAGATGGCTGGAACTGGCTGGAACACAGGCAACAAGACTGAGCAGGATTGTCAGGAGACAGGCTGGGTTCGGCAACAGACTGGCGACAGAGGTACAGTGGAGCATGCAAACGGATGGTCAGGAGGCAGGCCGGGTTCGGTAACAGACAGGCAGCAGAGGTATAGTGGAGCAGGCAAACGGATGGTCAAACAGGCAGAGGTCAGCTGCAGGCAGAGTTCAAGGGGAGATCCAGGAGACAAGGCCGGGTTTGTCAGGTAATCAGGAACAGTTCAGATACAAGGGTCAGGTACTAGGACGGCAAGCTGATGATCAGGCAGCACCAATCACAGAGGGACGCCGGCTTAAATGGGCCGTTTGGCGCCAAACGATGTGCACGCGCACCGGCACACACAGGCGCGCGCACCCGCCAACGCCCGCGCGCGCGCCCCCGCACACCGGCGTGCACAACCGGCCGATCCCGGACACACACGCCAGCGCCACGAGGAACGAGCACAGCGGGGTCCACAGGAACGCGCGCGCCAACGCGCGCCGACGCGCCCCGACGCACACTGCCGGCCGAGGTACGCTCTCTGACAGTGCCCCCCTCTCAAGGGCAGCCTCCGGATGCCCAGCTGGGCCAACCTGGTTGCGTGAGAGTCTTTGAAGGCTTGTAGCAATTCCTCAGCATGGAGATTACTTTCAGGCTCCCAAGAGTTGTCCTCGGGTCCATACCCCCTCCACTTGATGAGATACTGGATCTGATTTTGTCTTTTTCTACAGCCCAGGATTGCCTCGATTTCGAATTCCTCCTCATTATTAATCATAATAGGCTCAGGTGGCTTGGTATTACGGTCAGAGAAGGAGTCAGGAACAACTGGTTTCAGAAGAGATACATGAAAAACCGGGTGTATTCTAAAAGAATCCGGCAGGTTACGCCACATTATTTACTCTTCTTTTTACCTGGAAAGGTCCCATAAACTTAGGTCCCAATTTTCTGGAAGGACAAGCCATCTTTAAATTACTTGTGGATAGCCACACTTGGTTGCCAGGCTCAAGGATGAGTTCCCCACGTCTTTTCTTTTCAAACATCCTCTTAAAAGATGCTTGGGACTGGGCCATGGTCTCCTGCAGAATCTTACAATTAGAAGAGAAGAACTCCATTGTTTCAGTCACTGCTGGAAGGGCACATTCCGGGATAGAGCTGGGAAGGAAGGAGGGATTGAATCCATAATTGGCAAAGAATGGCGTTTGGTTGATGGCTGAGTGCAGAGAGTTATTGTATGAGAATTCAGCAACTGGTAACAGGGACACCCAGTCATCTTGCGAAAATGCAGAAAAGCAACGGAGGTATTGCTCCAGCGTCTGGTTAGTTCTCTCCGTCTGGCCGTTTGTCTGGGGGTGATAGGCCGAAGAGAATGCCAGCTCAATTTCAAGAGCACCACACAGTGCCTTCCAGAACCGGGAGGTGAACTGGACACCACGATCTGATACGATATTAGCGGGTACCCCATGTAGTCTCACTATTTCTTTGACAAAGATCTTCGCCGTTGCAACGACCGTGGGTGTACCCTTCATGGGAAGAAAGTGTGCCATCTTGGACAGTCTATCAATTACAACAAAGATAGTCGAGAAACCTTCAGATGGGGGAAGTTCTACGATGAAATCCATCGAAATCATTCTCCAGGGCCTGTCAGGAATTGGTAAGGGTTTCAACAAACCCCACGCCCTTGTGCGATTACTCTTGTTCCTGGCACAAGTGTGGCAAGAATGGACATAATTCTTACAATCCTCAATCAATTGTGGCCACCAAAAGGTGCGTTGCACCAGTTCAGTTGTTTTCCGGAATGACCTGCCAGCTTGTGGTCGTGGCACAATTCCAGTACCGGCACTCTAAGTTTCTCAGGAACCATGATCTTGCCTTCGTGCCAGAGCAACCCGTCGTTTAAGCTGGTCCCATTAGGTTGGGGAATTTCTGAGGAAGCTTGCCTAATTCTGGAAATTAAATCTCCCTGAAGGAGTAAAAAATTTCCCGCCAGCAGGATGGTGTCTGGAGGAGCGGTTTCCTTGGAATCTTGAAACATTCGTGACAATGCATCTGGTTTCACATTTTTTGAGCCAGGTCTGTAAGTAATGTGGAATAAGAAGCGGGAGAAGAAGAGCGCCCATCTAGCCTGTCGTGGTTTAAGTCTCTTGGCAGATCTCAAATATTCCAAGTTTTTGTGATCAGTATAGATGAGGATAGGATGTACAGCACCCTCCAGAAGATAGCGCCACTCCTCCAGAGCCGACTTGATGGCCAAGAGCTCCCGATCTCCCACGTCATAATTCCTTTCGGACATAGAAAGTTTGCGAGAAAAGAACGCTATTGGGAACAGAAGAGCCTTGGAACCCTGGCGCTGAGAGAGTACTGCCCCTACTGCGATCTCCGAAGCATCAACCTCCAGCACAAACGGTAGAGCAGGGTTAGGGTGCTTGAGGATGGAGGCAGATGTGAACAGACCCTTTAATTTTTCGAAGGCCGATTGTGCCCTGGACGTCCAACAGAATCGGGTTCCCTGTCTTGTAAGTTCCGTAATGGTGGCAATGATTTTAGAAAAGTCTTTAATGAATTTCCTATAAAAATTGGAAAATCCTACAAAGCGTTGGACCCCTTTTCGGTCTGTAGGTGCAGGCCAATCCAGGATGGCGAACACCTTCTGTGGGTCCATCTTGATACCTTCAACAGAAATAATAAGTCCCAGAAATTGGATACATTTGAGTTCGAACTCACATTTGTCAAGTTTAGCGTATAAACCGTGTTGCCTGAGCCGAGCCAGGACATTCCGGACGTGCCTGCGATGATCAGCCAAGGAAGAGGAAAAGATAAGAATGTCATCCAGGTAAACGATGACGTAAAGGTCCAAAAATTCCCTAAAAATGTCGTTCACGAAGTGTTGGAAAGTGGCCGGGGCATTACAAAGACCGAAGGGCATAACGAGGTATTCGAAATGCCCAAAACGAGTGCGAAAAGCGGTCTTCCACTCGTCTCCCTCTCGGATGCGGATTAGGTTATAGGCTCCGCGAAGATCCAATTTCGTGAAAATTCTGGCAGTTCCCAGCCTTTGGAATAACTCAGGCACCAGCAGTAGCGGGTAGCGATTCTTAATCGTTATCTTGTTCAGTTCTCGATAATCGATGCACGGTCGAAGAGAATGATCCTTCTTCTCTACAAAGAATAAGCCAGCACCGGCCGGGGAAGTGGACGGGCGGATAAACTTCTTCTTCAAATTTTCGTCTAAGTACTGTTTCAGGGTGCCCAGTTCCTGCTCAGTCAACGGAAAGATACGGCCAAAGGGTACCTCGGTTCCAGGTAGCAACTCTATAGGACAATCGTAGGGCCTGTGTGGAGGTAGTACCTCTGCACCTTTCTTGCTGAATACGTCCGAGAAATCTCGGTAGGGCTCTGGAATAGCTTGGAGCAGGTTGGCATCAGGGTGTAAACAGAGAAGTTGGAAAACCTCAGGGTCGGCTCCTTGCAGGCAATGTTGTTGACAGTACTCTGAGAGAAACTCAACACTTACAGCAGCCCAGTTGATTTGGGGGTTGTGAACCCGCAGCCATGGCATTCCAAGAATGACTGGAAAGAGAGGTGAGGAGATAGCATCCAAACAGAGATATTCCCGGTGCTGAGGGCCCATAATAGCTTCTAAGGAAACGGTTTCCTGAGTGACCGGGCCAGAGGGCAGAACCGTCTGCAAGATGAACAGCCAGGCTTTGAGTTTTAGGTTGAAGAGGTATGTCATGTTGAGTAGCAAAGGTCAGGTCGATAAAACAACTTCAGGCTCCGGAGTCAATGATGACTGGGACTTGGATAGCCCTTCCGGGAAGCTGTAAAGTGACAGAGATAGTTAGATGAGTACCAGGTGTTGGCAAAATAGTGGCACAGGTACGAACAATGGAACGACACTTACGCGTCTTGTTAGGGCAAAGGCTGGTGTAGTGCCCGGGTTCTCCGCAGTAGAGACAAAGGTTATGAGCCCGCCTACGTAGTTTTTCTTCAGGAGTCAAAGAGAGACGCAGCAGACCAAGCTGCATGGGTTCTGGTGCATCACTAGCCGGAACAGGTGATGGAGCGGGAGGCCTACTGGGAGGATTGGGAACTTGTGGGAGCATCCAGGTGGGACGAAAGGTACTGGAGGATCTTTCGGTGCGTCGTCCTCTCAACCTACGATCAATTTGAATGGACAGGTTGATTAATTCTTCCAGGGTCAGAGGCACCCCAACCCGTGCTAGCTCATCCTTGAGGGGATCAGACAAGCCCATCCTGAACTGATGGCGCAGGGCTGCGTCGTTCCATGCCGTATCAGAGCTCCAGCGCCTGAATTTGACAGCGTAATCCTCTGCCGCTCGACGGCCTTGACGGAGGGAGTGTAGGGTGGCTTCTGCAGTGGCAGTTAGCTGGGGGTCTTCATAAAGTTGAGACATTGCCCCAAAGAAGGCATCCAAACTTTCCAAGACGTCAGATTTTTGCTCCAAAAGTCGGTGGGCCCAAGTTTGAGGTTCACCAGATAACAAGGAGATAACGAAACCCACCTTAGTAACTTCTAGAGAAAAGGTGCGTGGCTGGAGGGCGAAATAGAGATTACATGCATTCCGGAAAGCACGATACCTACTTCGGTCTCCAAAAAATCTTTCTGGTACTGGTACTTTTGGCTCTGGAGGTAGCATGACTACGGAGGGTGCTGAGGTTGCGGCTGCAGTCCCTTGTGGACCAGAGGGTGCAGATAGGGCCTGTACACGCTCTTCCAGACTTGAATATCCCTCTTGTAAGCTTTTCACCGCTTGGGTCAGTCCCGCCAGATGTCTGCAGAGCTCATCCATAGGGGAAGCCCCCTGCCCGGACTCGGTCATGGCTGCCTGATACTGTCAAGCTCCTACTTACCAGACCGGTGAGTCCGCTTGGGCAGAGGGTAGACTCCCTTACGCGTCCGACTCGCGGCCCCTGGTAAAGCAAACAGGAGGCACAGGAGTACGGAGTGGTATGAGAGTCTGTATGCAACAGTCCAGATACTGCAGGAAGAGCAGGTGAGATGGCTGGAACTGGCTGGAACACAGGCAACAAGACTGAGCAGGATTGTCAGGAGACAGGCTGGGTTCGGCAACAGACTGGCGGCAGAGGTACAGTGGAGCAGGCAAACGGATGGTCAGGAGGCAGGCCAGGTTCGGTAACAGACAGGCAGCAGAGGTATAGTGGAGCAGGCAAACGGATGGTCAAACAGGCAGAGGTCAGGTGCAGGCAGAGTTCAAGGGGAGATCCGGGAGACAAGGCCGGGTTTGTCAGGTAATCAGGAACAGTTCAGATACAAGGGTCAGGTACTAGGACGGCAAGCTGATGATCAGGCAGCACCGATCACAGAGGGACGCCGGCTTAAATGGGCCGTTTGGCGCCAAACGACGTGCACGCGCGCACCGGCACACACAGGCGCGCGCACTAGCCAACGCCCGCGCGCGCGCCTCCGCACACCTGCGTGCACAACCGGCCGATCCCGGACACACACGCCAGCGCCACGAGGAATGAGCACAGCGGGGTCCACAGGAACGCTCGCGCCAACGCGCGCCGACGCGCCCCGACGCACACCGCCGCCAGCACCCTGCCCGCCGAGGTACGCTCTCTGACAGTGGGTGAGGGAGCATAGGATAAAAGAAGAGGGTGACCGTAGTAGTTGTGAGGGAACAGGATTCAAGGGACAATTGGTTAGGTGGGCATCCGAGAAAATTTTTGTAACCTCTTCCGTAGTAGCCAATTCAAAAGAGGAGAGTGTTGAATGTGCTGCTAGGCAAGGTATGTTGGGTGGGGAAGACGTACGCACAGTGGAGATGTCCTCACGAATTGCATCGATCTTGTCTTTGAAGTGATTGGCAATCTTTTGGGCAGTGAGTGAGTTAGTGGGTAGAGGGGGTGGTGGACGAAGCAGAGAGTTAAAGGTTGAGAAGAGCCGACGGGAACTGGATGACAAGGAATTAATAGGAGACACAAAGTAGGCTTGTTTGGCAGCATGGTGGCATGAATTGTATTTTAGAAGGGCAGATTTATATAGGGTGAAGTCTTGTAGGCATTTGGTTTTATGCCACAGTCGTTCAAGAGCACGGCAATGTCTCTTGAGATTTCTAGTGTTGTCAGTTTGCCAGGGTTGTAATGGTCGGGGCCTGATTCTGCGTGTGGTTAGAGGAGCAAGTGCATCTAGTGATGATGAGAGTGAACTGTTGTAGACAGAGGTGGCCAGGTCAGGACAGGACAGGGGAGAGATTATGTCATATAGGTGGTCAGTAGCAGAATAGAGAAGAGAAGGGTTAAAGTGGCGAAGGTTTCTACAAGTAATTGTTTGCTGCTTGGAGGGATGGGTGGTTGGAGGCAAGGATACAGTGAAAGTAATGAGGTTGTGATCAGAGAGAGGAAAGGGGGTGTTGGTGAGGTTGCCAGGGTTGCAGAGATGGGAGAATACAAGGTCAAGGGTATTACCATTGGAGTGAGTGGAAGTATGTGTCCATTGTGTTAGGTCAAAAGATGATCTTAAGTCGAGAAGTTTAGCTGTAGTTGGGCTGTTAACATTGACAGGAATGTTAAAGTCACCAAGAATAATGGTGGGTATTTCAGAGGAGAGAAAGTAGGGTAGCCAGGCAGCAAATTCATCAAGAAAGCGCAATACCGGTCCAGGAGGCCGATAAATTGCTGCAATCCTCAGAGAAATGGGAGAAAACAGACAAATACAGTACATCTCGAAAGAAGAAAGGAATAGAGAGGAAGGGACAGGAAGGACTTGGAAGGTGCTTTGTGGGGACAGAAGGAAGCCAACTCCACCTCCTTTCTGTCTGTTGGGTCTGGAGGAGTGAGTCCAATGGAGACCACCATGGGAGAGGGCAGCAGGAGAAGCTGAGTCAAAATTTTGAAGCCATAATTTTAGATTATCAATCACTTTTTTTAAATTTTAAACAGTCATTAAGTTTTGGATTTTTTTCGAGGAACATTTATTTAGAAAATAGTTGAAATTTCTCCTTCTCAAACTATTTAACGGTAAGCTTATATTAACCATTTTTCTAAAGTAAGATTTTAAACATGTTATCTTAAAATAACTTTATTAATTACTTAGGTCATATTTGTGTGTATATATATATATATATATATATATATATATATATATATATATATATATATATATAAATAAAATAAAATTGTATTATGTGTGTGTGAATTTGATTTTTTTTAATAAGTTGTAATGTAATATATATTATATAATAACATGTAATGCTTTTGTCTTTTTTTTTATTATTCAATCATAAATCTAATAAATATATTGATTATAAATGTGTGTTTTTTTCTTACAATAATTTTTTGGTATTAATTTTAATGTAGTTAAGAGTAGCGAATTGATATTTTAAAATATTGGTTCTTAGTGTTAAAATACATTATAAAAGTTCTAATATACATACAAGATGGAAGAACAAAGAATAAAAATCAAAGAACACCGGTGAACAGATGGCACGGTTCAGTAAAATGTTGATCAATATAAACTGTTTTTAATTTACAAAGATTGACATTTTGTAAAAATAGCATAATATGAATTATAATTTTACAGTAATTTTTTAATTCAGAATTGAAAACTTGATATTAATAGAGAAACATAAATAGAGACATTTTGTGCTCATTGTTTGATGAGAATTATAATTAATATTTTTTTATCTTTGCACTAAAATTGGAATATATTAACGGGTAATAATGATAAAAGTAAATAATTGGAAATTTTCCTGCTCATACCCTGGTGAACGATCTTATCCATGAATCACAATATCTTAGTTGAATAGCATATGGACCTAAACTTGTGCTATTTATTTCATTAGGATATGAACAAGGAAAATTATAATTAATTTAGGTATAAGACGGGGCATCATTACTATAACAATGGTAATAACTGTTAAGGTCAATAATGACATCAACATTTATTTGGCCTACATTATTGTTCTTACAAATATAAAAGTCTATAGTTCTAGGTTTTGGATTTATGTTAATTGAAATTGTTGATCAATATTTTTAAATCTGTCAGTAATAAAGTTAATATTATTCTTAAGCTTTGTTAGTCAATTAATGTTACCAGTAATATTATTAGCCATAAATTGGAATTTAAATTAAACATAAAGAGAACATTTTGGGATTATAGAGTTTTTTTTATAAATGCATATCATTTTTTTATTTTTTAAAAGGTGTCTTAAATAGTAAAAAAGCACATGTGTTGTACTGTGCTATATAAAAGATAGATTACATTTTAGGGGTTACTGATTTATAAAAAAACTTGAAAGTAAAGAGGATTTAAAATACATTTTAATAAACACTATTTTGTATATTAAAAAAAAATATTATTTTCGTGATTTTTAAATAAAAGTATTAATTTCACTTTTTTATTGTAAATGGGAAGGATAAATTGACCAGAGGCGGTGTGAAAAAAATACCTACATCGCATTTTACAATTTTTAATACCTTTTTTTTTTTGTTGTTCATGTATGTGTAGAAAAATATTAGTCTCAATGTTTGTGTGAAGTAATATAATTTATTATCATATATAAATGAGTTTAATTTTTTTATAGGACAACGTATATTTTACTTTTTATGAGAATACAAATTTTCACCAAATACATTTACAAGTATCAAATGTTGTATATTCGGTTCAAGAAAGGTGCATCGATCATATTATTTACTTATACATTTTTTATGTTTTTCTATATTAAATAAAAAATACATTTTAATTTAATTTTTTGTAAGAAATGCCACACTGGTTTGTTAAAGTGTGTCCTCATGGATCTAGCCATAAAGCAATACGTCCAGACATTAGCATTCATTTTTTTTTCCTAAAAAAAGAGATTGAATACATATTTGGCTTAAAAATGCTGGAATGGCTGAAAATCACATTGAAGAATTCACTGAATTGATTATTGCTGATAAAAGAGATGACAAATTTTGAATCTGTTTGGCACACTTTACAAAGGAATCTTTCCAAAAACAAGGTTGTAGGAGAACACTACAGGCAGATGCTGTGCCAACCATTTTCCCTCCAACCTCTTCAAAAAGAGTCTTTCTGAAAAAAATGGGAAAGAAGATTAACTGCCAGTGAGAGTAAACAGACTTCAAATGTGGAAGCGGCACAATCTGCAGTTTTAGTACGTGAAATGTGTCAATGTGAATGTCACCACTCCAAACATATAAATGTATTGACAACCTCGGATGTTAGTACACAAACCGAGGAATTTTATTTCTCAGTACAGGTTCCCGAGGACAGTTATAATACAACTGCCGGCTAGCAGATGGTTAACCTAGACCATTCATATATATAATTAGATTGCCCTTCTACCTCACAACAGTCAACACAGGTCACCAACACAGACGTCCTCTTTTAGATACTGGAAAGTACGTTATGTGAATAGTTCTCTTGAAACTGATGATTTACCACGACCCTCCCCTTCATCATCTGCTATTTCAACGCCAATGAAATTAGTTGACCCAGATTTTTTTCAACTTGATTCTACGACCGAAAAAAAAAGGAAAGTTATCATGGTACAGAATCTAGAGTTACCGATCAATTTGATACAAGTTTTGAGGAAGAAGAATTTCAAATTCTGCCTGAAAATATTGTTTCAATAGAAACTCAGATGATAAAAGAAAGAAAATGTATTGTTTTCGAAAATGTCATCTGGACAAGTTATTTTTGAATATGCGTTGTGCCTATCCAAATTGTTTTTCGAGGATAAAAGAATTAGAAAAGCAAATACTTGGAAGCCTTGTGGTTGTGTCTTCTACTTGTTTGATGGAACATCATACCAAACTTTGGGAGAGTCAACAGAGCATAAAAAATGTTGCTGCTGGAAACTCTGGAAATTTTTGTAGCCAAGCAATACATGTTTATACCAAGAAGGGAGGGACCTCTGTGTCCCCTGATGTACTTCAAATTAAAGGATTTTACAGAGCCTGAGAGATCAGTATATCGCGTTTTTGTTCCGCTTGACATCTCTATCAGAGAAAATCGGAGATCGGAGACACCGGATACCTACATACTTACAGCTCCTTACAGAGGGTAATCTGTCTGCTTACATGACCCTGCATTGGAGGGGGTCCACCTTTTCTGGTAAGGGTCCGCACACACAGATTGCCGCTCTGTCATTGTGATTCATTCATCGATCTTTTAAGTTCTTGGGAGTTCCCCATCTCTCACTGTATTGTTCTCCACCTTGGAACTATTACACACTGGCTGTGTGCATTCATTCATGATATACATTTTTGGACTTTATTTATTGCACGTTGTGATTGTTTTTTCACCTATTGTTGTTTCACGTTATGTTTCATATTTATGCATATGTAATTTCAGAGATTTTCACATATGATTTTTAGCGCAACTTTATTTATTTAGCTGACTTTTGCACCATGGAGATATTATATGGTTTTTAGTTGCTGCTCCATACACTATTTAGCGCGGTATTTTTTATTTTATTTTACTAATGACAATAAAACGGTCTCCTGGATTAGTAAAAATACAGAAGCATTTGATGCATTGACATTACTCGACGTATTTCTGTCAAACTGGTGCTTCGGAAACATGTCATAGCATGATATTTTGCCCAAAAAGATTACACTTTAGATATGACTCCATGGAGGCAGGGACCAAACTAGCAGCATTGTGCCATAATCATAATGTGATTAGGAATCTGGCAAAAAAAAAGTAACAGATGAAAGTGGCAAAGTCATTGAAATTGAAAGAAAGAAATGGATTGTCAGTAAAGTGTACCACAGGATGTCAAACTGTCATGTTTTTAAAATTTTAGAAAACATGATACTCATCTGTGACGGCAATTTACAAACTTCTTGGCCTTCCAACATTAGAGACATGCCAAGGAATATAGCCAAAGAAGAGAAACCCCAAAGCAGCACTGTCATAACAATGCATAGTACCCGATTTCCCCAGAAGTAAAAATAATTTTTATGTGAGAAAACTATATATTTAATATGTATCCATATATTTCAAATTTGAGCTGCAAAAGCATAGAGCAATGTTTATGGTTATGAAATGTCGACTGAGATCCCTGGAATTGAACAATGCAATGCTATATCCCACTGGGCTACAAGTTGAAGCCAAAAGGGGAGGTACACTTTTTTGAACAGTCCATTCTGGCTATGCAGTAGCTGGACACAGAAGAAAGATCACTGTGAGCCTTGGATCAATTGTCTGCCCCAACTTGAGATGTTACAATATATTTGCAAGCTCATGTTATTCTTTACAAATGTCCTTTAACATTTTTTTAGGCATAGATTACTTTCTGCTATGGTTGGATCATTTTTCATGGTTATTGTTGAAATTGACTGTTGCCGAGAAGCTTTAATGTACATCTGGTTGAGCTTCCACTGTTGGCCCCCATGTGGACTACATGTTTATTTACCTTACCATTTGAGAGCCCGGTTGGCTCAATACTAATCTCCTTCTGTGGTTCTATGGTCTGCAAGTGTGCTTGACTGGTTTCTACCCTCATTGATCTCACATGTAATTTGCTATGGCATTTCCAAATTGTTTTCATAAAAACTATCACATGCACGGCTTAGTGGACCTTCAGATATTGAGATTGTCAGTTGGCTGTTATTCATCTTCCTCTATTTCATGAGCCAGTATTATCAACTTATAAAAGGGTGCATATTGCCCTTCTAGGTTAAATGGCTAGGACTATTAGAATGTTTAGTAATGTTAGGGGACCGGCCGATGCTACTAAACGCTTTGCAGTTTTGTGTAATTCCTGTCTTTTGAGTGTACCGATGTCCATCCACCTATGGGTGGCGTATAACCAACATAGTTATGACTATGGTGCTCTGTGTCCCGTGATGTACTCCAAGAAAAGGATTTTACAGGTAAGCTGTTTTAAAAATCTGATTTTTGTCCATTTAACAAATTAAAAGCAAAGAGATAACATCTATAATAAAGAATCAAATTTATTTTAACATGTCAAAAAAATTTGAAAATAACATTTAAAATGACAAAAAGGTAATTTTTACGAAAAGGCCATGTCAAAGGCATCGTAAGCATTGGCATAATAAAATCCAACATATGACCCGTCTGGATCTGGAAATAAGTTGCGTACAGCATTCACTGCACAAGCTGGGTGCTGGTACACACAGCACCCCATATTGACAGAAAAACACAGAATTGTTGACATTTTTGCAGATTTATTAAAAAAGAAAAACTGAAATATCACATGGTCCTAAGTATTCAGAACCCTTTGCTGTAACACTCATATATTTAACTCAGGTGCTGTCCATTTCTTCTGATCATCCTTGAGATGGTTCTACACCTTCATTTGAGTCCAGCTGTGTTTGATTATACTGATTGGACTTGATTAGGAAAGCCACACACCTGTCTATATAAGACCTTATTGCTCACAGTGCACGTCAGAGCAAATGAGAATCATGAGGTCAAAAAAACTGCCTGAAGAGCTGAGAGACAGAATTGTGGCAAGGCACAGATCTGGCCAAGGTTACAAAAAAAAAAAATCTGCTGCACTTAAGGTTCCTAAGAGCACAGTGGCCTCCATAATCCTTAAATGGAAGACATTTGGGATGACCAGAACACTTCCTAGAGCTGGCCATCTGGCCAAACTGAGCTATCAGGGGAGAAGAGCCTTGGTGAGAGAGGTAAAGAAGAACCCAAAGATCACTGTGGCTGAGCTCCAGAGATGCAGTTGGGAGAAAGTTGTAGAAAGTGAACCATCACTGCAGCCCTCCACCAGTCAGGGTGTAACAAGGGGTTCTGTTACATTTATTCATAGGTTCATTCATATATTTACCCTATCAGATATGTGGTCAGTAAATGCAAGGAATAAAACATACAACACAAAGAATGTGATAAAAAGTTTTACTTAGCTTTGATTAAAGATGTGTTACAGATGATACGATACTGGATAAATACAGCATATTCAATTCCAGGGGGCCCCTCAATTTCTGAAAGTTCTGGAAGCCGATGGTCTGTTCAAAGCCCAGGCACATTCACATCCATGTCCTGGGAGAAGTCCACTGCTCTTCTCTATTGTGTAACCTTTTATAGGCTAGATGGAAGGTGCGAAAAAGCTGGTTTTATTATTATTATTATTATTATTATTATACATGATATATAGCGCCAACAGTTTACGCAGCGCTTTACAATATAAAAGGGAGACAATACAGTTATAATACAATAAAATACAAGAGGATTAAGAGGGCCCTGTTCAGAAGAGCTTACAATCTAATAGGGTGGGGCAAGTTGTACAAAAGGTTGTAACTGTGGGGAATGAGCTGTTGGAAGTGGTAGGAGATTAGTTGGAGACGTGATAGGCTTTCCTGAAGAGATGAGTTTTCAGGGATCGCCTGAAGGTAGCAAGAGTAGGCGATAGCCGGATAGATGGAGGTAGCGAGTTCCAGAGGATGGGAGAGGCTCTGGAGAAATCCTTTAGACGAGAGAGCTTGAAAGCAGGAGGTCTTGAGAAGAGCGGAGAGGTCGATTTGGGTGATATTTGGAGACAAGATTAGTGATGTAGCTTGGGGCAGAGTTGTGAATGGCTTTGTATGTTGTGGTTAGTATTTTGAATTTAATTCGCTGGGTGATTGGGAGCCAGTGTAGGGATTGGAGTAGAGGGTTGGCAGACACTGAGCGGTTGGTAAGGTGGATAAGTCTGGCAGCAGCATTCATGATAGACTGAAGAGGGGATAGCCTATGGAGAGGTAGGCCAATGAGAAGGGAGTTGCAATAGTCAAGGCGAGAGATAACAAGGGAGTGAATGAGGAGCTTGGTGGTTTCATTTGTTAAAAAGGGGCGGATTTTAGAGATGTTACGGAGGAGAATTCTATAAACTTTTTACAACGATTGGATTTGAGGCTGAAATGACAAGTCAGAGTCTAGGATTACACCTAGTACCCTGGCGTGAGGGGAGGGACTGATGGTTGCATTGTTGATTTTGATGGAAAAGTCATGGAGGGGGGCATGGGCAGGGGGGAATATTAATAGCTCAGTTTTAGAGAGATTTAGTTTAAGGAAGTGGTGCGACATCCATGCTGATATGTCAGTTAGTAAGTTAGTAATGCGAGAGGAGACTGAAGGAGTGAGGTGAGGAGGTAAACAGATAGATTTGGGTGTCATCTGCGTATAATTGGTATTGGAAGCCGTGGGCGGTTATCAAGTGACCAAGGGAGGAGGTGTATACATAGATAGTATATAGTTAGTAAGGTTGAATAAAGACACCAGTCCATCCAGTTCAACCTGATAGAGAAGATAGAGAAGAGAAGGGGTCCAGGAACCGAGTCTTGGGGGACCCACACAGAAAGGGGCAATGGAGAGAGGAGGAGACAGAGTTGTAGGTGACACTGAAGGAGCGCTGTGATAAATAGGCAGAGAACCAGGATAGAGCAGAATCTCGGAGGCCATGGGAATGTAGCTTATTGAGAAGGAGCGGGTGGTCAACAGTATCAAAGGCCACAGAGAGGTCAAGTAGTAGGAGTATGGAGTACTGGCTTTTGGTTTTAGCAGTTAGTAAATCGTTAGTGAGTTTTAGTAAGGTAGTTTCCGTGGAGTGCTGCGAGTGAAAGCCAGACTGTAAGGGGTCAAGAAGGTTATTTTCACTGAGGAGGAGCTAAGACGGTTGTAAACTAAGCGTTCTAGAAGTTTAGAGGTGAATGGGAGCAATGAGATGGGTCTTAAGTTGTTCAGGTTGGCAGGGTCCAGTGAGGGCTTTTTAAGAATGGGTGTGATCTGCGCATGTTTTAGAAGGGAGGGGAAGATGCCACTAGAGAGGGAGAGATTAAAGATGTGGGTGAGGGAGCATAGGATAGAAGAAGAGGGTGACCGTAGTAGTTGTGAGGGAACAGGATCCAAGGGACAATTGGTTAGGTGGGCATCCGAGAAAATTTTTGTAACCTCTTCAGTAGTAGCCAATTCAAAAGTGGAAATGTCCTCACGAATTGCATCAATCTTGTCTTTGAAGTGATTGGCAATCTCTTGGGCAGTGAGTGAGTTAGTGGGTAGAGGGGGTGGGGGACGAAGCAGAGAGTTAAAGGTTGAGAAGAGCCGACGGGGACTGGATGACAAGGAATTAATAAGAGAGACAAAGTAGGCTTGTTTGGCAGCATGGAGGCATGAATTGTATTTTAGAAGGGCAGATTTATATAGGTTTGAAGTCTCGTAGGCATTTGGTTTTATGCCACAGTCGTTCAAGAGCACGGCAATGTCTCTTGAGATTTCTAGTGTTGTCAGTTTGACAGGGTTGTAACGGTCAGGGCCTGATTCTGCGAGTGGTTAGAGGAGCAAGTGCATCTAGTGATGATGAGAGTGAACTGTTGTAGACAGAGGTGGCCAGGTCAGGACAGGACAGGGGAGAGATTATGTCATATAGGTGGTCAGTAGCAGAATAGAGAAGAGAAGGGTTAAAGTGGCGAAGGTTTCTACAAGTAATTGTTTGCTGCTTGGAGGGATGGGTGGTTGGAGGCAAGGATACAGTGAAAGTAATGAGGTTGTGATCAGAGAGAGGAAAGGGGGTGTTGGTGAGGTTGCCAGGGTTGCAGAGATGGGAGAATACAAGGTCAAGGGTATTACCATTGGAGTGAGTGGAAGTATGTGTCCATTGGGTTAGGTCAAAAGATGAGGTTGAGTCGAGAAGTTTAGCTGTAGTTGGGCTGTTAACATTGACAGGAATGTTGAAGTCACCAAGAATAATTGTGGGTATTTCAGAGGAGAGAAAGTAGGGTAGCCAGGCAGAAAAGTCATCAAGAGAGCGCGATACCAGTCCTGGAGGCCGATAAATTGCTGTAACCCTCAGAGATATGGGAGAAAACAGACGAATACAGTGCATCTCGAAAGAAGAGAGGGATAGAGAGGGAGGGACAGGAAGGACTTGGAAGATGCTTTGTGGGGATAGAAGGAAGCCAACTCCACCTCCTTTCTGTCTTTTGGGTCTGGGGGAGTGAGTCCAATGGAGACCACCATGGGAGAGGGCAGCAGGAGAAGCTCAAAATTTTGAAGAAACAAAGAAAGGAGGCGCCTCTGGGTGCAGACTTGAAAACAATTTAAATAAAAAGAGCAGCAACAGAGATTGCACTCACATTTGTGTTGAGTTAAAAAGGCATATGAGAGTCCCAGATGTAACTGGAGGGGTCTGTGAGGTCGATCATCCCTGCCATGGATGTGTAATCAGACTGGTCTTTCAGATGCACTGTGTCCACCGGCCGGCAATGATGGAGGAATACCAGAATGAGACTTGGAAGGCAAACAGCAATCCAGGCGAGGGGCGATGACATCACACACATGCGACGCGTTTCCTGAGTCAGAAAGCCGTGAATGGCATGACGGCTGCACTCCTTTGTCAAGCTAGTTACAATGGGACTAATGCAGAGAATATATGGGAGGAAGTGAGGGGAGTGGTCATGAGAAGAAGCTGTATGGAGTAGGGGGGAGTGGTCATGAGAGGAAGCTGTATGGAGTAGTGTCAGCAATGAAGGACATGTGAGGAAAAAAAAAAAAGCTAGTTACTATGGGACTATTTGAGAGAATATATGGGAGGAAGTGAGGGGAGTGGTCATGAGAGGAAGCTCTATGGAGTAGGGGGGAGTGGTCATGAGCGGAAGCTGTATGGAGTAAAAATTGTTTTTAAGTCTGCACCCAGAGGCACCTCCTTTCTTTGTTTCTTACAGTGCTTTTTGGGAATATGGTTTCCAATCCCATTGGAAGGCTGCCGTGAATTTGGGCTTTATATCTCATCATCGACTTTATGCACACCATCATGGACTACTATTATCTTTTCTTATCTCTTGTTCCAGTTCATCATTTATATGCATAATATTGTCATTTATGTGGATTATTGCTTTTAACCTTTGCGCCAAACACTTGTTATATTGTTATATGGAACGCTTTTGTGCTGCATATTAATCGCTACATCCATTTTTCCTTATATATATATATATATATATATATATATATATATATATATATATATATATATTTGTCCTCCCCGTCCTAAATCCCCCCCCCCCCCCCCTTCATCCTCCCCCTTTTTTTTTTCTCTTCCCCCCCGAAACCCCCCCTGATCCTTTCCCTTTTTCCATTATACGAGTAATGATGGATCTCCCCTCCATCATAGACGATCAAAGGAACAAGATCCTAGAGAATATTTATTCTGCCTTACACCATGTCACTTTCTCTAAAGAGGCTACACTGACAGGAAAGACCAGACAGCATTTCTGTGGCAAGTTCAAACAATTAGAAAGATTGATACAGACTGCCAACCAACAGTGGTGGGATCAATTCTTCTTGGAATATATTAACACTCGGATTTCACCTAGAGGCCTGAGAATCATGAGAGCCTGTCCTTCTTGAGTGCTGAACACACCAGGGAATGGGCAAGCCTTGCTGAGTTTTGCACTGCCAAGTGGATGGGGATTTTAATTTCCCACAGAAAACACAGGTTTGACAAATTACACGACCAAATACATTCCATTATCAATGACATAAAAAGCTCAGCCACTGCTATTCCACATACATGGTTCCAAATACTCCAAAACAATACCAAAAAGGATGAGGATACTCTTGTTAGTATGAAAATGGGCAAATTTAAAAGAGACCTAGATGATTACAACCTTGACAGAATATTCACATGGAACAAGAAAACCCGGTCCTATCCTGGTCCTGTTGACATACCATCCACTCATGTTTCATATCAGCCAGTACCCCCCACACTTCCCTCTTCTGTCAATCATCCTTCACCTCTCATGAGTTTGCCATCTCTTCCCCCTGCCCCTCGCCCCTTACCTCTCATGAGTATACAACTGAAAAAACCTCAAGGGCGTAACATTTCTCCCAGATCACACAAGACCCGTCCCCCCCCTGCCTGCCCACCGTCCATTCCCTTCTGCCACTCATCACTCCTATAATTCGAGGCACAATAGCCAACACTCCAATAAGTATCAATACAAAAGTAGAGAATTAATCACTTCTCTAACTCAACTCTATAATAGGCTCAATCCCACATCCACGTCTTCATCTAACTCAACCACACCAGCCCATCCCCTCAGGATCATCTCAGATCCTTTATATCCACCCGCTCCTCCCGCAGAGGGGGACGAACTAGACAATTATTATCACATACAGAACCCAAAAAAACGATAAAAAACTTCAATCTGTCCAATCACACTTTGTCCCCTGCAGACATAGCACTCCTTAGCCGTGGTTTAAACTTTGCCCCCCCCCCCCCAACAGACCCAATCCCTTTCTGCTCTTCAAAGATCTGAATGGTTACATTAGAAATCTGACCGTCAAGAGGCATTTCAACATCCAAAAGGATAGAGACAAACAGCAGACTCTCATCCCACCCACTGCCACCACCTCACCTGTGTCAATGTTGGATGAATCAGATAATGTCTCTGAAATCTACGACTGTGATGACCTCGACATACCCTATACTGAAGACGATCTCTTAAAACTACTGACACAACATCTAATCACATCCCCACCCATTATTCATTCTGGTCTAAAGCCTAAATCTATATTTCTTTTCCCACACAGTCCAAGGGTCCCTACATAGAAAGCTTTTACAGAGTGGTCTTCTCAGATATGACCAAACTCTGCAACGCCACCTACAACTGCACTTCCAAACCCCAAAATCTCACACCACTGGAAATCAGAGCCCTCCAGCAATTTACCAATGCAGAGGACCTCATAATCAAGCCTGCGGACAAAGGAGGTGGCATCATCCTTCACAATAAAGTAGCTTATATCGCAGAGACAGAACGACTGCTGTCTGACCAGGCCACCTACACAAAACTTCCAAAAGACCCCACTAATGACTGTCATAGAAGCAGACCTTTTGATCTCGACTGCTCTATCCGACAATGTCATTTCTAAAATTGAGAGTTCTTTTTTTCACAAAACCTTTTATTCCATTCCGTATTTTTATCATTTACCCAATATACATGAAAATCAACCCCCCCCCCCAGGTAGGCCAATTGTGGCCTCTATGGACAGTATCACCTCAGGTTTCAGCCAATATGTAGATCGTTATCTCCAACCGATTGTCCTCCAACTCCAGTCCTATATCCGAGATGGGACACATCTTCTGGAACTCCTCTCACCCTACACTTGGGAACCCTCTTACGCCTTGTTATCGCTAGACGTCAGTTCACTATATACCTCTATTCCCCACAATTTTGGCATTATGGCTCTCGAACATTTCCTTTCCAAAGAGCCACTCATTAACCCCCGCCAGGCCACCTTCATAATAGAAGCTACCAAGTTCTGCTTATCGCATAACTATTTCACATTCATTGGAGACTTCTATTTACAGCTACAAGGCACAGCGATGGGGGCCAACTTTGCCCTCTCGTACGCGAACCTAGCCATGGGGTTCTGGGAAAATCAGTACATTTACCAAAATAATCCTTTTTCCGCCAACATCATTTTTTTGGCCGATATATTGATGACATTATCATTTGGGATGGTCCTTTAGATCTTATCCATCCGTTCACTGCACATTGCAATAATAACACCTATTCATTATCTTTTACACACGAAAGTGATCAGATCTCTTTAGCTTTTCTGGATTTGGAACTTCAACATGACGACCATGTCATATATGCCAGAAATTATACTAAGCCCACCAGTAGCAACTCATATCTTCATTACAAAAGCTGTCATTATACACCATGGATCAAAAACATTCCCAAAGGTCAATTTTGTCGACTCAGACAGAATTGCACTAGGGATGTGACTATATGGAATCCAGTGTACACCTCAAAAACAAATTTTCTGAGAAGGAATACCCTGCAGATATAGTAGAAAAAGCTTAGGAACTATATCTCCATGGGAAACCCTCACGCCCTAATCCTCCTTCTGCAGACTGTCCCATCCGATTCATCACAACTTTTCATTCTCAACATAAAAAGATGGAGAGGATCCTGCTGAAACATTGGGACATTCTTCAGCAGGACCCTCACCTCAAATCTATCCTCCCCACACACCCACGTGTCACTTACCGCAGGGCTCCAAACCTTAAAAACAAAATTGCTCCTAGCAAATTGAAAACCATCCCTACCTTCCCGCCCATCACTCCGCTCATTCCTCTGGTAGGGATGTACCAATGCCGCAAGAAACTTTGCAAAACGTGCCATTTTGTTCAGCACGGTCAAAAATGTTTCTCCACCAAAGGCCACACTTATTTTCTGAAAGATTTTTTCAATTGTTCATCGGATCATGTGGTATAAGGTCTGACCAGCCCCTCTGGCCTCTTATACGTTGGCCGCACCATTCGGCCCCTCAGACAGCGTTTTGGGGAGCATAGGAGGTACATTGAGGGTGGTACAGACCCCCACAGTGTGCCCAGACATTTTGCCAGAGTTCACAAGGGTTCCACTCTGGGGTTATCTGTTTGGGTTATAGAACAGATCCCTAGGTCTCTCTCGCCTGCCGAAAGGTTCAAGAAATTGTGCGCAAGGGAGACCTATTGGATCTATCATCTGGATGTCCTCTCACCTGGAGGCATCAATGAGTGCATTGAAACATCTGCCATTCTGTGATGCCCGCGCTTATTTGCTTATGTGTGTTTTTTTTCATGATCATATCACCAGTTTATCATGTTATATCAGTTTTCACATGGAGTGTGTACACATGTCCTTTCTTATTTCTTTCCCTTTGCCTCCTCATTTCTTCTCACCTCCCCTTCCCCCTCCCCCCCTTTTTTCCTATTTCCATAACCCCCCTCCACCCCCACTTTTTGTTTCCCTCCCCCCTCCCGTTTCTTTCTTTCCTTCCCCCCTCTTTTTCACCCTTTTCAAATGACCGTTCTCCCATATCCCATATATTACATCATTTTAGAGGGATAGTCACTATCAGTGGCGGCTGGTGCTCAATTTTTTTGGGGGGGCGCAAAGCCCTAACCAACCCCAGCCACACCCCCCCCCCCGCCGGTCACTCGCCCGCAATAGATAGATAAATAGACAGATAAATGGACGCATAGATAGACACTGGGTGGGATGGATGGATGGATAGATAGATAGACACTGGGTGGGAGGGAGGGATGGATGGGTAGACACTGGGTGGGTGGGAGAGATAGAGATAGACAGGGGGGAGGGGGAGAGAGAGATATACACTGAGGGGTGGGAGAGAGAGAGATACACTGGGGGGTGGGAGAGAGAGAGAGATACACTGGGGGGTGGGAGAGAGATACACTGGGGGGTGGGAGAGAGAGAGAGATACACTGGGGGTGGGAGAGAGAGAGAGATACACTGGGGGGTGGGGAGAGATACACTGGTGGGTGGGAGAGAGAGAGATACACTGGTGGGTGGGAGAGAGAGAGATACACTGGGGGGTGGGAGAGAGAGAGATACACTGGGGGGTGGGAGAGAGAGAGATACACTGGGGGTGGGAGAGAGAGAGATACACTGGGGGTGGGAGAGAGAGAGATACACTGGGGGTGGGAGAGAGAAATATACACTGGGAGGTAGGAGAGAGAGAGATACACTGGGGGGTGGGAGAGAGAGATACACTGGGGGGTGGGAGAGAGAGAGATACACTGGGGGTGGGAGAGAGAGATATACACTGGGGGGTGGGAGAGAGAGAGATACACTGGGGGTGGGAGAGAGAGAGATACACTGGGAGGTGGGAGAGAGAGAGATACACTGGGGGTGGGAGAGAGAGAGATACACTGGGGGTGGGAGAGAGAGAGATACACTGGGGGTGGGAGAGAGAGATATACACTGGGGGGTGGGAGAGAGAGATATACACTGGGGGGTGGGAGAGAGAGAGATACACTGGGGGTGGGAGAGAGAGAGATACACTGGGGGGTGGGAGAGAGAGAGATACACTGGGGGGTGGGAGAGAGAGAGATACACTGGGGGGTGGGAGAGAGAGAGATACACTGGGGGTGGGAGAGAGAGAGATACACTGGGGGGTGGGAGAGAGAGAGATACACTGGGGGTGGGAGAGAGAGAGATACACTGGGGGTGGGAGAGAGATACACTGGGGGGTGGGAGAGAGAGAGATACACTGGGGGGTGGGAGAGAGAGAGATACACTGGGGGTGGGAGAGAGAGAGATACACTGGGGGTGGGAGAGAGAGAGATACACTGGGGGTGGGAGAGAGAGATATACACTGGATGGGATGGACACACACACATAGATCAGTGATGAGGACTTACATATTAATGAGGCTCTGTCTTGCAGGCTGCAGTCCATGGCTAGTGACACTGTCCTGACACCTCCTCTGCCTCCTTCCTTCCATACGCTGGCTGGGAAGGATGTCTTATCTCGTTCTTATCTCCATGCATTTAGTCACACAAGGCTGGTCTCCTAATTTCTACAGGATGGATGGATGGGGATGATTCACAACATGGGCTGTGTGTTTAACAAGAGCCTTCACTGACACTGCCAAACCGAGACACAGCAACACCAGTGGAGATAATAGAAGCACTGACGATCGGCACTTGTGAAACACACAGCCCATGTGAAGCTTCCCCATCCATCCATCCATCCTGTAGAAATAAGGAGACCAGCCTTGTGTGATCGTCAGTGCTTCTATTATCTCCACTGGTGTTGCTGTGTCTTGGTTTAGCAGTGGAAACATTCGGCTTTGCCTCTTTGAAGTTGAAGGCAGTGGAGGAGTCCGCTCCTCCGCACTGCTCTGACACAGGGAAAACCGGAAGTGACAGACTACTAACTAGTCTGTCACTCAAAGCACAGAGCCATAGTAATACACTATGGGCGCTGGGCGGATGCCGATCGGCGTTTTGCTTTGCGCCATAAGGCGGGTTAAAACCCCGCAAATGAAGCGCCTCGTCTGCAATCTTGTGATTGCATAGACGTGGCGCTTTCCATAGTGCACTGTGCCCGGCGCCCCTAACACAGTGCACTTAAGGACTTTTTTCAATTTTTTTTTTTTTTAAAGGGCCATTTAAATTTTTTTTTTTTTCAAATGTTTTTTTTTTTTTCAAATTTTTTTTTATTTTTCAAATTTTTATTTTTATTTTTTATTTTTTTTGACTGCCTGGAGGGTGGGGGGGGGGGGCGGCGCCCGGGCGCCTACTATGGACGGGCCACCACTGGTCACTATAGTCTCTTTCTGGACTACACCATATATTGTACTCTACATCCCATGACATTCTTTTTTTTTTCTCACATGCCCTTCATTGCTGACACTTACACTCCATACAGCTTCCTTTAATGACCACTCCCCCCTACTCCATACAGCTTCCTCTCATGACCACTTCCCTTACTTCCTCCCATATATTCTCTCAACTAGTCCCATAGTAACTAGCCTTTTTTTTTCTCACACGCACTTCATTGCTGACACTACTCCATACAGCTTCCTCTCATGACCACCACCCCTTACTCCATACAGCTTCTTCTCATGACCACTCCCCTCACTTCCTCCCATATATTCTCTCAAACTAGTCCCAAAGTAACTAGCTTTTTTTTTTCCCCTCACATGTCCTTCATTGCTGACACTACTCCATACAGCTTCCTCTCATGACCACTCCCCCCTACTCCATACAGCTTCTTCTCAACCACTCCCCTCACTTCTTCCCATATAGTCTCTGCATTAGTCCTATAGTAACTAGCTTGACAAAGGAGTGCAGCCGTCATGCCATTCACGGCTTGCTGACTCAGGAAACGCGTTGCATGTGTGTGATGTCATCGCCCCTCGCCTAGATTGCTGTTTGCCTTCCAAGTCTGATTCTGGTATTCCTCCATCATTGCCAGCCGGTGGACACAGTGCATCTGAAAGACCAGTCTGATTACACATCCATGGCAGGGATGATCGACCTCACGGACCCCTCTAGTTACATCTGGGACTCTCATATGCCTTTTTAACTCAACACAAATGTGAGTGCAATCTCTGTTGCTGCTCTTTTTATTAAAATTGTGTTTAAGTCTGCACCCAGAGGTGCCTCCTTTCTTTGTTTCTTACAGTGCTTTTTGGGAATATGGTTTCCACTCCCATTGGAAGGCTGCCGTGAATGTGGGCTTTATACCTCATCATCGACTTTATGCACACCATCATGGACTACTATTATCTTTTCTTATCCCTTGTTCCAGTTCATCATTTATATGCATAATATTGTCATTTATGTGGATTATTGCTTTTAACCTTTGCGCTAAACACTTGTTATATCAAAATTTTGAAGCCAGGTTTCTGTTATGGCGAGTATGTTAAAGCCATGAGAGATGAAGAGGTCATGTACAGATGTTAGCTTGTTACAGATGGAGCGGGTGTTCCAAAGGGCACATGAGATTGGTGGGCTGCTTTGAGGAAGCAGGGGAATAGAAATTAAACTGAGTGGATTGCGGTTGTTGCCAGAGGGGGAGGGGTATTGGATATGTGGCTTGCATTTGGAAAATGGTGGACCAGGATTAGGAGAAATGTCACCTGAGACTAGAAGGAGAAGGGTGAGAAAGGCAAGGTGGGAGTGTGATGTGCATGAGCACACGTGTCTAGTGGCCCTGGTGTTTATGTCAGCATGTGGGTGCAGCAAATGCAGGAGATGATGCGTGCCATAGTAGGGAGAGGGTAGGAGTGAGGGTGATATGTGCATGCTGCAGGAAAGAGAGGAGGAGGGGTAGAGTAAAGATAATTTGAGGATAGAAGACACCAATGTGAGAAGGAAGAGAATAAGGAACATGTTAGTGGATAGAGAGTGGGAAACTAACTTAATATAAAATAAATGTCAAAAGCTGGTTTGCTTGTCGTCTTGCAGAGTGGAGCAGAGTTCTTGTTGTTGTTCATCTAGCTTTAGTTATCCTGCTTTCGTTAAACTGCGTCGGTGAAACTGCGCATCACTCGTGACAGAGTGTCTGCGCCACCCCATAAGCTGCCATACATTTATAGGGAGAGTAAGCAGGGATGCATTTCTCAGTTGGTCATTATTGGGTCTGATGTGAGACACCTGAATATGGGAGAGGAGATGGTCAGTACCAGACCAGCTACAGACACAGGCTAGGGTAGTAAAGCTAATTACCTCTCTTGATCACTCAAGCCACATGGAGTTGAGAATCAATCACCAGTAATATTGCTATTGCAGTGTGTTTGTTATAGAGCTAGCATTAAATATAGAAGTTTAAAGATATGGCAGCAGGAAACAATTACCAAAAATATGTTACAGCAAAGTCAGTTCAGTAGAGATGTACAGATGGATAGGAGACAATTACCTGTAAAAGAGCAGAGAAGACATGATCAGAATTGATAACTGCGGTGAAACTGCGCATCACTCGTGACAGAGCCATGATGTCTGCGCCTTGCCCTCGTCTGCGCCACCCCATAAGCTGCCATAAATTTATAGGGAGACTAAGCAGGGATGCATTTCTCAGTTGGTCATTATTGGGTCTGATATATCTGGTTTTATCTGGTACTAACAAAAGACTAGCCATAATGGTCCCGAGACAATGTGACCATCTGTGAGCTCAGAAACATATACACACACACACACATATATATATATATATATATATATATATATATATATATATATATATATATATATGCAATCACCTTGAATCTGTTACTAAGTCTCTTGTAATTCAATAACTAAAGTTATATATGAATATAGACCCATACTACATTCCACCCCTTGATTTACAAGATTCTTAGTTTAGTTTATAATACTCAAGATTACTTATAGATATATCAAGATGTTCTACTCAAGGTAGTCTTTTCACTTGTACTCTAATATAAACATTTATGACTATATTAATTTCATCCTTCACATTTCCAGTATTATGAGTATGTATGTGAAACACTCCTTATTTAAATATGGTCCATCTCCCATATATCCCACCCCTTGGGTATTTTCCACATGTAAATCAATGTATAACAGTTTTACATCCTTCCACCCCTTGTCTTATCTATCTAAAGTTCTATCGACCCACTTTCTCTGTCTGATTTACCTGTCCAGGAAATCTCATTCTGCTATGTTAGGACTGAAAAATATAAAAAATGTCCAAAATTATAAAAACAAGTATATGTTGGACTAACAGAATAACACCAAACTTCCTTTTGAAAGTACAGGCATGAGCATCAAACTTTCCTTTCCAAGAGTTTAAACGCATAGATACTTGTCAAAGTCCTCCAGATCTGGTGATGGACAGCAGAGTCTTAGCCATCCGGTTACCAGGTCGCAGCTGCAGTACAGCACTTGCAACACTGTAGAACTGAAAGAACTGTAGAATACAAAGTCCATATCCTTCGGACTATTGCAGCTCACAAGTCATAGACGTGCAGGCACATAACCACATAGTAGCTGGAACTTTTACAGACAGTTCAGGCACATGACCATCAGAGCAGATAAAACAGTTCAAGTACTTCACCATCAGATTCAGGTACTTAACCATGATAGCTGATGGAACAGGTACTCGACCCTCAGAACAGGTGGAACTTGCACCAACAGTTCAGCTGCTGATCATTGGTAAAGACTTTATAGACCGTTGCTGCTGTCAAAAGTGTTTGTCTCCTTTCTCCAATATGCTTCTAGTTGACATCATGGCAGGTGCGTTACCAATTATGTCAGTCCAACATTCCTTAACTAACAACAATGCCCATATAGCCCAATTTAGATTTCTGAACAGGTAAATCGATAATCATTAGTGACCTGGCTTAACACTGAAAAACTCACCTTTCTTTTTTTTTTTAATCAAATCCTTTTTATTAGTTTTTCAGATTATACATTATTCATCAAAAACAGTATAAAAAACATTCCTTTATATCATATAATACCCCATAACAAAGTCGAACTCAACATAAATATATTATCTTAACCATGCTTTTTTCCTTTACCCCCCCCCCCCCCACCCCCATCCCCCTATTACAGACCCTCCTCCCCACACAGTTGCTTCTATTAAGATAACCACATCTTGAGCTTGGCAAATCTTGTTGCCCAATTAGAGACTCAGTGCATAATGCTTATACCCTCGTATATCAATTCCCTCGTTCTTATATTCCTACCTTCGATAGGGATTCATATTTCATTATTCATTCCCTTGCACCATAAGCCGCATATCCTTATGAACTTCCTGTAATTTCCCCTTCTAGTATAGATTGTCCTTTCTATTCTTACAACTGAATTCATTGCCCTGACCCATTCTTCAGGAGTAGGGGGCACTGCTGATAACCATGCTTTCGCGATAAGTTTCCTCGCCTGGAATAAAACAACGTACGATTGCTATTTCTATGTGGCCTTCCCCAATATTCTTACTAATTAGCCCCAGCACACACGCCTTAGCCTCGTGTTCCAGTCTTATCCCGAACCTGGCATCTATAATGTTTAGGATCTCAGTCCAGTACCTGACTAGTTTCGGGCAGCTCCACATTATATGTATAAGATTGCCCGTCTCTAGACATCTGGGGCATTTATCGCCTGGTCTTCGACCAAATCTATGCAACCTCTTGGGGGTATAGTAGGCTCTGTGCACTAACAAGGGGTGCGAAGCCCGCTGTGACGGAGAGAAGGACACCAGTGGACCAAGCTCCAATATTCTCTCCCACTGCTCATCACTCAACTCCCCCACATCGGCCTCCCACCCCTCCCTTGCGCGCGAGAGTGGAACTAGTCTAATCGCCCTGTCCATTAATTGGTCATAAATTCCTGATATTAGCCCCTTAAGGCTAGATGCCCTTACCACCTTACTAAGCAGCGGCGCACTACACCACTCCAACGCCTTAGTCTTAAATTGTTTATCCAATGCATGCCTGAGATAACAGTAGAAAGTTTCTTTGGGGATTCCAAACTCCCGACTCAGGTCCGTGAAGGATTTTAATATATTGCCATCAAATATTTGCGTCAGCCTATTTATACCCGACCTTTCCCACAGCCTGTTTGTTCCTATAGCCTGTAGTTCTTGTAACTGCCCATTCTGCCATATAGGTGAAAACTCTGTAAAACCCCTATATCCCATTTCAGTCTTCACTAACCGCCAAACATTTGTAACCAATTTATATGTTGGGAGTGCGCATCTTAAAGACCCGGCTTCCAATGCCCCTACCAAGGATTTATGCGGGCTCCCTGATAACATGATTTTTACACTGGTATTCACCTCTCCCCCACGTTCACCCCCCCCAGATGCTGAAACTGGGCCGCCAGGAAGTACCTATACGGATGAGGCACGGCCAATCCCCCCCTCCCTGTTAGGGCGCTGCAGGGTCTGGAGACTAATCCTGGCCTGACCCATCCTCCATATTAACTCGCGAAAGAGAGAATTTATCTTTACAAATCAGTCCCTCCCAATCCAGACCGGTGAGTTATGTAATATATACATTAATTGTGGCATCCAAATCATCTTGATCAAATTTACGCGGCCTGCCATAGACAGGGGGATCCGACACCAAATATCTTTCTTCCTTTTAAATTTTTCTAATAGTGGAGCTAGATTGTCTCTAATATACTGGGTTGGGTTGTTAGCTAAAACTATACCTAAATACTTGAACTTCTCCACCACCCTAAGACAGGGTATCCCCTGAGGAAGAGAACCAGTAGTTGAGTCAACCGAAAGAAATGTAGATTTCTCCCAATTGACTACTAGCCCCGATACCCTCCCAAACCCTTCCACCAACTGCATTGCCTTTACTAATGATGGCCCCATATCGCCCAGAAACAACAATACGTTGTCGGCATACAACGCTATTCTTTCCTCACGCCCTTTTCTTTTATAGCCCTGCAAACCTGGTGAATTTCTTATTACCTCCGCAAAAGGCTCCATTGCCAGGGCGAACAGCAGGGGCGACAAAGGACACCCCTGCCTAGTTCCCCTCTCAAGGGAGATCCGTTCTGAGTATGTGTTATTTATTTTTAATCTGGCGCTGGGATGCTGATATAATATCTTAAGCCACTTAATGAACAGGGGGCCGAACCCAAATTTTCCCAGTATCCACCATAAATAGCCCCATTCCAGGGTGTCAAATGCCTTGGCAATATCCAAGGACAAGACAACCCTGGAACCTGCATTCGTTACCGGAGTCTGGAGATTCAAGTAAGTCCTTCTTATGTTTTTACTGGTAGACCTATTCTGCATAAACCCAGATTGATCCGGATGGAACAAAGTAGATATACATTTGTTCAACCTGGCTGCCAGGATTTTTGCCAATATCTTGACATCCGTACCCAGCAATGAGATTGGCCTATATGACGCTGTATCTAATTGATTTTTCTCCTCTTTCTGAATTAGTACTATAATAGCTTCAGACATTGACAAAGGTAATCTACCAACTGCAGCTGACCAATTCAATGTCTTCAAAAGCTCCGGGGCCAACACCTCCCCATACTGTCTGTACACCTCAGAGGGCAATCCATCAGGGCCTGAGGACTTCTGGTTCGGCATATTCTTTTTTGCATGCCTAATTTCCTCCATTGTTATCGGTGCTTCCAGACTGTTCATATCTATGTCTGATAACACCGGTAAATCAGTATCTTCCAAAAATTTCTCCATCTCTGCTTGTTCAGGGCAGTGACGCGTCTTATATAAGTCACTATAAAATTCTACGAATGTTTCATTAATTACCCGAGGATCTGATGAAATATCCCCCTCAGTTGTTCTAATCATGGGAATTATTGAAGAGGGTGAATTAGTTTTGGCCAATAATGCCAACGTCCGACCCACTCTTTCCCCCTCCTTAAAATTCCTCTGCCTCTGGAAAACGTTCCTGTTTTCTGCTCTCCTAATTTCCTTTTTATATTCTTGTTGCTTCATTACCCAGAATTCTCGATTTTCCGTAGTTGGATCTAATACATACTTTCTTTCTGACTCCAAAACCTCTTTCCTAATAAGCTCTCCCCTTGCCCTTGTTTGCTTCTTTATTTTTGTTATCTGTTGAATCAGTAGCCCTCTGAGGTATGCCTTCAAAGAATCCCAAATCACACCCCCCGAGGCAGTGCCAGTGTTAAATTCAATAAATTCTCTCAATCTTAAATTTATTTCTTCCCTATTCCCCACTAACTCCAACCATGTTGGATTTAGTGACCACATTCTCAGGCCACCATTATCCCGCATGGTTATTGTCAATGTCAGTGGCGAGTGATCGGACACCCCCCTTGGTCGATATTCAATTCTACCTATTAAGGGTTGGACTTCATGATTCATGACTTCATGATTACCAATGGCCATATCAATACGGGAGAGAGTGTGGTGGGACCCCGAAAAGCAGGAGTATTGCTGACTAATGGTTACAGGCTCTCCACAAGTCACACCACCCAACCTCCTCGAAGAACTGCACCAACCTTCCCTCCGACACTCTACCTCCACTAAGCCCAGGCGGGAACCTATCTAGCCTGCTGTCAAGCACAGTATTAAAGTCCCCTACTATGATGACCGGAACATTTCTCTTATCCTCCAAGAACCCCAGTAGCAGGAACAGGATCTCCATCTTAAATGGGGGGGGATATATAGATTTGCTATAACAAATGGCCTACCCTCAATTAAAGTGCAAAAAAATAAAACACCCCAATCTATCAATACTGACATCCCTGCAGGAAAACATCAACCCCCTCCTGATCAAAATACTCACTCCCCTTGAGTAGGAGGAATACACTGAGTGATATTGTGTCTCAATTTTTTTTATTTTTGATTAATAATTTAGGCCGGCCAGTCAAATGAGTTTCCTGCAGGCATATCACTTCGGTAGCACAGGATTCTAATTCCTGGAATACAGTAGCTTTTTTCATAGGCTCGCTCATCCCCCTTATATTCCAGGAGCTTATACCAAATGTTCTAGGCTGCATTTAAAATATACAAGGAATAATACCAGAAATGCAAAGACCGGCGGCATAAAATTACCCTTCTACTTATATATAGAGAAGTCATGGCCATAAGGTGGCGCTGTTCTAAACCAGCTCTATTCTGTATAAGCCTACAAAGAAGAAATCTCCAACCTCTATTTTGATAATACCACTTCACCACATGTGCCCTTATTCCCCCTGGCCTTTTGGATCAAATCATCAGTACCCCCACTTACCACACTCAGTGCTAATATTGTGAGGAGGGGACCGAGAGAGTCCGGGGGAAAATTACCCCCCCCCCCCCTCCCACCTCTATCTAAGGCAGTGTTCCTAATCCTACTAATTCTTATAGCTTTTGTGTATTTACACTTCATTTCTTTCACCTTCAAAATTTTTTTTAACAGTGCTCTGTAAGTTTTTACCTTTTTTATTACAACTGTGATACCCCACCCTTTAAGTAATCCCTTCTTTCCCCCCCCCCCCTTGCCTACCTCGGCGTGCCCTAGGGGCCTTCCTTGTGACCTTTCTAATCCCCACACCCCACTTCATCCACTCCCCCCCCACAATCCCTTCTCACCCCCCCTCCCCCCCTGTAACCCCATCACCCCAAGGGTTAAAAAGACTCCAGTCACCAACCTAAACATTGCTCTCACCCTTCACTTCATCCACTCACCCCTCTCCCTCCCAACCCCTACTGCTGCAAGGGGAAAAAAAAAAAACATCTTTAAACCCGTTTGCTATAAGTGAAAAAAGAAAAAACAGAAAAAAACTTTCATTTGAACGTGTACAATTTCATCTTTATAAGTTCTTTTTGTTCTCTTCAAGTCAGTCCGTGACTCCTTTAACGGTTTCAAAAAACCGCATAGTCCCTAGGGCCTCAATACGCAATCGTGCTGGATATAATAAAGCATATGATATATTATAGTTCCGCAGGGTACGCTTAATGTCCAAAAAACCTGCTCTTCTCTTTTGTAGGTCCGGGGAGTAATCTGGATATATCGAGATTCTAGCACCATTAAAAAAATATCTCCATTTTCTCTAGATTTTTGCATTAAATTCAGCTTATCTTTATAACTGAAAAACCTCATTATCATTGGTCTCGGGCGATCTCCTGAGTATGCTGACCTGGAAGGCACTCTATGGGCTCGCTCAATAGAAAAAAGATGTGAAAAAGCCTCAGCCCCAAAAACCTCCTTAAGCCACTTTTCCATAAATTCTTCGGGACGGGGACCCTCACTTTTCTCGGGGAGACCCATCACTCTTACATTTTGTCTTCGCGACCTGTTCTTTTTGAGCTTGTTGGTATCTAGCTGAGCTTGCATTTTTATAAAATTCTGCCGCATTGGGAGTACAATATCTTCTACTTGATTAACCCTTTCCTCCACACCTTTGATTCTCTCCACTGTTTTCTGAAGCTCTTGTTTAATACTGCCGAATTCTTCGTTTAGGGCTTTTAACTCTTCCCACATCCCACTTATCGAGCTCCTGCAAGCATTTATAGCGCATAGTACCTCTTTTAAGGTGGGTTCTTGTTCACTGGCTGTGGCTGTATTGGGGATACTATCCCCTGCTCCTCCCGGGTGCTCCCTCTCAGGACTTTTTTTATTCATTATTCTCGTGCTAACCGCCGGGTTATCAGGTCCTTTTCCCAGGCTCTTTCTGTCCCCCGAACCCCCTACTGACGTTTTCGCCGGAGGTGGCTGATTACTTTTAGCTGGGGACTGCGAGGAGGAATGGGCACATTTTTCCAATTTCGCTGCAGCTGCCAATGCGGTCACATTTTGGGCCCCCTTCTCCTTTTCCTTGACTGATCGGGTAGCTTGGATAGGCATAGTTTCCTGGGGCTGCTGCTGCTGATCTTCCCCCTTCTTCCTGGTCATAGCAAGCTAGGGCACTTTAGATGCTATATAGCCCACCGGCCTGACCTTTCTACCAGACAGTCCCTCCTCACTCCTCACTTCAAGCATCCAGTCCTTACAATAATAAAGGATGAGCCCCCAAGCACCCTGCTGTAACAGCCACAATCACTGTAGTTTACAGTTGTATAACGATTCAAGTTCTTTACCTCTCTCCAGTTAACTTTGAGGGGGGTTTGCAGGATTCTTGCAGAGGACCCATCCAGACCCAATGTTCACCACTCGGTATCTCCTCACTTTCGCCACCCGTCCTTCATCGCCAGACGTGCCTGCGCAATCTCCGCCGCTCTCTCCTATGTCCGTCACGGACTTGGATCGTACAGCCTCTCGCGGTGTCTGCAGTGTGTGTCACTAAGCAACCAGGCACAGCGGCAGTGATTAGTCCGGACTTCCCCTCACAGCTCAGCTCAACAGCAGCAGATCCTTCCCCGGCCCCCTCGCTTGTCACCACCGCCACTCAAAGTACCATTCCTCAATCAGCAGCCAGAGGAGGCCATAGATCTCGTAGGCAGGAACCGGGACCTCACAGAGCATTCACACGGCTGGATAAGCCCATCCAAACAACAGCGCTAGTGCAGCATCAGGGCTGGAGACGGGAGAGAGCACACTCCACCGCTCACACCTGCATCCGGTCACGCCCCTCCGTCCTCAAGATCTGAAAAACTCACCTTTCTACATTAAAAGTGAATTATTACAGGTATATTACTTATCCCCCACCTGAACTATACACTACTCAGTCTCAAATTATAGGCCCAACTTTAAACTACTTCATGTGTGTTTCCTCTATGCACTTTGATCTCCTTCCACACTATAAAGACATTCTGGCAGGCTAACCGACTCTTGTCTACACTGATCCCAATATGTGCATATAATATGCCCATGCATATGTGTCACTGTACTCTACATGCCAGTCCCACCCAAAGCAATCAAGGAGAATTGCTGCAGACTGCAGCCATTCCTGCTAACTAATGATCTTTTAAACATAAAGACCCACTTAAACATCAGTAGCCAAATGCATTTTTACATATCATCCACACAAGCAACTTTTCCTCACCAATAGCTAGCTAAACAACCAACAAAAGAGCTCAACATTTAAATTCAACACATATATTACTGCAGTAATCTCAATCTAACCATCAACACAGGTCATATTTTTCCTTTTCCTACCTGTTTTCTGCACATCGTTTTCAAACCTCAAAGAACAACTATATGAGCATCAGCGAAAGGGCCACTCATCCACCTAACGCGGTCATCAGCTCATCTGTTCTCTATCTCAAAAAAGCTAAAGCTTGCCGGGGGTTCACTAAGCACACATTGAGTGGAAACATTCGACCATCTACCCCCTTTGCTATATTTATCCAATTTAAATCAAACATATTTGCGACTAACTGCCACCAAAGCAAAGCTAGCAACAAACCTCCCATCACAGTGCACACTAATATTACAGTTTCCCAATTGTCAAAAAACATTACAATTCACAACAGTATTACTAGGATTAATCACTGCACTTCAAACCAGCACTGAAAGGGTTAAATATCCTGCTCACAGCGCCATTATGTAACAAGGGGTTCTGTTACATTTATTCATAGGTTACATAGTTGGTGAGGTTGAAAAAAGACACAAGTCCATCCTATGTGTGATTATGTGTCAGTATTACATTGTATATCCCTGTATGTTGCGGTCGTTCAGGTGCTTATCTAATAGTTTCTTGAAGCTATTGATGCTCCCCGCTGAGACCACCGCCTGTGGAAGGGAATTCCACATCCTTGCCCCTCTTACAGTAAAGAACCCTCTACGTAGTTTAAGGTTAAACCTCTTTTCTTATTTTAATGAGTGGTCACGAGTCTTATTAAACTCTCTTCTGCGAAAAAGTTTTATTTCTATTGTAGGGTCACCAGTACGGTATTTGTATATTGAAATCATATCCCCTCTCAAGAGTCTCTTCTCCAGAGAGAATAAGTTCAGTGCTCGCAACCTTTCCTCATAACTAAGATCCTCCAGACCCTTTATTAGCTTTGTTGCCCTTCTTTGTACTTTCTCCATTTCCAGTACATCCTTCCTGAGGACTGGTGCCCAGAACTGAACAGCATACTCTAGGTGCGGCCAGACCAGAGTCTTGTAGAGTGGGAGAATTATCATTTTATAAGTTCATTCATATATTTACCCTTTCAGATATGTGGTCAGTAAATGCAAGGATTAAAACACACAACACAAAGAATGTGATTTTTACTTAGCTTTGATTAAAGATGTATTACAGATGATATGATACAGGATAAATACAGCATATTCAATTCCAGGGGACCCCTCAACTTCTGAAAGTTCTGGAAGCCGATGGTCTGTTTAAAGCCCAGGCACATTCACATCCATGTCCTGGGAGAAGTCCACTGCTCTTCCCTATTGTCTAACTTTTTATAGGCTAGATGGAAGGTGCGAAAAAGCTGGTTTTATCTGGTACTAACAAAAGATTAGCCATAATGGTCCCGAGACAATGTGACCATCTGTGAGTGACCATCTGTGAGCTCAGAAACATACATTTGTGTATAATCACCTTAAAACTATTACTAAGTCTCTTGTAATTCAATAACTAAAGTTATATATGAATATAGACCCATACTACACAGGGCTTTATGGCAGAGTGGCCCAACAGAAGCCTCTCCTCAGTGCAAGACACACGAAAGCCTGCATGGAGTTTGCTAAAAAAAAAAAAAAAAAAAAACACCTGAAGGACTCCCAAGATGTGATAAATAAGATTCTATGGTCTCATGAGACCAAGATAGAACTTGGCCTTTTTGGCCTTAATTCTAAGCGGTAAGATGAATGCAGCAAAGTACAGGGATATTCTGGACAAAAACCTTCTCCAGAGTGCTCAGGACCTCAGACTGGGCCGAAGGTTTACCTTCCAACAAGACAATGACCCTAAGCACACAGCTAAAAAAATGAAGGAGTGGCTTCAAAACAACTCCGTGACTGTTCGTGAATGGCCCAGCCAGAGCCCTGACTTAAACCCATTGAACATTTCTGGAGAGACCTAAAAATGGCTGTCCACCAACGTTTACCATCCAACCTGACAGAACTGGAGAGGATCTGCAAGGAGGAATGGCAGAAGATCCCCAAATCCAGGTGTGAAAAACTTTTTGTATCTTTCCCAAAAAGACTCATGGCTGTATTAGATCAAAAGGGTGCTTCTACTAAATACTGAGCAAAGGGTTTAAATACTTAGGACCATGTGATATTTCAGTTTTTCTTTTTAAATAAATCTGCAAAAATGTCAACAATTCTGTGTTTTTCTGTGAATATGGAGTGCTGTGTGTACATTAATAAGGAAAAAAATGATTTTAGCAAATGGCTGCAATATAACAGAGTGAAAAATTTAAGGGGGTCTGAATACTTTCCGTCCCCACTGTGTGTATATATACACACACAGTATCTCCCAAAAGCGAGTAAACCCCTCACATTTTTGGAAATATTTTATTATATCTTTTCATGTGGCAACACTGAAGAAATTACACTTCGCTACAATGTAAAGTAGTGAGTGTACAGCTTGTATAAAAGTGTAAATTTGCTGTCCCCTCAAAATAACTCAACACAGCCATTAATGTCTAAACCGCTGGCAACAAAAGTGAGTACACCACTAAGTGAAAATGTCCAAATTGAGCCCAAATTGTCAATATTTTGTGTGGCCACCTTTATTTTCCAGCACTGCCTTAACCCTCTTGGGCATGGGGTTCACCAGAGCTTCACAGGTTGCCACTAGAGTCCTTTTCCAGTCCTCCATGACAACATCACAGAGCTGGTGGATCTTAGAGACCTTGCACTCCTCCCCCTCAGTTTGAGGATGCCCCACAGATGCTCAATAGGGTTTAGGACTGGAGACATGCTTGGTCAGTCCATCAACTTTACCCTCAGCTTCCTTAGCAAGGCAGTGGTCGTCTTGAAGGTGTGTTTGGGGTTGTCATGTTGAAATACTGCCCTGCGGCCTAGTCTCCGAAGGGAGGATATCATGCTCTGCTTCAGTATGTCACAGTACATGTTGGCATTCATGGTTCCCTCAATGAACTGTAGCTCCCCAGTGCCAGCAGCACTCATGCAGCCCCAGACCATGACACTCCCATCACCATGCTTGACCGTATGCAAGACACACTTGTCTTTGTACTCCTCACCTGGTTGCCGCCGCACACGCTTGACAGCATCTGAACCAAATAAGTTTATCTTGGTCTCATCAGACCTCAGGACATGGTTCTTAGTCTGCTTGTCTTCAGCAAACTGTTTGTGGGCTTTCTTGTGGATCATCTTTAGAAGAGGCTTTCTTTTGGGATGACAGCCATGCAGAACAATTTGATGCAGTGTGCGGCATATGATCTGAGCACTGACAGGCTGACCCCCCACCCTTTCAACCTCTGCAGCAATGCTGGCAGCACTCATAAGTCTATTTCCCAAAGACAACCTCTGGATATGATGCTGAGCATGTGCACTCAACTTCTTTGGTCGACCATGACGAGGCCTGTTCTGAGTGGAATCCGTTCTGTTAAACCTCTGTATGGTCTTGGCCACTGTGCTGCAGCTCAGTTTCAGGGTCTTGGCAATCTTCTTATAGCCTAGCCCATCTTAATGTACAGCAACAATTCTTTTTTTCAGATTCTCAGATAGTTCTTTGCTATGAGGTGCCATGCTGAACTTCCAGTGACCAGTAAGAGAGTGAGAACGATAACACCAAATTTAACACACCTGCTCCACATTCACACATTCAGACCTTGTAACACCAATGAGTCACATGACACCGGGGAGGGAAAATAGCTAATTGGGCCCAATTTGGACATTTTTACTTAGGGGCGGACTCACTTTTGTTGCCAGAGGTTTAGACATTAATAGCTATGTGCTGAGTTATTTTTAGGGGACAGCAAATTTACACTGTTATACAAGCTGTACACTCACTACTTTACATTGCAGCAAAGTGTCATTTCTTCAATGTTGTCACATGGAAAGATATAATAAATTTGCAAAAATGTGAGGGGTGTACTCACATTTGTGAGATACTGTGTATATATATATATATATATATATATATATATATATATATATATATATATATATATATAAAATATATAATGAAAAATTTGTGGCACTGTAATAATTATACTTTTTTTTTAAATTTGCAATAAAATAAAGTTAAAATAATAATAATTATATATATATATATATATATATATATATATATATATATATATATATATATATATATATATATATATATATATTTTTTTTATCTATCCGCTGGATGCTACATTAATCTGGTGCTGTTTATCACCACCACATGCAATGACACCTTACATTTTTTATTAATTAACAATATATAAATCCTGTTCCATTCTAATCAGATTGAACAACACAGTGCTTGTGCTGTCTAATGTGCCCCTCTGTAAACTGTACAAAACCTGGCAGATCCTGGCATGTCCAGGGTCTTCCTATCTGTGCTGACAACGATAAGCCGGGCTGCAGAGCACAACCGTGGTCATTTTTCCTTGTCAAAATATATCATTGTATATTCAAAGATATGTCATACAGATGTACAATATGATCAATTCTTAAACAAATTAATGAAGCTAAATTCAAAGATTAGATTACTACTATATATTATTAGATAAAAGTAATACTACTACAATCAACATTTGATCAGTATTTAAGTAGGATAATTAAACATCTATAGGTATGATATATACAAAACCAATTGCTTTTGTAAAATCTCTATATGAGAATAAATAGTATACTTGGGAGCTTCAAAAATCACAAAATAGATAATATAAAGTAAAGATAGGAAGGGAAAGGGGAAAGAAAGGAATGGATAAAGAAAAGGGTAAAGGAGTCCACAGAATTCAGTTGGGAGCCACCATAACGTCCTTGAGCAACAATATGTTAAACAAATCCTATCTAGAAAATCGCCATGGTAAAAGTACTTTCTTATCAAATGTTGTAGGCATAAAATGATCTATCCACAGTTGCCACATCCTTTCATACCTATAGTGATCTTGTCCGTTTCGATAGCTAGCATTTTCGCTTGTATCATTGTATTGTACATTCTATGCATGGTTTCGTTTACTACCAGAGTCGGGGATTGCCAAGCTTTCACTAGCGTTTGTTTTGCTGTCGTGAAGAGCTGTATCAGTAATTTGAATCGTGTATGCGATAAAAATTCTGGTTTTAAGTTTAGTAGAGCCATTGTAGGATCCAAAGATAATTTTATATTGAGTAGTTTAGACGCAACATGAAATATTTCTTTCTAGAAGTTTTGTGCAATAGGTCAGGTCCACCAAACATGAAAATATGTACCTAATTCTGTACAACCACGGAAACACTGAGCCGAATAGTTCTGTGTATATTTAGCCATTCTGACCAGTACCAAGTACCATCTTGTTAACACCTTGTAGTTTGCCGTAGAGGCACCGTAGAGCCACCACATTAGGAGATGCTGATTTGGTTACTGACCATATTAGATTCCAGTCTGCACTCTCAAGTGTTTTCCCTAGATCATCTTACCATTTCTTCACATAAGTTGGATTTTCTGGATTGGGTTGAGTCAACCCTTGAGAGTACAGTAGGGATATTAATCCTCTGGCACGTGGTTCATTTTTACAGATGGCTTCAAAATTTGTTAATTTGTCTAGGAGAGTGTTCGGGATTAAAAAGGGTGAGAAAAAGTTTTTAATTTGGAGATATCTGAATATCTGAGTTGGGTATGCCATATATGTCACAAAGAGTGGGAAAGGGCATGAAGGATGAGGAGTCCACAAACTTATGCATGGTCAAAATATTTAATGATACCCATTCTTTAAAAGATTTGGGAGAAACCCATGCAGGGTAGAATGCTGGGTTTCTAAAAAAAAGGACAATAAAGGATCATGAGTAGATTGCAAACTATTTCCTGTTTTATGTCTATCCCACAGAGATATATGGGGGTTTATTTACAGAAGGCAAATCCACTTTGCACAACAAGTGCACTTAGAAGTGCAGTCGCTGTAGATATGAGGGGGACATGCAAGAAAAATAAAAAACAGCATTTTTGCTAGTACATGATTGGATGATAAAATCAGCAGAGCTTCCCCTCATTTCAGATCTCCCCCTCAGATCTACAGCGACTGCACTTCCAAGTGCACTTTCAGTGCAAAGTGGATTTGCCTTTAGTAAATCAACCCCATAGTGTTAAGTGACAGGATTTTGTAAATTTCTACGATCTTTAGGAGAGATCCAAAGAAGGTTGATATTGATATAGAGTCACACTTAGCCGCTTCAATAGAAACCCACAATGGGACTTCTTTCTGTGCATGGTATTTGGTTAGACTAGCTAGGTGTGCTGCCCTATAATAACATGCAAAATTAGGACATCCCAAACCTCCATTAAGTTTGGGAAGAAATAAAGTACGTTGTTGTATTCGTGGCTTAGATGAACCCCACACAAATGACATTACTCTTTTCTGTAAGAGTCTTAGGAAATAGGCAGGAACAGGGATTGGTAAAACATGAAAGAAATACAATATTTTTGGTAAGATTATCATTTTTTGGCGTTGATCTTTCCAAACCATGACAGCAAGAGGTGGGACCAGGACTTTAGTAGGTTAGAAATATTTTTCAGGATGGATAATTATCTGAGAATAAGTTTGATAAGGAAGCCGATAAATTAATCCCTAGATAAGGGATCGATCTGTCCATCCGAGCAAATGGTAGACCCATCTTTGCTGAACTTAATTCTACATTAGAGAGGGATATGTTTAAGGCATTACATTTTTTGGGATTAATATGCAGACCTGAAATAACTGCAAATTGATTGAGTATTGGAATAAGGTTGGGGCCAGATATTTGTGGGCAGGACAGAAAAAGGAGGATATCGTCCGCAAATAGACATAATTTATGTTGAAATCTGCCAATTTCAATTCCAGTTATAGTGGGATCCAATCTGATCATTTGAGCTAGTGGTTCGATTGAGAGGGCAAATAAAAGCGTGTACCTATATGAATATTAAAGGATTCAGATTTATAACCTGCATATTTGACATATGATTTTGGGCTATTGTAAAGTGCCATAATCCAATTTATAAAGTTGGGGCCAAAACCCCATTTTTGTAAAGTATAGTGTAAATAAGACCAAGAAATGGAATCTAATGCTTTCTTTAGATCTAATGAAAGGATGCAAGCTGGGATACGACGTGATTTAGAAATCTGCGCCAACAGTACCGCTCTATGTATATTATCACTTGCTTGGCGTGTCGGCATAAAGCCAACCTGGTCTCAATGAATTAATGCTCCTATGGTATCTTTAACCACTTGCCGCCCGCCATATAGCAGGATGACGGCGGCAAAGTGGTTTCAATAACCTGACTGGGCGTAATATGTCGCCCTCAGGATATTAAGTCACAGCGCGCCCCCGGGGACGCGCATCGCGGAGATCGTTGTTGCGGTGTGTCAGTCTGACGCATTGCAACTCTGATCGAGGTAAAGAGTCTCTGACGGATGTTCAATCACGGCTGATCACGATGTAAATAAGAAGAGCCTGTGATCAGCTTTTCCTCACTCGCGTCTGACAGACACGAGTAGAGGAGAGCCGATCGGCTGCTCTCCTGACAGGGGGGTTATCAGTGCCTGTCAGTGCCCATCAATGAAAGAGAAAACTTACTTATTTACAAATTATAACAGAAACAAAAGCAAAACTTTTATTTTTTTTCAAAATTTTCGGTCTATTTGTTTAGCAAAAAATAAAAACCGCAGAGGTGATCAAATACCACCAAAAGAAAGCTCTATTTGTGGGAACAAAATGATAAAAATTTAGTTTGGGTACAGTGATGGATGATTGTGCAATTGTCATTCAAACTGCGACAGCACTGAAAGCTGAACATTGGTGTGGGCAGGAAGGTGTATAAGTGCCCTGTATTGAAGTGGTTAAGATGAGTTGCAAGAATTTTCGCTAAAATTTTTATATCTATATTTAACATTGAAATAGGGCGGAATGTGGTTTTGGAATCATGGAAATGATAGCCATTAGTGATTCGAGTCTAAAAGATTAGTGATTCGAGTCTAAAAGATTTGTTATCCAGGATATTATTAAATGCTTTAGTCAATAAAGGGGAAATGATATCAGTATAAGTGTGGTAATATAAAGCAGAGAAGCCGTCTGGGCCCAGTCTTATTTAATTTTAGTTCTTTACTTGCTGTTATTACCTCTTCCACCTCTATGGGTTTTTCCAAATTGGTTTTATGAGAAGGAGACATTTGAGGTAGAGATATTTTTGAGAAGAAGGAATTTGCTTTATTAGAATCAAAAATGTTGGTTTCTGAATATAGAGTACTCAGATGGGAGCTGAATTTTTGACTATTTCTAAAGGATTACTCGTATATATGTGTTTAGACAATTTAAGTTTAATTGGTTAAGAGGATTTCTTTAAGGAATTAAGTGACCGCGCTAAGTAGGTACCAGGTTTACTAGGTTTTTTTGTAGAATGCATGTTTGGTGCACTGCAATGTTTTTTCAGCAGATTCTGTGAGAAAAAAAATCATATTCCAGTCTTGCTTTTTCTAGTTTATTTTTTGCCGATAGAGTGGGACTAGTTTGAAAGGCTGTAAAAGATGAGTTAAATTCATTTTCCAATTTCTGCGCCAGATTTCTGCGCTCCCTCTTAGGTATTCCTATTTGTTTTTGGAATATCCCTCTCAGGACAGGTTTGTGTGCTTCCCAGAGGGTTAATGAGGAAACTTCTGGGCATGTATTATGTTTTAAATAATCTTTTAGAGCCTGTTCTATATTTGTACGGTAACAAGGGTGTTTCAATAATATATTTGGTAAGTACCATGTTGTATCATGTGCTTTGGGTATGAAGGATGCTATAGACGTGAGAACTACATTGTGATCTGACCATGGGATAGGGATAATATTAGATGTGATTATTTCTGGTAACATTCCTGCCGTCAAAAATATATGGTCAATTCAACTGAATGATTGATGTGGCTGTGAGAAATATGTATATTTTCTTTTTTTTCTGGATTGTTTTCTCTCCAAGAATCAATTAAATTATAGTTAGAGAGGAGATGAGAAAGAGATTGTTTAGTTTGGTTACGAGATGGGATGTACGGGGATCTATCTAAAAATGGGAGTATGACCTGAGTAGAGTCCCCACATACAATGAGTGTGCCCATTTTATTTATGTCAGGGGGCGAGGAGTGCTTAAAGCGGAGTTCCACCCAAAAATTGAACTTCCGCTTTTCGGATTCCTCCCCCCTCACATTTGGCACCTTTCAACGGTGAGGGGTGAGCAGATACCGGTCTAATACAGGTATTTTGCACCCACTTCCGGGCATAGATACCCGAGCCATCCGCATCTACGCAACTGTTCTGTTGAGTGCACTAAAAATATTTGATTTGTTTAATTATTATTTAACAATTTAACAAATGTACCTGTTACTGTCAGTATCTGCAGATGGTGGCGATTCCTGATGCAGCATAGTGTTTTGGATTCGCAAATCCCTATCATGGACAATCAATAACTTGAATGTTTTTTCTTCACTTATGCAGATGTCGGCATCCGCAATACATCCTACAACCTCAGATTTTTCCTGACAGCAGACCGACTCTACTTGTGTAGGCATAGCGATGCAATTGTTGCACGTGCACCATGCATTGTTTCCAACTCTTTCATTAGGACTATGTTCCATCAATACTGAAGATTCTCCCTGTGAAATCTCCCTTATAGGATATTATAAGGGAAAGCTGGATCATCTTCGGGATCTGGATTCCGTGACCATATTTCAGCAATCAACATATTTCTCTTTAAAAAAAAAAAAAACAAAGTTAGATCTTTCTTAACCACTTCAGCCCTGGAGGATTTTACCCCCTTCCTGACCAGAGCACTTTTTGCGATTCGGCACTGCGTCGCTTTAACTGACAATTGCGCGGTCGTGCGATGTTGTACCCAAACAAAATTGACGTCCTTTTTTTCCCACAAATAGAGCTTTCTTTTGGTGGTATTCGATCGCCTCTGCGTTTTTTTATTTTTTGCGCTAACAAAAAAAAGAGCAACAATTTTGAAAAAAAAAATAAATAAATAAAATAAATAAATAAATAAAAAAAATCGCAATATTTTTTACTTTTTGCTATAATAAATATCCCCCAAAAATATATAAAAAAAAAACAATTTTTTTCCTCAGTTTAGGCTGATATGTATTCTTCTACATATTTTTGGTAAATCACAATAGGCGTATATTGATTGGTTTGCGCAAAATTTATAGCGTCTACAAAATAGGGAATAGTTTTATGGCAATTTTATTAGTAATGGTGGTGATCTGCGATTTTTATCGGGACTGCGACATTATGGCGGACACATAATAATAGAAAGATGATAAAAAACTAAGTACCCATACTACTGGTACGAATATATGCATGAATGTATTATGTGCAACAAGTGAATCGCACAACACACTCACGCACATTGCTAGAAATTATATGAACAAATACAAGTGTATAAACATATAAAGACCAAAAATATCCTAAATAGTGAAAGTGGAAAAATTGAAAATAAAAAATACTGATAACTGAAATTGAGAAATAAAGTTCCTCAAGGAAAGTTCAGTAAGGATGTATCAGTCCCTTTAAAAGGAAGGATCGCATATCCACAAGTCCTTAAAGATCATCAATACAGGTGAAAAAGCGGAAAAACTGAAGGGATATCCGGACAGACAATGACTCCAGAGGATATTAACAGATGGACCCTTACCAGGAATGGTGGACCTCCCTGATAGCAAGGTCTCGTGAGCATGCAGATATAGCCCTCTGCAGGGACAGCTGGATGGTAGCGTCCGGATCCGCCAGTATGTGCAGCGCTCCAATGAGGGATGGTTCCAATGTCACAGCCTGGGAGGGGACACCCGCTGGTCTGTGTATCAGCCTTCAGTATTTTTTTATTTTCAATTTTTCCACTTTCACTATTTAGGATATTTTTGGTCTTTATATGTCTATACACATGTATTTGTTTATTCATTTAATTTCTAGCAATGTGCGTGAATGTGTTGTGCGATTCACTTGTTGCGCATAATACATTCATGCATATATTCGTACCAGTAGTATGGGTACTTAGTTTTTTATCATCTTTCTATTATTATTTGATTGCAAGCGCACTTATTGTATTTATATTGATTGAATGCACAGATATTGTTTTTTTTGTTGCAGCTGCATTTTGTTTTTTTGCTTTTTAGCGCAGGTTTCTATTGTTTATAATATTATGGCGGACACATCGGACATTTTTGACACTATTTTGGGACCATTGTCATTTATACAGCGATCAATGCTATAAAAATGCATTGATTACTGTGTAAATGACACTGGCAGTGAGGGGGTTAACCACTAGGGGACAGTGAAGGGGTTAAGTGTGTCCTAGGGAGTGATTCTAACTGTTAGGGTGCTGGGCTTTAACACACAGAACAGTGATCACTGCTCTTGATGACAGAGAGCTGTGATCTGTCCTGTCACAAGGCAGATCAGGGAAATGCTTTATTTACAAAAGCATCTCCCCTTTCTTCCTCTCAGCGACACGATCGCGGGCGCCCAGTGGACAGAGTCTGCGGGACCCGTGGTCACGGTGCCCGCGGCGGGCGTGCGCCCGCGACACTGATTCTCAAAGGGGACGTACCTGTACGCCCTTTTGCCTACCAGCGCTATTCTGTCGACGTACATCGGCGTGCGCTGGTCGGCAAGAGGTTAGAGTATTAATAATTATTCTTTGATTAGCATTTATACATTGAATACATTTATAAAATGTATGCCTGAGCAAGTGAAAAAAGATGATACTCACTCTCTCCTCCCGTGTCAGGGTACTGTTTATAGCTGTTTCCAGCTTCAGGCTGTGAACGTTCTTGGTTTTCCTGCATAAAACAAAAAAAAAAAAATTAAATATTTCAATCCAAGTTGACACATAACACGTACTCTATACAAATACAATACTTTGATCCAATTTTTCTTGTCTTGAATTTTTTATTTTTTTTATATTAGCTGTAATCAATCGTAATAAAGCTTCAAAATAAATATTCAAATTAAAGATTGTGAAATGTATATTACTTTTTAAAATTATACAAAAAAATAAGATAAAAAAAAGGATAATAATAAAAGGTTTAGTGTTGTTGGGATGCTGAGCTGTATTGGCTTTATGCAAGACATATTGTTTGATGTTGAGGCCAAATAAATAAATTTTATTCTAATAATAACACCCTTTTCAAAGTGGCCATAGTTACATAGTAGGTGTGGTTTAAAAAAGACACAAGTCCATCAAGTCCAAACTATGTGTGTGATTATATGTCAGTATTACCTTGTATATCCCTGTATGTTGTGGTCGTTCAGGTGCTTATCTAATAGTTTCTTGAAGCCATCGATGCTCCTCACTGAGACCACCACCTGTGGAAGGGAATTCCACAGCCTTGCCGCTCTTACAGTAAAGAACCCACTACGTAGTTTAAGGTTAAATCTCTTTTCTTCTAATTTTAATGAGTGGGCACGAGTCTTGTTAAACTCCCTTCCGCAAAAAACATTTTATCCCTATTGTAGGGTCACCAGTATGGTATTTGTATATTGAAATCATATCCCCTCTCAAGAGAGAATAAGTTCAGTGCTCGCAACCTTTCCTCATAACTAATATCCTCCAGACCCTTTATTAGCTTTGTTGCCCTTCTTTGTACTTTCTCCATATCTAGTACATCCTTCCTGAGGACAGGTGCCCAGAAATGGACAGCATACTCAAGGTGCGGCCGGACCAGAGTCTTGTAGAGTGGGATAATTATTGTTTTATCTCTGGAATTAATCCCCTTTTTAATGCATGCCAATATTTTGTATGCTTAGTTAGCAGCAGCTTGGCACTGCATGCCATTGCTGAGCCTATCATCTACTAGGACCCCCAGGTCCTTTTCCATCCTAGATTCCCCTAGAGGTTCTCCCCCCAGTGTATAGATTGCATTCATATTTTTGCCACCCAAATGCATTATTTTACATTTTTCTACATTGAACCTCATTTGTATCAGAAAAAATGAAAACTCAAAATAACGCGCCCTTCCTGAGTTCTCACCACTGCGCTTAATGCGAGAAAAGAAGGAGGTGTTGGACCTCCTAAACAAATGTGAAAAAATATGATGAAAGAACAAAGTGTGAAAAACAAATATGTGAAACTTAAATATGTGAAATATAAATGGAGTGAATCCAAAGCTGCCACTTATAAAATAGACAATGCAATAAATCCTATTATTCCCAAGAGCCCAAATAAATGTGATCCTGGTAGAATAATATAAGTAGCGCTAAGTACCAGTGATAGATCATACAACACTCAAAAGTGATCTAGTACATCTATCAACAACAAAATCATAGAAAACTTATTCAAATACAAAATTAAAAATGCAAATGTGCCAATTACAAGGCAATAGTGATGACACATAAACAGAAATGAAATCAAGTGGTAAAGTCCATAAAGTCCATAAATAGAGCACCGTGCAAAAAATGTGATGAATCTGGAAAACGGTCCACCAATTGACTTAGTGTCAGTGATTCCACTCCCCTTAAAGTCAGCACTCACCGACTCACAATGCCTCACACTCTCGTGTTTTGGCAGCAAAGCATAGATGTAATGCGCATCAGCTGGGGGTGTAAGCTCCGAATTCCTTGTTAATCCCAGTGTCACCTCAATGCATGGAAAAAACTCAACATAGTGTGATACCGTAAAATCAAGTGTAAAATTTATTGAACTTAAAACCTTCAATCATTGCACTCACATAAAAATTCTTGAATCAAGCCAAACTGACACTGCAAAGAAAACTTCCAATACACTCCTCCTCTGTGAAACGCCCAGCACCACTATGAAACGAGGGTCGCGGCGGACCACCAAACAAAGGGTTGGATGGGTTCTCACCCCTCTTGCTGACACTTCGCTGGTATAGATCTCCTGCTGGCTTGTACGCCCAAAGCGTGACTCCTCTAGCGCCTTCAGAGGATCTCGCCGGTTACCGGAGATATGCCGCGACGTCCTATCTCTCACTGATTGCTAGTCCTGGATGCCGTACAGCCACGCCCCGACATGTTTCGTCACATCTGACTTCCTCATGGGATTGGCTGTACGGTACGGCTCCTCCCACTCTTATACCCCTCACGTCCGTCGACGTAGGAGTATGCAAATCTTACTTCATGTTCCCAGGTGTTCCCGCAGCCCTCAACACAGCAGTGCTGGACCGATCACATTTCTCAGAGGACACATTTCATTACAAAAAGATCCCAAAGAGTAGCGGGACACATGTAACTAACAATAAAGCAAAAATGAACATTCCAGACAATGCCTGGTCGGAACTATGTGTTGGGCTATATAGGACGTCGCGGCATATCTCCGGTAACCGGCGAGATCCTCTGAAGGCGCTAGAGGAGTCACGCTTTGGGCGTACAAGCCAGCAGGAGATCTATACCAGCGAAGTGTCAGCAAGAGGGGTGAGAACCCATCCAACCCTTTGTTTGGTGGTCCGCCGCGACCCTCGTTTCATAGTGGTGCTGGGCGTTTCACAGAGGAGGAGTGTATTGGAAGTTTTCTTTGCAGTGTCAGTTTGGCTTGATTCAAGAATTTTTATGTGAGTGCAATGATTGAAGGTTTTAAGTTCAATAAATTTTACACTTGATTTTACGGTATCACACTATGTTGAGTATTTTCCATGCATTGAGGTGACACTGGGATTAACAAGGAATTCGGAGCTTACACCCCCAGCTGATGCGCATTACATCTATGCTTTGCTGCCAAAACACGAGAGTGTGAGGCATTGTGAGTCGGTGAGTGCTGACTTTAAGGGGAGTGGAATCACTGACACTAAGTCAATTGGTGGACCGTTTTCCAGATTCATCACATTTTTTGCACGGTGCTCTATTTATGGACTTTATGGACTTTACCACTTGATTTCATTTCTGTTTATGTGTCATCACTATTGCCTTGTAATTGGCACATTTGCATTTTTAATTTTGTATTTGAATAAGTTTTCTATGATTTTGTTGTTGATAGATGTACTAGATCACTTTTGAGTGTTGTATGATCTATCACTGGTACTTAGCGCTACTTATATTATTCTACCAGGATCACATTTATTTGGGCTCTTGGGAATAATAGGATTTATTGCATTGTCTATTTTATAAGTGGCAGCTTTGGATTCACTCCATTTATATTTCACATATTTAAGTTTCACATATTTGTTTTTCACACTTTGTTCTTTCATCATATTTTTTCACATTTGTTTAGGAGGTCCAACACCTCCTTCTTTTCTCGCATTAAGCGCAGTGGTGAGAACTCAGGAAGGGCGCGTTATTTTGAGTTTTCATTTTTTCTGATACAATTTAGTATTTTAACCACCTGCAGCTATGGATGCCATCAACTTTTTATCCAATAGACAAATGAACCCTGAATCTATCTTTTCCACTAGCCATGAAATGACTGACTGTGAGGAAGATTATACGAGCATTTTAAAAAATTTAGATAATCTGCTGGAAAAGCAGATTAAAACATGGTGGGATGTTTTTACTTTTGAGCATTATTTAAGGGAAAATCTCATCTTCCGCAGCCTAAGATGGGAAGTAGCACCCCAGGATGGACTTAATGAACCAGAGTTCATTGATGAGTGGTTTGCATTTTTTAATAAAGTAGGAAGGGAATTGCAGGCCCTCGTTTTAAAAAGAAAACAGATCAAGCTCATTAAAATTAAGGAGAAAATCACTACACTGCAGAGTAGGTTGGAACCAATTAAGGAGTCCAATCAGATGAAAGAATTCAATACCAATATGCAAAAGAAATTAGAAAAAATAGACCGAGAAACCCAAAAGAAAAAAGTAAAAAAAAAAAATATAATAGGGATTCCAATGATTTTAAGACCAATAAGGTCTATGCCTGGCAAAATTCAAACATTGAAAACAATGAGAACAATACCATTAAGGAGGGAGAATCCATCAGGACCAGTGCTCCTACTCACCAAACCAAAGATGCACCCCCTAGGGGCACCAACAACAGAGGCACATCAGGCCCCAACCCCAATCGGAATGGCAATACCCCAGTCAATAGTGAGTATCGCCATAACGAGTACCATCAACCAGTGGGTCCAATTAGACCTGGCAACGGGGGGTACCCACAACAATATGGTTACGCCTCACCCCATTCTTACCAACGTAAAAGGGGAGGGGGGGGACGAACCACGGATTACCCCCAACAATGGCATCAGTACCCTCCTCCAGAACCCAACTACCATGTACCACTGTACAATAGGTATCAACCATTAATGGATGAAGAATATAGAATACAACACCAACAGGAGCCTTTTTTAGGACAACGGGGGAGGGGGGGGAGGGGGGTGGAACACCAAGGAGGAACACGAACCCAGGGGAATACAGGGGAGGCAACGCCACTGGGCCCCCACAGTACCCAAATCGAGAATTCACCCCGTATCAAAGAGGAGAAGGGGATGTCGGGCAGGCAGACGGAGACAACCCAAGAAAAAGATCGAGGGACATGTAGATACGGGTATATACAATCTAAGTGAGGTCAAGCTAAATGAGAAGGAATTGAACATATTACAAACTGGTCTCAAATGTGCCCCCAGGAGAGTGATGAATAAGTTTGAAACTTATATTGACACACACAAATTTATCAGAACACTAAATTTAAAAAAATATTTTCTCAGCCACCCTGTGGAGTCAGGGATTAGGGCGAATGTAGGAGGACAGAGAATTGATAGTGGCCTGAAGAATAAGTCTATTTTCAATCCACAATTATCAAACAATCACTTTATAGAGGTATTTAAGCACCTGGTGTTGAAAGACATCGAGGAGCTCCCTGTTAAGAAAATGGTAAATCCGAGGTACATTAAGGATGGTTTAAAATCTTTGGAAGATAAGAAAAACATCATCATCCGCCCGGCGGATAAGGGAGGTGGGGTAGTCCTTATGAAGAAAGATTTCTATCACCTTCAGCTCATGGAGCTCTTGGGGGATAGAATCACATACAAGAAACTGGGGGTTGACCCAACGGAAGCTTATAGAACACAATTGAGTACATTGGTGGAATGGGGTCACCAGATGAGCGTTTTAAGCAGCAAAGAGAAGCGCTACCTGGTGCCCTCAGTGTGTAGGATTCCCATCATCTACACACTACCAAAAATTCATAAGAACGTGCAAACACCTCCTGCCCGCCCAATCGTGAACGGGATAGGGTCTGTCACGGCACGCTTGGGAGAATACTTAGATAAATTTTTGCAGCCTAGCGTCCTCACCACCAGAGCGTATTTGAGGGACACATCTGACCTGCTGCAACTCTTGAGGGAAGTGGTCATCAAGCCTGAAGGAGAGATTTATCTGATAACAGCAGATGTGTCCTCATTATACACTATTATACAACATGAGGATGCACTGCTGGCATTGAATTGGGCACTCAGCAAGAGGGATGAAATCCCTCATTTGCAAAAGCGTTTTTTGGGACATGCTCTGGACTTTTGCATGTCCCATAATTATTTTTGGTATCACGGCTTTTTCTTTTCACAACAGGTTGGCGTGGCTATGGGGGCTAAGTATGCCCCCAGCCTTGCCAACCTGTTCATGGCTGAGTGGGAAGATAAGCGAGTATTCAGTACCCAAAGACCCCAGCTGAAGTTTTATCGTCGCTTCATAGATGATTTGATGTTCATTTGGGAAGGATCAAAGGAGTCAGCGATTGATTTTTTGGGGCATTTGAATGACAATACTAACGGCATCAAATTGGACTACCAAATCAGTGACACTTCGGTTAACTTTCTAGATGTCACCATAGAAAGGAATGTTAATGGTTTAACCACCTCAATACTGGGCACTTTCGCCCCCTTCCTTCCCAGACCAATTTTCAGCTTTCAGCGCTCTCGCACTTTTAATGACAATTACTCGGTCATGCTACACTGTACCCAAATGAAATTTTTATCATTTTGTTCGCACAAATAGAGCTTTCTTTTGGTGGTATTTATTCACGACTCCATTTTTTTTTTTTTGCGATATAAGCGCAAAAATAGTGGAAATTTGGAAAAAAAACAATATTTTCTTTTTTCTGTTTTAAAAGAAATCCAGTAAAATCGAATTTTGTCATAAATTTAAGCCAAAATGTATTCTGCTACATGTTTTTGATAAAAAAAATCCTGTTAAGTGTATAATAATTGGTTTGTGTGATCACGGACATATGTACGCAAATGATCATGTACAGATGTGTGCAGGTGATCACGTACATATGTGTGCAGATTACCATTGGGACATGTGATTTTAGTGTGACATATGTGGGGGACAGCTTTTTTTATTATTTGGGGACATGTGTTTTGGGGACATGTGTGTTTTACATTATGTGGGGACATGTTTGTGTTTTACATTATGTGGGGACATGTGTGTGTTTTACATGTATGTATTTACATGTGTGTGTTGACATTAGGTTGGTGATCAGTGAGTAAAAAGCTGTAAAAAACAGCTCATACTCACTGATCATCAGCCGGCTGCAGCGATCCCCTCTCCTCTCCTCCTCAGCGACAACTTCCGTGTGAGGAGAGGAGAGCTGATCGCCTAGCAACCGGCTGTGTTTACATCACATGACAGCTGTGATTGGACACGGCCGTCATGTGATCAGGAGGGCCAATCACAGAGCCCTCCTGCCGATCCGAGATGCGCCGTGTCCGGGGGACACGAGCGCATCGGGATCGCGCCGCTGCGCGGGCACGCGCGCGCGCGATCCCGCTCCTTCTGAGGGACGTTCCTGAACGTCCACTCAGAAGGAGAGAGCGCCCACCCGGCCGTTTATGTACATTGGCCGGGTGGGAAGTAGTTAAAGACAAAAGTCTACTTCAAGCCCACGGATCGTAATAGCTATTTGGCCATCACAAGTGGACACCACCCCACTTGGATCCGCAATATACCAAAGGGGCAGATACTCAGGGTACGCAGAAACTGCACTGATTTGGAGGACTACCACACCCAAGTTAAGTTATTAAAGGACAAGTTCATACAGAAGGGTTACCGGGAACAGACACTGGATAACATAATACAGGAGGTAGCACTCACACCCAGAGACCGGTGCTTTGGGAGAGGACACCTCCCAGGCGGGAGTGCCCAACATCAAGTTAGATTCATCACAAGCTTCCATTTTCAGTACAGGGATATTGAGACCATATTCAAAAAACATTGGCACATTTTGGGCCGTGACAGACACCTGGGCCAGATCTTATCTTCATCACCCAAATTCGTCTACAGACGAGCCCCAAATTTTGGGGATAAAGTGGTAAGAAAGATTTTGGATCCACCAGGGCAACAAACTATAAGGGTCAACCTACAGGGGTTCTTCCCATGTAGGAAGTGTGTGTGTTGCAAAACTGTCAGGACCTCCAACAGGGGGAAGACTTCGGTCACTAGCACAGACCAGGAAACCTTTGAAATTAAGGAATATATTTCATGTAATTCCTCATATGTCGTCTACCTTCTCTGGTGCCCATGTGGGCTACTGTATGTTGGACGAACGAAACGATTACTCCGAGTCCGAATCTCTGAACACCTCACGAACATCAAAAATGGCTTTAAAAACCATAGTGTTTCGTTACACTTTAGAGAGAAACACCAACAAGACCCCTCCTTAGCACAATTCTGTGGATTAGATTGTGTATATCCATCTTGGAGAGGGTCTAATAGGGTGAGGGACCTCTCACAAAGGGAAACCCTATGGATACACCGTCTGAAAAGCCTTGCCCCCAGGGGCTTGAACATTGAAGTAGACCTGAACTGCTTCATAAATGATTTTTGAACTATGCTCCCATAGAGACAACCCTTTATACTGTATATAGATGTGCACATTTGTATATACTGTTCTACACATTACATATATTCATTTATATGTTTATTTTTAGACACTTGTAACATCCTATCATTAATTGAGGGATTGTATTATGAGTTTTCACTGCATGGTATCATGCTCTCAGCACGTTAGGAGGGATAGTGGGCTGCTTGTTTATGGGGGGTGGTAATTGTGCGGCTCAATCTGGGTTTTTGAGGAAGAGAACTAATGAGCCTTCTTCGATTTCACCACTAGAGGGCTCTAGCACCATTCAACCCTAAAAACACTTTATAGAGATTCACTGAGTGCACATATACTATTCAATCACTAGTTTTATTGATTTATGTAAGGATTTATTTTCACTTTCACAAATTTAGTTAGATTTTGGACCAATGGGGGGAGCTTAGGCTTATAGCCCAACACATAGTTCCGACCAGGCATTGTCTGGAATGTTCATTTTTGCTTTATTGTTAGTTACATGTGTCCCGCTACTCTTTGGGATCTTTTTGTAATGAAATGTGTCCTCTGAGAAATGTGATCGGTCCAGCACTGCTGTGTTGAGGGCTGCGGGAACACCTGGGAACATGAAGTAAGATTTGCATACTCCTACGTCGACGGACGTGAGGGGTATAAGAGTGGGAGGAGCCGTACCGTACAGCCAATCCCATGAGGAAGTCAGATGTGACGAAACATGTCGGGGCGTGGCTGTACGGCATCCAGGACTAGCAATCAGTGAGAGATAGGACGTCGCGGCATATCTCCGGTAACCGGCGAGATCCTCTGAAGGCGCTAGAGGAGTCACGCTTTGGGCGTACAAGCCAGCAGGAGATCTATACCAGCGAAGTGTCAGCAAGAGGGGTGAGAACCCATCCAACCCTTTGTTTGGTGGTCCGCCGCGACCCTCGTTTCATAGTGGTGCTGGGCGTTTCACAGAGGAGGAGTGTATTGGAAGTTTTCTTTGCAGTGTCAGTTTGGCTTGATTCAAGAATTTTTATGTGAGTGCAATGATTGAAGGTTTTAAGTTCAATAAATTTTACACTTGATTTTACGGTATCACACTATGTTGAGTTTTTTCCATGCATTGAGGTGACACTGGGATTAACAAGGAATTCGGAGCTTACACCCCCAGCTGATGCGCATTACATCTATGCTTTGCTGCCAAAACACGAGAGTGTGAGGCATTGTGAGTCGGTGAGTGCTGACTTTAAGGGGAGTGGAATCACTGACACTAAGTCAATTGGTGGACCGTTTTCCAGATTCATCACATTTTTTGCACGGTGCTCTATTTATGGACTTTATGGACTTTACCACTTGATTTCATTTCTGTTTATGTGTCATCACTATTGCCTTGTAATTGGCACATTTGCATTTTTAATTTTGTATTTGAATAAGTTTTCTATGATTTTGTTGTTGATAGATGTACTAGATCACTTTTGAGTGTTGTATGATCTATCACTGGTACTTAGCGCTACTTATATTATTCTACCAGGATCACATTTATTTGGGCTCTTGGGAATAATAGGATTTATTGCATTGAACCTCATTTGCCATGTAGTTGCCCACCCCATTAATTTGTTCAGATCTTTTTGCAAGGTTTCCACATCCTGCGGAGAAGTTATTGCCCTGCTTAGCTTAGCATCGTCTGCAAATACAGAGATTGAACTGTTTACCCCATCCTCCAGGTCGTTTATGAACAAATTAAACAGGATTGGTCCCAGCACAGAACCCTGGGGGACCCCACTACCCACCCCTGGCCATTCCGAGTACTCCCCATTTATCAGCACCCTCTGAACTCACCCTTGAAGCCAGTTTTCAATCCATATACTCACCCTATGGTCCATGCCAACGGACCTTCTTTTGTACAGTAAAAGTTTATGGGGGACTGTGTCAAATGCTTTTGCAAAATCCAGATACACCACGTCTACGGGCCTTCCTTTATCTAGATGGCAACTCACCTCCTCATAGAAGGTTAAAAGATTGGTTTGGCAAGAACGATTCTTCATGAATCAATGCTGATTACTGCTAATGATACCATTCTCATTACTAAAATCTTGTCTATAGTATCTTATCATCCCCTCCAAGAGTTTACATACTATTGATGTTAGGCTAACTGGTCTGTAATTCCCAGGAATGTATTTTGGGCCCTTTTTAAATATTGGTGCTACATTGGCTTTCTCCAATCACCTGGTACCATGGTAACATTCCAGTCAGTCGACTGTCAGTAAAAACTAGGAACAATGGTCTAGCAATTACTTGACAGAGTTCCCCAAGTACCCTCGGGTGCAAGCCATCTGGTCCCGGTGATTTATTAATGTTAAGTTTCCCAAGAGTAATTTTAATTCTGTCCTCTGTTAACCATCGAGGTGCTTCCTGTGATATTTCATGAGAATAAACACTGCAGTTTTGGTTACTGAAGCCCCCCCCGATTTCCTCGTGAAGACTGAGGAGAAGAATAAATTCAATACCTTCGCCATCTCCCCATCCTTTGTAACCAGATGTTCTTCCTCATTCTTTATGGGGCCAATATGGTCTGTCCTCCCTTTTTTTACTGTTTACATACTTAAAGAATTTCTTGGGATTTTTTTTGCTCTTCTCCGCTATGTGTCTTTCATGTTCTATCTTAGCCATCCTTTTTACACCCTAATGTCCTGCACACGGTTGGATTTTCCGTCGGAAAAAGTGCAATCGGATTATGTTGTTGGAAATTCCGATCGTGTGTGGGCTCCATCAGTCTTTTTCTGTCGGAATTTCTGACACACAAAGTTTGACAGCAGGATATAATAATTTTCCAATACAAAAAAAGGGGTCACTGCCCCCACCTATAACTGGTCTTCACAGCAAGGAGCACTGGAAGGGCAAACGCATGTAAAATAAAACCAAAGAATTTCCAGGCTCAACTTACCAACCAGCCTGCGACCAACCAAATTAACCTGCCTAACAGTTTGCAATAAAAACAGGGGTTTAGTTGCACACATTTGCAAATACATGCGTAAGCTGCAGGCCACGGCAAGGCACCCTGTATCCTGCAGACCCTAACTCTAACTTTGAAGAGTCTCCACAGTGGGAGCACATGTATTCTAATGGATAGATGAAGGGCAGATGACTGGAGGGAGCCCAACCCTCCTTAAAGGTGCAGGAGCACACTGAACACCCAGCACATTGCACAATGGCAGCAAATATTTTCCGACAACAAAATCCGATCGTTTAAATTCCAATCGTGTGTACACAAATCCGACACACAAAGTGCCACGCATGCTCAGAATAAATTAAGAGACGAAAGCTATTGGCTACTGCCCCATTTATAGTTCCGACGTACGTGTTTTACGTCACCACGTTCAGAATGATCAGATTTTCCGACAACTTTGTGCAACCGTGTGCATGCAAGACAAGTTTGAGCCAACATCCGTCTGAAAAAATCTGATGGATGTTGTTGTTGGAATGTCCGATTGTGTGTACAGGGCATTACATTTCTTGTTGCATTCTTTATAAAGTCTGAATGCTGAGGATAATCCCTCAACCTTGTATTTTTTTGAAGGCCTTCTCTTTTGCTTTTATATGCATGTTTACATTGGAGTTAATCCATCCAGGACTTTTGTTTAAATTTATTACCCAATGGGATGCCATGGTTAATGCCCTTTATTTAGTATGCTCTTAAAGCAAACCCATCTCTCCTCCATGTTCTTTGTTCCTAAGATTTTATCCCAATTTATGCCTTCTAGCAAGGTTCGTAGTTTAGGGAAGTTGGCTCTTTTAAAATTCAGTCTCTTTGTATTCCCCTTATGTTTCCTATTTGTGCGATTTATACTGAAGCCAATTGACCTGTGATTGCTGTTACCTAAATTGCCCCGTATGTCCACATCCGTTATCAGGTCTGCATTGTTGGTAAACAGTAGTTCCAGTAACGCTTTATTTCTAGTTGGTGCATCTATCATATGACCCATAAAATTGTCCTGCAAGACATTTAGGAACTGGCGAGCCTTAGATGAATGCATGGTTCACTCCGCCCAGTCTATGTCTGGATAATTAAAATCCCCCATTATAACACTCCAATCAGCACATAGAATATTGAAGGTGCATTAAAAGTGGCAAGATGAGAATAAAACTTAATTATTTATCCTCTAAAATAAATTATGTGTTGCTGAAATCCAATACAGCTCGCCATCCAAATAACAACACTGGCTCTTTCTCTAGTGGCGGCTCCGGTTAGCAGCGTTGCTCTCTCTCTGGTGGCTCCAGTTAGTAGAGTAGCTCTCACTATGGTGGCTCCAATTAGCAGCATGGCTTTCTTGCTGGTGGCGCCGGTTAGCAGTGTGACTCTCATGCTGGTGGTGCTGGTTAGCAGCGTTGCTCTCTCGCTGGTGGCACCAGTTATAGTACAGATCGGCATGTGTCATTAATAAACATCAACAGATTTCAGTTGTGCCCAACCAGGCCAGCCCCCCCCGTGGACAATGTGCCTGTCCGCTGAGTTCATCTCCCCATCCCTGCACTCAGTGCACTAATAGAAAGCACTGATTTGTATCACTGATAGGCCCTGATTGGCAGCACTGTTAGGTGGCACTGATTGGAAGCACTGACAGGTGGCACTGATTGGAAGCACTGACAGGTGGCACTGACAGGTGGCACAGATTTGCAGCAGTGATTGGCAGACAGACGGCACAGATTGGCAGCACTGACAGGTGCCCATGATTGGCAGCACTGTTTGGCACTGACAAGTGGCACTGATTGGAAGCACTGACAGAGGAGAGGGGGGTAGAACATTGAACAGATATTGGTGCTTGTAAGATCCGTTGTGTGTGACACTGTCGTGTATTGTAATGTAACTGTGTGCAAGGAGAGAGAGGTGCTGTCAGAATTCATCAGTGATGTTGGGGGTGGGACCGAGCAGCTATCGAACACCAGCCAATTATTGGGCTTCTTAAAAAAGGGGGCGGAGCTGCATACATGTAGCAGCCTGCCCTGACCCCATCCTATTGGCTGTTCGATAGATGCGTGGTCCCACCCACCCCTGACATCACTGATGAATTCTGACAGCACCTCTCTCTCCCTGCACACAGTTACAGTACAAGACAGTCGCACACAATGGATCTTACAAGCACCAATATCTGATCAATGTTATACGGTTACACATTGATATAGTGACAAGGCAGACTCAGGGAGTAGTCAGTGAAGGGAAATAATGGCCAGGCATGTCTGCAGCGCCAGAGGTTTTTAGTCAGAAAATATTAAAAATAGGATTTTTATAACAGCTTACCTGTTAAATCCTTTTCTTTTGAAGTACACCACGGGACACAGGGCCATAGTAATTACTATGTGGGTTATAGTCCACCTTCAGGTGCTGGTCACTGGCGCACCCTAAACAGGAAGTTGCCTCCCTATACAACCCTTCCCATACTGGGAGCATCTCATAGTAATTACTATGTAGGATGTCCCAGAGCAATGCCAACTGAGAGGAGGGAGACACAACAGAATTAGGGCACCATGAGATCAGAGGACTTATACTCATGTCTTTTTACATCCACCTGATAGAATCTGGTAAATGTATGGATTAAAGACCAAGTTTGCAGCCTTGCAGATTTGAGCCATGGAGGCTTGATGATGCACTACCCACGAAGCACTAACAGCCCTAGAGGAGTGCGTTTTGAATTGAGAGGGTAGAAACTACCGCTTTAAACCATAAGCTAGAATGATTACTTGTTAAATCCATTTAGAATAGTAGCTTTCCATGCTGCCTGTCCTCTTTTAGGACCTTCAGGCAATACGAACAAAACATCCGTTTTCCGAATCTGAGCAGTCGTCTTTAAGTGGACTGCTCTCACCACATCAAGAGAATGTAGTGATTTTTCTTCCATAGAACAGGGTTCTGGAAAAAAATGAAGATATAATAATATCCTGGTTCAAATAAAAACCTGATACTACCTTCGGTAAAAGGCTAGGATGACGACTCCATACTACCTTATCCTTGTGAACAATACTATGGCTCTTTACAAGAAAAAGCAGCCAACTCTGATACCCTTCTTGCAGCAGATATGGTTAACAGAAAAAATTCAAGTTAGACTTACCGGTAACTTGTTTTCCAGGAGTCTTTCAGGACAGCACATGAGTGGCTCCACCCACTAGGCAACACAAACTCCACCACATTTTAAAAGGAGGCTTCTCTCCACAGCTCATCAGTTGTAGTAGAGTACCTCCGGCCCAAGTTGGAACACAATCATAATACGGTTAATTCACAGCACACACACACATATATATATATATATAAAACATAAAGGGCGGGTAGTTTGCTGTCCTAAAAGACTCATGGAAAACAAGTTACTGGTAAGCCTAACTTGAATTTTCCCTTATCGTCTTTCAGGACAGCACATGAGAGGATAATCGAGACTTACCAATTAGGGAGGGACAACAGCCTGCAGGACCTTTCTGCCAAATGCCTGATCACCAGCTGACAGAAGATCCAGTCTGTAGTGACGGGCAAACGTAAGATAACTTGACCACGTAGCCGCCTTACAAATTTGGTCTGGGGTGGCACCAGCTTTTTCTGCCCATGTAGTGGCTAGAGCTCTAGTAGAGTGTGTTCGTACTCCCTGAGGAGGAGACAAACCCGACTGGACATAAGCTTCTGAAATAGCCAATCTTAACCATCTGGCAATTGATCCCTTTGAAGCTTGCCTTCCTTTTCTGTTGCCAGAAAACAAAACAAATAAAGAGTCCGAAGACCTGAAGTCCCTTGTTTTCTCTAAGTAATGTAATAAAGTTCTTCTTACATCTAACTTATGAAATAATTCTTCCTTACTTCCTGAAAGATCTGAACAAAAAGTTGGCAGGATGATTTCCTGCGACCTGTTATGGACTGATGCCACCTTTGGTAAAAACCCTGGATCTGTTCTAAGCACAATCCTGTCTGGGAAAATCAACATAAATGGCTCTTTAACTGAAAGAGCATGAAGTTCTCCAATTCTTCTCGCAGTCGTAACTGCAACTAAGAATACCGTCTTCAGAGTTAAATTCTTTAAAGAGATTGACTGTATGGGTTCAAAAGGATCTTTTGTGAGTACTTGTAAGACCACTGTCAAGTCCCATTTTGGAAAGTGTTTAGTGGAAACTGGTCTGGACCTAGTAAGTGACCTAAAGAATCTTGTAACCAAGGTAACTGAGGAAATAGGTTGATCCAGGAAAACTCCTAGGGCAGCCACTTGTACTTTAAGAGTGCTAATTGCCAGTCCTTTGTCCACCCCATTCTGCAGAAATTCCAGAACCGACACAATGTTTTCTAAATTTCGGTTTGCCGAACGACACCAAGAGTTGTAGGCTTTCCGAACTTTAGCGTAGATATCTCTAGTCACTTTCTTTCTACTAGCAAGTAAAGTGGATACTAGAGGCTCTGACAAACCCTTGTTTTTTAACAGCTGCGCCTCAGATACCAAGCAGTGAGACTTAATCTGGCTATATCCGAATGATACACTGGACCTTGAAGTAGTAAGTCCTGTCTGAGGGGGAGTTGCCAGAATGGCTTGACTGATATTTGTAGGATGGGGGAAAACCAGGCCCTTTTCAGCCAGTACGAGGTGACCAAGATTACTGACACCTTCTCCTTTTGTATCTTCCTCAATACCAAAGGAATTAGCTGAAAAGGGGGGAAGGTATAACCCAGCTGAAACTTTCAAGGATGTGCCAGGGCATCTATCCCCATCGATCCGTTGTCTCGGTGCAGAGAGAAGAACTGAGGGAGCTGAGCTTTTTCTCTTGATGCGAACATATCCACCTGCGGGCAACCCCACGTCTGGGTGATTAGAGTGAATATTTCTGGATTCAGACTCCACTCTGCCTCCTGAATTTTTTGTCTGCTCGAGAAATCTGCTACTCCATTTAGCGTGCCCTTGAGATGTACTGCTGACAGGGAAAGTAGATGCCTCTCTGCCCATTCTAGGATCTCTGAAGATAGCAATAGAAGAGTCCCGCTCCTCGTGCCCCCTTGTTTGTTTAGGTATGCCACCATGGTGGCATTGTCTGACAGTATCTGCACATGGGACCCCTGAAGGTTTGGAGAGAAGGCAACCAAGGCTAGTGCGACTGCTTTTAACTCCCTCCAATTTGATGACCTTCCTGCTTCTACTTGGGACCAAACTCCCTGAGCTATGTCTTGACCCCAGTGGGCTCCCCATCCCCAACTGCTGGCGTCTGTCGTTATCCTTCTCTCTGTTGGGAAGGACCAGAGTAAACCCCTTGACAGCACTGCTTGATCTCTCCACCACCAAAGGGTCCTTTTTACCCTGGTGGGAAATTTTACCTTTGAGTCTAAAGTTTCTGGACTGTGATCCCAGATTATTTTACAAAAGTTTTATTGTCATACAAACCAACAATACAGGTTTACAATAGAGCATTATAGCATATAATATACAAAACAAATCAGGGCCCAGAAGCCATCTCCAGCATAATGGAGGCAGGAATCGTGATCCCATGTAAACTCAAATGAAAAAGTTCTAAGAACCAGTTGGTCCAGAACCCGGGCCATGCCCGGCTGCTTGTAAACCTGTAACAAGGGCATACAATGCACTACAGTAGAAGCTGAAATTTAGCATCCTCGAGAAAAGAAAAGAAAAGAAAAGAAAAAGGATAACTGAAAAGAAAGAGGTGATAAAGGAGTGGAAAAGGTGAAAGAGTAGAGCAAAAAGAAAAGGAGGGTAGAAGATGAAGAGAGGCAGAAAGAGGAAAGGGGTAGGGGGGTCCACGGGGTGTGGGCAGGAGGAATCCTATATTGATAGTAATTTTACGTCAAATCTTGAAGGGTGGTGATATGCAATCCAAGGTTGCCAGACTGAGAAACTTGTCATGCGTATCAGAAAGAACAGCCATCAGTTTCTCGTTGACCATGACATCATTCAGGCGATTTTTGACTGCCTCAAAGCTGAGTGTGGGGGTTTTCCATGCTCTCGCAATCGTCAATCTAGTTGCAGTAAAGAGATGTTGGGCTAGTTGCTGTTCCGGACGTAGTAATTCAACAATAGGCTTACCAAGGAGAGCCTCATAAGGGTCCCTTTTAATATTAATCTGAAACAGATTGCGAAGAAGGGTGTATACCCTGACCTATAGTCTGCATGCCCGCGGGCATGACCACCAAATATGTGCCATGGATCCCTCCTGGGAGCAACCCCTAAAACAGAGCGGGGAATAAGTTGGAATAAAGCGTGCAAATCTTGCCGGAGTGTAGTACCACCTGTACAATACTTTATAGGCATTTTCCAAAATTAAGACATTACGTGAGCATTTGGACAAAGCTGTTGTCATTGCCTGCCAGTCTTCAGGGTCCAATTGGTTCCCCAATTCTTTCTCCCATTGAAGGTGGTAGGGCCTCAAAGGGGGTCTCTTTATGGATATCACGGCCGACTATATCAGTAATATCAGTCCCAGGGAATGGGGCCTAGCTCTGCAGAGGCTCTCAAAGGGGGTCAAAGTATAGGGGGTTTGTTGGGATTTAATAAGACTTGAGAAAGTGACAAAGTTATAAATAGCTATAATGCTCTCGCAAGGGGATATCATGGAAGAACCTAGAGCGTCAAACGTCAAAATTCTAGTAGGTGTGAACAGTGAATGAACATATATGAAGCCGTTCACGATCCACCATAAGAATTGGGTGGGGTTGTCACAGCCCGGGAGAAATAATGGGCAGTGTAATAGTCGTAAAAGCGGTAGATGGGGAGAAATCAATCCCGCTGAATATTTTACCGAGTCCCATAATCGCAAGGAGTGGGCCAAACAGGGCCCTATAACTGCCGGGCGGTGCACAGGAGGGAGCCAGGGCAGTGAGGAGATAGGAATAGGGTCGGTGTCGACCGTGTCAATCGTCGCCCAGAGCGGGAGCTGGTATGTCTCGTGAAGGTGTGAAAGTGGGGCTATATATTAGCAGCTATATAATAGGCCCATAAATTAGGGACCGAAAGACCGCCATTGATTCGTCTAGCATACCAAATTTGTTTGCTAATTCGAGGGCGGGTCGATCCCCAGATAAATTGCAAGATCCTACCCTGGTGGATACGGAGGATATGTGAAGGAACCGGAATAGGCAAGACACGAAAGAAATATAGTAGTTTTGGGAGATAGGACATACGGATAGCAGTTATCCTGCCGAACCATTACAAAGACAAATGGGACCAAGACAACAGCGTATCCGTTAGCCTTTTGAACAAAGGTGGAAAGTTAGCCTGGTACAATCCAGAGTACATAGGGGTAAGGTGGATTCCCAAATAGGGCAGCGAGGAAACCCATTGAAAGAGGAACGCCAACTGTAAATCCGTTAACAAACCAGGGGAGAGATTTACAGATAATGCTTTAGATTTGGTAGAGTTAACCTGGAGCCCCGAAAGGGAAGCAAAGGTATCCAAAAGGGATTGCAAATTTGGTAAGGAAATTCTAGGGGAGGTTAAAGTAAGAAGGATATCATCGGCAAATAGGGAAATTTTATGGGAATGACCCGCTACTTCAATGCCCCGAATATCTGGGTGTGTATGAATCGCCTCCGCCAGGGGTTCAAGAGCCAATACAAAAAGTAGAGACGAGTGGACAGCCCTGACGGGTACCCCTTTTAATCTTAAAAAGAGGAGATTCAAATCCATAATACTTAATTTTTGCCTGGGGGGAATCATATAATACTGAGATCCAACGTATGAATGAAGACCCAAATCCGTAATGCCTAAGAACTGACATGAGATAAGGCCATGACAGAGTGTCAAAGGCCTTATTCACATCCAGAGACAAAAGCATGGATTCCAGTGAACGCTTGTGAGCTATATGCTGGAGTTGCAGTATACGTCGGATGGCGTCTCCCGCCTGTCTCTGAGGTATAAAGCCGACTTGATCCTTCCTGATTAACCAAGGGAGAAAGGAATTTAGTCGATTTGCCAAAATTTTAGTTAGTAGCTTCATATCAACATTAATTAGGGAAATGGGCCTAAAATTGGAGTGGTCGCGATCCGGTTTAGGGATCATCACAATGTTTGCTATTAAGAGGTCCGGGTTAAAGGAACGACTGTTTTTTACAGAATTATACATGGCTGTTAAGTGTGGAGCTACCACAGTAGCCAGTTTTCTGTAATAAAGGGCTGTATAGCCATCCGGTCCCAGTCTTTTTCCCACCTTTAGATCCTTAATACCCTGGAGGACCTCCGAAACCTGTATGTCCTGGTCCATAAGGGTAACATGCGCCTCTGTCAAAGTTGGGATCGAAAGGTGGTTGAGGAAGTCAGTAGTGTCCTGTTCATTAAGCTGCTCCGGGGCCGAATACAATTTCGTGAGGCGGAATCGAAATTCCTCCAATATATGCATTGGATTACCCGCAGGGAGATGGGAGTAAATTTAGGGGCGAAGCTCCGGAGCCTGTTGGTCAGCATTCGGTTCGGCTTGTTCGCCCTAGCATACCACTTCTGGTGGGACCAACGCAAGATGCGTTCAGCCCCTTCAGAAAGGCAGAGATCTAACTCCGAGCGAGCCTGCTCCAGGAGTTTACGGTTGCCTGGGGTGGGGGATTGCTTAAAGGCCACTGATAATTCCTCCAGACGGGTCTCCAGGGCCCTCTGTTTCAAATTCCGTTCCCGTTTATGGGTCAACGCTAGCCGAATAATGTGGCCTCGAAGAACCGCCTTATAAGCCCCCCAGAGTGTTACAGGCGACTCAACCGTCCCTACATTATCGCGAAAATAATCCTCTGAGGCTTTCAAGATATCATCATGGACCTCCTTGATCGATAGGAGTGAATCATTCATCACCTAGGGTGAGAATTGGGGTCTATCCAGAATGGAGTGGCAGACAATTAGAACAGGGTCGTGATCTGACCACGGGGCGGTCAGAATAGAGGCCGTTACCACCAAGGGCAGATTGTGTAATAGCATAAACATGTGATCTATTCTGGATTGAGAATGATGAGGGTGGGAGTAATGCGTATAGTCCCTGCCCTGGGGATGATATTCCCTCCAAAGATCGACCAGGTCATGTGTTTGTAGAGAGCGAGCAAATTTTTTAGAGTCAGGCGAGGGAGCAGTTCGCTCCGAAGGATATTTATCCAAAGAGGGGTTCAAGACTAAATTCGAGTCACCCGCAAGGAAGAGGGTACCCTTGCGGTGGGATGCTAGCAGGGCGCAGACATGGGTCAAGAAGGGTCCTGGGTTTAAATTTGGAGCATAATAGGTCATAATAGTGACCTCCGTTTCTTGGATAGTGCCTTGTAGTAGTAAATATCTACCGTCAGGGTCTGCAATCTGTCTAGTGCAATTAAATGGGACCGATCTGCGAAAAGCTATGAGCACCCCCTTTTGTTTAGTTGGGGCATTAGCCAAAAACACCTGAGGAAACTGAGCATCAAAGTATTTAGGGCAGGAAGCAGCCGAAAAAAGGGTTTCCTGCAAGCAAGCGATGTCAATCCGCTGCTTCCTAAGATACTTAAAAACCTTCACCCTTTTCTGGTGATCCCAGATTAAGAGAAAATTCTGAAAGGGTCTGAAATGGAGTCTTGCCCATTGAATGGCCGGCATAGTTGAGGTCAAGGTTCCCAGTACTGACATAATTCTTCTGACTGATACCTCCAGGTTCGTCTGAAGGCTGGATACTGCATGCAATACCTTTACTTTCTTCTCTTCCGGAAGAAAGATCTTTTGGTCTACCGAGTCTATCAGATACCCCAGAAATTGGACTCTTTGCGCTGGATTGAAGTTTGATTTTAGGAGGTTTACAATCCAACCTAAGGCCTCCAGATGATTGCGAGCCTTGATCAAGTCCACCTGTAACTTTTCCCTGGAAGGGGCAAAGAAAAGGAGGTTGTTCAGGTAAGGGACGACCGCAAGCCCTTGTAGCCGGAGGGGAGCTAGGGCTTCCACCATAATTTTAGTAAATATTCGAGGGGCGGAAGACAGACCAAAAACGGGAGGGCATTGAATTGAAGATGCAGAACCTCCCTCCCCATATTTACTGCCAGCCTTAGGTATCTCTGAGACTGGGCGGCTATAGGTACATGCAGGTATGCATCCCTTAAGTCGATTGATGCCATAAAGCATCCCTTGACTAAGAGATTTCTTACCGAAAAGATGGAGTCCATGCAGAATCGCCTGTATTGGACTGACCTGTTTAGCGGTTTTAAATTGAGGATGAGCCGAAAGCTTCCTGACGGTTTCTTTATCAGAAAGATATGGGAATAGAACCCCTGGTAATCTTCCTCCGGAGGTACCTGAACCACAACACCCTGTTTTACCAGATCCCCTAACAGGTTTTTCATGGCTAGGGCTTTTGTTGTGTCTTTTGGCAGATTTGTTACACAGTACCTCTCTGGAGGGAGGTCCAACAGCTCTATCTTGTATCCCTGGGCTATCAAGTCCAAAATAAGGGTTTTTCGTTATGTTTGCCCAAAGAGGAAGTAATTTTTGAAGCCTTCCTCCCACAGGCACCACCAAGTCATTGTGTTTTATTGGCCGGCGTAGGAGGATTGAAAAGGACATTCCCTCTGCCTTTTCCTCTTTGCGCCGACCAATTCTTTCTTTTTTCTTTGGGCCTGTTACCCTTTTCCTGATTTTTTGAGGTCGAAAAAACTGCCTAACCAGCTGTTTTTTCTTTTTTATAGGAAAGGATTTCTTCTTATCAGCTGTTCTATATAAAATAGACTAGCTCAGGACCAAATAACAGATCTCCCAAAAATGGAACTCCACAAATTTATTTTTGGAAGCTGCGTCCCCAGGCCATGTTTTCAGCCATAAAGCTCTCCTAGCTGAAATGGTCAGGGCCCATGTTCTAGCTGACATTCTTATTGATTCTGCAGAGGCGTCAGAAATATATGCTACAGCTGCTGTAAGGGTTGAGAAGGAATCTAGAATCTCCTGTTTGGGTGAATCCGCTATAATATGTGCTCTTAGCTGATTCAGCCAGAACTCCATATTTCTGGAGGCACAGGTCGTAGCCATAGCCGGCTTAAGGTTCCCCATAATGGACTGCCAGGCTTTTTTAAGTTGTTGATCCGCCCTCTTATCCATAGGATCCTTCAGAATACCCATGTCCTCAAATGCCAAATCTGTTGATCTGGACACTTGGGAAAAAGCTGCATCCAACTTCGGAACTTTATTCCAAAGTGACTCAGGATTATCATTAAATGGGAAACGCCTCTTGTGAGCACTTGGGAAAAAGGGTTTTCTCTCTGGGTCAGCCCATTCTTTCTTAATAGTCTCAGAGATTACCGAATGTACAGGAAAAGTGCGACCTGTTGCTTCACTAAGCCCTTCATACATTCGATTGTGCAGCGATAATTCTTTTTTCTTCCTCCATTCCCAATGTTGCATATATTGCTTTCAACAGACTGTCTACTTGCTCCAAGGACAGCTTGGATCTTGAAGGTGCATCTGCCTCCTCTTCTCCAGAGTGTGAGGGGGAATGCCCCCTTTGGGTAGGCGGGCCAGCCTCTACCGTTGGGGTTAAGTGTGAGTCCTGAGAGGGGTCTGAGGTAGTTGCCTGACTTAATGCTGGTGTTACAAGAGAAGAGCGAAAAGCCTGTATAGTAGCATCTAGCTCTTTAACTGATGCGATTATGTCGCTGCACGCAGAAGAAGCCTCTTCCTTGACTAAGGAGTCAATGCAAATTTGGCATAAAGTCTTCTTCCAACCCTCTAGTAACTTCGTTTTACATGAGGGACATCTCTTTTTAATAGCTGGTTCAGAGCTCTTAGCCTGCCAGAAAAAAATGACAAAAGAGAAAACACCAGCATCTAATTAAGCCAAAGCTTCCTCCTAACGGACTCACCACAGGTGCACAGGTAGAACAGCAGTTAACCCCCTGTGCCCAGACAGGCCCCAGCCACCAAAGGGGGAAAAAAAAAAACATTTGTGAGAGAGGCACCATAGTAACCAGGATAGTTCCCCATACCCTCTTACCTGGGCCTTGCTGGTGCCTGTCCCACATGTGGCTGCCACAGAATCCATAGTGGTGCTGCTTCTATCGGTGGCTTGCAAACGCCGGTTCCAAAATCCAAAAACGCTGTTGCGCCGGACCGGAATATAGGCACCAGGACCGCTCCTCACTTCTTCCCCTGCGCCATCTCCGCCGGAAATTGCGATGCGCCCGTTCCTAGTGCCCCCTTGCCGGATACCTCACTTCCGGCCGGCCGAGTCTCTACTCTGCCTCTACCAAGATGGCGGCGGCCTGTAGCGCCGTCATGCGGTTTTAAAAAAAAGGCCCAAGGAACGGCTGCCCTTCCCTCCTTTTAAAATGTGGTGGAGTTCGTGTTTCCTAGTGGGTGGAGCCACTCTCATGTGCTGTCCTGAAAGACGATAAGGGAAAATAGTTTCCTTGTCAAAAAAGGACCAAGGGAATATGTTGTATCGGTCCAAAAAAAAAGGCTGTTTTGTAATGCTGCCAAAAAATGGATTTTTAAAACATCTTACCTGTAAGATCCTTTTCTTGGAGTACATCACGGGACACAGAGCACCATAGTAATGACTATCTGGGTTATATGCTACCTTTAGGTGATTGGACACTGGCAACCAATAGTAAGAAGGTTCCTCCCATATAACCCCTCTCATACAGGAAGTACCTTTAGTTTTGTAGCAAGCAATGAAGATACCAGAAAAGAGGGGAGGGACCTCTGTGTCCCATGATGTACTCCAAGAAAAGGATTTTACAGGTAAACCTTTTTAAAAATCTATTTTTCTTTATCGTACATCACAGGACACAGAGCACCATAGTAATGACTATCTGGGATGTCCTAAAGCAATGTATTTGAGGGGAGGGAACACAGTATTCCTAGATCCCCTTCCGGCCCAGGACTTATAAAGCCGCCTGCAGCACGCTGTGGCCAAAAACAGTCTCCCTTTGAGATCTGACGTCCAGCTGGTAAAACCTGGTGAACGTATGAACTTGCAAACCTGAGCCATAGACACCTGCTGGCGCACTGCCCATGATGTACTAACTGCTCTGGTAGAGTAAGCTTTGAAATATTGAGGTGGAACCCTGCGTTTTAACTCATAGGCCTGGACAATGAGCTGGCGAATCCACCTAGAAATAGTTGAACTAGTTGCTGCCTGTCCCCTCTTAGGACCATCTGGGAGGACAAAAAGGGAGTCAGTTTTCCGAAAAGGGGCTGACATGTTTAGGTAAACCTTGACCGCTCTCACCACATCCAGTGAGTGAAGCGACTTTTCCTCCATAGACCTAGGATTTGGAAAAAAGGAGGGTAAAATGATATCCTGATTTAAATGAAACCTGGAAACCACCTACGGTAAAAAATCTGGACGGGGGCGCATCACCACCTTGTCCTGATGTAAAAATAGAAACGTTTTTTTACATGAAAGGGCGGCCAATTCAGACACCCTTCTAGCCGAAGTTATGGCTACCAGAAAAAACAATTTCCTGGTCAACAGGATTAAAGGAATGTGCCTAATCTGTTCAAAGGGCTGAACCTGCAGAGATGATAACACCAAGTTTAAGTCCCAAGGGCTTAAGGGAGGTTTAACCGGCGGTTTTAAGTGCAGTACCCCCTTGACGATGGTTCGCACCAAAGAATGAGATGCAATTGGCCTCTGGAAAAAAACTGATCAGGCCAAAATTTGTCCTTTAATGGTTCTGAAAGATGAGCCTAAATCAATTCCTGATTGAAGAAAGGCAAGGGATCCTCCCAATCGCATACCTGCGAGGATGCCATTCCTTTTTCTCACACCAGAAATATATGATTTCCATACCTTATAGTAGATACTTCTAGAAACTGGCTTTCTAGCATTAATCAGAGTGGATAAGACTGAACCCCTGATACCACGGTCCCTTAGTACCCTGGTCTCAACAGCCATGCCATCAAATTCAGCGACCGTAAAGAAGGATGGTATATGGGACCTTGAGATAACAGATCTGGACGGTCTGGGAGACACAGCGGGTCTTCTACCGCCATCCTCACCATCTCTGAATACCAGGACCTCCTCCTGGGCCACTTCGGGGCCACCAGGATCACTGTATTTTGCTCCCTCTGTATCCTGCGCAACAAGTGTGGCAGCAAATGGATCGGAGGGAACGCATAAATCAGGGAAAACCTGTCCCAGGGAACTACCAGTGCATCCGTTCCAATAGCAAGTGGGTCCCTGGTCCTGGACACAAACCTGTCTACCTTGGCATTGAATCTGGATGCTAGAAGATCCACATCTGGCAACCCCCAATGCTGGCAAATCTGAAGGAAAACTTCGGGATGAAGAGACCACTCTCCTGGATGTAATTGCTGGCAACTTAGATAGTCTGCTTGCCAATTGTCCACCGCCAATTGGAATGAACACTGAAACGGTACATGTCTCTCTGCCCAAGGTAATACGTGATCTACTTCCCTTTGGGCCGCCCGGCTCCGGGTGCCCCCTTGGTGGTTGATGTACGCCACCACCGTGGAGTTGTCGGATTGGATTCGGACAGGGAACCCCTGCAGTCTGTATGTCCAAAATAGGAGAGCTAAGCGAGCTGCCCGAATTTCTAGCAGATTGATGGGTAAGGTCTTCTCTACCTGAGACCACAATCCCTCAACGGAAGCCTCCTCCAGGACTGCTCCCCAGCCCAGACGACTGGCATCCGTAGTTACTACTTTCCAGGTTATTGGCGGAAAAGATTTCCTGCCGTTCAAGTTGCTGGTCTTTGACCACCAAGAGAGTTCCCTTTTTACCTGTAGGGATAGATACATGGGACAATCCAAGGATTGAATCGACCTGTCCCAAGCTTCCAGGATAGCTCTTTGGAACATCCTGGAGTGAAACTGCGCATAGGGAACCGCGCTGAAAGATGACACCATCTTGCCCAAAAGCCTCATGCATAGACGGATCGAAGGACCTTCTGTCCCCTTGACCTTCTGAATCAGCTCTATTATAGAACTGACTCTTAAGGGAGGTAGAAATACTTTTTCTTGAGTTGTGTTCAAGATCAGACCCAGATATGTTAAGGCCTGAGCTGGACGAAGGACCGATTTGTTCAAATTTAGAATCCAGACTAGCAACCTTAGGAAACGGACCGTAGTTGCAATGTTTCCTACTAAGGTGGAGTAAGCTTGATCCCTCAGCAAAAGATCGTCCAGATATCCTACCACCGCGATTTTCTGGGACCTTAGGAAAGCCAACACTGGGGCCAGAACCTTTGTGAAGACTCGAGGGGCCGTGGCTAGACCGAATGGAAGTGCCACAAACTGGAAATGATACCCCTCTACTGCAAACCGCAGGAGTCTTTGATGTGGGCCAAAAATCAGTACGTGCAGGTATGCATCCTTGATGTCTATAAACGCTAAAAAAGTCTCCTTTTCTCAAAGAAGTGATTACTGAACGAACCGACTCCTTGCGGAAGGTTTGGACGTTTAAAAAAGAATTGAGGGATTTGAGGTCCAAAATGGGCCTTACCTTTCCGTTTGGCTTTGGCACTGTAAATAGGTTCGAGTAGAACCCCTTGAATATTTCTTTTTGTGGAACTTTGATGATTACTTTCTGCCGTTCCAGTAGTTCTAAAGCCAGGAATAGGCTCCTCTTTTTCCCTGGGTCTGATGGAACCCTGCATACCAAATACCGAGTCGGGGGAAAATCCCGTAACTCTATTTTGTAACCTTGAGAAATGGTGGAAATGACCCACTTGTCCTGAACCAATTTTCCCCAAGCATCTGCGAACCACCGCAGCCTGCCCCCCACTCGCAGGAGTGGGGGCGCCCCTTCACAAGGAAGTCTTGGAATTGGTCTTGGCTGGTTTCTGGGTCCAAGGTCTTTTTTAACCTTGAGGCTTCTTAAAAGGTAGGTGGCTGAGGCCGTCGATACCTCTTAGGGGAAGAGGCACTCAGCCCAGGAGCGTTAGGAATCTTAAAGGAAGGCTGCTTACCCGGTCTTTTAACTGGAAGCAAGGAGCTTTTCCCGCCTGAGATTTTTAGGATATATTTATCCAAATCTTCCCCAAAAAGACGCTCACCGTGAAAAGGAAAAGCCGCCAGTAGCCTTTTGCATGGCGTCTCGGCGAACCAATTCTTTAACCACAGTACCCTGCGCATATGGATTGAGAGTAGCGCAAAACGAGACATCTGCTGAATTGAGTGTTTTAATGCATCTACCGCAGAACATAAGGCGCGAGGAATTTCTGATAGTTCTTCAGAAACTTCCTCTGCCACAGGCAGGTTCCTGACCAACTTCTTAAATTGGTCTTTCAATGCCTGACAAATACCCTTAGCTGCCACTGCCAGTTGTACTGCTGACCCAGCTACTGAAAAAGAAGCCTTTAGTAAGGATTTCAGCTTTTTATCTGCCGGATCCTTAAATCCCTGGGCATTATCCACTGGGCAGGTCAGACTATTATTTACTGAAGAAATGGCAGCATCAACCAAGGGTGTATCCCACTTCTTGAATTTTTCCTCCATAGGATATAAAAAAGAAAACCTTTTAGGAGGCAATTATGTCCTGTCCGGGTGGTCCCAGTCAGCGTAAATTACCTGTCCCAATAAAGGTTGCAAAGGAAACGCCTGGGGACCTGGTTGAGGACGCAAGGACCCTAATGTAGAAAAAGAGGGTCCCGGTCCCTGTACCGGAGGTAATTTAAATCCAGCTCTCACCATCTCGGTCAAGGATTGGATAAACAACTTTTGGGATTGGGAAGCTGAAATTGGTTCTTCAGAACCTGAATCCTCAGCGGAGGACTGATCAGCCTCCCCTTCCATTGTCTTTAACGGCCTCCTCCTCCAAATCCTCTGCCCGTTCTGGATCCAAATCACAGAGACCCATGCCAACCGGGTCCTAGTGCTCAAGTGTTTCATCACTGGGACCAGGCTCAGGGGAGGGAGATCTATGACGTTTCTTCCCCCCGTGTTACTGTAGCAATCATACCTGCTATTTTGCCTTCAAGGCCAGCAAGGGCTGATGCTAAATCATCCTTATTAACATAGGCTGAAGCAGGGATATTGGTAGTGGCCACCATGCCTGACAACTGCAATGGCTCAGCCAGGCCAAATGCCGCAGGTCTTTCAGGGGTGACTGATGCTGCAGCAACCGGAATTTGGTCTCCTGTTTTTGAAGGAGCACTTTTAACCCCAGGACTTGCCCTGCTCCCCACACCTCGTTTCCTGGAAGACATTGCTTACAAGTTTGAGGAAAAAAAGGTACTCCCTCTGAGTTATCTATCAGGGCCCAGCACACAGCTGCCACCACAGCTTTACCAGCCTCCAACTTGTTGCAAATGCCCAATTTCAAAATCCCAGACCTCTGTGTCCCACCGCATATGAGGCCCTGCTGAGATTAACTGACTAGCAGCAATGACATGTCGGAGCATACCTCCCTTTTTTCCGTGCACCGTCCAGTGACGCACGCGCGGCCGTGCTTCTACTGCGCATGCGCACCCTGTATGACGCAGATACACAGGCACGCCGCGACCTCGCGCGCCGCACCTGCCGCCATATGCGGGAGATACAAACATAAGCTGCATCTGTTAGCTTGCTCTGTAACAAAACCACCCGCAATGAGACACAGGGCTTACATAAGGCATTTTATACTGGAAACAGAAAATTGATAGGCCTCCCAGAGGGAGTACTCACCAGTCCTCGCTGCAGGACCCGATACAGGCCCAATCTTCCCCCATCACGGTGGGTAGCGCCTCTGAGGACCTTCAGGGACCGGGTCCCCCATTGTACGGGGTCCACACCCCTGGACCTGTAAAGCACCCTTTTGGTTCACTTGGGCAAATAAAGACCAGGGATACCATGTAACAAGGGTCCAGCGCCTAAAAAGGACACATTACAAGCAAAACCTTGTTCTTGAACCAAGGCTCGGGTACCATCCACTTTAGCTTTAAATGCCATCCGATTGGATCCGATATAACATCCTCTGTCATGAACTGGTGTGACCAGAACCGTGTGATCTGCGACAGAGGACACCCAAACGTATGTTAGTGAAAATATATATTAATTTATTAAGGAAAGTGAGTAATAAATAACAACCAACTCCAATATGACACAGTGCAATAACCAACCACAGACAGAGACCTACAAATAACAATAGACAGATAAATGGAATAAATGGGAAATACCAGGTTCATAAACAATAGCCAGGCCAGGGTCATACACAGCAGATCAGCAGGAAATGTTCCAGAGAGGTAAACGTAAGCCAGGCCAAGGTCATACACAGGGAAGTCAGTAGATGGGGTATGGAACACAGGACAGGGAGAGGATGGATGGGTCAGACTGCAGGCAGGGACCCAAGGTAACAGGTGGGACAGGATAGGGTCCCAGACAGGGAGACAGGGACAGGATCAGGGCTCAGGATCAGATAGCTAGCAGGTCAGGAGGCAATGACGAAATCAAGGCAAACATGTGAATGTTTGCCAGGTATTTATAGGCCTGTGATTGGTCTCAAGTGACACCTGATTGTAGGAGGTACTGTCTGCTCCACACTGCCAGGATCCATCCGCTGGTGGACGCCAGTACTGCGGCCCAAAGATGATATACTATTAACAGGGAAAAGCTCTCCTGACAGTTCCAAACTGCCAGGAGACACCTGCTGGTGGACCTCAGTACTGCATGCCAAATAACAGGTCTTACCAGCGGATGGAACATTTCCTGACATCCTCACTGGGACATTATTGAAGAAAATTTGAAGAGCTTCCACTGCCGTGAACATCACCTTAAAGACACTGGCAAAAAACTAAAGGTACTTCCTGTATGGGAGGGGTTATATGGGAGGAACCTTCTTACTATTGGTTGACAGTGTCCAATCACCTAAAGGTAGCATATAACCCAGATAGTCATTACTATGGTGCTCTGTGTCCTGTGATGTACGATAAAGAAAAATAAATTCAAGTCCCAAGGGTTCAGCGGTGACCTAATCGGGTATTAACCCCCTGAATAAAGTTACGAGCCAAAGATAGCAAAGCAAGTGGTCGTTGAACTATTACCCATAAGGCAAAGACCTGTCCTTAAAAAGCACTCAAGGCCAGCTTTATTTCTCACCCCATCTGCAGAACGTCAAGGATTCTACCTTTGATCTATTTCCTGGGGTGCAACCCCTGGTGTCACACCAGGAGACATATGCTTCCCAGACTCAATATATAATTATGGAGGTCGGCTCCCTTGCATTAATCAAGATAGAAACCACTGAACCTGACAGCCAACGTTTCTACAGAGTGTGAGTCTGAATAGCTAAACCGTTAAGTTTAGCGTTTGTAAAGTAGGATGGAATAACGGACCTTGCGAAAGAAGGTCTGGCCGTGGCGGTAGGGTCTATGGGTCCCCTACTGTCATCTTTACGATCCCTGCATACCAAGATTTCCTGGGACCCGCTGGAGGCCACAAGAATCAGACTTCCCTTCCTGCTTAATTCTGCGAAGAAGTCCTGGACGCAGGCAGAAAGGACGGATCGCATAAATCAGTGAGAACCGATTCCACGGGAATAGCAAGGCATCTGTTCTGCATGCTAGCGGATCTTTTGTTTTTGACACAAAGTTGTCGATTCCTTTGTTGAACCTGGACGTAAACAGATCTATGTCTGGGATCCCCCATCTTTGACATATTGACAGGAAGATATCGGGGTGAAGGAACCATTTTCCCGGGAACAACTGCTGGCGACTCAGTTTTCTATACCTAGAATGAAGACCGCCGATAGGCAAAGTACATTGCTTTCTGCCCAAGATAGGATATGATTCACCTTTCTCTGGGCCGCACAACTTCTTGTGCCCCCTTGGTGATTAATATAAGCCATTGCTGTGGCATAGTCGGATTGAATCCTGGCAGGACAATACCGTAAACTGAACGTTCAGGCCCTCAGAACCAACCAAGTGCGCTGCCTGAATTTCTAGAATGATAACGGGCAAGGTCATTTCTGATCTGGGCCAGTTCTGTGGTAACTGAAGGAAGGATTTTCCCCTTTGCAGATTTTTGGATATTAACCATAAACTGAGGCTCCGGCGTACCCAGCCTACAGTACCTGGTATTTCCAGGTGGTCCATCTGGGTGCTAACCAGACCCGACCCTGCTTAACCTCCAAGATCAGAGGAGATCGGGCGCTTTCAGGGTGATGTGGCTGTACGCTTTGGAGTCAGACACACTGGGAACCCTTTGTTCCAAGCAGATAGGATAATGTTTTGCAACAGTCTTGAATGAAACTGAGCATAAGGAACGGCCTCGAGTGAAGCCACCATCTTTCCCAACAACCTCATGCAAGTTGAAAAGAAGAATTCATCTTGCTTCGGCCACCTAAATCAGTTCCTTTATGGCGATAATCTTTGCCTGGGGCAAGAATACCCTTTTCTGGATGTACCTATGATCAGATCCAAGTATCTTAGCCCTTTTCATGGTTTTAAAGAAGATTTCTCCTAGGCTGAGAAACCGACCTAGATATTCCAGGTAGCTGAATGTGGTGACCATACTTTGGTCTAAGCGGGCTACCGACTGGACTATCAAGAACAGATCGTCCAGTTAAACCATAATCGTTATACCTTGGGCCCTTAATCAGGCTAGAAGAGGGACCAGAACCTTTGTAAACATTCAAGGTGCAGTAGCTAGACCGGAAAGCAGAGCTACACACTGAAAATGAAGATTTTCCACCTTGAAAAGTAGATATTACTAGTGAGCGAGGAAAAAGAGTGATATTCAGGAATTGAATTTAGATTTTTGAGATCCAGAATGTCAATTTGGATTTAACCAAACCCCAACCTCTGCTCTTACATGGGGGGCACATGATCACTTTTTGCCAAAAGATGGTCCAATGCTTGAGAGAAAGACTTTTTTCTCTGGATCCTTAGGAATGTTTGATCTGAGAAAACAAGGAGACGGGAACTCTTGGAACTCCAGTTTGTACCTTGGAGCTATTGAGGAAGTCCCCCATTCGTCTTGACACTCTTCCTGCCAGATCCTTGAGAACTGCAGAAGAATTCCCCCTATTGAGCCAGCGGGGGCGCCTCTTCATAAGGAGGTTTCAGTATCTTGTATGTTTCCTCCCCCAAGACCTCCTTTTTCCCTGGGGTTAACCCTGAGGATTACCTTTTGAACCTGATGGCTGAAGCCGTCGTGACTGCCTGGAGGCTGATGTCCCTGGCACAGAAGGAGCTTTAAAAACGAAAATACATTTACTCCTTTTCTTAAATGGCAAAAGGGATACCTTTTCCACTAGAATTTCTTTGGACGCATTATCCAAAACATCCCCAAATAGCTGTTTCACCGCAAAAGGAAGACTAGCCAGTAGTTTCTGGATGGTGCTTAGCGAAGGGGGCAAGGCCTGAAGGATAGAATCTCTCAAAGCAACTATTGCAAACATAAAGCTGCCAGATCCTGGGTATGCTGAGCAGGATAACCTTGAACACCTGTTTAAACTGGTCTCTCAACGATTAAGCAATTACTGTCAGCGCAGGCTCAGACACTCAATCTGCCAGAGAAAAAAAGTGTTTTTTTTTTATAGGAATTCCAACTTTTTATACGTTGGATCCCTAAGCATTTGAGCATGGTCTGCCAGACAAGTCAATAGGGGTGCAACGGATCAAAAAACTCACGGATCGGATCGATCCTCGGATCAGAGTCACGGATCGGATCATTTTCGGATCAGCAAAAAAAAAAAACAAAAAACAAAACAAACACAAATCTTGTTACACCCACCGGAGTTTTAGATTTAAAAGCTATTTTCAACACAAAACGGAGCTTATATGCATAAATACAGTATTTGTAGATCGGACAGACTGTTTAGATGTTAGATTTTAAAAACAACAGCAAACCTGCCGACCTTACATGGTTGCTAATGTGACAGAACACCTCTGATTTTCACATTTAATGTCCCGCACTGTAATATAGCCACATGTCCCGCACTGTAATACAGCCACATGCCCCCCACTGTAATATAGCCACATGTCCCCCCCACTGTAATATAGCCAATCCATGTCCCCCACTGTAATACAGCCACATGTCCCCCACCGTAATATAGCCACATGTCCCCCACTGTAATATAGCCAATCCATGTCCCCCACTGTAATATAGCCAATCCATGTCCCCCACTGTAATACAGCCACATGTCCCCCACCGTAATACAGCCACATGTCCCCCACCGTAATACAGCCACATGTCCCCCACCGTAATACAGCCACATGTCCCCCACCGTAATACAGCCACATGTCCCCCACCGTAATATAGCCACATGTCCCCCACCGTAATATAGCCACATGTCCCCCACCGTAATATAGCCACATGTCCCCCACCGTAATATAGCCACATGTCCCCCACCGTAATATAGCCACATGTCCCCCACCGTAATATAGCCACATGTCCCCCACCGTAATATAGCCACATGTCCCCCACCGTAATATAGCCACATGTCCCCCACCGTAATATAGCCACATGTCCCCCACCGTAATATAGCCACATGTCCCCCACCGTAATATAGCCACATGTCCCCCACCGTAATATAGCCACATGTCCCCCACCGTAATATAGCCACATGTCCCCCACCGTAATATAGCCACATGTCCCCCACCGTAATATAGCCAGTCCATGTCCCCCACCGTAATATAGCCAGTCCATGTCCCCCACCGTAATATAGCCAGTCCATGTCCCCCACTGTAATATAGCCAGTCCATGTCCCCCACTGTAATATAGCCAGTCCATGTCTCCCACTGTAATATAGCCAATCCATGTCCCCCACTGTAATATAGCCAATCCACGTCCCCCACTGTAATATAGCCAATCCACGTCCCCCACTGTAATATAGCCAATCCATGCCCCCCACTGTAATATAGACAGACTTCCCACTGTATTAGTGCTGTGCCTGTTAGTCAGACTCATACTTTGCTTTAGAGAAGCCGCCAAACCCACGAGTTGGGGCGGGGTGATGACGTCAGCACGATGCTCAGTGCCGCCGGGTTTACCAAGATGGCCGGCCGGGTGTACCAAGATGGGCGCGGCTCCGGAGCTAGGCCGAAGCCGCGGCCTTTCCTAAAACCCGAGGCCGCGGAGCGCTCCGCGGATCGCGGGTGTGCCGATCCGAACAGGGTGGCCCGTTCGGACCGCGGATCGGTGACGATCCGTTGCACTCCTACAAGTCAAGCTCTTATTTACAGAGGATATAACAGCGTTAATTGCTGGTATACCCTACTTAGTGAATTTCCTCCATAGGATAAAATGTGAAAACTTTTTAGGAGGGGAAATGATGCTTATCTGGGTGATCCTCTCAGATACAAAAAAGCTTTTCCAACAATGAATGGACAGGAAAAGGCATGCACAGCTTGAGGAAGCTTTAGCGAACCCCAACACTCAGTTAAGGGTACATAAATGTGGAGCGGACCATTCAGCAAGAAATTGCACCATCAATTTTAAGATGTTTCAACCCCCCCTTCTGACCTTAGCCCGATGCACAAAGCAGAGGTACTACCAAAGGAATCGCATCCACTGCTTGAGCAATAGTCCAGCCACTGCCGCTGCTATTAATGCTCAGCCTGATGCAAATAGTAAATGTGTCAAATAGGAAATGCCTGTGTCACCAAAACCTCTTTCATGCTCCTCTTTGCTCTTGTCTCTATGACAATTATGCAGCCAGCACAATTTTTTTTTTTTTTTTTTAAACACACTCCTGTGTTGGAGTTAAGCTGCACATTGTGATCTTGTTCACTGCAGCTTCACAGATGACTTGGAGCGATTAACTCCCAGAGCACCAGAAGTTCAGCAGAACACAGGGCATCCCATCAGCTGCCAGCACAACATGGACAAGCATACTTTATTACAGCGCCCATTGGAGCCTATTAGGATGGTGTAGTGAAGAACCTAGGCAGTTGTAGAAGTACCTTCTGGCCCCACTACTAGGACATACAAACAGGAAGACGTCCCAATAGGATGGTGTGGAAAGTTCAATCACTTAGTGATGCATTTTTTTCTTCATATATGAGGTAAGAGTTCTGCAAGGCTGTTTCTTGAAGAGACCACTCGTGGAACTATTTTTTATGGACTCGTAGCCAAAAGCGATTATACAGTGGGGCAAAAAAGTATTTAGTCAGCCACCAATTGTGCAAGTTCTCCCACTTAAAAAGATGAGAGAGGCCTGTAAATTGTCATCATAGGTATACCTCAACTATGAGAGACAAAATGTGGAAACAAATCCAGACAATCACATTGCAAATAAATTCTTTCAAAAATCAGACAAATTATGTTGGAAAATAAGTATTTGGTCAATATCAAAAGTTCATCTCAATACTTTGTTATATATCCTTTGTTGGCAATGACAGAGGTCAAACGTTTTCTGTAAGTCTTCACAAGGTTGTCACACATTGTTGCTGGTATGTTGGCCCATTCCTCCATGCAGATCTTCTCTAAAGCTGTGATGTTTTGAGTCTGTCGCTGGGCAACACAGACTTTCAACTTCCTCCAAAGATTTTCTATGGGGTTGAGATCTGGAGACTGGCTAGGCCACTCCAGGACCTTGAAATGCTTCTTACGAAGCCACTCCTTCGTTGCCCGGGCAGTGTGTTTGGGATCATGGTCATGCTGAAAGACCCAGCCATGTTTCATCTTCAATGCCCCTGGTAATGGGAGGAGGTTTGCACTCAAAATCTCACGATACATGGCCCCATTCATTCTTTCATGTACACGGATCAGTCGGCCTGTTCCCTTTGCAGAGAAACAGCCCCAAAGCATGATGTTGCCACCCCCATGCTTCACAGTAGGTATGGTGTTCTTTGGTTGCAACTCAGCATTCTCTCTCCTCCAAACACGATGAGTTGTGTTTCTACCAAACAGTTCTACTTTGGTTTCATCTGACCATATGACATTCTCCCAATCCTCTTCTGGATCATCCAAATGTTCTTTAGCAAACCTCAGATGGGCCCAGACAGTACTGGCTTAAGCAGAGGGACACATCTGGCACTGCAGGATCTAAGTCCCTGGCGGCGTAGTGTGTTACTGATGGTAGCCTTTGTTACGTTGGTCCCAGCTTTCTGCAGGTAATTCACTAGGTCCCCCCGTGTGGTTCTGGGATTTTTGCTCACCGTTCCAGATCGAGGGAGATAATCAGTGGTCTTGTATGTCTTCCATTTTCTAATTATTGCTCCCACAGTTGATTTGACGCCAAGCTTCTTGCCTATTGCAGATTCAGTCTTCCCAGCCTGGTGCAGGTCTACAATTTTGTTTCTGGTGTCCGTCGACAATTCTTTGGTCTTCACCATAGTGGAGTTTGGAGTGTGACTGTTTGAGGTTGTGGACAGGTGTCTTTTATACTGATAAGTTCAAACAGGTGCCATTAATACAGGTAATGAGTGGAGGACAGAAGAGACTCTTATATAAGATACAGGTCTGTGAGAGCCAGAAATCTTGCTTGTTTGTAGGTGACCAAATACTTAATTTTCCACCATAATTTGCAAATAAATTCTTTCAAAAATCAGACAATGTGATTGGATTTGTTTCCACATTTTGTCTCTCATAGTTGAGATATACCTATGACGACAATTACAGGCCTCTCTCATCTTTTTAAGTGGGAGGACTTGCACAATTGGTGGCTGACTAAATACTTTTTTGCCCCACTGTATACATCTCTACATTACTTTTGGCTACGAGTCCATTGTAACACTTTTTAGGTCTGCATTTATGTGACATCACCCATTGGTTGGATTTGGAGATCCCTTACATCCCATTTGTTCATTGCCCTCCATTTAGAACCTCCGCAGTACAGTAAAACCTTGGATTGAGAGTAACTTGGTTTGAGAGCGTTTTGCAAGACAAGCAAACATTTTTAATAAATTTTGACTTGATATACAAGCAATGTCTTGATAGAAGAGTAGCGTCATGTCACAACTGAGTATAAAAGAGAAGAGAGGCGCCTCTATGTGTAGAAATATAGTTACATTTAATGAAGGTACAACATTTAGCAACATATTGATACACTTAGTTACATAGAAGGTGAGGTTGAAAAAAAGACAAGTCCAACCTATGTGTGTGATTTTATGTCAGCATTACATTGTATATCCTTGTATGTTGTGGTCATTCAGGTGCTTATCTAATAGTTTCTTGAAACTATCGATGCCCCCTGCTAAGACCCCACCGCTTGTGGAAGGGAATTCCACATCCTTGCCACTCTTACAGTAAAGAACCCTCTACGTAGTTTAAGGTTAAACTAAGGTTTCTTCTAGTTTTAATGAGTGGCCACGTGTCTTGTTAAACTCCATTTAGAACCTCCGCAGTATTTGTTTAATAGCTGTGCTTCTTCAGGCTTCAGTGGTGTAGGTCTTGAAGAAATCGTAGGCTTTGGGCACAAGAAGAGACCACTCGTGGAACCATTATATTTTATGGACATTATATACATCTCTACATCACTTTTGGCTACGAGTCCATTGTAACACTTTTTAGGTCTGCATTTATGACATCACCCATTGGTTGGATTTGGAGATCCCTCATACATCCCATTTGTTCATTGCCCTCCATTTAGAACCTCCGCAGTATTTGTTCTCCATTCAAGATTTGTTTACCATTAATATGAACACTAGTGTTCTTTATTTTTGATTTTACACAGTTATTTTGATGGACATTTGTTGCAATTATTTTAGCTCTCCTTTGGGGGACTTCCTACTGCACTTCATTTAGTCCTTTTGTACACAGTGCTTTTGTGATCATATGCATTTTTATTGCACTTTATTTAGTTCCTTTTATATTGCACAGTGTTTTAAGTGACTTACATATCACTGCGCGAGACCACCTTATACATTTTTCTGTTAGAAATGTTCATTTACAGTTAGTGCAGTCTTTAAAAAAAAAAAAAAAAAAAAAAAAGTTTAGGGGACTGGAACTCCGCTTTAAGTTCTTTGGGGACTTTCGGGTGTTAGCCATCTTGTGATGGTTTTTATAGTCTTTTTTGAACACTGGTCAATGTCAGCCACAAGGGAACATTCAATATTAACATTACTGTCTTGATCACTATACCACTACTTTTTCTTCCTATAAACCAGTGGTCTCCAAAGTGCGGCCCTTTGCTTGCCTTTATCTGGATATTGGGGCACTATTCCTGATCGTACTATTGCCTTTCTTATTGCATTCTCTGTAGTTCTGGAATTACGATTTTGACACACAGAAAATGGAGATTAATAATTTATTGTGATATTATTCAAGAAAAAAAATATATTCGAAAATAAAACTGCAATAAAATGACAAGCTGAACTAATTCTGTTTAATAGCTGTGCTTCTTCAGGCTTCAGTGGCGTAGGTCTTGAAGAAATCGTAGGCTTTGGGCACAAGAACCAATAAGGGCACATAACTGAGAGCTATATTCCACAGAACTAGTTTCTTTCAATTGATGTGAGGCCCAGCTAATTTTCTCCAAAAGCGCAGCTTCAGCAGAAAAGATAGCATCAGGGACAGTGGGCTTAACATGGACAGGATCAAGGTTTGATCTGGTAAGAACACAGGCAGGGACATCTGGAGCAGGGTCATCCTGTAGAGACAACTGATGCTCTCGCACTTGAGAAAGAGCAGCCTGAGGATTCAAGGCTGAGAAAAAAAAAACAAATTCACAGGGTTAGCCAATGTAAGGAGCACATAAACAAAAATAGCACTTTTATGAAAACACAAATCAACACTGACCAACCATTATAGTCTAGGTCAGTGATGGCAAACCTTGGCACCCCAGATGTTTTGGAACTACACTTCCCATGATGCTCATGCACTCTGCAGTGTAGTTGAGCATCATGGGAAATGTAGTTCCAAAACATCTGGGGTGCCAAGGTTCTCCATCACTGGTCTAGGTGGACTGAGAGGAATAAAATAGCCCTTCAATGAACCCATTACAAACTAAATTTACATAGTTACATAGTAGGTGAGGTTGAAAAAAGACACAAGTCCAACCTGTGTGTGTGATTATATGTCAGTATTACATTGTATATCCCTGTATGTTGCGGTCGTTCAAGTGCTTATCTAAGTTTCTCGAAACTATCGATGCCCCCCGCCGAGACCACCGCCTGTGGAAGGGAATTGCACATCCTTTGCCGCTCTTACAGTAAAGAACCCTCTACATAGTTTAAGGTTAAACCTCTTTTCTTCTAATTTTAATGAGTGGCCACGAGTCTTGTTAAACTCCCTTCTGCGAAAACGTTTTATTCCTATTGTGGGGTCACCAGCATGGTCTTTGTATATTGAAATCATATCCCCTCTCAAGAGTCTTCTCCAGAGAGAATAAGTTCAGTGCTCGCAACCTTTCCTCATAATTAATATCCCCCAGACCCTTTATTAGCTTTGTTGCCCTTCTTTGTACTTGCGCCATTTCCAGGACATCCTTCCTGAGGGGCTGGTGCCCAGAACTGGACAGCATACTCTAGGTGCGGCCGGATCAGAGTCTTGTAGAGCGGGAGAATTATCGTTTTATCTTTGGAATTAACCCCTTTTTAATGCATGCCAATATTCTGTTTGCTTTTTTTTTAGCAGCAGCTTGGTATTGCATGCCATTGCTGAGCCTATCTACTAGGACCCCCAGGTCCTTTTCCATCCTAGATTCTCCCGCCAGTGTATAGATTGCATTCATTTTTTTGCCACCCAAATGCATTATCTTACATTTTTCTACATTGAACCTCATTTGCCATGTAGTTGCCCACCCCATTAAAATTTGTTCAGATCTTTTTGCAAGGTTTCCACATCCTGCGGAGAAGTTATTGCCTCGCTTAAGCTCAGTATCATCCGCAAATAGAGATTGAACTATTTACCCCATCCTCCAGGTCGCTTATGAACAAAATTAAAACAGGATTGGTCCCAGCACAGAACCCTGGGTAAACCCCACTACCCACCCCTGACCATGCTGAGTACTCCCCATTTATCACCACCCTCTGAACTCGCCCTTGTAGCCAGTTTTCAATCCATGTACTCACCCTATGATCCATGCCAACGGACCTTATTTTGTACAGTAAACGTTTATGGGAACGGTGTCAAATGCTTTTGCAAAATCCAGATACACCACTTCTACAGGCCTTCCTTTATCTAGATGGTAACTCACCTCCTCATAGAAGGTTAATAGATTGGCTTGGCAAGATCAATTGTTCACCAATCCATGCTGAATACTGCCAACGATACTTTTCTCATTACTAAAATCTTGTATATAGTCCCATATCCCCTCCAAGAGTTTACATACTATTGATGTTAGGCTAACTGGTCTATAATTCTCAGGGATGCATTTTGAGCCCTTTTTAAATATTGGTGCTACATTGGCTTTTCTGCAATCAGCTGGTACCATTCCAGTCCGGTCAGTAAAAATTAGGAACAATGGTCTGGCAATTACTTAACCGAGTTCCCCAAGTACCCTCGGGTGCAAGCCATTTAGTCCCGGAGATTTATTAATGTTAAGTTTCCCAAGTCTTATTTTAATTCTGTCCTGTTAACCATGGAGGTGCTTCCTGTGATGTGTCATGAGGATAAAACACTGCAGTTTAAGCTACTGAAGCCCCCCGATTATCTTGTGAAGACTGAGAAGAATAAATTCAATACCTTCGCCATCTCCCCATCCTTTGTAACCAGCTGTCCTTCCTCGTTCTTTATGGGGCCAATATGGTCTGTCCTTTTTTTATGGTTTACATACTTAAAGAATTCCTTGGGATTTTTTTTGCTCTCCTCCCCCATGTGTCTTTCATGATCTATCTTGGCCATCCTTATTGCAGCCTTACATTTCTTGTTGCATTCTTTATAAAGTCAGAATGCTGATAATGATCCCTTAACCTTGTATTTTTTTAAGGCCTTCTCCTTTGCTTTTATATGCATTTTTACATTGGAGTTATGCCACCAGGAATTTTGTTCACTCTTTTAAATTTATTACCCAATGGGATGCATTGGCTATTGCCCTTATTTATTATGCTCTTAAAGCACACCCATCTCTCCTCCGTGTTCTTTGTTCTTAAGATTTTATCCCAATTTATGCCTTCTAGCAAGGTTTGTAGTTTAGGGAAGTTGGCTCTATTGAAATTCAGTGTGTTTGTATTCCCCTTCTGTTTCCTATTTGTGTGATTTATACCGAAGCCAATTGACCTGTGATCGCCGTTTCCTAAATTGCCCCGTATTTCCACATCCATGATCAAGTCTGTATTGTTGGTAATCAGTAGATCCAGTAACGCTTTATTTCTAGTTAGTGCGTCTATCTGACCCATAAAATTATCCCGCAAGACATTTAGGAACTGGCGAGCTTAGGATGAATGTGTGGTTCCTCCGCCCAGTCTATGTCTGGATAATTAAAATCCCCCATTATGATAACACTTCCCATCCTTGCTTCTAATCAGGTTAGGGGGCCTAGAGCATACTCCCAGCATTATTTTCCCCTTAGCATCATCCCTTTGGAGCTCTACTCATAAGGATTCCACCTCCTCCCTAGCTCCCTTAGTGATGTCATCTTTCACATTCACTTGTACATTATACTTGATATATAGGCATACCCCTCCCCTTTTTTACCCTCCCTATCCTTGCAATAAAGGATACCCTTGAATGTTTGCCAGTCAATCATGAGAGCTGTTGAACCAGGTCTTTGAAAATCCCACAAAATCCAAATCCTCCATGTACAACAGTATCTCTAGTTCACCCATCTGGTCCGCCAGGCTCCTGGCATTGGTGAACATGCCACAGTTTAGACCGGTCGCATATTATCCTCTTATTGGGTGTTCCGAGATTGCAACTCGGACTTGGTACTATACTTACCTTGGTTTTATGTGCTTTGGTCAACCTACCACTAGTGCCCCCAATACTACCCTCTGGAATATGTTCAGTGCAGACTATCTCTACCTCTGGACCCCCCTCCCCCCAATCACCTAGTTTAAAAACCCCTCTAACTTTTTGGCCATTTTCATTCCCAGCTGATCTGCACCCTCCTCATTTAGGTGCAGTCCATCCCTTCTATAGTACTGGTTATCGACTGAGAAGTCGGCCCAGTCCTCCATTTAAACAGAGGACTGTTAAGTATTTAAATGCAAGAGGTTTATTTTTCATTTCTAACCAGTAGACAGAAACTATGACAATGTCATTTTACAGTGTTTACGCAGGACAGACAATTTGTAAATATTTGCAGATGTGTTTTAAGACATTAACTGCTTCCACCCCACCCACTGTACATAAACAGCAGGGTGGGAGCTTTGCCGTTCTGAGCTGACATAATGGTACATCACTCAGAATGAGAGGCCATGCAGCAGCGCAATCCTCTGAAGGCTGTGATCACTGCCAAGCACAGATTGGAATATGGGAACTGTGGGCCCTCCTGATCACATGATGGCTGTGTCCAATCAAAGCCTTCAGTGTAATCAGACACTCACAGTTCTCCCCGCTGAGCTTAGTGGGGGGCGAGCGGGGGAAGTTGCAGCCTGTGCTGACAGCTCTGTGTGCAAGTGATGATTTTACACACACAGCAACCATCCCCACACAGTACACCAAGCACCACTGTCCCTGTCCTATGAACATCTGGCACAGTGTCCCCATGAACATCTGTATCAGTGCACAAAACATCTGCAATAGTGTTCCAGTGTGACCGCCGGTGGACGATCAACATATTTCATAGTGTACAAAAACATCTGTCAGTGTACCAGTGTCCCACCAATAAATAAAAAATTGAAAATGCCCCCGCCCCCCCCTAAGCTTGCATGCAAAGGCGAACACACACATTTGTCCCGTACGCATATGTAAACGCCGATCACACCACACATGAGCTATCGCTGCAAACGTCAGAGCAAGAGCAATAATTCTAGCACCAGACCTCCTGTGTAACTCTTAACTGGTAACCAAAAGGCTTATAAAACGTCGCCTATGGAGATTTTTCAATATCGAACCATGGCACCATTTCACAAGCGTGCAAAATTTTTAGGAGTGCGATAGGTTTGGTATGTATTTACCTGGCACAACACCATATTTTACAAAAAATTTGGGCATTATGTTGTCTGTGTGCAATAAAATTCTCTAAAATGTATTTCAAAAAGACACAAAGAAACCCTCTGACGGGAATTTTTAGGGCAATGACTCCAAAAATAGTGTATGCAGACAATAAAATATAGAAAAATATAGTTTAATACAAATTCTAACAAACGTCAATACATAAAAGCTTTTGTCAAAACTGCATGATAAATTGATGACAGATAGAAGAGCATATTCAAACCACTGTTTATAACACTCGTGCAATTGTACAGTGAAGCTTTATGCGTTTCAAGGTTTTTTGGCGTAATTCCACCTCGTCAGGAGCAAGTGGTATAGAAATCTATGCAATCTACAATTCATAAAGATATGAGTAAATACAAACTACTGTATATACTCGAGTATAAGTCGAATTTTTCAGCCCTTTTTTTTGGGCTGAAAGTGTCCCTTCGACTTATACTCGAGTACCTGCCGTCTGTCTGCATGATCAGCGTGTCATGCAGGCAGACGGCGGCCGGCGTAGTGTTCGCCGGCTATTGCAGCTTTCAAAAGCCGCGCCTCCTGCTCATCTGTGATAGGCTGAACAGCTGTCAGTGTACAGCCTATCACGGACATTCTCTCATACTCGTCCGTGGTATGAGAATGAGAGAATGTCCGTGATAGGCAGTCAGCGGTCAGCCTATCACAGACGAGGAGGAGGCGCGGCTTTTGAACTGTGGAATGGCCGCCGAACAGTATCATCACACGCCGGCCGCCGATTGAAGATGGAGATCGCCACAGAGAGGATGGAGATCGCCACAGGGAGGCTGCACAGGACACAGGAAGGACACATGCACACATACATGTACAGGACATGTACAGGACACACACACACACACACATGTACAGGACATGTACAGGACACACACACACACACACACATGTAAAGGACACAGGACATGTACAGGACACACACACACACACACATGTACAGGACATGTACAGGACACACACACATGTACAGGACACACACACACATGTACAGGACACACACATGTACAGGACACAGGACATGTACAGGACACAGGACATGTACAGGACACACACACACACACCCATGTACAGGACACACACACATGTACAGGACACACACACACATGTACAGGACACAGGACATGTACAGGACACATGCACAGGGTACAGGTAGGCTGCACAGGACACAGGGAGGCATGCAGCTGCAGATGGGCATTATTGACCCTCTGCATTTTTCACCCTCGACTTATACTCGGGTCAATAAATTTTTCCCAGTTTTTTGTGGTAAATTAGGGGCCTCGACTTATACTCGGGACGACTTATACTCGAGTATATACGGTACATGCATACACAAATTAGGACACAGAAATGTGTCCATAGACAAGCAATATATATATATATATATATATATATATATATATATATATATATATATATATTATTTTTTTTTTAAAAACATTTACTGAAAATATATACACACACATCGTAGGAAAGCATCAGGATATCTGTATGTATATATATATATATATATATATATATATATATATATATATATATATATATATATATATATATATATATATATATATATATATATATATATATATATATATATATGTCAGTAAATAATGTTTTTCAAAAAAAATATAGTGCTCGTCTTATAAACAGTGGTTTGAATATGCTCTTCTATCTATGACATCAATTTATCATGCAGTTTTGACAAAAGCTTTTATATATTGATGTTTTTAGAATTTGTATTAATCTATATTTTTCTATAATTTCATTGTCTGCATACACTATTTTTGGAGTCATTGCCCTAAAAAGTCCCGTCAGAGGGTTTCTTTGTGTCTTTTTGATGTACTATTAGGGATGTGGGCAATTTCTCCTTTACCCCACTAGTATTGAACTATTTTTGTATGTCTAAAATGTATTTATGCATTAAGTCTGTAAAATTGAGATTGTAAAACTGCTGCACAAATACCGCGTGTGACTTAAAAATTTGCAAAACCCACCATTTTATTCTCTAGGGTCTCTGCTACAAAAATATATAATGTTTGGGGGTCCTGAAGTAATTTTCTAGCAAAAATATTTTTTCTTCTAAAATCCAGGTCCCCCATGCATCAATATACCAGTAATGTACCTGTTACACAAAAATACACATTTTCTTTGGTTTTGAGGACCAGGCCTCACGTCCATCCATGGATGTAGTTTGCAGATCATTTCAAAAACTTCCTGGTAAACAGAGGACGGACACACAGGACGGACAAGCCAGTATGACCCAGGAAAGAGTTTATCAGCTGTCCTCATTAGCACACCTTCACACAAAGTTTTCACAGCACCCCCGGCATTCCTTCATGTGTGAATTTGCCTGACTCCCCCAACATCCCCTCAAACGTGCACGGGGTGCATGCTAAATTCCCTGGAGCCACATGCAGCCCACGGGGCATCCCTGATGTAGTGCAAGTGCCTGCCTGATTGGATACAGAGTGATTGAATTGATGGTGTCTCCTCCTATTTATATAGTTTTGGTAAATTTAAAGGAGATTGTGCAATCAGATTGTATAGTGTATGGCCACATTTATACACCTAAAATTACCTAGTTGCGCTATCAATGTTATTAATGGCACACCAAAGAAGAAAACACATATTTTGCCACATGAAAAAAAACAGGTGACAAATTCAGTAACAAATTTACAAAAATGTCCTATGAGCTACTTTGCCAGGTGGAGCGCAGCCCAATGAAAATCGACTGGCTGCCCTATTTGTGTCACTGAAAAAATGAGCCAAAAAACATGCACTCCTACAAATCTAGGTGCGAATAGGGCCTGCAAGTGAAAATGGTGCGTTTACAGAAGAACAATGAGGCTACATTCACATGCGTTTCCAAACGCATGGCAAACTGCACAGAAAATGTGCGCTTTGCCATGCGTTTCATAAATGCTGTAAATGTGCATTGTTTGTGTCGTCCTCACATGTTAAAGGCTCCCCAAGTGTGGCAAACATGCTGAAAACTGCAGTAACGCACCATGCGACGCTCCAAAAATAGTGCTGGAGCTTCTCTGGGGCGATTGTTGCGCATAGGGCAGTCTATTCAAGTGAATGGGCTGCCCTGTGTGTGACGAGTGAAAACACTTTAAAAACACACAAAACGCATGTGGGCATACTTGTATAAAGATGCCATACACTATGCAATCTGATTGTACAAACTCTGTACAGTTTCCTTTAGATCTACCAGAACTATAGAATAGAGTACACACCTGAACAATCCATTCAATTTGTAGCAAATCCGGCAGGCCCTTGTACTACATAGCTGATGGGAGATCTAGAAGGAGATTGTACAATCCAGATTGTATAGGAAATGGGTGGAAGGTGGTACTGTAATAAGGGAGGTGTGGTCAAGAGTGGTGAACACACCCCATCACTCCCTCTTCTGTGATGCAACAAGGAAGTGATGGCTTCTGGGAGATGACCTAACAGGAAGTGAATGCTGACACAAGCTACAGGAAGTGATGTAATTTGAAAATCCATTCAAAGCTACAAGACCGACAAGATTCTAAATATCATGTGAATGAGGCAAGTAAGAGAAAGGCACATTGGGAGGGCTGGGTCAGGAATGGCATTGGAAACTGCTTCTATTTATTATGAAATAAGTGAAATTCTGCCCAAAAGAGGTGAACTTATTCTTTAAAGTAGATAATGGTTGAAGGTGCTCCTTGGATGTTGCACCTCTCTATGTGGCTAGGCTGTGAAAAAGTCTTACATATGTGGTATCCCCATTACTGACACTGAACACAGGGAGCCCACACTGCAGGATATCCTTACAGCAGTGCACACTTATGGGTCTTCTACTGCAAATCTCTTCACTGAAGTTAAAGAAGATTTGCTGCACATTAGGCACAATATGCAGAAAATGAGAGAGAGAACCACTGCTTTAGAGGGTAGAGCACAATTGAGGATGAAATGCCACCATTGCTACAGGATGTTCGTCTGATCTCAGCAAAATCCTCTGATACTGCTGCAAGTCAAGAATACGGAGAACAGGCTTAGACGTAGTAATATTCGGATAGTCGGTATGCCTGAAAGAGCAGAGGGCAAAAACCCTGTAGACTTTATTGAAAACTGACATTTGGAAAAAATCTTGCACTATTTTTTCTGTGGAAAGGGCTCACAGGGTGCCATTTTGAGCTCCACCACCAGGTGGCCTTGATGGACCATTTTTGCTAAAACTTCTTCATTACAAAGGACAGAGCTATCATTCTTTGGATGGCCAGACAACAGCCTAATCTTGAAATACAAGGCAAGAAAGTTTCCATATATCCTGATTTTTCAACTGCTGTCCAAAAACAGAGAGAAATTTGCTATACCCAGCAAAATTGCATGTTGTTTCAGACGGATCTGTGCATTTCTTTGACAACCTGGTGATGGCGAATAACTGGCTTGATTGACATGAGCGTCAACTTAAGGCGGCCAACCGCTAATGTGCACCGGCCTAAGAATACTTATCCTTTTCTAATGGGATAATCTCACCATTAGTTCACGAGAGCTAAAGATCAAGCACCAGGAATTTGAGTTTGTCCTAATAGGCATTGGATAACTCTTGTGTTTGTCACGAGTGACTCATGAGTCCTGGCCCTTTGTGATACCATCCTACGATACCCTGCTGGGAATATAAGTTCACACCAGACTGTTGGAGTTCTTGTTTTACAGTAGGTGACCGCGATATTGTGTCAATCTTGCAGTTATCGGCGAGATTTGACACCTGCGAGACCCGTCGCGGGAGCCAGCGCCGAGCTGGCTCGCTCATCGGGAAAGGAACAATGTGTTTTTTCCTTTCCCGATGAGTGACAGGCAGTTCTGTCAGCTGTCTGGTATGAATCATGAGGGGGAATGCCGCGCCAAATTTTAAATAAAAAAAACGGCATGGGTTCCCCTCCAGGAGCATACCAGGCCCTTCGGTCTAGCATGGATTTTAAGGGGAACCCCCTACGCCAAAAAAATAAAAATCGGTGGGGGTCCCCCGAAAATCCACACCAGACCCTTATCCGAGCACGCAGCCCGGCCGGTCAGGAAAGGGAGTGGCGACAAGCAGGGCCCCCCCTCCTGAGCGATACCAGGCCGCATGCCCTCATGTGGGGTAGGTGCTTTGGGGGATGAGGACAAGGGCCTTTCCGACAACCATGGCCGTTGGTTATCGGGGTCTGCGGGCGCGGAAGCCCCCTTTAATAAGGGGCCCCCCAGATCCCGGCCCCCCACCCTATGTGAATGAGTATGGGGTACATCGTACCCCTACTCATTCACCTAGAGAAAAAAAGTATCCATAAATAAAAACACTACACAGGTTTTTAAAGTAATTAAGCAGCTCCAGGGGTCTTCTTCCAACTTCTCCGCTCTCTTCGGCCTCTTCTCCCGGCGTCCGATTCTTCTCCCGGGCTCCTCCGCCATCTTCTGCCGCTCTTTTGCTAGTGGTGGCCCGGTCTTCTGTGCCGTCTTTTCCCCCTCTTCTTCCGATGTTGACACGATGCTCTCTCCCGCTGTAATGTTGTGTGAGCGCTGCGCAACGACTTATATAGGCGGTGACCCCGCCCCCTTATGACGTCACAGACCCAGCATGCGCAGGGACAGTGGCGTCAAAAGAGGGCGGGGTCACCGGGTGACATCACTCGGTGACCACGCCCCATGCCTATATAAATGGTTGTGCAGCTCGCACACAGCATTACAGTGGGAGAGAGCATTGTGTCAATATCGGAAAAAGAGAAGAGGGGAGAAGATGGCGCAGAAGACCGGGCCACCACTAGCAAAAGAGCGGCAGAAGATAACGGAGGAGCCCGGCAGAAGAACCGGACACCGGAAGAAGAGGCCGGAGAGAGCGGAGAAGTTGGAAGAAGACCCCCAAAGTCGGAAGAAGACCCCCGGAGCTACCTAATAAATTACTTTAAAAACCTTTGTAGTGTGTTTTATTTATGGACACTTTTTTCCCCTAGGTGGAGTAGGGGTATGATGTACCCCATACTCATTCACATAGGGTGGGGGGCCGGGATCTGGGGGGCCCCTTATTAAAGGGGGCTCCCGGATTCCGATAAGCTCCTCACCCGCAGACCCGGACAACCAACGGCCAGGGTTGTCGGGAAGAGGCCCTTGTCCTCATCAACATGGGGACAAGGTGCTTTGAGGTGGGGGGGGCCCCCTCCCCCAAAGCACCCACCCCCCCATGTTGAGGGCATGCGGCCTGGTATGGTTTAGGAGGGGGGCAATCGTCCCCACCTCCTTTCCTGACCAGCCGGGCTGCGTGCTCGGATAAGGGTCTGGTATGGATTTTGGGGGGACCCCCACGCTGATTTTTCGGCGTAGGGGGGTTCCTCTTAAAATCCATACCGGACCGAAGGGCCTGGTATGCTCCTGGAGGGGAACCCATGCCGTTTTTTTATTTAAAATTTGGCACGGCGTTACCCCTCATGATTCATATTAGACAGCTGTCAGCAGTGCCTGTCGCTCATCGGGAAAGGAAAAAACTAATTTTTCCTTTCCCGATGAGCGAGCCAGCGCGAGATGCACAGTACCCTATTGCCGAGAACCAGCGCGATGGGATCGCGCTGGAAACACAATCTCGCGGTCAGGTACTGTAGCTGCACGCTTTAACAGCGTTTTTGCAACCCTACTATCAGGACACCATCATGGTACTCTGGCTTGGGTATGCTACCTGTTTAGATCAGTTGGTCGCGACCTGCCCTTACTTGCACCCTTTGGCTAATGATTCTTGTTTCACACTCTCAGCTTCACCCCCCATTGGGACAATTCTTCTGGAAACGAACCATATATTCTTTTGTTCTTAGATGACTGTACACACGGCCTCCCTTCTCAAGGAATGTGAGAGGGCTACATAGTTACAAAGTAGATGAGGTTGAAAAAAAGACAAGTCCATCCTATGTGTGTGATTATATGTCAGTATTACCTTGTATATCCCTGTATGTTGTGGTTGTTCAGGTACTATATAATAGTTTCTTGAAACTATCGATTCTCCCCACTGAGACCACCGCCCGTGGAATGGAATTCCAGCCTTTCCGCTCTTACAGTAAAGAACCCTCTATGTAGTTTAAGGTTAAACCTCTTTTCTTCTAATTTTAATGAGTGGCCACGAGTCTTGTTAAACTCCCTTCTGCGAAAAAGTTTCATCCCTATTGTGGAGTCAACAGTACAGTATTTGTACATTGAAATCATATCCCCTTTCAAGCAAGGGACGAATGGCGCAAGGTATCAAGAAAAAAAGATATCAAAATAATAATGTCCCAAGTGTCCAAAATAACGGTTTATAACTATGATGTAACTGCACCCTTACTCCAGTGTATGGTGCGCTTCACGCTGGTCCTCATCTGGTTCCTGTTTCCTGGCTTCTGGAGCCTGACGAGATGCCGGCTTTACCTTGCTGACACCTGGGTCTCTTCGTTCCCCCCACAGTAAAGCCCCCACCAGCGGAGGACTACACACCGTGGACAGCCTTTCTGCACTCTCCCCAGCGCTTTGTAACATCTTTGGGATCCTGCACTGAGAGCAGCCGTGATCACGCCCTGGGCTATCTACACGTTATTATGTGCCTTACCCTTACTGAATCTTTGTGAGTAGCCATTTGGCTGTTCATATTTATATTCATTAAAAAGTTACGTTTGATACTGCACTTAGATTGGCACACCTTGTCTTTTATCTCTATATCCCCTTTCAAGCGTCTCTTCTCCAGAAAGAATAAGTTCAGTGCTCGCAACTTTTCCTCACAACTAATATCCTCCAGACCCTTTAGTAGCTTTGTTGCCCTTCTTTGTACTAGCTGCCTTTCCAGTACATCCTTCCTGAGGACTGGTGCCCAGAACTGGACAGCATATTCTAGATGCGGCTGAACCAGAGTCTTGTAGAGTGGGAGAATTATCGTTTTATCTCTGGAATTAATCCCCTTTTTAATGCATGCCAATATTCTGTTTGCTTTGTTAGCAGCAGCTTGGCGTTGCATGCCATTGCTGAGCCTATCATCTACTAGGACCCTTTAACATCCTAGATTCCCCCAGAGGTTCTCCCCCCAGTGTATGGATTGCATTCATATTTTTGCCACCCAAATGCATTATTTTACACTTTTCTACATTGAACCTCATTTGCCATGTAGTTGCCCACCCCATTAATTTGTTCAGATCTTTGTGCAAGGTTTCCACATCCTGCAGAGAAGTTATTTCCCTGCTTAGCTTAGTATCATCCACAAATACAGAGATTGGACTGTTTTTACCCCATCCATCTACATGACACGAAGAGAGTTTGTGCTAGTTTCACAGTCTTTACCCATCATTCTACAACTATTATTTGTTTGCTGGAAACACATTTGACTGACGATACAGTAAGACTTTTGCACAATTCCAATTACTCAGTACAATACCACTCAATACACAGTACTCTAGGGGTGCAAGTGTACTGATTTCAAGGTCTACGCCATTTAAGACACTCTGCCCAAATAGATCCTAAAGGCAGATATTTTTTTACTGGGAAATTGGGACTCTCATATGTGTATTATCGCAATTATCACCGAGGTGACAAAGCATCTGTCTCAATTTATAGCCAGTCATCCATGTACTCCGTACTAGTTCTGGGGGATTTTAATAATGTGTTGGATACATCTTTAGTCCACGCTTCTACCCCTGGATCCGATGGGATCACCAATGCCTCATCAATAGCAGAACAAACTAAAGTGGTGGAGACTTTGATATCTGCGCATAGTTGTACATCCCAAATTAGATAATTATGTTAAGTTGAATATTGACTCCCCGATTCAAAAGTTTCAACAAAAAACAGCTAGTTGGATAAAGCTACCATTGTCAGCCGCTGTAACTTGATAAAAATGATCTGGGCCCCCCAACTTTTATATGCTCTCCATAACACCCCAGTGTGGCTACCGATGCATATTTTGAAAAAATATACTATATTTCGTGCCTTGATCTGGAGGAAGCAGATCCCTCGTATTACTTGAAATCTTGCAGGAGTCGAGGAGGGCTAGCACTGCCAAACCTGTATCATTATTTAGCTGCACAATTACAGCGCGTCACTGGTTGGCTTAACTCCGAATCGTCTGACCCCAGTAAGAGTATACCAATAGCATTGCTCTCCAACGCCGATCTAGTGGAATGTCTGGAATCAGGAGAAATTAAAGATCTAAGTTTCCCTAATTGGCCTAAATTGATAAAACTATGGTGTAAAATTAAACACTGCTTTAAGTATTTGGGCTTCACTAATTATACTCGCACAATAGCCACTACTTTGTACTCCACAAACTACAGGGGACTCACGTCCAGGGCTCTGTATGGTCGAAAATACATTCCGCAATTATTTTGTGGTACAATTATGAAAGATTTTCAGTCGTTGAGAGAGAAGTTTGGCCTACCTAATAAATTGTTCTATCAATACTTACAAATTAGGCATGCCATTTCCTCCCAATCCAAGAGATCTCACTGGGAATACACTAACCATACAGTGCTTAAACAATTGGTATGATTGTCATCCAGAAAAGGACAGATATCATCACTATATAGTTACTTTTTAATGCAGGTCTCAAGGGCCATGTCTTGTGCAAACAGAGCTAAATGGTCAGAAGACATAAGTATATTAGTCCATCAGAGATATTGCCAAATAATGTCCCTAAGGTATCCCTATCCACAGCCCAGCGTCTCACCCAACTCTTTATCATGCACCGTACATATCGCACTCCTTATAATAAGAAGGGATACTCCCATATGCCCACGATATGAGGTAGACAAGGGTACGCTCATTGATATGTTGTGGAGGTGCCCAAAGTTGAAGAGGTACTGGGTTACATAGTTACATAGTAGGTGAGGTTGAAAAAAGACACAAGTCCAACCTATGTGTGATTATGTGTCAGTAATACATTGTATATCCCTGTATGTTGCGGTCATTCAGGTGCTTATCTAATAGTTTCTTGAAGCTATCGATGCTCCCCGCTGAGACCACCGCCTGTGGAAGGGAATTCCACATCCTTGCCGCTCTTACAGTAAAGAACCCTCTATGAAGTTTAAGGTTAAACCTATTTTCTTCTAATTTTAATGAGTGGCCACAAGTCTGGTTAAACTCTCTTCTGCGAAAAAGTTTTATTTCTATTGTAGGGTCACCAGTACGGTATTTGTGTATTGAAATCATATCCCCTCTCAAGCGTTTCTTCTCCAGAGAGAATAAGTTCAGTGCTCGCAACCTTTATTCATAACTAAGATCCTCCAGACCCTTTATTAGCTTTGTTGCCCTTCTTTGTACTCGCTCCATTTCCATTACCATCCTTCCTGAGGACTGGTGCCCAGAACTGAACAGCATACTCTAGGTGCGGCCAAGCCAGAGTCTTGTAGAGCGGGAGAATTATTATTATTATTAATCTCTTGAGTTGATCCCCTTTTTAATGCATGCCAATATTCTGTTTGCTTTGTTAGCAGCAGCTTGGCATTGCATGCCATTGCTGAGCCTATCATCTACTAGGACCCCCAGGTCCTTTTCCATCCTAGTTTCCCCCAGAGGTTCTCCCCCCAGTGTATAAATTACATTCATATTTTTGCCACCCAAATGCAATATTTTACATTTTTCTACATTGAACCTCATTTGCCATGTAGCTGCCCACTCCATTAATTTGTTCAGATCTTTTTGCAAGGTTTCCACATCCAGCGGAGAAGTTATTGCCCTGCTTAGCTTAGTATCGTCTGCAAATACAGAGATTGAACTGTTTATCCCATCCTCTAGGTCGTTTATGAACAAATTAAATAGGATTGGTCCCAGCACAGAACCCTGGGGAACCCCACTACCCACCCCTGACCATTCCGAGTACTCCCCATTTATCACCACCCTCTGAACACGCCCTTGTAGCCAGTTTTCAATCCCTGTACTCACCCTATGGTCCATGCCAACGGACCTTATTTTGTGCAGTAAACGTTTATGGGGAACTGTGTCAAATGCTTTTGCAAAATCCAGATACACCACGTCTACAGGCCTTCCTTTATCTAGATGGCAACTCACCTACTCATAGAAGGTTAGTAGATTGGTTTGGCAAGAACAATTCTTCATGAATCCATGCTGATTACTGCTAATGATACCGTTCTTATTAATAAAATCTTGTATATAGTCCCTTATCATCCCCTCCAAGATTATACATACTATTGATGTTAGGCTAACTGGTCTGTAATTCCCAGTGATGTATTTTGGGCCCTTTTTAAATATTGGTGCTACATTGGTTTTTTTCCAATCAGCTGGCACCATTCCAGTCAGTAGACTGTCTGTAAAAATTAGGAACAACGGTCAGGCAATCACTTGACTGAGTTCCCCAAGTAGCCTCGGATGCAAGCCATCTGGTCCCGGTGATTTATTAATGTTAAGTTTCTCAAGTCTAATTTTAATTCTGTCCTCTTAACCGTGAAGGTGCTTCCGGTGTTGTGTCATGAGGATAAACACTGCAGTTTTGGTTACCAAAGCCCCCCCCTATTCACTTGTGAAGACTGAGGAGAAGAATAAATTTAATACCTTCGCCATCTCCCCATCCTTTGTAATCAGATGTCCCTTCCTCATTCTTTATGGGGCCGATATGGTCTCCCTTTTTTACTGTTTACATACTTAAAGAATTTCTTGGGATTTTTTTTTGCTCTCCTCCGCTATGTGTCTTTCATGTTCTATCTTAGCCGTCCTAAATGCACCCTTACATTTCTTGTTGCATTCTTTATAAAGTCTGAATGCTGAGGATAATCACTCAACCTTGTATTTTTTGAAGGCCTTCTCCTTTGCTTTTATATGCATTTTTACATTGGAGTTAAGCCATCCAGGACTTTTGTTCGCGCTTTTAAATTACCAAATGGGATACATTGGCTAATGCCCTTATTTACTAATGCTCTTAAAGCGAACCCATCTCTCCTCTGTATTCTTTGTTCCTAATATTTTATCCCAATTTATGCCTTTTAGCAAGGTTTGTAGTTTAGGGAAGTTGGCCATTTTGAAATTCAGTGTCTTTGCATTCCCTTTAGGTTTCCTATTTGTGCGATTTATACTGAAAGTAATTGACCTGTGATCGCTGTTACCTAAATTGCCCCGTATTTCCACATCCGTCCAGTCTATGTTTGGATAATTAAAATCCCCCATTAGAACACTTCCTATCCTTGCTGCTAATCCAAAATTGTGATAGGAGATCTGTCTCCACCTCGTCCCTCAATTTAGGGGGCCTATAGCATACTACCAGTATTATTTTCCCCTTAGCTTCATCCCTTTGGAGCTCTACCCATAAGGATTCCACCTCCTCCCTAGCTCCCTCAGTGATGTCAACTCTCACATTCACTTGTACTGTTATTATTCTTGATATATAGGCATACCCCTCCCCCTTTTTTACCCTCTCTATCCTTGCGGTAAAGGGTATACCCTTAAATGTTTGCCAGCCAATCATGAGAGCCGTTGAACCAGGTCTCTGAAATTTCCACAAAATCCAAATCCTCCCCGTACAACAGTATCTCTAGTTCACCCATCTTGTCCGCCATGCTCCTGGCATTGGTGAACATGTCACATAGTTTAGACCGTTGCATATTGTCCTCGTATTGGGTGTTTCGAGATTGCAACTAGGACTTGCTACTATACTTACCTTGTGTTTTTGTACTTTGGTCAACCTACCACTAATGCCCCCAAAACTACCCTCTGGAATATCTTCCGCGCCGACTATCTTTACCTCCGGACCCCCCCCCCCCCCCTCGCCTAGTTTAAAAACTCCTCTAACTTTTTGGCCATCTTCATTCCCAGCAGATATGCACCCTCATTTAGGTGCAGTCCGTCCCTTCTATAGTACCGGTTATCGACTGAGAAGTCGGACCAGTCCTCCAGGAACCCAAACCCCTCCTTACTACACCAGCTCTTCAGCCACTTGTTTATTTCCCTAATCTCCCTCTGCCTTTCTGGTGTGGCTCGATGTACCGGTATACAAAGATAAAAAGTCGCGCTAAATGGTGGGAAAATCAATAATATATGTTGCCCAAATTAAGTGCAAAAAATTAATAATATGTGAGTGACAATAATCAAGATAAAAATGCAAAATTAAATGCATCAACTAAAAAATTACATATTGAAGTTGATAAAAAAAAAAATCAATACAATCGAGTTATCAAAAAAGAAAAAAAAAAATTTATGGCAAAATAAAACTAAAAATATCCACTGAATGAGGTGAAAATACAAAAAAAAAAAAAGATTGAAAAAAAACCCCCAAAGTTAATCAATAATAATAAAGAATGAATCCATATAGTGAAAACAAAAAAAGTCCAGTAAACATGTTGATCCAAAAAGTGATGTTTTGGTGAAATTCCACACTCAAGTGACTAAGTGAATAGGTATATCCTCCACCACAGAAACAGCTGCCGCTTACCAGAAGGCGCTGGTCCCTTCTTAAAGGGGACCACTCTGAGCGAGTGGCTGTAACCCCAGCCCGGGATCCCAATTGCAGGCACCAAACTCCTCAGCGTCAGCAGGGATGGTCAGCAGAGGTCAGTGGAAGAATTGATGGATAGGCAGTATACAAGGCTCCACATAGTGTAAATCCTTTACATTTATTGTATTATAAAAAGACAAATGAACACTTACAGCATTAGAGATGTAAATAGGCAGATAAAAGACTAAGCCAGCCAGCTTCCAAACAGCCCGTAGCTTCCGGGACTGGACGTACAGCGGTGACGTCAGGACGTGGCTCCTCCTCCCTACGTCGTTTCGTCACTAGTGAAACGATGCAGAGACAAAATTTAGTAAGAAGGTATACAGCAGTGTGAAGCGTCTAGCGCTTCTAACCACAAAGATGGCCGCCTTGTCACCATCCTGCATCGCCCATCGTCATCAACATGCGTCTTCAGGGGCGTCGATGTACCGGTAGTATTCCTGAGAATACTACCTTGGAGGTCCTTTTCCTCAATTTAGCTCCTAAAATCGTTCTTTAGGACACTCCATCTGCCTCTGACTTTGTCATTGGTGCCAACGTGCACCATGACAGCTGGGTCTTCCCCAGCCCCTCCCAGTAATCTGTCCACAAGATCCGTGATGTGCCGAACCCGAGCGCCCGGTAGACAACATACTGTTCGGCGCTTCAGGTCTTGGTTACAGATTGCCCTCTCTGTCCTAAGAATTGAGTCACCTACCACCAGAACCTGCCTTTCCTTTCCCTTCGCTGCCCCCCCCCCCCACTCTCACTGGAGGAGTTCTTCCCCCGGCAGCTAGGAGAGTCCCTCAGCTCCAGCAGTGCTGGTCCCTGACTGGTTTCACCAATGTCACTCAATGGAGCGTACTTATTGGGATTCTCCAGTCCTGGATCGGCCTCCCTGGCACTTCCCCCTCTACCCTTCCTGACTGTCACCCATCTACTCTTTGCTAGTGCCTGCACCTCTTTGTCTCCACCCGCCTCTGTGCTGGCCCCTGCCGTGTACGTTCCTGGCTCTCCTTTAGTATGGAGGGACTTCTCAGTGCTGACATGCAGCATACATGCAGCAAGATGTACAAAGAGTCGCCTCCCCACACCTGCCGGGCATCGTACCTATTAAATTTAGTGAGGATTGGGGATTATACCCCATCCAAATTAACTAACAGCTAGCTTCCTGGCACTAATACTCAAGACAATACACAGGTACTCACAGACCTACGTGCACTCGCAGGCCACTCGCAGGCCTGCGTGCACTCGCAGGCCAGCGTGCACTCGCAGGCCAGCGTGCACTCGCAGGCCACTCGCAGGCCTGCGTGCACTCGCAGGCCTGCGTGCACTCGCAGGCCACTCGCAGGCCTGCGTGCACTCGCAGGCCACTCGCAGGCCTGCGTGCACTCGCAGGCCACTCGCAGGCCTGCGTGCACTCGCAGGCCACTCGCAGGCCTGCGTGCACTCGCAGGCCTACGTGCACTCGCAGGCCTACGTGCACTCGCAGGCCTACGTGCACTCGCAGGCCACTCGCAGGCCTACGTGCACTCGCAGGCCACTCGCAGGCCTACGTGCACTCGCAGGCCACTCGCAGGCCTACGTGCACTCGCAGGCCACTCGCAGGCCTACGTGCACTCGCAGGCCACTCGCAGGCCTACGTGCACTCGCAGGCCTACGTGCACTCGCAGGCCTACGTGCACTCGCAGGCCACTCGCAGGCCACTCGCAGGCCTACGTGCACTCGCAGGCCTACGTGCGGTGATCAAAACTGTAAATAGAATATGGACTCTTTCCTTTAAGACGGAACCCAAACTTTGTCTACTGGGATGGCGGGATGAAGAGTTATATACACCACACACATATTTTGCTATTACAAGAGTCCTTTTCATAGCACAGAAATGGCTCTCCACTAAATCTCCGCAGGACAAGGAATGGGTTGGGGCTGTCAATGCAGTCCTCATACAAGAGAAACTAACTTATGCACATAGGGGAAGCCCATTTACATTTGAACGTATCTGGGATGCCTGGTTGGATACACCTGGATTGGCCCCATTACAACTGGTCCAAAATAGAATCTTAGGGAGGAAGCAGTTCTTCTACTTGACTGTAATCTAAAATACTAGATAAGGTTCGCACTGACTGTCTATCAGCCTATTAATGATGGCCCCAAGGTTCTATAGAGCTATAAATAATATATATATATATATATATATATATATATATATATATATATATATACTCAGGTAGACGTGACATGCAGTGGTTACCTTAGTTATATTTTATGTTTTTGTTGGGTTTCATTTTTTATGGTGCTAATATGCAACTCAGTTTAAAGGGTTTTAGACACTCACTCTCTTATTGCTCCCTGGGGTTTCATTTTTCTTTAGATTTTTTTTGCCCCCAGAACAAGGACAGGAACATGAAAGAACTGGAAATACATCCAAATTGGTTAATATATGTCTAGAGGTATACCTAGGTCTTTATTTGCTTACAATATCTGATGTTATGTAAGGTGTATGCAATACTGGAAAATGATTACAAGAAACTTTTTTGGATATCAATTACACAATGTTATATATAACTCGCAATGTTGACTTTGTATACCCTTATTGTACAATGCTTGTCAATTCGACGTCTTATGCGTTTGTCATAAGTTTTAAATAAAAATCTGATTGAAATTTATGCTGTGTGTGAGAAATAACTTACTGTGACAATTTTGTACAAAAAAAAAAAAAAGAAAAATTCTATTTAATTCTCCAAAGAATTGCAGAAAAAAAAAAAAAAAAAAACACAACTTCAAAAAACTTGCACTGTGTTACTAAATACCTTAGACCAGCCCTCAAAAATTCCCCTCGCCTGCATAGCCGGCAGGCGGGTTGTTTGGGAGCAGTACTCCCAGCGATTGGAGAGGAAGAGAGGAGAGCCGCCACCCAGATAATCAGAGCGTCGGGAACATAACAGCCTTCATTTCAAAAGCGGTGTGTTCGACGTATGCCATCACATACAGCCCCTCCTCTTTGTCCGGGCACTTTGATAGACAGATCACCCGTTCAATCCTGGGACGGATGATCTGTCTATCAAAGTTCCTCGGACAAGGGGGAGGGGCTGTATTTGACAGCACACGGCGGGGAACACACAGCTATTGAAATGAAAGCTGTTATGTTCCCGCCGCTCTGATCTCCTGGGCAGCAGCTCTCCTCGCTCTTCCCCTGCACAGGTTGGCTGCATTGGGGACGCAGGCAGGCTGCATTATCCGTGTCCAACAAAGTTGTTGTTAATATTTATTTTTATAACCTAATTCTGCATAAAACATTTAAGTGTCATTTCATGAGATAATTTATGAGGGCGTGTTTAGGGGTGGAATTAGGGGCAGGGTAGGGGTTGGGTGGGGCAACTGGTGGCGAGTAACCCTTGAGGCCTGGCTTGTAGTTCAGGACTTGAAATTTTGAGCCCTGCCTTAGACTGTCTACTTTCCAAAGAAGGTTATTTGAGGAATATTTGTACTGTTTTGGCATGTTAGGGCCTCAGGAAATTAGATAAGCGTCAGTACTATTTATATCAATTTGGACCTGCTCCCTTTTGCAGTAAAGCACCACCAGAGCAGAACAGAATCCTCTGCCCCATCCTCAGCTCCTCCTTGCAGTCCCCGTTCTTCACATTGCATTTACCTTCCTGTCTCCTCACCGGAACTCCTTATCCAGATCTACTCCTCACATTCACTCAGCATTCCAGATCCCATTTTGAATCCTGAACTCTAAAGCCATTCTAATGCCCTGTACACATGGTCGGATTTTCCGACAGAAAATGTTCGATGGGAGCTTGTTGTCGGAAATTCTGACCGTGACTAGGCTCCATCGGACATTTTCCATCGGAATTTCCGACACAAAATTTGAGATCTGGATCTCAAAATTTTCTGACAACAAAATCCGTTGTTGTAAATTCCGATCATGTGTACACAATTCCGACGCACAACGTTCCACGCATGCTCGGAATCAAGCAGAAGAGCTGCACTGGCTATTGAACTTCATTTTCTCGTCTCGTCGTATGTGTTGTATGTCACCGCGTTCTTGGTGATCGGAATTTCCGACAAGATTTGTGTGACCGTGTGCATGCATGACAAGTTTGAGCCAACACCCGTCGGAAAAAATCCATGGATTTTGTTGTCTGAATGTCCGATCGTGTGTACAGGGCATTACAAATAATTTTACTATTAAAAAAACCTGCTGCTTTCTTAAGCCTGGTACACACACAAACAGATTATTGGCCAACAAAGTGCCAGACTTTTATCCGAAGGTGGTGTGCCAGGAACTTGTCTTGCATACAAACGGTACACAATTGTCGGCAAACAAACACGAACATAGTGACAAGGAATTTCAGCTCTTAAGCGCCACCCTTTGAGCACCTTCTGCTAATGTCACGTTTGGTGAGCATTGATTCTGAGCATGCGTGTTTGTACTTTCAACTTTTGTGTGACGGACTTGCGCGCAGACGATAGGAAAATCTGACAACAGACCGTTGTCCGCCGAAAAACCCTAGTTAGACTTACCGGTAACGGTATTTCTACGAGTCTTTCAGGACAGCACCTGGAGAGAGCGCAGCTCCACCCACTTTTCCCAGGAAACACTGCAGTCAGTTTTTTCTTTAAAGACCGGACACTTCCACCATGGCCTCAGTTGTTCATAGAGTACCTCCAGCCATGCTGAAATTAGATAAGCAGAACATAGCAATAACACCACATGTTTATAAACCAATTAGGGCGGGTCATCGGTGCTGTCCTGAAAGACTCGTAGAAATACCGTTACCGGTAAGTCTAACTAGGGTTTTTCTCCCCTTGTCTTTCAGGACAGCACCTGGAGATGATAAAAGAGTACTTACTCTAGGGTGGGACCACCGCCTGCAGGACCTTCCTGCCAAACGATTGTTCCGCTGCTGATAGCAAGTCCAACCTGTAGTGGCGGGTGAAGGTGGAGAAGCTTGTCCACGTGGCCGCTTTACAGATCTGACCTGGAGAGGCCCCTGCTCTTTCCGCCCAGGACGTTGCTATTGCCCTTGTTGAATGGGCCATTACCCCTGTTGGAGGATCAGCCCCTGAAGCTTTGTAGGCTTCACTGATCGCCATTCTTAGCCATCTGCCTATAGTACTTTTGGAAGCACAATGACCCTTGCGCGATCCAGAAAAAAGAATAAAGAGAATTTGTCTTCCTAAACTCTCTCGTGATCACTAAATAATGAAGTAAACATCTTCTCACATCCAGGGTATGAAAAGCCTCCTCTTTAGAGTTGGATGGTGTAGGACAAAAAGTAGGTAAAACTATCTCTTGTGCCCTATGAAAAAAGGTTGCGACTTTTGGCAAGAAACCCGGGTCAGTTTTCAGCACTACCCGGTCTGGAAATATCAAACAAAAAGGTTCTATTATAGACAGAGCTTGCAACTCACTTATTCTTCTGGCTGAGGTAATTGCTACCAAAAGAACTAGTTTGAGCGTCCATAATTTTAAAGTCTCTTCCTGTGGGGGCTCAAAAGGTGTTTTGATCAACCCTTGTAGCACCAGTGATAAATCCCATTTAGGAAAAGATCTGAAAGGTACCGGCCTAAACCTGGCCAATGCTTTGAAGAATCTAACTATAAATGGTTCTTGAGATAACTTTCTCTCGAGAAACACCGACAAGGCAGCCACCTGGACCTTCAGGGTACTGGCTGCCAGCCCCATCTCCATACCCTCATTGAGAAACTCTAATATTGAGGGCAATTCCTGGTGTCAACATTTTTTAGTCATGCACCAGGAATTAAACCGCTTCCATGTCTTAAAATAAATACCCCTGGTAACCTTTTTTCGGTTACTTAACAGGGTTGACACCAGCTTATCTGAGAAGCCCCTTCTTTTTAGAAGCTGCTCTTCAGTAACCACCCCGTCAGCTTGAGCTGGTTGATATTTGGATGCTGAAGGGGTCCCTGGGTTAATAGATCCTTTCGAAGTGGAAGAAACCAATGTGGATCCACTGCCATCCTCTGTATGGTTGCAAACCAGGGCCTCTTGGGCCAAAAAGGAGCCACTAGGATCATACTTGTGGTCTCTCGTTGTAGTTTTTTTTAACACCAAAAGGGATCATTTGAAAGGGGGGAAAGGCGTAGCACAAGTGGAAGTTCCATAGTTGTGCCAGCGCATCCAATCCTTTCGCCTGATCTTGCCTGTTTAGTGAGTAATAGGCCTTCACCTTTGAATTCTTGTAGGATGCGAACAGGTCTATCTGAGGAGTTCCCCATTTCTCTGTTAATTTCTGGAATACCCTGTTTCCCCGAAAATAAGACCTAGCGGGATTGTCGGTGATGGCTGCAATATAAGCCCTACCCCCCAAATAAGCCCTACCCTGTTTCCCCGAAAATAAGCCCTACCCTGAAAAGAAGACCTACAAGCACTTTAACTAGGGCTTATTTGGGGGGTAGGGCTTATATTGCAGCCATCACTGACAATCACGCTAGGTCTTATTTTCAGGGAAACAGGGTATCTCCTTGTTTAGACTCCACTCTGCCTCTAGTATCCTTTCTCTGCTTAGAAAGTCGGCTACTAGATTCAGCTCTTCTTTTAAGTGTACAGCTTTTAGGGACTTTAAGTTGCTTTCCGCCCAAGATAGCATCTGAACGGACAAGGCTAGCAAGACCCTGCTTCTCGTGCCACCCTGTCTTGTAACATATGCCACTGCTGTGGCATTGTCTGATAGCACTTGAACATGATGACCCTGGACTATTTTCTCGAAAGCCCATAGTCCTAAGAGAATAGCCCTTAGCTCCCTCCAATTGGAGGATCTCCTGGCCTCCCTGTTCGTCCAATTCCCCTGAGCCATCTGTCAGGTTCAGGTTCGGGATTAAGTTCGGGTTCTGTTCAGGTTCAGGATTAATCTGAACTTGCCTGAAGGCTTCTTTACCAGAAAGATGTGCGAATAGCACCCCTGCTCCACTTCTTTGGGGGGAACATTTAATATCACCTTCTGCTGAATTAACTCCTGAAGAATTGCTGACATTGCTGTAAGCTTTTCTGGGTCTCTGGGAGCCTGAGTTATATAAAACCGAACCGGAGGGGGTTGGGCAAACTCCAGTCCGTAACCCTCCCTTATCGTCTTAAGGATAAACGGACTGTCTGTTATCCTCTGCCAATGAGGGAAGGAGGCCTGTAACCTTGCTCCCACAGACGGAGGCCAGTCACTGGCTCTTTGTATTCGGGGTAGGGGGGCGAAATAGCACTCCTGACTTGCCCCTGCCTCTCTGAGACCTCCAAGGTCTCTTAAGGCCTGTCTCCTTTGTATCTGAGGTTTTTCGAAAAGGACGAAAATTTTTACTGCCCTGAGGGATCACCTTTTTCTTAATGGGGAAGGCCTTTTTCTTATCAGCCGTCCTATCCAGTATGGCTTCTAGACCTGGGCCAAAAACCAAATCCCCTTCAAAGGGTAGACCACACAACTTGGTCTTAGAGGCTGTATCCCCGGTCCAAGTCTTGACCCATAGAGCTCTGCGCGTTGAATTGATTAGCGCAGATGATCTGGCCGACATCCTAACTGATTCAGCCAAAGCATCTGCTATATATCCAACTGCTTTCAGAAGCACCAGTAATGTCTCCAAAAGATCCTTACGAGGTGTACCTGCCTCGATATGAGCTTTCAGTTGTTCCAGCCAGTGCTCCAGGTTTCTGGCCACCACTGTTTAGTCCATTGCTGGCTTTAGACTTGCTAGGGTGGAGTCCCAAGCTTTCTTCAGCAGGGAGTCAGCCCTCTTATCCATGGGATCCTTGAGGATACCCATGTCCTCGAACGCAAGGTCGGTGTTTCTCGACACCTGAGAGAAGGCCGCATCCAGTCTAGGCTTTTTGTTCCAGACCTGTGTGCTATCTTCCTCAAAGGGAAACCTGCGTTTGAGGGACCTAGAAAAGAAAGGGGCCCTCTCTGGGTCCTTCCATTCTCTTTTAATTGTTTCTGACAGAAACGTATGCACCGGAAAAACCCTGTGTTTCACTTCACCCATGCCTTGAAACATTTTGTCGTGTAACGACAGCAGGGTTTTATCCTCTGTAATATTTAGAGTAGTGTGGATAGTTTTTAGCAGATCATCCACCTCCTCTAGAGACAATTTATATCGAGAAGAAGAAGATTCTCTCTTCCTCTGCTTCTTCCTCAGATTCCGTAGCCACGCTACAAATTTCCTCCTCCGAGTCACTGTCACCTCTGTATGCGGAAACAGAAGACTGGGAACGAGGTACTGAGCTGCCTGCAGCTGGATGTTTGTCAAGGTAAGATTTAAATGACTCAAAAGTATCAGCCAGATCCTTTCTAAAAGAGCTCAGTAAATCCTGCTGAATCACAGGTGCACTAGGAGTGGTTTCCTCCTTCAATAAGTCTGCAATACATCCTTTGCATAACACTTTTGCCCAGGACTCTTTAAGCACATTTTTACAAGATGGGCACTTTCTTTTAACAGAAAAAGAAGAATGTTTGGTCTTTTCTTTTGCCTTCTGAAATACACAAGCAGATAAACCTATAAACAAACAGCATGCTGAAAAAGAAATGGAGGAGCTAACACTTTAACCCCTCTCCTTCACTCAGCCAGTAAATCCCCCCACAGATTCACTTCACAATCTTAAAACACACTTACTTCCTGCTTCAATACACAGGAAGAGTGTTGCAGGCTCTTTAAAATTTCTAGAATTTAAACAAAGAGGGAACTAAAACATCCCCATAGAGTAAGTTACAGAGACACGCTGTCCCCGCTTACCTGGGCCTGGCTGACTTGTGTGGCTCCTGCTCCTGCCACCGATTGTTCCTCCTCCATACTGTCAGGATTTGCAATGGCGTTTGGTGCTTATTTTTAAAGTTTCCCGGTCCACTCGCCGCTGCGAGGGCCGGAAATGATGTCAGCCGGAAGAGACCTGCCCTTCCCTCCTGCGTTCCAGCGGCCAGAACCGGAAGCCGCGTCGCTAGAGGTCCCGCCCCCAGCCGTAGTGACGAGCTCGCCACCGGAACCCGGAAGGCTGAGCTTTGGGGATGAAGAGGAGACGCCGCTCCTCCCAAGCTAGCCACCGGTCTGAAGGAGCGGGGACCCCCAGCAGCCTGACCCTCGCCGGGTATGAAGAGGGGAGGACGCCGAAGCAACCCCCGCACGTAAAGGGAGGAAGCTGGGCTGGCCTGTGAAACAGAAAGAAACAAATACCGGTATGCCCCAAACTCTCTCCACCTGGAGACAGTGCAGCACACCCCTGGCTCCCTGCAGCGCTTCCACCATGGCGGAGGAAACACTACAATTGAGGCCATGGTGGAAGTGTCCGGTCTTTAAAGAAAAAACTGACTGGTGTTTCCTGGGAAAAGTGGGTGGAGCTGCGCTCTCTCCAGGTGCTGTCCTGAAAGACGAGGGGAGAAAATTTACTAGCCTGCCATCCAACATTTGTTGGCAGAAAGCTGGATGACAATTGTCTGATTGTGAGTACTAACGGTTGGATTTTAGGAAAACAGTCTGTCACACAATTCTCTGCCAAAAATCCAATCATGTGTACGAGGCTTTAGGCTACTTTCACACTGTAGCCGCTCTGCGTTAGCGGTAAATCACCGCTAGTTTTATAGGCGCTTTACTGTCGTTTTAGCAGCGCTTTTGGGCCGCTTTTGACCCCTGCCAGCGACCGAAGAAAGGGTTAAAAGCGCCCGTGATGTGGTGCTGCCAAAGAACTTTGCAGGCACTTCGGCAGCGCTGCCCATTCGTTTCAATGAGCAGGGCGTTTTGGGAGCGGCGTATACACCGTTCCCAAACCGCCCCAAAGATGCTGCTTACAGGACTTTTCAGAACGTCCTGCAAGTGCACCGCCCTAGTGTGAAAAGTCACACTGAAATTAATGGGGAGGCGGTTTTCAGGCGTGAAAGGATATTTATAGCGCTAAAACGATTAAAAACTGCCTCAGAGTGAAAGCAGCCTTATTCCCTCTGCTACTTCCCTTTGAACATAAGTAATAAAGTAGATAATTTATTCTATATGGCCAGAAGAGGCATGCCAAAAGCACCAGGGGGTTTAACCAAATTGATAGTTTACACCCTTTTACCTTCATTGAAGGTTTCTTTTTGTTTGAGCTGCCATTTTTCCTGACCTTTGTAAGTTTTACTGCAATTTGCATTTACATCAAAATAACACCACAAAAGCCTTTACCATTTCAAAATTATCACAAACCAAACAATATACGCCAATTGGGATTTTTTTTACCACAAATATGTAGAATACAAAATTGACCTAAATTGATGAAGAAATTTGTATTTTTACATATTTTAATTGAATGGGTTTTATAGCAGAAAGTAAAAAAAAAAATTTTATTTTTTTTTTTACAAAATTGTTGCTCTTTTTATTTATAGCGCAAAAAATAAAAACTGCAGAGGTGATAAAATACCACCAAAAGAAAGCTCTATTTTAGGGGGAAAAAAAAGGACATAAATTGTTTGGGTACAGCGTCGCACAACCGTTCAATTGTAAGTTAAAGTAATGCAGCGCTGTATCGCAAAAATGGCCTGGTCATTAAGGGGGTAAAACCATCAGGGGCTGAAGTGGTTTAAGTCTAACTAGAAGAAATTTCTTTATTTTTTTTAGTTTTGGATAGAGTGGAGGGGAATGAACACCAGTCAGGTTTTTATTGCTATATACAGTATCTTACAAATCAATCACAGACGCCTCCCCTCACCCCATCACAGATCCCCACCCCCCACTGCCTAGTAACCAATCACCCGCTTAACTAAAAAGGTCCTGCCCTTTGTCCGGACCTGTCATGTTTATCGTCTTGTGTGATTAAGGTAGAAGGGGGGGGGGGGGGGAGTGCTGCGATGTTATAGGGGCAGTCCGCGGAATGGGTAGATCACCGCTGTAATTTGGTCTAGAGCTTAGTAAATGAGAAGCTCTGCCGACTTATCATACAATCATGTGCAAGCAAAAATGCTGTTTTTTTAATTTTCCTTGCATGTGATTAGGTAGCAAAAGAAACGGACGACACACACAGGAGAGGTACAGCAGCTGCACACCCCAAAAACAATGTGTAGCATAGGAAGGTTTCCCCAGGGGGCTTTAAAACAGCAATGCAGGTAATTCAGAAATGGGTTATATAAAAGTATTAAACTGGAAACATGTAGGGTCAATAGCATGTTGCTGTGACATACAGTATAATCTGGTTAGGGGATAACAAACATTTCACATTTACAGAAAGCAAAACACAAAGTTACAGCATCACACATCATTGGTCTGTTGTGACAACGCTCCGATGCATTTCGACCCATATGGTCTTCTTCAGGGGTTGGTTTGCTATAAAGAGATATATTTAGTATCTCAAAAGAAGGAGATATTCCAACGTGAATTCAGTTCTATATATTCAAGGTATAGTTACCACTGAAAGGTGAAACGAGAGAACTCCTGAGCAGAAATTTAAAACCGTTGCACGATTCCCGAGGGTCCATACCCCATTCGTGTCCCAAAGGCAGGAAGGATCGATCCGATGCGACTTGCAAGCAGTCATGCTGAGGTCACCCTCAGATGGTAAGAGAGGCCAATACCTGCAGCAAATTCCCAATGATATCAGTGCATCAAGAGAAGATTCCAGAAAGTCCTAACTTATTACAAAATGTCAGATGGATTCCAATTGTTCATTAATATCTGTCTCCTTTATGAAGATCTGGAACACCAAATGCCAAACAGATTCCATGTTTGTTGGTTATTAAGATGGTCATATATTGTTATAGTAATTAGTTTGTATTAATTGGATAAAGTGTATATGTATTGTTCTGACAATAGTATGGTGTTGTGTGAAAGAGAAAAAAAGTGATGTGAAGGGTATGGGATGAGTGGATGTGTTATGTGAGGATGGATGGGGAAGAGGAATGGAGTGAGTGGAAAGTGAAATAAAGAGGGGGACAAGAACATGTGAGGCGTGAGTGGTGATGTGAGAGGTGAAGGGGTGCTAGAACCTACAGAGTATGAAGTGAGAAAGGTGTACGACATGCTGAAAAAAAATCTATGAAAAACATGTAAAAACAAAAAGCTGATGAGGTGTAGTATGAGGGGAGGAAAAGGCCAAAAAGACAGTCCAAGTATGCAGGAGTAAAATGATCTAGTGAAAAGGGTGCAGGCGCACAACCCATAAATATACTCTGACTACATAAGCCTAAGTGTGTATATAAATGCTATAAAACATCAATTGACTAAGATGGAGTGCCTGGCTTCAACCATAGAATGAGCCAGAGACTCAATAGAAGCAAAGTTGCAATATTAAGGTATATTTTAAAGATGGTAACCTGAAAAGGCAACTTGGGAATCAATCATAATGTTATGAAGTACTTACATGGAGCCATTCGTGTGGAATGACTGTAGGTTCAAGAGTGTATGGGATCCTGTCTTGATCCCCATGCAGCCTAAGGTTATTTATAGGGCTTCCTGAATTCCACTTATAGGCTGCAGGTGCCGACCACTCCCCCCACCTCCAACTGAGGAAACCCTCAGAGGGTAGGAGGCCAACACCTGCAGCAAATTCCCAATGATATCAATGCATCAAAAGGGATTCCAAAAAGTCCTAACATATCAAAATGTCAAACGGATTCCAATTGTTTATTATCAAATATATGTCTCCTTTATGAAGATTGTATTAAATTTACCACATTAGATGCCAAACAGATTCCATATGTTTAGTAGGTATTAAGATGTTTATATATTGTTATAGTAATTAATTTGTATTAATTAAATGGAGTGTATATATGTTGTTCTGACAATAGTATGGTGTTGTGTGAAAGGAAAAAAAGGGATATCATTTATGAGTTGAGTGGATGTATTGTGTGAAGCTGGAGGGGGAAAAAAAAAAAAAAAAAAAAAAAAAAAACACAATGGAGTGACTGCAAGGTGCAATGGACAATGAGACAAGGGCATGTGAAAGTGTTCGTAGTGATGTGAGAAGTGAAGGAGTGCTGAAACCTACAAAATGTGAAATAGAAAAAATGAATGATATGCTGAAAAATAAAAAATGAAAAACCATGTGAAAAAAAGGACAAATGCTGATGAAAGTGTATGTGGGGAAGAAAAGACACAGACAGTCCAAGTATGCTGGGGTAAAGGTGAACGCTAGTGAGAAGGGTGCAAACACACAACCCATAAATATGGTTTGACACTATAAGCCAAAGTGTATAAATGAATGCTATAAAACATCAGTTGACTAAAGTAGGGTGCCTGGCTTCAAGTATATACTGAGCCAGGGACTCAATAGACAAAAGCCAAGATACAGTATTGAAGTATATTGGAAGATGTTAACCTGAAAAGGCAAAAGGGGAATCAACCATGATAAAATGAAGTACTTACATAGAGCCATACGTGTGGAGTGACTGTAAATTCAGGGATGCATGGGATCTTGTTATGGTCCACATGCAGCCTAAGGTTATTTAAAGCGCTTCCTGAATTCCACTAATAGGCCACAGGTGCCGACCATTCCCCCCACCTCCAAGATGGCTTTCTGCCTTCTGGTATCCCGGAAGGCAGAAAGCCCCGACCACCGTTGTCACTTTCGCCATAATTACGTGACGGCAGGGCGCACACACTTTTTTATTTTCTCAGCATGTCATTCACTTTTTCTATTTCACATTTTGTAGGTTTCAGCACTCCTTCACTTCTCATGTCACTACTCAAGCTTTCACATGCCCTTGTCTCATTGTCCATTTCATTTTGCACTCACTCCATTGTTTTTTTTTCCCCTCCAGCTTCACACAATACATCCACTCAACTCATACCTATTATATCCCTTTTTTCCTTTCACACAACACCATAATATTGTCAGAACAACATATACACACTCCATTTAATTAATACAAATGAATTACTATAACAATATATAAACATCTTAATACCTAATAAACATATGGAATCTGTTTGGCATCTAATGTGGTAAATTTAATAAAATCTTCATAAAAGGGAGACATATATTGATAATAAACAACTGGAATCCGTTTGACATTTTGATAGGTTAGGACTTTTTGGAATCCCCTTTTGATGCATTGATATAATTGGGAATTTGCTGCAGGTGTTGGCCCCTCCTACCCTCTGAGGGTTTCCTCAGTTGGAGGTGGGGGAAGTGGTCGGCACCTGCAGCCTATAAGTGGAATTCAGGAAGCCCTATAAATAACCTAATGCTGGCCATACACTATACAGAAAATCGGCCGAACCCCTTTTCGAAAAACGAACGTTCGACCGTGACTGCAAACGATCGTGCCATCATATAATGACCGATAATCTGTTCAGTGGACATGAATAAATAATTTTGTGTTCGTTTTTTTTACATATACCTAGTGCAGGCAGTTCGGACGGGAAACACATTAACCTTGCAATTTATCGTACGTTCGGCAGAAATTTTCCAAACATGCCGTTCGTTTTTTTTCCACAAAAACGTCACAAACGATTATCGATTTGTACCCACTAACTTGCCGAAAAACGAACGAAGTGTCCATACGAACGATTTTTCGGCCGATTTTTCGTATAGTGTATGGCCAGCATTAGGCTGCATGTGGATCAAGACAGGATCCCATACACTCCTGAACCTACAGTCATTCCACACGATTGCCTCCATGTAAGTACTTCATACAATTATGATTGATTCCCAAGTTGCGCCTTTTCAGGTTACCGTCTTTAAAATATACCTTAATATTGCATCTTTGCTTCTATTGAGTCTCTGGCTCATTCTATAGTTGAAGCCAGGCGCTCCATCTTAGTCAATTGATGTTTTATAGCATTTATATACACACTTAGGCTTATGTTGTCAGACTATATTTATGGGTTGTGCGCCTGCACCCCCTTTCACTAGATCACTTTTACTCCTGCATACTTGGACTGTCTTTTTGGGCCTCTCCTCCCCTCACACACCTCCTCATGAGCTTTTTCTTTTACATGTTTTTCATAAAAAAAAATTCATAATGTCATACACCTTTCTCACTTCATACTCTGTAGGTTCTAGCACCCCTTCACCTCTCATGTTCTTGTCCCCTTGTTTATTTCACTTTGCACTCACTCCATTCCTCTTCCCCATCCATCCTCACATAACACATCCACTCATCCCATACCCTTCACATTTTTTTTCTCTTTCACACAACACCATACCATTATTATTTATCTGTGAGTACTACTTTAGCTTATGCTTTCTCTATACCTACATGTCAATCATTAGACTAATGGCTCTCTCATTACTCTATTTTTAGTCACCATGCATCTGAACTCCTGATGATTGGTTGTAAGCCATGAAACGCGTTGAGTTAACTTATGGATGCCTATACTTTAATAACCTTTTGTACTGTAACTATATTGTATTTATTATGTCTGATTGACTATTTATATCAGCTCTATTATGTCTATTGATGAATTAAATTGGTATTTTCTATGAATACCAGATGTAAATCCTTTGCGATTACGCCCTTTGTTTTTTTTTATCATCATTGATACTATGAACGATAGATTTGTATTGGATACAGGTCAATTTTATTTAAGCCTGACCAATTTATTTTTATTTACCCGTTGACATGTCTCATGCAAAGTCCAGCTTTTGTTCTCTCTTTGCTTTTTAAACACAATACTATTGTCAACAACAATACATATACACTTTATCCAATTAATACAAACTAACTACTATAGCAATATATGACCATCTTTATACCCAACAAACATATGGAATCTGTTTGGCATTTGTTATTCCAGATCTTCATAAAGAAGACAAATATTAATGAACAATTGGAATCCATCTGACATTTTGTATTAAGTTAGGACTTTTTGGTATCCCCTCTTGATGCACTGATATCATTGGGAATTTGCTGCAGGTGTTGGCCTCCCTTACCCTCTGAGGGTGTCCTCAGCGTGACTGCTTGCAAGTCGCATCGGATCGATCCTTCCCGACCTTTGGGACACGAATGGCGTATGGACCCTCGGGAATCATCCAACGGTTTTAAATTTCTGGTCAGGAATTCTCTTGTTTCACCTTTCAGTGGTAACTATACCTTGAATATATATAATTGAATACATGTTGGAATCTCTCCTTTTGAGATACTAAATATATCTCTCTTTATAGCAAACCTACCCCCTGAAGATGACCATATGGGTTAAAATGCGTCAGCATTTTCACAACAGACCAATGATGTGTGATGCTGTAACTTTGTGTTTACTTTCTGTAAATGGCATATGATTAGGTATTCTTTGCAATATGAAGTTTTCCTTACTAAGCTCTGGAGCAACTGCACTTGAAAAGTGCACAGTCCATTTGCTTTAATAAATCAACCCTATGTGCTACAAGTACATCCTAAAGAGTGTAACATGGGGAGTAAAGATAAGTTCAAGAAAATCAGTAAAAGAAGGGGAAATATGGATGCTCAAGTAAGTTATTTTTGTACCACTTTTAAATGGGAAACAATTCCCTCCAGTTTATCAGAGAGGATCAAAAGGAGAGAAGCATGGATTTATCTAAATTAAGAATTTACTCAACTGTCCTATCAGATCCATTGATCAAACAATAGGTGGCCCAGAATAATCAAGAAAGTCAAGGTATCATGGGCATGTCACTGCCACTGTTTTCTTTTCTGTTCCCCTCCTAAATCGAATCAGAGTCTTAATTAAGCTGAAGATTGAAAAGTTTATATAGGACACCATAAGTAACTACTACATTATCATAATTAATTTACTATGCAAGGAAAAAAAGCATTTGATTGCAAATATGCTTCATAAATATCTTGTGGATATCTCTGCTTTACATGTTCTGTAGGTGTCTATACTCAAAAGATATATAAAAGGCACATTTATGTTATGTCTTAATTTTCACTTAACTAAAACTTTTACAAACAAAATCAATGAGGTATTATCGGTCTTACAATGGCATCTTGAATTTCCACGATGCTCATCTATAGGGTATGGTCTAAGGCAGGGGTAGGCAACCACCGACACTGGTGCCGCAAGCGGCACTCAAAGCCTTTTTTGCTGGCACTTGACTCTAGAGCTGCACAATTAATCATTTAAAAAAATTGTGATCTCGATTTAATCCCACTCACATCTCTATTGCAGTTTCCCAATTCTTTCATGTAACAAGTGTAGAGACTTCTCTGTACACTCAGCTGGCAAAAGAAAAAAAAACTGGCAGCCTGCCAAGTCTTTAACAACACTGTTAGTGCTAGTAGATAACTAGAAACATTGCAACTCTTCCTTCTTAGATCAAAAGGGATAAACAGTGTGTAAATGCAGGAAGTTTAATCACTTAAAGTCTAAACCTTTTTCTGACTTTTGTTTCTTACAAAAGTTAAAATCAGTATTTTTTGCTCGAAAATTACTTGGAACCCCCAAACATTATATATATTTTTTTTTAGCAGAAACCCTAGGGAAAAAAATGGCGATTGTTGGAATATTTTATCTCACACTGTATTTGCACAGTGGTCTTTCAATCACAATTTTTGGGGAAAAAATACACTTCAATGAATTAAAAAAAAAAAAAAAAAAAAAACAGTAAAGTTAGCACAATTTTTTTGTTTAACGTGAAAGATGTTACACCGCGGGAATCGTGATCTGTCTTCTAAGCAAAAAAAGAAAAAAATTTGTGATTCTCATAGCCAGAATCGTGCAGCTCTACCTCCTCCATCAGCGAGAAAGTAATGCATTCCAATCTCAGAATTCCCCATGCTGCACCTGCACTGAGGGGGAGGCACTGTGCCCCCACACATTGTAAAAGATGGGAAACACCGTTTGGTTCTCTAACTTTGCTGTAGCTGCGATTGTCGGCTTTTGTGATGGGGAAGAGATTGGGTGCAGTTCTGCTGGGGGGGGGGGGCCCTATTTCCAGGAGGAGGACGACGACTGTCAGTGGCCACTATTAAAGCCATTCACAGTCCTGCTAGCCCCGTCCACCATCTGGAGGAATTGGACCCGCTTGGTTGCCACTCCCAATATCAGAAGGAAGGTATTTCACTGATTGAGAAAACCACAATCAGGTGACAGTTTGTGGAATTAATGTTGAGCTTCTGGGAACTTTGTTGAAATTATTCCTAAACCTTACTACTGAACCCCTGCACTCTGTGTCCCTTTAAGACACAGCCACTATTCAGCGCAATTTAAAAAAAAAAAAAAAAAAAAAAAAAAAAAAAAAAAAAAAAAAAAAAAATCACACCCAACTTTTGCTGCTGCGCACTTATTCTCAGCTGTGGGGGCACATTTTATGATCCTGCACACAGGCCCACTGCTTTTAGAAAACGCCCCTGACCTAAGTTCATTACTGCGCATCCATTCCAGATGCTTGTATGTGACATCACATACAAGTACGTGGGCTGGATTAGCAGGATGAGTGTGACAGGTAGATGTGTCTCATCTCTGCTTCTTTTCACCATTCTGCAGATCACGCACATCATAGATTAGAAGAGGGTACAGCGGTAGGAAAAATGAACAGGAGGGGGTTCTGAGGTGGGACAGAAGAGCAGGAGGGTACAGCGGTGGGGCAAATGTGCAGGGAGGTACAAGAGGTACAGTGGTGGAAGAGATGAGAAGGGGGTTTAGAAGTGGGACAGAAGAGCAGGGGGGTACAGCGATGGGGCAGATGTGCAGGGGGGGTTCAGTATTGGGCCAGATGGGAAGGGGGTTAGTGATGGGACAGATGAGCAGGGGAGTTCAGTTTGGAGCAGATGAAAAGGGGGTTCAGTGGTGGGACAGAAAAGCAGGGGGGCAGATATGAAAGGAGGTGTATTGGTGGGATAGATGAGCATAGGGAACAGAGGTGAGGCAGAAGAGCATGGGGGTACAGGGGTGAAACAGATGTGCAGGAGGTACTTTGGTGGGGCAGATGAGAAAGGGGGTTATAGTGGTGGGGCAGATGAGCAGATGGGTTCAGTGTTAGGACAGATGAGAAGGTGATGCAGTAGCGAGACAGAAGAGCATGGGGATACAGCGGTGGGGCAGATGTGCAGGGAGGTACAGTGAAGGTACAGTGGTGGGGCAGATGAGAAAAGGGGTACATTGATGTGGCAGATAAGCAGGGGGGTACAGCGGTGGGGCAGATGTGAAAGGAGGTGCATTGGTGGGACAGATGAGCAGAGGAGGGGGTTACAGTAGTTGGGCAGATGTACGGGGGGGGGGGGGGTTAAGTCGCTGGGTAGAGAAGGGAGGTACATTGGTGGGACAGATGAGCAGGGGGAACAGAGGTGGGACAGATGTGCAGCAGGTACAGTGGTGGGGCAGATAAGAAAGGGGGTTACAGTTATGTGGCAGATGAGCAGATAAAGTTTAGTGTTAGGACAGATGAGAAGATGGCTCAGCGGTGAGACAGATGTACAGGGGGGGGGGGGGTTACAATGGTGTGGCAGATGTGCAGGGGGGGGGGGGTCACAATGGTGTGGCAGATGTGCAGGGGGGGGGGTTACAATGGTGTGGCAGCTGTGCAGGGGGGGGGGTGTACAGAGGAGGAGGTGTGGCAGCTGTGCAGGGGGGGGGGGGGGTGTACAGAGGAGGAGGTGTGGCAGCTGTGCAGGGGGGGGGGGGGTGTACAGAGGAGGAGGTGTGGCAGCTGTGCAGGGGGGGGGGTGTACAGAGGAGGAGGTGTGGCAGATGTGCAGGGGGGGGGGTCACAATGGTGTGGCAGATGTGAGGGGGGGGGGGGTTACAATGGTGTGGCAGCTGTGCAGGGGGGGGGGGTGTACAGAGGAGGAGGTGTGGCAGCTGTGCAGGGGGGGGGGGGGGTGTACAGAGGAGGAGGTGTGGCAGCTGTGCAAAGGGGGGGGGGTGTACAGAGGAGGAGGTGTGGCAGCTGTGCAGGGGGGGGGGGTGTACAGAGGAGGAGGTGTGGCAGCTGTGCAAGGGGGGGGGGGGTGTACAGAGGAGGAGGTGTGGCAGCTGTGCAAGGGGGGGGGTGTACAGAGGAGGAGGTGTGGCAGCTGTGCAAGGGGGGGGGGGGGTGTACAGAGGAGGAGGTGTGGCAGCTGTGCAGGGGGGGGGTGTACAGAGGAGGAGGTGTGGCAGCTGTGCAGGGGGGGGTGTACAGAGGAGGAGGTGTGGCAGCTGTGCAGGGGGGGGTGTACAGAGGAGGAGGTGTGGCAGCTGTGCAGGGGGGGGTGTACAGAGGAGGAGGTGTGGCAGCTGTGCAGGGGGGGGGGGGGTGTACAGAGGAGGAGGTGTGGCAGCTGTGCAGGGGGGGGTGTACAGAGGAGGAGGTGTGGCAGCTGTGCAGGGGGGGGTGTACAGAGGAGGAGGTGTGGCAGCTGTGCAGGGGGGGGTGTACAGAGGAGGAGGTGTGGCAGCTGTGCAGGGGGGGGTGTACAGAGGAGGAGGTGTGGCAGCTGTGCAGGGGGGGTGTACAGAGGAGGAGGTGTGGCAGCTGTGCAGGGGGGGTGTACAGAGGAGGAGGTGTGGCAGCTGTGCAGGGGGGGTGTACAGAGGAGGAGGTGTGGCAGCTGTGCAGGGGGGGTGTACAGAGGAGGTGGTGTGGCAGCTGTGCAGGGGGGGTGTACAGAGGAGGAGGTGTGGCAGCTGTGCAGGGGGGGTGTACAGAGGAGGTGGTGTGGCAGCTGTGCAGGGGGGGTGTACAGAGGAGGAGGTGTGGCAGCTGTGCAGGGGGGGTGTACAGAGGAGGAGGTGTGGCAGCTGTGCAGGGGGGGTGTACAGAGGAGGAGGTGTGGCAGCTGTGCAGGGGGGGTACCAGAGGAGGTGTGGCAGCTGTGCAGGGGGGGGTACCAGAGGAGGAGGTGTGGCAGCTGTGCAGGGGGGGTACCAGAGGAGGAGGTGTGGCAGCTGTGCAGGGGGGGTACCAGAGGAGGAGGTGTGGCAGCTGTGCAGGGGGGGTACCAGAGGAGGAGGTGTGGCAGCTGTGCAGGGGGGGTACCAGAGGAGGAGGTGTGGCAGCTGTGCAGGGGGGGTACCAGAGGAGGAGGTGTGGCAGCTGTGCAGGGGGGGTACCAGAGGAGGAGGTGTGGCAGCTGTGCAGGGGGGGTACCAGAGGAGGAGGTGTGGCAGCTGTGCAGGGGGGGTACCAGAGGAGGAGGTGTGGCAGCTGTGCAGGGGGGGTACCAGAGGAAGAGGTGTGGCAGCTGTGCAGGGGGGGTACCAGAGGAGGAGGTGTGGCAGATGTGCAGGGGGGGTACCAGAGGAGGAGGTGTGGCAGATGTGCAGGGGGGGTACCGAGGTGTGGCAGATGTGCAGGGGGGGGTACCGAGGAGGTGTGGCAGATGTGCAGGGGGGGTACCGAGCAGGTGTGGCAGATGTGCAGGGGGGGTACCGAGCAGGTGTGGCAGATGTGCAGGGGGGGTACCGAGCAGGTGTGGCAGATGTGCAGGGGGGGTACCGAGGAGGTGTGGCAGATGTGCAGGGGGGGTACCGAGGAGGTGTGGCAGATGTGCAGGGGGGGTACCGAGGAGGTGTGGCAGATGTGCAGGGGGGGGTACCGAGGAGGTGTGGCAGATGTGCAGGGGGGGGTACCGAGGAGGTGTGGCAGATGTGCAGGGGGGGGTACCGAGGAGGTGTGGCAGATGTGCAGGGGGGGGTACCGAGGAGGTGTGGCAGATGTGCAGGGGGGTACAGAGGAGGTGTGGCAGATGTGCAGGAGGGGATACAGAGGTGTGGCAGATGTGCAGGGGGGTACAGAGGAGGTGTTGCAGATGTGCAGGGGGGGTACAGAGGAGATGTGGCAGATGTGCAGGGGCGGTACAGAGATGGAGCAGATGTGCAGGGGCGGTAAAAAGGTGGAGCAGATGTGCAGGGTAGTACCACTGCAAATGTGGAGCAAATGTGCAGGGGGGTACAGTGGCGGGACAGACTTGCAGGGGGGACAATGATGTGAGGTGTGAAGGTGCATGAATTGGGGCTTATCTGAGGCATGAGAGTGCAGGATGTTATTTTCTCACTACTACAGCATTTACTTTATAAAAAATCCTTTTCGTGATTGAGGGTGTGTAGTTGACGTTTTTTTGTTATAAAATCAGCACGCTCAATTTCTTTGAAGACATTTTTCGGCATACTGTGCTCAAAAGGTTGCCTACCCCTGGTCTAAGGTCTAAAAGACCAAAGACATAAGTCAAGTAGAGAAAAACTGTTGTGACTAATGGTGGGTGTCACAAATCATGGCAGCGCTCCCTGTTCTGTGGTACCACAGTGAAATCACAGTTTTAGAGCACAAGTTACAAAAGCCTTATAGTTTGGGCCTTTGGCAAAAAATCCATGGAACAGATTTTATCTTATAGCAGAAAAATAACACGGTCCACAAACATGACCTATGTTGGGATGGAAAAGAAAAATCTGCTACTGTTCCCTTCTAAACAATGTTAGTCTTCTGAACACAGCTTTTCGCTTCTTTTATTAGACATGGTTCATAAGCCCATGTTAGAAATTTACAGAGAATGCAGCAGCACCCTACAGTTTGCTTAACCTAAAAAGAGGTCATATCATGCATACATGTACAGCGACCCTGGAAAGTTTGAGCGGTTATATATCACCAATTCATTTTTCTAGATTAAATACAGTTTCTGAAATAAGTTCCACACATAAAAACAAAAAAGAATAAGCATATGTTACTGCAGACAGAATAAATACCAAGGTCAAATAAAAGCAATAGATAGTAAATGGGAATATTAACAGAGTAAAAATGGCTGTCAAATAAAAATATCAATAGAACACAAATTTGAGAGACTGCGGATGCAAAAGGGAAACAAATAAAACACATACTATAAAAACTTTATTTGGTGACATTCCTATAAAATATTTTATTACCTGGGTTGTCTTTTTCAGTGTCAGAATCAAGTTCTTGACAAGAGATACAGAGTAATTTCTTCTGTCTGTCCTGTAACAATATCGTCTACCAATCGGCAAAACAGACAAGCATGTTAGTCTTTTACATAACAGCAAGAGAGTACACTTTCCTACCACAACAATATTTAATTACTTACTCCACATATATCACAGCTGTCACCAAGCATTCTGTATCCCTTTAACAGATAATCTCCCATCAACCGGCTAACCTTGTCTTGACGCTCTTGGCGCGCTCTCACAATTTTCATGTCTGACTCAGATGGGGGAGACCAGTTATCATCACCTAATAAAAAAAAAAAGTCATTAGGTTGACTGCAAAAACATACAAATAGTAGTTAATTTTACACTTAAAATCTTAACTGTGCAAACGCAAAGATTTCTCAAGCACGATCATAAATGATGTTTGAAAAACATACATGAATATAAAAATTTCCAGAGTAAATTGCTACTGCAAAAAAAAATTTCACAACACTTGTCAATTCTGGTAAAAAATATTTTGCTTGGGGGCGGAGCTAGCGGCGGACATGTGAGCAGTGCTTTACAGGAGCTCCGGCCGGGACATCCTGAGTGTCAGAGACACAGATCCTCCACAGCACAGATACCCCCATACTACCTGGACCTTGCAGATCACCGGGTATGGTTAAACGCGGGCCATTTCTCATGGAAGCGGCCACGGACCATCTGTCCCGCTATGCATGGGGATCCCAAGATGGCGGCACACACGAGGCAGCAGACCAAGGCCCCAGCAGTACACAGCGGAGCTGATAGATCACCCACACATTCTGGGACGGTAAGCCCGCTGCCCCGCAGATCCCCGGGAAGGAGAAGAGGCTTGTCTATAGACAGACTACCCCACAAAGATACAAGGGACATAGTGCTAGCAGAGGGGGTAGAGGAACCTTCACTAAATCAAATCATGGAGGCTATTTACACCTGCCAAACTACTTTGACTGAACACATTGATGGGATGAGAGCTGAAATGTCCTTCCTGAAGCAGGATGTACAGACCATTAGGGAAAGAGCCTCAGAAGCGGAGCAAAGAATTAGTGACATGGAGGACGTGGTGCGTCCTATGGAAGATAAAGTACAAAATCTTCACAGAGAAGTAAATTCCCATACCGATAAGCTGGGAGACATGGAAGACAGATAAAGGAGGAACAATGTCCGCTTTGTAGGTTTCCCTAAAAAAAAGCAGAGGGTAAACAGCCAGAGGATTTTTTGGGGCTGTGGCTTAAAGAGAACATGGCTGACACCACTTTTTCACTTATTTGCCATAGAGCACACAGGATTCCTTCTAAACCTCCTCCCCCCAGTGCACATCCGCGCCCTATTATTGCCCGCATTTTGCATTTCAGAGATTGTGAAGGCATACTCAAGAGCAGCTCGTACAGGGGGTGAATTACAATACAATGGGAACCGCATTTCCATGTATCCAGATTTCTCTGCGGCCACACAAAAACAAAGAGCCAGCTTCATTCATGTGAAAAAAAAAAGATTCAGATTTGCAACTTGCCTACAATATGCTGTACTTGGCAAAATTGAGAGTGGTGGATAGAGGGAAAGTGTCCTCCTTTAACACCCCCACGGAGGCCTCACGGTGGTTGGATATCAGGGGGCGCCACAGCCCAAATGTGCACCCTTAAATAGACAAGGAGATAACTGCTGTGCACATGCAAAATTAGCAACATGGACACTTATGTCATTTTATAGCGATGGGCATACACATTATATCATCTGGTACTACATTAATCTGGCGAATTCTAGTTCTAGTTCTATGCATGAATTAAAACTACAATCTACTTAACTGTTACAGATATAGGAGAAGAAGAGAGAATACGAACTATTTGGGACCTTGTTTTTCTTTTGGTTTTGTTTTTCCATTGTTTTTTTTCCCCTCTTTCTCCTTCTCTCCGGCTAGTTCCTAGCTAGACTACCTATTAGCTTACCGCTTATGAGAAAGTTTGCTGGGTTTTTTTTTCTCCTCTCTTGGCGGCTTCCCTTTTAACTTTTGGTCTCCTAACTCGGAGGGGGAGGGGAGGAGAGGGAGAACAGACTTGTTATATTTTTTATTTTAAACAAAAAAAAGAAGGGAAGAGGGAAAAGGGGGAGAGGAAAGGAGAGAAAGTTGTTTTTTTTCTCTTTTCTCCCTGTCACCAAGCCGTTTGACGCTATCCAGCTTCTCCATGATACACCACCTATAGCTATGTGGTTTGTCAGATATTACTAGAGACCTGTGACCCCCCCCCCCCCCCCCCAGGTCAATTACATTTCTTTTGGTTATGGGATTCCGGCACATAACAGGGTGGGACGGGAGAGGTTATTGTTGCTGGTGTGCTTTGCTCTATTCCCCACAGGATGTATAAACATGCCAAATGTTCAATGTATCCCTAACGTTGGTATGTGTCTATGTTCCACCCCCCTTCTCCTTCCAAATACTAGATAATATTCTGAAGAAAGCTGTATTGATTGCACAGGGTCCACTACTCCTCCCTTTCAATGCAGTGTCAGATGGTGCTCTAGACAGACATGGCAATGTATCTGACTCTCGCCATATCCTATCCCCCTGGCTGGAGTGTTATGCTCTCACAGACATATGGAGACAGAGAAACCCTGGAGTCAGAGAATACTCTTGTCACTCGGAGACCCAGAAGACGCTCTCTAGAATAGACTTAGTACTATCATCAGTAGATGGGCTTCCGTATTTATCTGGTGTCAGATATCTCCCTAGAGCTATATCAGATCATTCTCTTCTGGAGGTTACACTAGATCTAAACACTCCACGGGGAAGGAAACCATGGCGGATGAACACAAACTGGCTCCAAGAGGAATTAATTACCATAAAATGCAAAACGAGCATTGAATATTATTGGAAGGAGAATGGGACGCAAACACCAGTGGCCAATCAATGGGATGCCTTTAAGGCAACTATGAGTGGTGTTTGCCACAGAGTTGAGGAATTTTTCTAAAGCCCTCAACTCTGATATGAAAGACGCAGAGGTCAAGGCCACTGACGCTGAAAGAGTATATACACATGACCCGTCTCCTGGTAAATACCAATCTTGGCAAGATCAAACATGACACTACAAACTACTTCTAACTGAATATACTGTAAAAAAAACAACTACGCCAGACCAGGTCTTTCTTTGAGTTTGGAGACAAGAGTGGCCGCCTCCTTTCCTTCCTAGCGAGGCCACTTAATGCTCCGATCTCGGTAATGCAACTCAGAAAACCAACTGGCGAGGTGGTAGGCGAATCCCATGAGATTCTAAACACCTTTCTGAACTTTTATGAAACCCTATAACGGACACAGACCCAACATACTAATCAGGAATTAGCACTCTATGTAGAGAACTTAACCCTTCCTTCGCTAGACCGGGAAGATAGCAAGGTTTTGGAGCAACCAATATCACTGGAGGAGATAAGTGGCGCAATCTCAGCCTTCAAACCTGGTAAATCACCTGGCCTAGATGGGTTCCCGGCTGATTGGTACCAGCTACATAAAGAGGCTGACACCATCTCTCCAAAAAGGTTTTATAGCAGCAGAAAAGGAAGGCATATTACCAGACTATGAGGGAGGCTTTAATTGTAGTGATCCCCAAACCTGGGAAAGATCCACAAGAATGTGAGTCATGCAGGCCCATCTCTCTGATCAATTCTGATGTCAAGATACTGGCCAAAGTCTTGGCCAGTAGACTGATGTCGGTGATCCTTAAACTAATTAATTCTGATCAGACAGGATTCATACACAGCCGCTCTACCCAAATGAACTTACGTAGATTATATGTCAATCTACAGATCCAACATATGAATAAGGGCAAACGAGTGATAGCGTCTTTAGATACCAAAAAGGCATTTGATTCAGTAGAATTTAACTATCTATTCTAGAGGTCGACCGATATATCGGCCGGCCGATATATCGGCCGATATTTGCCGTTTTTTACTTAATCGGCATCGGCCGATTGTGCTGATAAAAAAGGCCGATTGTAACTTCAGCCGTGACTTGCAAATGACTTCTGTAATAGAAGTTAATGCAAGTTTCCTGAGGCTCGGTTCACACTGGGGCGACTTGGGATCCGACTTGTACGCCCTCAAGTCGCCCCAGAAATAGTTTCGATGGGAGTGAACGCTAGCGTCTTAATAGACGCTACTGAAGTCGCTCCGACTTCAGAGCGTACTCCCTGTACTACTTTGATCCGACTTGGTAGGCGACCTGTACCATAGAAATCAAAAGGAAGTCGCCTCCAAGTCGGATCTCTCTGTAAAGTCAAGCGACTTTGCAGGGAAAACCCCTCCCTCCCCCCCTCCCTCCCAGAGAGCCGATTGCCCTGTGATTGGCCACAGGCGAAGTCGCCTGTCATGGAGGCGACTTCAAGTCGCCTTGTAATTTGCTGAAGTCGCGCAGAAGTCGCGCTGAAGTCGCGCTGAAGCCGCGTTGAAGTCGCGGTACAAAGTCGCGCTAAAGTCGTGTTGCCCCAGTGTGAACCGACCCTATGGTTATCTGTGGAGAGGATTCTCCCCTCCTCTGGGCAGCCTGCCAAGTCTGATAAGAAGATACATTTGTATCTTTCAGGTTCTTTTTATCAATAGACTGAACTGTAGAAGTTCTCAGTTTAACCATTTAAAGACTAAATCTTTTCTGACACTTGTTGCTTACAAGTAAAAATCCTGTATTTTCTGCTAGAAAATCACTTAGAACCCCCAAACATTATATATATTTTTTTAGCAGAGACCCTAGGGAATAAAATGGTGGTTGTTACAATATTTTATGTCACACGGTATTTGCGCAGCGGTCTTTCAAACGCAATTTAAAAAAAAAAAAATACAGTAATGAATTAAAAAAAACCTAAGCAGTAAAGTTAGCCCATTTTTTTTCGTCCAAAAGTTTTGATTACCTGTTTTTGTGTATTTAATATTTAAGATAGTGTTTGTTTTTTTTTTCTAAATTCTACATACAAGTGAACTGATTGGAGGTTTGTTTTGTTTAATGTTTAAATGAAAAAAAATTCTGTATTACTTAAGGCTGCTTTCACACTGGAGCGGCCATGCGTTGATGGTAAAGCGCTGCTAGTTTTAGCGGCGCTTTACCGTCATTTTAGAGGCGCTATTCGGCTGCTAGCGGGGCGCTTATAACTCAGCTAGCGGCCGAGGAAGGGGTTAAATGCGCCGCTGCCAAAACGCTTTGCAGGCGCTTCGGCAGCGGTGCGCATTCATTTCAATGGGCAGGAGTGGTGGAGCAGCGGTATACACCGCTCCAAAGATGCCGTTTGCAGGACTTTTTTTTACATCCTGCCAGCGCATCCCCTCAGTGTGAAAGCACTCGGGATATCACACTGAGACTGCAGGGGAGCCGTTTTTCCAGGCACTTTACAGGCGCTACTTTTAGCCCAAAAGCGCCTGAAAAACACCCCAGTGTGAAGGGGGTCTAACTGTTAGATTTTATGAGATGAAGGGAAAAAAGAAAAAAAAAAAAAAAAAAAAAAAATCGGCCAAATATATCGGCCCAAAAAAATCGGCATCACATATCGGCCATCGGCCACTGCGATTTCTAAATATCGGCATCGGCCAGAGAAAAACCCATATCGGTCGACCTCTAATCTATTCTCCCTTCTAGGCAAATTGGACTTTGGACCAAAAAACGGAGTTACTTACCGGTAACATCCTTTTCCAGGAATCTTTCAGGACAGCACCATAGAGAGACACCGGCTCCTCCCCTCTTAGGAAACACCGCCTTCCAATTCAATATTTAAATCTCATCTTCCCCACGGCCCCTCAGTTCTTCACGAGATTCCTCCGGCCAGCTGGGGAGACACAAGAATACGTCATACAAATCTTTATCTTACCTGACGTTCTCATGCGATGAGTTCTCATAGATGATCAATAACCTGGGTGGGTACTAGTGCTGTCCTGAAAGATTCCTGGAAAAGGATGTTACCGGTAAGTAACTCAGTTTTTCCCCATTCATCTTTCAGGACAGCACCATAGAGAGGATAAGCGAGCACCTTACCTTAGGGAGGGACTACTGCCTGCAGCACCTTACGCCCAAAGGCTTGGTCTTTGGCTGACAGCAGGTCCAATCTGTAATGCTTCACAAACGTGGAAAAACTGGACCACGTTGCTGCTCTACAGATCTGCTCCGGAGAAGCACCAGCCCACTCTGCTTGAGAAGTTGCCACTGACCTGGTGGAATGTGCTTTAATCCCCTCCGGGGGCTCCAAACCCCCGACTACATATGCCTGGCTAATGGCCAACCTTAACCATCTGGCTATTGATCGTTTAGAGGCTTTGAACCCTTTCCTAGCCCCTGAAAATAATACAAAAAAAGAATCGGATTTCCTAAACTGTTTCGTACTATCTAAGTACTGAAGGACGCACCTTCTAACGTCCAGTTTGTGAAAAATATGCTCCTGTTCCCTCACAGGATTCGAACAGAAGGTAGGTAAAATAATTTCTTGGCCCCTATGAAAACTCGAGGCCACTTTTGGCAAAAAGGCCGGATCCGTTTTAAAAATCAAACGGTCCGGAAAAACCTGAAAAAAAGGCGCCCTAATAGAAAGGGCTTCAAGTTCACTTACTCTCCTTGCTGTGGTGATCGCCACCAAAAACACTGTTTTGAGGGTGATCAACTTCAAGGTACAGGATTCCAATGGCTCAAAAGGATCCCCTGTAAGAGACTGTAAAACTAAGGAAAGATCCCACACTGGGAATGGGGAACTTTTAACAGGCCTCTGTCTGCCTAAAGCTCTAAAAAACCTAGCTACCCAAGGATCTATAGCTAGTGGCTTTTCCAGGAAAACGCTTAGTGCCGATACCTGTCCTTTCAAGGTGCTAAGGGCTAATCCTTTGTCCGCTCCTGCCTGCAGAAACTCTAATACTGCTACAGAACTTTGTACATCGAAGGAGCTTTCTGTGCACCAACTGTTAAAGCGTTTCCACACCTTTAGGTAAATGGCTTGCGTCTCTCTTTTCCTGCAATTTAGGAGAGTTGTTACTAGCCGATCCGAGAAACCTTTGCCCTTCAGCAATTCTTCCTCAGTAGCCACGCTGCGAGGTTCCATCGCTCCACCTGAGGGCAACAGATTGGGCCTTGAGAGAGAAGATCCTCCTGGATAGGTAGAATCCAGGGAGGTTCCACTGTCAGACTCTTCAAGAGAGACAACCACGGCCTCCTTGGCCAGTGTGGTGCGATCAGAATGAGGGTTGTGTCTTCTGACCGAAATTTTCTCAGAACTGCTGGAATCATTACGGGAGGGGGGAAGGCATAACACCTTGAGAAACGCCAGCTCTGAGCTAGTGCATCCACCCCGGCTGCTCCGTCCCATCTGTTTAGGGAAAAGAACAGACGAGCTTTTGTATTTGCCTTTGAGGCGAAGAGATCCACAGAGGGAACCCCCCACTTCCGAGTAATCATCTCGAAGATGTCCTGATTCAAGACCCAGTCGCCTTCCTTCAGCTCAGAAAGTCTGCCACTTGGTTCTGCTCCCCCTTCAGATGTATTGCAGAAAGAGAGAGAATGCTCCCTTCGGCCCACCTGAGGATGGATTCTGCCAGACCCCACAAGGATTTGCTCCTGGTTCCCCCTTGCCTGTTGATGTAGGCCACCGCTGATGAGTTGTCCGAACGGACCCTCGCATGCTGTCCCAGGAGTTCTTTCTGAAAAGCTCTGAGAGCCAACTCTATTGCTCTCAGTTCCCTCCAGTTCGAGGACTTCTTTGCGTCTTCTTTTTTCCAGGTGCCTTGTATCATCTTGGCATCTAGGTGTGCTCCCCACCCTGTGCCGCTTGCATCGGTCGTAACCGTTCTGGACACTGGAAGAACCCACTCCAGACCCTGTGAGAGATTGGACCCTTTCCTCCACCACCAGAGGGACCTTTTGACCTGGCTTGGCACAGATATAAGAGAGTCCAGAGATGCTGGACTGTGGTCCCAGACATTTAGAATAAACAGCTGTAGGGGGCGAAAGTGCAGCCCTGCCCACTGAACTGCCGGAAGCGTGGAAGTCAGTAAGCCCAGCGCTGACATTGCTTTCCTTACTGAGATCTGACTGCTGCCCTGGAGCAGTAATATTGCTCTGTCCACCTTCTGGATTTTTTCTGCTGGAAGGAACACTTTTTATTTTGTTGAATCCAGTACATAGCCCAGGAAGGTGACCTTTTGGGCCGGAACCAAACTGGATTTTTCCAGGTTCAAGAGCCATCCCAGGTTTTCTAGGCTGTCTCTTGCTACCTGAAGATCCTGGTACAACTGCTCCGGGGAAGGAGCAAACAGGAGCAGGTCGTCCAGGTACGCGACTACAGAGATGCCTCTGAGCCGCAAGAAAGCCAGGACCTCCACCATCACTTTGGTGAAGATGCGGGGGGAAGAGGATAGTCCAAAGGGGAGTGCTTTGAACTGTAGATGAAACGTTCCTTCCCCAGTTTTCACCGCCAGTCTGAGAAACCTCTGGTAACTTTCTGCGACTGGAATGTGCAGATAAGCGTCCTTTAGGTCTATTGACGCCATGAAGCAATTTGGGGGAAGAAGTGCTTTCACCGAATAGATAGAATCCATCCGGAATTTTCTGTAGGTGATTGAGACATTCAGAGGCTTCAGATTCATGATAAGTCTGAATTTTCCCGACGGCTTGCGGACCACAAAAATGTGGGAGTAAAAGCCTCTGCCTGTCTCCTCTACAGGCACCCTCACTATCACCTCTTGTTCCTCTAACTCCTGTAGGGAGGATAGAAGAGCTGACGCTTTCTCTGCACACTTTGGCAGCTCGGTGACCAGAAGTCTGTGCTGAGGGGGTTCTGAGAACTCTAGCTGGTAACCTCTTCTTATGATCCCTAACACAAACTGGTTGGAGGTGATCATCTCCCATTGTGGGAGGAAGGCCCCCAATCTTCCTCCCACCGTGGTTACCCCGTCATTGGGTCTTCTTGGGCTGTTCAGGAGGGCGAAAAATCGCCCCTCCCCGCCCCTTGCCCTTCTGCCCCCAAGCTTTTTTCTGCCGCTCTCCTTTTGGGGCTTCAAATTTTCTTTGAGGGCGAAACTTTTTTAGCCTGCTCCCCAAATTTCTTTTTAATGGGAAAGGCCTTTTTCTTATCGGCCGTCCGGTCTAAAACGGTCTCTAAACCTGGGCCAAACAAGAGATCTCCTGTGAGGGGAATTCCACAGAGTTTAACTTTAGACGCGCTGTCTCCTTGCCACGTCTTAAGCCATAGAGCCCTTCGAGCCGAATTAGTGAGGGCTGAAGACCTTGCGGACATGCGCACTGATTCGGCGGAAGCGTCCGCAATATACGCTACACCCTTAAGTAGCATGGGGAAGGAAGCCAAAATAGTCTCTTTTGGCGTTCCTGCCTCAATATGCGCTTTTATCTGCGTAAGCCAATATTCCATATTGCGGGCCACTACTGTGACCGCCATGGCAGGCTTAAGGTTTCCCTGTGATGAATCCCAGGACTTTTTTAAGAGAGAGTCCATCCTTCTGTCCATGGGGTCTACAAGAACCCCCATGTCCTCGAAGGCCAGATCTGTTTGCCTGGAAACCTGAGAAAAAGCAGCATCCAGCCTAGGGGTCTTATTCCAGACTAGAGACTCCCCTTCTGAAAAAGGAAACCTTCGCTTTAAAGCCCTTGAAAAGAAAGGTTTTCTCTCAGGATCTTTCCATTCATTCTTTATGGCCTCAACCAATACATCATGGACTGGGAAATCCTTCCTTTTTTGTTCCCCAAGACCTTTGTACATTTGGTCATGGAGCGATAACACTTTCTTTTCTTCCTGAATACCCAAAGTGGTGTGAATAGCTCCCAAGAGCTCCTCCACTTCATCCAGGGAAAGCTTATAGCGAGAGGTTTTTGTGGATTCCCCATCCACTTCCTCCACATCCGATTCCCTTTGAGAATCTGAAGCGGTGCTATCTGGCTCCTCCTCAATATCCACTCTGGAGCCCCCTGATCTCTCTCCACTAACAGAGGGAGTATCCACTGGGCTAGGTGTAACACTCTGCTGCACTGGTAAAGGACTGCTTTGGGCTTGCGGCAACTGGAAGCTGGAAAAGAGTGCTTTAAAGGACTGAAAGGTGCTAGAAAGCTCCTTGACGGATGCAGCAAGATCTGTACCCTGTTCTGCTGCCTGTTCCCTGACCAATCCATCAATGCACTCCTTGCAAAGTGCCTTGGACCAGGATTCCCCCATACTAGTTCTACAAGAGGGGCATTTTTTCTGTGAACCATGAGGCGACTTGCTTTTCTCTGTGGCTTTCTGAAAAAGAAAGAGAGAGAGAGAGTCGCCATAAATGCCCAATCCCACCAGTGCTTCTACAGAGGTCCACCAGGAGTGCCCCCCCCAGGACCAACCACCACCAGGGTCCCAGACACACTCCCCTTCCCCCCGACCACCAGTGAGGGGAGAACACCCGTGAAGCTATCGGGATTTAGGTAAGAACACCACCCCAGGGTTCCACTTACCTTAGCATGGCTGGTGCTACTGTCTCCTGGAGCAGTTCTAGAGACCTCTGTCTCCGACATGTCCGCTGAGGATGGTGGTCGATCGTTTCCCCCGATAGCTGACTCTACAGCAAGGCAAGAGGGTCGCACCAGCCGAACGCTCGGTCCGTTTTCTATCTCCGCGTCCGGAACCGGAAGACGCGGAATCGTCGGAAGTGCCCGCCCTCGCCGGAACTGACGTCACCCGTCATCCGACCCGGCCATAGAGCTTCAGACGCTGGCTGCTTGAGCAAGCAGGAGAGACTCAGGCACTTCCCACAGCGCCCCCCTAGGCAGAAGAAATACAGACCCCCTCAGCTGTCTTTCTCCAAGAGAGGCTGAGGCGCGCTAATTCAGTTAAAAAACAGGTAAGTATGGCTTCCCCAGCCTTTACCTGACTGAATAAAAAATAATAGAGGGAAGAGCTAGAGAGACCCGACTCCCCCTCTTCCACAGACAGATTGTTTGGCTTCAGTCTCCCTGACTGATCCGCCTTGGTTCCCAAACAGTGTCTCCCCAACGGAGGAAACACCTGAACTGAGGGGCCGTGGGGAAGATGAGATTTAAATATTGAATTGGAAGGCGGTGTTTCCTAAGAGGGGAGGAGCCGGTGTCTCTCTATGGTGCTGTCCTGAAAGATGAATGGGGAAATTTATATCCTGGGTTAAACTGTTATACAAGGAACACCAAGCGAGCATTAGAGCAAATGGGCTCATATCTGACTCCTTCCAGATCCTTAGGGGAACGAGACAGGGGTGCCCCCTGTCGCCTCTCATATTTGCTCTGGCCATTGAGCCACTAGCGGCTAAACTTAGGACCCATGACACTGTAAAGAGATTTCTGGTTGGAGATCTAGAGGAACGCGTATCGCTATACGCGGACGACATGCTCCTATACCTGGGGGACTCTGATGAGTCTTTAACAGCCGCAGTTTCCCTCATTCGGGAATTTGGAGATTTTTCCGGTTTCCGAATTATTGGACCAAGTCTGTCCTTTTTCCGTTGGATCCGCAGCCAGACTTAGTCCTCCCAGCCCGGTGTCCTCTGGTCATTGTAGGAAAATTTAAATACTTGGGGATAATGATCCAATTACTGGTAGATTCATTCATCGAGGCCAATTTATGGCCTATAATTAGAGCATTTAGTGACAGGATATAAGAGTGGAAGGAACTCCCACTTACACTCTATGGTAGAGCCAATTTATTTAAAATGATCTTCCTCCCAAAATTTTAATATGCTGCTCTCCAATGCCCCAATCTACATCCCGAAGAAAATATTCAAACATATATCAACTCCTTATTGACATCTTTTCTGTGGGGCAATAAGGCGGCTAGAGTAGAGGTTGACCGATATGGGTTTTTCTCTGGCCGATGCCGTTATTTAGAAATCGCGGTGGCCGATATGTTAGGCCGATTTTTTTTTCCCCCCTTCATCTCATAAAATCGAACAGTTAGACCCCTTTCACACTGGGGCGTTTTTCAGGTGCTTTTGGGCTAAAAATAGCGCCTGTAAAGTGCCTGCAAAACAGCTCCCCTGCAGTCTCAGTGTGAAAGCCCCAGTGCTTTCACACTGAGGCGATGCGCTGGCAGGATGTTAAAAAAAAAAAAAGTCCTGCAAGCAGCATCTTTGGAGCGGTGCATACCGCTGCTCCACCACTCCTGCCCATTGAAATGAATGTGCAGCGCTGCCGAAGCGCCTGCAAAGCGTTTCGGCAGCGGCACATTTTTTTTTTTTTTTTTGCCACATCAGCTAAGTACTTTTCATGAGGATATATTATTTCAACTTTTCAGTCAAACTTATCCCTCAATACTTTCACATCCTTGTGGCTGTTTTCTGTTTACCGGTACACTTTATGATCCCTGTATACTCTATACAATAGTTACCTTTAACCTTCATTGTTTAATTCTGTATCCTATTACTATATACCCTCCCCCCTATCCCCCCCCTCCCGAAGCCCCCCCCATTTGAGAGAGAGAGCCCCAACGCAACCTCGAGCTGCTAGTAATCCCTTCCTATTTCCCGTGACTCTGTAGCCTGTCAATATAGATAACTTCGATCTTAATTTGGATGCTTCATTTAGGGTGAGTTTTCTGCTATATCCTCCCACACCTCTGCTGCCTGGTTGGAAGCCTTAAATTTGACCCAGTCTCTCCATGTCTCCTCATACTCCTCCATCTCCGTTCCTTCACTGTACCTCAGATATTCCATATGATAGATTTCATCTATTTTGTCGAGCCACTCCTGCATTGAAGGTCTCATACTATCTCGCCAGTGTCTAGGGATGAGACTCTTAGCCGCATTGAGGAGGTGTGGTGTTAGGCTTTTCCGATAGTTATTGGATGTTGTATTGCTACCATGGTGCAGGCATACCCAGGGGTCGTCCGGAATTTTCTTATTGGTTATCAAGTATGTGGTCTCTCGCACCTCCTCCCAGAATTTTTTAATTTCTGGGCACGACCACCAGATATGCGCTGCTGTCCCAACTTCCCCACACCCCCTCCAGCAGAACTGCGAAGTCTCATCCTGCATTTTATGTGCTAAGTCCGGGGTGATGTACATTCTGGCCATAACTCTATAGTTCATCTCCGCAATCCTATAGTTTACTGACATGCCATTTGCTCTACTCAGAATTCTCCTCACCTCATTGTCACTGATCTTATTTCCTAATTCCTCCTCCCATTTACCGAGAAATCTTGGCCGGTCTGTCTCTCCCATTTCTATCAGGCTTCTGTATATCCTTGACATTCCTCCCCTCCTGCTTTTCTTTATGAGTGCTTTCTCAAGGGGGTAGAGATCTTCTATTGATCTAATTGGCTGCGGGAGTGACTCCACGAAATGTTTGAGCTGCCTGTATTTCCAGCTGTCCATCACCAACCGAGTTTCTCGTTCTTTGAGATCCTGATAGGTACATAATGTTCCCTGGCTGGTGATGTCCTTAAGTTGGACCTCTTCACTCAGGATCCATCTTCCAGCCACGTCTTTCCTCCCCGGCGGGAAATAATCTGTGCCCTTAAGCGGGACTAGCGGCGAGTTATATTTCCACCTCTCTCTAGTGTGAATTTTATCCCAAGTATTTAACACGTGTTTCGTAATATCAAATGTTTTTGTGTTTAATTTTCTAACTTGTGGTGGTATCCAAATATTTTTTCCCAGGTCTACCCCGCTCCTTGTATTCTCTATTTTCACCCATTGCTTATCCTTATTATTAATCCAGTCAGGAATACGTGATAAGATTACAGCTGTGTAATATTTTTTAACCACTTAAGCCCCGCTCACTGTATATATACGTCATTTTTTTGGAGATGGATATCTCGGTAACGGCAGCAGCTGCTACCACAACCGAGATATCCATCTTTACAGTGAGCGATTCTGTACACGATAATGGTGGTCTCTGCGGCGGGTTCGCCGCGAGATCACCGTTATCGGCGGCGGGAGAGGTGCCACCCCCCCTCCCGCCGCTCTCCCGCGCCTTCCGCCGCTTACCGGAGCCGTCGGTAGCGGCGGAGGCGATCGGGTCCTTTCCCTGCTGAGGTATGGAGACAAGTGAGGCCAAGATGGCCCCCACCCGTCTCCATACCATGTGACGGCCGGAGCGACGTCATTCGACGGCTCCGCCCACTCTCTTAAAAGGCACAAATTTTTTTAGTGTCATTTTTTTAAACGACTTTTTTTTTTTTTTTTTGCATTTTAGTCTAAATATGAGATCTGAGGACTTTTTGACCCCAGATCTCATATTTAAGAGGACCTGTCATGCTTTTTTCTATTACAAGGGATGTTTACATTCCTTGTAATAGGAATAAAAGTGATCCAAATTTTTTTTTTTTTAAAAACAGTGAAAAAATAAATAAAATAAAATAAATAATTAAAAAAAAAAAAAATTTTTTAAAGCGCCCTGTCCCGACGAGCTCGCACGCAGAAGCGAACGCATACGCGAGTAGCGCACGCATATGAAAACGGTGGTCAAACCACACATGTGAGGTATCGCCGCGACCGGTAGAGTGAGAGCAATAATTCTAGCCCTAGACCTCCTCTGTAACGCAAAACATGCAATCTGTAGAATTTTTTAAACGTCGCCTATGGAGATTTTTAAGGGTAAAAGTTTGACGCTATTCCACGAGCGGGCGCAATTTTGAAGCGTGACATGTTGGGTATCAATTTACTTGGCGTAACATTATATTTCACAATATAAAAAAAAATTGGGCTAACTTTACTGTTGTCTTATTTTTTTTTTCAAAAAAGTGAATTTTTTCCAAAAAAAGTGCGCTTAGAAGACCGCTGCGCAAATACGGTGCAAAAAAAAGTATTGCAATGACCGCTATTGTATTCTCTAGGATGTTAGAAAAAAAACAATATATAATGTTTGGGGGTTCTAAGTAATTTTCTAGCAAAAAAACCTGTTTTAAACTTGTAAACACCTAAAATCCAAAACGAGGCTGGTCTTTAAGTGGTTAATGTCTGGTGCTCCCCAACCCCCCCTCTTCTTACTGCTCACTAATTGTGCATATTTTACTCGTGGCTTCTTCTCTCTCCATATAAATTTAAAAAAAAGTGTGTGCATTTTATTCAAAAAACTCTGTGTGATTGCCACTGGTAGCATTTGAATTTTGTACGTGATTTTGGGCAAAATTGACATTTTAAGTAAATTTATTCTCCCGCCCCATGATAGTCTATTCCGCGGGACTCTGTTTAGCTCTGTTCTAGTCTCATTAAGGAGAGTCATGAAATTGGCTTGAAACATTTCTTCTTTTGTTGATGTTATTTTTACTCCCAGGTAGCTCAGTTCCTTTACCCCCCATTTAAAAGGTATGCTCTTTTGGTAGGCCTTATCTCCCCCTATATCTTCTACGACTTCCATTACTTCTGACTTTGTTGCGTTTACCCGGAAGTTTGATAGCCGCCCATAGTTTCTAAGGGTCGCTAATATATTGGGGAGAGTAATCCTTGGGCGGGTGACGTATAGCAAGACGTCGTCTGCGAAAGCTGCTATTTTATATTCATCCTCCCCTATTTTAATACCGCTGATGTCCGGGCTGTGTCTGATCGTAGCTAGCAGCGGCTCCAGAGTCAGCACAAACAGCAGCGGGGACAGTGGGCAGCCCTGTCTGGTGCCATTTTTCAACTCAATGGCCTCAGACAGGGTACCATTAATTTTAACTCTGGCCGTGGGGTGGTTATATAAGGCCCTGATCTTTTTAATCATTTTGTTGCCGATCCCGAATTCCTCCAAGGTATTCCACATGAAGCCCCAGTCTACCCTGTCGAATGCTTTTTCAGCATCAATCGACAGGAGTAGTCCTGGGGCTCCCCTGTCCTTCATTATCTGGGTCACCATTAGAGTTTTTATACAGTTGTCTCTCCCTTCCCTCCCTGGTACGAATCCCACTTGGTCGGGGTGGATCATTTCTTTTATAACCCTTTTCAGTCTTTCTGCAAGGATTTTTGCATAGATCTTTATATCGATGTTCAGGAGGGAGATGGGTCTGTAACCGGAACATGTGGTGCCATCCTTCCCCTCCTTCTTTATGACCGTTATATACGCTTCTAATGCCTCCTTTCTTATCTCCCAATTTTCCCCGATCCCATTAATGTAAGAGCATAGTATAGGGAGTAGGGGTTCTTGCAGCTTTTTATAATAGAGGGCAGTCAGCCCGTCGGGTCCTGGGCTTTTCCTATTTGGAATATCCTGGATTGCCCTCCTGACTTCCTGGAGTGTCACGGGGGCATCCAGCATGTTACTGTCCTCTTCCGTGATTTTATTTAGGCTTGCCTCTTTTAGGAACAATTTACTGGCTTCTTGCCTATGTTTGGCCTGTTCTTGAGCGCCCCCCGCTTTTATTGCATACAATGCCTCATAGAACTTTTGAAAAGTTTTGGCTATATCTTGCGTTTTATATTTTATTTCCCCCGAGCTGTTCCTAATTCTTTCGATGTAATTACTTGTTTTCTTCTTTTTTAGGGTCCTTGCCAGGTGTCTACCGGGCTTATTGCTATTTATGTACCTCTCTTTTTTGACCAAGTAGTAAGTTTTACGTGTTTCTTGTTCCAGGGATGTCCTCAGCTCTTCTCTCTTTTGGAGTAGAGTCCTCCATACCTCCCTCCCTCCCGATGTTTTATGTTGTTGCTCTAGTTTGTGAATCTCTCTGGTCAGGGCGAGCCTTTGATTTTTCATTCTCTTATTTCTTTCCCCGCCTATCATCATAAGGATCCCCCTCATGTATGTTTTGTGCGCTTCCCAGATTGTGGCCTCATTTACCTCACCGGGGATGTTAATTTTAAAAAACCATTCTAGTTCCTCCTTTAGTCTTTTTAAGATACCGTTGCCAGCTAAGAGATCCTCGTTTAATCTCTATCCTGTGCCCTGTGCATCGGTTTCCCCCGTCTTTAAGCGTAGACTCACAGGCGCATGGTCCGAAAAAGACATATTACCAATGGTAGCCTCTGCGATTCCCTCCAGCATCCTGTGTTCTACCAAGAAAAAAATCGAGTCTTGAGTATGTCCCATGCACGGGGGAGTAGTAAATGTAGTCTCTTATGTCTCCCTGTTGTATCCTCCAGACATCCACTAGTTGGAGCTGGTGAAGTTTCTTTTTAAGTTTCTCCGGCCACATTCCTCTTTTCCCCCGAGCATGGGACGTACAATCTCTCTCGGGGTCAAGACATAGGTTGAAGTCTCCTCCTACGATTGCTCTCCCCGTCTTAAAAGTCTCAAATTTGGTCAGTATGGCCATTACTGTTCTATAAGTATTTTTATTTGGTCCATAGATGTTCGCCAGGGAATACTTCAATCCGTTAATTTTCCCTTTCAGGAAGAGATACCTCCCCTCCGGATCAGAGAGCCTCTCCTCTAGTTCGAATCTCGTTCCCCCGGCAAACCCTATGGCCACTCCTCTTGCTCCCCTAATTGGTGAATCACTATAATACCATTCTGGGAATTCCCTGGAGTAGATGGTTTGATTCCTATTGGTGCTAAAATGGGTCTCTTGCAACATTACCACCTCAGCCTTCAGGAATTTTAATTCCCCCAAAATATTTGCACGTTTAACACAGGCGTTCAATCCCCTTACATTGTAAGAGATAATTGTTAAGTTAGCAGGCATCTCTCTCTTCTGTTTATAATCTGTTTTCTATGAGACAAGCTCCTGATAATATGGGTTGCGTTGGGCTCTCCCTTACTCCCCTCCCCCCGTCAACCCCCCCCCTCCAAAAGACCCTCCCTCCCTCTTCCCCCTATTTTTTGGGGGTGTATCAGGCCTTGACTTGGCCCTTGAACTATAACCGTGGCTCTCCACCCCCACTCAGCCCCCCGGTTGTCCCCCAGAGGTTGAGCTCGGTGCGGGGTTTGGTCGCGACCGCAGGACTCCATTTCTTGTACAGGAGCTGTCAGCCTCGGCTTTCCCTCCCTCGTGCCTCTCCCCCTCCCCCCCCCCATCCCGGTCACCTCCCCTCCACCGTCCCCCAGGTCTACTATATCGTCGCTGAATATACTGCTTGCACCTCTGTACATAATCAACTGATTTTCCTTATTCCTGCTTCTTTCTCCCTTTTTCCTATTTATTTTTTTTTATTTGCAAGTATACTACTGGTTTCAGACAGGTCTCCAAGTAGGTATTTCCCCTATTGGTTCGTGGTTGGTGTTTTTCTCCCACCAACCCGGGATGTCCACCAGGGGGATTTCTAAATGTTCGCAGAATTTTTGTGTTTCTTCAGGGAATCTTAGCACGGCCTTTCGGCCTTCTTTGCGTCCGATCAGGCAGGCTGGGAAGCCCCAGGAGTATTGTACTCCATGCGCTTTTAGGGTCGCCAGGAGCGGTTTCTGAATTCTTCTCCTGTTTAGAGTCTCTGCTGCAAGGTCTTGGAAGATTTGTAAGTTAATATCTTTATACTTAGCCTGGAGGTTTCTCTTTAAATTAGTGGTTATTTGTTCTTTGTCCGCAAAATTGTGGAATCGCACGATAACATCTCGTGGTGGGTTTCCTCTAACATCAAGTGGTTTTCTTATTCTGTGCACCTTATCCACTTTCAACTTTCGGCCTGCTTCCATTGGGTTCAACAAATCATTAAAAATTTCTTCCATTTTAAGCAGGAGGTTCTCTATTCCATCTTGTGGTTCCGGGAGACCCCTGATCCGGAGGTTCTTTCTTCTGTTGCGATTTTCTTGGTCCTCCAATCTGTATTTGATATTTCTATGTTCGACCTGCATTGCTTCCATCTGATGTTTCATTTTTTGCATTTCGGCTCCCTGTGTTCCCACAATAGATTCCGCCTCTTCAACTCTTCAGTAGGTGGCTCATATTTTCATGGACTATATTGATCTCCCCCTTGATTGAAGCCTCCAGTCTAGCGAACATCTCTGCTATTTCTTCCTTTGTGGGAAGTATTCTGCCCTGCTGGAATTCGCCTGATGATTCCTCCGCTATATCTTGACCTATGGGTCTTGTGTCCCCTTCAGCCGTTTGTTTTCTTGTTCCCGTTTTGCCGGCACGCTCGTGTCTTATTTTTTGTACCTGTCGCCACTGTTGTCGCTGTAGCCCCTGTTGATTCACTCGGACTCTCTTTGCTACCATCATTCGTCATGTATCTCCCGATTGTGCCTGGACTTGAGCTAGTCCTGGGTGGGTTTACAGTGTTCCCTCTGGTTGACTTACCCCTCATTTCCCTGTTTTTTCCGGCCCCTGTAGGGGTAGGCCGCTGGGATATACTGGCCCTGGAGGTAAGGGGGTCTCCAGGAGTTGCCCCAAAATGATATTCGCAGTGAACCTGGGATTTCAATCTTGGGGGTATACTGCTAGGCTGATTGTGCTTGATATTCAAGACAGTCACACAAGGAGACAAGACGGTATGGTCGTAGACTCAGGGACGTATGCCACTATTCCACCCCTGATAGTGAACCCGGATATAATCAAATGTGGAGGGCTCTGGGGGTACCAATGGCTCTGTGAGTTTGTCATTAACTCCTCCCGTCTTTCCTATCTGCCCCTCCTTCAGTTATGTCCTGATTGAGACCAAATTATTTAGCACTGAGTAGATAGTTTTTGTACATTGGTTTCAAACACTTAGCACTTAATGTTGCATGGTATTACATTGCATGGTATTACAGTTAGAATCATGATTTGAGGCCCAATCCTTTCAGGGATGGGGAGGCAGAGATATCCAAGCAGCTGTAAATCACATTATGGCAGTCACTTACCCTCCTCATGGGTTTAGTCTTTTGCAGAGTCTTACCCTTCCTGGCTCCTTGACCCTCCTGGATGTTTCCTGCAGTGCTTAGATTCCCACTTACTTGCTTCTCTGTTGTAATCTTCAATTCCTGCTACATGGACTTCAGCAACTCTTTCAGTGATTACCACCGCTGATGGAGGTCGCTTCCTACGAGCTGATTGCTTTATCTCCGGGAGGGGAGGTGAGACGGAATCCCCGGCCACAGACCCGGCCGTGATCTCCTCTTGCTGCCACCGCCGTCTCCGTGAGTCGCGGTACCGCCTCCACCGCCCTCCTCCCTACCTTCGATCTCGGGAGCTGGGGAGGACGCCGAAGGAGAGGGAGGCGAACAGGGGGATGTCAGCCGCGTGCACCACACAGTATGCGCAGTACGCCGGGACAAGAGGGGGGGGGCTAGTGTTCGCTCCGTGTGCGCCTGGTCTGCATCACGGCTGGAGGGACGCCGAGCTACCGCCACGCATCTCTAGCGATCCGTCCTCGCCCACATCCGGCTCCTCCCTCCCTCCGATGATGCAAGACAAGTTTGGCAGCGGCGCATTTAACCCCTTCCTCAGCCGCTAGCTGGGTTATAAGCTCCTCGCTAGCAGCCGAACGGCGCCGCTAAAATGACGATAAAGCACCGCTAAAACTAGCAGTGTTTTACCGTCAACGCATGCCCGCTCCAGTGTGAAAGCAACCTTAAGTAATAAGTGATACAGAATTTTTACATTTAAACATTTATTAAACAACAAACCTCCAATCAGTACACTTGTATGTATACTTAATTTATTGGCGTATAACACTCACTTTTTCACCATGAAAATCGGGTGCAAATAGCGTGTGCGTGTTATGCGCCAATACTTCAATTTTGGCTGCCTCGGAGGGGACAGGGAGGGGGCGGGATGAGCGCCGTCAGGTTACATACAGTGAGAATCTTCTGTTTACTTGGCGGCCTCTGTAATAAGAAGTCCCGTCTCCTGGGCTGCCATTGGACTACTGTTCTATCATAGGAGATTCTCACTGTATGTAATCTGTCGGCGCTCGTCCCGCCCCCTCCCTGTATCCTCTAGGCTGCAGATGGGCATCGATAAGTCTGCTGCATTGATGGCAGTGGCGAGGCTGCTGCATTGATGGCAGTGGCGAGGCTGCTGCATTGATGGCAGTGGCGAGGCTGCTGCATTGATGGCAGTGGCGAGGCTGCTGCATTGATGGCAGTGGCGAGGCTGCTGCATTGATGGCAGTGGCGAGGCTGCAGATGGGCACTGACCCTTATTTTTGCTTCAAAGTTCCTTATTTAAAATGTAAGTTTTTTTCCTGAAACTTTCCACTTAAAATGAATGTGCGTGTTATACGCCGATAAATACGGTAATTTAGCCCAGAGGAGGAGAGAAGTCCCTTCAGACCCCATTCACACAGGGGCAACACGACTTGCAGGTCGCCTCACCAAGGCGACCTGTACACGACTGCCCGGGCGACTTGCAAAACGACTTCTGTATAGAAGACTATGCAAGTCGCCCCCGAAGTCGTACAGGAACCTATTTCTAAGTCGGAGCGACTTGCGTCGCTCCCCTTAGAACGGTTCCATAGCACAGAACGGGAGGCGACTTGTCAGGCGACTAGGTCGCCTGACAAGTCGTCCCTGTGTGAACGGGGTCTCACAGAAGACTTCAGGCAACTTGCATTGACTTCTATTACAGAAGTCATTTGCAAGTCCCACTGAAGTTATAATCGGCCTTTTTTTATCAGCACAATCGGCCAATGCCGATTAAATTAAAAAACGCCAAATATCGGTCGATATATCAGTCGACCTCTAGGCTAGAGTCTCCCTGGAGAGATTACAACTACCAGTTCAGAGAGGGGGATTAGCGATACCGGACCTACGCCTATATTACCTAGCATCCCAATTAGTACTTATCCACTGGTGAATGTTCCCACAGCTGGACAATGCTGCAGTTGAAGCAGCAGCAGTAACTTATGAAACCTTACTAAAATTTCTTTTTTAGGAGGAGAGGTGCCCACTGAAGGGGGTAAAGAGATACTCAAATCCGCTAAACGGATACTGGGGATCTGTATAAAAAATAATTGACAATCCTCTCCACCTATCCCCTAACACTTCGCTATGGTTTAACCCATGTTTAAAGGAATTTTTTCGCTTAGAGGATGGATTTAAATGGGCCAAAATTTGGTCTCACTTACCTACATCAGTTATATGAAAATGGTTTACTAAAATCCTTTGTACAGCTGAAAAGAGAACTAAATATTCCAGAGGCATGGGAATAACAGTTCACTAGACTGAGACATGCTGCCCATGCTCAATTTGGGGCGGGACCAGTGTCTCTGGAGAACTCTAATCTGGAAAAATGACTTGCTGCTCCAGACCACGCAAAAAGGATATCTACATACTACAATACACTAGCAGAAAAGGCGAATCCAAAGGAAAGGAAACTTAGGGAAAAATGGATGGAGATTATACCAGAAATTACAGAGGAACAATGGGAGGGAGTCCTAACTTCATATTTACCTACAGATATTTCTGCTAGAGACAAACTGATACAACTCAGATATTTGCATCAATTGTACTATACCCCTCTTAGGTTATATAAAATGGGGAGAAAGGACGATCCCACTTGTCATAAATGCCTGACAGCAGAAGGCTCTTTTATACATATGGTACAGGAATGTGACAGGATAAGACCGTTATGGTCACAGTAAACCCAATTCATTGCTGACACGCTTGATACACCAAACATATGTAGCCCACTTTTGGGACTGTTAGGAGTTAGAGAATGAGATTATGAGTAACAATATGAGAACGCTAAGGCTGCATTGAACGCCTGGAAAGGATTGGTTAACGCCAACGTCACCATGTATAAAATGACATGAGTCCAGGGGGATCAACCAAAAAATTCAACAAAGTCTGGGTTAAATGGATTAACTCTGAAAGCACTCTACAATCTGACATGTAAATGAACAAGATAAATATATTTCTGAAATGACAGAGATCTTGTGGGGAAATGGACAGCAACACGGCACAAATGTTTGAGGGAATGATCCCTCGGGATTTTGAAGTACTATAAGAACAATATGTCTTGCCATGTTACTGCTAAACAAACTGGTCTAACAGATGAAAGTCTACTTTGCGACCATAGAACTTCAAGGGCTAGGTCACACCAGCAGCCATGTTGTAACGTGGCCTCTGGTGTGCGCTGTGGAGTACACAGTGGTTATGCACCAATTACATTTTAACAACTTTATTAGAATATCAAAATGCACCTGGGATTTAAATGGGCCTAAGCCCCAAGGTAGCCTTAAACATCTTTTAGGAAGATCAGCTCTCTTGGGTATAACCATTGCAGTTGGTTTCTCCCTTTTTGGCTTTGGTCTACTATGAAAAGCACAAATGACCCCCTCCAAAAAATGAGATGCATGGCTACAAACAACTAAAGATTGACAGCTCAGTAGAGATGACCAAAAAGAAACAAACTGAAAAAAGGGATGGTATATGGCAACTCCCACACCCTGGTAACGTAGTAACTTAAAGACCATGTGCCCACAAGCACAAATCCAGGTACCTATATGCACAACAAAAGACAAGGGACAGGAAGAAATAAACCAACAGAAAACTTCAACCTTCCATACACCCAGCACTGCATTGCTGTCTGCAAAGATGTCAAGATTGTCATATGTTTATACTAACTTACTTTCAACCAAAGAGTAACATTTAATAGGTTAATAGGAAGTAAATGAACACATTAGGGTGACCTTCCATAGCTCTGCCCAGCCCACCGCATTTATAAACCCAAACAATATCTGCGCTTACATAAAAAAAATTATTTTAGCAACCAGCACTAATAGACGTATACAACATACATAATACAGAGAGGGTGCAGCGCTAAGTAAATATTCACTAATAAAAAAAAATATCACATGAAAGTCCACATATAAAATGGATAGTGAGAAAATCCCCACATCGACTTTTGTGAAAAGGATGTGCATGCACACTCGTCACGTCTGTGGGGGGGGGGGGTCAAGCATGCATTCTGGAACCTATTGACCGTCAAATTTTAGAGAGGTCAGCAGCAGCATACAAGGAATCGAGGGCTGGATGACACAGCCAGAACCCCGCTATGATCTTCCCGTAATCCATCACTAAGGTCACTAGAGTATGCGGTTTGTGCAGTTATCTAGCAGGAAAATCTCCACTTCTGGCAGAATCTTCAATGAAGACAGAAGATACGTCTTCATCTACTCCAACTTCATTTTTTGTGATACATGTATAGGCCCCAGTATCTTCATAGCACACACTAGAAATATGACTTTCACTTCCATTGGCTATCGGCGTTCCATTTGCCACAATTTTACAGAGGATGTCAAATCCACCGACCAGAAATAACGCTCCTAGGAATTGGGGGCTATAATGCAGACTGCATTTCCAGTCTATAGCTTAGGCCAAAAGTACCAGAAGCAAAAGTAGTTGGTAATAGTATACACCACAGAGAAATCATGCAAACAATGAGGACCCCAAGATCTAGCATTGGGGCATCACTTATGGGTACATCTTTTCTCAGTTTCTAATTTATGGTACACAAAGGTCTGCTTCCCCTTTCCAGAAATGACAGCACTATTTAACACTACTATACAAAGAGAGGTGAACATAAAAATACACACATACAACAATATACAGTATATGTACACTGATTGCTCTGTGCATTCTTCCTTTCTATGAAAATGTTGTCTTCTGTCCCCACTATTGAAGCAGAAACCTGTACTTATCCCACATGACAGTGTAAAGGAATCCACACAATACAGCCTACTCCCAACAACCAAAACCATTCAGGAACTCAAGGCTGAAAACATTGTTGGGTATCACGATGTAGGTGTATGAACTACATCATGCCACCAGGACGTAGGTACCCGACTTCAGTTAGCTTTATTTTTTATCTGGGCCACAAAGGTCTGTTGAGTAAAAGCATAAATAATTTAAAAATGTATTTTCAATATTGCAATCCATTCAATATATTTCTTTAAGATAATATCCTCTAAAGCTGGTCAGAGATGGATCAAAATTCAACTGGTTCAGCAGGGACTGGCTGACCTTCAATCCACGTGTGGCCATTATTTCCTAACAGAAGTCACTTGAACAACTGACTTCTCTCACTGACTTCTCTCAAACAGGCTTGTTGGAAACTTTTTCTTGATCAGCAGCTGCAACGAATGGGCAGCAGCCAGTGATCAGTGTATTCTGTCAGAGGATAGCCCCTGCTGGCAGAATACAATGTCTCAGCGAGGAGGATTCCTCTATTCACCCCAATTGTGTAGATGGAGGAAGGTCTTTTCGTTCAGACCACTACATCTATGTTATGGAGATTCACCCTATTAGTCCTGGTTACCATCATCGCTGAAAGTGAATGAAAATCCCACATTTTTAGTGGTCACCAGAACAGGAATACAAGGGAAATCTTCCAGTGGGGACAATAATTCTGTTGACTCCAGTGACGGATCGATTTCCTCTCACTTCCTGCTTTTGCTATGGGACAGGAAGCGATGGGAAATCTTTCCAGTTGGCCACAAATAGCAAAACAAAGACTGACCAGTGGATTGTTTCTCAGGATTCTCTGATCCAGTGGAGTGCAATGGGCTCTGCATTGGTCTTGATAACATCAGAGGACCTGCAGCTGCCAAAGCATAGAAGAGATTGTGGGGATTGGGCTTACAGCCTGGAGGGAGCCTTCGGGAGCTAAGGATCAGGTAAGTAAATGTACTTTTTGTGGTCCCCTAGGTAAACTAGCATTTAAACCCTGCAGTTCAGGGACAGTCCTACTACAAGGGAGATTTGTTTTCTTTCCCTGGAGATCAGCTTTAAAATTTAATGTTGCAGACTCCCAAACCATGTATACGTAAGCTCATATACTAATTACTGAACTTTCTCCTCTAAACCCCATAGTAACATGGAACATGCATTTTGGGGGCTTATCATATAGATTCTTTTATTGACATTACATTCCCCCTTTTCTTTCCAACTAACCAGGAAATTCACACCACATAAACTTGTATAGCCCTCTCTTGCTGGTTAGAGGCCACTGGGAAATGAGAAGACAGAACCAAAGTAGAGGGAGGACAGCAGCAGTGTGCAAAAATATACCACCACAATCCTTCCCACATGGGGGTCAATTCACCAGATAAATACCACATACTTCTGAGTTAAAATAACAAATGTGAAATTAACCTCAAAAGTAGTCAATTCACAAAAAATAAATAAAGCGTTATTTACCAAATGTGTTAAATATTTATGTTTTGCGATATTTATCACTTAAAGCAGAACTCCGGGTAAAAAAAAAAAATTTCCAAGTCCTTGTTGCCGATCTCCTTCATTCACCAAGTTAGCCATCCATGTTCTGCTGAGCTCTGTAGTTACTCTGCAATAGACTGCTGAACAATTGTCATTGCCTGCTGACATCCTGTTTGTAAGACAGCTGGCTTCTATCCCTCTCCTAAGCTCAGACAACGGTCTGACACACCCCCTTGTAGTCTTCTGAAACAGGGAGGAAGCTGACATGTTGTGGGCGGAAGGGGTCTCAGCCCCCGGTGTCCTCTTCTCCTCCTCCCTGCCAGCAATCCGCCCCTCCACTGTACCCGCTATGAAGGAAGGAGATCTCCGCTATATCCGGGATTATTATTAGAAATCAGTTGTATGACACACCAGGGATGTCCCACTGTGTTAGGTATAGTATAAGACAGTGATGGCGAACCTTGGCACCCCAGATGTTTTGGAACTACATTTCCCATGATGCTCGGATACACTGCAGAGTTCATGAGCATCATGGGAAATGTAGTTCAAAACATCTGTGGTGCCAAGGTTCACCACCACTGGTATAAGAGAACACCGATAGCTGATGTCCGCCTCCCTCTGGTATTGGCACAGTGCGCTGTCAATCACAATACCGGGAGGCGGACATCAGCAAGCTGTGTTCTCATATAAAACAATACCTGACAACGGGAGATCCCCATTGTGTCATACAAGCAATTTCTAATAGGAGGAGGAGAGGAGCAGAAAGCCGGCTGGTCATGTGATTGCCTCTCTTAAATTGGGTATTAACAGCATTTTTTTTTATAAATCACACACACAGGGGAGCACTACAATAGGAGACAGTGCTGATGGTGCATACATGGTACAGTTATGCAAGCAGTGGGAGGGGTGCAACTGTCACAATCTGACAGGGAGGGGAGGGAGGAGGAAGACACGGGCAGAAAGAAGACAGAGCTGCGGATGACTGAGGCACGTCAACTGACCACAGCAGCAGGGCTCAGGAGCCATGATACACCGTGGTCAGTTTACATGGGGGAGGGAAGAAGCTGGCAGGATCAGCCAGGTTTTTAGGTGTTAGAGGGGGCCAAATGACACAGCACAAGCACTGTGTCATATAACATGCTTTAAAAGGAGCAGGATTTTTATTTTATTATTTTTTTGGGGTTAACAAGCGCTTTAACCACTTCGCGCCTGCGCTATAGCCGAAAGACGGCTGCAGCGCGGACGCTAACTGCCGGGAGGCCATCCCTGGATGTCCTCCTGTTTACTTCCGCGATGCGCGCTCCCACGGGCACGCACCGGGGAAGTTCTGTGCTGGCCGTGTCCCTTGGACACAGCCAGTCACAGATCACCATAAACAGCCAATCACAGCGGGCGTTTACAGTGCAATCGGCGGTGCCAATGAGGGATGATCTCATATGTAAACATATGAGATGATCTCTCATCGCTGGCTCTCCCTCCTCACACAGAGACAGCGTGTGAGGAGGGAGAGCTAACTGCTGCAGCGTGTGTCAGGGAAAAAAAACAAAAAGAGAAAAAAGTGACATCAGTGCCACGTATTAGTGCCACCTGTCATCAGTGCCACGTATTAGTGCCATCTGTCATCAGTGCCATCTGTCAGTGCCACGTATTAGTGCCACGTATTAGTGCCATCTGTCATCAGTGCCACGTATTAGTGCCATCTGTCATCAGTGCCACGTATTAGTGCCATCTGTCATCAGTGCCACGTATTAGTGTCATAAGTGCCATGTCAGTGTCACGCGTCATTGTGCTGGTGCTCCTGGGCCTTCAAAAGTGTAATAGGTAGTCAACAAGTTAGATGTGTAAATTATGCTCCTAGAACACGTGATGGGGCTCCCTGCATGTTGGGCCTCTCTATGTGGCCAGGCTGTGAAAAAGTCCCACACATGGTATCGTAATACTCAGGAGGAGTAGCAGAATGTATTTTGGGGTGTTATTTTTGGTATATACATGCCATGTGAGGGAAATAGCCTATTACAATGACAATTTTGTAGGGGGAAAAAAAATATATATTTTTTTGCAAAGAATTGTCGCAAAAAATGACATCAAAAACCTCACCATGCATCTTACTAAATACCTTGGAATGTCTACTTTCAAAAAAGGGGTCATTTGGGGGGTATTTGTACTTTCCTGGCTTGTTCGGGTCACAAGAAATGATAGGCCGTCAGTACATCAGGTGTGATCAATATTTTAGGATTTGCACCACAGCTTGTAGACTCTATAAAACTTTCACAAAGACCAAATAATATCCACTAATTTGGGTTATTTTTACCAAAGATATGTAGCAGTATAAATTGTGGCCAAAATTTATGAATAAAAATTAATAATTTGCAAAATTTTATCACAGAAACTAAGAAAAATGCATTTTTTTTTCAAAATTTTTTCGGTCTTTTTCATTTATAGCGCAAAAAATAAAAAACCCAGGAGGTGATCAAATACCACCAAAAGAAAGCTCTATTTGTATGAAAAAAAAGGACAAAAAATTCATTTGGGTACAGTATTACATGACTGAGTAATTGTCAAAGTGTGAGAGCACTGAAAGCTGAAAATTGGGCAGGAGGGGGGTTTAAGTGCCCAGTAGGCAAGTGGTTAGGAAAAAGAAAACCTGCCTTTACAACTCCTTTAAATTAGTTTACTTGCTAAGGCCTCTTTCACATATGCCTTCAGTTGGTTTCGTCAGTTCAGTCACGTTTTTTTCAAAGAAAAAACAGATTAGTTTACATCAGTTTTTCAATCCACTTAAGTCAAATTTTTGGTAATACATTAGAGCTGCACGATTCTGGATAAAATGAGAAACACGGTTTGCTTAGCATAAAGATCACGATTTTCTCATGATTCTCGTCATGCGGCGTAACATCATCTTTCACATTATACAAAACAATTGGGCTAACTTTACTGTTTCGTTTTTTTTAATTCATGGACGTGTATTTTTTTTCCCCAAAAATTGCATTTGAAAGACCGCTATGCAATTACAGTGTGACATAAAATATTGCAACAACTGCCATTTTATTCTCTAGGGTCTCTGCTAAAAAAAAAAATATACGTTTGGGGGTTCCAAGTACTTTTCTAGCAAAAAATACTGATTTTAACTTGAGAGCAACAAATGTCAGAAAAAGGTTTAGTCTTTAACCACTTAAGTCCCGGACATTTTGGCTGCCCAAAGATCAGAGTACTTTTTGCGATTCAGCACGGCATCGCTTTGACAATTGTGCGGTCGTGCGATGTGGCTCCCAAGCAAAATTGACATCCCTTATTTCCCCACAAATAGAGCTTTCTTTTGGTGGTATTTGATCACCTCTGCGGTTTATTTTTTGCGCTATATACAAAAAAACACAATTTTGAAAAAAAATGCATTATTTTTTTACTTTTTGCTATAATAAATATCCCCAAAAAATATATAAAAATTTTTTTTCCCCCAGTTTACGCGATACGTATTTTTCTACACATTTGTGGAAAAAAAATTGCCATAAGCGTTTGATTTGCGCAAAAGTTATAGCGTCTACAAAATAGGGGATAGTTTTATGGCATTTTTATTAATTTTTTTTTTTAGTTTTTACTAGTAACGGCGAACAGATCGGACACATTTGACGCCATTTTGGGACCACATTTATACAGCGATCAGTGCAATTAAAAATGCATTGGTTACTGTGTAAATGTGACTGGCAGTGAAGGGGTTAACCACTAGGTGGCGCTGTAGGGGTTAAGTGTGTCCTAGGGAGCGATTCTAACTGCGTGGGGGGGCCCCCCCATGTGTGACACGACACTGATCACCGCTCCAGATCAAAGGGAGCTGTGATAAGTGTTACTAGGCAGAATGGGGAAATACCCGCGATCGTCTCTTCGTAAGACGATCATGGGTATCCCCATGGACATAGAGTCCGCGGGACCCGCAATCACACTCACGGAGGTTGCGGCAGGAACGCGCCCGCAAACCGCTTCTCAAAGGGCAATGTAAAGGTACGTTAATCTGCCTGTACATGCCCTTCCGCCAACGTATATCAGTGTGAGCCGGTCGGCAAGCGGTTAAAAAGGAACTGCAGTCTGCTCACATAATTTGTAATAAAAACCATCTGTGCCATTCTAAAGCTTCCCTTCAACCACTTTGCATATTTTTTTTATATACTGTGATTCTGTACTTGCCAAATATACTGCAGCAATCTCCCTCCACTGAGTCGGGCTGCATCCATCTTTACTGTGGGCAGCTGAAGCTGCTGCCTGTTAACTTCCTGGATTTACACAGACACACCCCCAGCTCTGCAGCTCATTGGCACTCTTATGACTAATCCCCCCTCTCTTCCTGGCAAAGTCTCACGAGAGTGAGAGAGCTGTGCATGATATCATAAGCCTAGGCGTGGGCTGTATAAGGTATTTACTGGCAGAAAAAAAATGTTTTACTATCCAAAGTTAAAACAAGGGCAGGAGATTTAATAGATGTAAAGATGAAAAAAAATGACTGAAGTTCCACTTTAAGTGGTCAAACTGCCCTCATCTACACAGACAGAAGTTCATTCCTTTGATCCAAAGAACAGAGATATGTTGCATCTCTTCATTGTCTTTCCGCGCTGAGGAATGTTTTTTTTAAAAGCTCTGGCTCTGCACTGTTTATATAGAAAATCGGGGAAAATGTCAGTACAGATGGAGAGGGGGAGTTTAAACCTGATCTTTTTTAATGATTAATCATGCAGCTCTAGTGTGCCTGTGTATGTGGGGAGGCTCAATTTTTTTTCCCCATGTTTTTTTTTGTTTTTTTACTTATGATTTTATTGCTATCACATAGGGCACCAATGGTGATACAACATACGTGGCAGGTCCTCTTTGGGGGGTTGTGTGTGCAAGGAGAGGGGCAGGACAGAGCAGTACACACAGTAAGGGGGCAGTCTGTACAGACATGCTCCCTCACTTGCCGATGCCAACTGTCACTGTTGGACACACCACTAAATTATAAGTAAACTAAATAAGCCATTTTTTTTTTTTTTTAGATATTATTCCTTTTGCTGCATTTAACAAATATGGGATCATTGTTCTCTCAATTTTTATTTTATTTTTTTGTGCTGCTCGTTTTGTGGAATAAGTATATCCATGGGTAATTTGGGATCTCCTTCCCTGTAATTTCCCATGTATAAGTTTGTATCTCCTGCCAGAACTCTTACTTTTGTACATTCCCACCATGTGTGCCCGTTTGCAACCTCTCCAATATAGTGGGGATTTGTCCTGTTCATATTTTCAAATTTTCTCAGAGGTCAGTCTTGCTAGGCACTTGTAATTCATTTCTATCGTTAGGTCGGTCATGTATTCGTGTACCCCTCCCATTATTCTAGCTACCTGTTCAGCCAATGATAGTCCCAATTCCCTTTCCATTTTTCAATATATTGAGGTCTTCCCGAAGCCTCTAGGTTCTAGATTCACAAGTATCTTATAAATCCTGGATATTCCATGTTTCAGTGTTGTATGTGTAGTAAAGTATTTTTTTTTATTGGGTTCAGATTCTCCTTTGATCTAATTGGCTGTGGTAGTGTTGTTACTAGGCGTTTCAGCTGTAAATACCTCCATTCATTTATCCTCAAATAGATTACTTTTATTTTTTAGTTCTGGAGAGTTCTGATTTTAACTTTGTTAATTATGCCTTCTTTATGCAAGCTCCAAACTGTGCCCCTTGTCCCAGTAAAACAATGGTCCTTGAAAGTGCAATTAATGGGGAATTGTATTCCTATTTTTGGTGCCTATATATCGCATATCCCATACCTTGAAAACATTTCTAGTCAAATAGTGTGCGTCATTATCCAGTGTTTTAAATTTTTTTGGTGTCCATATATTTTTATCTAAAAGTGTTTTACTCCACGTGTTTTCCATTTGAACCCATCCTTTGTTTTTTTTGTTTGTCCATTCTATCATACAGTGGAGATGGAAAGTATTCAGATCCCCTTAAATTTTTCACTCTTTGTTATATTGCAGCCATTTGCTAAAATCATTTAAGTTCATTTTTTTTCCTCATTAACGTACACACAGCACCCCATATTGACAGAAAAACACAGAATTGTTGACATTTTTGTAGATTTATTAAAAAAGAAAAACTTAAATATCACACGGTCCCAAGTATTCAGACCCTTTTCTTTGACACTCATATTTAACTCAGGTGCTGTCCATTCTATCTGATCAGCCTTGAGATGGTTCTACACCTCCAGCTGTGTTTGATTATACTGATTGGACTTGATTAGGAAAGCCACAGACCTGTCTATATAAGACCTTACAGCTCACAGAGCATGTCAGAGCAAATGAGAATCATGAGGTCAAAGGAACTGCTTGAAGAGTTCAGAGACAGAATTGTGGCAAGGCACAGATCTGGCCAAGGTTACAAAAAAATTCTGCTGCACTTAAGGTTCTTAAGAGCACAGTGGCCACCATAATCCTTAAATGGATGACGTTTCGGACGACCAGAACCCTTCCTCGAGCTGGCCGTCTGGCCAAACTGAGCTATCAGGGGAGAAGAGCCTTGGTGAGAGAGGTAAAGAAGAACCCAAATATCACTGTGGCTGAGCTCCAGAGATGCAGTCGGGAGATGGGAGAAGGTTGTAGAAAGTCAACCATCACTGCAGCCCTCCACCAGTCGGGGCTTTATGGCAGAGTGGCCCGACGGAAGCCTCTCCTCAGTGCAAGACACATGAATGCCCGCATGGAGTTTGCTAAAAAAAAAAAAAAACACCCGAAGGACTCCAAGATGGTGAGAAATAAGATTCTTTGGTCTGATGAGACCAAGATAGAACTTTTTGGCCTTAATTCTAAGCGGTATGTGTGGGGAAAACCAGGCACTGCTCATCACCTGTCCAATACAGTCCCAACAGTGAAACATGGTGGTGGCATCATGCTGTGGGGGTGTTTTTCAACTGCAGGGACAGGACGACTGGTTGCAATCGAGGGAAAGATGAATACGGCCAAGTACAGGGATATCCTGGAAGAAAATCTTCTCCACAGTGCTCAGGACCTCAGACTGGGCCGAAGGTTTACCTTCCAACAAGACAATGACCCTAAGCACACAGCTAAAATAACAAAGGAGTGGCTTCACAACAACTCCGTGACTGTTCTTGAATGGCCCAGCCAGAGCCCTGACTTAAACCCAATTGAGCATCTCTGGAGAGACCTAAAAATGGCTGTCCACCAATGTTTACCACCCAACCGGACAGAACTGGAGAGGATTTGCAAAGAGGAATGGCAGAGGATCCCCAAATCCAGGTAGGAAAAAACTTGTTGCATCTTTCCCAAAAAGACTCATGGCTGTATTAGATCAAAAGGGTGCTTCTACTAAATACTGAGCAAAGGGTCTGAATACTTAGGACCATGTGATATTTCAGTTTTTCTTTTTTAATAAGTCTGCAAAAATCTCAACAATTCTGTGTTTTTCTGTCAATATGGGGTTCTGTGTGTACATTGATGAGAAAACAAAATGAACTTAAATGATTTTAGCAAATGGCTGCAATATAACAGAGTGAAAAATGTAAAGGGGTCTGAATACTTTGTCCCCACTGTACGTGTTAACATTATTGCTTTAGGATATTTTTATATCTGGTGCTGCTAATCCCCCGTGCATTTTCTCTGCGTTAACATTGCATACTGTATCCTTGGCGTCTTCTCTCCATATATCTTTTTTGTTGTTCGCTTTAATGTTCTGAAAAAGTGAAGTGCTATTGGCATCATTTGAAATTTATATATGATTTTTGGGAGTATTACCATTTTTACCATATTTATCCTTCCCATCCAAGACAGTGGACCTGTTAATTTTCTTCATCTCTTAATTTCGTTGAGCAATGGAATATAGTTTGCCTGATACATTTTCCTTTTACTATTTTTCATCTTTTCTATAGAATTTAAGAATTTTTTTGTGGCGTTTTAAAATTTTCGCAAGATATTTTCCAAGTTTATTTCCCCATTTATATGATCAATATTACCAGCGGAGGAGACCTTTCCTGACAGTTGCTCTGGTGGGACTCTCGGTATACAAGTTATCAGGTGGTAGTGTTACCTGCTACCACAACATTCTCAGGGTTTACTACTCCTTTTATTGTCATGTTATTGCAATGTCTAAGATAACTAGAATATTGTCCTGGAATGTCCGGGGCCTGAACAACCCAATCAAACGTCGGGCTACGCACGATCAGACGTCTCAATGCTGATGTGATATGCCTGCAGGAGACTCATCTCCCCTCGTCATCCACTCCGTCATTTGCACAAAGACAGTTTTGTCACCAACACCATGCCACATATTCTGTGTATTCGAGGGGAGTGAGTTTCCTGATCAGATAGATAACGGATAGATTTAGGTCTGGGTAATGAATGCATGCTACCCATGGTTGACTCCTTGCAATATCATGTCAGGCAGATTTCAGACAACTCCCCGCTCACGATAGATCTACGAATGAGGGCGGTCAGGGGCAACAGACTATGGAAACTTAAGCCTTTCTGGCTGTCGCTACTACCGGACCCTGATCCACTCCCAAGACTTCTGACTTTCTTTTTTAGACAAAATATAGGATCAACACATAAAGCCACAGTATGGGAGGCGGCTAAAGCTTATTTAGGTGGGTAACTTATTAGAGAGATAACCCATATCAAAACAAAAACCAAAGAAAGGGAAAATCTGGTGATAGCAGAAGCACAAAAATCAGAAACACGGTACATTGATGACCCCACTGATAATACCAAAAGAGCGTGTCCCAATCCATGCTCAAGCACCTATCATTGCAAATCGCAGAAAACAAAAGGTTCTTTTTACAACAAAAACACTTTGAAAAAGGGGAAAATACAGGTCACATGTTAGCTCTATTAGCCAAATCACAACAACCGTCCTCACATATAGTGGCAGTGGCAGACGCACAGGGTACACCTTGTGTGTCTAATAAGCCATTATAGACATATTTAGGAACTTTTTCCAGGATGTCTATTCATCAAAAGTCCATCAATCCTCTGAGGATCTTCACTAATTTTTAGATAAATACCCTATACCACGATTGTCGGCATCAGACACGAACCTACTAAGTACCCCACTAACAGAAGAGGAGCTTCTGGAGGCTCTAGCTCACACACACAAAATGGGAGAGCACCGGGGGCAGACGGCCTACTGCCAGAAGTTTATAAGCGATACACCGCACAACTAATACCAACACTACTACGGGTTTATAACAGGGCATTTGAAACTGGAAAACTCCCTCCCTCCATGAGTGAAGCACTTATAAAATAGTACTCTTGAAGCCAGGTAAAAATGCCCTGTCCCCAGACTCATATAAACCTATTTCATTACTTACGTTTGATAAGCTGTTGGCCAGAGTCCTGGCCAACAGACTAGCCAAATGTATTCAAACAGCGATACATAGAGACCAATCGGGATTTATACCAACTAGATCCTCAGCCCAAAACTTACGTAGACTATTCCTCAACCTACAACTGTCCACAGACAACTCAGGTAATAGGGCCATCCTATCTATAGACGCAGCCAAAGCGGTTGACAGCGTTGAATGGCCATACCTATGGGAAGTGCTAAAAAGATTTGGGGTAGGCCCCTCTTTTTTGAGATGGGTTCAGCTACTATACAACACCCCATCGGCGAGAATGCGTATTAACGGAAACGTATCAAAACCTTTTAGACTTTTTAGGGGCACACGGCAGGGGTGTCCTTTATCACCCCTGTTTGCCCTGGCCCTTGAACCTCTAGCCATACATGTTAGAGCATCACAAAACATTGTTTTTTGTCGAGGCCCCAAACAAGACGTCATCTCCTTATATGCAGAGGATACTCTGATTTAACTTGGGGACACCGACGGCTCCCTGAAGAATGTGATGCGTTTAATCGCTGACTTTGGGAAGTTGTCAGGATTTAACATCAATTGGAAAAAAAAAAAAAAAAAAAAAAAAAAAAAAAAAAAAAAAAAAATCGGTACTTATGCCCCTAGAGCCTCTACCACAACCTCTACCTGACTCTGCAAAGGACATACTTACGGTGGGCGAGTTCCGCTACCTCGGTATACATGTGACACCAGACCCTAGCCAGTATCTTACCTTGAACTTGGTTCCCCTGCTCCATAAATTCCGAATGAAATGCTCTACATGATGATGAAGTTACCTTTATCGGTCACTGGGAGGGCGAACTTAATTAAAATGGTGTGGGCCCCACAACTTTTATATGCATTTCATAATACACCCATATGAATTCCGCACAAATAGATGCTCAGTTCAGGGACCTAATTTGGGGTAATAAGCCTGCGCGGATTAGTCTACATACATTACAACTAGCCAAAGATCAAGGTGGTCTAGCAGTTCCTCATGCTAGATTTTATTTTGTGGCGTCCCAGATTCAACACCTGGGCAATTGGGGAGGCATAGATGACAGTGACCCCATCAGGTCCTTACTCTCGGCCCTATCTCACTTAGAGGCAGGACTCACCCATATCACGCAAACTCTACCTAAGATAGTACTATTGAACACCTTGTGGAGGTACGTCAGATCCATTCTGAAAATCAGGGGAGCCTGTTCGTTCACACCCATATGGAAAATTAAATATTACTAAGAACTGTATAAACTTAAAGATTTTTATCTCTGGGAAACAATGGGTGTGCGGTATATCCCTCATTTGTTCAGTGGTACGATATTTAAATCTTTTAGGGACATACAAGATGAATTTGCCATACCTAGAACACAATTTATCAATATCTAAAACTCAGGCATGCTATACAAAGTGAAACTAGAATATCTTCCCTTACATCAGCGACACATCCTCTGATGACCAATGTCATGCTGAGGACAGGAAAGGTATGATCGAGAGTCTATGCCAGACTAATACATTCAACGCATGATGCTTCTGACTTGCCCTGTAGAAAAGGGTGGGAAAAAGACTTACCGTATATACTCGAGTATAAGTCGAATTTTTCAGCACATTTTTTTGTGCTGAATGTGCCCCCCTCGACTTATACTCGAGTCAAGCACTTTTCTGCAGCAAAAAATTTAATTTTCCGAACCGAATTTGGGGCCCCGTATCTCAGGTCCACTTGGTGCTAGGAACCCCAAATTTGGTGTGCAAACCTAGTCGAACTGGTACCATAACATATCCAAAGCTGAAGTTCCTAGCACTAAGTGGCCCCGAGATACGGGGCCCCAAAATCGGTTCGGAAAATGTCATTCTCTGCTGCAGAAAAGTGCTTGACATTTTCTGAACCGACTTTGGGGCCCCATATCTCAGGGCCACTTGGTGCTAGGAACCCCAAATATGGTGTGCAAACCTGGTGGAACTGGTACCATAACATATCCAAAGTTGGGGTTTCTAGCACCAAGTGGCCCTGAGATACAGGGCCCCAAAACCGGTTCGGAAAATGTCATTTTCTGCTGCAGAAAAGTGCTTGACATTTTCTGAACTGATTTTTGGGGACCTGTATCTCGGGGCCACTTGGTGCTAGTAACCCCAGCTTTGGAAATGTTATGGTGCTAGTTCCTCTGGGTTTGCACACCAAATTTGGGGTTCTTAGCACTAAGTGGCCCCAAGATACAGGGCCCCAAATTCGGTCAACTGTGTCCATCTGCAGCAATGTCATTTCGGGACCCTTTCGGTTCAGAGACCCCAAATTTTGGCTGCAGCTAGGGGGCATCTAGGAACCCTTAACTACCGAGTTTGAAGTTCAGGGGACCCATGGCTGCAAATGGGCACAGTGATGCTGCAAATGGGCATTGTTGACCCTCTTTTCCACTTACAGTAGCTGTGCATTTCTCACCCTCGTCTTATACTCGGGTCAATAAGTTTTTCCCATTTTTTTTGTGGTAAATTAGGGCCTCGACTTATACTCGGAACGACTTATACTCGAGTATATACGGTAGGTCCTATTGACGGAGAAACATGGGAACTGTGTCTGGTCTCTGCCCCATTGGTATCAGTCTCAACATCACATAAATTGTCGCATTTATTCTTATTGCACAGAGTATATAGGACACAGACTAAAGTGCATAAATGGGGGCTCCGGGATTAACCATTAAGTCCAAAATGTGGTAGACAGGAAGGAGATCTACTACACATGATGTGGAAATGTCCAAAACTATTCCGATACTGGCAATATGTTCTGTCCACTGCATGGAAGAAAGGGGTTTGAATGACTGGATAGTCCTCGGTACAATACGACACCTCATCCCAATAGATTTAATATTAATGGTGAACAAGAGATAAGGGGATTATCACGGTGCCAAGAGAAAACTAAGATACATAGATTATAAAAATTATAAAGTTTTATTGACAATATTTAAAAAATTATACATAATTACATATCACGGGTGTGCACAAAAATGGCAAAGTTAAAAGCCAGCTGTATAGCAGTTTTACAAGACCCAGCCTGGAAGCATGGTGGCCAGTCTTGTAAACAGGTAGTACAAGTCCTACATGTTTCGCCTGAAACGGCTTCCTCAGGGACAGTTGGTTGTACCTGTATCGCTATTATGAACTCAGCTGGTCACCAAGGGCAGGTGTAGGGGGATCCCGGGGCGAATCCAGGGTATCAATGCTCAGTAAAAGGCTGCAGGGGCAGATAAGATGACAATATATGCAATTTTCAAAGAAAAAGAAAAGGCAGGGCACCCAATATGCTGAGATAATGCCACCAGGAATGGCGAATGGATAATGACCAAGAATGGATAAGGAGAATCCAAGGATTGAAAGTGGTATTAAATATTCTGAGCTATGCGTTTTTCATATATGGAAGTGATGTGATTAGCTCAAACGACATCACACATAATGTATGACAGCATGAACATGGGTGCCCTGAAATCCCCGGCCATAATTTTTTGTATAATTTTTTAAATATTACCGTATATACTCGAGTATAAGTCGAATTTTTCAGCCCTTTTTTTTGGGCTGAAAGTGTCCCTTCGACTTATACTCGAGTACCTTCCGTCTGTCTGCATGATCAGCGTGTCATGCAGGCAGACGGCGGCCGGCGTAGTGTTCGCCGGCTATTGCAGCTTTCAAAAGCCGCGCCTCCTGCTCATCTGTGATAGGCTGAACAGCTGTCAGTGTACAGCCTATCACGGACATTCTCTCATCCTCGTCCGTGGTATGAGAATGAGAGAATGTCCGTGATAGGCAGTCAGCGGTCAGCCTATCACAGACGAGGAGGAGGCACGGCTTTTGAACTGTGGAATGGCCGCCGAACAGTATCATCACACGCCGGCCGCCGATTGAAGATGGAGATCGCCACAGAGAGGATGGAGATCGCCACAGGGAGGCTGCACAGGACACAGGTAGGACACATGCACACATACATGTACAGGACACACATACATGTACAGGACACACACACATGTACAGGACACACACACACGTACAGGACACAGGACACACACACATGTACAGGACACACACACACACACATGTACAGGACACACACACACACACGTACAGGACACAGGACATGTACAGGACATGTACAGGACACACACACACACGACATGTACAGGACACACGACATGTACAGGACACACGACATGTACAGGACACACGACATGTACAGGACACACGACATGTACAGGACACACGACATGTACAGGACACACGACATGTACAGGACACACGACATGTACAGGACACACACACACATGTACAGGACACACACACACATGTACAGGACACACACACACACATGTACAGGACACACACACACATGTACAGGACACACACACACATGTACAGGACACACACACACATGTACAGGACACATGCACAGGGTACAGGTAGGCTGCACAGGACACAGGGAGGCATGCAGCTGCAGATGGGCATTATTGACCCTCTGCATTTTTCACCCTCGACTTATACTCGGGTCAATAAATTTTTCCCAGTTTTTTGTGGTAAATTAGGGGCCTCGACTTATACTCGGGACGACTTATACTCGAGTATATACGGTAAATTGTCAATAAAACTTTATAATTTTTATAATCTATGCATCTTAGTTTTCTCTTGGCACCGTGATAATCCCCTTATCTCTTGTTCACCATTAATATGTTCTGTCCACTATTTCTCAGGTATTTCAATTTCCAATTCTGAATGACCCAGTTGTTTGCCTCCTTGGTGCCTTAGAGATACCATCACTCTCACTGAACGGCCACATGGCCGTTCTGCATCCATTATACTTGGCACGCAAGGCGATCGCGAGACTCTGGATAACCCCGAGGGTACCAATAGGGAACAATGGATAGAACTAGTAAATAATATGCTAATTTGGGGAAAATAAAAAATAAAAAAATCACCTACCAACATAGAAATGTCCTTAAGAAATTCTACTCAATGTGGCAACCTTTGCTGGACACTCCCGGGCTAGATCCAACCCAACTGGTTAACGATCGACTATTACAGATGTAACCGGTTAGTAAAGGGAGGTATTGCCAGGATTGCATAACTCATCGCTCCTATAATAATAGTTAATGGAGGAACCATGGTGAACAATCATAAATGCATAAGGAGAAAGTGACGTTACATTTTCTTGCTTTCTATTTAAAATGTAGGTTAATATTATTAGATATCATGCATATCCGATTATTGTTATATGTGCAAATCCTATAGTACTCCTTACGATTCAGGACACGCAGTCTAGATTGTTAACCACTTCCGGACCGCCGCACGCCGATGTACGTCCAAACTTTGACGGTGGATATCGTTATGGCAGCAGCTAGCTGCCATAACCCCGGTATCCCTGTTTTCGGGCGGCTTTCTGATAAAAGTGGTCCCTGCGGCGGATTCGCCGCGAGATCACTTTAATCGGTGGCGGTAGAGGGCCCCTTCCTCCCGCCGCGATTCGGTGCCCTCCGCCGCTTACCGGAGCCGTCGGTAGCGGTGGAGGCGATCGCGTCCGTCTCCCTTCTGTGCCTGGAGACGAGTGAGGCTAAGATGACGCCCACTCGTCTCCATGACACTGCTCACACCTCTTAAAAAAGGCCTATTTTTCTCAATGTAATTTTTTTTTTTTTAAATGACTTTAATTGCATTTTAGTGTACATATGAGATCTGAGGTCTTTTTGACCCCAGATCTCATATTTAAGAGGTCCTGTCATGCTTTTTTCTATTACAAGGGATGTTTACATTCCTTGTAATAGGAATAAAAGTGACTTTTTTTTTTTAAACAGTGTAAAAATAAATAAAATAAAAATTTAAAAACCCCCCCGTCCCAACGAGCTCGCGCGCAGAAGCGAATGCATACGCGAGTAGCGCCCACATATGAAAACGGTGGTCAAACCACACATGTGAGGTATCGCCGCGACCGGTACAGCAAGAGCAATAATTCTAGCCCTCCTCTGTAACGCAAAACATGCACCTGTAGAATTTTTTTAAACATCGCCTATGGAGATTTTTGAGGGTAAAAGTTTGCCGCCATTCCACGAGCGGGTGCAATTTTGAAGCGTGACATGTTGGGTATCAATTTACTTGGCGTAACATTATATTTCACAATAAAAAAAAAAAAAAAAATTGGGCTAACTTTACTGTTGTCTTATCTTTTTATTCAAAAAAGTGAATTTTTCGCAAAGTGCGCTTATAAGACTGCTGCGCAAATACAGTGCAAAAAAAAAGTATTGCAACGACCATTTTATTCTCTAGGGTGTTAGAAAAAAAATCATATATAATGTTTGGGGGTTCCAAGTAATTTTCTAGCAAAAAAACCTGTTTTAAACATGTAAACACCTAAAATCCAAAAACGAGTGGTTAATTGAAATTGGAAAATTTTACGTCATAATAAATGGTATTGTATATATACAGCCAGATGACCTACTATGTAAATCCATATGTCACACACCATATGCTACTTGAGATGACTGCTGTATTAGAATTTTTGGCTGCAATGATACTGTGTCCGAATGTAATGTTGATTGGTTTTTCAATAAACTCTTATCTGATTTTAAAAAAAAAATATGTGTTTCTCAACCCCTAACTGCTACATCTGCAGGAAAGCTTCTGTTGAAAAATAACATACCTACTGGCTAATAAAGGAAGGAGATCCTAAAAAGAAAATGAATGCAGCCATCACATCTAAAAAATTGTAAGATGCAAAATAATAAATGTTTTCTTTTGAGTTTAACCTCTTCACGACCAGCCACCGCAATTATACTGTGGCAGGTTGGCTCCCCTTGGCGAACCATGGTAGCTATGCATTGGCTCGCCTTTTGACCACTAGGGGGCATGCACCGCTGAAGCCGATGTGCCTGGTGGTCGTGATGACTGCCGGGCACCCGTGATCGCTCCACACAGAGACAGAACAGAGATCTGTCAATGTAAACACAGATCTCTGTGCTGTCAGGGGTAGGAGAGCGATCTGTTGTTCATACCAAGTATGAACAACGATCAGTCTCCTCACCCATGCAATCCTATCCCCTCCAGTTAGAATCGCTCACTAAGTAACACAGTTAACCACTTGATCACCCCCTACTGTTAACCCCTCCCCTGCCAGTGACACTTACGCAGTAATCAGTGCATTTTTATAGCACTGATCGCTGTATAAATGCCAATGGTGCCAAAAGTGTCCGATCTGTCCGCTATGACGCAGTCCCGATTAAAAAAAAAAAAATTTTTAAAAATGCCATAAATTTTTCCCCCATTTTGTAGACGCTATTACTTTTGCGCAAAACAATCAATATATGCTTATTGCGATTTTTTTTTTTTTTTTTTTTTTTAACCAAAAATATGTAGAATACAGATCGGCCTAAACTGAGGGAAAAAATTGCTTTTTTTTTAAAAAAAAATGTGGGGATATTTATTATAGCAAAAAGTACTAAATAGTGTTTTTTGGGGTTTTTTCCAAGATTGTTGCTCTTTTTTTGTTTATAGCGCAAAAAAATAAAAAACGCAGAGATGATCAAATACCAAACGAAAGCTCTATTTGTGGGGGGGGGGGGGGTCGGAAAGGAAGTCAATTTTGTTTGGGTACATCACACGACCACGCAATTGTCAGTTAAAGTGACGCAGTGCTGTATCGCAAAAAATGGCCTGGTCATTGAGCAGCCAAATCTTCCAAGGCTGAAGTAGTTAAAAGGTGAAATCCAGGCTGAGCTCGTTTGGCTGGGCTTCTCTTATGGGTCACAGGAGTGCAATTTGTTTTGCAGTCCTGTGACCCGTTTTCAGCTGAAGTCTGCTCTCTGCTAACGTTCCAGAAATCAGTCCAGGCACCGCGTTATCACGACAATGAAGTCTGGACCTGCCAGGTGCCTGGACTGACGCCCGTCTCAGCGGCTCGCTGAGACGGCTGCTCCCCGCCCCCCCACAGCTCAGTGCTCCAGTGTGCACGGGGGAGGGCAGCTAGGGGAGCTGAAAAAACCAAGTCATCGGCGATGTTCAATCACTCGGTTCTCAGTGTAGAGGCGCAGGGGGACTGATGCTGCATCTAGGCAAGTATGAATATGGAAAAAATAAAAATACCATACTTCTCTTTTAACAATGCTTTCTGGTCTCATTCTGTTTTAAAGAGACAGTATACTCTGCTAGAAAATGTTTTGAATCAAGCCCTCCATCCGGTTAATGTCATGATGTAGTACACATGGCATACCAGCATTTTATGACAGACATACCTGTCCTCATGGGCCCTCTGGGACTGCGCTGCCACAGATCCCATGAGTCCTGGGCACTTCCATCTTCACCTGGTCTCCTTTCCAGGTTCTGTCTCTTCGGCATGCACACAGGAATCACATCACTGCAGCAAAGATCAGGGGCCATTATTGTACACTGAGCTGTGCATGTTTGGCTCAGAGTACAATACAGCTGACAAGCAGGGGAAGTATTTATGGCATAAAAGACTGATAGGGAAAACCCTGCCTGTCAGCAATTTTATAATACGTGAACTTACTATCACTTTAGGTCTGTGGTCTTACACTATATGATCTGATTGTACAATCTTCTTTAGATTTTCCAGAGTTATGAAATATAAGGAAAAACCTATACAACCCATTCAGTATCAAGACAGGCTTTTGTACTACATTGCTGATGGTAGATCTAAAGTACAATCATATAATCAGGATTGTACATAGTGTATGATCAGTGTTGCAGTCAGATCACTGAGGGAGAGGAGATTGAGGAAACGTTCCCTTTTGCAGCCAGAAAACTGATGGCATCTCATCCAAGACAAACTGGATATCCAGAATGACTTTTAATGATAAACCGAGAATCTTTTCAAAAAAGGATTATACTGCTGGTGTATATTGTAACATCATGAATTTATTAACGAAGCCTTTTACACTGTTATTGGGACTTGTAATATACAAATGCTTATCTTTAGGATTTTTCATATATATTTAAGCTGTGTATCTGCACATTTATTGCACGTTTATTCATACCGTATTGATGAATGTGGATTAAATGGTTCACTTTTTATTGTTTTACAACGCATGCACTATATGTTATAGGTATGATTTTGGTTAACTTATTGGATTTACTTCATTGCATTGAAATTATAGGTATACATCTTAAGGGCGGCGTGCCACTTATTTAGTATATTGGTTTGTAAAGTTAATGAGGGGCCCCAGAGACCCCATCACCTACCTCATTCCGCCTACTAAACACATGCTTGCAGTCTGTAGTAAATGTACACTCAGTGGCACAGCCGTTTGGTCTGTCTAAGCAAAAAGATTACTGATACTAACTTGGTAGAAATGAACAGCTCCTCAGACTTTCAGGTTGCATGTCAGTTTCATGCTTCCCTATACAGTGGAATAAACGAGCACCATACAGTAAGTAATAAGGATCCCCCTCCACATAAGTAAAAAGCCACCAGCAGTTGCATACAAGACATCGCTTTGCCCTTCTCAATCACAATGTATCGCCGATCTGTGCGCTCACCCTGTAAGGCCATGCTGACAAGAGAACCAGAAGCCAACGTGCCGGTGTTGTAAAAATTCCTGCGACCTATGCAGCATCTCGATCCACGTCACTTCCTGTGCGGCTACGTCAGAACACAGCTGACGGCGGGGCCTTACTGCGCATGCGCGACTTCACCGCGGCTTCCCGTTTCAGTCGAGGTAAATTTTAGACTCGAGGGGGGGGCGCAGGCGGTGCGAGTACATTATCATTACATTACATTGTCGTCAGCACCGCCTCCAGCCCCACCCCGCTCCTAATACGCCCCTAGCCTGCTCTGGAGAAGGGGGGCGGGCATGGGACAAGGTCGAGATAAAATATAGAGCTGCCCCACACCTAGCCTGCTTTGCTGAAGGGGGGCGTGCCTATTTCCTGCATTGCACAGTCTATATGAATGGGGCAAAGTCGAGATAAAATATAAAGCTGCACCGCCTTCAGCCCCGCCCCGAGCCTGCTCTGGTGAAGGGGGGCAGGCCCCGTGTGTATATCAATGGCAGGTCGAGAAATAGTATATAGAGCTGTGCCTGTGGGAGGGGCCAAGCCTTTGCATAGAAGACATTCCTCATCAATATGATCATCCACGCTGCATAATGTACATAATGTGATGGGCTGTGCAATCTGTTCAGGAAGGAATACAGCAACCTGCACACTGAGCCTCCGCTTACACAAATCTGTCTGTGCACAGCCCTGCTAAATACATATACGGGAGGTCAAGGAAAATTATAGAGCAGTGTACAGTGGCGGCTGGTGCTCAAAAATTTTGGGGGGTGCAAACAAACTGAAAAATACTGAAACCACCCCCCCCCAATCAATTTCAGCCTCACTGTGCCCGTCAAATGCAGCCACTATGCCCGTCGTATGCAGCCACTTGTGCCCGCCTTATGCAGCCATTTGTGCCCATCATAAGCAGCCATTTGTGCCCGTCGAATGCAGCCGTTTGTGCCCATCATATGCAGCCATTGTGCCCATCATATGCAGCCATTTGTGCCCATCATATGCAGCCATTGTGCCCGTCAAATGCAGCCACTGTGCCCGTCATACGCAGCCACTTGTGCCCGCCATATGCAGCCATTTGTGCCCATCATAAGCAGCCATTTGTGCCCGTCGAATGCAGCCATTTGTGCCCATCATATGCAGCCATTGTGCCCATCATAAGCAGCCACTTGTGCCCATCATATGCAGCCATTTGTGCCCATCATATGCAGCCATTCTGCCTGTCAAATGCAGCCACTTGTGCCTGCCATATGCAGCCACTGTGTCCCATCATATGCAGCTACTGTGCCCCATCATATGCAACCAGGCGCGCCCCCCGGCTTGGCTGTCACTTCACTAACACACACCCCCCCGCGCGCGGCCAGTCTGGCGGCACTTACCGAGAGTGATGGGGCGTCCTCCTCTTCTGTAGCGGCGGCTGTGGCTCCTGTGTCTGCTCGGCTCCTCAGGCTTCTTCCGCCGTGTCACCTCTTCCGCCGAAGCGTTAGGTATCCAATAGGATCGCCTAATGCTTTGGCCAATCGGGAGACAGGTCTCACTGACCTGCCTGCTGATTGGTAAGGAGGAGCGTTAGTGTGAAAATAGCGAAAATTCATTTGCTATGCCACACAACAGGGTGGAATCGGGATGCAGTGCTCTGTGCCCTGAGCCCACCCTATTTTGAAGCCTATTAGAGCCTCTGGCTCTAATCACGTGCTTCAAAATACACCCCCCCCCACCTATCTCCGCCATAGTAATTCATGTGTCCAGCGTCCTGAAAGGGGCTGGGCACATGAATAGGGAGGGCGGCAGAGGTGACAGGGGGGGCGGCACGGATCGCCACTGGTCTTTGATCTCTGTCAAGTGCTGGGGGCTGGATCGCCTCCGCTGCTTTTCCTCCAATCAGGGGCCAAAGAAGCTAAGTGCTGGTTTACCTGTAGCCCTCACACTGGAGACTTGTACACCATCATCATGGTGTCCCAGGACGGTGTGTACTGGGTCCCTCAAGGGCAGAGCGCATGTGTGACCCACTTTTGGGTCACTGGTGGCCTAGGGAAAAGGAGAGGGCCTCTGGGTGGATGTGGGAGAAAGAGATTGCTCCTGGGTGGATGTGGGAGAAGGAGAGGGCTCCTAGGTGGCCGGGGGAGGAGAGAGCCCCTGGGTGGCCGGGGGAGAAGGATAGAGCACCTTGGTGGCTTAGGGAGAAGAAGAGAGCCCCTGGGAGGCCGGTGGAGAAGGAGAGGGCTCCTGGGTGGATGTGGGAGAAGGAGAGGGCCCCTGGGTGGCCGATGGAGAAGGAGAGAGCCCCTGGGTGGCCGGTGGAGAAGGAGAGAGCACCTGGGTTTTTGGAGGAGGAGAGGGCCCCTGGGTGGCCATTTAGTCAACAAGAGGGCCCCTGGGTGGCCGTGGGAGAAGGAGAGGGCACCTGGGTGTTTGGAGGAGGAGAGGGCCCCTGGGTGGCCATTTAGTGAAGAAGAGGGCTCCTGGGTGGCTGGGGGAGAAGGAGAGGGCACCTGGGTGGTTGGCAGAGAAGGAGTGGGCCTCTGGCTGTTTGAAGGAGAAGGAGATGGCCCCAGGGTTGGCCAAAATTGGAAGAGCTGGTCCTTGGGTGGTTGGAGGAGGAGAGGATGCAAACCCATCTCTCCCCCGGAGGACGGGGACACCCTTCTCTCCCCCAGAGGACGGGGACACCCTTCTCTTCCCGGAGGACGGGGACACTCTTCTCTTCCCGGAGGACGGGGACACCCTTCTCTTCACCGGAGGACGGGGACACCCTTCTCTTCCCGGAGGACGGGGACACCCTTCTCTTCCCGGAGGACGGGGACACCCTTCTCTTCCCGGAGGACGGGGACACTCTTCTCTTCCCAGAGGACGGGGACACCCTTCTCTTCCCGGAGGACGGGGACACCCTTCTCTTCCCGGAGGACGGGGACACCCTTCTCTTCCCGGAGGACGGGGACACCCTTCTCTTCCCGGAGGACGGGGACACCCTTCTCTCCCTCGGAGGACGGGGACACCCTTCTCTCCCTCGGAGGACGGGGACACCCTTCTCTCCCCCGGAGGACGGGGACACCCTTCTCTTCCCGGAGGACGGGGACACCCTTCTCTCCCCCAGAGGACGGGGACACCCTTGTCTTCCCAGAGGACGGGGACACCCTTGTCTTCCCAGAGGACGGGGACACCCTTGTCTTCCCAGAGGACGGGGACACCCTTGTCTTCCCAGAGGACGGGGACACCCTTCTCTTCCCAGAGGACGGGGACACCCTTCTCTCCCTCGGAGGACGGAGACACCAGAGTACGGGGACACCCTGGGAGAAGGGTGTCCCCATCCTCCGGTCTCCCCATCATCCGGGGGAGAGAAGGGTGTCCCCTTCCTCTGGGGAGAGAAGGGTGTCCCAGTCCTTCGGGGGAGAGAAGGCTGCCGCCGTCCTCTGGGGGAGAGAAGGGTGTCCCCATCCTCCGGTGTCCCTGTCCTTCGGGGGAGAGAAGGGTGTCCCCGTCCTCCGGGGGAGAGAAGGCTGTCGCCGTCCTCTGGGGGAGAGAAGGGTGTCCCCATCCTCCGGTGCCCCTGTCCTTCGGGGGAGAGAAGGGTGTCCCCATCCTCCGGGGGAGAGAAGGGTGTCCCTGTCCTCCGGGGAGAGAAGGGTGTCCCTGTCCTCCGGGGAGAGAAGGGTGTCTCCGTCCTCCGGGGGAGAGAAGGGTGTCCCTGTCCTCAGGGGAGAAGGGTGGCACCCTCTCCTCCTCCAACAATCCAAGGACCAGCTCTTCCAATTTTGGCCAACCCTGGGGCCATCTCCTTCTCCTTCAAACAGCCAGGGGCCCACTCCTTCTCTGCCAACCACCCAGGTGCCCTCTCCTTCTCCCCCAGCCACCCAGGGGCCCTCTTCTTCAATAAATGGCCACCCAGGGGCCCTCTTGTTGACTAAATGGCCACCCAGGGGCCCTCTTGTTGACTATATGGCCACCCAGGGGCCCTCTCCTCCTCCAAACACCCAGGGGCTCTCTCCTTCTCCATAAGCCACCCAGGGGCTCTATCCTTCTCCTCCGGCCACCCAGGAGCCCTCTCCTTCTCCCACATCCACCTAGGAGCCCTCTCCTTCTCCCACGTCCACCTAGGAGCCCTCTCCTTCTCCCACGTCCACCCAGGAGCAATCTCTTTCTCCCACGTCCACCCAGAGGCCCTCTCCTTCTCCCTAAGCCACCAGTGACCCAAAAGCGGGTCACACATGTGCTCTGCCCTCGGGGGACCTGGTACCCACCGTCCTGGGACGCCATGATGATGGTGTACAAGTCTCCAGTGTGAGGGCTACAGGTAAACTAGCACTTAGCTTCTTTGGCCCCTGATTGGCGGAAAAGCAGCGGAGGCGATCCAGCCCCCAGCACTTGATAGAGATCAAAGACCAGTGGCGCTCCGTGCCTTGTGAGCGCACGGGCGCCGCCCCCCCTGTCACCTCTGCCGCCCTCCCTATTCATGTGCCCAGCCCCTTTCAGGACGCCGGACACATGAATTACTATGGCGGGGATAGTTGGGGGGTGCATTTTGAAGCACGTGGTTAGAGCCAGAGGCTCTAATAGGCTTCAAAATAGGGTGGGCTCGGGGCGCAGAGCACTGCGTCCCGATCCCACCCTGTTGTGTGGCATAGCAAATGAATTTTCGCTATTTTCACACTATTGTTCCTCCTTGCTAATCAGCAGGCAGGTCAGTGAGACCTGTCTCCCGATTGGCCACAGCATTAGGCGATCCTATTGGATACTGTTTCGGAAATATTTATACCTCACTTAAACGATTAACAATACAAATATAAGTGATTAAACCTTTTTCTATATAGGGATAAAAACGAACGATAGCAGGAAAAAAAGATAAACAATTATATTTATGTACACAGAAAAGAAAGTTAGAATAATTAGAATTTATCATATATCTCAAGTGATGCCACAAGTACAGTGATGCTTTAGGCTGCCAAGATAATCTAGGCCAAACTCAGAAATGGTTACAATGGACATACACAGTTGTTTTTATCGTGAATATTGTTGTTGAATAATTGAAAAGCCTCGCCCATTTTCCTGATGAAGTCTTCTGGGCGAAACATGTTGAAATTATGTGGACGTGGTTATGCTTTGAACTCTTGGTGACCACAGTTTTTTTCATTGTCAATATTAGGTTGAGGATGTATACCTTTGACTGTGAATGTAAAACTGTTCTCACATTTTATCGTATATTTTTTTGTAAAACTGCTTTAATAAATATTTGATATATTTTTAGTAGATAATGTATTTTCCTATATCAGGGGTACCTTTAAAATCCCATTTTCTACATATTTTTTGGTTTACTACTTCAGGGATGATGGTACACACATAAAAAACGTTTGTAAACACTGATCTCTACCCATATAGCCTATTACAATACCGGGTGGATAATACACCCATGAAAAACCCATTCTTGGGTAGAAGAGATCAGTAATCAAGCTTATTTTTTCTGGTCGAAATTCTTGATTATTTTCTTTTTTGTGAATACATGCAGATAATATTTATAGCATTCTTGCATTCTTTCTATGTGCTTCTTCATTGCAATTTTATCTCACTAGCATAATCTCTTATACTTTTTTCTCCCCTTTTCGATTTATCTAAAGTGGCAAATAGTGGTTATAGACAGCAGTCTGGCACAGTTGTGGCTCACATTCGTCTGAATCCCAACTTTTGCCTTCACATCTGGGAGATACACGTGAGTGAGTGGTCTACAAAATGACGGACTACTGTGGTCAGGCATGGGATGGGTTTGTTTCAGAGGTACAACAGGTCCGATCCAAAGATGTCACTGAAGCTGAGGTAGATATCTATTTCTTGGGGTTACAACCTCTGGTCGAAAGGAAAACTCGTTTATTTTGGCACAAGGAATATTTTGGAAAATATGTGACAAACCAGATCATACCATGGGGTCTGCGTATCCAAATTTTCCCAAATATAAAAAAGGTTGAACCAAATGTAAAAAAAGCATGGGAAGCAAACCTGCAGGCTTGTTCCCTACAAATGATGCAAATACTTAGTGACCAATATAAAACGGACATTGGTGAATTAGACAAAGAAATTTTGAAATGGCAGGAGGATCATAGCCACTTGTCTTCTCATAATTGTTTTCTTGGCACAGACAAGATTTTGAAAGAGCATTTAACAAAATATGCCACGAATTTAATCAAAACCAAAGAAAACAAATTTATGAGAGATAAAAAAGCGTACGATCAGGATCAAGCATATAAATGGCACCAACAGGGCCGTCACTCCCGTCGGAGGACCACATACAATCGGGCTCCTCAGACCCAAAATGTGGATCTGATTGAATCCGATAGTTCATCAATGTCCTCAGCATCATATGTCCCGATAGCTACACACTATATCGATTCTAGTGGAGCTTTTAGCAAGAGAAAAAAAGACAGTGAAACTAGCTCACAGGAACGCCCCAAGTCAACTCATGACAAAAGTAATGACAAGAAAACACGTGTACAACGTTCGCGTGGCAGGGTAACTCCCAATACCTCAAGAAATGGTAATATACAAAACCATTCACTTGTGACGTTAACCACTCCAACAGTAAATTTAAATCCGGTCTCAACTCCGGCGGGACCCATGTCCCAACAAATGTTGGAACAACACCCAGCTACAACTGCCTTTCCCACGGATTTTGGAATGGCACCCATTTTTAGTTCCAATACTTTGGACTCTAGGCGCAATTCCCTACCCACACCTACTCCCATACGAACAATGAGTCAACCGTTAAAGTAGAGGGTCCCGGTTCCATCTTGGATGGGAACCGGGACAAATTTGACATTATCAACTTGTCCTCACATCCCTTGACAGAGGATGAGACCACTTTGTTAGAGCTAGGTCTCACTTTCTGCCCGGATGAGGAGGCAAACAAATTTGAACTGATCAAGGATTTGCACCTCTTTGCCAGACGCCTCATGTACAAAGTCCTATATGACAAAAATCCTAATGACATTGAGATAACAAACTCAGACAATGCTGATTTAGAAGGTGTTACTTTTGAAGACCTACGAGCCCTTCAGGATTTGATGGATTTGTGGGAGGAGAGCAATCCTGAGGAGGCGGGTTGGATATTCAACCCACCTGGATCGGAGACCTCCCAACCTGTAAATCAGGGGGCTGGTCCATCTAACAACCCCCTTTACTCCTATAATCCTTTTTCCATATCTTCTGTTGGAATAACCTTTGAGACACCAAAGACATATAAACCCAAATCCAAGTCCTTCCCTGTCTTACAGGGAAACTCTAACTTGTGGGCCTTTGTGATCCAGGTCACTAAAGAGATTGAAGATACCAACTGGCTAACTGGCCCTCCGGGCAATTTATCTAAACACTTAAAAAAGGCATTACAGAACTTGAGGTCTAATAAAAACATCGTAATAAAACCATCCGACAAAGGTGGCAACCTCGTTCTGATGGATACAAAACAATATGAGCAAATGTGTTTTGATATCATACGTAATACTGACTGGTACAGACCAGTACCCAAATCTCACGTTAATTATTACATGAAACTTTATAAGGACATTCTGGCTATGGCGCACTACAGGGGGGTCATTGACTCTAACACACTAAAATTCTTGGACTCTACCAATCCGGTGACTCCAAAATTCTACGCACTGCCTAAAGTGCACAGAAACCTACAGAATCCCCCAGGCCGACCGATTATTTCGGGGTGCGGATCCCTGACAGAAAAGGCCAGCCAACTAGTGGACGAGTATCTATACCCCCACGTTAAGGGACTTTTTTCCTTTGTTAAGGATACCATTGAGCTATTGAAAACATTGGATGGATTACAGCTACCTCAGGGATGTTGGCTAGTTGCGATCGATATAGAGGCCTTGTACAACTCCATACCTCATACCAGAGGTGTGGAGGTTGTGCGAGAATTCTTGAAAGAACGAGATCTTGACTCATGGAAGTATAACGAATTTGTGATTGAAATTCTTAATTTTATACTTACACACAATATTTTTGTGTTTAAGGGTTCCCACTACCTCCAGGAACAGGGCGTGGCAATGGGGGCAAAATGTGCCCCCTCCTACGCAAACCTGTACCTGGGGGGGTGGGAACGAGACCTTTTCTTTGATGAATCCAAAGCAGAGTTTATAGGTAAGATTGTATCATGGCATTGATACATAGATGATGTTTTTATGGTGTGGGCAGGATCAAAAGAACAACTACTAGAGTTCCTGGTGGGTCTACAGGTGAACACATACAATCTTAAGTTTACTTACACGTTCGACCAGTCAAAAATTACTTTCTTAGATGTAGAGATCTTTATAAACGAAACAGGAATGCTCTGTTCCACACTATATCGCAAACCGTCAGCAGGCAACAGCTTACTGCATGCCAGCAGTTCGCACCCTGAAAAACTAATCAAAAGCATCCCTTTCAGTCAATTCTTGCGCCTGAAACGCAATTGCACATTGGATACAGACTTCCAAAAGGAGGCAAACCTGCTACGCGATCGCCTCCTAGCTAGAGGATATAGTAAAACATGTCTGAAAAAAGCATTCAACAGGGTAAAAAACGAGAATAGACAACTGTTGCTATATAAACCCAGACGAGATAAAGTATCAACATCAACAAGAGTGATTACCAAATATAATAGACAACATGCAAAGGTGCGACATATCTATAAAAAGTTCTGGTACCTATTGGCAGCTGATCAAAAAATTTCCAAATTCGTTAGACCCTATCCAGAGATCACCTTCAAACGCTCTCGCTCCTTGAGGGATACTCTAGTGAGTAGCCACTATCGCAATCAGACTGTACTCAAGTCTAAATCACCAGGCACCTACCCTTGTGACAGATGCAACTATTGTCCCTTCATTTTAGAAGGGAACAATGTTATCCTTCCAAACAATAACGTCTGGACCCCCAAACATAGAACAAACTGTCAATCGGTTGGTTCCGTATACCTAATGAAATGTCATTGTGGGGCATTTTACGTGGGAAAAACTAAGCGCCCACTTTTTTGTAGAATCAGGGACCATGTGTCCCTTATCTCCAAACATAGGATGGAAACACCTATTAGCCGTCATGTGGGGCTATACCACAATTACGATTTAAAAGTTATCGGCTTTTTCAGCCTTGAACACATACCAGAACATGAACATGGAGGTGATATAGACAATAAACTTCTCCAACTGGAGACGAGATGGATCTATTGTTTACAGGCTACTCGTCCCCTGGCCTCAATGAGGGGATTAGCTATAAGCCTTTTCTATAAAACATCACCCCCCTTTTGTGATCTGGTCACTCCTGTCTCCTTGGGAGCATGTGCCCCATTGAGTGTCTTCCCTTCCCTTGTTTTGTTAACATTTACTGCGTTCGAATATCATGGGATCACCAGACATTTACGATTCCTCTCGCGACTAATTCTGGATTGGTTGTCTAGGCCAGAATTGCCTCTATTAGAAACAATACATCTTTTAGAAAAGGGATACTAACATATATTGAGTCAGCTGCAATGATGTGCATATCGATACAGCTTTTCATATGTGGATGTAAATTAGTGGTACAATGTTGTAGACGAATCATTGTAATGTGCAATCATGACCACACCCAAACCTTGGGGAACCCCTCTTCCCTTTTTTTTTTACCCCTCCCCAGGCTCTATTTTCCCTCGTTTTTACCCCCCCCCCCCCCAATTTCAGTGCCATTTGATCCCCGTATGAACGCCCAAGGGTGTATACTAGGTTGGACACACATCCCCCTTGGGCTTTTCTTTCCTGGGGGTTGCCAACCCTGTATACGCCCGCCTTGAGGTCTCCTTATAGTCCTTGGCATACCGGTATAACCGTATCCCACAGTCATCTTTCCAACTGTCCAAGTTTTCCTTCTTGGCTCAGCACTGTCTCCAAAGGGAGTCTTAGTGCTGTTTTGGGCACACCGGAAGTAGTTTTACTTCCGGTCTGTCGTTTCCGGTTCCGGGTCATCAGTCCTTGGACCAGGAACTTCCCCTTTGCGTCCGCTTGGCTCCGGTGCAGTGTGATGACACGCACAGCATTTTGGTGCCATGGGAGGGATACTTAAACCCCACACATTCAGATGCTTGCTAGCAGTCAGGGAGCTCATGCTAAACATGGACGCCGGCACCTGGTAAAACTAAACATTGACCGTTAATCGGTCCAGCACTCTGTGATATGTCTAATTGTAAACTAAAGCACCACTTTTGGTGCTCTATTTCCTTTTAAACAAACCTTTTTTTTTTCTATAGGAAGTGATTATCTCTTGTGGCCCACTACTTTAGGGTGCCCTTTCAGCAGCGCCAATACAAATGTGACGTAGCTTCTTACATAACGATGTGATATCTTTTCAAGGTGAGCAGGTGCTCTTGAAGATTTAAAACTGCAGCGTACATATGTTCCTCGTTGCATTGAAGTTTAATATAGCTACATGCATTTTATATACTTTTTCAGAAACTGTGGAGCAGCTTTGTCTTCACCTGCACAGGTGCTTTTTTACAATTGATATTGTGCCATTCAGTCCTCATGAGCTCCCAATACAAATACTCTTCTACTCTTCGGGGGGTTGGTGAGTGGTGTCCACTGTCTAGTTTGTCTTGTGGTCTACCTCTCTCTTCATCCGCAATATGTGTGAAATTTTATTATCTATGATATCTGTTACAGATACCGTAATCATCCTTTTTGCTTGTGATGATCTTCATCCATGAGAATATACATCCCTCCCTACGGGTGATCAGGCATCCATCTGGAATACACAGGGGGGAGTCATTTCTAGGGGCACCCCTCCTCCCCTCTTCTCTCAGTTGACGCCTCGTATCCTGCGACTTCCCCAGAACTCTATAACAGAGGTATGGAGTTGACGCGGTGTTTGTGTTGGGTGGGAGTACTAGGGGAGGGTTGGGTATGAGCCTGTGTGATGGGGGTTGTTGGGTGTTTTTTGTTGGGGGGGGGAGTGGGATGGGGGTGGGATAGTTTTTGTTCCTGTTTTTGTTTCTGGAGGGTGGTTTTGGTGGAGTTATGGTTGCACAAGCTAAAGAGCTTTCAAGCTACATAAATGTGAATGTTTTATGTATTTTTTCTGTGTATTTATCTTTTTTCTCTTTCTCTTTTGAACATCCAAGGTTGTTTTTATCGTTAATATTGTTGTTGAATAATTGAAAAGCCTCGTCCATTTTCCTGATGAAGCCTTCTGGGCGAAACATGTTGAAATTATGTGGACGTGGTTATGCTTTGAACTCTTGGTGACCACAGTTTTTTTCATTGTCAATATTAGGTTGAGGATGTATACCTTTGACTGTGAATGTAAAACTGTTCTCACATTTTATCGTATATTTTTTTGTAAAACTGCTTTAATAAATATTTGATATATTTTTAGTAGATAATGTCTTTTCCTATATCAGGGGTACCTTTAAAATCCCATTTTCTACATATTTTTTGGTTTACTACTTCAGGGATGATGGTACACACATAAAAAACGTTTATAAACACTGATCTCTACCCATAAAGCCTAATGGACATACACAGGCTATACAATATTCGAAGGCAGTTCCTAGGATAAAAAATGGTTAGAAAGAAACAGGAAGAGATACCAGTATACATTACTCAGACAGCATATCCCCTCGATGGTCTGGGGCTGGGTACACAGAGAGAGACTGAATTTTTAGCTCTCCCTCTTTTATATGCCTTCTCCCCCAATCAACAGATGCCCCACATCCATTGGTTCCGAGTGGCCTCAAAGTCTGGTTGGCTACATTTAAAGCCTAGTGGCTCATTGGTTTACAGCTGCCTTCAATTCTGATTGGTCACATCTGAAGCTGTCCAGAAGTTCATGCTCGGACATTGCTGGAACATTGAAACCCTTCGGTGCCTCACAGTCTATGAATTAATGAACAATCTCCTTTGATCTCCCAGCCCAAACAGTCCCGACAGTAACATGTTAATGGCCCCCTGGTGAGTTGATTCAAGTAACACCTGGGGGCCTTCTCGGGTTCCCATCAGTGTAACTACATTCCTAAGGTGAGCTATGCTCTATCAGGATATTAAGAAACATATACCCATATATAAATATATATACCCACACATAGATACACACATATACACGTAGATATATATATATATATATATACATATATACACATACATACATCCTATGGGGCAAGGCAGTTTAATTGGAGTCCTTGCAATGGTCCGCTTGAATCTCATTGATATAAATATGGAATTCAATATCTCCATCACAATACCTAACGCTTCGGCGGAAGAGGTGACGCGGCGGAAGAAGCCTGAGGAGCCGAGCAGACACAGGAGCCACAGCCGCTATTACAGAAGAAGAGGAGGAAGCCCCATCACTCTTGGTAAGTGCCGCCAGACCGGCCGCGTGCGCGGGGGGGTGTTAGTGAAGTGACAGCCGAACCTGGTTGCATATGATGGGGCACAGTGGCTGTATATGATGGGGCACAGTGGCTGCATATGACGGGCACAATGGCTGCATATGATGGGCACAAATGGCTGCATATGATGGGCACAAGTGGCTGCTTATGATGGGCACAATGACTGCATATGATGGGCACAAATGGCTGCATTCGACGGTCACAAATGGCTGCTTATGATGGGCACAAATGGCTGCATATGGCGGGCACAAGTGGCTGCATTTGACGGGCACAATTACTGCATATGATGGGCACAAATGGCTGCATATGGCGGGCACAAGTGGCTGCATTTGATGGGCACAAATGGCTGCATTTGATGGGCACAAGTGGCTGCTTATAATGGGCACAATGGCTGCATATGATGGGCACAAATGGCTGCATTCGATGGGCACAAATGGCTGCTTATGATGGGCACAAATGGCTACATATGGCGGGCACAAGTGGCTGCGTACGACGGGCACAGTGGCTGCATTTGACGGGCACAGTGAGGCTGCAATTGATTGTGGGGTGGGTGGTTTCAGTATTTTTCAGTTTTTTTTGCGCCCCCCAAAATTTTTGAGCACCAGCCGCCACTGTACACTGCTCTATAATTTTCCTTGACCTCCCGTATATGTATTTAGCAGGGCTGTGCACAGACAGATTTGTTTAAGCGGAGGCTCCGTGTGTCAGGTTGCTGTTTTCCTTCCTGAACAGATTGCACAGCCCATCACATTATGTACATTATGCAGTGTGGATGATCATATTGATGAGGAATGTCTTCTATGCAAAGGCTTGGCCCCTCCCACAGGCCCCTCCCACTTTTTTTTGACCTGCCATTGATATACACACGGCCTGCCCCCCCCTTCACCAGAGCAGGCTCGGGGCGGGGCTGGAGGCGATGAAGCTTTATATTTTATCTCGACTTTGCCCCATTCATATAGACTGTGCTATGCAGGAAATGGGCACGCCCCCCTTCAGCAGAGCAGGCTAGGTGTGGGGCAGCTCTATATTTTATCTCGACCTTGTCCCATGCCGGACCCCCTTCTCCAAAGCAGGCTAGGGGCATATTAGGGTCGGGGTGGGGCTGGAGGCGGTGCTGACGGTAATGTAATGATAATGTACTCGCACCGCCTCCGCCCTCCCGCTCGAGTCTAAAATTTTCCTTGACTAAAAGGAGAGGCTGCGCACGCACGGTAAAGCCGCGGTGAAGTTGCGCATGCGCGTTAAGGCTACGCCGTCAGCTGTGTTCTGACGTAGGCGTCCGCTCGAGTCTAAAATTTTCCTCAACTGAAAGGAGAGGCTGCGCACGCGCGGTGAAGTTGCGCATGCGTGGAAAGCTCAGCTGTGTTCGGACATAGCCACACAGGAAGTGACGTGGGTCGAGAGTCTGCATAGGTCGCAGGAATTTTTACAACCCTGGCAAGAGAGTACATTTGGGTGTCCTTATTGAGTTTCTAACACATGTATTTTCTATTTGTATTTTGTTTGTTATGTTGTTGAAAAACAGATGTGTTTTATGCAATTTATTTGTTACTTTGGTTTGTTGTATTTTTTTGGGTGGTGGTTATTTGATTTAACTGTCTGTGCTGCATTATTTTTAAAATTCTTTCTCAAGATGTTGTGCCTAATGTTGTTTTAATCCTTAATAGATGTCCATTTGTGGGTGCACTCCTTTTAACTCCTGTTAATTTGAAATGCAAAATGGTCAAACCTCAAACATATTCTGTTAGTGTCTCAAATTAACATACATGTGTGTATTTTGCTTTCCTTGCTTCTTTTCCAAGTTCTGTGTTTTTTGTTTTTTTTGGACCAATAAAATTGTTTCAATATTTTTATCTTTTATGTGTGTTCTTTTCATGCAACAGATTTCCCACCTGCAGCTTAACTAGGCTGATTGGCATGTCTTAGACAAATCCCTTTTTTTATTTATTTTTTAGTTTTAAGTTACTTTCCTGCTGCCTTCATGGTAGCACATGCATGGATTGTGCGTATGCTGCCATGGATAGTTATCAGAGTGGTAAGTATTCAATTTTCTTTTTGAGCAGTGGTTTTCAGCCTCAGTCCTCAAGTACCCCCAACCCCCCGACAGGACATGTTTAGGAAATTTATCTTATCTAAAATAGCTGTCCAAAATACAAAGCCGTTGACTTTGATTTAAAGCACCTGTGCAAGACGAAGGAAACCCTTCACCTGAAGCAAACATGGCCTGTTAGGGGTACTTGAGGACAGGGTTGAGAAGCACTGATTTAGAGCACTGAACTAAAATCAAGCTGAAGACAATCCTATTCTAATTGGGGACATTTGAGGGAAATAAAAGTTTGGTTTTTTTTGGTTTGGCTTTGTATCCCTTTTCTTAAAATTGGCTTCGCTTCCTGTCACATAGCCAAACAGGAAGTGAGAGTAAAACCCTAACAATATTTTTCCTTGGGGACACACAGGTCAATCTAACTAGTGCCCCCACTATGCAAATTGCACTCTAGCACTTTGTTGTGTACACCCCAAATTATTAGGTATTTTTGGGTTTATTAAAGACAAATCCTTTATGCAATACAAGTGTAGTTGATGAAAATCAGAGGGGAAGCACTGGTGATTTTATTATCCAATCATGTAGAGGCAAAGATGCTGTTTGTTTTCTTTTCCTTGCATGTCCCCCTCGGATCTCCAGCAACTGCACTTCTAAGTGCACTTGTAGTGCAACGTGGATTTACCTTTTAATAAATAAACCCCAAGATACATAATAATTTGGGATGTACATGGCAAAATGATATAGTGCAATTTCCCGAATTGGGAAACTATTTGGATTGACCTGTGTGTCCCCAAGGCCATACATTGGTAGGGTTTTACCCTCACTTCCTGTTTGGCTATGTGACAGGAAGTGAATAATTTTGAATGAGAAATTGGCAAAATTTGGGAGGTGTCTTTAACCTATCAGGGGTGTAGACAGGGGTGTATCCCCAAGCAAAAATAAGAAAGGATTTTAATTCGTTTAACTTTGCAAAGACACATTCCTAAGTTCAATTGTGATGCATGTTAATTGCCCATTTAGACCTTTAATAGAAAGTCATCAGTTGCCTTTGACTCTAAACATTATTTTTGGCCAGTCCTAGAAATCTGCATCTGTTTTTCTATTAACCACTTGGTGTCTGTGCTATAGCCAAACGACGGCCACAGCGTGGACCTGAATTTCTGGGAGGCTGTCTGTCATAGGACGGGCTCTCTGTGTGCCCCCTGCAGGGCTGCAGCGCGCACTGAGTCACTGAGACTCGAGTGATCACAGATCGAAGTAAGGGCCAATCCCAGCCCCTTACCACGCGATTAGCTGTCAGCCAATGACGGCTGATCACATGATGTAAACTAAAGCTCGGTAATTGTTTATTTTTTCTCCTCACGCTGACAGCATGAGGATAAAAATAAAAGCTGATCACCGGCTTAGGTGCAAGGGACATTGGTCCCGAAGAGGCAATTCTGCCTCATCTGTGCCCACCAGTACCACCTGCCAGTGCCACCTATCAATGCCCACCAGTGGTCCCAAGCAGTGCTGCCTATCAGTGTAACCAATCAGTGCTGCCTCATCAGCGTACATCAATGAGGGAGGAAAATTACCTGTTTGCAAAATTTTATATCAAAACATCCAAAAATATACAAAATAATTTATAAAAATCTGTCTTTTCTTTTTTTTGAACAAATGAAAAAAACACAGAGGTGATCAAATACCACCAAAAGAATGCTCTATTTGTGGGAACTTAAAAAAAACAAAAAAACAAAAAACATTTGGCTAAGTATGACCACGCAATTGTCATTCAAAGTGCATCAGCGCTGAAAATTGGTCTGCACAGCAGGGGGGTTGAAGTGTCCAGTAAGCAAGTGGTTAATTTCCATGCCAAATATGGATTTCTGTAATAAAGATGTGTGCCCGCTGTGTATACGGCATAGGCGTAAGCAAGTCGCACACATATGAACGGTACTCATTGTAAATCATGGGGAAGTTTTTTTCAGTTTACATTTAAAGTAGCAGCTTTGGATTAACCTTACTAGGACACTTTCACATTTTTTTCACAGGGGGATAACACCCCTTTGCTTGGCGTTGAGCGCAGTGGTGAGAACTCAAGGAGGGCGCAGTTGTTTGAGTTTTCATTTTGTCACATTATATAGCCTCTAACCACCTGAAGCCATGGACGCCATCAATTTTTTATCTAACAGACAAATGAACCCTGAATGCATCTTCTCCACTAGTCATGAAATGACTGACTGTGAAGAGGATTACACAGGCATTTTAAAAATTTAGATAATCTGCTGGAGAAGCAGATTAAGACATGGTGGGATGTTTTCACATTCGAACACTATTTAAGTGAAAATCTCATCTTTCGCAGCCTGAGATGGGAAGTAGCACCCCAGGATGGGCTTAATGAACAGGTTTTTATGGATGAATGGTTCGAATTTTTTAACAAAGTAGGGAGGGAATTACAAACCCTTGTTTTAAAGAGAAAACAGATCAAGCTCAGCAAAATTAAAGAGAAAATCACTGCCCTACAAAGTAAGTTAGAACCGATCAAAGAGTCCAATCAGATGAAAGAGTTCAATACCAACATGCAAAAGAAACTAGAAACTAGAAAAGATAGATTGAGAAACCCAAAAGAAAAAGGTTAAAAAATATAATAGAGACGCTAATGATTTTAAAACTCGCAAGGTATATGCATGGCAGAATCTGAATGCTGAGAATATTGATAATGGTAATGCTAATAAGGAGGGAGTGACCACTAGGACCACTGTACAATCAAATCAAACTAAAGAGGTACCCTATAGGGGCTTAAACAACAGAGGTACAACAGGCCCCAATTACAACCGTAATGGTAACACCCCAGGAAATAGGGAATATGGTCAGGATGACCATCATCAGTCAGCGGGTTCAACTAGACCAGTGAATGGGGGATACCCACAACAGTATAGTTACCCTTCACCCCGCCCATACCAACAGAGAAGGGGAGGGGGGGGACGACCTACTGATTACCCTCAATGTGAATATCAACAATGGCAACATTATCCTCCTCCTGAACCCAACTATCATGTACCACTGCATAATAGATACCAACCATTAGTGGATGAAGAATACAGGACACAGTATCAACAGGAGCCTTTTTTAGGGCAACGGGGGAGGGGGGGTGGGGGAACACCAAGGAGGAACACGTATCCAGGGGAGGCAATCAAACTGGGCCTCCATATCATCCAAACAGAGACATCACCCCTTACCAAGGAGGAGAAGGGGATGTCGGGCAGGCAGACATAGACAACCCAAGAAAAAGACCAAGGGACATGTAGATACGGGTATATATAACCTCAGTGAAGTCGAGTTGAATGAGAAAGAATTAAATATACTACAAACTGGTCTCAAATGTGCCTCTAGGAAAGTGATGAACAAATTTGAAACATATATAGACACACACAAATTCATCAGAACGCTTAATTTAAAAAAGTATTTTCTTAGCCACCCTGTGGAGTCAGGGATCAGGGCAAATGGAGGAGGGCAGAGAATTGATAGTGGTCTGAGGAACAAGTCGATCTTCAATCCACAACTATCAAATAACCACTTTATAGAGGTATTCAAGCACTTGGTGTTGAAAGACATTGATGAGCTCCCTGTCAAAAAGAGGGTAAACCCGGGTTATATTAAAGATGGATTAAAATCACTGGAAGATAAGAAAAATATTATCATTCGCCCTGCGGATAAAGGGGGTGGGGTGGTCCTGATGAATAAAGTATTTTACCATAACCAGCTCATGGAACTCTTGGGGGATAGAATTACATACAGAAAATTGGGGTTTGATCCAACGGAAATGGATAAAACACAACTGAATGCGTTGGTTGAATGGGGTTACCAGATCAATGCATTGAGTGGTAAAGAGAAACGCTATCTAGTGCCCTCAGTGTGTAGGATCCCAATCATATATACACTGCCGAAAATTCACAAGAACACACAAACACCACCAGCCCGCCCAATTGTGAACGGGATTGGTTCTGTTACGGCAGGATTGAGAGAATACTTGGACAAATTTCTGCAGCCCAGCGTCATAACTACCAAAGCATATTTGAAGGATACATCAGACCTGCTACAACTCTTGAGGGAAGTGGTCATTAGCCCTGAAGTAGAAACATATTTGGTAACGGCTGATGTATCCTCGCTGTATACAATCATACAGCATGAGGATGCGCTGCTGGCACTGAATTGGGCATTGAGTAAGAGGGATGAAATCCCTCATATGCAGAAGCGATTTTTGGGACATGCTCTGGACTTTTGCATGTCCCATAATTATTTTTGGTACCACGGTTTTTTCTTCTCACAACAGGTTGGCGTGGCTATGGGAGCTAAATATGCTCCCAGCCTCGCCAACCTGTTTATGGCTGAGTGGGAAGATAGGCGGGTTTTTAGTACCCAAAGACCCCAGTTGAAGTTCTACCGTCGTTTCATAGACGACTTGATGTTTATTTGGGAAGGATCAAAAAAGTCAGCGATTGAATTTTTGGAGTTTTTGAATAATAACTCCAATGGTATCAAATTAGACTATCAAATTAGCGATACCTCTGTTAATTTCTTAGATGTAACTATAGAAAGAAAGCAAACGGATTGAACACCAAAATTTATTTTAAGCCAACGGATCGCAATAGCTATTTGACTATTACGAGTGGACACCATCCCACTTGGATCCGTAATATACCAAAGGGGCAAATACTTAGGGTGCGAAGAAATTGCACCAAGCTGGAGGACTACCACACCCAAGTCGAAGTATTAAAGGACAAATTTATGCAGAAGGGCTACCAAGAACAGATGTTAGATAACATAATACAGGAGGTAGCACATACATCTAGAGACCAGTGTTTTGGGAGTGGACATTCACCAGGAGGGAGTGTTCAACATCAAATTAGCTTTATTACAGGCTTCCATTTCCAATTCAGGGATGTTGAGGCTATATTTAGAAAACACTGGCACATTTTGGGTCGGGATAGACATTTGGGCCAAATTTTACCCTCATCACCCAAATTTGTCTATAGACGAGCCCCGAATTTTGGGGACCGGGTGGTAAGAAAAATCTTGGATCCACCAGGCCAACAAACTTTAAGGATTGATCTACAAGGGTTTTACCCATGTAGAAAGTGTGTGTGTTGTAGAACTGTAAGGGTCTCTAACAGGGGGATGACAACTGTCACCAGTGTAGACCAGGAAACCTTTGAGATTAAGTAGTATATCTCATGCAATTCTTCACATGTCGTTTACCTATTATGGTGCCCATGCGGACTATTGTATGTAGGACGGACAAAAAGACTACTCAGAGTTCGAATATCTGAACATCTCACGAACATAAAAAATGACTTCAAACACCATAGTGTATCATAGGTACATAGTTACATAGTTAGTAAGGTTGAATAAAAACACCAGTCCATCCAGTTCAACCTGAGTGAGTGTGTGTCTACAACCCTGACCCTTGTCCCTAACCCTGTACATCGCACACTCACATCAGTCCCTACCCTCAATCCAAGGTCCCCATTCATATACTAGGGCCAATTTTGGACAGAAGCCAATTAACCTACCAGCATGTCTTTGGAGTGTGGGAGGAAACCGGAGTACCCGGAGGAAACCCACGCAGGCACAGGGAGAACATGCAAACTCCAGGCAGGTAGTGTCGTGGTTGGGATTCGAACCAGCGACCCTTTTTTACTGCTAGGCGAGAGTGCTAACCACTGCACCACTGTGCCGCCCTAATCGTTACACTTCAGAGAGAAACACAATCAAGATCCCTCCTTAGCACAATTTTGTGGGATAGATTGTGTATATCCTTCTTGGAGAGGGTCAAATAGGGTGAGGGACCTCTCACAAAGGGAGACCCTATGGATATTTCATCTGAAGTGCCTTGCCCCTAGGGGCCTTAATATTGAAGTAGACTTGAACTGCTTCATTAATGATTTTTGATTATTATACCCAAAAAACACTTTTTTGGATATATTCCTATTTAATTTTTGATCACTGGTTAAAGGAGGTTATTGTACCTGCATTTTCCAGATTGTACTGCATTTTTAATAAACTCTGTATAGATGTAGCACACTTTTAAGGATGTTAGGTTTTGTTGCTTATAGGGGGGTGGTAATTGTGCGGATTAATTTCCGGACTAAACTGATATGAGATCCAAAAGGGTGCAGTTTTCAACTTCACCACTAGAGGGCTCAGACATTGATCAGCATTGTATGGGCACCCTAAGGTTATATAAGATCCACTAAGTCTACATTATATTATATTTTTGTAGGAATTATGTTTTTATTTTTCACTAATGTTTATTGGGATTGCGGGCGATCTAGGGGAATGTTTAAACTTACTGGACAGATCGGGCACTGTGTAGGCTGAGCACAAATTGTGAATATAGAAGTGTCAGTTCTAATATAGAAGTGCAATATCTCTAGATGGATGTTTATATATGTTATATGGTTTATGGTCCGGGTATATAACAAACATACACTGTTAGCATAAAATCTATGAGTAGCACATATGATTATAAGCTCTGTTTATGCAATGGATGGTTTATTTCTGATTGGAATCTAGTTTATGCATTACACTTTGTTATATTTTTGATACACTCTATGATGCTTTGTAATGAAAGTGTCTCCTGGAGGATGTGATCGGCCCAGCACTGCTGTTTGAGGGCAGCGGGGACATCTAGGAATGCGGAAGTGTAATTGCAACCTATTACGTTGACAGACGTGAGGGGTATAAGAGTAGGAGGTGCCGTACCGTACAGCCAATCCCATGATTAAGTCAGGTATGACGAAACATGTCGGGCGTGGCTGTACGGCATCAATCAATAGCAGAGGGTGACGGACGGGACGCTGCTGTTCATTTCCGTGCACCGGCGGGAGTTTTGTACTCGATAGAGGAGCTGCTTCTTGTTTCCGTGTGCCAGCGGGAGATCCGTGTTATATCTGCAGAGCGTCAGTGAGCGGGGGTGAGAACCTGTCTAACGCTTATCTTGGGTCCGCCGCGACCTTCATTCCACAGTGGTGCTGGGCGTTTCACAGAGGAGGATTGAGTTTGAGAATAAATTTTATATGTTTTACGGTATCACACTATTTGAGTATCTTTATTTTTTATGGAATGAGATGACACTGGGATAAAAAGGAATTCGGAGCTTTCACTTTCATCTGACCATCTAAATGATCATGCTTTATTGCCAAAACACGAGAGTGTGAGGCATATTGAGTCGGTGAGTGTTGAGTTCAAGGGGAGAGGAATCACTGGCACTGAGTGAATTGGTGGACTGTTTTCAGAAATTGCACATTTCCTTTACGGTGGTCTCTCTATGGACTTTTCATGGATTAAATATCTATATTATATATGTTTTCACTATTGATACAATCTGTGATTGAAATTGCTTTGTGTATGTTATATCATTTTATGCACTTTCACGGTATCTAATTTCATGTTGATATAATTTTTGGTATAGATCATTTTATGTATGGTACATCATATCACGTAATTGCACTAGATCACTTTAGTATAAGGGTTTGCACAGCTTTTGAACACTAGGCAGTGTCATCACTGTTATTAGCGCCACTTATATTGATTTGCAGGGGTCTTCTATGGGCTCTTGGAAACAATAGGAAGTTTTTTAAATCATGGGGTAGAACTTGTGATGCAACTTTTCAGTCCCAAGTGGCCTTAGGCTCTCTTTCCACTACTGCGAGTTGTTGTGCGACTTGACACATGTCAAGTCGCAGGACAAGTCAAAACACATGTATTTCAATGTTCCCCCGTTCTAATTGGTGCAACTCCAAAAAAAGTTCTTGCACTACTTTGTTCCAACTTCAGTGCGACTTTTTCTCCGATGTTTTGAACTAGTCGCATGACATGACATTAAGGCTCGGTTTCCACTATTGCAAGCCCAAAGTTGCGTGTTTTTTGCTGCGAGTTTCCCGCAACTTTTTGCCAAAACTTGAAGCAATGCCTGTGTATTTTTGAGGTCTATGGACCTCAAGTCGCATCAAAGTGGGACCAAAGTAGTGCAGGGACTACTTTGAATTAGTGGAAAGAGAGCATTAGGCTAAAGCGGTAATAGGAAGATGCACTGTAAGAATTACTTCTAATTGTAGAAAACCAAACAGGCGTTGCACTGAATCTAATTTGGCCAGTGTATGGTGACCTTTAAAGATATGAAAACTTGAATTTCTGGTGTTTAAAGCCCCATACACACGATAGGACTTTGTACAAACTTTCCCTTGGATTTTTGTACAAAGGGCGTTGCCCAAAAGTTTGTCTTGCATACAGACGACAGGACTTTTCCAGCCAACTTTCACCATATCATGTGGTTTTACAGCTCTTTACCACCACCCTTTGGTCAACTTGTGTATTGTTGTCTGATATTGTGTCAATCTCGCCACTTTTTTTTTGGCGAGATTGACACCTTGCGAGCCGGGTTGACACTGGTGCGGGGATCCGACTTGGATCCCCGCCAATGCAAGGCACTTTGTTTGGTATGAATCTTGAGGGGGAACTCCACGCCAAATTTTAAATAAAAAAACGGCATGGGTTCCCCTCCAGGGGCATACCAGGCCCTGCGGTCTGGTATGGATTTTAAGGGGAACCCCTACGCCGAAAAAACGGCGTGGGGGTCCCCCCCAAGTCCATACCAGACCCTTATCCGAGCACGCAGCCCGGCCGGTCAGGAAAGGGGGTGGGGACGAGCGAGCGCCCCCCCTCCTGAGCCGTACCAGGCCGCATGCCCTCAACACGGGGGGTGGGTGCTTTGGGGTAAGGGGGCGCACCGCGCCCCACCCACTCCAAAGCAACTTGTCCCCATGATGATGAGGACAAGGGCCTCTTCCCGACAACCGTGGCCGTTAATTGTCGGGGTCTGCGGGCGGGGGGCTTATCAGAATCCGGGAGCCCCCTTTAATAAGAGGGCCCCCAGATCCCGGCCCCCCACCCTATGTGAATGAGTATGGGGTACATCGTACCCCTACCCATTCACCTAGGGAAAAAAGTGTCAATAAAACACAGTACACAGGTTTTTAAAGTAATTTATTAGGCAGCTCCGGGGTCTTCTTCTGACTTCGGGGGTCTTCTTCCGACTTCGGGGGTCCTCTTCTCACTTCGGGGGGTCCTCTTCCGACTTCGGGGGTCTCTCCGGCGTCTTCTCCCAGTGTCCGCATCTTCTGCCGGCTCCACCGCTATCTTCTGGCGCTCTTTTGCCAGCGGTGGTCCGGACCTCTGGATCGTCTTCTTCCCTCTTCTCTTCCAGAGATGTTGACACGACGCTCTCTCCAGCCAGAATGCTCTCTGTGCGCTCCGCAACGCACTTATATAGGCGGGGCATGCTGGGACTGTGAGGTCATAAGGGGGCGTGGTCATGTCATCATATGACTTTTTCGGATTGGAGTGGGTCGGATGTCAGCGGACATGTCACCACTGACATCCGACCCTCCATAGAGGTCTATGGAGTGTCCGTTCAGGTCCGCAGGTCTGAAGCGGACCTGAAAGGTCCGTCCGTGTGAAAGGGGATCTAGGCCCCTTTCACACTGGGGCGGTGCGGGTGGCAGTGGTAAAACGGCGCTATTTTTTAGCGCCGCTTTACCGGCGGTATTCGCCCGCTATCGGTTTTAACCCCCACTAGCGGCCGAAAAGGGGTTTATATAAATCCGCCCACAAAACGCCGCCGCAGCGGCGTTTTCCCAGCAGTATAGCCGCGCTGTCCCATTGATTTCAATGGGCAGGAGCGGTTTATACACCGCTCCAAAGGTGCTACTAGCAGGACTTTTTTAGGCCCCTTTCACACTGGGGCGTTTTTAGGCGCTACAGTGCTAAAAATAGCGTCTGAAAAACACCCTAAAGAAGCGTCTCCATTCACTCCTGTGAGGGCTTTCACACTGGAGCGGTGCGCTGGCAGGGTGTCACAAAAAGTCCTGCCAGCAGCTTCTTTGGAGCGGTGAACTCACCGCTCCTCCCCATTGAAATCAATGGGGCAGCGCTGTGATACCACTGGCAAAATGCCACTCCAGCGGCATTTTGCTGGTGGATTTAACCCCTTTTCGGGCGCCAGCAGGGGGGTTAAAACTGCCCCGCTAGCAGCCGAATAACGCCGCCAAAACGACAGTAAAGCGGCGCTAAAAATATCGCCGCTTTACCGCAGACGCCCCCACCGCCCCAATGTGAAAGGGGCCTTACTGTCCTGCTAGCGTACTGCTCCAGCGTGAAAGCCCGATTCACACTGGAGTGAATAGAGCCTTAGGCCCCTTTCACACGGATGGATAGAATTGTGCTTTTAGCTGCGTTTTCTACCGCAGCTAAACGCACACAATGCTTTCCTATGGCCCCATTCACACACTGCATTTTGATTACATGCGGTTTGGTGTGGATAGAAAAAATAGAATTGACTGCGTCCAGGAGTAATTTAGCTCAGCTATCCGCACATAACCGCAGGTAATCGCAGTGCACGGTGTCAGCTGCAGATAGCAGTGCCGAGCTGGCTCGCTCATCGGGAAAGGAAAAAAAGTTTTTTCCTTTCCCAATGAGCGACAAGCACAGGGATCCGACTTGGATCCCTGCCAATACCAGGCACTGTGGTATGAATCTTGAGGGAGAACTCCACGCCAAATTTTACATAAAAAAAGGCATGGGTTCCCCTCCAAGAGCATACCAGGCCCTTATCCGAGCACGCAGCCCGGCCGGTCAGGAAAGGGGGTGGGGATGAGCTAACCCCCCCCCGCTCCTGAACCGTACCAGGCCGCATGCACTCAACATGGGGGATGGGTGCTTTGGGGAAGGGGGGCACGCTGCAGCCCCCCCACCCCAAAGCACCTTGTCCCCATGTTGATGAGGACAAGGGCCCCTTCCCGACAACCCTGGCCAATGGTTGTCGGGGTCTGCGGGCAGGGGGCTTATCAGAATCCGGGAGCCCCCAGATACCGGCCCCCCACCCTATGTGAATGAGTATGGGGTACATACTCCGGGGATCTTCTTCCGACTTTGGGGGTCTCTTCCGCGCTCTCCGGCCTCTTCTCCGCGCTCTCCGGTTCTTCTCCCGGTGTCTGGTTCTTCTCCGCGCTGTCTGGTTCTTCTGCCGGGCTCCTCCGCTATCTTCTGCTCTTTTGTTGCTCTTTTGCTAGCGGTGGCCCGGTCTTCTGCCGCTGTCCGGTTCTGCTGCCGCTGTCCAGTTCTTCTGTCACTGTCCGGTTCTTCTGATGCTGTCCGGTGCTTCTGCTGGGCTCCTCCTCTATCTTCTGCTCTTTTGCCGCTCTTTTGCTAGCGGTGGCCTGGTCCAAAGCACCCATCACTCATGTTGAGGGCATGCGGCCTGGTACGGTTCAGGAGGGGGGGGGGGCGCTCGCTCGTCCCCACCCCCTTTCCTGATTGGTCGGGCTGCGTGCTCGGATAAGGGTCTGGTATGGATTTTGGGGCGACCCCCCACGTCGTTTTTTTGGCGTAGGGGGTTCCCCTTACAATCCATACCAGACCGAAGGGCCTGATATACCCCTGGAGGGGGAACCCATGCCGTTTTTTCTCACGCTGCTTTAATAGGAAGATGTGTTTTTCCTATTGCAGCGAGCGCAAGATGTACTTCGCCGAGAACCAGCGCGATAGGATTGCGCTGGAAACATTCTCGCGGGCAGCTACTGCTGTGCGTGCGCCAGTTCACACGCTCAATTAAGGATTTATCCGGCGTAACCAATTAAGGTATGAGGCTGGGTTCACACTGGTGCGACACGACAGCCGTCCTACTTTGGATCCGACTTTGCCCTGCGACATGAAGCCGGCATATGTCCGACTTTCAATGAACGGGGATCCGACTTGGATCCCCGCCAATGCGTTTGGTATGAATCTTTAGGGGGAACTCCGCGCCGAATTTTAAATAAAAAAAAACGGCATGGGTTCCCCCTCCAAGAGCATACCAGGCCCTTGGGTCTGGTATGGACCTTGAGGGGAACCCCTACGCCGAAAAAACGGCGTGGGGGTCCCCCCCAATCCATACCAGACCCTTATCCGAGCACACAGCCCGGCCGGACAGGAATGGGGGTGGGGACGAGCGAGCGCCCCCCCCTCCTGAACCGTACCAGGTCGCATGCCCTCAACATGGGGGGGGGTTGGTGCCTTGGGGGAGGGGGCGCGCTGCGGCCCCCCCACCCCAAAGCACCTTGTCCCCATGTTGATGAGGACAAGGGCCTCTTCCCGACAACCCTGGCCGTGGTGCGGAGTTCCCCCTCAAGATCATCAGAGCACAAGTCGCGTGCCGAAGTCGGATCATGCGAGACGGCGATCCGACTTTGATCCGACTTCAATGATAGTCAATAGACTGAAGTAGGATCAAAGTCGGACCAAAGTAGTACAGGGAGCATTTCTAAAGTCGGAACGACTTGTGCCGGACCAGTTAGGACGGCTCCCATAGGGAAACATTGGATTTCACACGTCATGCGACATGAGCTCCCAATGTCGGAGCGTTTGTCGGACCAATGTGAACCCAGCCTGAACCGGCAGCACATTCATCTTAGTAAATGACCTCCAGTGCTACCATAGTAACACTGGGGTTAATTTATTAAAGCTAGAAAGTGCAAAATCTGGTGCAGCTCTGCACAGAAACCAATCAGTTTCCAGGTTTTTTTGGTTTTTTTTGTCAAAGCTTAATTGTAAAAGCTGAAGTTTGAAGATGATTGGCTATCATGCACAGCTGCACCAGATTTTGCACTCTCCAGTTTTGGTAAATCAACCCCACTGTACTACTCTGGGGAAGTGATCAGGATTTTTTTTTATTTTACACATTATGATTGCTTATACCAGCCATACCATATTTTACCATATTTCACTGTTATAAGCAACAATTTTTACTGAATGAAATTAATTAATTCAGTGTTTACTATTGTGGTTAGCTGCAATTGACACATGGTACAGATGGGCTGTGATTGGCCCTGTCTGTATCATGTGATCACTGTGACTAATCACAGAGATCAACACACTTGTACGCACTGATTGGCATGAATCAAAGCCATTCATTGTGTACAATTGTCATGTAATCTGCTGTTATTGGTCACAGCGATCACACGGTATGACATCCACCCAGAGCAATTAACTTGTTAAACGTTGTTTGATGTGTTTTTACATCAGTGTATGCTTGTGGGATGATTTGCCCCTGACTCTCCATGGCCTGTAGGTAGAGATGAAGGTTCAGCCCTGGTTCACACTGATGTGATGCGGGAAACACACAAGATTCACTGTGTTTTCCCACATCGCACTGCATACAGTCAGGTCCATAAATATTGGGACATCGACACAATTCTAATCTTTTTGGCTCTATACACCACCACAATGGATTTGAAATGAAACGAACATAATGTGCTTTAACTGCAGACTTTCAACTTTAATTTGAGGGTATTTACATCCAAATCAGGTGAATGGTGTAGGAATTACAACAGTTTGTATATGTGCCTCCCACTTTTTAAGGGACCTAAAGTAATGGGACAGATTAACAATCATCCATCAAACTTTCACTTTTTAATGCTTGGTTGCAAATCCTTCGCAGTCAATTACAGCCTACAGTCTGGAACGCATAGACATCACCAGACGCTGGGTTTCATCCCTGGTGATGCTCTGCCAGGCCTCTACTGCAACTGTCTTCAGTTCCTGCTTGTTCTTGGGGCATTTTCCCTTTAGTTTTGTCTTCAGCAAGTGAAATGCATGCTCAATCTGATTCAGGTCAGGTGATTGACTTGGCCATCTTATAACATTCCACTTCTTTCCCTTAAAAAACTCTTTGGTTGCTTTCGCAGTATGCTTCGGGTCATTGTCCATCTACACTGTGAAGCGCCGTCCAATGAGTTATGAAGCATTTTGCTGAATATGAGCAGTTAATATTGCCCGAAATACTTTAGAATTCATCCTGCTGCTTTTGTCAGCAGTCACATCATCAATAAATACAAGAGAACCAGTTCCATTGGCAGCCATACATGCCCACGCCATGACACTACCACCACCATGTTTCACTGATGAGGTAGTATGCTTTGGATCATGAGCAGTTCCTTTCCTTCTCCATACTCTTCTCTTCCTATCACTCTGGTACAAGTTGATCTTGGTCTAATCTGTCCATAGGATGTTGTTCCAGAACTGAGAAGGCTTTTTTAGATGTTGTTTGGCAAACTCTAATCCGACCTTCCTGTTTTTGAGGCTCACCAATGGTTTACATCTTGTGGTGAACCCTCTGTATTCACTCTGGTGAAGTCTTCTCTTGATTGTTGATTTTGACACACATACACCTACCTCCTGGAGAGTGTTCTTGATCTGGCCAACTGTTGTGAAGGGTGTTTTCTTCACCAGGGAAAGAATTCTTCGGTCATCCACCACAGTTGTTTTCCGTGGTCTTCCAGGTCTTTTGGTGTTACTGAGCTCACCGGTGCATTCTTTATTTTTAAGGATGTTCCAAACAGTTGATTTGGCCACACCTAATGTTTTTGCTATCTCTCTGATGGGTTTGTTTTGTTTTTTTCAGCCTATTGATGGCTTGCTTCACTGATAGTGACAGCTCTTTGGATCTCATATTGAGAGTTGATAGCAACAGATTCCAAATGCAAATAGCACACTTGAAATTAACTCTGGACATTTTATCTGCTCCTTGTAAATGGGATAATGAGGGAATAACACACACCTGGCCATGGAACAGCTGAGCAGCCAATTGTCCAATTGCTTTTGGTCCCTTAAAAAGAGGGAGGCACATATACAAACTGTTGGATTTCCTACACCGTTCACCTGATTTGGATGTAAATACCCTGAAATTAAAGCTGAAAGTCTGCAGTTAAAACACATCTTGTTCGTTTCATTTCAAATCCATTGTGGTGGTGTATAGAGTCAAAAAGATTAGAATTGTGTTTATGTCCCAATATTTATGGACCTGACTGTAACAATCTGCTGTGGGTGTCAATGTTAGACAGCCAGAATCATGTGCAGAAAAGAGAAGAGTATGTACATGTGAGCGCTGCACCCAACCAATATAAACAGTTGGAACCCCAAAAACACTTATATATACACATATATAGCTATATTACAGAGAGGATAACTGCTAAAAGATATTTCCACAAAGAAATAATGGGTAAATTGTAAGAACTATAAACAAGCAGACTCTGAGCTGCTAAAGTCCAAATAAACTAAATAAAGTAAGTTAAATTAAAGTCCATGGGAAGCAACTGTAGAAGGCAGCCCTGTGGATAAGGATGAAGCAATCCTCTGGATGCTGGAGAAAAAAGAACAACAGTGGCCCCACTCTAAGTGCAGTATTAAAAACGAATTTTAATATATCTTTAAAAACTGGTACTCACAAAGGTACATGTAAATGAGCATGTAGAATAAGATTGATAGTGCCAGGTGTCCCAAATGAGTTGTCCAGTCATATCATGCGGTGGCGTTCTGACAGGCTGCGCTGCAGGATGTTCGCTCTGTCCTGCCGCTGGAACGCACTGTTTTCGATCCGGGGGACGGAGTCACTTCCGGGTCCGTGCAGGGATAAACTTGATTGGCAGACTGATGGGCATAGGCGACGCGTTTGCGGAGCTACGCTCCTTCCTCAGGCCTAACGTGACCTGTGATAGGTCAGAACTAATATAATCTAAAGCGAGCTGTGATTGGAGGGAAGGGGCATCTGTCAGACTCAGGCTTACACACAGTTGTAAGCCTGAGTCTGACAGATGCCCCTTCCCTCCAATCACAGCTCGCTTTAGATTATATTAGTTCTGACCTATCACAGGTCACGTTAGGCCTGAGGAAGGAGCGTAGCTCCGCAAACGCGTCGCCTATGCCCATCAGTCTGCCAATCAAGTTTATCCCTGCACGGACCCGGAAGTGACTCCGTCCCCCGGATCGAAAACAGTGCGTTCCAGCGGCAGGACAGAGCGAACATCCTGCAGCGCAGCCTGTCAGAACGCCACCGCATGATATGACTGGACAACTCATTTGGGACACCTGGCACTATCAATCTTATTCTACATGCTCATTTACATGTACCTTTGTGAGTACCAGTTTTTAAAGATATATTAAAATTCGTTTTTAATACTGCACTTAGAGTGGCGCCACTGTTGTTCTTTTTTCTCCAGAAAAGAGAAGAGTCCTGCACCATTTTGGTACAGATGTGAAGTGATTTGAGCCATACAAAATGTATGGCTCAAATCTCACTGCACAGACATCGCATGTGATATGCACAGGAATATGGTGGGGTGGGTGCTCCGCACCCACTAGTGTGAATCCAGGCTCAAGGTATATCCTGCGGGTCTGAGATGTATGGTCTCAATGAATTTATGTGCAGATTTGCCCAGGATACTTTTTTTTCAACCGTAAATCACTACACAGCCTTTGAACTGTTGGCACCAGGCTGAAGCTGGCCATACACTGTTAGAAAAATTAACAGATTTATCCATCCACACAAACAAGAAGGATGGAGGAATCCCCCTCACCCCCCTCATTCTACAAGTGGTAGCAACAGCTGTCAGAATACACTAATCATGGATGCAGCTGATAGGCTTCAGCTGCTGATCAATGAAACATTTCTAACATGTCCCTGGGACATAAGTCAGTTAAACAATCAACTTCTGTCAAGCAGAGGATCCCACAAACTGATAGAAATTTGGACTGACTGAATTTCAGTGTATGGCCAGCTTTGGAATGGCCAGTAAGGGAGGTTTTGGTTAAAGCGTTTGTTATCCCCCCCTCCCAAAAAAAAAATGGATCCTGCACCTTTAAAGCATTTTAAGCATTGCCCCCTGTAACACCTGGCTGATCCTGCCAGTTTCTTTCCTCCCCCTGTAAACTGACCACGGTGTATCATGGCTGCTGAGTAGGGATGGGCTTTATGTTCAGGTCGAACATGAGTTCAACTCGAACATTGGCTGTTCGCCAGTTCGCCGTACAGCGAACAATTTGGGGTGTTCGTGGCAAATTGGAAAGCTGCGGAACACCCTTTAAAAGCCTATGGGAGAAATCAAACGTGCTAATTTTAAAGACTTATATGCATGGTATTGTCATAAAAAGTGTTTGGGGACCTGGGTCCTCCCCCAGGGGACATGTATCAATGCAAACAAACGTTTTAAAAACGGACGTTTTTTCGGGAGCAGTGATTTTAATAATGCATAAAGTGAAACAATAAAAGTGTAATTTTCCTCTAAATGTTGTACCTGGGGGTGGTGTCTATAGTATGCCTGTAAAGGGGCGCATGTTTCCCGTATTTAGAACAGTCTGACAGTAAAATGTCATTTCTAAAGGAAAAAAAGTCATTTAAAACTACTCGCGGCTATAATAAATTGTCGGTCCGACAATACACATAAAAGTTCATTGATAAAAATGGCATGGAATCTCCCCACAGGGGAACCCCGAACCAAAATTTAAAAAAAAAATGTGTGGGGGTCCCCCTAAATTCCATACCAGGCCCTTCAGGTCTGGTATGGATATTAAGGGGAACCCCATGCAAAAATAAAAAAAATGGCTTGGGGGTCCCCCTAAATTCCATATCAGGCCCTTCAAGTCTGGTATGGATATTAAGGAGAACCTAATGCCAATTTTTTTTTTAAAATGGCGTGGGCGTCCCCCTCAAAATCCATACCAGACCTGGGGGTCCCCCTTATAATCCATACCAGACCCTTCAGGTCTGGCATGGATTTTAAGGGGAACCCCACGCCAAAATGTAAAAAAATAATGGTGTGGGGTCCCCCCCAAAAATCCATACCAGACCCTTTTCCGAGCACGCAACCTGGTAGGCTGCAGGAAAAGAGGTAGCCCCCCAAAGCACCTTGTCCCCATGTTGATGGGGAGAAGGGCCTCATCCCCACAACCCTTGCCCTGTGGTTGTGGGGGTCTGCGGGCGGGGGGCTTATCGGAATCTGGACTCCCCCTTTAACAAAGGGACCCCCAGATCCTGGCCCCCCCTGTGTGAATTGGTAATGGGGTATGTACCCCAAATGTACCCCTACCATTTCACAAAAAAGTGTCAAAAAGGTTAAAAAAACACAAGAGATGGTTTTTGACAAGTCCTTTATTAATTTCTTCATCTTTCCGCTTCTTCTTCCATCTTCTTTCTTCTGGTCTTTCTTTGGTGTTCTTCTTCTTCCTCCATCATCTTCTTCTCCATCTTCTTCTTCTCCATCATTTTCTTCCTCCACTCTTCTCGTCCCGCATCTTCCTCCGGCTTCTTCTCTGCTTCGTCCGCACGATCCGCCTCAGTGGGAGTCTTCTGCCGTGTGACGCTTTGGTTCTTCTGACACTTCCTATATAATGGAGGGCGGGGCCACCCGGTGACCCCGCCCTTCACTGACGCACAGGGACTTCGGGGGGACTTCCCTATGATATGTCATTTTGCTGTCAGACTATTCTAAACACAGGAAAATAAGGGCCACTCTACAGGCATACTATAGACACCCCCAGGTACGAAATTTAAAGGAATATTTCACTTTTATTGTTTCAATTTAATCTTTAATAAAATCAATGCTCCAGAAAAAATAGGATTTTAAAACAGCTTACCTGTAAAATCTTTTTCTTGGAGTACATCATAGGACACAGAGCCTCAAGTAATTACTTGGTGGGTTATGGGCCTACCTTCAGGTGTTGACACTGGTATAACCAATACAGGAAGTTGACTCCCCTATATAACCCCTCCTCCTTCCAGGAGTCCTCAGTTTTTGTAGCCAAGCAATATACTCTCACCCCATAAAACAGAGGGGCGGGAGCTCTGTGTCCTGATGTACTCCAAGAAAAGGATTTTACAGGTAAGCCGTTTTAAAAATCCTATTTTCTTTATCGTACATCATAGGACACAGGGCCTCAAGTAATTACTTGGTGGGATGTCCCATAGCAATGCTACTTGAGGGGAGGGAGACACAACCCATAGGGCACCCCCAGACCTTGGAATTATACTGCTGCCTGCAGCACACTGCGCCCGAATGCGATATCCTCATTCCATCCTACATCTACTTAATAAAATTTTGTAAATGTATGCACTGAAGACCAAGTCGCGGCCTTGCAGATTTGAGACATGGAGGCCTGGTGACGCACTGCCCAAGAAGCACCAACCGCTCTGGCAGAGTGCGCCTTAACTTGAAAGGGGGAATCTTTCCCTTTAAATCATAAGTTTGAATTATAACCTGCAGAATCCACTTAGCCACAGTGGATTTTGACGCTGCCTGTCCTTTTTTAGGACCCTCTGGCAGAATAAATAAGACATCAGTCTTACGAATCTGAGCAGTTTTCTTTAAATAGATCTTCACTGCTCTCACCACATCAAGACAATGTAGTGACTTTTCTTCTTTGGAAAATGGTTTTGAAAAAAACGATGTCAGGACAATATCTTCATTCAGATGAAAGCCTGAAACCACTTTTGGCAAAAAGCCTGGACGTGGGCGTAACACCACTCTGTCCTCATGAATAACCAACATGGTTTTGGAAAAAAACGGCAGGACCAAATATGGCTCTTTACAGGAAAGAGCAGCCAATTCTGAAACCCTCCTTGCTGAGGATATAGCAACCAAAAATATCAGCTTCCTAGTCAGAAGGACTAAGGGAACATGCTGTAATGGTTCGAATGGTGGTTTTTGTAACACTGACAAAACTAAATTCAAGTCCCAAGGGCTTAAGGGTGATTTAACTGGCGGATTAATCCGCATCACTCCTCGCATGAAACCCCGGACTAAAGAATGCGTAGCAAGTGGTCTTTGAAATAAAATTGATAAGGCTGAGACTTGGCCCTTAATAGTACTCAGGGCCAACTTCATCTCTACGCCTACTTGTAGAAAGGCAAGAATTCTGCCTATAATATTTCTCCGAGGGTGCCAACCCTTGGATTCACACCAGGAAACATAAGCTTTCCAGACTCTATAATATATAGCTCTAGAAGCTGGCTTCCTAGCATTAAAGTAGAAATAACTGCCCTGGAAAGCCTACGTCTTTTCAGAATATGGGTCTCAATAGCCAGGCCGTTAAATTTAGCATTCGTAAAGTAGGATGGAATATCGGCCCCTGTGAGAGCAGGTCTGGCCTTAGTGGAAGGGACCACAGATCCTCCACTGCCATTTTTACAACCTCTGCATACCATGACCTTCTGGGCCATGCTGGTGCTGCCAGAATTACCGGTTTTCTTTCCAGCTTGATCCTTCAAAGACTGGGGCCCTTTTTAAAGGGGTTCCGCTCCTTTGGACCTGTATAGCACCCCTCAGGAACAACGTTGGGTAATATGAAAAACCAAAAAGAGTCCTGGTTCCTAGGTTCCAGCTCTCAAAGAGAAGCTTACAGGCAAAACCTCGTTCTTCAATGCGAGGCCCAGGTACCATCCTATGGCCTCAGTGGCGAGGATGGATACGGTTGTGGAGGTTTTTTAAATCCAGCATGGATCCCTCCCTGGAGCTCCTCAGAGCACATCTTCACTCGTGACCAACACCTTAGACACTGGCGAAAAAACTGAGGACTCCTGGAAGGAGGAGGGGTTATATAGGGGAGTCAACTTCCTGTATTGGTTATACCAGTGTCAACACCTGAAGGTAGGCCCATAACCCACCAAGTAATTACTTGAGGCTCTGTGTCCTATGATGTACGATAAAGAAAACAGCCGTTTTTAAAACTTTTTTTTGCACTGATACATGTCCCCTGGGGCAGGACCCAGGTCCTCAAACAATTTTTTTGACAATAACTTGCATATAAGCCTTTAAAAAAAGCACTTCAAACACATTTTTTGCCTATTCGCATGTTCTGGATGTGAACCGAACTGGGGGGTGTTCGGCTCATCCCTACTGCTGAGCCCTGACACCATAGTCAGTTTACATGCCTCTGTCATCCGCAGCCCTGCTGTCTCTCCTCTGTCCTCCCCCCTCCCTCCCTGTCTGTTGGCTCCTGTGTCAGGGCTTGCCCCCCCTCCTGCTGCAATAACATTTCTTACTTTAAATAATCTGTTCTTTCTTCTAAGGACATGTCTCCCTGTGTGTGTGTTGTTTAAAAAAAATGCTGTATGTACCTTATTTGTGAGCGCTGATCAGCGGTCATGTGATGCGTCGGCTCTCTCCTCCTCCCCTCCAGACTGATGTCAGCAGGGGAATCTTGGGCCCTTCCGCTGCATCTCTCAGAGGTAGGGTTGCCACCTGTACAGGATTGACCCAGGCAGTCCGGGTTTTGACACTTATGCCCGGGTTTGCCTCCACTTGAATCCCGGACACACAGCATAACAACAGTCACTGAAATCTGTTCTGGGGGTGGAGCCAGTGCCGTTCCAGGCAGGTCTTCTGTCAGCTGCACTGCACAGCGCTTGTCTTTACTCTGCCCCCCCCCCCCCCAGCCAGCCGCCACAATGATTGCTTTGAAGTCTGTGTCCTAACAACCGAAAAAAGCCGCTCCAGCCCCGCCCCATAACTCCGGCTCCCAGGGAACATCTTGCTTGCAGTGGCTGCGGCTTCTATTAAAGAAAAATAAAAAAAGAAAACAACCATGTCATCTTCACTTCAACTCTTCGCTATGATTGGGTTGTATGAATGCCATAAACCCCTTTGTCTTAAATGCAGTTTTGTACAACATGGTCAAAAAACATTCACAATGAAAAATAAAACATATAAAATTTCATAATTCTACACCTGTTCCACAGACCATGTAGTATACTGCCTAACCTGCCTCTGCGGCCTCTACTATGTAGGCTGAACTATACGCCCCCTACGCCAGCAGTTTGGAGAGCACCGCCGATTTATCGAGGCCAGCAAAGACCACCATAGTGTCCCACGACACTTTACCCAACTTCATCCTAAATCCACCCTAGGCCTAAAAGTATGGATCATCAAATCCATACCAACCACGCTCCCCGTGGCAGAGAGATTTAAACGTCTCTGCCAATGGGAGACTTATTTGATATATGCTCTTGATAGTATTTTCGCCTGGAGGTATTAATGAAGAGTTGGAAATTAACACCCTACTCTAAATATCATCATGTTTGACATACAGACTGCCTGACCCGCCTCCTGCGATATTATGGTGTCTATTACTTATCTATTTTTTATCCATTACTAGTATATTATCCATCTCTAACCCCCTAATTTTATCTTGTGCATCACATAAGTCATATGATCCAATACATTCAGTTGTTCATTGATTCCCTCTTATCATCATTATGCCTGTAACGACACCCCAAGTATGAAAGGGGTTAAAGTCGTTTAAGACATTCCATTTCCGGCTCATCAGGTTGTTCTTCCTCAGTAGAAAAGTCTATCAAATCCCCTGTCTCTGCAACTGGTGTCTGGGGATAGCAGTTCACAATCTCATGTCTGTGGAACTCAGAAGATGCTATCAGTGCTGGGCAGAGGTTATCAGAACTCTGCCCTGTTGTCAGCACTTCAGCTTTGGGGATGGCAATCTCCAAATTTTCCACTGCCGATTCTTCAGCCAGGATTTCAGAGTTGTCAACTGGTATTTCCTGATAGTCCCAGGCAAAGGGAGCCCCACCCTGCTGCTGAGCAGCATCTAGCAGCTGTCTGTAGGCGATCTCCAGCTCCCATTCCTCAACGGCCAGAAACTCCAAATCTTCCTGTGCCCAGTGCCCTTCCGATACATTCAGTCTTTGCTCTCGGTGCTCCATTATTTCCTCCAAACGCCACTCCCGTTCACTCCCAAAGTCAGGGTCCCTGGACAGCCTCCAATACAACAATCCCAGGCCATCATAGTCAAAGCCTTCCGTGGGGCTGTCATCTGCTGACCATGGGCACTCTTGGGCTACATACCACCAGAGAGCTCTGTAGCTCTCGTCCAACCGCATCTCTGCCCGGATCAGCCTGCTTAACTCAGCTGTCAACTCCTGCTTCCGTTGTTCCCCCAATAACAGCGTTCGTACTTCATACTGCGACCAGTACCTTACATGGATGGAGGGGAGAATTTTTCCCTGGTGTCGCTGCTCACAGGATAGCGCTTCCTTCCAGAGCTCGCATCGGATAGAATCAGACCATCCCAGCAGGACCTGCTCTGATACTGGTCCTCTATGCTGTATCTGAATCTCTCGCAACCTCCTTCTGAATTCCTCTTCCATGGTGGCTGGTATCTGTACCTCTCCTTTCAGTTGGTGCTGCTGTGACTTCTGCTGCTGCAGCACCTCTTTTCTGTAGCCAATCTGCATCCACAGCCGCTATAACTCGGTCTATGATCTCCGCTGTAGGGTTAGGACCATAATGTGCCAGTCTTATTTTAACAGCACGATTGTCACGACTAATACTCACCGAGGCCAAGATGCCGAGAGCAGCTCGCCCTTACGACCACGCGCACCCAGACCCCCGGAGTTGATACAGGGAGCTGGGGGCACGCGGAGGCACGGACTTCCAGTATGCAAGAGATCCGTAGGTGGAGACTGAGGCACTGGAAGTCCGTTTAGCAGGCGGTGGTCAGAACCGGGTAATCGGGCAGAGGCAAATCCGTTTAGCAGGCAAAAGGTCAGAACCGGGTAATCAGGCAGAGGCAAGTCCGTTTAGCAGGCAGAAGGTCAGAACCGGGTAATCAGGCAGAGGCAAGTCTGTTTAGCAGGCAAAAGGTCAGAACCGGGTAATCAGGCAGAGGCAAGTCCGTTTAGCAGGCAGAAGGTCAGAACCGGGTAATCAGGCAGAGGCAAGTCCGTTAAAGCAGGCAAAAGGTCAGAACCGGGTAATCAGGCAGAGGCAAGTCCGTTTATCAGGCAAAAGTCAGCACCAGGCAATCAGGCAGAGGCAAGTCCGTTAAAGCAGGCAGAGGTCAGAGGGGTATCAGGCAGACAGTGGTATCAGTGTTTCGCAAGCCAGGGGTTCGGTACACAGAGCAGCATAATAGGTTTCAGGTAATCAGCAGGGACACAGGGAACAGGAGGAGCTGACGACGATCCAGCAACCCGACTGGGCGCTGGAGTCGTCAGAAATAGTCTCCCCCCGGCGAGCGCGTCAGCGTGACGCGCTACCGGGTACCCGCACGGGCGACGGCGCGCACACGGGGACCGCCGTGCACCCGCACACGCCGCACCATCGGGACGCGGACGGGTGTGCGGCGGAGCGCCAGTCCACCGCGCATGTGCCCCGGAGCCCGGCGAGCGGAGACACTTGCAGTCTCCTGACAGTGCCCCTCTCCTAAGGGCGGACACTGGACGCCCAGGCTAGACATCAATTCCGGGTGATCTTGGTGGAAGGCTTGGATAAGGCGTGGTGCATGCAGGTTCCTAGCGGGTTCCCAAGAATTGTCTTCAGGTGGGTAACCCTTCCACTGGATCAGGTACTGTAGCTGCCTGCCCTTCTTTCTACAGTTCAGGATGGATTCCACCTCGAACTCGTTTTCGCCATCCACCTTGATCGGCGGAGGAGGAGGTTCTCCTCTTCCCGAAAAAGGGCTGGGCACAACAGGCTTCAACAAGGATACATGGAAAACAGGATGAATCCGGTATGTCTTGGGTAGTGCTAGCTCAACAGCCACAGGGTTAATGATTCTCTTGATTTGGAAAGGACCGATGAACTTGGATCCAAGTTTTCGAGATGGCAAAGGTAATTTAAGGTTAGTGGTGGATAGCCAGACCTCCTCTCCTAAGTCAAACTTTGGATTCACCCTCCTGCCCCGATCGTATTGTTTTTTGTAATCCTCTTGCGCCTTGTATAACATGTCTTGGATTTTCTGAAAGTTGGATTGCAACGAGGTTATCCTGTCCTGGACTGCAGGAACTGTCATCTCAGGGATGTCATTAGAAAGAAACGTAGGGTGGAACCCACAATTTGCCCAGAAGGGTGTTTGGTTGGTAGAAGCATGAACTGAATTGTTATAGGCAAATTCGGCATACGGGAGAAGGCTTGCCCAATCGTCCTGGGAACCTGAGCAGAAGCAATGGAGGTATTGCTCCAAAGTTTGGTTTGTCCTCTCCGTTTGGCCGTTGCTTTGAGGGTGATACGCTGAGGAGAGACATACTTTGATATCAAGGGTCTTGCAGAGTTCCCTCCAGAATTTGGACGTAAATTGCACGCCCCTATTCGACACAATGCTCTTCGGTACACCATGGAGCCTAACGATCTCTTTCAAAAAGATATTGGCTGTGTCTACAGCAGTAGGAGTGCCCCTCATGGGTAAAAATTGGGCCATCTTGGAGAGACGGTCAATAACAACAAAAATGGTGGTAAAACTCTCTGAGGCTGGCAAATCAACAATAAAATCCATGGATACATCGGCCCATGGCCGTTCCGGGATGGGCAAAGGTTTGAGCAAGCCCCAGGACTTAGCGTTTTGGCCCTTGTTCCGTTGGCACAGAGGGCAGGACGCCACGTACTTCTTACAATCCCGTCTCCACCCAGGCCACCAGAAGGAGCGAGAAATCAGCTCAGACGTCTTCTTTATCCCGAAATGCCCCGCCAATTTATGGTCGTGACACATTTTAAGGGTTAAAGGCCGTGTCTCTTGCGGTACGAAAATTTTTCCTAGAGTCCAAAAAAGATCCTCATATTTCTTCAAGGAATGTACTTCTGGTTCAGTACACAAGTGAGATGAGGATCTGATGGATGACATTAGGTCTGCCTGAGTCAGTCCAAGAAAGTTTTTTTTTTTCTTTCAATATTTTTTATTGGATATTTTCATATTAAACAGAACATGAAAGGTACTTTGAAAGGTGCATTGACATACGCATCATCAGAAATACATAGTTAACTTATATTGTCTTATCATTGAAATAATAATAATAACTTCTCATTTATTGTCAGAGTTTTTAGGCCATATAGACCAATATTCGTCGAACCTTTTACAAGTCATGGAGTTTATGGCTATAAGACGTTCAAAAGTATAGTTTCTGTGAACTGCTGTGAGTCCAAGAAAGTTTTGTGGAGAGAGGATAGTGCTTGGTTCCGATGTTTGAAAATCTGCTGAGAACATCCGAGAGAGTGCGTCTGCCTTTCCGTTCTTTGCACCAGGTCTGTAGGATATATGGAAGTTGAAACGGGAAAAGAAAAGAGCCCAACGGGCTTGTCGGGGTTTTAGTCGTTTTGCCGTTCGGAGGTATTCTAGATTCTTGTGATCCGTAAAGATCATGACCGGGTGTACTGCACCTTCCAGCAAATACCTCCATTCCTCCAAAGCGAACTTTATGGCCAGCAGCTCCCTGTCACCCACATCATAATTGAGTTCCGGCGGGCTGAGTCTCCTGCATGCGAAAGCTACAGGATGTAGAATGGCTTTAGGTCCCTGCCTCTGGGAAAGAATTGCTCCAGTTGCGATTTCCGATGCGTCTACCTCCAGCACAAATGGTTGAGTCGGGTCAGGATGACGAAGAATCGGGGCGGAACTGAACAACGTCTTCAATTTCAGAAAAGCTTCTTGAGCGGCTGGGGACCACTGAAAAGAAGCGTGCTGACGGGTTAGTTGAGTGATAGGTGTCACAATAGCAGAGAATCCAACAATAAATTTTCGATAGTAGTTGGCAAACCCTATAAACCGCTGTACCCATTTTTGTCAGATGGGGCCGGCCATTCTTGAATTGCCTGAATCTTTTGTGGGTCCATTGCGACCCCATTGGTTGAAAGGATGAACCCAAGAAATTGTATGGTTGATTTTTCGAATTCGCATTTTTTAGCTTTCAGGTATAGCTTGTGTTGCTTTAGTATGGTAAGGACCTTTTTTACGTGCCCCTTGTGCATTTCAAGAGTGGAGGAGAAAATAGGAATATCATCCAGGTATACAACAAGGAAGTCATCCAGGTATTCTCGGAATATATCATTCACCAGGTGTTGGAAGGTGGCCGGGGCATTACAGAGTCCGAATGGCATCACTAGGTACTCGAAATGCCCGAACCTGGACCTAAAAGCCGTTTTCCACTCGTCCCCAGCCCTGATCCTGAGGAGATTGTAGGCCCCCCCGGAGGTCGAGTTTAGAGAACACTTTAGCTGATCGGAACCGTTGAAACAGCTCGGGAATGAGTGGCAACGGATACCGGTTTTTGATAGTGACGTTATTGAGCTGCCGATAATCTACACAAGGCCTCAAAGAACCATCCTTCTTCCCGACAAAAAAGATACCGGCTCCAGCAGGTGAGGACGAGGGACAGATGAAGCCCTTTTTGAGATTCTCATCGATATATTGTTTGAGAGCCTCTAGCTCAGTTTCCGAGAGTGGAAATATACGGCCGAACAGGACTTTGGATCCAGGCAGGAGGTCGATCGGACAGTCGTAGGACCGATGAGGTGGTAGGCGATTTGTTTGCTGAAGACTTCTTGGAACTCAAGATACTCGGAGGGGACATGTTGGAGGCTGCCTGACAGAACAGTAATCGTAGCACAGGCTTTAGGAGCGGTGGGAAGACAATGTTGAGAGCAATACTGAGAGGAGAAAGATACCGCCTTGGTACTCCAATGGATATGTGGGTCATGGGCCTGTAACCAGGGCAAGCCCAGTATAACAGGAAAGATGGGTGAATGAATAAGATCGAGCCGTAGAAATTCCTGGTGGCCGGAATCGGTGGTTACAAAAATAGGTTGGGTTTCCTGGGTGATGGGTCCTGAGCGAGGAAGGGATCCGTCGGCCAGATGTACCCGTAGACCTTGAGTTTTGGTTTGCAGAGGAATATTCAGACTGTGGGCCAAGTAACTGCACGCTCCGAAATCAATGATGGCCTGCAAACGGGTCTCCCCTTCCGGAAGCTGTAGAGAAACAAACAACATCACGTAAGTCTTTGGGATACTGTTGTTTGGACAGTTCATCACATTTGGCTGAAGGGACTTACTAGGCCTGATTGGACAGTTGCGCAGGAAGTGTCCGGCTCCTCCGCAATAGAGGCACAGGTTGGACTGCTGTCTGCGTTGCCTCTCTTCAGAGGTCAGCGGAGCCCGGACCAGGCCGAGCTGCATAGGTTCGACCTCAGGGACTGGTGTAGCAGCAGCTGTCGTTTAGGTAGGGGTCTGGGCCGACGGAGGTCTGGGCAGCGTCCAGGCGGGGCGCGGGCCTTGGAAGCACTCTGAGCGTCGCTCACGCAGTCGCCTGTCCAATTTCGTGGCTGCTTGAATTAATTCTTCCAGGGAAGCGGGGGTTTCCATCCTGGCTAATTCATCTTTGAGTAACTCGGACAAGCCTTGGCGGTACTGATAGCGCAGGGCCGACTCGTTCCAATTTACGAAATTCCACCGTATAGTCCTCAATTGATCTTCTTCCTTGGGACAGGTGGTGCAGGATGGCCTCAGCTGTAGCCGTACGCTGTGGGTCATCATAGAGCTGGTCTGTTCCATTAAGCCGTGGGCCCAGGCTTGAGGTTCCTCAGACAATAGAGAAATCGCAAATCCCACCTTAACAATTTCTGAAGAAAAGGTTCTGGGCTGGAGGGCGAAGTAGAGGGAGCATGCGTTTTTGAAGGCCCTGAACTTCTTACGGTCCCCTGAGAACCGTTCCGGTGTGGGAACCCTGGGTTCTGGGAGCACCATGATGACTGTGGGATTGGCAGAAGCCTGAGGGAGCGAACCCCCACTACTGGGTGCGGGAGCTGCGGCCGCAGAGGGAAGTGACCCCGTAATCTGCTGAAGGCAATTGTCAATTTGGGTATATCCCTCCTGTAGTTTTTGCACGGAGTCAGCAAGAGTGGATACCTGTTGACACAGGATCTCCAAAGGAGAGCGCGCTCTGTCGGCCTCGGACATCTGGCTGGATCGTACTTTCACGACTAATACTCACCGAGGCCAAGATGCCGAGAGCGGCTCGCCCTTACGACCACGCGCACCCAGACCCCCGGAGTTGATACAGGGAGCTGGGGGCACGCGGAGGCACGGGCTTCCGGTATGCAAGAGATCTGTAGGTGGAGACTGAGGCACTGGAAGTCCGTTTAGCAGGCGGTGGTCAGAACCGGGTAATCAGGCAGAGGCAAGTCCGTTTAGCAGGCAAAAGGTCAGAACCGGGTAATCAGGCAGAGGCAAGTCCGTTTAGCAGGCAAAAGGTCAGAACCGGGTAATCAGGCAGAGGCAAGTCCGTTTAGCAGGCAAAAGGTCAGAACCGGGTAATCAGGCAGAGGCAAGTCCGTTTAGCAGGCAGAAGGTCAGAACCGGGTATTCAGGCAGAGGCAAGTCCGTTAAAGCAGGCAAAAGGTCAGAACCGGGTAATCAGGCAGAGGCAAGTCCGTTAAAGCAGGCAGAGGTCAGAGGGGTATCAAGCAGACAGTGGTATCAGTGTTTCACAAGCCAGGGGTTCGGTACACAGAGCAGCAGAATAGGTTTCAGGTAATCAGCAGGGACACAGGGAACAGGAGGAGCTGACGACGATCCAGCAACCCGACTGGGCGCTGGAGTCGTCAGAAATAGTCTCCCCCCTGGCGAGCGCATCTGCGTGACGCGCTACCGGGTACCCGCACGGGCGACGGCGCGCACACGGGGACCGCCGTGCACCCGCACGCGCTGCACCATCGGGCCACGAACGGGTGTGCGGCGAAGCGCCAGTCCACCGCGCATGCGCCCCAGAGCCCGGCGAGCGGAGACACTTGCAGTTTCCTGACTACGATTAAACAATGCCTCTTCGGGTGTCCTGTCTGTTATGCTGGGCGTTTCGGTTATGTTGGGTCTTTCGGCTCTATCCATTTCGACTAGTTCTGCGATAATGTCCCTCTTCTTATGGTTGTTGGCCATTCAGCCCCGGTTCTCCAGTAAGTCCTAGAGTGGTAGAGCGCTTTAGCCATTCATACTGTGCTTCCATTGTCCTGTGTCCTATTGTAGCTGTTCTTCTGGGTTGTGGGAATGATCCTGCTGCTTGCCACCAGTTGTAATGGCACCCCAAGTATGAAAGGGCTTAAAGTCGTTCAAGACATTCCATTTCCGAATACAAAGGCAGCTATTGAACACTTCAATCAGCCGAACAAGGAACCCATACAAATAATTCTCTTCCAAATACGAGACAAAGCTTTGTCTTGAGGTTCAAGCAGAAATCAACTCATTTATTATCACACATGGACACAACAGACAAAAAATAACTCAGAGACTCTTCCCCCCACCCTTGGAAAAGAGGGCGGGTTAAACTGTCCAATAACAATAGACACACAAGTCAGGTGTGTTCAAACTTATCAGTAAACAGTCTTATCAGCAGGGGGCTGCTGGAGGAATCCCCCCTCCCTCCATAGAGATAAAAATCCCAGAATATCAGACACAATAGAACATTGGAATACAGCCACACCCCAACCATCACAGCAAATAGTACACAACATAATGAGACAGCACACATTATATATACATATATACAGAATTGAGTCTGACTAGCACAGATCATATTGGGGTTCTCATTCACCTTGTGCCCCTATTAGTGACTCCCGTCACAATGGCATATCCAGGGTCCCCAGAGTCTGTGTGTCTTGGGGGACATGGACCTGAATCTAAAGTAATGCCACCGCAAGGGTCCCCAGGCATACAGCTCACAACGAGCACCGTTCCCCCAAATGCCAGGGCCCATAATCGGTAGGCAAGAAGCTTGCATTCAGTCCCCTCCAAAAGCCTCTGTCCCGGCTAGGCCTGTCACAATGCCCATGCGTCATGGTGTCTACTTGTTTTATATATATTATATATATACCAGTAAGTACATGTATATATATATATATGTATTTATTTGCTATCTGTCACAGTTAAGTATTATCTATTATCGCCAACTATAGGCACAATCTGTACCATTTGTATAGCATCCATCACATCCGATTACCCATTTTTATTGGTAAATCTGTGACCCTATTTGCAAGTGTGAAAAAATGCCCGGGCACCCTTGTAACACACCCGCATACTTATGCACAGTTGATTTGATTATTACCCTTCACCGCGAGATTATTGCTACAGACATAATCTGTACAATAAGTATCCACTACTTCCCTTTACCTTGCTCTAGTGTATAGACACCCAGCCGCCCTTGTAAAACGTCTATATACTCATAGCCAAGCACTATCCAGTATTGTTATATCACTGCTACAGTCATAATCAGTACAATTTCACAACATCCACTATATTCTAGCGCTTATTTAATTTTTTTTTTAATTCCTTTTTTTTTGTTTAATGACCTCAGTTGCATGGGTATAGACACCCGGCCGCCCTTGTAACACATATGTATAGATGCCCAGCCACCCCTGTAACATGTCTGTATACTTTGTCAACTCAACATTAGATACATGGACTAATTTGCATGTGACACAGACGCCCGGCCACCCCTGTAATACGTGCGTATAGACGCCCGGCCGACCATGTAACCCTGTAACAGGTCTGTATACTCATTCAATGTCAATTCAACATTTGTCTACTTATTCATCGTTGTTAATATAACCACTGTCATCTATGCCCTGCACCTCTGTTTCAAATTTTCTTCAGGACTTCATTGTATGTAGCACTAACACGACGATTCTATTTGCCCTGGATGGCGCCCTGTGGGCTGCCCCCGTCGATCCATCCACCTCAGCTCCCGGGGGGCGGCGTCTCCAATGGTCGGGCGGTATATGGCTCCCTGCCACCACCCTACAAACCAGAATGCGTAAGCATGTACTCTGTGTGGGGCTTTCTATCACCCCACCTTTGTCTCATGTATACACTTACCATACCAATTTTTTATAATTTATATTTTCTATCCTAGATAAGATACGCGCTTGCTCCTGACGAGTGGCACAACAGCCACGAAACGCGTAGAGCTACCATTGTCGCGTTTTTTACCAGCGTCATGCATTTTTCATTTTTATTTGGAACCTGTGGAGGCTTTGGATGTTTTACTCTTTAATATATGGTTGTATAACAATATCTAATTGGTGTACCATGGAGAATTTTTATATTCATATAATCATGTATAATTGTTGCTATTATTGCCAATATTTCTTTCCATTTATGATTGATATATATATTTTGTGCATGTCATTTTTATGAATTGAATAAAATTTTCCTAGTTGTTCATCGATTTTTGTTTCTGAGCATTCACGCAATTCATTTAAAGTCCCACCCTCCTTTCTCTTAGACTAGTACAGGGATGGAAACGCATGACCACATCAGGCCATGGTTTCATTTAAAGTCCCACGGGATATATAGTCCCAACCACTTTCTAATATTAATGTATAGGGATGGAATATGCGTGTAACCAATGCTCTGTAATTTAACCTCATCACACTTGTTTTGCAAATCTGTGATGTTGTACATACATACTTTTCCATTTAAGCCTCCTTTCAGTTAATTGCTCGATCTTATTATTTGATTAGACATCTTTATTTTGGATTGTATTCATTTGCCACTTAATTAAGATTCTCGTTACGTCTATGGTTTGTCTGTTTGGTGGTGGCTCCTTTGGCCCAATGCACCGCCGGCTGTTTTGGATTTCCCCCTTCCGGGAGCTGTGACGTGAAAAAAAAATCCCCCCTCTGGGGGGGGTGGATCTGCCGCCACTGCACGTCAGCGTCACGCACTCCCCATCGGACATGCGCGTCCTCAAGGACGCTCATACGTCTGATTGGATGGTGTTCATCCCGCATATCACGGGGATCTGGCGGTGACGTCGGCGGGTCGGACGCTCAGTACCCGATCGACGTTGCCGCCCGCCCCTCTCTTGGTTTTGCGGCGTGACGTTGGTGGGCGGTCCCCGTGGTAGCGCCTATATGGGCGTAGCCTCGGCGGTGCTGGCTCTCGAGGCTTTCACTTCCCTGGATGTCACGTTCGTTTGGGGGTCACTGCTTTCTTCCCCTCACACTGTTTTATACAGCACGCCAGGTATTTCTATCATGTCCTCTCATGCTATGTCCATTCTTTTTCTTCATATCTTCACCTCTGGTTATTTGGTCTTTTCCCTCTTCCATCCTTAGCATTTCCCAGGTGTTTCCACTTAGATCCCTTCATCCCCTCACGGGTTCAACTTTCTTCCTTTGGGGCTATATCACCCTGGCATTCTCACTTTCCCACCGCTCTTTATTTTCTAGCAGTTTTGCAGTTTCTCTTCTAACCCTTACCTTTCACTTCAGGTTTTGCCTCAGGGGACCATGCCTGCCCTGGATGGCGCCCTGTGGGCTGCCCCCGTCGATCCATCCACCTCAGCTCCCGGGGGGCGGCGTCTCCAATGGTCGGGCGGTATATGGCTCCCTGCCACCACCCTACAAACCAGAATGCGTAAGCATGTACTCTGTGTGGGGCTTTCTATCACCCCACCTTTGTCTCATGTATATACTTACCATACCAATTTTTTATAATTTATATTTTCTATCCTAGATAAGATACGCGCTTGCTCCTGACGAGTGGCACAACAGCCACGAAACGCGTAGAGCTACCATTGTCGCGTTTTTTACCAGCGTCATGCATTTTTCATTTTTATTTGGAACCTGTGGAGGCTTTGGATGTTTTACTCTTTAATATATGGTTGTATAACAATATCTAATTGGTGTACCATGGAGAATTTTTATATTCATATAATCATGTATAATTGTTGCTATTATTGCCAATATTTCTTTCCATTTATGATTGATATATATATTTTGTGCATGTCATTTTTATGAATTGAATAAAATTTTCCTAGTTGTTCATCGATTTTTGTTTCTGAGCATTCACGCAATTCATTTAAAGTCCCACCCTCCTTTCTCTTAGACTAGTACAGGGATGGAAACGCATGACCACATCAGGCCATGGTTTCATTTAAAGTCCCACGGGATATATAGTCCCAACCACTTTCTAATATTAATGTATAGGGATGGAATATGCGTGTAACCAATGCTCTGTAATTTAACCTCATCACACTTGTTTTGCAAATCTGTGATGTTGTACATACATACTTTTCCATTTAAGCCTCCTTTCAGTTAATTGCTCGATCTTATTATTTGATTAGACATCTTTATTTTGGATTGTATTCATTTGCCACTTAATTAAGATTCTCGTTACGTCTATGGTTTGTCTGTTTGGTGGTGGCTCCTTTGGCCCAATGCACCGCCGGCTGTTTTGGATTTCCCCCTTCCGGGAGCTGTGACGTGCCTGTCGGCTCCTCCCCCCTCCCCCCTCTGGGGGGGGTGGATCTGCCGCCACTGCACGTCAGCGTCACGCACTCCCCATCGGACATGCGCGTCCTCAAGGACGCTCATACGTCTGATTGGATGGTGTTCATCCCGCATATCACGGGGATCTGGCGGTGACGTCGGCGGGTCGGACGCTCAGTACCCGATCGACGTTGCCGCCCGCCCCTCTCTTGGTTTTGCGGCGTGACGTTGGTGGGCGGTCCCCGTGGTAGCGCCTATATGGGCGTAGCCTCGGCGGTGCTGGCTCTCGAGGCTTTCACTTCCCTGGATGTCACGTTCGTTTGGGGGTCACTGCTTTCTTCCCCTCACACTGTTTTATACAGCACGCCAGGTATTTCTATCATGTCCTCTCATGCTATGTCCATTCTTTTTCTTCATATCTTCACCTCTGGTTATTTGGTCTTTTCCCTCTTCCATCCTTAGCATTTCCCAGGTGTTTCCACTTAGATCCCTTCATCCCCTCACGGGTTCAACTTTCTTCCTTTGGGGCTATATCACCCTGGCATTCTCACTTTCCCACCGCTCTTTATTTTCTAGCAGTTTTGCAGTTTCTCTTCTAACCCTTACCTTTCACTTCAGGTTTTGCCTCAGGGGACCATGCCTGCCCTGGATGGCGCCCTGTGGGCTGCCCCCGTCGATCCATCCACCTCAGCTCCCGGGGGGCGGCGTCTCCAATGGTCGGGCGGTATATGGCTCCCTGCCACCACCCTACAAACCAGAATGCGTAAGCATGTACTCTGTGTGGGGCTTTCTATCACCCCACCTTTGTCTCATGTATACACTTACCATACCAATTTTTTATAATTTATATTTTCTATCCTAGATAAGATACGCGCTTGCTCCTGACGAGTGGCACAACAGCCACGAAACGCGTAGAGCTACCATTGTCGCGTTTTTTACCAGCGTCATGCATTTTTCATTTTTATTTGGAACCTGTGGAGGCTTTGGATGTTTTACTCTTTAATATATGGTTGTATAACAATATCTAATTGGTGTACCATGGAGAATTTTTATATTCATATAATCATGTATAATTGTTGCTATTATTGCCAATATTTCTTTCCATTTATGATTGATATATATATTTTGTGCATGTCATTTTTATGAATTGAATAAAATTTTCCTAGTTGTTCATCGATTTTTGTTTCTGAGCATTCACGCAATTCATTTAAAGTCCCACCCTCCTTTCTCTTAGACTAGTACAGGGATGGAAACGCATGACCACATCAGGCCATGGTTTCATTTAAAGTCCCACGGGATATATAGTCCCAACCACTTTCTAATACCTTGCTCTAGTGTATAGACACCCAGCCGCCCTTGTAAAACGTCTATATACTCATAGCCAAGCACTATCCAGTATTGTTATATCACTGCTACAGTCATAATCAGTACAATTTCACAACATCCACTATATTCTAGCGCTTATTTAATTTTTTTTTTAATTCCTTTTTTTTTGTTTAATGACCTCAGTTGCATGGGTATAGACACCCGGCCGCCCTTGTAACACATATGTATAGATGCCCAGCCACCCCTGTAACATGTCTGTATACTTTGTCAACTCAACATTAGATACATGGACTAATTTGCATGTGACACAGACGCCCGGCCACCCCTGTAATACGTGCGTATAGACGCCCGGCCGACCATGTAACCCTGTAACAGGTCTGTATACTCATTCAATGTCAATTCAACATTTGTCTACTTATTCATCGTTGTTAATATAACCACTGTCATCTATGCCCTGCACCTCTGTTTCAAATTTTCTTCAGGACTTCATTGTATGTAGCACTAACACGACGATTCTATTTGCGGGTGCATGGTCGTCCCGGCCGTCCTTGTAATACACCTGTTACTTCCCTTCTAATCGTATATTAAACATCCACCCATACTCCTCCCCTTACTCCTCCACCCACCACTCATAAGCCAGCTTGAGGAATATGGGCGTAGGTCTGACGAAGGAGCTCCAAAACGCATTACTGCCCCTCACTAACACCATCAGCCTTGTGTGTCCCGCAGTGAATCCAGAACACAGGATTCCCTGCTGCCTCCTCGCTCCAGCACGTACGAGAACTCTTCACAGCTGCTCAACGGCTCTACACAGCTCTGTACCACTGTGCCGAGGATGGACAAATGCCACAGATGAGGACTCCTGATTTTATCATGTTTTTAACACTCCACAATCTTGTAAGTGATTTTAACCCTTTGTGCACTTGATTACTGTAACAACACCCCAAGTATGAAAGGGGTTAAAGTCGTTTAGGACATTACCTTCCCGAACACCAAGGAAGCTACCGAACATTCCAATCAGCCGAACAAGAAACCCATACGAATAACTCTCCCCCCAAATACGAGACAAGGCTCTGTCTTGAGGGTCAAACAGGAATCAACTCATTTATTTTCACACATGGACACAATAGATAAAATAACTCAGAGACTCTTTCTCCCCACCCTTGGAAAACTGGGCGGGCCAAACTGTCCAATGACAATGGACACACAGGTCAGGTGTGTCCAACGTCTCATCAGCACACAGTCTTATCAGCAAGGAGAGCTGCTGGAGGAATCCCCCCTCCCTCCATAGAAATACACATCCTGTGATCCAAGGCAGACAGACACAATACAACAGTGGAATACAGCCCCACCCCAAACTAGCACAGCAAACAGTACACAACAGCATGAGACAACACACAATATATACAAAACATTGTGAAGCAGTCACTATTTATAATATGGCACATACGGGGTTCCCAGAGTTTTGTGTTTTGGGGAGACTTGAATCCAAAGTAACCTTAGTTCAGGGTCCCCAGGCATACACCTCACAAAGAGTATTGTTCCCTTAAAATCCAGGGCCCATAATCGGTTGGCAAGAGGCCTGCATTCAGTCCTCTCCAAATGCCTCTGTCCCGGCTAGGTCTGTCACATTTCTCCCCTTTCGGCAGGAGACTAACACAGGAGGAGACCCCAGATGGTTTGACTCCGAAGTTAGTCAGTAGTTCCAGCCACCCAATGCCGGTATCCACACAGTACCCCAAATAAATTGTCCCAAACATAGCATTACTCACCCAGCCAAACTCTGCCTCTCTCAGAGAACATGCCCGCCGCTGGGGAGAGGCCTGGACTGGCCCTTCTCCCTGAAGTCCTTTCAGCCGCTGGAGAGAAGACATGGTGACTGGGCTCAATCTGTCATGCTGTTGGGGATCTGGGCTGACTGCCCAGCATCCCTGGGATATACAAGTGGAGATTGAAGTCCCATCCACTTTTAGTAGGTGAAAATCCCCCAGTGCTTGCAAAGCATGGCTGCCATCCTCCTGTCCCAGTGCCGCACCAATTTTTGGGGTTGTGTTAGTGAAGACCGAAGTCCCATCCACTACCACAGGAACTCCCTCTTCTGTTAGGTGAGGGCAGAGGCTTGCAGCACTCTGCTCTGTTACCAGCTCTTCTGCTGGGTTGGTGGCATCATTCTGGGGTGCCATCTGCTGCTGGGAAGGGACCATCTCCTTCTCACCCTGGGCCTCCGGAACCGCCGCAGGTGTAGGGCAGAGGTCTTGGACCCTCTGTCCAGTTGCCAGCGCTTCAGCTGGGGAAGTTCCTTGTAACTCCACAGATACTGCTGTTGGTGCTGGGCAGAGCACAGTGAAGTTTGTCCCTAATACCAGCTCTTCTGCTGGAGGTTCATCAGGTTGTTCTTCCTCAGCAGAAAAGTCTATCAAATCCCCTGTCTCTGCAACTGGTGTCTGGAGATAGAAGTTCACAATCTCATGTCCGTGGAACCCAGAAGATGCTATCAGTGCTGGGCAGAGGTTAGCAGAACTCTGCCCTGTTGTCAGCACTTCAGCTTTGGGGATGGCAATCTCCAGATTTTCCACTGCCGATTCTTCAGCCAGGATTTCAGAGTTGTCAACTGGTAATTCCTGATAGTCCCAGGCAAAGGGAGCCCCACCCTGTTGCTGAGCAGAGTCTAGCAGCTGTCTGTAGGCGATCTCCAGCTCCCATTCCTGAACGGCCAGTAAACTCCAAATCTTCCTGTGCCCAGTGCCCTTCCGAGACATTCAGTCTTCGCTCTCTGTGCTCCCTTATTTCTTCCAAAAGCCATTCCCGATCACTCCCAAAGTCAGGGTCCTTGGACAGCCTCCAATACAACAGTCCCAGGCCATCATAGTCAAAGCCTTCCGTGGGGCTGTCATCTGTTGACCACGGCCACTCTTGGGCTACATACCACCAGAGGGCTCTGTAGCTCTCGTCCAACCACATCTCGGATGTGCCCGGATTAGCCTGCTTAACTCAGCTGTCCACTCCTGCTTCGGTTGTTCCCCCAATAGCAGCATTCGTACGTCATACTGCGACCAGTACCTTACATGGATGGAGGGGAGAACTTTTCCCTGGTGTCGCTGCTCACGGGCTAGCGCTTCCTTCCAGAGCTCGCATCGGATAGAATCAGACCATCCCAGCAGGACCTGCTCTGATACTGGTCCTCTATGCTGTATCTGCATCTCTCGCAACCTCCTTCTGAATTCCTTTTCCATGGCGGCTGGTATCTGTACCTCTTCTCTCCTTTCAGTTGGTGCTGCTGTGACTTCTGCTGCTGCAGCACCTCTTTGCTGTAGCCAATCTGAATCCAAAGCCGCTATAACTAGGTCTATGATCTCCGCTGTAGGGTTAGGACCATAATGTGCCAGTCTTATTTTAACAGCCCGATCAAACCATGCCCCTTTGGGTGTCCTGTCTGTTATGCTGGGCCTTTCGGTTATGTTGGGTCTTCCGGCTCTATCCATTTCGACTAGTTCTGCGATAATGTCCCTCTTCTTACGGTTGTTGGCCGGTCGGCCCCGGTTCTCCAGTAAGTCCTTGAGGGAAGAGAGCTTTAGCTGTTCATACTGTGCTTCCATTGTCCTGTGTCCTCTTGTAGCTGTCCTTCTGGGCTGTGGGAATGATCCCGCTGCTTGCCACCAGTTGTAACCACACCCCGAGTATGAAAGGGGTTAAAGTCGTTTAGGACATTCCCTTCCCGAACACCAAGGCAACTACCAAAAACACTCCGATCAGCCGAACAAGAAACCCATACGAATAACTCTCCCCCCAAATACAAGACAAAGCTCTGTCTTGAGGGTCAAACAAGAATCAACTCATTTATTTTTACACATGAACACAACAGATATAATAACCAAGAGACTCTTTCTCCCCACCCTTGGAAAACCGGGCGGGCCAAACTGTCCAATGACAATGGACACACAGATCAGGTGTGTCTAACGTGTCATCAGCACACAGTCTTATCAGCAAAGAGAGCTGCTGGAGGAATCCCCCCTCCCTCCATTGAAATACACATCCTGTGATCCAAGGCAGACAGACACAATAGAACAGTGGAATACAGCCCCACCCCAAACTAGCACAGCAAACAGTACACAACAGCATGAGACAACACACAATATATACACAACATTGTGAAGAAGTCACTATTTAAAATATGGCACATACGGGGTTCCCAGAGTTTTATGTTTTGGGGGGACATGGACTTGAATCCAAAGTAACATTAGTTCAGGGTTCCCAGGCATACACCTCACAAAGAGTATTGTTCCCTTAAAATCCAGGGCCCATAATCGGTTGGCAAGAGGCCTGCATTTAGTCCTCTCCAAAAGCCTCTGTCCCGGCTAGGTCTGTCACAATTACATTTTGTATACTGCACTTAGAGGCGCCTTTCTTTTCCTTCTTATTATAAGGACTTGTTCACATGTGTGGTGCATTTAACAGGCCGCGAAGAGGCATAATATTGCCACCTCACCACATGCTTTAACTAATAGACCCCGCACAAGCACTTCCATTCACTTGATTGGGTTACAATTGGAAGGGGTACAAGGGGTATAATTCCTACCACAGCTGCAAAGCATTGCAGCTGAGGCATGTGTACACCCCAGCTGCTGCCCCCCAGCTAAAGGGGGTAGCAGTTAAAGTGATTGTAAAGCTTTGAGTTTTTTTTATAAATAACAAACATGTCATACTTACCTCAATTGTGCAGTTTGTTTTGCACAGAGTGGCCCCGATCATCCTCTTCTGGGGTCCCTCGGTGGTGCTGGTAGCTCCTCCACGCATCATATAACCCCCTAGAAGAAGTGCTCTTGTGGGGGGGTTACCTTGCGGGCGCACTCCCCAATCCAGCATTTGCGTCCATTATGCAGAATGCCAGACTTGGCCCCGCCCCCCGGCACCACGTCATTTGATTTGATTGACAGCAGCTTGAGCCAATGGCTGAGCTGCTATCAACCTATCCAATCAAGAGCCGAGAACCCCGGGCAGAGGAAGAGCACATCTCCACCGTGGGAAATTCCAGGGCTCAGGTAAAAAAAACGGGGGGGGCTGGGGGGGCTGGGGGGGGCGGTCACTGCCAAGTGTTTTTTCGCCTTTAATGCATTAATGATTTTACCACCACACCAGGCACAGTGTCGCCAGACCAGTGTAGCTAGAATCAGTGTTCCTGATTGCCACCACACCAGATCAGTGCAGCCAGCAACAGTGTTCCTGATCACTGCCACACCAGTCCCAGTGTCACCAGTGTAAGCCAGCAATGGTGTCCCTGATCGCCGCCACACAAGTCCCAGTGTCACCAGACCCAGGACCGTCTTTACCATTGATTGGACCCTGGGCAAACATTTTCTTGGGCCCCCCTTCCTTGCAATCTCACCCTCCACCTGCTCTGAAACATACAATAAATAGCAGCTAGACTCAAAATCAGTTTCCTCAATCAGATCAGGCAGTGATTGCGATTGGTTGCCAGAGGTTACAGTGTATCATTACCGCTCACTGACTGGCTGCTAGAGGTTACTGCACATTATTACCGCTCACTGATTGTTTGCTAGAGATAAGTGGACATCCATACCACTCACTAATTGGTTGCAAGAGGTTAGTGCACATCATTACTGCTCACCGATTGCTTGTAAAAGGTTACAGCACATCATCTTCCCACTGCCTGCACACCATGGACTGGGGAGGTGAGGGGACCCACCAATAGACAGAAAACTCCTAGGGATCCTAGGGTTCCTGGGATCAGTGCAATGCTGGGGGGGAGCTGGTGTGATCAGTGGCAATTCTGGGGGGGGGGGGGGGGGTTGGTAGGATCAGCGGCAGTGGTGGAGGGATGGGATTAGTTAGGAGACAGTACACTGTGGCAAATTCTGAATCGTGTAGAGAAAAGCTGGAAATCTTGGGCAAGTATATGGTGGGGGATTCCACACTGATCACCAATGTAATGGGGAATTTACAATGACCACCAATGTGAGGGGGGGTTTACACTGACCACCAATGTGAGGGGGGATTTACACTGACCACCAATGTGAGGGGGAATTTGCACTAACCAACATGTAACGGGGAATTTTACGCCACTCACCAATATAAAGAATTATTTCTACACTGACACCAATAGAATAGGAGCATTTACACCAACCACTGATGTAAGGGGAAATATACAATGACCCCCATGTAAGGGGGAATTTACACCGATAACCATTGTTGAGGAAATTTGTACTGACCACCAATGTATGGTGACACTTTTACAGGACCACCAATGTTAGGAGGGATTTACACTTACCACCAATGTAAAGGGGGATTTACACTGACCACCAGTGTAAGGGCAATTCCGCTCTTACCACCAACGTAAAGGGAAATGTACACTGATCACCAAAAAGACAAGAGAGAACCCCCTATCGGGGCTTTTAAGCAGCCAATGAAGTGCAATGGATGGTTGAAAAAATTGGATTTTATTAGTACAAAAAATATATAAATAACGTTAAAAGAGAAAATTCATAGAAATAAATACTGACTGTTAGAGTCAGGACACGAACTGAGTATGGCGTACATATGCGACAGACAGCAGCTTACAGTGAAAACCAATGCAAGACACAATGTATACGGGGGCAGCCTAAATTTCCCCAATTGTAAGCGTTTGGATAACAATAAATGCCTCTAAATGAAGACAATAGGCCATACAGTATATGTGGGACAACAATAATTGTATATAATAATCCTGATGCGTTTCGACCCTTCCCGGGTCTTCTTCAGAGGATGGCTGTCCACACTAAAAGAAAGGGGGTAACATATATCAAACATAGCATCAAATTTCCACGGTGCCAGAAACCATGCAGGCATACCCTGTAAAGTAACTGCATAAGTTGTATAGTTACCTATCACAGGAATTGTGACACTACAATGTCATTCTTGACATTGCGAAATGTTAGAGATGATACACTTATTCCTTCGCTCCCCTGTCTCCCCCGTGTCGGACCAACTCCCCCAGGGATGGGTGATGGACCAAATGAGTCTTACGAGAGATCACGCTTGCCAGCCCCCCTTGCGGGAGAGGGAGGGAAAGGAGGGGGCGAGACGGGCAATCCAGAACCGCACCCAGATAGGATTCACGTTAGTGCTACAAATCAAAAATAGAAAATAATGAAGGGTCAGTTGGTTCATACCATATAGTTGGGAAGTTTACCAACCATGGAGTTCAATGTGCTTACTAAATTATGAGTCCATGGATCTGCAGGAGGGCATTGCTAGAGAGTGAAAAAGGGGGAAGGGAAAAAAAAAGGCATGCCCTTCCTTTCCCTTTCTTCCGTCCTTTTCCCTCTCCTCCCCTCCCCTTTCCCCTCCCCCCCTTCCCTTCCCCCCCCCTTCCTCCCCCCTTTTTTTTCCCTTCCCCCTTTTTCACTCTCTAGCAATGCCCTCCTGCAGATCCATGGACTCATAATTTAGTAAGCACATTGAACTCCATGGTTGGTAAACTTCCCAACTATATGGTATGAACCAACTGACCCTTCATTATTTTCTATTTTTGATTTGTAGCACTAACGTGAATCCTATCTGGGTGCGGTTCTGGATTGCCCGTCTCGCCCCCTCCTTTCCCTCCCTCTCCCGCATGGGGGGCTGGCAAGCGTGATCTCTCGTAAGACTCATTTGGTCCATCACCCATCCCTGGGGGAGTTGGTCCGACACGGGGGAGACAGGGGAGCGAAGGAATAAGTGTATCATCTCTAACATTTCGCAATGTCAAGAATGACATTGTAGTGTCACAATTCCTGTGATAGGTAACTATACAACTTATGCAGTTACTTTACAGGGTATGCCTGCATGGTTTCTGGCACCGTGGAAATTTGATGCTATGTTTGATATATGTTACCCCCTTTCTTTTAGTGTGGACAGCCATCCTCTGAAGAAGACCCGGGAAGGGTCGAAACGCGTCAGGATTATTATATACAATTATTGTTGTCCCACATATACTGTATGGCCTATTGTCTTCATTTAGAGGCATTTATTGTTATCCAAACGCTTACAATTGGGGAAATTTAGGCTGCCCCCGTATACATTGTGTCTTGCATTGGTTTTCACTGTAAGCTGCTGTCTGTCGCATATGTACGCCATACTCAGTTCGTGTCCTGACTCTAACAGTCAGTATTTATTTCTATGAATTTTCTCTTTTAACGTTATTTATATATTTTTTGTACTAATAAAATCCAATTTTTTCAACCATCCATTGCACTTCATTGGCTGCTTAAAAGCCCCGATAGGGGGTTCTCTCTTGTCTTTTTCATGCACTGAATGGGGTGTGCGGCCTACCCGTCTACACTCATGTGAGTGCCCCGTGTTGTTCGATTTGTACACTGATCACCAATGTAATGAAGAATTTACACTCACAACCAATAATTGGGGATTTCTACATTGGCCACCAATTTAAGGGCGGATTTATACTCACCACCAATTTAAAGGGGGCTTGTACATGGACCACCAATGTAAGGAAGGATTCAAAACCGACCACAAATGCAAGTTTAGATTTTTTTACCGATTACCAATATAAATACAGGGGTTCTTCCAAAGAAGTGGGGTTCTTTAAATAAGTGGCACTTCTGCTCTTGCACCATCCACCTGAACATTTTCTTCTCTCTTCACAGGTAAACCTGCGTTTATACCTCCATATAACTTTTAAACTGAACATTGACTGACTGCTCAAATGCATATTTGGTAAACCTGCGTTTATACCTCCATATACCTTTTAAACTGAACATTGACTGACTGCTCAAATGCATATTTGGTAAACCTGCGTTTATACCTCCATATACCTTTTAAACTGAACATTGACTGACTGCTTAAATGCATATTTGGTAAACCTGTGTTTATACCTCCATATACCTTTTAAACTGAACATTGACTGACTGCTCAAATGCATATTTGGTAAATCTGTTTGTCACCACTGTTTCAACTCCATCTGTAGCCATGCTCACATTATTTCAATGTATATTTAGCCATTAAGTCTTACCTAAATTATGGGTTCCCTTATCTTTACAATTTTGTCATTTTAGTCCCCTTGCAGTTTGATTGTGGTGTGGAAGTTATGCTCTACTAGCTGTGTTCCTAATATGCCCTCTTAATTGATTAATTGCTAGATTCTATCCACATCCAACACACAGTATAAAAACAAGGCCTTCTTTACGGGGAACACATACAGGGGGCTGCACATACAGGGGTTCTTTCAAAAAAGTGGGGGTTCTTTAAATGAGTGGCACTTCTGCTCTTGCACCATCCACCTGAACATTTTCTTCTCTCTTCACAGGTAAACCTGCGTTTATACCTCCATATACTTTTTAAACTGAACATTGACTGACTGCTCAAATGCATATTTGGTAAACCTGTGTTTATACCTCCATATACCTTTTAAACTGAACATTGACTGACTGCTCAAATGCATATTTGGTAAACCTGCATTTATACCTCCATATACCTTTTAACTGAACATTGACTGACTGCTCAAATGCATATTTGATAAATCTGTGTTTTATACCTCCATATACCTTTTAAACTGAACATTGACTGACTGCTCAAATGCATATTTGGTAAACCTGCGTTTATACCTCCATTTACCTTTTTAAACTGAACATTGACTGACTGCTCAAATGCATATTTGGTAAACCTGCGTTTGTACCTCCATATACCTTTTAAACTGAACATTGACTGATTGCTCAAATGCATATTTGGTAAACCTGCGTTTATACCTCCATATACCTTTTAAACTGAACATTGACTGACTGCTCAAATGCATATTTGGTAAACCTGCGTTTATACCTCCATATACCTTTTAACTGAACATTGACTGACTGCTCAAATGCATATTTGATAAATCTGTGTTTATACCTCCATATACCTTTTAAACTGAACATTGACTGACTGCTCAAATGCATATTTGGTAAATCTGTTTGTCACCAATGTTTCAACTCCATCTGTAGCCATGCTCACATTATTTCAATGTTTATTTAGCCATTAAGTCTTACCTAAATTATGGGTTCCCTTATCCTTACAATTTTGGCCTTTTAGTCCCCTTGCAGTTTGATTGTGGTGTGGAAGTTATGCTCTGCTAGCTGTGTTCCTAATATGCCCTCTTAATTGATTAATTGCCAGATTCTATCCACACCCAACACACAGTATTAAAACAAGGCCTTCTTTACGGGGGAACACATACAGGGGGCTGCACATACAGGGGTTCTTCCAAAGAAGTGGGGTTCTTTAAATAAGTGGCACTTCTGCTCTTGCACCATCCACCTGAACATTTTCTTCTCTCTTCACAGGTAAACCTGCGTTTATACCTCCATATACCTTTTAAACTGAACATTGACTGACTGCTCAAATGCATATTTGGTAAACCTGCGTTTATACCTCCATATACCTTTTAAACTGAACATTGACTGACTGCTCAAATGCATATTTGGTAAACCTGCGTTTATACTTCCATATACCTTTTAAACTGAATATTGAGTGCTCAAATGCATATTTGGTAAACCTGCGTTTATACCTCCATATACCTTTTAAACTCAACATTGACTGACTGCTCAAATGCATATTTGGTAAATCTGTTTGTCACCACTGTTTCAACTCCATCTGTAGCCATGCTCACATTATTTCAATGTTTATTTAGCCATTAAGTCTTACCTAAATTATGGGTTCCCTTATCTTTACAATTTTGGTCTTTTAGTCCCCTTGCAGTTTGATTGCGGTGTGGAAGTTATGCTCTGCTAGCTGTGTTCCTAATATGCCCTCCTAATTGATTAATTGCCAGGTTCTATCCACACCCAACACACAGTATAAAAACAAGGCCTTCTTTACGGGGGAACACATACAGGGGGCTGCACATACAGGGGTTCTTCCAAAGAAGTGGGGTTCTTTAAATAAGTGGCACTTCTGCTCTTGCACCATCCACCTGAACATCTTCTTCTCTCTTCACAGGTAAACCTGCGTTTATACCTCCATATACCTTTTAAACTGAACATTGACTGACTGCTCAAATGCATATTTGGTAAATCTGTTTGTCACCACTGTTTCAACTCCATCTGTAGCCATGCTCACATTATTTCAATGTTTATTTAGCCATTAAGTCTTACCTAAATTATGGGTTCCCTTATCTTTACAATTTTGGCCTTTTAGTCCCCTTGCAGTTTGATTGCGGTGTGGAAGTTATGCTCTGCTAGCTGTGTTCCTAATATGCCCTCCTAATTGATTAATGGCCAGGTTCTATCCACAACCAACACACAGTATAAAAACAAGGCCTTCTTTACGGGGGGACACATACAGGGGGCTGCACGTACAGGGGTTCTTCCAAAGAAGTGGGGTTCTTTAAATAAGTGGCACTTTTGCTCTTGCACTTCAGCAAATTGCACAATGCAAACTACAACAGACAGCAGATGACCTCAATTCCAAATTATCTCACCTTCCTCTCTGAAACATGCTCTATTTACCTCTCCTCCTTTTAACAATTGCTGCCTCTCTCCTCAAACTCTCTTTTCTTCACCCCTCTGCTCCACCCCACAATCTGTACATATCACCCTCACTTCTCCCCTCCCCCTATTACTGCACTCATCACCTCTTTCTAACTCTAAGCCCCCTTGCTAACAAACCCCCAGGATACTGAAGCATGTCCCCTCATATAAATCATATTCTCATATTACCTCCCTTACTGCTTTTCCTAACCGCTGGAGATATTTCCCCAAACCCTGGGCCTCCCTTATTTAACTGTGCCCAACACAGCCATCACCCTACACTCTCTGGCAGTAGTTGCAATGTACGCAATTTAGTCTCCATTCCTCTTCTTCCCAACACCAGCCTCCCTCTCTCCTGTGCTCTCTGGAACGCCCGCTCTGTCTGCAACAAACTCACTGCTGTTCATGAGCTCTTTGTCACTAATTCCTTCAATCTACTTGCTCTCACCGAAACCTGGCTCCACGAATATGACATCCCTTCTCCTGCTTCCCTATCCCAGGGTGGCCTTCACTGGACTCACTCCCCTAGGCCTAATGGACGCAAGGGAGGTGGAGTGGGATTCCTCCTATCCCCCCAATGCACCTTTCAGGTTATTCACTCTCCTCCCTCTTTTTCTCTCTCATCATTTGAAGCCCACTGTATATGTCTATTCTCTCCTACTTCCCTAAGAATTGCTGTGATCTACCGGCCCCCTGGACCATTATCAACTTTCCTTGATGAGTTTTCTGCCTGGCTACCCTACTTTCTCCCTTCAGAAATTCCCACAATCCTTCTCGGTGATTTCAACATCCCTGCTAAAACAAACACTCCTGCTACTTCTAAACTTCTTAGTCTAACCTGTTCATTTGACCTAAAACAATGGGTACAGGCTTCTACTCACTCTGATGGCAACACTCTTGACCTTGTATTCTCCTACCTATGCACTCCATGCAACTTCTCAAACAATCCTTTTCCTCTCTCCGACCATCACCTTATTAGTTTCTCCCTCCCCCTGTCTTCCACCACCTTTCCCTCCAATCGCCTAACCATGACCCGTAGAAATTTTCGCAACTTCAACTCTTCTCTCCTCTATTCTGCTACTGACCACCTCTATGACAAAATCTCTCCCCTGTCCTGCCCCAACCAAGCCACATCCATCTACAATAAATCCCTGTCCTCCACCCTGGACAAGCTCGCTCCCCTCACTACACGCAGAATCAGGCCTCGACCCCTACAACCCTGGCAAACAGATGACACTAAAATTCTCAAAAAACGTAGTCACGCTCTTGAGCGTCTGTGTCACAAGACTAAGTCTCTCAAAGACTTCAACCAATACAAATCTGCCCTCCAAAAATACTATTCTTTCCTCCACACTGCCAAGCAAACCTATTTTACAGCTCTTATTAACACCTTCTCATCTAGTCCCCGTAAACTCTTCTCTACCTTCAACTCTCTACTTTGTCCTCCACCGCCTCCACCCACTGACTCACTCACTGCCCAATCACTTCAAAAACAAGATTGATACAAATCTCCGCTCTACAGGTATCTCCCCCAGCTAAGACCCCATGTCAACAGGTACAACTGACACTCCCCCTATTTAAATCTGCTACTACAGACGAAGTTGCTAAACTCCTTTCTATCGCCCACCTAACCACCTGTCCCCTGGACCCTATTCCCTCTCATATGCTACGGTCGCCCTCTGACTCCATCCTACACTCTCTAACCCACATCTTCAATCTCTCCCTCACCTCTGGCGTGTTCCTCAATGCTCTAAAACATGCACTTGTCACCCCCATACTTAAAAAGCCATCCTTGGACCCTACCAATCTTAACAACCTACGCCCTATCTCCTTGCTCCCCTTTTCCTCTAAACTCCTTGAACGCCTGGTTTACAACCAACTGAGTGACCACCTCATTAAAAACAACCTTCTTGATCCCCTTCAATCTGGATTTCGCCCTCAACACTCCACAGAAACTGCTCTTTTAAAACTCACAAATGACCTACTAACTGCAAAAACCAACGGACACTATTCTGTACTCCTACTTCTGGATCTTTCAGCTGCCTTTGACACGGTTGACCACCCCCTCCTCCTCAAAAAAACTTTACTCCCTCGGTCTCCGTGACTGTGCTCTTCAGTGGCTCTCATCCTACCTATCCCAACGCACCTGCAGTGTCACTTACAATTCTACTTCCTCCACTCCTCTTCCCTTCACTGTCGGGGTCCCCTAAGGTTCTGTTCTTGTACCTCTTTTATTTTCAATCTACACCTCTTCCCTGGGTCAGCTGATAGCCTCTCACGGCTTTCAATATCATTTCTACGCTGACGACACACAAATCTATCTCTCCACCCCTCAACTCACTCCATCAGTCTCCTCACGCATCACTAACTTACTAACCGACATATCTGTATGGATGTCACACCACTTTCTCAAACTCAACTTGTCCAAAATCGAGCTTATAATATTTCCTCCCCCACGTGCCTCTTCCCCTGACTTGTCTGTCAAGAGTAAAGGCACAACCATCCACCCGTCCCCACATGTCAGGGTACTAGGTGTTATCCTGGATTCTGAACTCTCCTTTCGGCCCCACATCCAATCACTTTCCAAAGCTTGCCGCCTCAACCTCCACAACATCTCTAAACTATGTCCCTTTCTAACCAACGAAACCACAAAGCTCCTGATTCAATCCCTGGTTATCTCTCGCCTGGATTACTGCAACTCCCTCCTCATTGGGTTACCTTTAAATAGACTATCCTCCCTTCAGTCCATCATGAATGCTGCTGCCAGACTCATCCACCTTACAAACCGCTCAGTGTCTGCTACCCCCCTCTGCCAATCCCTCCATTGGCTGCCACTCACCAACAAATTAAATTCAAAATACTAACAATAAGTTACAAAGCCATCCACAACTCTGCCCCCAGCTACATCACTAGCCTAGTCTCAAAATACCAACCTAATTGCCCTCTCCGTTCCTCCCAGGACCTCCTGCTCTCTAGCTCCCTCATCACCTTCTCCCATATCCGCCTCCAGGACTTCTCCCGAGCCTCACCCATCCTCTGGAATTCCCTACCCCAATCTGTCAGACTGTCTCCAAATTTATCCACTTTTAGGCGATCCCTGAAAACTTTCCTCTTCAGAGAAGCCTATCCTGCCTCCATCTAACAACTGCACTATTTTCTCCATTAGCTCATTCCCCACAGCTATTACCCTTTTGTATAACTTGACCCTCCCTCCTAGATTGTAAGCTCTAATGAACAGGGCCCTCTGATTCCTCCTGCATTGAATTGTATTGTACTTGTACTGTCCTCCCTAATGTTGTAAAGCGCTGCGTAAACTGTTGGCGCTATATAAATCCTGTATAATAATAATAATAATAATAAAGAGGAGTTTCTACACTGGCCACCCATGTAATAGCGATTTACACTGACCACTAATGTAATGGGGATTTACATGGACCACTAATGTAATAGGAGCATTCACAGTAACTACCAATGTAAGGAGGGATTTTACTGAACACCAATGTAAGGAGAACCTTCACATTGGCGACTAGTGTGAATGAACGGATTGTACACCAAGCCCCACGTTAATGAGAAGATTTACACTGACCACCACCTGCGTTCACATTTGTGTGTCTGTAACGCTTTCCTGACACTACAAAAACGTGCTGCCCTTTAGCAGATACACAGCAGTGTCATTAATTGTTAATGACACCCTCAAGCATCTGCAGAGATGTTCATATTCACATGCACCAAAATTCAGGGTCCTGTGGCACCATGTTATTTTGAAAAAGGGTTCCACCTACAATTTGCTTACCTTTGCAGAACAGGCTGATGTTTAATGACCACAGTTGTAGGCAGGACTTTCCAGCTTGCCCCTTTACCTCCCCAGTGGGCAGCATTCAGCAGAAGTGAAGGTGGATATGTCCCCAGGTGGGCATGTTATACATATGAATGCTGTCTCTATTTACATATCAATGCAGAGGTCCGCGGCTATTTACATATTAATGCTGCAGCTATTTACATATCAATGCAGGGTATTTACATGTAAACACAGGCTCTGCAGTTGAGTAATCTGTACATGGCAATAGTCAGAGCTGGGCAGCATTAGTAACAAAATTTCACACCGAGATATCGGGACACAGCACGGGACTAAAACTTCAAGGGACAAAGGAATTTAAACTGGGATAGTTGGCAAGCATGAGGCAGCTGCTTTGGATCCCACAACAATTATTGGGCCCTGGGCAGCTGCCCCTTTTGCCCTACCTTAAAGACGGCCCTGACCAGACCAGTGCAGCCAGCAACAGTGTACCTGATCACTGCCATATTAGTGCAATATTGCCTCTGCCTGCTTTCTGTACTGACTCTTGCCTGTTTATTGACCACGTTTCTGCCTGCAGCCTGGACCGATCCTCTGCCTGTTTGCTGACAATGTCTCAGCCTGCCACCTGGACTGATCCATCTGCATGTCTGATTCGCTACGTTCCTGCAAAACAACAGTCCCAGCAATCCCCTGCCGACAACTACACTCCTTTTTTTACAGGAACTCATTTGTTCTTCCTTTCTGCAGCCTCCTGTACTTCCTGGCCAGTGAACATGGCATTCCTCGGGCAGCCGCTGGTAGACTAGGCTTGCTTGGCTTATAGGAACAGAATTGATATACAGTGGCTATAGAAAAGAATCACCCCCTTTAACCACTTCAGCCCCGGAAGGATTTACCCCCTTCCTGACCAGAGCACTTTTTGCGATTCGGCACTGCGTCGCTTTAACTGACAATTGCGCGGTCATGCAACGTTGCACCCAAACAAAATTGACATCCTTGTTTCCCCACAAATAGAGATTTCTTTTGGTGGTATTTGATCACCTCTGCAGTTTTTATTTTTTGCGCTATAAACAAAAAAAAGCATCAATTTTGAAAAAAAACACAATATTTTTTACTTTTTGCTATAATACATATCCCCCAAAAATATAGAAAAAAACTTTTTTTCTCCTCAGTTTAGGCTGATATGTATTCTTCTACATATTTTTGGTAAAAAAAATCGCAATAAGCGTATATTGATTGGTTTGCGCAAAAGTTATAGTGTCTATAAAATAGGGGATTGTTTTATGGCATTTTTATTATTATTTTTTTTATTAGTAATGGCGGCGATCTGCGATTTTTATAGGGACTGCGACATTATGGCGGACACATCGGACACTTTTGACCTTATTTTGGGACCATTGTCATTAATACAGCCATCAGGGCTATAAAAATGCACTGATTACTGTGTAAATGACACTGGTAGGGAAGGAGTTTACCACTAGGGGGCGATCAAGGGGTTAAATGTGTCCTAGGGAGTGATTCTAACTGTGGGGGGGGTGGGCTACTATACACATGACAGCGATCACTGCTCCCGATGACAGGGAGCAGTGATCTCTGTCATATCACTAGGCAGAACGGGGAAATGCCTTGTTTACAAAGGCATCTCCCAATTCTTCCGCTCCGTGACATGATCGCGGGCACCTGGCGGACATCGAGTCCGCGGGACCCGCAGTCACGGAGCACACCGCCGGCGCCACCCCACACACCCACAATGCTGCATCTTAAAGGGGACGTACCTGTATGCCCTTTTGCCCACTCGTGCCATTCTGCTGACGTATATGGCATGCGGCGGCCGGGAAGGGGTTAAAATAATCACATTTTGTTGCTTTACAGCCTGAAATGAAGATAGACAGACATGTTTTATACAGCTGTATTTACTGGTGCAACTTAAAACATCCAAGTGAAAGATATAACACCAACATGTCAGAAAAAATAAAAAACAGAAACACAGAGTTGTAAAAAAGATCACACCCTTGTGTCAGTATTTTGTTGGACCACATTGCTTTAATTACAGCCTTTAGTCTGTTGGGATATGTTTCTACTAACTTTGCACATCTAGACCTTGCAATATTTGCCCACTCAAGTTCAGGTAAATTTGATGGTGACTGTTTGTGGACTGCATTTTTCAACTCATTTCACACATTTTCAATGTGGTTTAAGGCTGGACTCTGACTAAGCCATACACAGACATTCACCTTTTTTCCTTCAACCACTGTGTGGTCATTTTTGCTGTGTGCAGTGGGTCATTGTCATATTGAAAGGTAAACCTTCTTCACATTGACAACTTTCTGGCAGAGGGCAGCAGATTTTCCTCAAGAATTAGATGGTATTTTGCCCCATCGATTTTTCTTCTATCCTAACAAGTGCTCCAGTCCTTGCTGCAGATTGTATTAACTATAATAACTTAAAAATTACAACTTTGTGAAAAAAATAAATTTTTATTTAAAAAAACAAAAATGGTTGGATTGATAAATGCCCCCCATGGCGGTGTCCAGCTTCCCATGTCAGTAGTTTGCCAATTACCCCTAAAAAAAGCCAGAATTTAATACCATGATTTGCCCATCATTGACTTCAGTAGAAATAATCTTTTTAAGAGCCCTTTCATACTCTGGCTGGGGCGGCGTCGGCGGTAAAACGCCGCTATTATTAGCGGCGTTTTACCGTCGGTATGCGGCCGCTAGCGGGGAGGTTTTACCCCCCCGCTAGCAGCCGGGAAAGGGTTAAATACCACCGCAAAGCGCCTCTGCAGAGGCGCTTTGCCGGCGGTATAGCCGCGCCATCCCATTGATTTCAATGGGTAGGAGCAGTGAAGGAGCGGTATACACTCTGCTCCTTCACTGCTCCGAAGATGCTGCTGGCAGGACTTTTTTTCCCGTCCTGCCAGCGCATTGCTCCAGTGTGAAAGCCCTCGGGGCTTTCACACTGGAATGAAAGCAGCGGCACTTTCGGGTCGGTTTGCAGGCGCTATTATTAGCGCAATAGCGCCTGCAAACCGCCCCAGTGTGAAAGGGCTCTAAGTTTGCTTTTGATACATTTCAAATAAGATTTTCCAAACCCTTGGTGATTCGAACCCAGGCAGATTTGCCTATCACTCCCTGTGGGATCTTTGCCCTGCAATCCTCGGGTTGTAGTTCTTATGAGGGACCACAACACACCACACTTACATAAATAGCAATGTGACAATTTATGGGGTTAGCTTTGATTTTAAATGTTTTTAATCATTCAATAAGTGCCTTTCTTATCCACAGATTTCTTAGGTGAGTTTGTTAGTAATAGCTATACCATTAAATATGAGTGTAGAGGGGGGGGGGGGTAATGATTTTTTTTTTTTGTGGTTTATTTATTTTGTGGTTTATTTGATGTGATGTGAGAGCTCCGGTTTAGGTTTTAGAGGTACCCAGTGCAATAGTAAAGCTTTTTCTTTTTGTTCTCATTCATTTTTTTTTTTTTTTTTTTGACCATAGGCATTGTTTTAAAAAAAATAATAACCCAGTTATTGCCTTTCAAAAGATTCCATAAAAAAACATCCATAACTCTCCTAGAGCAGTAGGAGTCAGACAGCATGAAAGTGCGTGAAGCCACCTCAACTATCATATGTATATATGTATTAATATGTATTTCTCATCCTAGCCTCAGCCACAAGGTGGCAGAAAAAGTCATTTAAAAGCTTAAACTTTTACTACATAAAATAACATGAAGTGTGCCTATCTAATGATATTTTTCTTGAATAAATGATTGAAAATGCATATTTTCCAATGTTTTTATGCAATATATCTGTATCTCTAATCACTGTTTGAATAAAGATTTAATGTTTGCCTGATCAAATATTTTATTTACAACAGGTATTTAAATAAAACTAACAATTTATGCATCATTTACATATTGTAAATTCAAATCAGTCTCTGTCATCAAGGTCCTTATTTCACATACAAAAACATATTAGGGGCAATTTAAACAGGAACCAACTAACCTACCAATATGTCTTTGGAGTATGGGAGAAAATCTACACAAGCATGGGCAGAACATGCAAAGTCTATGCAGGAAGGGTCTTGGTTGAGATTTGAACTCTAGGACTCGAGTGCTGCAAAGCAAAAGTGCTAACTGGGAATGAGCTTGATGTTTGGGTCGAACATAAGTTAGACTTGAACATCGGGTGTTCGCCCGTTTGCCGAACAGTGACAGTGGGGCGTTCGCGGAAAATTTGAGCGCCGCGGAACGCCCCATAATGCACTGCGAGATCACTTACTGTATGATGATTGGCCAAAGCATGCAACTGACCTGCATGCTTTGGCCAATCATAGCACACTCTGCTGAGAGAGCCATAATTGGCTAAAGGCAGGGTGCCTTTGGCCAATCATGGCTCAGGGGGACTAAGTCCATGGCCCACACTATATAAGGCTGCTTACATGGTGGCCGTGTGTAGTGTTGTTGGCGTGGACAGAGAGATAGCTTGAGTTAGATTAGGCAGGCAGGTTATTCAGTTAGTGGCAGTGTATTTGAGATTATATATATATATATATATATATATATATATATATATATATATATATATATCTATATACAGTGCCTTGCAAAAGTATTCGGCCCCCTTGAACTTTTCAACCTTTTGCCACATTTCAGGCTTCAAACATAAAGATATACAATTTAAATTTTTTGTGAAGAATCACCAACAAGTGGGACACAATTGTGAAGTGGAACGAAATCTATTGGATATTTTAAACTTTTTTAACAAATAAAAAACTGAAAAGTGGTGCGTGCAAAATTATTCGGCCCCTTTACTTTCAGTGCAGAAAACTCACTCCAGAAGTTCAGCGAGGATCTCTGAATGATCCAATGTTGTCCTAAATGACTGATGGTGATAAATAGAATCCACCTGTGTGTAATCAAGTCTCTGTATAAATGCACCTGCTCTGTGATAGTCTCAGGGTTCTGTTGAAAGCGCAGAGAGCATCATGAAGACTAAGGAACACACCAGGCAGGTCCGTAATACTCTTGTGGAGAAGTTTAAAGCCGGATTTGGATACAAAAAGATTTCCCAAGCTTTAAACATCCCAAGGAGCACTGTGCAAGCGATCATTTTGAAATGGAAGGAGTATCAGACCACTGCAAATCTACCAAGACCTGGCTGTCCCTCTAAACTTTCAGCTCAGATAAGGAGAAGACTGATCAGAGATGCAGCCAAGAGGCCCATGATCACTCTGGATGAACTGCAGAGAACTACAGCTGAGGTGGGAGAGTCTGTCCATAGGACAACAATCAGTTGTACACTGCACAAATCTGGCCTTTATGGAAGAGTGGCAAGAAGAAAGCCATTTCTCAAAGATATCCATAAAAAGTCTCGTCTAAAGTTTGCCACGAGCCACCTGGGAGACACACCAAACATGTGGAAGAAGGTGCTCTGGTCCGATGAAACCAAAATCGAACTTTTTGGCCACAATGCAAAACGATATGTTTGGCGTAAAAGCAACACAGCTCATCACCCTCAACACACCATCCCCACTGTCAAACATGGTGGTGGCAGCATCATGGTTTGGGCCTGCTTTTCCTCAGCAGGGACAGGGAAGATGGTTAAAATTGAGGGGAAGATGGATGCAGCCAAATACAGGGCCATTCTGGATGAAAACCTGTTGGAGTCTGCAAAAGACCTGAAACTGGGACGGAGATTTATCTTCCAACAAGACAATGATCCCAAACATACAGCAAAATCTACAAAGGAATGGTTCACAAATATTGTTGTGTTAGTGGTGTTAGTGGTGTTAGTAGTGTTAGTAGTTAGTAGTGTTTTGTGTTTTGCTATAAGGGTTTGGGTTTAATTTGTGTGATGCACACTCTTTATATTGTTATATCACAAAGGACATGATAAGAGTGGTTTTCTTTGTAATATTGGAATTCTCACTGTTTCATTGCTCTTGTATATGTGATCCAATACTACTTAACTTTTGGGAAATACACTGCTGGTCAATCAGCACACTCTAACGTTTCTGACTGACATATTATAGCGCTACACTTTTTTGTTCTTATATTTGTTGTCACAATTAGTCTAATTGGTGGTGTTGGCAGCTTATCGTTTTCACTACATTTTTTATTCTATACGTATATTTGTTTCGTTTGGTGGGCGCAGCAGCTTTTTCCTTCACTTTCTACCTTCGTGCTATTTCTTGACACTACTGCTGCAGCCTTCCACCTTTTTCATTTTCCATATCATTCAAAGATATGGACGTATTTGAATATCGCACTAGCCGCACTTTTAATATAGAAGGTGTTTTTTCAATTCTAAACACAGATTCTGAAATGGGAGGCCTCTTCCTAAGGTTGAAAAACCTAATGGTTTCAGAAATCCATTTAGAATGGGATATTGCATTCTTAGAACAGTACTCTAAAGACCGGATGGTCCCAAGAGGGCTGCGATGGACTATCCATCCACAACAAGGAGATACAGACATTGAAACTTGGTTTCACTATTTTAATGAGGCAGGGATCTCATTGCTGGGTTTCCTTATGGACAGGAAACGGGCAAGGAGAAGTGTATTAGACAAGGAGATTAAGGAAATCAGAGACAAATTACTTCCACATAAATCTACAGCAGAATATATCAATCTATCTACAAATCTAAAGAACCATCTAGAAAAAGAAGAACGGGAACAAAAAACTAAAAAACAGAAAAAATATAGTAGAGATATGAATGATTATAAAACAGGGAATGTATTCAACTGGCAAAACAAGGAACAGACCGTTGGGTCTACAGAACAAAATGGGATGGAGGTGACAACCTCATCCAACACAAGGTCTTTGGAAGCACCAGTGGCCCCCCCCCATTCAAAGGGGAAGATCACAGGGCCCAATATCCACCTGACCCCCACACACCCAAGTACCAATATAGGAGTCCAGCCCCCCAATATAGGGGTAGAGGTAAAAGAGGTAGGGGCAGGAGTAGGAGGAATGATGATCGTGTTTCATATTATGAGCAAGGCCCTCGTGACTCCTCAGTACAGGGTGGACATAGGGGACGTGATGACTATCATCACTATGAACCATACCCCCAAAGGACACCCCTCCGGACCTATAATAAGTTCTCCCCTCTAAGAGACGAACAAAACAAAGATTATAATTCCCAATATTCCTACAGAACTAGGGATAATGACTACCCAGAAAGGTCTCCGTATAATTACAATCAACGGTTTCCCAGGGCTCCAAGGATGGAGGGTTTTCACAAACAGAACGAAAACCCCCCACACTATGGAAATCAAAACGGGGCACCAGAGGGGGGAGGCGTGCCCGTAAAAAGAAAGCGGGTATAGAAAACAAAGGCATCTTGAATCTGAGTAAAACAACCTTTTCAGAAGCAGAGAAGATTGTTCTAGAGAAAGGTCTAAAGTTCGCTCCCCCCAAAAAACTGAACAAATTTTCTGTTTTTATTGACGTACAGAAATATGTGCGCAAATTAAACATCCAAAGATATATCATGTCAAACTCCAGTAGACCCCTTGGTCCACAGATTACCACCCACACTGTGTATTCAGGATTGAGTAATCCGTCTTTATTCAATCCACCAGCCCCCATAGCACCTCCAATTAAAGTATTCAGGGACCTAGTTTTGAAGGACCTTGAAGACCTTCCCCCTAAAAGGATATACAATGATCCGAAGTTCAAAATAGGATTAAAGTCCCTATGTGAAAGGAAGGATCTTATTATCCGCTCCGCGGATAAGGGAGGAGGGGTTGTCATTCTTGACAAAAGTGACTACCATAGCGAGATGACCAGGATCCTCAGTGATTCCGAGACTTACCGCCGCCTTCAAAAGAATCCAACTTCAGAATACAAAAAGATACTAACTGGCTTGGTGGATACCGGGTCACGACTTGGTATTCTGAATAAAAAAGAAAAACACTTCCTAGTACCAGTGGCACCACGCATCCCCATTATGTACTATCTGCCGAAAGTACATAAAAATGCGATAAATCCGCCAGGACGCCCGATTATCAGTGGGATTAATTCTATAACCTCCCGGGTAGGGAAATATATCGACTTCTTCCTCCAACCGATAGTCCAAGCTGCCCCTTCCTTTTTGAAGGATACAAGAGATACCATTATGAAATTACAGCAAGTTACAGACACTAGGAACTTAATACTAGCCACTGCGGACGTCACGTCCTTATATACATGTATACCCCAAAATCAGGGCCTAGAAGCAGTGGAGTTTTTCCTTTTGAGAGAGGGCAACATCCCCCGAACACAGAAAAAATTTATTATGGATTTACTTAAATTCGCTACAGGTGCCAATTATTTTTGGTATAATGACCAATTTTTTCTACAAACAAAGGGGGTAGCCATGGGGGCGAAGTTTGCCCCCAGTCTGGCAAACATTTTTATGGCCAAATGGGAGGAGGATGTCGTCTATGCTTTAAACCCCCCAGAGTTAGCTCTGTGGGTGAGGTACATAGACGACATCCTCCTCCTATGGAGGGGCAGTATGGACTCGTTGGATGCATTTATTACTACCTTGAATGCAAACCAGAGAGGGATTCATTTGACATATGAAGCCAGCCTGTCCAAAATCCATTTTTTGGATTTGGAGATCATATCCAATAACGGTCATTTGGAAACCAAAACATATTTTAAGGCTACGGATCGGAATGGCTATATTCCGACCGATAGCTGTCATCACGAGGTATGGCTTAAATCCATTCCGAAAAGCCAGCTAGTGAGAATAAGGAGAAATTGCTCCCATCTCTCTGATTATTTTCTACAGGCTGAGATCTTAAAACAACGCTTCTGCGAAAAAGGATATGATAATTCCCTTATCACAAAGGAGATTCAACAGGTAGCCTTAATGGATCGGGCCTCTTTACTGACAGCCCAATCAGGCAAACCTAAAAAACATGGAGATTCCAAGCACAAATGGTCTTTTCTAACGAATTTTTCCACTCAACATAGGCAAGTTAGAGACATCATTAAAAAACACTGGAAAATATTGAAGAGTGACACCATTTTGGGCCCTGTACTACCCGAACAAGCTGCTACTATATTTAGGGGTGCTCCATCAATTAAAGGACAAATCGCACCGAATGTGATAGATCCTCCAAATAAAATTTCATTCTTTCACAATATGCAGGGATTTTATCCTTGTAGAAGATGCACAGTTTGCAAATGGAATGTTTGCCAAGCACGCAAAATGGAAACATTCAATTCCACTACCACAGGCAAAGTATACAAAATGAAACAATTCGCTACATGTAAAACTCCATATATTGTATATCTCATTACATGTCCGTGTAAAAAGCAATATATTGGTCGGACAATACGTAATTTCACCACTAGGGTGAAAGAACACATCACAGCAATCAAGAAAGGCAAAACTAACCATAGCGTTTCCAAACACTATGCATCATATCACGACCGCAACCCAGCAGGGACCACTTTCCAGGTTATAGATAGGTTCATTCCACATTGGAGAGGGGAATCCAGCATAAGGGGAGTCTCTAGACTCGAAACCTGGTGGATACATCAAATTAAATGTTATGTACCCCATGGTTTAAACATCGAGTGGGACATAAATGCGTTTATTAATCAGTCTTAGGACTCTCATTATGCCCTCCCCCCATTCTGGAAATTTCTATACATACTTTCTGGTTGACTGTTGGTACTCTAATTTGTATTAGATTTTATCATCCCTACCACATAGATTTCACAATATATGTAACGTCCATTTGATTCGATATATTTTCTTACTTTTTCCCTTTTTCCTGTTCACATTAAAATAGGAAGCATCTAAGATCCAATATAGGGGGCCAAATAAGAAGCTTACATATCCCCTTCTTTAGACACACGTTCTTGCTAGATGGTTTTGGTTGCTATGACCAATATATCAGGTGGATTTTTATTCTCTGTGATTATATATCTATACACATGTATTTTATTTTTTATATTTTTTATACAATTTTTTAAAAAAGATAGTTTGTAATACACAGTTGTGTAAGAGATTGTATTATTCTGCTCAAGAACAATGTTTGTAAACATGGGGGAACATGTGTGTCGTGACTATCATGGTGCCGCATTCAGGGTTCTCCTCGATGATTTCAATAGTCCATGCACCTACATTATTCCCATGCCCCAGTGATTATATTCTCTTTGGATGTCACAAGATCTATGTCCGACAATCCTAATATGTATAGAGAATAATATGAGCGGTGAATGGAGTGAGGAGGTGTTTTCGATTGATGTTTGTTCATAAACACTATCCCTTGATAACCTCAGGTGGGATGGACTTTCGATTTCGCGCTGCTGCGCCTGCGCGATGCGAGCGGTTCTTCGCCGCTTGCATTACTCTGAAAAATGAGAGGGTATGGTGGACGTGTGACGCCGCCGCGTAGATACGCGGTGACGCATACGTCCACAAACAGCCAGATAACTAGGATTAACAGATTGGGCTCCGCGTCACCACGTCGTGACGCCTGGATGTGGGGATCACATGTCCTCATCGCCCAATTAGAATTGGTTGCACATGAGACCCAAACCGAGGCTTGGTTTGGATCCGGAACTCAATTTTCGATAGGCCAGATAGTGAGTCAGCTGATATTGAACACCATCACATGACGCAAACCCGGAAGTCACGCCGCACAGGTGTCCCCGATGCTAATCTGAGCACTTTTTATTAAATAGCGCAGCAGATGAGAGGTTAGCTGTACCCCAGTTGATGTCTTCTCAGACGAAACGCGTCGGGTGTAGGACGCTACCTTATACCATCTGTCTACTGCGCTAATTACGTCTTTATGAATGTTTGTTTTTATCTGGAATTTTTTCGTTGGAAATTTTTTATACAATAAATCTCCTGATTAATTGGATTTACACTATGTGGAGCTTCTTTTCGTCCACTTTTTCCCTATCTCAAACTGCTTGAGACCCAAGAGAGTGCTGGAGGACGAACCGGGAGACTGTTCAGGACTGGAGTCCCTCTCAAGACCATCCGATTGCAGACCAGGAACAGCTATAACCCTACCGTGCTACACGGTTCAAGCTCGTACGACTCACCGCTGTATGGCTTGTGAGTCCACCGCGTCCGGTAAGGGCATTTTATGTTACTTTTGGACCAGGCTGATCAGTGGAGGAGTTCACCATTAACAACCATTACTATGAGATCTAGATCCATGTTCTAAGAGGTCTCCATCTGATTAAAAGAACTTTCCTCATCTCAGGGACTTATCACTTGTTCCCACCCCTATATGCCTGTGTTTTGCTATAAGGGTTTGGGTTTAATTTGTGTGATGCACACTCTTTATATTGTTATATCACAAAGGACATGATAAGAGTGGTTTTCTTTGTAATATTGGAATTCTCACTGTTTCATTGCTCTTGTATATGTGATCCAATACTACTTAACTTTTGGGATATACACTGCTGGTCAATCAGCACACTCTAACGTTTCTGACTGACATATTATAGCGCTACACTTTTTTGTTCTGATATTTGTTGTCACAATTAGTCTAATTGGTGGTGTTGGCAGCTTATCGTTTTCACTACATTTTTTATTTTATACGTATATTTGTTTCGTTTGGTGGGCGCAGCAGCTTTTTCCTTCACAAATAAACGTATCCAGGTGTTAGAATGGCCAAGTCAAAGTCCAGACCTGAATCCAATCGAGAATCTGTGGAAAGAGCTGAAAACTGCTGTTCACAAACGCTCTCCATCCAACCTCACTGAGCTCGAGCTGTTTTGCAAGGAAGAATGGGCAAGAATTTCAGTCTCTCGATGTGCAAAACTGATAGAGACATACCCCAAGCGACTTGCAGCTGTAATCGCAGCACAAGGTGGCTCTACAAAGTATTAACGCAAGGGGGCCGAATAATTTTGCACGCCCCACTTTTCATTTTTTTATTAGTTAAAAAAGTTTCAACAATCCAATAGATTTCGTTCCACTTCGCAATTGTGTCCCACTTGTTGGTGATTCTTGACAAAAAATAAAAATTTTATATCTTTATGTTTGAAGCCTGAAATGTGGCAAAAGGTTGAAAAGTTCAAGGGGGCCGAATACTTTCGCAAGGCACTGTATATATCTCTCTCTCTCTCTATATATATATATCTCTATCTCTATCTCTCTATCTCTCTCTCTCTCTCTCTCTCTCTCTCTCTCTCTCTCTCTCTCTCTCTCTCTCTCTCTCTCTCTCTCTATCTCTCTCTATCTCTCTCTATCTATCTCTCTCTTTCTCTATCTCTCTCTCTCTCTCTCTCTCTCTCTCTCTCTCTCTCTCTCTCTCTCTCTCTCTCTCTCTCTCTCTCTCTCTCTCTATCTCTCTCTATCTCTCTCTCTCTCTATCTATCTCTCTCTATCTCTCTCTCTCTCTCTCTATCGATATATCTCTCTATCAATATATCTCTCTATCGATATATCTCTCTATCTCTCTAGAGATATATCTAGAGATATATCTAGAGATATATCTAGAGATATAGCTTGGTGTGAAGAAATCAACTGTAGGAGCAATAATAAGAAAATGGAAGACATACAAGACCACTTATAATCTCCCTCGATCTGGGGCTCCACGCAAGATCCCACCCCGTGGGGTCAAAATGATCACAAGTGCGCTGAGCAAAAATCCCAGAACCACACCGGAGGACCTAGTAAATGACCTGCAGAGAGCTGGGACCAACGTAACAAAGGCTACCATCAGTAACACACTACGCCGCCAGGGACTCAGATCCTGCAGTGCCAGACGTGTCCCCCTGCTTAAGCCAGTACATGTCCTGGCCCGTCTGAGGTTTGCTAGAGAGCATTTGGATGATCCAGAAGAGGAATAGGAGGCTGTCAGATGAAACCAAAGTAGAACTGTTTGGTAGAAACACAACTCGTTGTGTTTGGAGGAGAAAGAATGCTGAGTTGCAACCAAAGAACACCATACCTACTGTGAAGCATGGGGGTAGCAACATCATGCTTTGGGGCTGTTTCTCTGCAAAGGGAACAGGACGACTGATCCGTGTACATGAAAGAATGAATGGGGCCATGTATCGTGAGATTTTGAGTGCAAACCTCCTCCCATTAGCAAGGGCATTGAAGATGAAACGTGGCTGGGTCTTTCAGCATGACAATGATCCCAAACACACTGCCCGGGCAACAAAGGAGTGGCTTCGTAAGAAGCATTTCAAGGTCCTGGAGTGGCCTAGCCAGTCTCCAGATCTCAACCCCATAGAAAACCTTTGGAGGGAGTTGAAAGTCTGTGTTGCCCAGCCACAGCCCCAAAACATCGCTGCTCTAGAGGAAATCTGCATGCAGGAATGGGCCAACATACCAGCAACAGTGTGTGACAACCTTGTGAAGACTTACAGATGAGATGAACTTTTGATACCAAATACTTATTTTTCACCATAATTTGCAAATAAATTCTTTCAAAAATCAGACATGTGATTGTCTGGATTTGTTTCCACATTTTGTCTCTCATAGTTGAGGTATACCTATGATGACAATTACAGGCCTCTCTCATCTTTTTAAGTGGGAGAACTTGCACAATCGGTGGCTGACTAAATACTTTTTTGCCCCACTGTATATATATATATATATATATATATATATATATATATATATATATACATACATACTCTGCATCCAGTGTAGCCTATATCTACAGTGCATTCTTTGCTGTACTGATTCTAATACAGTTCAGGCGGTGTACACAGTATCTAATACAGTGTGTACAGTTTCTACTACTCTGGTGGTGCACACAGTACACAATACAGTGCAGCTGTAGTACAGTTTCTAATACAGTGCCAACGGTGTACACAGTATCTAATACAGTGTGTACAGTTTCTACTACACTTCTGATGGTGTACACAGTACACAATACAGTGCAGTCGTAGTACAGTTTCTAATACAGTGCAGGCGGTGTACACAGTATCTAATACAGTGTGTACAGTTTCTACTACAACTCTGGTGGTGTACACAGTACACAATACAGAGCAGTCGTAGTACAGTTTCTAATACAGTGCAGGCGGTGTACACAGTATCTAATACAGTGTGTACAGTTTCTACTACTTTTCTGGTGGTGTACACAGTACACAATACAGTGCAGCCATAGTACAGTTTCTAATACAGTGCAGGCGGTGTACATAGTATCTAATACAGTGTGTACAGTTTCTACTACACTACTGGTGGTGTACACAGTTCACAATACAGTGCAGTCGTAGTACAGTTTCTAATACAGTACAGGCGGTGTACACAGTATCTAAAACAGTGTGTACAGTTTCTACTACACCTCTGGTGGTGCACACAGTACACAATACAGTGCAGCCGTAGTACAGTTTCTACTACTTTTCTGGTGGTGTACACAGTATCTAATGCAGTGTGTACAGTTTCTACTACACTTCTGGTGGTGTACACAGTACACAATACAGTGCAGCTGTAGTACCGTTTCTAATAAAGTACAGGTAGTGTACAGAGTATCTTATACATTGTGTAGAGTTTCTACTTCACTTCTGGTGGTGTACCCAGTACACAATACAGTGCAGACGCTGTACAGTTTCTAATACAGTGCAGGTGGTGTACACAGTATCTAATAGAGTATGTACAGTTTCTGATACACTTCGGGCCGTGTACACTGTATCTAATACAGTGTAGTGTGGTGTTGCAAAACAAAAAATACATCATGTCTGGAAGACCACCAAGGAGAGGCAGATGCTCACAGGCCACTAAAAGATGGCAAGCAGCCTCTGTGTCTACAGTCAACAGTGGTGGTCATGGACATGGTGAATCCTCTGCAGGTGGCTGTGGGGCACGCTTGTCCTTTTTTTCTGCTGCTGGCCATTTTATTGAGCCACAACATGCAGAAGAGTTGCATGTTCTGTCACCCAGGCTCAGAGTAGTTTGCCTTCCAACGCAGCTACCAAAGCGGCCTATTCCATCGGCTCCATGTCAACAGTCACTCCTTCTATGGCCCCACCATCATGCATGGAGGAGTCCCCAGAATTTTTCGACCACAGTGTCGGGTACATGCTGCTGGAGGATGCGCAGCAATTTGAAGGCTCTGATGATGGATCCCAGGTTGAGGATGGGAGTAATGTGAGCCTAGAGAAAGGAGGTGCCACAGAAAGACAAGAAACTCACAGTCATGTTCCCCCAGCTGCAGCATACTGCCAAGTTTTCTCCAGTGACGAGGAGGGAGGGGATGATGAGGTCACTGACTGTACTTGGGTGCCTGAGAGAAGAGAGGAGAAGGAGGATGAGGAGGAGGCACAACTCCAATGAGGCAGGATGCCCTCTAGGGGGCAGCTTAAGGGCAGCCACCCTATTACACCGCAGAGCTCCGCAGGTGCAGGGCGCTGCTGATTCCTCACTGACTTTTAAAAGTTCCTTGGTGTGGGCCTTTTTCGACACGTGTGCAGCAGATCGTACCGTTGCTGATTGCAGCCTATGTCTGAAGCAGATCAAGCGTGGCCAGAACAGCAGCCGCTTGGGCACCACATGCTTGACCAGACATATGATGACTAGGGATGAGCCAAACACCCCCTGGTTCGGTTCGCACCAGAACCTGCGAACGGACCAAAAGTTTGCGCGAACTTTAGAACCCCATTAAAGTCTATGGGACTCGAACAATGAATATATAAGAAAGCAGCGCTCAAAAAATAAATAGGTGCACCAAAACCCTGTTGCAGCTGCTGGATATAAGTGCTAAAACTTAAAATAAATATACAAAAAAACAAAAAAACAGCAATATAGAGGATTACAATTCACAGGCCAAAGTGATCATGGAACGGTTTCAAGATAAAGGCTACAGATTAGAGGATCTTAAAAGGACAAAGGAAATGATTGGTGGGATGGATAGGGATGATCTGTTCAAATCGAGAGACAAAAAGGAACATAATTATGGTATAGCGTTTATGACTGGCTTTAATAGGCAATATCGGGATTTTGAAAAATTTATCAAGAAACACTGGCCCCTACTTTTGCAAGAAAGAGATCTTAAGAAAATACTGCCAAATCAGCCTAAATTAATTTACACCAAACCACCTACGCTTAGGCTGAAATTGGCACATAATGTCATTAACCCCCCTAAGAAAGGATGTACCTTTCAAGATAGTACTGGGTTTTACAGTTGTGGTAGATGTGTGATGTGTAGGACATCCAGATATCGCAAGAGAAAAATCACTCATTTCAGTTCTCTATCAGAGGGGAGATCCTTTGAGATTAAAAAGTTTATAACATGCAGTACTACACATGTCACATACCTTCTGTCCTGTCCATGTAACCTTCAGTATGTGGGGAGAACCACTAGGCAGCTAGGTGTAAGGCTCAGAGAGCATGTCAACAGGATTAAAAAAGGGTATAGACATCATGGTCTTTCCAACCATTTTAGGTTGTTCCACAACAAAGACCCCAGTGTACTTACCTTCTGTGGGATTGACAGGGTTTAGGAACATTGGCGAGGTTCCAATCTTAGAAAGGCCATTTCCCAAAACGAAACTCAGTGGATCCATAGATTACGCACGCTGAGTCAGTTTGGCCTCAACATTGAGCTGGATCTTAATTGTTTTTTATCAAATTGGTAACTCCTTCCTTATTATTAATATTTTTCCATTTCAATTTGAATTAATTTCATATTTATTTTTACTTTTTTTTACGTTTATTTTCATTTTCATTTTTTATTTTTATTTTTTATTTTTATTATTTTTTTTTTTTTTTATTTTTATTTTTTTTTTTTTTTTAATTTTTATTTATTTTTATTTTTATTTCTATTTTTATTTTTATTTTCAATTTTGATCTTATTTTTTTTTTTTTTTTGTATTTCCATTTTTATTCCATTTTCATTAGAATCTAATTTTTTTAGATTATTTAATATATTTTTCTTAATTTTAGAGAAACATTTTTAATAAAATTAAATATTTTTTCTGTTAGGTGCATATATATATGCCGTTTTTAGGAATAATGTTATTCAAGTATTAATTTTGTACGTCTATGTTTATATATGTTCTCAGGCATTCTATCGAGATATATTAGTATCCCATTTGTTTATATATGTATGCAATACAAATGTTTGTTTACGTTTTTACGTTTCTATGACAGGAATGTTGTGTTCTTGTTGTCTATCTAGTAAAGCTTGTTGTAGTTGCAACAGGATATGATGAATCAGGAAGAGGTGGGTAATATACATCCACTAGTCCTTGATTGGCTGTCACTTCCTCTTTGGGAGGAGTCTTACCTGACGCTGTATATAAATTCGACCTTGTGTGGGCTGGATGTTATGTCTTTGATGACGCCCTGAAGGAGGGGCGAAATACGTCGACGCAATATCCGGCTCACGTCTGCAAACCAGTGACGCTGTTTCCCGTAGTCAGTGGAGCACACGCTAACACATCGGCGGTCACTGACCAACTCAGAATGCCTGTTTTGCGTCTTCATTTTGTGAGTAGCGCTATTATGCGCAATTGATCCTTTACCCCACAGTATTACACCATATCTTATTTTGTTTTTGGGTGGAATATGATGCCCGCGGCTCCCAAGGTTATATCTTAGTGTCAGCAGCCCAAGCTTCATCCCATCTCTTTGTATCTACTGCAGCATTTCAGGTGATTGTATGCAATCCTTTGGATGAGGAGCTGGAAGTCTGCTATCATTGCCGATTGGGTCTTTTTCTGAATGAATATTTATATCCATCCTGAATTTATTCTAATATTTATTCACATTGATTTTTTATAATCTGCTTATTGTCATATGTTAAGGTATATATACTACTTTTTTGATTGTATGCAAACGAAAAGATCTGGACAGCCGCACTCCAGGAAGTAATAATCCAAGTTTCTTTATTTTAAAATCAGGAACACATCAGATACAGGACATCATAGACAGAGTGTACAGATCATAGGCTAACGCGTTTCACACTTGTCCAAGTGCTTACTCATAGCTCAGCCCAGCTATGAGTAAGCACTTGGACAAGTGTGAAACGCGTTAGCCTATGATCTGTACACTCTGTCTATGATGTCCTGTATCTGATGTGTTCCTGATTTTAAAATAAAGAAACTTGGATTATTACTTCCTGGAGTGCGGCTGTCCAGAACTTCTCGTTTGCATATCGTCTCTACTAGCATGAGCCAGCACCTGAAACCTCTCATCTCTGGAGAGCAAGATCAGCTTTACACCTGGTGAGACCTAAACTAGTGCGGGGATAACTTTTGTATTACTTTTTTGATTGCCTATGGTCATATGTTGAGGTATATATATTTATTAATAATATTTTTTTGATTGCCTATGGTCTCTGTTTCCAAACAGAAACACTATTTTTTCACTACATATTATCCATTATTTTTTCACTAAATGTAATTTGTTTAGTCACATATATATATCGATATTTTCCACTTATAGCTATATTCATATTTATATTGAGCCAGTTGCTAGCACTGTTTTTTTGTATATTTATGGACTCGAACGTTCAAAATCAAAAGTGCTAATTTTAAAGGCTAATATGCAAGTTATTGTCCTAAAAAGGTTTTGGGGACCCGAGTCCTGCCCCAGGGGACATGTATCAATGCAAAAAAAAGTTTTAAAAACTCACGTTTTTTCGGGAGCAGTGATTTTAATGATGCTTAAAGTGAAAAAATAAAAGTGAAATATTCCTTTAACCACTTCCCGCCCGGCCTATAGCGGATTGACGGCCGGGCGGTGGTTGTGTTATCCTGACTGGGCGTCATATGACGTCCTTCAGGATAACATGCCGCCGCGCGCCCGCAGGGGCGCGCATCGCGGCGATCGGTGGATCGGTGTGTCAGTCTGACACACCGCTACACCGATCTTGGTAAAGAGCCTCCGGCGGAGGCTCTTTACCACGTGATCAGCCGTGTCCAATCACGGCTGATCACGCTGTCAATAGGAAGAGCCGTTGATCGGCTCTTCCTCACTCGCGTCTGACAGACGCAAGTAGAGGAGAGCCGATCGGCGGCTCTCCTGGCAGGGGGGGTCTGCGCTGATTGTTTATCAGCGCAGCCCCCCCGCAGATCACCACACTGGACCACCAGGGATCGCCACTAGGACCACCAGGGAAGGGAAACATGTGGATGGCCAGGTATGTACCCCATGGCCATCCACATGTGCCCAGTCAGTGCCAAATCTGTGCCAATCAGTGCCCACAAATGGGCACTGATTGGCACAATTATGTTGCAGTGATGCCCAGCAATGCCACACTTAGGGGCATCACTGCCATCAATCAGAATCATCAGTGCCACCTGTCAGTGCCCATCTGTGCCCATCTGTGCCCACCTATCAGTGCCCATCCGTGCCCATCTGTGCCAACTATCAGTGCCACCCATAACTACCCATCAACGCCACCTACGAGTGCCCATTAATGCCACCTACAAGTGCCCATCAGTGCCGCCTATCAGTGCCCATCGGTGCCACCTATCAGTGCCCATCAGTGCCACCTACCAGTGCCACCTATCAGTGCCCATTAGTGCCACCTATCAGTGCGCATCAGTGCCACCTATCAGTGCCCATCATCAGTGCCCGTCAGTGCCACCTCATCAGTGCCACCTCATTGGTGCCACCTCATCAGTGCCCATCAGTGCCGCCGTATCAGTGCCCGTCAGTGCAGCCATATCAGTGCCCGTCATTGAAGAAGAAAACGTACTCATTTACAAAAAATTTTAACAGAAACAAAGAAAAACTTGCTTTTTTTCAAAATTTTCTGTCTTTTTTTATTTGTTGCGCAAAAAATAAAAACCGCAGAGGGGATCAAATACCACCAAAAGAAAGCTCTATTTGTGGGAACAAAATGATAAAAAATTTGTTTGGGTACAGTGTGGCATGACCGCGCAATTGTCATTCAAATTGTGACAGCGCTGAAAGCTGAAAATTGGGCTGGGCGGGAAGGTGTCTAAGTGCCTGGTATTGAAGTGGTTAAATATCGTACCTGGGGGTGTCTAAAGTATGCCTGTAAAGTGGCGCGTGTTTCCCATGCTTAGAACAGTCCCTGCAATAAATTACAATTTTAAAGGAATAAAAGTCATTTAAAACTGCTTGCGGCTTTAATGTAATGTCGGGTCCCGGCAATATGGATAAAAATCAGTGAGACAAACGGCATGGGTACCCCCCCAGTCCATTACCAGGCCCTTTGGGTCTTGTATGGATTTTAAGGGGAACCCCGCACCCAAATTAAAAAAAGGAAAGATGTGGGGCCCCCAGGCCCTATATACTCTGAACAGCAGTATACAGGCGGTGCAAACAAGACAGAAGCTGTAGGTTTGTTGTTAAGTAGAATCTATTTGTAATTTTGAACTGGTACATTTTTAAAGTGTAGCTCCAGCCAAAAAATCTATTTTTAAGCTTTTTGGAAAACATAGAGAAGGGTTATCACCCCTGTAACATTTGTTTTGCTGTCTGTGCACCTCTTCAGAAGATTTCACCTCACTTTCTGTCCCAATGACAAATGTTTTTTGAAAATTTGGGGTTTTTAGTGAAACAAGGATTGGTGATAAAGCATCAGTGGAGAGGAGACACGTTTTTCCCATATTAACTCTTACAGGAGAGAATTTCCCTTCCTAGGGGTAGATTTCATCTCATTTCCTGTTATCTCCTTCCGTTTGCAAGTAATGCCGCGTACACACGGTCGGACTTTTCGTCTACAAAAGTCCAACGGACGCTGACGGACTAAAGCTGGCTGGTAATCCGATCGTGTGTGGGCTTCTCCGGACTTTCAACTGACTTTTTTAGCCTCAAATCCGACGTACTTTAGATTTGAAACATGCTTCAAATCTTTCCGACGGACTCGAGTCCGGTCGAAAAATCCGCTCGTCTGTATGCTAGTCCGACGGACAAAAACCCACGCTAGGGCAGCTATTGGCTACTGGCTATGAACTTCCTTATTTTAGTCCGGTGTACGTCATCACGTAAGAATTCGACGGACTTTTGTGTGATCATGTGTAGGCAAGTCTGTTCGTTAGAAAGTCCGCCGCAAGTCCGTCGAAAGTCCGCCAAAAGTCCGTCGAAAGTCTGTCGGACAGGCTGTCGGACTTTTGTAGCTGAAAAGTCCGACCGTGTGTACGCGGCATAAGAGTTGTTTGTAAGTTGGATGTTTGAAAGTAGGGGCCTGCACTATATACTCTGCAGAAATTGGGGCCTTAGGTGTTGGTGTTGCCACAACACTATAAGTCCTCACAGTTACTGTTGGTGGGCGCAGGAACGGGCCGTGCTGTGAAATATTAGATCAAGAATTGTAATTACATGCCATTGTTGAACAGTGGTAGAAAAATTGGGCCTTTGGTGGTGGTGGTGTTGGTGTCACAACACTGTAAGTCCTCACAGTTACTCTTGGTGGGCGCTGGAATGGGCCCTGCTGTGAAATATTATATCAAGAATTGTAATTACATGCACCTGTTAAACAGGGGCAGAAAAATTGTGCCTTTGGTGGTGGTGGTGGTGATGGTGTTGCCACAACACTGTAAGCCCTCACAGTTACTCTTGGTGGGTGCAGGAATGGGCCCTGCTGTGAAATATTAGAGCAAGAAATGTAATTACATGTCCCTGTTGAACAGGGGCAGAAAAATTGGGCCTTAGGCACTGGTGCCACAACACTGCAACCCCTCACAGATACTATAGTTGGAGCGTAGGAATGAGCCCGGCTGCAAAATATGGCATCAAAAATTGTAATTACACGCCCTTGTTAAACAGGGGCTGAAAAATTTGGCCTTGGGCACTGGTGCTGGTGCCACAACACTGGAACCCCTCACAGATACTTTAGTTGGAGTGCAGGAATGAGCCCTGCTGCAAATTATTGCATCAAAAATTGTAATTACACACCCCTGTTAAACAGGGGCTGAAAAATTGGGCCTTGGGCACTGGTGCCACAACACTGCAACCCCTCACAGATACTCTAGTTGGAGCGCAGGAATGAGCCCTGCTGCAAAGTATTGCATCAAAAATTGTAATTACACGCCCCTGTTAAACAAGGGCTGAAAAATTGCCAAAACACTGCAACCCCTTACAGATACTCTAGTTGGAACGCAGGAATGAGCCCTGCTGCAAAGTATTGCATCAAAAATTGTAATTGTTAAACAGGGGCAGAAAAATTGGGCCTTGGCCACTGGTGGCGGTGCCCAGAACCAAAAATGTTCTTACAAGCTATCAGCATGAAAATTGAGGAGGAAGAGGATTGTCACTCAGCATAACAGGATAGTCACTCAGCATCAGCATAGGCAGTCTTGAAGGGATCTCACATTTAAAAAAAAATCAATCGGTTACATCAGCATCAGGTGCTTGGTAGCTGGTGATCCAAGACTGATTCATTTTTATGAAGGTCAGCCCATCGACCGATTCGGCGGATAGGCACACCCTGTGATTGGTTACAAAGCCTCCAGCAGCACTGAATGTGCGTTCCGAAAGAACGCTGGATGCAGGACAGGCCAGTAGCTCAATTGCATACTGTGCAAGCTCTGGCCAGTGATCCATCCTCAAGACCCAGTAACCCAGAGGATTTTTGGTGGGAAAGGTGTCCAAGTCTGATCTTGCCCCTAGGTAATCCTGCACCATGTGAATCAGACGCTGGCGATGGTTGCTGGAACTGATCAGACCTTGGGGCTGCGGACTTAAAAATTGTCTGAACGCATCGGTCAGACGGCCACCTTCTCCACCGCTCCTTCTGTGACTGACCGAAGCCTCAGCAACACGTTGTCCAGGAGGACCAAGAAATTGTAACCTCCCAGGCTCTGGAAACACGTTGCATAAACCTTTCTGCAAGGCCTCCCAAAGATGTTTCATCCTCTGCTCCCTCTGCGAAGGCAAGATAAGGTCCGCAACCTTACCCTTGTAATGTGGATCAAGGAGGGTTGCCAGCCAGTAATCATCCCTCCCCTTGATCCCACGAATACGAGGATCCTTCCACAGGCTTTGCAGGGTCAGAGAGGCCATGCAACGTAGGTTTGCTGAGGCATTCGGTCCAGAGTCCTCTGGTCACTAAGGACGACATGATCTGCAGCCACCTCCTCCCAGCCATGTACAAGTCCATGGGTTTCTTCGGACTGTAAATGATCCCTTGAAGACTGCTGTTGATGCTGAGTGCCAGGCTCCACCTCAATGCTGACACAATCCTCCTCCTCCTCTTCCTCCTATTCCTGTGTGATCGGCGGGCATGCAGGAACACTGTCTGGATAAGTGTAAGGCTGATCACAGGTCAGCCTGTATTTGTAGAAGGAGTTAGACTGCATAAAGCCTGCCCTCCTTTGCCTCCTTCCTTGTGGTCGTAGGCTCTTGTGTCGTGTGTGTCATTTCCGGTGCGATCTGTCTGACGTCACTTCTGGGTTTTTCGTCTCGGCTAGGAAGATGTACGGCTGCAAGGGGGGCTCCGAGTCTCCCCGTTTTCAGCGGCAGAATACAGGTTTGGTCAGGGGGGTCCACGGGCAGGCAGCCACCCCCATCTGGACTATCCCGAGCATCTACTGGCATGCCACTACTCTCCCCATTCGGGGTCCGGTCGGGATCAGAGCCTCGCCGGTTTCCCAGTGTCAGTTCTGGCACTCTCGGGGCTGAGGTCATTAGGGCTTGTGTCTGAGCATGCGTGCAGGTTACTCAGCTGCTGTTGGTCACTCGCAAGCATGGTGCTGTCAGGCTGCACTCTGGCTTGCTCTGTTGTTGCCTGCAGGGCTGGGGGTCTCTGATGTCGGGGGTGGGGGTCAGAGTTGGCAGGACTAGGGATGATCATGACTGCATTGGTGATTTTGGTGTTTGGGTCCGCTGTCACCACTGTCTGGTCATGTACCTGTGGGGAGGTTCGGGGATGCCTTGGTTATGTTGCAGCATAGGTATGTATGGGCAGGGTCTCCTCCCTCCTTAGCTCCTCATGGTGGTTCTCCCCCCCCTCCTGAGTTCCATGTAGTGGATTCCCCCCTCCTGAGCTCCACGTCCTCCTGAGCTCCACGTAGTGGGTCCCCCCCTCCTGAGCTCCACGTGGTCAATAGTGTGGGTCTTCAGGGGTTAATTCAGGCTGTGGACATGACATGACACTTGCTCGTCGCCTGTCATCTAATTATGTTCTTTGGGGGTCCTTGGCAAATTACGGTTTCTCATGCAATTTACGTTCTCATGCAATTTACGTTCTCATGCAATTTACGATTTCTCATGCAATTTTACGGTTTCTCATGCAATTTACGTTCTCATGCAATTTATGTTTTCTCATGCAATTTACGCTTTCTCATGCAATTTACGTTTTTTTTCATGCAATTTACGCTTTTTCATGCGATTTATGGTTTTTCATGCGATTTACGCTTTCTCATGCGATTTACGCTTTCTCAGGCGATTTACGGTTTTCTTATGCAATTTACGGTTTTCTCATGCAAGTTATGGTTCTCATGCAAGTTACAGCAAATTCACGTTTTTCCCATGTTCCTTTAGTTTCCCATGTTCCTTACATTTCCCATGTTTCTCACGTTTCCCATGTTTCTTACGCTTCCCATGTTTCTCACGTTTCCCATGTTTCTCACGTATCCCATGTTTCTTACCTTTCCCATGTTTCTCGCCTTTCCCATGTTTCTCACGTTTCCCATGTTTCTCACATTTCCCATGTTTCTCACATTTCCCGTGTTTCTCACGTTTCCCATGTTTCCCACATTTCCCATGTTTCTCACGTTTCCCATGTTTCTCACGTTTCCCAAGTTTGCTCACATTTCATGTCATTGTCTTACATTCGCTGCATTTCCGTTAGCTAGTGCTTACATCCAGGATCTCTCACGTCTACAGATCCATACAGGCTGAGGTTTTGTTTTTAATTGTCGTCCCACATTCTTCTCACCTGTAGTCCGTACCTCATACGTCCACTTCACCATTACACCTTTTACTACTACCCACCATTGTCTGTGGGGATCTTAGCCCTGAGTGTTCGTTTTTAATTTCCTGTCTTGGCGCTGCAGGTTGCTCGGGCTCGCTTACTGCATACAGTAGGGTGGTGTTGTCATTAGGTTCACATTCATGCGCTGTTGGTCTTGTCATTTCTGCACCCACATCCTCATACTTGTCAGGTAGTAGGGGTGTTGTTATGTCATGGACTGGTTGTCTGTAATGTTCTCTGGTCGCTTTTACACAGCTAGGTTGTGCATGTTCTTCCACTGCAGGTTACCCATCACGTCTATGGGTTTAACAGATTGAGGTGATCGTTGTTAATTGGCTTGTTCGGTGGCAAGTCTCCTCATCTGTTCTTACGCTGCTTACATATTTCGTACAAACTCACGTTTCTCATGCAATTTACGTTTCTCATGCAATTTACGTTTCTCGTGCAATTTATTGTTTCTATGCCAACTCACATTTTCATGTTTCTCTCGTTTTCCCAGGTTTCTCATGTTTTCCCATGTTACTCTCGTTTCTCACGTTGTTCATCAATTCACACAGAAAATTTGGGAGCAAGGACCCCAACTCCGAGCTCTCCAGGGGAAAAGTGCAAGCGGACTATCTCGGTACAAGTAAAAGGGGGCAAACAGCAGAAATAAGAAAAATTTATATAAAACACAATTTTATTTATACAAAAGTCAAGGAAGTATATAATACAAACTATATAAAAATATGCACAGATGACATGGAATTTCGACTAGTTTCCCGGGAAACCCGCTTCATCAGGAAATGTATCTGTGAATAAAATACAATACAATAATATATATATATTTTTCACAATAAAGGGGTATGAGAGGTAATGCCAAGACATGAAAAAGGGGGGGGGGGGTTGAAAAAGATTATGGGATGCAGCATGGGATACTGCGCACGAGAGGTTTGGGGTGGGCACTGGTAGCGTGTAACAAAGTATTTCCCGCTGTAGGTTTGTGATATAAATTAGTCCCTATCGGAGTTCTTGACAATTACTAGATCTAAAAAAGGGATCTGTAGGTTATCTGAGCTGACTGTAAAATGCAAGTTCATGGTGTTAATATTGATGGCCTCAATGAATTGGTTCAGTAAGGATGATGTGCCGGTCCAGACTACAAACAAGTCATCGATAAATCTGAACCAACAAAGTATCGACTCTAAAAAAAGTTGAAAATCGATCGTCCGAACAAATGTGCCTATCCCAGGCTCCGAGAAACAAGTTTGCATATGATGGGGCACATGACGTGCCCATTGCCACGCCTTGTGTTTGTAGGTAGTGTTGATCTTCAAAAAGGAAAAAATTACGTGTAAGGATAAATGTTAGCTCACTCATTCTCACTGTTTGGATCATAGACATATAATGTACTTGTTATACTTATATACACCCCTTCATTACCCATGTAGATGCTTGTCTCCTTGCGGCCTTATATCTGTCTCCCCCAGTCGCTGCGGGAGACCCCGCCAGGTCTGGCCTGAATTCTGTATGCACCTCAGCATGGGTAAGCAGCCCCCCATACCTGTATACAATCTTTTTCACCCCCCCCAAAACCCCCCTCTTTTTCATGTCTTGGCATTACCTCTCATACCCCTTCATTGTGAAAAATATATATATTTTATTGTATTGTATTTTATTCACAGATACATTTCCTGATGAAGCGGGTTTCCCACGAAACTAGTCATAATTCCATGTCATCTGTGCATATTTTTATATAGTTTGTATTATATACTTCCTAGACTTTTGTATAAATAAAATTGTGTTTTATATACATTTTTCTTATTTCTGCTGTTTACCCCCTTTTACTTGTACCAAGATAGTCTGCTTGCACTTTTCCCCTGGAGAGCTCGGAGTTGGGGTCCTTGCTCCCAAATTTTCTGTTTCAATTAAACTCGGATGATGGTACTTTTTCATATAACTTTCCTCGATATGTGAGGCCAGCAAATCCGTTCATCAATTCACGTTATCGTGTAACCGGCATTAGTTGTGCAGTTTGCGTTTTTCTTGCAGCCTCGGTTCTCATGCTGCTCACGTTTTCGTCAGCTCACGCTATGCATGTTTCTCGTTCCTTCATGCAGCTTACATTCCTGTCACAGGTTTCTCAGTCTGCTCACGTTTCTCTCGCAGTTTATGTTGCTGACCCAGTTGTGTGTCATTTCCACTCAGTTCATGGTTACTATTTTCATAATTTTCCTGGGTACCATTCATATTAGGGTTGTTCCGATACCACTTTTTTAGGACCGAGTACAAGTACCGATACTTTTTTTCAAGTACTCGCCGATACCGATTGCCGATACTTTTTTTTAAAAGTCACGTGACAGTGTTTTTTTTTTTTTTAACAATGCTTTCTTTTTTTTCTTTTTTTTTAGGGGGGGGGGGGGGTGAACGTGTGTTTTTTTTGTTTACTTTTTATTATTTTTTACAATAATATTTTTTTTTATTATTTATTGCAATATGTGTGTGTTTTTTTTTTAATCAGCCCTGTTGGGGGGGGCTTTGGTGAGATATCAGAGGTCTTAACAGACCCTTGATATCTCCCCCTTAAGACAGAGAAAGAGACAGAGGATAGAGATTCCCCAGTCCCTTTCTCTGCAGCCTCAGCTGCACTGAGAATGAATAGAGAGAAGGCAAAACTGAGACATCGTAATCACAGGATATTACAATGTTTCCGTTATGTGAATGGACAGAGTAAGCTGACTCTGTTCATTCACACAGCGGAGAGGGACAGCACAACGGAGGGGGACAGAGGAAGAGAGAGGGACAGCAGAACAGAGGGGGACAGAGGAAGAGAGAGGGACAGCAGAACGAAGGGGGACAGAGGAAGAGAGGGGGACAGTAGAACGGAGGGGGACAGAGGAAGAGAGAGGGACAGCAGAATGGAGGGGAACAGAGGAAGAGAGGGGGACAGCGGAACGGCGGGACAGAGGAACGGAGGGGGACAGCGGAGGGGGACAGCGGAACAAAGAGGGACAGCAGAGGGGGACAGCAGTACGGCGGGACAGAGGAATGGAGGGGGACAGCGGAATGAAGAGGGACAGCGGAGGGGGACAGAGGAACGGGGGGGGCATGGAGGATGCGGTGAATGTCACTAAGCAGCTGAAAGCCGAGGGGGGAGAAGCTTGTAACTCCCCCACGCGCCGATCACTGCTGACAGTTTAGGTATCGGCGAAAGCATCGGGAGCATTTGCCCGAGTACAAGTACTTGGGCAAATGCTCGGTATCGGTACCGATACTAGTATCGGTATCGGGACAACCCTAGTTCATATGTTTTGTCTTCACAGTTGAGTTGGTCGGTTTTAATTGGCATGGGCAGCAGCAATTATTCTCATCCAGGTTACATTCTTTATATCTCGGTTTCTGTTTCATAAATTTACAACTTACCATTTACTTCAGCACCCAAACACATTTTCAGGTTGCAAGTTCCGGTTATGCAGGACATGTCTCAAGCAGCGGATATTGGGGACTTCGCTTCTATCCCTCCTTCTCCAGCTAGTTGGGTCGGAGCACAGTAGCTCACCCTCTCTCAGAACCTGGACCATCCCAGCGCTATAGCTGGCCTTTTGGGGGTCCTGAGGCCAGGGGAGTTGCTCTTCTGGCCCAGGGTCTCACTTACTTTTGGCCAATCAACTGGTTTTGCACCCCGGCCTTTTCTGTTTACATCTGCATGCTTGCAAGACGCAGCAATCGGGAGGCGGCACTGTCATCAGGTTTTTGGAGCCTGGCAAGGCGTGGTGCCCAGTGTTGGTTTAAACCAGCTCGGCAGTGCTACATCTGATAAACCCAGGGATGGTCCTCTGTTGCCTTTTCCTAGCGCTCCCCTTTCCGTAGCTCAATGCATACTTCATTGCCACCCCCTTTTTGGCCAATCAGGGTCTGGACCCTAAGGCATACTTTGGCATTCATTCAAGATAGGAGCAGCTTCTGTGACTTTGCGCCAGGGGGCCCCGGCCCTTATTATTTGGTATTTGGGTAGGTGGAGGTCTTCTTGTTTCCCTGGGTATGTCCCAGAGCCACTTTTGAGATGCCACAAGCGGTTGTCAATCTGGCAGATCGTACGTTAATTCAGTGTGTAATAAATCTGGTTGTTAAGCTTTCATCCTACTGGGTTTATTTTTGCCCCCTTTTAGGCATACTGACCATGTGACCCCGGCACACTTTAGGTCTATGTTCTCTGTTGCTCTTTGTTCCTTTCCTACACTATCCACAGATTGACTCTGAGTATAAAGGGGGCCTTGAGTGGTAAGGAAGTCCTCCTCTTCCTCTCTCTGTTCTGCCTCAAGTGCCCTGTTCATTATTCCATGCAGAGTGTGCTCCAACAGGGGGACAAGAGGGACAGTGTCACTGATGCATGCACTGTGACTGCTCACCATCCTCGTGGCCTCCTCAAATGGTGACAGGACAGAGCATGCATCCCTGATCATTGCCCACTGGCGTGGGGGAAAAAAAACAAGCTCTCCTGACCCTGTCCTGGTGCCATAGTCACATAGGTACTCATTGATGGCCCCTCTGCTGCGTGTGCAGCCGCTGCAGCATGGCGCAAGCGGCTGCACACGCAGCGTTGAGTTACACCTGGTGGGCATGTCACAGATTAGGCGGTTCTTGGGCAGGTTAAACTACTTTTGGAGGTCAGTCAGCCGAGCACTGGCATTATATGACCTGCGGAAATGCACACAGACTTTCCTGGCCTGCCTCAGGACATCCTGTAAGCCCGGGTACCTGCCCAAGAACCGCTGCACCACCAAGTTAAGGACGTGAGCCAAACAGGGCACATGGGTCAGTTGTCCCTGTGGAAGGGCGGAGAGGAGGTTGGTGCCATTATCGCAAACTACCATACCTGGCTTAAGCTGGCATGGTGTCAACCACCTCTGAACTTGCCCCTGCAGAGCTGACAGAATCTCTGCCCCAGTGTGGCTCCTGTCCCCCAAGCACACCAGCTCAAGCACCGTATGGCATCTTTTTGCCTGCGTGCTTGTGTAGCCCCTTGAATGTCTACGGAGCACCGCTGGTTCCGAGGACAAATCAGCACAGGAAGAGGCCATGGAGGAAGCAGAAGGGGAGGGGGTGGATGAGGGAGGTGTGGCAGAATCACCACTAGTAGAATTTTGGAGGCGTGGTGGCGTAACAACCTCCAACATTACTGCACTGCATCCTTCCCAGCTGCCAGAAGAGTCACACAGTGCGCAGTGAAAAATAGGTAACGTCCCTGTCCATGCCTGCTGGACCATGAGTCAGCAGTAATATGCACCTTACTGCTGACCGCCCTGTCCAGCAAGGCCAGGACATTGCCTTCCACATGCCGGTAGAGAGCCAGAATTTCCTTCCGTGAGAAAAAGTGGCGTTCGGGAACCTGCCACTGAGGAACCACACATTCCACAAACTCACGGAAGGGGGCAGAGTCTACCAACTAAAAAAGCAGCAGTTGAAGTGCTAGCAATTTGGCTAAGCTAGAATTCAACCACTGGGCATGTGGATGGCTGGGAGCGAACTTCTTTCGGCGTTGCAGCAGCTGGGGCAGATAAATTTGCCTGGTACAATTTGACGTCGGTGAACCGATAGCAGATTACCCGCAAGTACTTGGCTGTGACACGCCTTCTACACCTTCGTTCCTCTCAGTGCAGATTTCAGAGAGGACTGAAGGTATAGTGGGGTTGGAGATCCCAGCTGATGAGGAGCAAGGAGAGGTCCTCTTTGTTTTTTGGTGTGGGTCTTTTAGATGCACTTGCCAACGAACTGCATGGCAGGGTCGACATACAGTCAGGTCCATAAATATTGGGACATCGACACAATTCTAATCTTTTTGGCTCTATATACCACCACAATGGATTTGAAATGAAACGAACAAGATGTGCTTTAACTGCAGACTTTCAACTTTAATTTGAGGGTATTTACATTCAAATCAGGTGAATGGTGTAGGAATTACAACAGTCTGTATATGTGCCTCCCACTTTTTTAAGGAACAAAAGTAATGGGACAGATTAACAATCATCCATCAAACTTTTACTTTTTAATGCTTGGTTTGCAAATCCTTCGCAGTCAATTACAGCCTACAGTCTGGAACACATAGACATCACCAGACGCTGGGTTTCATCCCTGGTGATGCTCTGCCAGGCCTCTACTGCAACTATCTTCAGTTCCTGCTTGTTCTTGGGGCAGTTTCCCTTCAGTTTTGTCTTCAGCAAGTGCATAATCAATCTGATTCAGGTCAGGTTATTGACTTGGCCATCGTATAACATTCCACTTCTTTCCCTTAAAAAACTCTTTGGTTGCTTTCGCAGTATGCTTCGGGTCATTGTCCATCTACACTGTGAAGCGTCGTCCAATGAGTTCTGAAGCATTTTGCTGAATATGAGCAGATAATATTGCCCGAAACACTTCAGAATTCATCCTGCTGCTTTTGTCAGCAGTCACATCATCAATAAATACAGGAGAACCAGTTCCATTGGCAGCCATACATGCCCACGCCATGACACTACCACCACCATGTTTCACTGATGAGGTAGTATGCTTTGGATCATGAGCAGTTCCTTTCCTTCTCCATACTCTTCTCTTCCTATCACTCTGGTACAAGTTGATCTTGGTCTAATCTGTCCATAGGATGTTGTTCCAGAACTGTGAAGGCTTTTTTAGATGTTGTTTGGCAAACTCTAATCTGACCTTCCTCTTTTTGAGGCTCACCAATGGTTTACATCTTGTGGTGAACCCTCTGTATTCACTCTGGTGAAGTCTTCTCTTGATTTTTGATTTTGACACACATACACCTACCTCCTGGAGAGTGTTCTTGATCTGGCCAACTGTTGTGAAGGGTGTTTTCTTCACCAGAGAAAGAAATCTTCGGTCATCCACCACAGTTGTTTTCCGTGGCCTTCCGGGTCTTTTGGTGTTACTGAGCTCCCCAGGGCATTCTTTATTTTTAAGGATGTTCCAAACAGTTGATTTGGCCACACCTAATGTTTTTGCTATCTCTCTGATGGGTTTTGTTTTGTTTTTTTCAGCCTATTGATGGCTTGCTTCACTGATAGTGACAGCTCTTTGGATCTCATATTGAGAGTTGACAGCAACAGATTCCAAATGCAAATAGCACACTTGAAATTAACTCTGGACCTTTTATCTTCTCCTTGTAAATGGGATAATGAGGGAATAACACACACCTGGCCATGGAACAGCTGAGCAGCCAATTGTCCCATTACTTTTGGTCCCTTAAAAAGTGGGAGGCACATATACAAACTGTTGGATTTCCTACACCGTTCACCTGATTTGGATGTAAATACCCTGAAATTAAAGCTGAAAGTCTGCAGTTAAAGCACATCTTGTTTGTTTCATTTCAAATCCATTGTGGTGGCGTATAGAGTCAAAAAGTTTAGAATTGTGTTTATGTCCCAATATTTGTGGACCTGACTGTATGTCTTGTCAAGCATGTGGTGCCCAAGCGGGTGATGTTTTGGCCACATGAGATACGCTTGAGATATATGTGGCAAACAGCAGCGGTGGGATCTGATTCACTCGTCTCAAAAAAGGCCCACACCAAAGAACTTTTGGAATAACGCGCAGAGACAGTAGCGCCCTGCACATGCGGAGCTCTGCGGTGTGATGCAGTCGGTGCGCTGCCCTTAAGCTGGCCCCTGGAGGGCATCCTGCCTCGTTGGAGATGTGCCTCCTCCTCTCTCCAATCAGGCACCCACGTGATGTCAGTGACCTCATCATCCCCTCCCATCTCATCACTGGAGCAAAGCTGGATGCATGCTGCAGCTGGGGGAACATGACTGCCAGATTGCTGTCCATCTTGGGCACACCCTCTCTCTGGGCTCACATTACTGCCTTCCTCTAGCTGGGTACCATCATCGGAGCCTTCAAAATGCTGGGCATCCTCCTGGAGCATGTACTCAACACTGTGGTCAAACATTTCGGGGGACTCCTCAGGAGGACATGGTGGGGCTAGGGAAGGAGTGACTGATGCCATTGAGCCGAGGGAAGAGGCCGCGTTGGCAGCTGCTTTGCCAGACAAAGTACCCTGAGCCTGGGTAAGAGAGGATGAGGAGGGTGAGGACGGCTTGGTCATCCACTCTACCAAGTCTTCCGCATGTTGCGGCTCAACACGGCAAGCTGCCGAAAAAAAGGACCACCGTGCTGATGAGGATGCACTGTCTCCACGACCAGCACTGTTGCCTCTAGACACAGAGCCTGCTTGCCCTCTTTTATTGGTTGGTGACTGTCTGCCTCTCCTTGTTGGCCTTCCAGACATACTAATGGCCTGCAGTGAGATGTAGCTGGACAAAGCTGGGATGTATATATATACTGATACTGCAGCTAGCAGAATCAACTGCCTGCCTGTAGTATTATTAGTACGAGAACACCAGCAATTGTCTTTAGGTAGCTTTAGGTGGACACTGTGCAAAGGATACAGTACACTAACTGTAAATACTGCAGCTGCCTGCCTGTGGTATTAATAGGATCAGAACAACAGCAATTGTCTTCAGGTAGCTTTAGGCGCACACTGTGCAGAGGATGCAGTGCACTAACTGTAAATACTGCAGCTGCCTGCCTGTGGTACTAATAGGATCAGAAGAACACCACCAATTTTCTTCAGGTAGCTTTGGGTGCACACTGTGCAGAAGACACAGTACACTAACTGTAAATACTGCAGCTGCCTGCCTGTGGTATTAATAGCATCAGAACAACAGCAATTGTCTTCAGGTAGCTTTAAGTGCACACTGTGTAGAGGACGCACTACACTAACTGTAAATACTGCAGCTGCTTGCCTGTGGTACTAATAGGATCAGAACAACAGCAATTCTCTTCAGGTAGCTTTAGGTACACACTGTGCAGAAGACACAGTACACTAACTGTAAATACTGCAGCTGCCTGCCTGTGGTATTAATAGAATCAGAACAACAGCAATTGTCTTCAGGTAGCTTTAGGTGCACACTGTGCAGAGGACACAGTACACTAACTGTAAATACTGCAGCTGCCTGCCTGTGGTACTAATAGGATCAGAAGAACACCACCAATTTTCTTCAGGTAGCTTTGGGTGCACACTGTGCAGAAGACACAGTACACTAACTGTAAATACTGCAGCTGCCTGCCTGTGGTATTATTAGCATCAGAACAACAGCAATTGTTTTCAGGTAGCTTTAGGTGCACACTGTGTAGAGGACGCACTACACTAACTGTAAATACTGCAGCTGCTTGCCTGTGGTACTAATAGGATCAGAACAACAGCAATTCTCTTCAGGTAGCTTTAGGTACACACTGTGCAGAAGACACAGTACACTAACTAAATACTGCAGCTGCCTGCCTGTGGTATTAATAGGATCAGAACAACAGCAATTGTCTTCAGGTAACTTTAGGTGCACACTGTGCAGAGGACTCACTACACTAACTGTAAATACTGCAGCTGCTTGCCTGTGGTACTAATAGGATCAGAACAACAGCAATTGTCTTCAGGTAGCTTTAGGTGCACACTGTGCAGAGGACACAGTACACTAACTGTAAATACTGCAGCTGCCTGCCTGTGGTATTAATAGGATCAGAACAACAGCAATTGTATTCAGGTAGCTTTAGGTGCACACTGTGAAGAGGATGCACTACACTAACTGTAAATACTGAAGCTGCCTGCCTGTGGTACTAATAGGATCAGAAGAACACCACCAATTTTCTTCAGGTAGCTTTAGGTGCACACTGTGCAGAGGACACAGTACACTAACTGTAAATACTGCAGCTGCCTGCCTGTGGTATTAATAGGATCAGAACAACAGCAATTGTCTTCAGGTAGCTTTAGGTGCACACTGTGTAGAGAACGCACTACACTAACTGGAAATACTGCAGCTGCTTGCCTGTGGTACTAATATAATCAGAACAACAGCAATTGTCTTCAGGTAGCTTTAGGTGCACACTGTGCAGAGGACACACTACACTAACTGTAAATAGTGCAGCTTCTTGTCTGTGGTACTAATAGGATCAGAACAACAGCAATTGTCTTCAGGTAGCTTTAGGTGCAAACTGTGCAGAGGACGCACTACACTAACTGTAAATACTGCAGCTGCCTGCCTGTGGTATTAATAGGATCAGAAGAACACCACCAATTTTCTTCAGGTAGCTTTAGGTGCACACTGTGCAGAGGACGCACTACACTAACTGTAAATACTGCAGCTGCCTGCCTGTGGTACTAATAGGATCAGAACAACGGCAATTGTCTTCAGGTAGCTTTAGGTACACACTGTGCAGAGGACACACTACACTAACTGTAAATACTGCACCTGCCTGCCTGTGGTATTAATAGGATCAGAACAATAGCAATTGTGTTCAGGTAGCTTTTGGTGCACACTGTGCAGAGGACGCACTACACTAACTGTAAATACTGCAGCTGCCTGCCTGTGGTACTAATAGGATCAGAAGAACACCACCAATTTTCTTCAGGTAGCTCTAGGTGCACACTGTGCAGAGGACGCACTACACTAACTGTAAATACTGCAGCTGCCTGTGGTATTAATAGGATCAGAACAACAGCAATTGTCTTCAGGTAGCTTTAGGTGCACACTGTGCAGATGATGCACTACACTAACTGGAAATACTGCAGCTGCCTGCCTTTGGTATTAATAGGATCAGAACAACAGCAATTGTCTTCAGGTAGCTTTAGGTGCCCACTGTGCAGAGGATGGACTACAGTAACTGTAAATACTGAAGCTGCCTGCCTGTGGTACTAATAGGATCAGAAGAACACCACCAATTTTCTTCAGGTAGCTTTAGGTGCACACTGTGCAGAGGACACAGTACACTAACTGTAAATACTGCAGCTGCCTGCCTGTGGTACTAATAGGATCAGAACAACAGCAATTGTCTTCAGGTAGCTTTAGGTGCACACTGTGCAGAGGACGCACTACACTAACTGTAAATATTGTAGCTTCTTGCCTGTGGTACTAATAGGATCAGAAAACAGCAATTGTCTTCAGGTAGCTTTAGGTGCAAACTGTTCAGAAGACGCACTACACTAACTGTAAATACTGCAGCTGCCTACCTGTGGTACTAATAGGATCAGAGGAACTCCACCAATTTCTTCAGGTAGCTTTCGGTGCACACTGTGCAGAGGACGCACTACACTAACTGTAAATACTGCAACTGCCTGCCTGTGGCACTAAAAGGATCAAAAGAACACCACCAATTTTCTTCAGGTAGCTTTAGGTGCACACTGTGCAGAGGACGCACTACACTAACTGTAAATACTGTAGCTGCCTGCCTGTGGTACTAATAGGATCAGAAGAACACCACCAATTTTCTTCAGGTAGCTGTAAATACTGTAAAAACACCTGCCTGCCTGTCAGTAGGAAGAGAATAACAGGAACGGATCTAGTTAAACTGAATACAGTGTATAAATATATATATATATATATATATATATATATATATATATATATATATATAGCATGCATATATATACACAATACACTGTAAGTGCAGCTAACTGACTCGCCTGCCTACTCTATATAATTTAAATCAAATAACACTGTCTCTCTGTCTATCTCTCCGCTGCCGCAACCCACTACACAAGGCCGCCATGCAGGTGGCTTTATATAGTGTGGGGCGTGTACTAAACCCCCTAAACCATAATTACGTCTCTCTGTACAGACAGCGCTGTGATTGGCCAAGCATGCGGGTCATAATGCATGCTTGGCCAATCAACAGCCAGCAATGCACTGCGATGCTGCAGTGAATTATGGGCCGTGACGCGCCATTCAAATTTGGTGTGAACGTCCCATAAGGTTCGCAATTAGACGAACGGTCGAACATGGGTTGTTCGAGTTGAACATGGGTTCGACTCAAACTCAAAACTCATCCCTAGTGGTAAATATTATTTTTGTCTATGATGTGAGCCTTTGGATAGATGTTACGATAACACTGGATTAGTGATATATTTTCACTTTTCATTATACAGTCGGGATGGAAAGTATTCAGACCCCCTAAATTTTTTACTCTTTGTTATATTGCATTTGCTAAAATCATTTACCGTATATACTCGAGTATAAGTCGAATTTTTCAGCACATTTTTTTGTGCTGAAAGTGCCCCCCTCGACTTATACTGGAGTCAAGCACTTTTCTGCAGCAAAAAATTTCATTTTCCGAACCGACTTTGGGGCCCCGTATCTCAGGGCCACTTGGTGCTAGGAACCCCAAATTTGGTGTGCAGACCCAGTGGAACTGGTACCATAACATATCCAAAGCTGGGGTTCCTATCTCTAAGTGGACCTGAGATACGGGGCACCAAAACCTGTTCGGAAAATGTCATTCTCTGCTGCAGAAAAGTGCTTTACATTTTCTGAACCGAATTTGGGGCCCCATATCTCAGGGCCACTTGGTGCTAGGAACCCCAAGGTTGGTGTGCAAACCCAGTGGAACTGGTAACATAACATATCCAAAGCTGGGGTTCGTAGCACCAAGTGGCCCTGAGATACAGGGCCCCAAATCCGGTCTTGAAAATGTCATTCTCTGCTGCAGAAAAGTGCTTGACATTTTCTGAACTGATTTGTGGGGCCCTGTATCTTAGGGCCAATTGGTGCTAGAAACCCCAGCTTTGGAAATTTTATGGTGCTAGTTCCACTGGGTTTGAACACTAAATTTGGGGTTCTTAGCACTAAGTGGCCCCGAGATACGGGGCCCCAAATTCGGTCAACTGTGTCCATCTGCAGCAATGTCATTTCGGGACCCTTTGGGTTCAGAGACCCCAAATTTTGGCTGCAGCTAGGGGGCATCTAGGAACCCTTAACTGCCGAGTTTGAAGTTCAGGGGACCTATGGCTGCAAATGGGCACAGTGAGGCATGCAAATAGGCACAGTGATGCTGCAAATGGGCATTGTTGACCCTCTTTTCCACTTACAGTAGCTGTGCATTTCTCACCCTCGTCTTATACTCGGGTCAATACGTTTTTCCCATTTTTTTGTGGTAAATTAGGGCCTCGACTTATACTCGGAACGACTTATACTCGAGTATATACGGTAAGTTCATTTTTTTCCTCATCAATGTACACACAACACCCCATATTGACAGAAAAACCCAGAATTGTTGACATTTTTGCAAATTTATTAAAAAAGAAAAACTGAAATATCACATGGTCCTAAGTATTCAGACCCTTTGCTGTGACACTCATATATTTAACTCAGGTGCTGTCCATTTCTTCTGATCATCCTTGAGATGGTTCTACACCTTCATTTGAGTCCAGCTATGGTTGATTATACTGATTGGACTTGATTAGGATAGCCACACACCTGTCTATATAAGACCTTACAGCTCACAGTGCATATTTCAGGTTTCTTTTTTAAGAAATCTACAAAAATGTCAACAACTCTGTGTTTTTCTGTCAATATGGGGTGCTGTGTGTACATTAATGAGGAAAAAAATGAACTTAAATGGTTTTAGCAAAGGGCTGCAATATAACAAAGAGTGAAAAACTTAAGGGGGTCTGAATACTTTCCATCCCCAAGGAACTCGTATATGTGGAACTTTTTTGTACCATTCATCCGGGGTAGGGACTGCTTGGCCATTGGTCTGTTATCAAGTGCCCTTCTGTGTCCAGGTCAGTTGTTTTTCGGTCCTTTCTTTTTTACATACAGTCTATTATATATATTATGAATAGGTTGACACTTACTGGATATTTTACCCTTTTTATACTATCTATATATTTTGCTTTTCCCTTGTGTTTCTCCTGTTTAACCAGTTGCCAACTGGCCCATAGCCAAATGACGGCCGCAGGGCGGTTGGATAACTCTGGGAGCACGTCATATGACATGATCCCAGAAAACCGCTCCCGCGCGCCCCCTGGGGAACATCCAGAGGACCCGGCACATCATGGATCACGGTAAACGGCCGCTGATCGCGGCCGTTTACCATGTGATCGCTCCGTCAAATGACAGAGCGATCACATGCAAACAAACCGGTGTCATGTAATGACGCCGGTACCTCTCTCCCCTCTTTGTATCGATCGGTACAGAGGGGAAGGGATCAGATGGGAGCCGTGCTGTGGGCTGCATGTGTAGTGTCCACAGCGCTGCTCAGTGACATGCGCAGTCACAGCCATCCATCCATCCATGCTCAGCCATCCCACCCATGCTCAGCAATACCCAGGACTACTCTGCAATTCCCTGTGCAATACTCTGCAATTCCCTGTGCAATACTCTGCAATTCCCTGTGCAATACTCTGCAATGCCCCGCAATACTCTGCAATGCCCCGCAATACTCTGCAATACTCTGTAATGCCCTGCAATACCCCGCAATACTCTGCAATGCCCCGCAATGCCCCGCAATACTCTGCAATACTCTGCAATGCCTTGCAATACCCTGCAATACTCTGCAATACTCTGCAATGCCCTGCAATATCCCGCAATACTCTGCAATGCCCTGCAATACTCTGCAATGCCCCGCAATACTCTGCCATACCCTGCAATACTCTGCCATACCCTGCAATACTCTGCAATGCCCTGCAATACCCTGCAATACTCTGCAATGCCCTGCAATACCCCGCAATACTCTGCAATGCTCTGCAATACTCTGCAATACTCTGCAATGCCCTGCAATACCCCGCAATACTCTGCAATACTCTGCAATGCCCCACAATACCCTGAAATACCCCACAATACCCCACAATACTCTGCAATACCCAGCAATACCCCGCAATACTCTGCAATACTCTGCAATGCCTTGCAATACTCTGCCATACCCAGCAATACCCCGCAATACTCTGCAATACCCCGCAATACTCTGCAATTCCCTGCAATACCCCGCCATACTCTGCAATACTCTGCAATGCCCTGCAATACTCTGCAATGCCCTGCAATACCCCTCTATACTCTGCAATACTCTGCAATGCCCTGCAATACTCTGCAATACTCTGCAATGCCCTGCAATACACTGCAATACCCCGCAATACTCAGCAATACTCTGCAATGCCCTGCAATACCCTGCAATACTCTGCAATACCCTGCAATACTCTGTAATACCCCGCCATACTCTGCAATACTCTGCAATGCCCTGCAATACTCTGCAATGAACTGCATTACTCTTCAATACCCCGCAATACTCTGCAATGCCCTGCAATACCCTGCAATACTCTGCAATGCCCTGCAATACTCTGCAATGCCCTGCAATACCCTGCAATACCCTGCAATACTCTGCAATACCCTGCAATACTCTGTAATACCCCGCCATACTCTGCCCTACCCAGCCATACTCTGCAATACCCCGCCATACTCTGCAATACCCAGCCATACTCTGCCATACCCAGCCATACTCTGCCATACCCAGGCATACTCTGCCATACCCAGCGATACTCTGCCATACCCAGCCATACTCTGCCATACCTAGCCAGCCATACTTTGCCATGCTCAGCCATACCCAGCCATGCTCGGCAATACTCTGCAATACTCTGCAATGCCCCGCAATACTCTGCAATGCCCCACAATACCCCGCAATACTCTGCAATACTCTGCAATGCCCCGCAATACCCTGAAATACCCCACAATACTCTGCAATACCCCACAATACTCTGCAATACTCTGCAATGCCTTGCAATACTCTGCCATACCCAGCAATACCCCGCAATACTCTGCAATACCCCGCAATACTCTGTAATTCCCTGCAATACCCCGCCATACTCTGCAATACTCTGAAATGCCCTGCAATACTCTGCAATGCCCTGCAATACCCCGCCATACTCTGCAATACTCTGCAATGCCCTGCAATACCCCGCAATACCCCGCAATACTCTGCAATGCCCTGCAATGCCCTGCAATACTCTGCAATACCCTGCAATACTCTGTAATACTCCGCCATACTCTGCAATACTCTGCAATGCCCTGCAATACTCTGCAATACTCTGCAATGCCCTGCAATACGCCGCAATACTCAGCAATACTCTGCAATGCCCTGCAATACTCTGCAATGCCCTGCAATACCCTGCAATACTCTGCAATACCCTGTAATACTCTGCAATACCCTGCAATACTCTGTAATACCCCGCCATACTCTGCCCTACCCAGCCATACTCTGCCATACCCAGCCATACTCTGCCATACCCAGCCATACTCTGCCATACCCAGCCATACTCTGCCATACCTAGCCAGCCATACTTTGCCATGCTCAGCCATACCCAGCCATGCTCGGCCATACTCAGCCATACTCAGCCATACTCGGCTGTACTCGGCCTCTGTATGTGGCCAGGCTGCGGAAGTCTCACACATGTGGTATCGTTGTACTCAGGAGGAGTACGAGAATCTAATTTTGGGGTATCATTTTTGGTATGTACATGCTATGTGTTAGAAATATTGTATAAATGGACAACTTTGTGTTAAAAAAAAAAAAAAGTGTTTTAACCACTTCCCGCCCGCCGGCCGTCATACGACGTCCTTGACTTTGTGCGGGGATATCTGAATGATGGGTGCAGCTACAGGCATCATTCAGATATCATCTTTTTCAGCCGGCGATTCCCTACACCATGAGAATGATCATAACGGCTGTTCCACTGCTTGATGGTTGTTACGGGAGGCGAGAGAGGACATCCCCCCCTCCCGCCGCCCTCAGGTGCTTCTACCGACTCACCGCTACGATCGAAGCCAGGATCGGTTTTTTTTTTTTTTATTTCAGGCTTCCCAGTCTAGAGGTGAGATGTGGGGTCTTATTGACCCCATATCTCACTGTAAAGAGGACCTGTCATGCCATATTCCTATTACAAGGGATGTTTACATTCCTTGTAATAGGAATAAAAGTGATCAAAAAATTAATTTTTTGGAAAAAAGCGTCAAACTAAAATAAAGTAAAATGAACAATAAAGAAAAAAATAAATTTTTTCCCCCCGTGTGCTTGCATGCAGAAGCGAACGCATACGTAAGTCCTGCCCACATATGAAAATGGTGTTCAAACCACACATGTGAGGTATCGCTGCGATCGGTAGAGAAAGAGCAATAATTTTGGCCCTAGACCTCCTCTATAACTCACAACATGTAACCAGTAAAAAATGTTAAAGTGTCTCCTATTGGGATTTTTAAGTAGCGAAGTTTGGCGCCATTCTACGAGCGTGTGCAATTTTGAAGGGTGACATGTTAGTTATCTATTTACTCGGCATAACTTCATCTTTCACATTATGTAAAAACATTGGGCTAACTTTACTGTTTTGGGTTTTTTTTAAGCACAAAACTGTTTTTTTTTAAAAAAAACGCGTTCGAAAAATTGCTGCGCAAATACAGTGCGAGATAAAAAGTAGCAACGACCGCCATTGTATTCTCTAGGGTCTTTGCTAAAAAAACATATATAATGTTTGGGTTCTATGTAATTTTCTAGCAAATAAATAATGATTTTTACATGTAGGAGAGAAATGTCAGAATTGGCCTGGGTGCTCCAGAACGCCTGAAGGTGCTCCGTGCATGTTGGGCCTCTGTATGTGGCCACGCTGTGTAAAAGTCTCACACATGTGGTATCACCGTACTTGGGAGTAATAGCAGAATGTGTTTTGGGGTGTAATTTGTGGTATGCATATGGTGTGGGTGAGAAATAACCTGCTAATATGACAATTTTGTGAAAAAAAAAGAAAAAAAAAATCTTGATTTTGCAAAGAATTGTGGGAAAAAATGACAACGTCAAAAAACTCATCATGCATCTTTCTAAATACCTTGGAATGTCTTCTTTCCAAAAAGGGGTCATTTGGGGGGTATTTGTACTTTTCTGGCATGTTAGGGTCTCAAGAAATGAGATAGGCCGTCAGTACTTCAGGTGTGATCAATTTTCAGAGATTGGCACCATAGCTTGTGGACTCTACAACTTTCACAAAGACCAAATAATATACACCGATTTGGGTTATTTTTACCAAAGATATGTAGCGGTATAAATTTTGGCCAAAATATATGAAGAAAAAATTACTAATTTGCAAAATTACAGAAACAAAGAAAAATGCATTTTTTTACAGAATTTTCGGTCTTTTTTCTTTTATAGCGCAAAAAATAAAGAACCCAGAGGTAATAAAATAGCATCAAACGAGAGCTCTATTTGTGTGAAAAAAAGGACAAAAATTTCATTTGGGTACAGTGTTGCATGACTGAGTAATTGTCATTCAAAGTGTGAGAGCACCGAAAGCAGAAAATTGGTCTGGTTATTAAGGGGGTTTAAGTGCCCAGTGGTCAAGTGGTTAAGATTTGAGTGGACACGGTATCCAATGCTTGACTACTGTGGGTTCTATATATGTGTTTGAGGCCAGCAAGATGGTGCATTGTTGAAGGTCTCCCCTTAGCCTGAACACACTGAATGATTTGTTTAGAGGTACTTACCTTCCCCCCTTCCCCTCTTCCATTCCCCCTTCCCCCCCTTTTTTTTCTTTCCTCATTTCATGGGATAGGGCAAATTACGTGTCTATGTTATTATTTACGTCAATGCATGTGTTGATTATATGTGTTTTATTTCATGTATATTTGATTTTTGGAGCCAGACTCATGGAATGAAGCCCTGAAACATGTTGGCAAGCTCCATGTAATAGATGTAAAGATTTTATGTCTGACCATCTATCATGCATATGTGATTTTATATACATGGGTTTCTTTGTTTGCCCCCTCTCTTTTTGATGTATGTTTGTCTTTTATACTTGAATAAACGCTTTTTTAATCTATATATTTGTAAATGTAATCATCGGGGAACTACAATTTAACCACCAATCATTCTACTTACCTTTATTTACTAGATACTAAACACACACTGTTTAATTTACAGTATTCCTTCTTTTTCTGTATATGGATGATGACACTGTAAATATTTTATTAAAAAAAATTTGAAGTACCTTTTTCTTAATGGATATACAGCTGTCACATGACCCAGCTCTTTCCAAGCCTTTCTGCAGGGAAACAGGCAGGAGGAGCTGCTGCTGGTCACATATAAAAAAAGAAAAAAGGAAAACAGCCCTTGGAATACAGAGTAAAATTAAATAATTAATATCAATAAAGTGCTTTAAATTGATGTACAAATACTGTATATGTTTGAAATAGAATCTTTATTATTTTTGGGAGTAACATGGTGTGGGTGGATTTCTGCCAGTCACAGGCTGTGTCCCACCCCTCCATCCTGTGTCTTAGAGCACTTTCACACTGGGGCGTCGGCGGTAAAGGACCGATATTTTTAGTGGCGCTTTACCGTCATTTTAGCGGCGCTTTCCAGCCGCTAGCGGGGCGATTTTACCCCAGCTAGCGTCCGAAAAAGAGTTAAAAGTGCACGCAAAGTGCCACTGCTGAGGCGCTTTGCAGGTGCTTCGGCGGCGCTGCTCATTGATTTCAATGGGTAGGGGCACTTTAGACTCAAAGATGCTGCTTGCAGGGCTTTTTTTAACATCCTGCAAGCGCACCGCTCCAGTGTGAAAGCTTTACAGGAGCTATTTTTTAGTGCTATAGCACCTGTAAAGAGCCTCAGTGTGAAAGTGGCCTTATAATAAGAGGGAGGTGCAGCCACCATTAATCTACATGTACTATCTCACCCCATTGTGTTTAGCTGGTTAGTGGGAATGGAGAAGGAGTAAGGGAGTGGGTTGTCCTTTGCCACTGTGTATACGCCCACATGTGTTACTCTATAGTCTCATTGGCTGTTCAGATGTGATAGAGAGGAAATGCTCAGCATAGAAACTCACTGAAAACTTAGCATGTGCAGAACTGCCACTACAGCTGCTACATGGACAGAAGGGGAAGATAGAGAACAGCAGGATCAGCCAGGTTTTTTGCAGAATACAGAAAACAAACCTCATAGTGAGTATGAACAGCATGTAATAGGGATAAAAGGGTAGGGATAAAACTTTTTTGCAGAAGAGAGTTTAACAAGGCTCGTGGCCACTCATTAAAGTTAGAAGAAACAAGGTTTAACCTTAAACTACGTAGGGGGTTCTTTACTGTAAGAGCGGCAAGGATGTGGAATTCCTTTCCACAGGCAGTGGTCTCAGCGGGGGGCAGCGATAGTTTCAAGAAACTATTAGATAAGCACCTGAACGACCACAACATACAGGGATATACAATGTAATACTGACATATAATCACACACATAGGTTGGACTTGAAGGACTTGTGTCTTTTTTTCAACCTCACCTACTATGTAACTATGTAACTAATACAGCATTTATTGATAGTTTTTTATGAGGTGGGTTTAGTGACTTTTTAAGCGATGAGTAATAACTATTTATGTTAGGTATTTAAGTTATATACTATTCATTTATTATTTTTCATTATAGATGCTGTATCATGTACCATATCCTTCTTTAATAATGGCAAGTGAATCCTGATAAAGCAATCTTATTTGAAACACGTCTATCCGCAAGCTTTTCTATACATGTATTATGCTATTGAATGCAGATATGGAATGTTATTAATGTTTCTGTTTTAAATGTACCAATAAAGCTGTATTTGATATGGTTTATAGTACATGTCTGTCTTTTTGGGGCACACATTATATCCCCTACTCCAATCCTGTGATACAAAAATTGGAGGCCCGGTCTGGTTTTGATTGTTACAAATATATGGGGGATAGTGCCTAATTTATCTTTGTAAAGGTATTCCACCCATTGTCATGTTATGATTATCTGTTTACATCCGCCTGCTCATAGACATACAATGTTCAGTCTGGATCCATTGAAAAACTGACAGACCGATCTAGACTGAACACCCATGTGAAAGGGCTCTAAAGAATAGTAAGCTGCAACATATTACATTTTTGTTTTTGGATACACTTTAAGTTTTTCCTCCTAAGGGTATAGTTATTAAACAGTTAATCTGATATTCACCAAACATTCGTTATAAGGGTCTATGGTTAGGATTATAAATGAGCTCTATCCTTGTGCCTAAAAAATAAAAATACAACTTGCATATTTTATAATAAAAATTAAGGGGAAAAGATCATTTTCTATGAGAAATGTTTTCCTTGTATTTTTTTTTCTGTACTGACATGTTTTCTGTTTTAAGCACACTCTTTTTGTAGCCAATTAATGTCTCTTAGTCTTTATATCCCCTTATGCTTCTTTTTCTACATACTTTCATTTTTCCTCTCAGCCCTTTTTCACTCCCACTCTCTCTTTCACTCTCTCTCCAAGTGCCTTCTGTAATTATGTTAATTTCAGGTCATTTTCACCCCCACACAGCAAAGAGAGAATAATAATAGAGTCAGAGGATACGAGGGAAAGGAAGAAAAGCAGGGAGCTAGGAATAAACACACAGGAAAAAGATAGAACTGAGAGAAATGGAAGGTCAGCAAAATGGAAGGAGACGGAGAAAAGTATGTGAGACTGTCCCTCCAGGATAGAGATCAGTGTTGCAGCTTATATATCTGTCATTTGTCACCTCCCCCCAAGCAAGAACGTCAGGAAAAGGAAACCAGCTGCTCTGTCACATACACTACTATACCAGCAATTGCTGAGTCCATGCCAGCCATCAGCACTCACACATAGCTATGTTATGACATGTGTTCACTAAGCAGTCACAGCTGATGTAGCAGCAAGGTGAATCCTCCTCAAATAAAAGATATTGCAACACAAGTATAATGCAAGAATATATTATTATCTGCCTTTTTTTTGTGGTCACGTTAATCAAATATATACCAAGGCCTGTGCTGGTAAAATTAACATATGGCAAATGTTAGCCTAATATACATATGTATATTTAAACAAATCAGCAGTGGATATACCTTTTCTTTTATGGGTACATCAGTCTTTTTGTTTAAATTCTGTTTTATTTGAACATCAAAGAAAACAGTACAGTCACATTGTTTTGAGGTTAGGTGGTACCACATGAAAATATATCAATGCTGTGCAAATAACAAGAAAATACCTTCATCATGTCTGTGGAGACCAAAGTATAGCGCGTCTTTCAAACTTGTATATCTTCTCCCATTTGCCCACATTTTTTAGGTTTTCTGTATGCAAGAACCGTCATAAAAAAGACAGGAGGTTGGAAAGGTCTGAAAGGAGAGAGGAAAGAAGAGCGGTCAAAGTTGGGCGGCACAGTGGTGTAGTGGTTAGCACTCTCGCCTAGCAGTAAGAAGGGTCGCTGGTTCAAATCCCAACCACGACGTTACCTGCCTGGAGTTTGCATGTTCTCCCTGTGCCTGCGTGGGTTTCCTCCGATTACTCCGGTTTCCTCCCACACTCCAAAGACATGCTGGTAGGTTAATTGGCTTCTGTCCAAAATTGGCCCTAGTATATGAATGGGGACCTTGGATTGAGGGTAGGGACTGATGTGAGTGTGCGATGTACAGGGTCAGGGTTGTAGACATACACTCACTCAGGTTGAACTGGATGGACTGGTGCCTTTATTCAACCTTACTAACTATGAAGTCAAAGGAGGGTTGGGACTATTTGGTTAATGTGAGTGTGGCAAGGGGTAAAAGGGTACGTTGGGCCCTGCTTGGCCCCCAACCCCACAAGATGAATTCCTGCCTCTATTATATCTATTAAGAGGCAACTGCTCTCCAATAATCTTGTGATTACGTAAATTTGATCCAAGCATACCATGTGGCTTAGAATTTATCATGATTGATCGTCATCATAGAAAAGCATTTAGGCCTTCCATCAACATTGTATTATTCATCCTTAAGGAACACATATCTATGTATCATGTACCTTTTCTATTCTTTTTTGTGAATCTGCTGAGGTTTAAAAGATATGTGGATAGTTGTGAGTCTAAGAGCCCTTTCACACTGGGGCGGTTTGCAGGCGCTATTGCGCTAATAATAGCGCCTGCAAACCGACCCGAAAGTGCCGCTGCTTTCATTCCAGTGTGAAAGCCCCGAGGGCTTTCACACTGGAGCGATGCGCTGGCAGGACGGGAAAAAAAGTCCTGCCAGCAGCATCTTCGGAGCGGTGAAGGAGCGGAGTGTATACCGCTCCTTCACCGCTCCTGTCCATTGAAATCAATGGGACGGCGCGGCTATACCGCCGGCAAAGCGCCTCTGCAGAGGCGCTTTGCGATGGTATTTAACCCTTTCTCGGCCGCTAATGGGGGGTAAAACTGCCCCGCTAGCGGCTGCATACCGACGGTAAAACGCCGCTAATAATAGCGGCGTTTTACCGCCGACGCCGCCCCCGCCCCAGTGTGAAAGGGCTCTAACTCAAACACTATCATATTTGAGTTTGAATAAAAAATCGTGGTGCTTAATATAACAGCGAAACAAATAAATAATCATTAGAGAGTTTTATTTGTGGGAAGGAGTTGGTGTCAGTTAGTCATAGTGACATAGAAATGTCATCGCGATAAATTGATATGGGAAGAGGAAGGATGTAATTGGTACTTTAACCACCTCAATACAGTGTATTTTCACCCCCTTCCTGCCCAGGCCATTTTTCAGCTTTTAGCACTGTTGCACTTTGAATGACAATTGCGCGGTTATGCTACACTGTACCTAGATGAAATTGTGATATTTTTTTCCCCACAAATAGAGCTTTCTTTTGGTGGTATTTGATCACCTCTGCGGTTTTTATTTTTTGCGCTATAAACAAAAGAAGAGTGACAAGTTTGAAAAAAAACACAATATTTTTTACTTTTTGCGATAATAAATATCCAATATTTTTTTCTTTAAAACAAATTTTTTCCTCAGTTTAGGCCGATACGTATTCTTCTACATATTTTTGGTAAAAAAAAATCGCAATAAGCGTATATTGATTGGTTTGCGCAAAAGTTATAGCGTCTACAAAATAGGGAATAGATTTATAACATTTTTATTATTATTTTTTTTTTTTACTAGTAATGGCGGCGATCTGCGATTTTTATTGTGACTGCGATATTGCGGTGGACACATCAGACACTTTTGACACATTTTTGGGACCATTCACATTTATACAGCGATCTGTGCTATAAAAATGCACTGATTACTGTATAAATGTGACTGGCAGGGAAGGGAGTGTTTCTAACTGTAGGGGGAGGGGACTCACTAGGGGAGGAGACCGATCGGTGTTCCTCTGTACTGGGAACATACCATCGTCTCCTCTCCTATGACAGGACCGTGGATCTGTGTGTTTACACACACAGATCCACAGTCCTGCTGTGTTACCGGCAATCGCGGTGTTACCGGCCGCCGGGCACGCGCACCGGGTGCCCAGTGACACGGCGCGTGCGATCGCCGTCAGCGGTGCGCACGCGCCCCCTGATGGGCCAGGAAAGCGAGGCCATCATATGATGCCCGCCCGCAACAAGAGCTGCACCGCCTGGCCATCAATTGACAGCCGGCGGTCAGCAAGCAGTTAAATACACTTCTATGTACACTCAGATAAGCGTGAGCAAAAAGTTAAAAGAAAATACTTTTATTTTATACAATTTAAAAGAGCACAACAACAACATAGCTGCATATAATATATTACAATAAACAATGCACTAGTCCTTGAGATGGGACCACTTAGGTGTAGTGCGGTAGAGAATAATGATGATAATAGCAAAAACAAATCTACAACGTAAGAGAAGAACACAGATCAAAAATGATTTTTGTATACAACAATAATACATTATTACATCTTGGCAGGGCTTTTTTTCTCAAACAATAGGTGCTGGAACTGAACCACGACCCCCCAAAACCCCTCCCCCAACACACACCCTCCAAATTACATCTAATAGTGGGTGTGGTCATATATCACAAACAGTAGAAGGGTCTTAAAGGGGCATTAAATATCAGGATTTCATTACATACAGAGTGCAGAGTTCATGGGGGTTACACACAGAGTGCAGAGCTGTCACTTGTAAACACAGAAACTAGACTTCTGTATTTACAAGTGATTGTGGTGAGCAGGCACCAAAGGGTCTGAGCCAGAGGTTCCCCCTGAAAAAAAGCCCTGCATCTTGGTCATACATTGGTATAGGTCAGAGCATCATGTCAAACAAAGTACAGTCATATGAATATGAAAAACATGCCTCATGTATGGTAATATAAGCAATATGTAATAATAGTCAAAGGTAATAACCCAAAGAACATGTACTCACCCCAAAATAGGTGGGGCAACATGCAGAGTAATTTAAAAGGAGGAATCACTGGTCCAATAAAGCATACCGGCCCATGGGAGGATAACCCGCACTGACGAATCGGTATATATAGTCAAGCTGGCAAGGCAATGCTTCATATACCACTATGATAGCTCCACTTCACAAAGATCCCAAAATTCCACACCAAAGTATCCCTTTAGGCAAGGTAGACACCCTGATGTTTCGTCCAACTTAAATTCACTTCACGCATATGACGATCACTCATCTACACAAAATACTTATAATTCATCTATTGATACTTCAGAGATTAGCCAAACATTTGACATCATTAATCTTACAGATATCTCTTTTTCACAAGATGAACTATCTTTGCTCAAATTAGGTTTGAATTTTTGTCCCACCAGAAATGTAGATCGTTTTGACCTTGTCAAAGATCTGCAACTATATGCTCAGAAAATAAATTTTAAATCTTTTTTTGCTGCTCCTTCTAGACACCTACATATCGTTCAAAATCTGAATGTGCAAACTAGACCAGGGCCAACTACCATGCACTTAAGACACCTTATCTTATTGGAACAAGAGGGAGGTATTTGGGATAATCCAGAAGAGCTTTTCCGAAATAGTGAGTCTACAACTTCCACTCCAACTCTAGTGGTTCAGGAGTACAAAAACAAATCTTTCTTATTTCCCCCCACTACCAATCCAAAGGTAAAGATCTTTCTGGATTTTATATTAAATGATATGGAAAATATGAAGATAAAAAATAGGGGAAGAAATCTGACACAGGGCCAACTTAAGGCCTTTGAAACATTGCCAAAGGCGGTAACATTGTTATCATGCATGAGACCCAATATTAAAATATGTGTAAAAAGATTCTTAATAACAAAAATTGGTACCGTAAAATTAACTTCTCTGATGTTCCACTGTTTCAAAGGCAATATGAGGCACTTGTGGATCTGGCCCATTGATTTCATCAAAGACACAAGATTTTCTTAAAGTCAAATTTCCGATCACTCCAACTTTTTATGCTTTACCGAAAATGCACAAATGTGCGATTTATTGATCCTCTGGGTAGGCCAATTATTTCAGGTATTGATTCTCTTACCCATATAGCTAGCAAACTAATAGATGACTTTCTTCGACCACATGTAGAGGCATTACCCTATTTTCTCAAAGAAACTATACACTTTCTTACCATTCTGTATAATGTACATGTGACAGAGGACACCATCCTAGTCTCCATAGACGTGGAATCATTATACGCTAGTATTCCACACGAAAAGGGACTCTCCATTATTGTATCCTTCCTATGTGAAAGGAGCAATGAATACCACAATTACAATAAATTTGTATTGGATCTGCTTGAATTAGTTTTGACTCAAAATGTTTTTTGTTTCATGGCTCCTACTACCACCAGGTGCAGGGGGTTGCGATGGGGACGACATGTGCCCCATTGTATGCCAACCTGTACCTGGGGGGGTGGGAGAGATTAATTTTTTTGAGTGAGGACCTAGCGATATACCTGCGCCACATTGTACTGTGGCGCAGGTATATTGATGATATTATTGTTCTGTGGCCTGGTACACATGAATGCTTTGATGCTTTTCTAAAGAAACTAAAGTATTTAAACTATTTTAATTTGGCTTTCACTTCATCAGTATATGAAAACACTATACCATTGCTAGACCTTACAATAAAGAAAGATTCTGACAACTATATACAAACTGATCTTTTTAAAAAACCCACTGTGGGAAATTCTCTATTACACTTTGATAGTGCCCATCCCAGACACCTTGTCAAGAGTATACCTAGGGGGCAGTATATGAGAATCCATAGAAATTGCACAAATGATTCAGAGTTTAAAAGGCAAGGAATCCTCTGTGGTGCTCCTCAGGCACTGCCCTTAGGCAGCTGGGCAGTGGGAGAAGTGCCACGGAGGATTGTAGTGCCCCTAGTGGAGAGAAACCGTAGCACACTGAAGGGCCGGACAAGGTGTGTCCATTGCCGGGCTTGAAGACAGGATGTAAGATATCTTGGAATACACACAAAGACAGAGACGCCCTAGTGCAGGATTGTGGAATAGAATTTGGGGAATGTGAAAGGCTATCTACACTATTTGGATGCTGTTTATATACAGATTTGAGGTGAGAGTTTGTGAGCTCATTTCTTACCGGATACACATTGCCTATTTGATAAGATTAAATGATAATATATATTGGAGAAATTGCCAACTCGCGTCAACATTTGGACTTTAAAAATTTGTGTACTTTTACCATTTATCTTTTTGAAATTATTTTTTCCAGTTTTCTACCAGTTTTTTGGGACTTTATGATTTATTGTTAGCTGCAGTTAAAGGCTGAGTGCTAACACACCCTTGCGCAAGATCACTATTTTATTATATTTATGGTTTTTAATATGTCTCCAGAATCGTCTTTTAGTCTTTCCAACATAGAGCCACAGCTATATGTAATAAGGTATATAATAGCAATTGTGATACAATTGACACAATATCTGGAATGTTTGGGAAAGAAAAAACTCCATTGGGAAGAAGTATGTTCTTGTCATCGTTAATAAATCTACCGTTTTCACACTGGCCCCATTTAAAAGTGCCTCTAGGGAGAGACTTACAGGGGTTTGGGACCCCCCAGAGGAAAAATTACTACAGACCAGTGTATCTTTAATAGATCTATTTCTGCGAAAAGTGATTTGTGGTCTGGAATCAACAAAACAACCACTGATAGTAGTGCCACCTGTAAGGACATGCCAGCGTATCTCTAGGATTTGTCTAATCTGATCAGATTGATTGTTGAATTTAACTATTGGATGTATTGTAGATAATGTATGATTTGGGAGACCTTATGCAGCCTTTAGGCATTTTCTACTATATCCCCTCATTAGGAATCTTTGTTGTAATTAAGTTGCTTGCCTTTCAAACTCTGAATCATTTGTGCAATTTCTATGGATTCGCATATACTGCCCCCTAGGTATACTCTTGACAAGGTGTCTGGGATGAGCACTATCAACGTGTAATAGAGAATTTCCCGCAGTGGGTTTTCTAAAAAGATCAGTTTGTATATAGTTGTCAGAATCTTTCTTTATTGTAAGGTCTAGGAATGGTATAGTGTTTTCATATACTGATGAAGCGAAAGCCAAATTAAAATAGTTTAAATACTTTAGTTTCCTTAGAAAAGCATCAAAGCATTCATGTGTACCAGGCCACAGAACAAAATAGTACAATGTGAAGCAGGTATATCGATAGGTCCTCACTCGAAAAAATGAATCCCTCCCACCCCCCCAGGTACAGGTTGGCATACGATGGGGCACATGTCGTCCCCATCGCAACCCCCTGCACCTGGTGGTAGTGGGAGCCATGAAACAAAAAAACATTTTGAGTCAAAACGAATTCAAGCAGATCCAATACAAATGTATAGTACTTGTGGTATTCATTGCTCCTTTCACATAGGAAGGATACAATAATGGAGAGTCCTTTTCGTGTGGAATACTAGAGTATTATATCCCTAAAGTCCATAAGAACCCTGTCCAACCCCCGTGCCATCCTATAGTGAGCGGCATCGATTCCCTCACATCTCGGGTGGGGAGATTTGTCGATCATTTTCTTCAACCGGTGGTTACCAAAACACCAGCTTTCCTGAAAGAATCTTTGCAAATTATTAGGGAAATAATGGAGTATACCGTGGATGAGGACATACTGCTGGTAACAGCAGACGTTGCTTCACTGTAAACGATTATACTCCACAAATTAGGATATCAGGTGACAATGTTTTTTCTTTCCAAGGAGCTCTCCATAAATACCTCCACGTTGGAATTTGTCATGAAGCTACTTCGCTTCGCCATTTAGAACAACTATTTATTTTATGGCGGGCATTTCTATTTACAAAGTACCGGAGTAGCCATGGGGGGCTAAATTTGCCCCCAGCCTAACTGGCCTGTTCATGGCCCTCTGGGAAAATGACAGACTTTTTTCTTTGGAAGAGCCCCGCCTTCTCCTATGGTGTTGCTATGTAGATGATGCATTTTTTTCTATGGAAAGGGGATGAGGGATCACTATGTACCTTCAATGACAACTCTCAACACCAACAATTGGGGTATAAAATTCACCTATGAATTTAGTACTACATCTATCAACTTTTTGGATTTAGTGATTTTCAAAGAACACGGTGTTCTGTTGACTAAAACCTTTTTTAAGAACACCGACAGAAATGGATATATTCAAATAGACAGTGGCCATCACCCCAATTGGCTTAAGGCCATACCTAGAGGGCAATTTCAACGTATCAGACGTAATTGTTCATGTATACAGGATTTTGAGTCCCAGGCAAATGTGAAGAAAACCTGATTTGCAGAGAAGGGATATAAGCCGCTCCAGTTGGATAAAGAATTACGAGAGGTTGCCCTCCTGGATAGACAAAATGTATTGGTCCCTAAAACAAAAAATACAGATGGCACTAGGAAAGATCTGGAATGGTCTTTCCTAACCACTTTTTCCTCACATTTTTGGTGGGTAAACAGAACAATACAAAAATATTGGGGGATTCTGAAGAGCGATAAAATTTTGGGACCCCAGCTCCCAGAATGACTGAAGGTCCTGTATGGCAAAAATCAGACTCTCAAAGATTTAGTGGCACCTAGTGTCATTGACGTTCCCCCAAAGATTAGTATGTTTGGTAACCTAAAGGGTTTTTTTCCGTATGGGAGATGCTCAGTGTGTGGTGTATGCTAGGGCTTATTCTATCACTGAGTTCATCACCTGTGGGACCATAGGTGTGATTTATCTTCTTCGGTGCCCGTGCGGTTTCCAATATATTGGAAGGACCACCCAGGCACTAAAAATCAGAATAGTCGAACACCTTGCTAATATAAAAAGGGAGTTCATTGGCCACAGTGTCTCATGGCATTTTTGCCAATATCACAACCGAGACCCTTCAGTACTAAAGGTCATAGCCATAGAAAAAATTGTCCCCCACTGGAGAGGAAATGACTTAAAAAGACATATTTCACGCAGAGAAACCAGGTGGATTTTTGATATGCGCTGTTATAGTCCCTTAGGTCTCAAAATTGAGTGGGACATTAACTGTTATATTAAAAACAGCTAAGGTGTACTTGATCAAGGATGTATTTTCTCTCTATTCCTCATCAAAAGGTTGTTTTCGTTTGGTGTCTTGGCCTGAAGGACATCCCTACCTAGGTGGGTAAGAGACTAGATGTAGAATTGAGATCCAATATGGAGTTTCCTACTGTCCTCTCAGAAATATATTCCTCCCCCCGACCCCCATCTTCCCCTCTTCCCAACTTTTCCCCTTAACATATAGGGGTTATTTATCTTTTTCATATTTTATTTTTTATTTTACTTTTATGTGCTTGTTAGTATCCTATGTGATTTTCTGTCGGAGATATAGGATAAGATGAACTTTTTCCTCCCTTGGAGACAGAGAATTTATCAGATGGACACTGCCTTTTGTGGTTTTTAGGTGGTGTGTCAGATTTCTTCCTGGTTGCTCCGTAATTCCTTGATATTTTAAAGGTTTATTCCAATCCATTTTTACAATTATATGAGGATTTTTTATTGTATTTCTTATTTTATATTATTTCAACATAAGATGGACATTGGTCATTTCTTTGCGCCCCCTTTTTTTCCTGGATGCCCAATAGGTATGCAGACATCCGGGATTTTATGTGGTGCCGTTAGATGGCATTATGTTATGTGTTGGAGAAATGTTTTTAATTTTGTAATCTGTTTACATGTGGGGTAAATGCACAAAATTGATAATCAAAAAAAATCAAAATTGATATTTATTGCATAACTGTAGCTGTTTTCACATGCAGATATGTTTAGGAATATAAGGCTGTCCCTCCCCTTCATGCATTATTGATGGGTCTCGTCACTTGCAGAGAGGGTGGGTCATCCTTTGTTCTTTATACATCGGAGATGGATTGAAGATCCCTTTCAATTAAACTTCCGGTGTCACGCTCCTGCTGAGGTATATATGCTTTGCGGTGTGTGACGCCTAATCCTAGCCTCCTTTCCCTGTTGATGCCTAGTATGGAGAAACGCAGCGTCAGGTGGAGCTAGAGAATCTGACGTCACCATGCACCAACCAGCTGGCTTGAGCCACGGTTGTGCATTTCACTTGAAGAGCCTGCTCTTGTTTGTTTGCTACAGATGTCAGTGGTTATTATATGGAATAAAGGAACCTTGAATTTTAAACCCACTGCACTTTGCAGCCCTTTTTCTTCCTTACATGATATACCTGTTGAAAACATCCATGTTAATATGGGTTTCACGGTGCGCATTGTAGCATTAGACACACCAGCAGAGGAGAGGATCCAGATGGATGTTTGAAACTACCGCCCTTGTCTAAGTGATAGCTCCTGTCTGTGCCCATTAGATCTCCGTAACAGAACGCCTACATTTTTGGTAAGCGGCCATCTGGCATTTTCTTATTCCCTGCTGTCTTATGGGACTATGATGTGAGAAAAAATCCTTGGTCTTCCCATTACAGGACTTACTCCTAATGGAATCCATTTAACATTTAACATTTTATGGACGTTTTTTCCTGTTCCCTTTTTGCTCAGTAATTTAGCACAAGTTAATATTATCCTTTGGGTGCACATTTCACTTGTTGTTTTTGTACACATCTGATGATTTTGCACATGTGTATGCACCTCTTATAGGGCGTACACACGGTCGGACTTTGTTCAGACATTCCGACAACAAAATCCTAAGATTTTTTCCGACGGATGTTGGCTCAAACTTGTTTTGTCTACACACGGTCGCACAAAGTTGTCGGAAAACTCGATCGTTCTAAACGCGGTGACGTAAAACACGTACGTCGGGACTATAAACGGGGCAGTGGCCAATAGCTTTCATCTCTTTATTTATTCTGAGCATGCGTGGCACTTTGTCCGTCGGATTTGTGTACACACGATCGGAATTTCCGACAACGGATTTTGTTGTCGGAAAATTTTATCTCCTGCTCTCCAACTTTGTGTGTCGGAAAATCAGATGAAAAATGTCCGATGGAGCCCACACACAGTCGGAATTTCCGACAACACGCTCCGATCGGACATTTTCCATCGGAAAATCCGACCGTGTGTACGGGGCATTACACTTATTTGTAGGGTTTGCACATTTCTTTGCACATATTGGTTACTATTGTGGTTGCGCATCTAATTTTACTTTACACATATTTTATAGCTGAATATTCCAGTTTTTTTCGTAGCTGCAGCACCGTCATATATAGTAATTTAATATATATACATTTTTATATATTTTGATGTTCATTAGTAGTTTTTGGGGGTAGCGCGGATTATCCACGTTACACTTTTTCACTTCTATAGAATATACTTTCTTGCAGCTCCCCTATATATATCATTTCCACACTTTTTTTCATTTAATTCATATACATTTATATGTTTATATATTTTATATTTTTATATATATTTCTATATAATTGTATCAATACACTTTATTTTTATAAAGTTGAAGCTTCACCTTTTTGATAGTAGTAATTCTAATGAAACTTTTAACACTTTTCGTTGGAATGGACATTTTAGATTATCACAGGAATAGGAAAATTAATCCAGTTAGAATTTGACCAAATTGGTCCTGAAGTAGAGGGGATATGAGGAATTTTTATGAGGCTTAAAAATGTCCTTGTATCCGAATTGCATGCTACCTGGGATGTTGCCTTTTTGGAAAGGTATCTGAAGGAGAAAATGATTCCTGGGAGTCTCAGGTGGCATATATACCCAGATAAAGGAGACACGGAACTGGAGGAGTGGTTCCAGTATTTCAATAACGCTGGATTAGCCTTCCTCGAGTTTTTGGTCTCTAAAAAAAGATCCAAAGTAACTAAATTACAGCAGGAGATTAATGAAATTAAAGAAAAATAGGCCCCTCTGAGCAGTGAAGGCCTATATCAGGTATATACCAAAGAATTGCGAGAAATCATGATAGAAGAGGAGGAACAGCAGAGGACAAAAAAGCTGAAGAAATACCTCAGAGACGTTTTTTGTTTAAAAAATTTTAAATGTAATTTGTTCAAAATTGATATTGATTGCATAGCTGTTTTCACATGCAGATATGTTTAGGAATATAAGGCTGTCCCTCCCCTTCATGCATTATTGATGGTCCTCGTCACTTGCAGAGAGGGTGGGTCATCCTTTGTTCTTTATACACCGGAGATGGATTGAAGACCCCTTTCTTACCGGATACACATTGTCTATTTGATGGGATTTAATGATAATATATATTGGAGAAGTCGCCAACTTGTGTCAACTTTTTTTACTTTAACCATTTATGTACTTTTACCATTTATCTTTTTGAAATAATTTTTTCCTGTTTTCTACCAGTTTTTTGGGACTTTATGATTTATTGTCAGCTGCAGTTAAAGGCTGAGTGCTAACACACCATTACACAAGAACACTATTTTATTTTATTTATTCTTGTTGTGTGTATTGTGAACACGATCAGGTTTTGCAGCAGGTTTTTTATTCATTATTAGCACTTTTTATTCACTAGTTATTCACCTGGATCATCACTATTCATTCATGTTTATTTTTGTTTTTTGACACTTTTCTTAGTAGTAGTGCGGAGGCTTCTTTCACTCTTATTAAAAACCATGTGAATGACGCTACCCTAGGCATAGTTGAAAAACCTATAGCGAGACATTTTGCCACAAATACAAGCCTGATAGTCTCAGATTTCTGGCATTAGAATGCATCCATCCAGCACCTAGAGCTGGCAATTTGCTGGATTTATTCCCTTCGGGCGACTGGGCCACCAGGTTTAAATGACTCAAATAGCTTTGCCCCTTTTCTCACTCCCTAATGAAGTTATTTTACTTCTTAAGTTAGAATTCCAAAACAAAATTTCCCTTTGGTTGGTTTTAGATTCTTGGATCATTTTAGTTATAATTCTAATTATTATTATCCCCCCTTTTTTTTACCAACCCCCCTGAGTACTGTGATGGACAGGTTAAGATACATTTAAATAAAAATTAAGAGGTGTTGAGTTTCAATCTGTCTGTTTACTTTGTACACATTCCTCATGTTTATAGAAAGTAAAAAATTAATTATCAAAAACCCTTTTAGTTTAGGTTTTTAAATTTGGATACATGTAGAGTGGCGATGGGTCTGTGTTCATTTCTGCCCTACCGGCCCATTTCCCTTTTTCTCACATGCCGTTGGTTCAATATACCTTTTCTGTATTGATATTAGTAGATTTTGGTCTTTGATATTGTTTGATTCTTTTTACTTATTTGTTTATGCCTTGTATTGCCCCATTTAGGGGCCAGCTTGTACTATACTCCTAATTTTCCAGCCAGACGCCATCTTTCTACACCCATCCTAGATGTAATACTAGTTTTTATCGTCATTTCTGGTTGTGCACTTCCGGTTTTGCCACCATTTTGGTACACCCGGTCAAGACGCAGGTGTACCTCTTACGGAATGGTGATGCTTGATCCTCCCGGCTCCCACAGGACAGGACTTTTCCCTATATCCAGGCGCAAACGTAGGTGGGGGAGGGAGAGGTCTGCTGTGATTACATGGGCAATTAATGGACCAGGTGGGACCCCGCCCACTCCATACCCAGCGACCCTTGGAGGTCTTCTGCTGGGTATATATAACGCCTCCTCCCTGGTGGATGCTCTTCCTACTTTGGAGTGCAGAGAAATACCATCTTTTGACCTGCTGGTCTATGCAAAGGTAAAGTCACATATTCTCGCTCTCTTTTTTAATGCTTTAATACTCTCTTAAGAGTTTATATGGCTATGTTATTATTTTGAGCTCATGTCTGGCTATTCCATTCTCTAAACTATAGATACCTGCTCTATGCTGAGCTAAGAGGTGGTGCTGATAAGTTGCACTTTACTGCCTTATGATTTTAATCCCTGGACTTCAATCTATGTTACATATCTCAGACATCCATCCTAAGGTAAGATGGATTTACCTTCTGAACTATTAAAGGGGTTGTAAACCCTCAAAGTTTTTCACCTTACAGTAGATGTTCAAGAAATTTGAGCTGGGCACATATATCTGTAGTGTTTTCTTATCTCTCTTCAAAGCACTATATCCTGTAGTTTTTTCCTGCTCAGTAGCTCTGTTATCAGCGTGATAATTTCTAACAAGTTCTCTGAGGCAGCAGCCTGAAGTGTGTGTCATGGGTGGTTGCTATAAATAGATTAGCAGTCAGCTTGTTGTCTCAGAGGAGAGCTCTGCACATTCCTTTCTTCCTTTGCCAATGTGGAGTGGAGGTGTGCTCCTTTCCTCCAATTAGCTGTCTTGGCTGTATGCCAATAATCTACTCCCAGTGGTGAACAGGAAGAGAAAATCTCTAAAACGAAGGGCACTTTCTAATGGATATATACAGCTGAAGACAGCAGATATACATGTAAAACGTATGTAGAGCGATTTGTTTCATCCCTGTGTATCATCTGAGGCTGTTCACTTTACTGGGTATATGTGAGGGATTACATCTACTTTAATGCATTCTATGCATTAAGGTGAAAAACTCTCTTTGCTGCAGCTGTCCCCAGAGCCCCCTCTTTTTCTTACCTAAATCTGTCTGTTCCAGTGACGAGCACCAGCCCAGCAGCTCCAGCAGCTGTCTCCATCCTCATTGGATAGATTGATTGGCTCCCGCCGCTGTCAATCAAGTACAGTAACATAAGAGCGGGGGGGGGGGGGAGCCGAGTCCTGCTGTCTGTGTCAATGGATGCAGCAGCAGGACTCGTTAGCGTGCACGCACAGGTGCCACCAGGGAAAGTGGCTCTCCGTGGGGGCACCCAATGAAGAGGAGGAGCCAGGAGCGCTGCCGGGGCACCCCAGAAGAAGAGGATCGGGGCTGCTCTGTGCAAAACCTTGCACAAAGTAGGTAAGTATAACATGTTTTTTATTTAAAAAAAAAAAAAACAACCCTTTACCATCACTTTAAATTTAACTATTAGTATCGCCTAATGCAATCTCTTTTCCTTCTTCGCCCCTTTGTTTTCTCTTTCCCTTTTTTTTTTGAGCTGATATATTTCGGTTCATACTTATAATAATACATTTACTCCTCTTGTTATTCTTAGCTTAGCGGATAATGGCCCCCCCAGTCCAGGCATTCTAAATTTACTTTGATACCGGTCTATTTCATCTGTCTAGCTAGATTGATTAGACTAGTTTGAAGGTGAGTAATAACTCACAGGTCCTGGATCCTTAGCCCTATGTTATATTGCTTATTATTATAAACTTCGATTCAGATAACACCTTTTTTTTTTTAATAAATGAAGGGTTCCTATATTTCTCTCTGCACTTGCCTTGCCAATTGACTGTATATACCTATTATATATACCTATTGGTCCCTGCGGTTTATCCTCCCATGGGCGGGTAGGCTTTATTGGACCAGTGATTCCTCCCTTTAAATTACTCTGCATGTTGTCCTACCTATTTTGGGGTGAGTAAATGTTCTTTGGGTTATTACCTTTGACTAATAATATATTTTGCTTATATTACCATACATGAGGCATGTTTTTCATATTCATATGACTGTACTTTGTTTGACATGATGCTCTGACCTATCCCATAGTAAGACCAAGATGTAATAATGTGTCATTGTTGTATACAAAAATCATTGTTCTTCTCTTACATTGTAGATTTGTTTTTACTACTATCATCATTGTTCTCTATCCCACTACACCTAAGTGGCCCTGAAGAAGCGGTGCAGAGGCAAAACGTGTTGACCCATCTCAAGGACTATTGCATTGTTTATTAAATGTATTATATTCAGCTATGTTGTTGCTACCCTCTTTTAAATTGTATAAAATAAAAGTTGTTTTTTTTTTTTTTTTTACTTTTTGGTTACGCTTATCTGAGTGTACATAGAAAAGCAAAAAAATCATGTTGCAAAAATCACATGAGAGACCCAGACAGTCCAATAACAGTATCCCTGGAGTTAACCTTCAAGTGCAGGAAGAGATCCATACAGTGAAATCCGTGCAAAAAGATCTTTAAAAGTGTAAAAGCCACCCAACACACAGGATACACTGTCAGAACTATTGATGTTAAAAGAAATAATATAGAAGTACTCTGCATATCATATTATTTTTCCCATGTTTTTGTGGACATGAGAGAAGCCATTTTGTAAATATTTTTTTTCTCTTTCTAAAGTTGAAGCTGAGTTCATGGTCTTTTTTAGAGTCCTTCACAAGGAGGCTTAGAGAGTTTTATCTTAAATTACCCTAGGTCATAAATTAAGGGACCAGCCTCGGCCTGAAAGCTAATGTTGATGTTAGAAGGCTGATGTTTATATTAGCCAGAAGAAGAATGTGAATCCAAGGGTTCAAAAACACTGGACAAAAACACACATATTTTTTTTTCCTTTTTAGGATTGAGAAACAAAATAGGGCTCATTCAAAAACTACCATATGAAACATATTATATAATTTACTGCATAAGCAATTATATTAGCAATGTATTGAGGGAGTTGCGGTCCCTCCCGACGCCCTGCTCGTGACTTTGGATGTTGAGGATTTGTACTTAAGCATCTCTCACGAGTAAGGTGTCAAGATGGTGCGCACGTTTCTCAGAGAAGAAGACCACCACTGTTGGCCCTTTAGTGAATTTCTCTTAAAACTACTTTCCTTTATTTTGACACGCAATTGGTTCATTTTCAATGGCTCCCACTACCGCCAGGTACAGGGCATAGCCATGGGCACGTGTTGTGCTCCGGCCTACGCCAATCTGTACCTGGGGAGTGGGAGCAGGACATTTTTTCCAATGAGGAACTCAGTAGCCACACCAGTCATGTACTGGTGCGGCTAAGATATATCGATGATATATTTGCTATCTGGGTAGGCTCACAGCAAGCTCTAGACACCTTTGTTGATCTCCTCAATAAAAACACCTACAATTTAAAATTCACAGTCAAAAGTGACCTGTATCAAATTTAATTTCTTGATCTCTTAATCTTAAAAGATCAAGACAACTGCCTTGCTACCACACTTTACCGTAAGGAATCAGCCGGGAATACAATTCTGCACGCTTCCAGCTCCCATTCTCCAACACTTGTCTGGAGTATCCCCTACGCTTAGTACATTTGATTAAGAAGGAATTGTACCAATGACAATAAATTTAGATATAATGCAAATCAGTTAAGGGATCGACTCCTTCAACAGGGATATTCCAAATCACTTTTATGTAAATCCTTCAATAAAGCTTTTATACAATCTAGAAATACTCTACTGTACCAACACAAAATGAAGTCAGATGATCACTCTACTGTGAAATTCATCACGCAATATTCTTATCAACAATACCAGCTACGAAACGTGCAGGAAAAACACTGGCACATTTTGTATGAGGACCCCATCCTGAGCAAATATATTAGTGACCACCCTGATATCATCTTCAAAAGGGTGACCTCTCTCCGCGACAAACTGACTAAAAGTCGTTATGTCCCTCCTCATGGACATATGATTCGTGAACCTGGAATCTTTAAATGTGGACATTGTGCCACATGCCCTTGGGTTTCTCCAGGTCAGAGATTCAAATTACCCAATGGGGAACTCTTCTATCCACACCTTTGGGCTGACTGTGATACTCAGGGGGTAATTTACCTAATGACCTGTACATGTTGGATATTCTACGTCGGAAAAACAATACGCCAATTACGACAAAGAATCAAAGACCACATCCATTTTTCTTCCAATGGGAGGATGCTTAGTCCCATAAGCAGACATCTTGATTTATGCCATAGATTCGACACCTCGGTTGCTTCTTTCATCGTTTTGGCAGTTGTTCCACAGGATCCAAGGGGAGGGGACTGGAACAGGAGGATACTTCAGCATGAGACAAAGTGGATAGAACGCCTTAATGCTACACGTTGGCCAGGCATTAATGAAGTACAAACTTACAAATCATTTTTATAACCCTTTAGTTGCTAGGCCACCCATGCAGTTTTATTAAAATTTCTGATACATGCTGATACAATTTTTTCTCTACACTCTGCCTCGTGCCGGTGTTGTTCTGTGTCTCTTTCTCCCCTCCTTATTTCCTTTCTGTCCAACTTTTTGAACGGTATCTTCAAATATGAATGTCTTATGTCTCTTCGATACTAACTCTTTGCTTATATACTTGTGATGTCTATTGCACAATTGTTGATATACACGGTTAATGCTTTATTACATTTTGATTTTCCTATTTATATTTTTTCTTTTTTTTCTTTTTTAGATGCTACTGGTTTCAAGTAGTTCTCATTTTGGCTTTGGCTCCAATATCAGGCTCTTATTATCTGCCTACAGTGTCATTCGACACTGCTACTCGGGAGTGGCCACTGGGAGGTGCTCTCAGCTCTGGGACTTGAGGGCTGCATCCCTCTCGCACGGCGACGTCCAGCGCAGTTGCCTCGGCATACTGCGCATGCGCGGCCGCGGTGAGGTTGCGTGCGCAGCTCTCCCCGGCCGAGTCAGGTGATGCGGTGATTCCGCACACCTGATTGGGGCGTGCATATGGGGCTGACTGTTCAGCCCTATACCACAGTATCTCCCTTAGGCGGAGGTCCGTTCTTGGACTCCTATCTGAATATAATTTCTATCCTGGAAAGGTACTTATATATCCACTTAAAAAAAAAATATCTGATGCAATTTCTTCTTTGTGGGAGTACTTTTTCTAATATTCACTCTAGCTTTATGCTTCCCATTCTCTAGATTGTCTGGATTTGCCATTTGTTAACTGAATGTGCTGCCTGATTAATAATCTTCACCAAACCCTGCTTTTGCTAATAGCTTCGCTGAGACACTGCAGCTTGCTTTCTCTTTGATAGAAAGCCCCCCTTTTGTCATTTATTAAGATCATAAGGTGAGATTATATAATACTAACATCTGTATAGTATTTAAAAGATCTTTTTATTGGATTACATTTATTCTGTTATTATGGTTTCATTACCCTTATATACATACGGTACATATATTTATGCTGTAGGCAACATTGCTTGACTGTGGTTCACAGTCTCACTATTCAGGCTCATATCTCATTAACACTGTTTGCACACCCAGATCTCTGTCATTTTATCCAAGGTAGGCTGAATGGTCTGTAAGTGATTTTACCTATATACTTCCTCTGTTTCTCTGCATGGAGTCAACCCCTTGACCTTTCTAACCTATTGTGGGTTCAGTGTCTACATTATACTTGGTGGTGGATATTACCTTTTAACCATTAATATTAGCTTCTTTATATTTCAAAATGCTTTCTACCAGGCAAGCCCCCACGTATATCCTGTATCATCACATGCACGCTAGATTTGGGAGTCCTCAATTTTGATCACCTCTTGAAACTCCCTGCAAACAATCTGAGATTTCCTATCTTTAACATTATAATCTTTTTTGTTTATTGCTATTGACTGCTTGCAATTTTGTCTCTCTCCTGTAGAATATTTAATAAGAAGCATAAGAAGCTGAAGAAGCTTTCAAATTGCGAAACATGTAGAGCTTTTTTTTGCATATCTGAAAATGTCTGTAGGATTTTATCTCTGCAAATGTTACGCATTTACTGTATATATTCCATACTAGAGAGGTCTAGCTAGCCGTTTGCATTATACATGCAATGTTTTAAAGTTTATTCTTGTACTATTTGTCTAATAAAAACTTATATATTTTTTATAATTGGTGCCTACAAAGTCCATTTTTGTTTTTGTTGTTGTTTTCGTTCCACTCAAAATTCCAAATTTATTAGTAAATTATATTGGAGTAATTATAGGCTTAATTAATTGAACAATGACACAAATTTTGGTCTGTGCATTTATATATATATATATAATTTGTTTTATAATATTCATATATATCCATTACCTATTGTTGAATATTAATCATGGAAATATTAGTATACGAGAGGTATATGGTTAAGATACTGTATATGAGTTGGTGTGTTTAGGAATTCTATTAATGAGAATATTCATGAATAGCTGTTATGCTTCTAGTCAGAAACATGACCTCGCTTAACCTAAAGTGGAGGGCCACCCTGAAAAAAAAAATTGCACCAAAAATCCTAAAAAAATAAAAAAAACCCCATAAAAATAAATAAATAAACTTACCTGAACCCTTGTTGCTAGGCAGTCTTCCTAAATTGGCCTCTTCCTATTCAGCGGCGTGTCCTGTTCCTCGGTGAGTGGCCCCGTTGCCTTCTGGGACATGTGGGTGTTCCCAGAAAACCACGGGGCCATTCACAGAGCGCCGCATCACTCGCGCGTGCGCAGTAGGAAACTGGCAGTGAAGCTGCAAGGCTCCACTGCCTGTTTCCCTTAGTTAGGATGGCGGTAACATTTAACAATATCAATTTCTAATCCTATACTGTCCCTACTGAAAACTATGTGTAAGGATACTATAATTTCCCTATAGGTCTGTCCAGGAAATTACATGTATTTGACGTCACTTACATGAAAGGCATTTCCACACCCATTTCTGGGGGGATATAGCCTGGAGACACATAGCCAAGGGGGGGGGGTCTTGAGACTAGGAGACGAGGGGAGAAAAACAGAGTGGAGAGATGGGAATGAGAGTAAAATATATCCTTTGGGACACCCAGCCAATATCTCTCAAAACAAAATGGCTCAAAAGTGATATGGTCCAGAAATATTTAGACAGAATAAAGGTGGATAAGGCACCTGGAACTGATGGCATCCACCCACAGATCCTAAAATAAATTGAGCTCTGTAATTTCAAAGCCATTGTATCTAATTTTTAGGGACTCATTAATGACGGGAATAGTACCACTGGATTGCCGCAGGGAGAACGTGGTGCCTATATTTAAAAGGGGATCAAAGTCTTTACCAAGTAACTATAGACCTAGTTCTTGCTTGAAAAAAACATTTTAAGCAACAAACAGCATGGATTCATGAAAGACAGAAGTTGTCAGACAAACCTGATTTCTTTTTACGAAGAGATAAGTAAAACCTTGGACAGAGGGGTGGCTGTGGACGTGGTATACTTGGATTTGGCAAAAGTGTTCGATACAGTTCCGCACACACGGCTCATGTGTAAGGTAAAGTCTACAGGCTTGGAAATATCAGTTTGTAAACAGATAGAAAACTGGCTAAAAGACATAATTCAGAGAGTAGTGGTTAATGATTAGGGATGAGCCGAACACCCCCCGGTTCGGTTTGCAGCAGAACATGCGAACAGGCAAAAGATTTGTTCGAACACGCGAACACCGTTAAAGTCTATGGGACACGAACATGAATAATCAAAAGCACTAATAATAAAGGCTTATATGCAAGTTATCCCCTTAAAGTGGCGCATGTTTCTCAGTCCAAAATTTATTTTAAAAAATGGCGTGGGGGTCCCCCCAAAAATCCATACCAGACCCTCATCCGAGCACGCAACTTGGCAGGCTGCAGGAAAAGAGGGGAGCGAGAGAGCACTCCCCCCTCCTGAACTGTACCAGGCCACATGCCCTCAACATGGGGAGGGGCTTTGGGGTAGCGGCCCCCCAAAGCACTTTGTCCCTATGTTGATGGGGACAAGGGCCTCATCCCCACAACCCTTGCCCGGTGGTTGTGGGGGTCTGTGGGCGGTAGGCTTATCGGAATCTGGAAGTCCCCTTTAACAAGGGAACCCCAGATCCCGCCCCCTCTGTGTAAATTGGTAATGGGGTACAAATGTACCCCTAACATTTCACAAAAAAAGTGTCAAACATGTTAAAAAAGACAATAGCCGGTTTTTGACAATTCCTTTATTAATGTCTTCTTCTTTCCCTGCTTCTTCTTCCATCTTCTTCTGGTCTTCCTTTGGTTTTCTTCTTCTTCTTCCATCTTGTACTTTCCCTGCTTCTTTCTCTATCCTCCTCTGCTTCTTCCTCCGATCCTCTGCTTCTTCCTCCGGTCTTCTCCTCCAGCATCTTCCTCCAGCTTCTCCTTCCCCGCTTCGTCCTCCAGACGATCCACCTCAATGGGAGTCTCCCGCTGTGTGACGCTTCTGTTCTTGTGACAGCTCTTATATAACTGAGGGCGGAGCCACCTGGTGACCCAACCCCCCTCTGATGCACGGGGACTTCCCTATGGCTTTCCCCATGGTGTCAGAGGGGGACAGGGTCACCTATTTACATAAACGTAAATATTTACGGATATCGAGGAACGGGAGAAAGTGCACAGAAGAGTAACCAAACTGATAAGAGGCATGGAGGAGCTCAGCTATAAGGAAAGATTAGAGGAACTGAATTTATTCACTCTTGAGAAGAGGAGAATAAGGGGAGATATGATCAACATGTTCAAATATATAAGGGGTCCATATAGTGAACTTGGTGTTGAGTTATTCTCTTTACGGTCAACACAAAGGACACAGGGGCACTCTTTACGTCTAGAGGAAAAGAGATTTCATCTCCAAATATGGAAAGGTTTCTTCACAGTAAGAGCTGTGAAAATGTTGAATAGACTCCCGCCAGAGGTGGTTCTGGCCAGCTCAGTAGATTGCTTTAAGAAAGGCCTGGATACTTCCCTAAATGTACATAATATAACTGGGTACTAACATTTATAGTGAAAGTTGATCCAGGGAAAATCAGATTGCCTCTTGGGGGATCAGGAAGGAATTTTTTCCCCTGCTGTAGCAAATTGGAGCATGCTCTGCTGGGGTTTTTTCCCTTCCTCTGAATCAACTGTGGGTATAGAATTGGGTATATTGGATTGTACGATATTTTTTATTTTATTTATTTATTTATTTTTTATGGTTGAACTAGATGGACTTGTGTCTTTTTCCAACCTAACTATGAAACTATGAAACCATGAAAATAGTTTTAATCTCTGGTAAAGTATTAATTTATATTTTTACCTTTTTGGTAATTGAAATTGTTTGCGCATATGCTTAACTAATCCAATCAAAGTTGGTAATGTCAGTTTTGAAGTGGATTGCATTCTAACTGCAGTACAAATTTGTTTAATTTTTAAACAAAGAGATACATATCTTGTTATATCTCAACAAAACTGACTTCAAAGTCTTAGAATAGGATTAGTTATAGTATGTGTTGAACCATAGATTCACCCTAAGTTTATCTTTATTTAAAATAAGGCTTAGTTAAATTACAAAGTTTGTATCTGGTTAACAAAATTGTTCATATGCTGTAAAAGATGTTTAAGCTTGAAGGTCTTTGTTTTGAGAAGAAATAACATGTGTTAAATGCAACACCAAGTTTGTTTAGTCTGTAAAGCCACAGAAAGCTATTTACTAAGCTGTTATGAAGTGTTTGTAACAAGCGCTTGCGGTAAATTTTATCATCAATTGTATTACCCATATAATTAATAATTGAAGGTATATTCTTTTTGTATTATCACCAATTATAGTTGATATTATTTTACACTGAATTTTTAGTTATTAAATATATATATTTTAGCACATCGATGTATTCATTCTTGTCTCCAACCTAGCATGGACTTTTTTTGGATTTTTTTATCTACTCACATTTGAGTAGATAAAACAGCGCTGTATGATAAAATGGCGGCAGTGGAGTCCTACCCTACCGTGGGTAGGACTCCACTGCCACCATTTTATCATACAGCGCTGTTTTATCTACTCAAATGTGAGTTTATCTCTTTTTAATAAATTTTGTATGTTTATATACGGAATTACACTATGTGGCCTTTTTTGTTCTCCATTTAACCTAACTGCCACACACGCATTTTGGGCACTACTTCCGAGGGGCATACCGGTCTATGGATGGTCGCAGGTCTTCCTTGCAACTCCCACAGAATTCTACATTTCCATTGGCTGTTTTACAACACAATCTTGTTTGACCCATGGAACGTATGTTCTTTTGGGTTCAAACGTTCCAGTAAGCCTCCCTATTGTTGGTGGTGTTGTTTCTTCACTTCAAGATTTCACTTGGCTATGATCTTCATATGAAGTTGTTTATATATATGGGACTCACATCACTCAATTTTGATGTTTTTTTCACTTTGAAGTTTAATGATGCACCAGTCATTAGTATATATATATGATTGTAGATGTTACATCTTCCATACTAGCACTACACTTTTTTGTTTCCTTATTACTGCACATATTCTATTTGCTGTGTTAGCCGCTCCCCTTTTTGGGCAGGGCAGAATTATTTGCTACACGATATGAAGTAAGAATTATCGACCTCGAATTAGAGAGAAATGTTTAGGAAGGAAAAATAACATAAAACAAAGTACAAATACATAATATAATATGGTCTACTAGGTGTGCAAGGATCAGAGTGCGGATAAAGCAGCCTAGTATTGTTCTGTGGACAGTGCTGACACAGGATTTACAAAGAGTTGTGCTCACCCTAAGGGGATGTTTCAAACCAAGTAGAGGCAACAGTGTCCAAAAAAGCTTCCCAGTTAACAGGCATTAGGTAGTCTGCTGCTCGGGTTGATTTTGTTCTATTTTGTCTATTTCAAATGAATAATACATCCAACCAGACTAGATGTCCTAAATATGTTCCTGTTAATCCTTGGCAGTAAGAACTCTCCACTTTTCTTTCTTAGGTCAAATTAGTTAACTCATCAAGATATACTGTATTTATCAGCGTATAACACGCGCCGGCGTATAACACGCATCGGCGTATAACACGCACCCCAAGTTTAGGAGGGAATTTTAAGGAAAAAAAAACTTTTAGGAGGGAATTTTAAGGAAAAAAAACTTAAATTAAAATGCCCATCAATGCAGCCTTATCTGTCCATCTGCAGCCTTTTCAGTGTCAGCGCAGCCTTGCCCCAGTGCAGTCTTGTCAGTGCAGCCTTGTCAGTGCAGCTTTGTCAGTGCAGCCTTGTCAGTGCAGCTTTGTCAGTGCAGCTTTGTCAGTGTAGCCTTGTCAGTGCAGCTTGCCCCAGTGCAGCTTTGCCCCAGTGCAGCCTTGCCCCAGTGCAGCTTTGCCCCAGTGCAGCCTTGCCCCAGTGCAGCTTTGTTAGTGCAGATTTGCCCCAGTCCAGCCATGTCAGTGCAGCTTTGTGCACTCGGTGTAGATTTAAATATGGCGCCGAGACTGCAGGGAGCCGAGATACACATACCCGAGTGTTCTCGGCTTTTTTCGGCGCCGCTCACAGTCACGCCCAATCCCGCCCTATGATGGGCATAACACAGGTCCAGGGGCGGGACTGGGCGTGATGGCGGCGCCGAAAAAAGCCGAGAACACTCGGGTATGTGTATCTCGGCTCCCTGCAGTCTCGGCGCCATATTTAAATCTACCCACGGCTGTGTATGTCAGCGGCGACCGCGGCAATCGCCGCGATCGCTCCGATGACACAGAAATCGGCGGGGATCGGCCTATAACATGCACCCACGATTTTCCCCTGATTTTCAGGGGAAAAAAGTGCATGTTATATGCCGATAAATGCGGTAACTTGCAAGTGGTGGATTGCTATTGTATTTTGTATGAATATTTAAGAATTGTACAAAAGGTATTTAAAGGGCACCTGGGCATTTGTGACATGTCCATTAGGTACTGTAGGTAGATGGGAACATTTTATAGAGAGTGGTTGGAACTCTATATTACATAGTTACATAGTAGGTAAGGTTGAAGAAAGACAATACTCCATCCAGTTCAACCTGTGTATGTGTGTCAGTGTCTATAATTATTTCCCATATCTCTGTATGTTGTGCTTTTTAATAAGATGCATGTCCAAGAGTCTTTTAAAAATATCAATACTCTCCGCTGACACCACCAATTGTGGAAGAAAGTTCCACATCCTTATCGCCCTGACAGTGAAAAACCCCCTGCGCAGCTTAAGGTTAAACCGCTTCTCCTCCAATCTCATTGTGTGGCCCTGTGTCCTCTTATACTCTCTGGGGCTGAATAGGTTTTTTTTCCTACACTGGGATCACCATTGAGGTATTTGTAAATCGCTATCATGTCCGCCCTCAAGCATCTCTTTTCCAGCCAAAATAAATTTAGTGCTTGTAGTCGTTCCTTGAAATTAAGATCCTCCAGTCCCCTTATTAATTTAGTTACCCTTTTTTGGACTCTCTTCAGCTCCAGCACATCCCTTCTGAGGACTGGTGACCAGAACTGGACAGAATACTCTAAATGTGGCCTAACCAGAGTTTTATAAAGTGGCAGAATTATAGTTTTATCTCTATATCCCCTTTTTTATGCATGCTAAAATTCTGCCGGCCTTGGTAGATGCAGCTTGACATTGCATGCTATTGCTCAGTCTGTCATCTACTAGGACCCCCAGATCTTTCTCCATCCTTGATTCCCCCAGAGGTTCTCCCCCCCAGTGAGTAGTTTGCATTTTGGTTTTTATTACCCAAGTGCATTACCCTACATTTCTCCACCCTAAGCCTCATTTGCTATGTAGGTGCCCACCCCATTATTTTGTTCAGGTCTTTCTGTAAAATTTCTATATCCTGATGTGAAGTTATTGCCCTGCATATTTTTGTGTAGTCGGAGATTGAGCTATTTATCCCATCCTCTATATCATTTATGAATATTTTAAACAGAATTGGTCCCAAGATAGAGCCTTGGGGTACTCCACTTACCACTCCAGACCAGTCTGAGTACACGTTATTTATCACCACCCTTTGGACACGCCCCTGTAACCAGTTTTCTATCCAAGAACAAAACTTATGGTCCATGCCTGCATATTTCAGCTTGTACATTAAGTGTTTATGAGAATTGTATCGAATGCTTTTTGCAAAAACCAGATACACCACATCCACAGGCCTCCCCATATCTGGGTAGCAACTCACTTCCCCATAGAATGTTAACAGATTGATATGGCAGGACCAATCCTTCATAAACCAATGCTGATTACTAGGGATGAGCCGAACCCCCCCCCCCCCCCCCGGTTCGGTTCGCAGCAGAACATCCGAACAGACAAAAAATTTGTTCGAACACGTGAATATTGTTAAAGTCTATGGAACACGAACATGAAAAATCAAAAGTGCTAATTTCAAAGGCTTATATGCAAGTTATTGTCTTAAAAAGTGTTTGGGGACCCGGGTCCTGCCCCAGGGGACTTGTATCAATGCGAAAAAAAGTTTTAAAAACGGCAACTTTTTCGGGAGCAGTGATTTTAATAATGCTTCAAATTAAACAATAAAAGTGTAATATTCCTTTAAATATCGTGCCTGGGGGGTGTCTATAGTATGCCTGTAAAGTGGTGCATTTTTCCCGTTGTTAGAATAGTCCCTGCACAAAATTACATTTCTAAAGGAAAAAAAGTCATTTAAAACTGCTTGCGGCTGTAATGTAATGTTGCCCCCCCAGCCCATTACCGGGCCCTTTGGGTCTGGTATGAATATTAAGGGGAACCCAGCACCCAAATAAAAAAAAAGGCTTGGGGCCCCTAGGCCCTATATACTCTGAACAGCAGTATACAAGCAGTCCCCGGGTTACAAACAAGATAAGGACTGTAGGTTTGTTGTTAAGTTGAATCTGTTTGTAATTTGGAACAGGTAAATTTTTTAAGTGTAGCTCCAGCCCAAAAATCTAGTTTTACGCTTTTTGGATAATATAGGGCAGGGTTATCACCCCTGTAACATTTTTTTTGCTGTCTGTGCCCCTGTTCATAAGATTTCACCTCACTTTCTGTCCCAATGACAATTGGATTTAGAAAATTTTGGGTTATTAGGGAAACAAGGATGGGTGGTTGTCAGAAACCATGAACCAGACTGAGACAGAAGTACAGTAAAATCACACTTGTTTATTAATAAAAATAAAAAGGTAAATAGAGTAAGCGTAGTCAAAGCATTGAAAAAGTTCAGTAACCAGATCGGGTAATCAGCCAAGCCAGAGTTCAGTAACCAGATCGGGTAATCAGCTAGGCCAGAAGTCAGGGATCCAATAGAGGAACAGCAAGCAGGATAAGGAGCCAGAAGGGATGTCAGCAAAGCCAGTCTTTAAACAGGAACGCAGGAGAGGGTTTCTTGTGATGTGACCAAGGCGAAGGCAGGAATGAAGTGAGCTGGAGATCTTTAAGTAGGCGGAACTGACGAGCAGATCCACAACAGCTGGTTAACTGTGGAGAGAGATGAGAGCTGGCAATTAGCCGACAGCTGAGCGGCCAGCTCAGAGAAGGAAGGGCTGAGCCAGCCCTGACAGTACCCCCCTCCTCAATGACCCCTCCCTCTCAGAGGACCACCGGGCTTGAGGGGAAATGTCTATGGAAATCACGGAGGAGGGCAGAAGCATGCACGTCCGAGGATGAGACCCAGGAGCGTTCCTCTGGACCGTACCCTTTCCAATGCACCAGGTACTGTATGTGCGCACGGAACCTATGGGAGTCAACAATGCATTGTACCTCATACTCCTCATGGTTCTCAACCTTTATAGGGTGAGGACGTGGCACCAAGGTGGTAAAGGGGTTGCATGAAACACATTTGAGATGCGCATACTAGGAGGAAGGTCCAACGTGTAAGCCACTGGGTTAATCCTGCGAAGGATACGAAAAGACCCAATAAACCGAGGTGCGAACTTCAGTGAGGGAACACGAAGTCGGAGGTTGTGAGACGACAGCCAGACCCTGTCCCCAACCTGGTAGGAAGGCGCAGGAAGGCGTCTGCGATCAGCATGGAGTCTATACCTATCATTAGCATGACGCAAAGCCTCCTGGACTTGTGCCCAAGTGGAATGAAGACCACGGAGATGCTCCTCTAGCGCAGGAATACTCTGCGGAACAAACGAGTCAGGCAACATGGAAGGTTGGAAACCATAATTCACCATAAACGGAGACAATTGGGAAGCCGAATTCAAGGCACCGTTGTGAGCAAACTCTGCCCATGGTAATAGGTCTGACCAGTTGTTGTGATGGTCAGAAATATAGCAACATAGGAATTTTTCCAAGAACTGATTGGCTCGTTCATTAGACTGCGGGTGATACACAGAGCAGGAAGCAAGCTGAATTCCCAGCTGTGCACAAAAGGCTCGTCAGAACAAGGACAAAAACTGACTACCCCTGTCCGAGACAATCACCTTGGGTAGCCCATGTAAGCGAAAGATCTCCCAATCAAAAATGGAAGCCAGTTCCTTAGAAGTGGGCAACTTCTTAAGTGAAATACAATGACACATATTTGAGAACCGGTCAACCACCAGAAGGATAACTGTGTTACCTTGGGAGTTGGGCAACTCCACAATGAAATCCATAGACAGGTGGGTCCAGGGCCTCTCTCCATTGGGTATGGGTTGTAGGAGGCCCATTGAAAGGTGTCGTGGAGTCTTACTCTGAGCACACACGGAACAGGCAGCTACGAAGGCAGTTACATCAGCACGTAAACTAGGCCACCAGAATTGTTGGGAAATGGCCCAAACGAGTTGATTTTTACCGGGGTGGCCAGCTGCCTTGAGAGAATGGTAAGTCTGGAGCACGGCAGTACGGAGAAACTCTGGGACAGGAGGAGGAGTAGGAGCATCGACCTGAGCAGCAAGAATTTTGTCACCCAAAGGAGAAGTAAGACTGGTGTGAACTGTAGCCAGAATATGATCAGGAGGAATCATAGGAACCTGAACCGACTCCAACTTGGAAGTGGAGGAAAATTGTCGTGACAAGTCGTCAGCCCTTACATTCTTAGTACCGGGTAAGAATGAGACATTGTAATTGAAACTTGACAAGAAAAGAGCCCATCGCGCCCTTCTGGGAGAGAGGCGTTTAGCCTCAGACAAGAATGTGAGATTCTTATGGTCAGTAAGAATGAGAACTGGCACAGTGGTACCTTCGAGGAGATGTCTCCATTCTTTCAGGGCTAAAATGATTGCCAACAGCTCTCTGTCACCAATCTCGTATTTGCACTAGGCAGGTGATAATTTCTTGGAAAAGTAGCCACAAGGATGCATAGCACTCTCAGAGGTAGGACGTTGAGACAGAAGGGTGCCAACACCAGTCTCAGAAGCATCAACCTCAAGGATAAAAGGTAACGTAGGATCAAGATGTGCCAACACAGGAGCAGAAACAAAGGCAGCCTTGAGACTTTCAAAGGCCTTAATGGACTCCGGAGACCAACTCTGTGGGTTACCGTTCTTTCTGGTCATATCGGTCAGGGACTTGACCAGAGACAAGAAGTTACAAATAAACGTCCGATAATAGTTGGTAAAACCCAGGAAACACTGCAGAGGACCTAATCCCATGGGTCAAGGCCACTGTAGGACTGCTAAAAAGTTTCTCTGGGTCCATTGAAAAACCAGCAGTGGAAATGAAATAGTTTAGGAATTTAACCTGTCCTCGATGGCACTCACACTTCTCCAGTTTACAGTAGAGATTGTTCTCTCTTAATTTCTGAAGCACACGACAGACATCTGTGTGGTGGCTGTCCAGGGACTTGGAAAATATGAGGATATCATCAAGATAAACCACCACACATAACTGCAACAAATCTCGGAGGACATTGTTAATAAATTCCTGGAAAATTGCTGGGGCGTTACAAAGGCCAAAAGGCATTACGAGATACTCATAATGGCCTATTCTGGTATTAAATGCAGTTTTCCACTCGTCGCCCTCCTTAATCCTCACGAGATTGTGAGCCTCTCTCAGATCAAGCTTAGTGAAAACCGTTGCTCCCTTGAGGCGGTCAAATAACTCTGTAATCAACGGAATCGGGTAGGCATTCTTAATCATGAAACGATTGAGAACCCTGTAATCAATACAAGGCCTCAGTTCACCGCTCCTCTTCTTCACAAAGAAGAAACCAGCACCAGCAGGAGACGAGGATTTGCGGATGAAACCCTGAGAAAGTGCGTCTGCAACATACTCCTCCATGGCTTTTTATACTCCAAGACCGACAAAGGGTAAACCCAGCCACGAGGGGGAGTGGCACCAGGTTGAAGGTCAATTGCGCAATCATACGGCCGGTGTAGAGGCAAACTACCGGCTTGACCTTTGTCAAAGACATCGCTAAAAACACGGTACTCCTCTGGCAGGGAGGAGAGTGAAGACCTACACAGGACCTTGGCTACCTTCCGGAAGCATGTTTCACTGCATTGTGGTGACCAGCAGAGAACCTCAGCACGGAGCCCATCAAAAGAGGGGTTGTGCCTCTGTAACCAAGGATAACCAATAACCAGCGGAAACTTAGGAGAGGAAATCACTTGGAATTGGATTATTTCATGGTGAAGAGCCCCTACGGCCATGGACAACGGAACCGTCTCATGAGTCGCATGGGGAGGCTGTAGAGGTCTCCCGTCAAGAGCCTCATTGGCAAGTGGACTGTCAAGCAGCTGCAGTGGAATTGAGTGCTTTGATACAAAGGCAGCATCAATGAACAGGCCTGCAGCCCCAGAGTCTATTAGAGCCTGTATCTCAATAGACGACTCAGCCCAATAAAGGGTGACCGAAACCAGGGGCTTATCCTTCTGGATAACTGGGGACGACACAACACCACCTAAGGTCTGTCCATGACAGGACCTCCAGGTTCAGGTGTTCCCAGGATGGGTAGGACAAGACTTAAAAAAGTGACCTGCCTGGCCACAATAAAGGCACAATCTCTCCCTTCTCCTAAAGGCTCTCTCATCCGCAGAGAGACAAGTGAAGTCCAAGTGCATGGGTTCATCTTCACTGACCGACTGGTACTAGGAGGCATGGGAGGTGAGGGAGGCACGGGTGGTACTGCAGAGCGCAGAGGCAAACGTACAGGAGGCTTCCGCAAGTGCTCCTTAAAAGAAAGTCTTTCTCTGAGTCTGGAGTCAATGAGGATGGCAAACGAGATCAAGCTCTCCAGCTCAGTGGGTATATCTCGGGCTGCTATCTCATCCTTGATGGAATCCGAGAGACCACGAGAAAAACCCTCCACGAGGGCCTCATTGTTCCAAGCAACCTCTGCTGCCAAAGTACGGAACTCAATGGCGTAGTCAGCAACAGTTCTCGTACTCTGTTTGATGGACATGGGGTACTTGACAGCAGAAGCGTGCGGGAACGTCAAATACCCTTTTAAAGGAGGCCACAAACTCAGGATTGCTGGGGAAGCGGGGTGGAACCAGACATACCTCTTATAGAGGTAATACTCAAGGCGGGTGCCTGCACAGAGACTGGTGCAGCAGCAGGGACGGCCTGCTACTCAGGTTATACCGGAGCAGCCACAGTGGGAGAATCCAGGTGAGCCGTGCGATTCAGGAGCGTTTGTAACGCCATGGCAAACTGATCCATGTGGTGATCTTGCTCATCCATTCTGGAAAAAATATTACCAACAAGTGGATTGACTGTATCTTCTGAATTCATGGCCTTCGCCTACTGTCAGAAACCATGAACCAGACCGAGACAGAAGTACAGTAAAATCACACTTGTTTATTAATAAAAATAAAGAGGTAAATAGAGTAAGCGTAGTCAAAGCATAGCTAGAGTCCAGTAACCGGATCGGGTAGTCGGCCAAGCCAGAGTTCAGTAATTAGATCAGGTAATCAGCCAAGCCAGAGTTCAGTAACCAGATCGGGTAATCAGCCAGGCCAGAAGTCAGGGATACAAGTAGAGGAACAGCAAGCAGGATAAGGAGCCAGAAGGGATGTCAGCAAAGCCAGTCTTTAAACAGGAATGCAGGAGATGGTTTCTTGTGATGTGACCAAGGTGAAGGCAGGAATAAAGAGAGCTGGAGATCTTTAGGTAGGCGGGACTGACGAGCAGATCCACAACAGCTGGTTAACTGTGGAGAGAGATGAGAGCTGGCAATTAGCTGACAGCTGAGCGGCCAGCTCAGAGAAGGAAGGGCTGAGCCAGCCCTGACAGTGATAAAGCATCAGTGGAGACACCTTTTTCCCATATTAACTCTACAGGAGAGAATTTCCCTTCCTAGGGGTAGATTTCCTCTCACTTCCTGTTGTCTCCCTCCGTTTGTAAGTAGGAGTCGTTTGTAAGTCTGATGTTTGAAAATAGGGGACCCCATGAATATACTATACGGCTTTCCCTATACACTCTGTGGTGTTACCAGAACACTGTAAGCCCTCACAGTTACTCTTGGTGGGCACTGGAATGGCCCTGCTGTGAAATATTATATTGAGAATTGTAATTACATGCCCCTTTTAAACAGGGGCAGAAAAATTGGGCCTTAGGCGGTGGTGGTGGTGGCACAACACTGTAAAGCCTCACAGATACTCTTGTTGAGCGCAGGAACGGGCCCTGCTGTGAAATATTAGATCAAAAATTGTAATTACAATACAGTGCAGCCATAGTGCAGTTGCTACTACTTTTCTGGTGGTGTACACAGTACACAATACAGTGTAGTGCAGTGTTGCAAAACAAAATATACATCATGTCCAGAAGGCCACCAAGGAGAGGCAGACGCTCACAGGCCACTAAAAGAGGGCAAGCAGGCTCTGTGTCTACAGTCAACAGTGCTGGTCATGGACATGGTGCATCCTCTGCTGGTGGCCGTGGGGCACACTTGTCCTTTTTTTCTGCTGCTGGCCATGTTATTGAGCCAGAACATGCAGAAGAGTTGGTGGAGTGGATAACAAAGCCATCCTCATCCTCTGTCACCCAGGCTCAGTGTAGTTTTCCTACCTATGCAGCTTCCAAAGCGGCCTATTCCTCCGGCTCATTGTCCACAGTCACTCCTTCCGTAGCCCCACCATCATGCACGGAGGAGTCCTCCAAACTATTCGAACACAGTGTCCGGTACATGCTGCTGGAGGATGCTCAGAGATTTGGAGGCTCCGATGTTGGTTCCCAGGTTGAGGAAGGGAGTAACGTCAGCCTAGAGAGAGGGGGTGCCCAAGAAGGACAAGAAACTGGCAGTCATGTTCCCCCAGCTGCAGCATAGTGCCAAGTTTGCTCCAGTGACAAGGAGGGAAGGGATGATGAGGTCACTGCCTGATAGAGGAGGAGGCACAACTCTGAGGCAGGATGTCCTCTAGGGGGCAGCTTAAGGGCAGCCACCCTACTGCATCACACCGCAGAACTCCGGAGGTGCAGGGCGCTGCTGACTTCCTGCTGATTTTGAAAAGTTCCTTGGTGTGGGACTTTTTGGACACATGTGCAGCAGATCACAACATTGCTGTTTGCAACCTATGTCTGAAGCGGATCAAGCATGGCCACAACAGCAGCCGCTTGGGCACCACATGCTTGACCAGATATATGACGACCTCCCATGCAGTCTTTTTCCCATATACTATATTTTAGATTTAATATCTCTCAGATATGATTTGGGTTAAATGAGAGTTCTTTGACCATGAGTGAAAGTTTTAACACATTAACAACATTTATTGGCGAGTAGTTGAAAGTCTATCTTATACACAACCATCCATCTATAGTCTACACCAAGGAAGAAAATATTAGGTTAAAATAAGAGAATTACATGAAGGAATACAGAGTATATTCCTGAAAACATTGATCTGAAAACATATTTAGTTACAAGTAAAATGCAGACCTTTCCCATAATTACCCTTTGCACCAAGGTTGCATTCTGATAGTTGCTCTCCCATAAAAGTGTGTGTTTCCCTCCCATCTAGTCTGTGTATATCATTACATGCTGATGCCTCATTGGTTGGATTAGCGTGCCTCTGATTAGTGAGCTTCCCTATTCCTGGTTAAGGACTGGCTACATCTCCAATCCCTATACTTTGCATAAGTCAGCCCCCCTTAAATGCAAATCCTTGTGACTATTCTGAGCGGGAGCTTAACTTGAATTTTCCCGGGAAGTTAAGTATTGATTACGGGTTGACCTCCCTTCATTGCATATTCCAGCATGGGATCCTTTGAAGTGAGTATGTGTAAAACAATGAGGTTTGGATCCCATTGTTTGTATACACAAGCCTAGGCACCGACTTGTCTGGTCTACCAGAGATTTCTGTGAAGATAATATGTTCCGCCCTACATAGATTAAAGCTAAATTAAATATATTAATTAAATTTAAATAAATTAAATATAAATTAAATATAAAATATATAAATATTAATAACTAAATATAAATTAAATATAAAATAAATATATTCATATCTCCCATATTTTAAAGCTATTAATGTAGATTTCACATAAACTCTTAAGGCAACAAGTCCGTAGACCCACATCAAAAAAAAAGGCGGACTTCTCCTTGCTCCTCATCTGGGATCTCCAACCCTACTCCAGTCTTCTCGAAAACCTGCACTGAGAGGAATGAAGGTATAGCAATAGGTGTCCCAAGTACTGGCAGCCAATCTGCTAGCAGTACACCACCATCTGATTTTAGCAGGCAAATTTCCCTACCCCAGTTGTTAAACCGTAAAAAGAAATTCGGTCCCAGCCACCCACATGCTCACAGTCTGAATGCTAGCTTGAATGCCAGCTTGGCCAAATTGCTAGCACTGCAACTACTGCCTTTTCAGCTGGTAGACTCTGCCCCCTTTCGTGAATTTGTGGAATGTGCTGTACCTCAGTTGCTGGTTCCAAAACGCCATTTCTTTTCATGGAAGGCCTTACCAGCTCTCTACCGACATGTGGAAGGCAATGTTTTTGTCTTGTTGGACAGGGCGGACAGCAGTAAGGTGTATATTACCGCAGACTCATGGTCTAGCAGGCATGGGCAGGGATGTTACCTTTCCTTCACGGCGCACTGGGTAACTCTGCTGGCAGCTGGGAAGGATGCAGGACAGGGTTCAGTATTGTTGGAGCTTGTTCCGCCACCACGCCTTTAAAATGCTAGCAGTGATTCTGCCACAGCTCTCTCCTCCACCCCCTCCTCTTCTTCTTCCTCTATGGCCTCTTCTGCAGAATTGTTTTCTGAACCAGCGGTGCTCCGTAAGCATTCAAGGGGCTACGCAAGCACTCAGGCAAAAAGATGCCATGCGGTGCATGAGTTACATAGTCCATCAAGTACAACCTCTGTGTGTGATTATATGTCAGTATTACATTGTATATATGTTGCGGTCATTTAGGTGCTTATCTAATAGTTTCTTGAAACTATCGATGCCCCCCACTGAGACCACCACCTGTGGAAGGGTATTCCACATCCTTGCCGCTCTTACAGTAAAGAACCCTCTACGTAGTTTAAGGTTAAACCACTGCTTAGGGGACAGGAGCCACACTGGGGCAGAGATTCTGTCAGCCCTGCAGGGGCAGGCTCAGAGGTGGTTGACGCCATGCCAGCTTCAGCCAGGAATGGTTGTATGCGACAATGGTACCAACCTACTCTCCCCCCTCCGACAGGGACACTTGACCCATGTTCCATGTTTGGTACACATCCTGAATTTGGTGGTGCAGCAGTTCTTGAGCAGGTACCCAGGCTTACAAGATCTCCTGAGGCAGGTCAGAAAAGTCTGTGGTCATTTCTGCTGGTCATACAATGCCAGTGCTCGGCTGGCTGACAATCAAAGGGAATGCAACCTGCCCACCAACCGCCTCATTTTTGACATGTCCACCAGGTGGAAATCAATGTTGGCAATGCTGCAGCGGCTGTACATGCAGCAGAGGGCCATCAATGAGTACCTGCTTGGGTATGGCACCAGGAGAGGGTCAGGGGAGCTTGGCTTCTTTTCGCCATGCCAGTGGCTACTGATCAAGGATGCATGCACTGTCCTGTCATGATTTGATGAGGCCACAAGGATGGTGAGCAGCAACAATGCATGCATCAGTGATACTGTCCCTCTTGTCTTCCTGTTGGAGCACACGCTTTATGGAATAGTGGACAGGGCACTTGAGGCAGAACAGTGTGAGGAAGGAGGACTTCCTTACCTCTCAAGGCCCCCTTTATCCAGATATTATTCCTGCAGGCCTGCCAAACACACAGGAATAAGAGGAGGAGGAGGATTGTGTCAGCATGGACGTGGAGGATAACACTCTGCAGCAGTCTTCAAGGGATGGTTTTCAGTCCCCAGAAACCCGAGGAGTTGTATGTGGCTGGGAGGAGGTTGTTATGGATCATGTGATCCTTAGTGACCCAGAGGACTCAGAATCGAATGCCTCTGCAAACTTTCGCAGGCTTTGCAGAATCAGGAAGGCCCTGCAGCATAAGGACCCTAGGATTCGTGGTATCAAAGAGAAGGAATCATTACTGGCTGGTAATCCTTCTTGATCCACGTTACAAGGGTAAGGTTGCAGAACTCATCCTGCCTTCACAGAGGGAGCAGAAGATAAAACATCTTCAGGAGGCCTTGAAGAAAGGTTTGTGCAATGCATTTCCAGACACTGTGAGCTTACAATTTCCTGGTGCTGGACAATGTGTTGCTGAGGCTTCTGTCAGGTCACCTGAGGCCAGGTGACAGATGCACACCGTTGGGGTCAGAAGTGCACCGCAAAGGTAGTGGACCCTACAGCTGACTGCTGCGGATGGGAGTCTAGGTGGTTAAGGAAGGCAGGTCTACTGGAACACCAACACAGATCCCACAGGGGCTAGAGCGTAAGATTCCCCGGGGCGTGGAGTCTAAGAGCCAGCAGGTGTTCACCAGAGCCTCTAGTGGTGAGGATGGACTGGGCTGCAACTGGTTTCAGGTTGCTACCCCCAGGGTCTCCCAGCTCACGCCCACAGTAGGCTACAAGAGGACAGAGATAGCAAGGGAATAAGCCAAAGGTCGGGGGACTAGCAGACAAGGATAAACATAGAACACGCCAAAGGTCAGGGTCACAAGCAGGCAGGCATAGTCGAAAATAAGCCAAGATCAGTAACTGGAATTAGACGTAGAAGACACAGCAAGATGCACACGGAAGCTAAACACACAAAGGTTGATCAGCAAGGCAGGCTTGCAGTGCACACATTAATATAGAGTTCCCTGATAGGGGCTGGAGTGGAGCCATGCTTTGAGGAGAGATTATTTAAGTAGCCAGGTGAGAGGGGCTGGCCTCTAAAGGTGAACACATGGAGGAGAGGTAAGCTGACAGACAAAGATTACTGCATAACCATGACAGCTTTGTTCAGTCAGAGGAAGAGCAGTGGAGAAGGTGGCCGGCTGACCGATGCCTTTAGACAATTTTTCAGTCCTCAGTGCCAAGGTCTGATCGGTTCAAGCAACCATCGCCAGCATCTGCATTACTGCATTGCAGGAATATCTAGGAGCAAGAGCAGACTTGGAGACCTTTCCAACAGAGCATCCCCTGGGTTACTGTGTCTTGAGGATGGACCACTGACCAGAACTTGCTCAATATGCAATTGATCTACTGGCCTGTCCTGCATCCAGTGTTCTTTCTGAACGCACATTCAGTGCTGCTGGAGGGTTTGTAACAGATCATAGAGTGCGCCTGTCCACAGACTCCCTTTATAGGCTCACATTTATAAAAACAAATCAGTCTTGCCTGTGGCTGTGGGCTGGGTTCATATATTAGAAACAGTAATGCCCTGTACACACAGTCTGATTTTTCCGATGGAAAAAGTGCGATCGGATTGTGTTGTTGGAAATTCCGATCGTGTGTGGGTTCCATCGGACTTTTCCGTTGGAATTTCCGACACACAAAGTTTGAGAGCAGGCTATAAAATTTTCCGACAACAAAATCCGATCGGTTAAATTCCGATCGTGTGTACACAAATCCAACGCATAAATTGCCACGTATGCTCAGAATAAATTAAGAGACGAAAGCTATTGGCAACTGCCCCGTTCATAGTCCCATAGTCCCGACATACGTTTTTTACGTTACCGTGTTCAGAACGATCGGATTTTCCGACAACTTTGTGCCACCATGTGTATGCAAGACAAGTTTGAGCCAACATCCGTTGGGAAAAATCCATGAATTTTGTTGTCGGAATGTCCGATCAATATCCGATCGTGTGTACAGGGCATTAGAGTACACCAGGAACGGCCTGCAGTGAGCTATAGCTAAACTGTATGCAGTGGATATATATTAATATATATATATATATATATATATATATATATATATATATATATATATATATATATATATATACACGAGACTGACTATATATATATTAAATACACTGCAGCTAACTGAATCACCTGCCTGAAGTATATTAGAAACAGCACACCAGGAACGGATTGCAGTCAGATCTAGCTAAACTGGATACAGTGTGTATTATATATATATTAAAAACACTGCAGCTACCTGAATCACCTGTCTGCCTGAAGTATATTAGAAACAGTACACCAGGAACGGACTGCAGTCAGATCTAGCTAAACTGGATACAGTGGATAAATATATATTTATCCACTGTATCCAGTTTAGCTAGATCTGACTGCAGTCCGTTCCTGGTGTACTGTTTCTAATATACTTCAGGCAGGCAGGTGATTCAGGTAGCTGCAGTGTTTATATACTGACTGTATATATTGTGGAGATGCGACCCGGTGTCACAGGTGCATATGAGCAGTGTATGCCTGATTTTGGCAGCAATACTAATTGTACACCTGTGGGCTGGGTTCATAAACATCCCAGGAAGAGAGGTCAGTGCTCAAACTTGGAGACAGCTCCACCTGGCAGACAGGAACTCTGGCCTAGGAGGTCAGGAGGGTCCCAGTAGGAGACGGCTCCAGGAGAAAGAGACAGGAGGTCTCGGAGTCTAAGACTGCAGGTGGCAGCCTGTGTGTGCACGTCTGTAGCAGGCAGATGTGGCTGACAACCAAAACAGCACATAGCTGACAGTGAATAAGCCAGGAGGCTACAGTTTGTTTATACAGTGATGGTGGAACCCCCTGCGAGGGAAGATTACTGTTTGTTTGAACTTTTTCGTTACCTTTAAATAAAAGTGGGCTGCCATGCCCTAAAAACGCAGTCTGGAGTGGCACATTTCTGGAAAACTGCATTCCCCGCTTGAACCTAATCACCCCGGATTGTCACAATATATATATTAATATATAATAAATACACTGCAGCTAACTGAATCACCTGCCTGTCTGAAGTATATTAGAAACAGTACACACGAGACTGTATGTATATATATATATATATATACACTACCGTTCAAAAGTTTGGGGTCACATTGAAATGTCCTTATTTTTGAAGGAAAAGCACTGTACTTTTAAATGAAGCTAACTTTAAACTAGTCCTAACTTTAAACAAATATACTCTATACATTGCTAATGTGGTAAATGACTATTCTAACTGCAAATGTCTAGTTTTTGGTGCAATATCTACATAGGTGTATAGAGGCCCATTTCCAGCAACTATCACTCCAGTGTTCTAATGGTACAATGTGTTTGCTCATTGGCTCAGAAGGCTAATTGATGATTAGCAAACCCTTGTGCAATCATGTTCACACATCTAAAAACAGTCTAGCTCCTTCCAGAAGCTACAAAACTGACCTTCCTGTGAGCAGATTGAGTTTCTGGAGCATCACATTTGTGGGGTCAATTAAACGCTCAAAATGGCCAGAAAAAGAGAACTTTCATCTGAAACTCGACAGTCTATTCTTGTTCTTAGAAATGAAGGCTATTCCATGCGAGAAATTGCAAAGAAATTGAAGATTTCCTACAACGGTGTGTACTACTCCCTTCAGAGGACAGCACAAACAGGCTCTAACCAGAGTAGAAAAAGAAGTGGGAGGCCGCGTTGCACAACTAAGCAAGAAGATAAGCACATTAGAGTCTCTAGTTTGAGAAACAGACGCCTCACAGGTCCCCAACTGGCATCTTCATTAAATAGTACCCGCAAAACACCAGTGTCAACATCTACAGTGAAGAGGCGGCTGCGGGATTTTGGGCTTCAGGGCAGAGTGGCAAAGAAAAAGCCATATCTGAGACTGGCCAATAAAAGAAAAAGATTAAGATGGGCAAAAGAACACAGACATTGGACAGAGGAAGACTGGAAAAAAGTGTTGTGGACAGATGAATCCAAGTTTGAGGTGTTTGGATCACAAAGAAGAACGTTTGTGAGACGCAGAACAAATGAAAAGATGCTGGAAGAATGCCTGACGCCATCTGTTAAGCATGGTGGAGGTAATGTGATGGTCTGGGGTTGCTTTGGTGCTGGTAAGGTGGGAGCTTTGTACAGGGTAAAAGCTAAGGAAGGCTATCACTCCATTTTGCAACGCCATGCCATACCCAGTGGACAGCGCTTGATTGGAGCCAATTTCATCCTACAACCGGACAATGACCCTAAACACACCTCCAAATTGTGCAAGAACTATTTACAGCAGAAGCAGGCAGCTGGTATTCTATCGGTAATGGAGTGGCCAGCACAGTCACCAGATCTGAACCCCATTGAGCTGTTGTGGGAGCAGCTTGACCGTATGGTACGCCAGAAGTGCCCATCCAACCATTCCAACTTGTGGGAGCTGCTTCTAGAAGCGTGGGGTGCAATTTCTCCAGCTTACCTCAATAAATTAACAGCTAGAATGCCAAAGGTGTGCAATGCTGTAATTGCTGCAAAAGGAGGATTCTTTGATGAAAGCAAAGTTTGATGTAAAAACAATGTTATTTCAAATACAAATCATTATTTCTAACCTTGTCAATGTCTTGACTCTATTTTCTATTCATTTCACAACGTATGGTGGTGAATAAGTGTGACTTTTCATGGAAAACACAAAATTGTTTGGGTGACCCCAAACTTTTGAACGGTAGTGTATATATATATATATATATAGATATATATATATATATATATATCTATATATATATATATATATATATATATATATATATACATATATATTTTAAATACACTGCAGCTAACTGAATAACCTGCCTGCTCAATCTAAATGACACTCTCTCTCCGTCCACGCCGGCAACGACACACACTACATGAGGCCGACCTGCAGGCAGCCTTTTATAGTGTGGGGCATGGACTTAGTCCCCCTGAGCTATGAGGGTGCCTTTGGCCAATTATGGCTCTTTTAGCTGAGGGCGCTGTGATTGGCCAAAGCCTGCAGGTCATGGTGCATGCTCTGGCCAATCATCATACAGCAATGGGCCGTTACGTGCCGCTTGAATTTGGCGCGAACGGCCCATAATGTTCGGTCTTTGACGAACGAGCAAACAAAAAGCTCATCCCTATTAGCCACATGGGTACGTCCTGTGATGTGCTACTAACAATACTGTCATGGTCAGTATACCCCTCCTTTTCCTATGTAAAAACTGAGGAGAAGTAAGCATTTAGTACAGTTGCCTTCTCTGTGTCATCTGTAACTATCCTCCCATCATCTTCTCTTATGTGACCAATGTGCTCTGATCTTGCTTTTTTTGCTGTTAATATATCTGAAAAATTCCTTGGAATTTTTTTACTCTCCTCTGCTATGTGTCTAGTTTTGGAATGCTGACAATGACCCCTTCGTTTTATATTTTTTAAAGGCCATTCTTTTTCTCTTTAATAAGACTTTTTACGTTACGGTTTAGCCAACCAGGTTTAACCTTTGCTCTTCTATATTTTTTGCCAGTGGCATGACTAGGGATGGTGTCGCCTGGTTCAGTAAACCCTAGTGTCACCCCCTCCCCCTGGCTAGCCTGCTATAGTGCTCTGTCCTGCCACTGTGAATGCAGATGCTGTGGGTGCTGAGAATCAGTATGTGGCCAGCATTAGTAGTACCCCAGCTGCTCCTGGGGGTTTAGTGCAGAGGCCAGACAGGACCGTTGTCACTTCTAAACATAGAAGCCTGTCTTCTGTGTTTAGAAGTGACAGTAGTGATTGGAAAGCACAGGGCTAATGTCGGAGATGGCAGAATTCTCTTCCGCCATGTTCCGGTTGAAAAAAGCCCTGGTGTTACCCCTTTGGAAGGTGTCAACCAGGTGCAGGCCGCACCCATCGCACCCCCATAGCGACGCCACTGTTTATTGTCCGTTGGAATGCACTGTGTGATACCTTTGTTTAATATGTTCCTAAAGCATTCCCATTTTTCTTCCGTTTTCAATGTTTCTAGGATTTGGTTCCAATTGATGTCATGTAGTATTGAGCACAGTTCAGAAAAATTTGCTTGTTTAAAATTTAGTGTTCTTGTGCTTTCCTTTGTGTCTCCTTTTCTTATGATTTACACTAAATGTGTTCATCATGTGATTGTTAGATCCCAAATTGTCCCGTATTGCCACATCTGAGATCAGACCTGGTCAAGATCATAAACCCAACCCCTTGCATCTTATTCAAGATAGAAGATTTGTTTGCATTTTTGAGGGGTAAATGTGACCCTATTTCCCTGGGGGGAGAGGGGTTTGCCCAGAGTTTGCACGTGGACAGTGTATATCACACATGGATCATTTATCAACACATTTTCTTTAATTGTGTTAAGGGTCAGAGAAGCTTAGGTTTGTCTCTCAGCAATTTAACATAATGATAGAGTTGCAGTGCTCAGTTAGGTGTTTGATTTACTCTGTAAAAAGCTAGTGTAGGTCTTTAGTAAGGTTGCATAATCGTGTTCGCCCAGTAGATGTAAATGCTTGAAATCTATTACCTCACTTCCCAGGGGGAAAAAGGGAATTTCTGAAGAGAGTGCTCCCAGAATTATGGGGAGAACCAAAACTCTGTTTTTTTTTGCTTTTTGCACATTTCTTTCACATTAGGCATATAGCTGTATTAAAGTCAAGACTACAAGCAGAGAAGAAGGCAAACCGTCTTTAGCCTAACAAGGGTCTCTGGGAATGAGAAGATGAGCAGTTTTACAAAATGAACATTTTATATTTTGGTGCCCAGCATTTCTCTATTACTGTATGGTAAATGCATATAGAAGTAACTATTTTGAGATTAATTGTGGGACTGCAATGACACATTTTGTGACAAGGCTCTTCATCAGGTAGAGCTCTGGAGTGAAATTTCTATATGGACTTTACAACCCACGATTTGCTTCCCCCACTTGATATCTGCTGAGCTTACATTAATTACGATTATATACAGTGATCTTAGTCTTAGATCTTAGGATTGTTCATATATTTTTTTTCCAAAGGTACCTACAGATATTAGTGCCTTTAGTACACCTGCAGTACTGTCTACCAATTTCTACAGGCACAAATCTCATGCAATTTTACATGTTTATGTACCAATCATTCATAAGTAAGATTGTTAGGTGGCTACATTACACATACCCTGCTGGAATCATAGGCACCTTTGGGATAACAGCTATTCAAGAAAGGTCATAGACTAAACTGTTTAGGACTAATTATAGTCTGGTACGATGTTTATTGTGAGTCAGGGGTGCAATTGTGTGGTTCAAATTGAATAGAAATCCTTACCAAAGGAATATACATGCAAAACGCACTTTTATATATTTGTTTATTGAATTTTTCATCCCAAGACAAAAAAGTTATTTAAGTTGATACTTATGTAGCGCTGGTAGATTTATAATCTACAGCTGATAGGTAAATCTAGTGGGTCACTTGTTAGAGGAAGTTAGATTTGCCTCTGTTCCAGCTTGGCTGAGATGCATGTGGTTCCACACTGTGCCGGTGGGTGTCGTTGTCACCATGGGCCAGTGTTGGAATAGCAACGTGTTGAAGCGTATGAGTGCTCCTCTGTCCTCCGAGTTGCATTCTGGGAGAGGGTATTTATGGGACAGACGCAATTTTTTGGAGTTCGTTTTCAGTCACCTGCTGGCCCTCCTGGCTGACAGGTATGTGTTAAGAGTACCACCTCGTGGGCCTCCGTTCCGTAGGCCCACGTCGCTGCGGCATGTGGGTGGGCCCAAAAGCCTGTCTGGGGCCTACCACAGCAGCAGAGGAATGGTCCTGAGCTGTCTATCCTGAGTGAAGAAGCTGGACAACCGAGAAGATCCCAGGGGAGGACCCGTCATGGAAGGATCATGCAGAGTGCTGGTCTGGAGAGGGGCCTGGTGACTCGGTTGGAGGACGTATCCTTAAGTAGTCTTACTGCATAGTACTGCCGGGTTGGCTTAAAGGTTCAAGTACTGTGTCTGACATTCATCGCAAACCAATACATCCTGTGGCAGAGGATCGTATGGGTTTTGTTCCAAACAAGTCTGTGGCAGAGACTTTTGTTCGTGCTATGTACTGGCTGCTAGGCAAGTGAGAGATGTCTATCCAGGCGGGCAAAGATTAAATCCTACAAAGGGGAGACTATTCAACTACAAGTGTTCAATTCCAAAGAATGTTCTTAAGAATACTACGGAAAGGTATTTGAGCTTCCCTGCAGCTTTCCTTCTGCCTCTTTTCTGCTACTTCCTTTATTTGTTCATTAAAGCATTGGAAAACCTACTCGAGTGTTCAGTGCTTGTATCATCCAGAGGTAAACTCAACAGAACCCTAGACCCAGTGCCGGTGAAACAGAGATATCGAGAGTGAAGGTAACAGCCCGCTATAAACCAGCAGCTCCACCGAGAGTTATTGCTACATGTGGGGGCGTCGTCCGGGATTTGTTATCCATCAATTCTCGCAACCTAGAGAGGTGTTTCACCGGGAGTTTATGGTGAGAGCTGGACTTTGTCATTTTCTCAGGAGAAGAAGAGGTTAAAAGTTGCGGGACTTTATTTCTGAGTGCGTAGGCGGCGGGCGCCAGTAAAAGCCCGGGAGCTACGTGATCAGAAGAACAAGTGGGAGGAGTCTACCCTACTTGATACCGCGTGGGACGCGTGTATGTGTTTGGCACCAGAGAAGAAGAGAGGCCTCGTGATCGTGCTGAGAAGATCAGAGTGTGGCCATGTCTTTTCCGGCGATGCAGCCAATTATGGGACCAAGAATGTTCCCTGCAAACACAGTGTTGAGTACTGTGCTGACCGGAACCCTGCTTACAGACCGGTATTCGTCTGAAGCGGCAGGGGAGGTTTGTTCTCTATAACATCAGAGATATCGAAGGGCTGGGCATGATTTGCCACAAATGTGAAGGACTGGCCGTACATCTCCGTCCATTTGGTCGCTGCCCGCAATGTGGAGAATATTTGTTTGTGGTGGAGCAACCTGCCATGTCGCCCCGTGCTTATGGACTGGGCTACAGGTGTCGCCACAGTAGAAGTTGCTACTCCTGCTGGAAGAGAACGGCAGGTCGTGACTTTGCCTGTTGTTGCCGAGAATGTTCCGGAGAGAGAGACACTGCTGTTACCGATTCATCAGCGGACATTACTTTGATTTCCGCGTCAACTACGCCTATCCCCGTTGTACCTGTCCAGAGGAAGGTGGGATATGTGAAGGCTTCCCGCGGCCGAGGCCTACCCCAGAGACTACCCGAACCGGATCCAACAAAGTCAACGTCAAGAACGGGTGAGCAATTAATGGGGAATGTATCTGGGACTGTAAATGAATATATGCCAGCAGAAGAGCTGGGAGATTCGGAGATAGAATCCATGCCGCATCTCTCCGGTGATGATGACCTATTTGTGACAAGAGCTGTTATGGGCCCAAGGCGAGGATGTCGCCTCTGCTATGACTTTCCCTGAATGGACAGCCCTGAGTTCTGGGAAGACGTCACCCTGTGTGTGGAGCCACACAGCACTGCAAATGAGACATTGTCGAAAGTTGCTAGTTCACTTCAGACACCGGCTGGGTCTATGGTGAGCAAGTCATTGGATTCATGTGTGCCTCCTGGTATGGGAAAAAATAGATCCTTACCGAAACTTGCACGTTTGCAGAGAATGTTGAACAAGCGTGTAGCTACGGAATATGGTTTGGAGTTCCCTTATGTCCCTCAGGACAAAATGCAAGTGATTGAAATTACCCGGGAGCTTTGGTACAGTGAAGCTGTTTGGGACTATTTGTCTGTGCCTAAGCCTTTCCGAAAAACTGGTTGTTCTGTTGCTATGGATGAACGCTTCAGTGGATGTTTTATGCACTGGAACTATGGTCGGCACATTCATGCTGACAAAGTGGTCATTTGCAGACCCATAAAAGATGACGTTGTATATTTCATCACTACAGTGGATAAACTGTGAAAAACACTGACATTGCCAGATCCCCGGTTTTATTGGTAATTATGGACAAAAGAACTTTGGGATAGTTAGTTAGTTAGTGTCAGTATATAGAGATCTTTGTGGTCAAGATCTGTATATTCATCTCAGTGTTTCAAATCCAAGGACTTCTTTTTGCTAGCCGGATTTCTTTCATTTAAAAAAAAATTGTGTATATTTAGGGATGGACTCCTAAAGATTATTCTGATATAGATAATGGGAAGAGAGTTTCATTTTTTCAAATGAGACTTTGCTCCTGAAACTGTATAGGTCACATGTATGTTTAATATGTTTTCCTTTTCAGGAACTATTTGATCTCCTATCAAGCTGTTAGGCTTTTCAGCTAAGTTAGATAGTGAGGTTATGTACTGTCATAGGATGGTTTTGTTTGCGGATGTGAACATATTGTTTTACAAATGTTAATCTTATAATGTCTTTCTACTGTCTTTCCTTCTTCTTTACTTGAATCCAAGTTTTAAGCTCAAATACCTGCTCTCAGGCTTGGGAGTTATTATTTTTGTGACAGACGTTGAGGACAACGTCTATTGTAGTGGGGGGAGTATGTAGCGCTGGTAGATTTTTAATCTACCGCTGATAGGTAAATCTAGTGGGTCGCTTGTTAGAGGAAGTTAGATTTGCCTCTGTTCCAGCTTGGCTTAGTTGCTTGTGGTTCCACACTGTGCCGGTGGGTGTCGTTGTCACCATGGGCCAGTGTTGGAATAGCAATGTGTTGAAGCGTATGAGTGCTCCTCTGTCCGGGAGACAACTCGGTGGAGGTGGTCCTCCGAGTTGCATTCTGGGAGAGGGTATTTATGGGACAGACGCCATATTTTGGAGTTCGTTTTCAGCCACCTGCTGGCCCTCCTGGCCGACAGGTATGTGTTAAGAGTACCACCTCGTGGTCCTCCGTTCCGGAAGCCCACGTCACTGTGGCGTGTGGGTGGGCCCAGAAGCCTGTCTGGGGCCTACCACAGCAGCAGAGGAATGGTCCTGAGCTGTCTATCCTGAGTGAAGAAGCTGGACAACCGAGAAGATCCCAGGGGAGGACCCGTCATGCAAGGATCATGCAGAGTGCTGGTCTGGAGAGAGGCCTGGTGACTCGGTTGGAGGACGTATCCTAAAGTAGTCTTACTGCATAGTACTGCCGGGTTGGCTTAAAGGTTCAAGTACTGTGTCTGACATTCATCGCAAACCAATACATCCTGTGGCAGAGGATCGTATGGGTTTTGTTCCAAACAAGTCTGTGGCAGAGACTTTTGTTCATGCTACGTACTGGCTGCTAGGCAAGTGAGAGTTGTCTATCCAGGCGGGCAAAGATTAAATCCTACAAAGGGAAGACTATTCAACTACAAGTGTTCAATTCCAAAGAATGTTCTGAAGAATACTACGGAAAGGTATTTGAGCTTCCCTGCAGCTTTCCTTCTGCCTCTTTCCTGCTACTTCCTTTATTTGTTCATTAAAGCATTGGAAAACATACTCGAGTGTTCAGTGCTTGTATCGTCCAGAGGTAAACTCAATGGAACCCTAGACCCAGTGCCGGTGAAACAGAGGTATCGAGAGTGAAGGTAACAGCCTGCTATAAACCAGCAGCTCCACCGAGAGTTATTGCTACACTTACTTTGTATTTTAGCCTGCTTCTGGTGTCTGTACACCCCAGCACCCCCCAGCACTCCAGGATCACAGAATGGATGGGTGCTTCTCTCTTCAAACAATGACCAACCTAAGTGTCATTAGCTCTTGTCCACCCATTCCTCCACATCACTATTGACCCACCACTGCGATGAGAACCTCCCTAGCCAACACCAAGGGGTGGAATGGGGACAGCAAACAGGCAAGCTGGTCACTGTTGCAGAAAGAAACACTATATTATCCTGCAATCCCAAGGTACTAACAAAGAAACAGACCTGGCATACAGGCAACAATACCAGACATAAGCTTAATGACTTCAGAGGCCCATTTTAAAGTGGACCTGGACTCAAAATATGAAGATTTGTTATGCTATAGGGGACATCTAAAAAAAAGTTTATTGTGCATAAGCTTCATAGTTGGTATGGTTTAATAAATAAGCTAGTCCATCCAGTTCAACCTGGGTGTATGTGTGTCAATTAGGGATGAGCCCGATGTGTTTGGGCGCTCGTCTGTTCGCCGAACAGTGAACATTATGCGGTGTTCGCAGCAAATTCAAAAGCCGCGGGACACCGTTAAAGTCTATGGGATAATAACATGAAAAACCAAAAGTGCTCATTCTAAAGGCTTATATGCAATTTATTGCCATAAAAAGTCTTTGGGGACCTGGGTCCTGCCCCAGGGGACATGTATCAATGCAAAAAAGGGTTTTAAAAACTGACGTTTTTTCGGGAGCAGTGATTTTAATAATGCTTAAAGCGAAACAATAAAAATGAAATAGCCCTTTAAATATCATACCTGGGGGGTGTCTATAGTATGCTTGTAAAGTAGCGCAGTTTTCCCATGTTTAGAACAGTACCACAGCAAAATGACATTTCTAAAGGAAAAAAAGTAATTTTAAAACTGATCGCGGCTGTAATGAATTGTCGGGTCTCATCAATATAGATAAAACTCATGAAAAAAACGGCATGGGTCCCCCCCCCCACAGCCCATTACCAGGCCCTTTTGGTCTGGTATGAATATTAAGGGGAACCCCGAACCAAACATCTTTTAAAAAATTGCGTGGGGGTCCCCCCAAAATCCATACCAGGCCCTTCAGGTCTGGTATGGGCTTTACAGGAACCCTGCGCCAAAATTAAAAAAGATGGAATAGGGGCCCCCCAAAATCCATACCAGACCCTTATCCGAACACGCAACCTGGCAGGCTGCATGAAAAGAGGGGGAAAGAGAGAGCGCCCCCTCCTGAACCATACCAGGCCACATGCCCTCAACATGGGAGGGATGCTTTGGAGTCACCCCCAAAGCACCTTGTCCCCATGTTGATGGGGACGAGGGCCTCATCACCACAACCCTTTCCCGGTGGTTGTGGGGGTCTGCGGGTGGGAGGCTTATTGGAATCTGGACCCCAAAACATCCTCCCCATGTTGAGGGCATGTGGCCTGGTATGGTTCAGGAGGGGGGGGCTCTCTCATCCCCCCTCTTTTTCTGTGGCCTGCCAGGCTGGATAAGGATCTGGTATGGATTTTGGGGGGACTTTTTTTTTCTTGCCATTTTTAATTTGGCGCAGGGTTCCCCTTAATATCCATACCAGACCTGATGGGCCTATACCAGACATAAATATTTCATTTTTATTGTTTCACTGTAAGCATTATTATAATCACTGCTCCTGAAAAAAAAATGTTTGCATTGATACATGCCCCCTGGGGCAGGACCTGGGTCCCCAAACACTTTTTTATGACAATAACATGTATATAAGCCTTTAAAATTAGCACTTTAATTTTTCATGTTTGTGTCCCATACACTTTAACGGTGTTTGCGTGTTCGTCCAAATTTTTTGTCCGTTCACAAGTTCTGGTGTGAACTGAACTGGGGGGGTGTTCTGCTCATCCTTAGTGTCAATAATTAATCCCATATCCCTATATGTTGTGTTCACTAAGATGCAAGTCCAAGAGACTTTTTTAAACTAGCAATGCTCCCAGCTTACACCACTAATTGTGGAAGAGAGTTCCACATCCTTATTGTCCTGACAGTAAAAAAAACGCTTCTCCTCTAATCTCATTGTGTGTCCCTGTGTCCTCTTACACTCCCTGAAACTGAAAAGTTTTCTTCTTACCTGGGATCTCCAATGAGGTATTTGTATATCGCTATCATATCTCCTCTCCAGAGTCTCTTCTCCAGAGAGAATACGTTTAGTGCTTGTAGTCATTCCTCATAATTTATGTCCTCCAGTCCCCTTATTAATTTGTTTGCCCTGCTCTGGACTCTTCCCAGTTCCAGCACATTCTTCCTGAAGATTGATGACCAGAACTGAACGTAATACTCCAGATGTGGTCAAACCAAAGGTTCTCACGCATGTATTATTTCCCTATTTTTGTGTTGTCCGCAAAAACTGAGATCGAGCTATTTATACCGACCTCTATATCATTTATGAATAAATTATACAGAATTGGCCCCAGGACAGAGCCCTGGGGCACCCCACTCACCAAGCAGTACCCTTAAGAGTATCTTTTTGCCCGGAGTTCCTCCTGAAAATTAGCTAGGTGGATCTGTACTTTCAGAACTTCTACTGCTGCAGCTTGATTATTCATCCACCAGTCATCAGGGGTGTAGCTTTGATATAAAGAAGCAAAGCTCTATCCCTTTACCCAGATGGCTGCCTCCACACAGAGATAGTATACAGAACAAAGAATGGCAAGTCAGTAATGGGAAAAAGATCAGTTGGAAGAAGCCTACAGGTAATGCTGGTGACTTGTCATTTGCCATCTGCTTGCCTTTTTTGGCACAGTTTCCACAAATTGGGTATATTCCTACTTGAATCTGTGTGTCCTTTGTGCATTTCTTTCAGGTCTGTGCAGTAATCCAGCATGAAACAACTCCTGAACTTTTACTCCTTGAAGGGACTTCCTTGTGTCTGCCACCTGGTAGATTTCTACAGGCAGCTTGTAGTCGGAGGACCTGCTGGGTTCCATACACAGCTTTGCTCTCTTCACAGTCTATGTGAAACATAGGGGTTGATTTACTAAAGGCGAATCCACTTTGCACTACAAGTGCACTTGGAAGTGCAGTCGCTGTAGATCTGAGGGGAAGATCTGAAATTAGGGGAAGCTCTGCTGATTTTATCATCCAATCACGTGCAAGCTAAAATGCTGTTTTTAATTTTCCTTGCATATCCCCCTCGGATCTACAGCAACTGCACTTCCAAGTGCACTTGTATTGCAAAGAGGATTTGCCTTTAGTAAATAACCCCCATAGTGATGATGTCACCACTACTTTTATATGGTAATGTATAAGTATGCAAGTCATTTGGTGCCTTTACATCTTTTGTATCTACCAATAAATATACTTAAAGTGGTTGTAAACCCACTTTGAAAAAAAAAAAAAAAATAACACCTGCAAGACAAAGGCATAATGAGCTAGTATGCATATTATTCTAGCTCATTATGTAATACTCACCTGAGATCGAAGCCCTTGCTGCGGTGCCTGTACACAGCACCGGCCGGTGACATCACTTCCGGGGGTTACTTCTGGGTATCGCGGCTCCGGCGCTTTGATGGGGCGGAGCCGCGATGATGTCACTCCGCATATGCGCGTGGTCATGGCACACTCACTGAAGCAACGGCACATACGTGCTATTGCTTCAGTTTGTGTCGGTGCACATGTGCCGATGACGTCGGCACATGCAAATACAGGGGATATCTCCTAAACCGTGCAGGTTTAGGAGATATCCTGGGTAGCTACAAGTAAGCCTTATTATAGGCTTACCTGTAGCAAAAAGTGGTCTGTAAGGGTTTACAGCCACTTTAACCCCCCTGGCGGTATTCCCGAGTCTGGCTCGGGGTGGATTTTTCATACCAAAAGCGGTATCCCCGAGCCAGACTCGGGCTTGCATCGCAGGATCCAGGAAGAGCTTACTTACCTTGTCCCCTGGATCCTGCGATGTCTCCCCGCTGTGATCGGTCGAGCCGCTGTGTCTCGCTCGATTCACAGTGCCGAGCTCCGTTCCCTGCGAGCATTGCGACGCACGGGGACGGAGTTTGGCGGCAAATTCAAAAGTGAAACACACAGTACAGATACAGCATACTGTAACCTTACAGATTACAGTACTGTATCAAATAACTACACATCCCCTTTGTCCCTAGTGGTCTGCCCAGTGTCCTGCATGCAGTTATATATATATAAAACTGTTCTTTCTGCCAGGAAACTGGAGATTGTCCATAGCAACCAAAACTGTCTCTTTACATCAAAAGTGGTTTTAGACCAGCTAGAAAAAAGCGATAATAAATTATAATCACTTGCAGAATTGAGCGATAGTGATTTGTGAGGAGATCCGTCATCAAACACTGAAAGTAACAAAAGCTACAATTCTGAAACTGAGCAAATTTCAGTGTTTTTGATTTGATTACATTATTATATAATTTTTATTATTATTATATTATTATTTGTTATAATTATTTATAGTTATTTATTATATTATAATTTTTTATTTCGTATTTCAAACTTTATCATACCTGGGATGTCTACTAGACTCTGGTTTGGACAGATTTAAGTGAACTATTCCTAAGAATTACAGGCCTACAATATAAAACGCCAAATTTCTGTGCAAAATAATGGTACCGCTTTCAGCACCTAAAATCTGAAATAATCATACCGCCAGGGAGGTTAAAGAATAAGTTCACCATTGGAATATTTTACATGATCCACCCATATTTAGAGTGGAACATGTAACATGTTCCATTTTCTGCCATCTTCCCCCCAGGTCCCTCTTCCCCCGTGACAGCGGGCAGGGGTTCTCCTTCATGCACCAGCTGCATCATTCATTCACAGTTTCCTGCAAATGAACAAACTACAAGTACTGTCTACCACCCCGGCAGACAGACTTGTAGTTTCAGTGAGCTGCAGGGGTGATATTGTGCGTTCTCATAGTTCATTGAAATGTCTTGCCTGTAAGCTGTTAAAGCCTGACTAAAACCTGACTTCAGAGTGTTGAAATCTCTATCTTTGAGGTTAACTTGCTTCACAGAATAAGCAACTAGAGAGGTCAGTGAGTATTTTAAAGTTCTTTAACTGCTTTTTTAACAATATTTAAAAACCGTAATGTCTCTAGTCCGGGCACAGGTGCATTTTAAGAAAAAGAACACTTTTTTGAATACATACAGTATCTCACAAAAGTGAGTACACCCCTCACATTTTTGTAAATATCTTATTATATCTTTTCATGTGACAACATTGAAGAAATTAGACTTTGCTAAAATGTAAAGTAGTGCGTGTACAGCTTGTATAACAGTGTAAATTTGCTTTCCCCTCAAAATAACTCAACACACACCCATTAATGTCTAAACCACTGGCAACAAAAGTGAGTACACCCCTAAGTGAAAATGTCCAAATTGGGCCCAAAGTGTCAACATTTTGTGTGGCCACCATTATTTTCCAGCACTGCCTTAACCCGCTTGGAGTTCACCAGACCTTCACAAGTTGCCACTGGAGTCCTCTTCCACTCCTCCATGAGGACATCATGGAGCTGGTGGATGTTAAAGACCTTGTGCTCCTCCCCCTTCCGTTTGAGGATGCCCCACAGGTGCTCAATAGGGTTTAGGTCTGGAGACATGCTTGGCCAGTCCAACACCTTTACCCTCAGTTTCTTTAGCAAGGCAGTGGTCATCTTGGAGGTGTGTTTGGGGTCGTTATTAGAGATGGGCCGAACACCCACCCCCCCGCGTTCGGTTCGCACCAGAACATGCAAACAGGCAAAAAATGTGTTGGAACACGTGAACACCGTTAAGGTCTATGGGACACGAACATGAGAATTCAAAAGTGCTAATTTTAAAGGCTTATATGCATTGCATTGTCTTAAAAAGTGTTTGGGGACCTGGGTCCTGCCCCAGGGGACATGTATCAGTGCAAAAAAAAGTTTTAAAAACGGCCGTTTTTTCGAGAGCAGTGATTTTAATAATGCTTGAAAGTCAAACAATAAAACTGTAATATTCCTTTAACCACTTGACGACCGCCTCACGCCGATGTACGTCGGCAAAGTGGCACGGACAGGCAAAATCACGTACAGTGTACGTGATTTGCCTTCCGCGGGTGGGGGGTCCGATCGGACCCCCCCCCGGTGCCCGAGGCGGTCGTCTTTTGTCCAGCGGCGATCGGTGATGAGGGGGAGACCATCCGTTCGTGGCCCCCCCCTCGCGATCGCCGCCGGCCAATGAGAATCTTCCTTTGCTGCTGTATGCTAAACAGCAGCAAAGGAAATGATGTCATCTCCCCTCGGGTCGGTATTTTCCGTTCCGGCCCGAGGAGAGAAGACATCAATGTGAGTGCACCAACACACACACACACAGTAGAACATGCCAGGCACACAAAACACCCCGATCCCCCCCCCGATCGCCCCCCGATCCCCCCCCAATCACCCCCCCCCCCCCTGTCACAAACTGACACCAGCAGTTTTTTTTTTTTTTTTTTTTTTTTTTTTTTCTGATTACTGCATAGTGTCAGTTTGTGACAGTTACAGTGTTGGGACAGATACTGTTACCCCCCTGTAGGTCTAGGGTACCCCCCTAACCCCCCCTAATAAAGTTTTAACCCCTTGATCACCCCCTCTCACCAGTGTCACTAAGCGATCATTTTTCTGATCGCTGTATTAGTGTCGCTGGTGACGCTAGTTAGTGAGGTAAATATTTAGGTTCGCCGTCAGCGTTTTATAGCGTCAGGGACCCCCCTATACTATCTGATAAATGTTTTAACCCCTTGATTGCCCCCTAGTTAACCCTTTCACCACTGATCACCGTATAACCGTTACGGTTGACGCTGGTTAGTTTGTTTATTTTTTATAGTGTCAGGGCACCCGCCGTTTATTACCGAATAAAGGTTTAGCCCCCCGATCGCCCGGCGGTGATATGCGTCGCCCCAGGCAGCGTCAGATTAGCGCCAGTACCGCTAACACCCACGCACGCAGCATGCGCCTCCCTTAGTGGTATAGTATCTGATCGGATCAATATCTGATCCGATCAGATACTATACTAGCGTCCCCAGCAGTTTAGGGTTCCCAAAAACGCAGTGTTAGCGGGATCAGCCCAGATACCTGCTAGCACCTGCATTTTGCGCCTCCGCCCAGCCCACCCAAGTGCAGTATCGATCGATCACTGTCACTTACAAAACACTAAACGCATAACTGCAGCGTTCGCAGAGTCAGGCCTGATCCCTGCGATCGCTAACAGTTTTTTTGGTAGCATTTTGGTGAACTGGCAAGCACCAGCCCCAGGCGTCAGGTTAGCGCCAGTACCGCTAACACCCACGCACGCAGCATACGCCTCCCTTAGTGGTATAGTATCTGAACGGATCAATATCTGATCCGATCAGATCTATACTAGCGTCCCCAGCAGTTTAGGGTTCCCAAAAACGCGGTGTTAGCGGGATCAGCCCAGATACCTGCTAGCACCTGCGTTTTGCGCCTCCGCCCGGCCCAGCCCACCCAAGTGCAGTATCGATCGATCACTGACACTTACAAAACACTAAACGCATAACTGCAGCGTTCACAGAGTCATGCCTGATCCCTGCGATCGCTAACAGTTTTTTTGGTAGTATTTTGGTGAACTGGCAAGCACCAGCCCCAGGCAGCGTCAGATTAGCGCCAGTACCGCTAACACCCACGCACGCACCGTACACCACCCTTAGTGGTATAGTATCTGATCGCATCAATATCTGATCCGATCAGATCTATACTAGCGTCACCAGCAGTTTAGGGTTCCCAAAAACGCAGTGTTAGCGGGATCAGCCCAGATACCTGCTAGCACCTGCGTTTTGCCCCTCCGCCCGGCCCAGCCCACCCAAGTGCAGTATCGATCGATCACTGTCACTTACAAAACACTAAAAGCATAACTGCAGCGTTCGCAGAGTCAGGCCTGATCCCTGCGATCGCTAACAGTTTTTTGGTAGCGTTTTGGTGAACTGGCAAGCGCCAGCGGCCTAGTACACCCCGGTCGTAGTCAAACCAGCACTGCAGTAACACGTGGTGACGTGGTGAGTCCCATAAGTGCAGTTCAAGCTGGCGAGATGGCAAGCACAAGTAGTGTCCCGCTGCCACCAGAAAGACAAACACAGGCCCGTCGTGCCCATAATGCCCTTCCTGCTGCATTCGCCAATCCTAATTGGGAACCCACCGCTTCTGCAGCGCCCGTACTTCCCCCATTCACATCCCCAACCAAATGCAGTCGGCTGCATGAGAGGCATTTTTATGTCCTCCCGAGTACCCCTACCCAGCGAACGCCCCCAAAAAAGATATTGTGTCTGCAGCAAGCGCGGATATAGGCGTGACACCCGCTATTATTGTCCCTCCTGTCCTGACAATCCTGGTCTTTGCATTGGTGAATGTTTTGAACGCTACCATTCACTAGTTGAGTATTAGCGTAGGGTACAGCATTGCACAGACTAGGCGCACTTTCACAGGGTCTCCCAAAATGCCATCGCATTTTGAGAGACCCGAACCTGGAACCGGTTACCGTTATAAAAGTTAGTTACAAAAAAAGTGTAAAAAAAAAAAAAATATGAAATAAAAAAAAATAGTTGTTTTATTGTTCTCTCTCTCTCTATTCTCTCTCTCTATTGTTCTGCTCTTTTTTACTGTATTCTATTCTGCAATGTTTTATTGTTATTGTTATTATGTTTTATCATGTTTGTTTTTCAGGTGTGTAATTATTTACACTTTACTGTGCTTTATTGTTAACCATTGTTAACCATTTTTTTGTCTTCAGGTACGCCATTCACGACTTTGAGTGGTTATACCAGAATGATGCCTGCAGGTTTAGGTATCATCTTGGTATCATTCTTTTCAGCCAGCGGTCGGCTTTCATGTAAAAGCAATCCTAGCGGCTAATTAGCCTCTAGACTGCTTTTACAAGCCGTGGGAGGGAATGCCCCCCCCCCCCCACCGTCTTCCGTGTTTTTCTCTGGCTCTCCTGTCTCAACAGGGAACCTGAGAATGCAGCCGGTGATTCAGCCAGCTGACCATAGAGCTGATCAGAGACCAGAGTGGCTCCAAACATCTCTATGGCCTAAGAAACCGGAAGCTACGAGTATTTCATGACTTAGATTTCGCCGGATGTAAATAGCGCCATTGGGAAATTGGGGAAGCATTTTATCACACCGATCTTGGTGTGGTCAGATGCTTTGAGGGCAGAGGAGAGATCTAGGGTCTAATAGACCACAATTTTTTCAAAAAAGAGTACCTGTCACTACCTATTGCTATCATAGGGGATATTTACATTCCCCGAGATAACAATAAAAATGATTAAAAAAAAAAATATGAAAGGAACAGTTTAAAAGTAAGATTAAAAAAGCAAAAAAATAATAAAGAAAAAAAACAAAAAAAAAAAACACCCCTGTCGCCCCCTGCTCTCGCGCTAAGGCGAACGCAAGCGGCGGTCTGTCGTCAAACGTAAACAGCAATTGCACCATGCATGTGAGGTATCACCGCGAAGGCCAGATCGAGTGCAGTAATTTTTCCAGTAGACCTCCTCTGTAAATCTAAAGTGGTAACCTGTAAAGGCTTTTGAAGGCTTTTAAACATGTATTTATTTTGTTGCCACTGCACGTTTGTGCGCAATTTTAAAGCATGTCATGTTTGGTATCCATGTACTCGGCCTAAGATCATCTTTTTTATTTCATCAAACATTTGGGCAATATAGCGTGTTTTAGTGCATTAAAATTAAAAAAAGTGTGTTTTTTCCCCAAAAAATGCGTTTGAAAAATCGCTGCGCAATTACTGTGTGAAAAAAAAAAATGAAACACCCACCATTTTAATCTGTAGGGCATTTGCTTTAAAAAAATATATAATGTTTGGGGGTTCAAAGTAATTTTTTTGCAAAAAAAAAAAACTTTTTCATGTAAACAATAAGTGTCAGAAAGGGCTTTGTCTTCAAGTGGTTAGAAGAGTGGGTGATGTGTGACATAAGCTTCTAAATGTTGTGCATAAAATGCCAGGACAGTTCAAAACCCCCCCAAATGACCCCATTTTGGAAAGTAGACACCCCAAGCTATTTGCTGAGAGGCATGTCGAGTCCATGGAATATTTTATATTGCGACACAAGTTGCGGGAAAGAGACAAATTTTTTTTTTTTTTTTTTTTTTTTGCACAAAGTTGTCACTAAATGATATATTGCTCAAACATGCCATGGAAATATGTGAAATTACACCCCAAAATACATTCTGCTGCTTCTCCTGAGTACGGGGATACCACATGCGTGAGACTTTTTGGGAGCCTAGCCGCGTACGGGACCCCGAAAACCAAGCACCGCCTTCAGGCTTTCTAAGGGCGTGAATTTTTGATTTCACTCTTCACTGCCTATCACAGTTTCGGAGGCCATGGAATGCCCAGGTGGCACAAAACCCCCCCAAATGACCCCATTTTGGAAAGTAGACACCCCAAGCTATTTGCTGAGAGGTATAGTGAGTATTTTGCAGACCTCACTTTTTGTCACAAAGTTTTGAAAATTGAAAAAAGAAAAAAAAAAATGTTTTTTCTTGTCTTTCTTCATTTTCAAAAACAAATGAGAGCTGCAAAATACTCACCATGCCTTTCAGCAAATAGCTTGGGGTGTCTACTTTCCAAAATGGGGTCATTTGGGGGGGTTTTGTGCCACCTGGGCATTCCATGGCCTCCGAAACTGTGATAGGCAGTAAAGAGTGAAATCAAAAATTTTCACCCTTAGAAATCCTGAAGGCGGTGATTGGTTTTCGGGGTCCAGTACGCGGCTAGGCTCCCAAAAAGTCCCACACATGTGGTATCCCCATACTCAGGAGAAGCAGCTAAATGTATTTTGGGGTGCAATTCCACATATGCCCATGGCCTGTGTGAGCAATATATCATTTAGTGACAACTTTATGAAAAAAAAAAAAAAAAAAAAATAAAAGTGTCACTTTCCCGCAACTTGTGTCAAAATATAAAATATTCCATGGACTCAATATGCCTCTCAGCAAATAGCTTGGGGTGTCTACTTTCCAAAATGGGGTCATTTTGGGGGGTTTTGTGCCATCTTGGCATTCCATGGCCTCCGAAACTGTGATAGGCAGTGAAGAGTGAAAGCAAAAATTTACACCCTTAGAAATCCTGAAGGCGGTGATTGGTTTTCGGGGCCCCGTACGCGGCTAGGCTCCCAAAAAGTCCCACACATGTGGTATCCCCATACTCAGGAGAAGCAGCTAAATGTATTTTGGGGTGCAATTCCACATAGGCCCATGGCCTGTGTGAGCAATATATCATTTAGTGACCACTTTTTGTAAATATTTTTTTTTTTTTTTTTTTTTGTCATTTTTCAATCACTTGGGACAAAAAAAATAAATATTCAATGGGTTCAACATGCCTCTCAGCAATTTCCTTGGGGTGTCTACTTTCCAAAATGGGGTCATTTGGGGGGCTTTTGTACTGCCCTGCCATTTTAGCACCTCAAGAAATGACATAGGCAGTCATAAACTAAAAGCTGTGTAAATTCCAGAAAATGTACCCTAGTTTGTAGACGCTATAACTTTTGCGCAAACCAATAAATATACGCTTATTGACATTTTTTTTACCAAAGACATGTGGCCGAATACATTTTGGCCTAAATGTATGACTAAAATTTAGTTTATTGGATTTTTTTTAGAACAAAAAGTAGAAAATATCATTTTTTTTCAAAATTTTCGGTCTTTTTCCGTTTATAGCGCAAAAAATAAAAACCGCAGAGGTGATCAAATACCATCAAAAGAAAGCTCTATTTGTGGGAAGAAAAGGACGCAAATTTCGTTTGGGTACAGCATTGCATGACCGCGCAATTAGCAGTTAAAGCGACGCAGTGCCAAATTGGAAAAAGACCTCTGGTCCTTAGGCAGCATAAAGGTCCGGGGCTCAAGTGGTTAAATTTCGTACCTGGGGGGTATCTATAGTATGCCTGTAAAGTGGTGCATGTTTCCCTTGTTTATAACAGTCTGACAGCAAAATGACATTTCTAAAGGAAAAAAGTCATTTAAAACTACTGGCGGCTATAATGAATTGTCAGTCCGGCAATACATATAAAAGTTCATTGATAAAAACGGCATGGGATTACCCCACAGGGGAACACCGAACCAAAAAAAAATGCATGGGGGTCCCCCCAAATTCCATACCAGGCCCTTCAGGTCTGGTATGGATATTAAGGGGAACTCCGCGCCAAAATTAAAAATCAAAATGGCGTGGGGGTCCCCCTCAAAATCCATACCAGACCTGAAGGGTCTGGTATGGATTTTAAGGGGAACCCTGTGCCAAAATGTGTTAAAAAATGGCGTGGAGCCCCCAAAAATCCATACCAGACCATTATCCAAGCACGCAACCTGGCAGGCCGCAGGAAAAGAGGGGGGATGAGAGAGCGCCCCCCCTCCTGAACCATACCAGGCCACATGCCCTCAACATTGGGAGGGTGCTTTGGGGTAGCCCCCCCAAAGCACCTTGTCCCCATGTTGATGGGGAGAAGGGCCTCATCCCCACAACCCTTGCCCGGTGGTTGTGGGGGTCTGTGGGCGGGGGGCTTATTGGAATCTGGAAGCCCTCTTTAACAAGGGGACCCCCAGATCCCGGCCCCCCCTGTGTGAATTGGTAATGGGGTACAAATATACCCCTACCATTTCACAAAAAAGTGTCAAAAATGTTAAAATAAGACAATAGACGGTTTTTGACAATTCCTTTATTAATGTCTTCTTCTTTCCCCGCTTCTTCTTCCATCTTCTTCCGGTCTTCCTTTGGTGTTCTTCTTCTTCCTCCATCTTGTTCTTCCCCTGCTTCTTCCTCTATCTTCCTCCGCTTCTTCCTCCGGTCTTCTCGTCCGGCATCTTCCTCCGGCTCTTTCTTCTCTGCTTCGTCCTGCGATCAGCCTCAATGGGAGTCTCCCACTGTGTGACGCTTCTGTTCAGGTGACAGCTCTTATATAATGGAGAGCGGGGCCACCCGGTGACCCCGCCCCCCCCCTGATGCACGAGGACTTCCCTTTGGCTTTCCCCGTGTTGTCGGGGGCGGATCACCCCTTTACGTAAACGGGTGACTGTTTACGTATTATCTTTTTTAAAATTTTTGACACTTTTTTTGTGAAATGGTAGCAGTACCCCATTACCAATTCACACAGGGGGGCCCAGGATCTGGAGGTCCCCTTGTTAAAGGAGGCTTCCAGATTCCGATAAGCCCCCTGTCTGCAGACCCCCACAACCACCGGGCAAGGGTTGTGGGGATGAGGCCCTTCTCCCTATCAACATGGGGACAAGGTGCTTTGGGGGGGCTACCCCAAAGCATCCTCCCAATGTTGAGGGCATGTGGCCTGGTATGGTTCAGGAGGGGGGCACTCTCTCATCCCCCCTCTTTTCCTGCAGCTTGCCAGGTTTCATGCTCAGATAAGGGTCTGGAATGGATCTTTGGGGGGACCCCACGCCGTTTAAAAAAAAAAAAAATTGGCGCGGGGTTCCCCTTAAAATCCATATCAGATGAGAAGGGTCTGGTATGGATTTTGAGGGGGACCCCCACGCCATTTTTAAAAAAAAAATTGGCGCGGGGTTCCCCTTAATATCCATACCAGACCTGAAGGGCCTGGTATGAAATTTGGGGGACCCCCACGCATTTTTTTTAAAATTTTGGTTCGGGGTTCCCCTGTGGGGGAATCCCATGCCATTTTTTTCAAAGAACTTTTATGTGTATTGCCGGACCGAAAATTCATTATAGCCACGAGTAGTTTTAAATGACTTTTTTCCTTTAGAAATGTAATTTTGCTGTCAGACTGTTCTAAACACGGGAAACATGCGCCACGTAACAGGCATACTATAGATACCCCCCAGGTACGAAATTTAAAGGAATATTACACTTTTATTGTTTCACTCTATGCATTATTAAAATCACTGCTCCCGAAAAAATGACCTTTTAAAAATTTTTTTGCATTGATACATGTCCCCTGGGGCAGGACCCAGGTCCCCAAACACTTTTTATGACACACCTTTAAAATTAGCACTTTTGATTTCTCCCATAGACTTTTAAAGGGTGTTCCGCGGCTTTCAAATTTGCCGCGAACACCCCAAATTGTTCGCTATTCGCCAAACGGGCGAACAGCCAATATTCGAGTTAAAAACTTATGCGAGACTCATGTTCGATCCAAACATAAAGCCCATCCCTAGTTGTTATGTTGGAATACTGCTTTGCGGTCCTGCCTCAGTATGTCACAGTACATTTTGGCATTCATGGTTCCCTCAATGAATTGTTGCTCCCCAGTGCCTGCACTCATGCAGCCCCAGGCCATGACACTCCCACCACAATGCTTGACTGTATGCAAGAAACACTTGTCTTTGTACTCCTCACTAGGGATGAGCTTCGAGTTTGAGTCGAACCCATGTTCGACTCGAACATCGCCTGTTCGACCATTCGTCGAATTGCGGACGTTATGGGCCAAATTTAAGTAATGCGGCATTGCAGTGCATTGCTGGCTTATGATTGGCCAAGCATGCACTATGACCCGCATGCTTGGCCAATCACAGTGCCGTCTGTACAGAGAGCCGTAATTGGCCAAAGGCAGGGTGGCTTTGGCCAATTATGGCTCAGGGGGTTTAGTACACGCCCCACACTATATAAGGCCACCTGCATGGTGGCCTTGTGTAGTGTGTTGCGGCGGAGAGTGATAGACAGAGAGACAGTATCATTTGATTTAAGTTAGACAGAGTAGGCAGGCGAGTCAGTTAGCTGCACTTACAGTGTATTGTGTATATATATGCATCCTAGGTGTTGTGTGTGTGTGTGTATATATATATATATATATATATATATATATATATATATATATATACACTGTATTCAGTTTAGCTAGATCCGTTCCTGTTATTCTCTTCCTACTGACAGGCAAGCAGGTGTTTTTACAGTATTTACAGTTAGTGTACTGTGTCCTTTGCACAGTGTGCACCTAAAGCTACCTGAAAAAAATTGCTGGTGTTCTTCTGATCCTATTGGTACCACATGCAGGGAGCTACAGTATTTACAGTTGGTGTACTGTGTCCTCTGCACAGTGTGCACCTAAAGCTACCTGTAGAAAATTGGTGGTGTTCTTCTGATCCTATTAGTACCACAGGCAGGCAGCTGCAGTATTTACAGTTAGTGTACTGTGTCCTCTGCACAGTGTGCACCTAAAGCTACCTGAAGAAAATTGGTGGTGTTCTTCTGATCCTATTAGTTCCACAGGCCGGCAGCTGCAGTATTTACAGTTAGTGTACTGTGTCCTCTGCACAGTGTGCACCTAAAGCTACCTGAAGACAATTGCTGTTGTTCTGATCCTATTAATACCACAGGCAGACAGCTGCAGTATTTACAGTTAGTGTACTGTGTCCTCTGCACAGTGTGCACCTAAAACTACCTGAAGAAAATTGGTGGTGTTCTTCTGATTCTATTAGTACCACAGAAAGGCAGCTGCAGTATTTACAGTTAGTGTACTGTGTCCTCTGCACCGTGTGCACCTAAAGCTACCTGAAGAAAATTGGTGGTGTTCTTCTGATTCTATTAGTACCACAGAAAGGCAGCTGCAGTATTTACAGTTAGTGTACTGTGTCCTCTGCACCATGTGCACCTAAAGCTACCTGAAGGCAATTGCTGTTGTTCTGATCCTATTGGTACCATATGCAGGCAGCTACAGTATTTACAGTAATGCCGCGTACACACGGTCGTACTTTTCGTCTACAAAAGTCCAACGGACGCTGACGGACTAAAGCTGGCTGGTAATCCGATCGTGTGTGGGCTTCTCCGGACTTTCAACGTACTTTTTTAGCCTCAAATCCGACGTACTTTAGATTTGAAACATGCTTCAAATCTTTACTTCGTAACTACGACGGACCCCGAAATCCGCTCGTCTGTGTGCTAGTCCGACGGACAAAAAGCCACGCTAGGGCACCTATTGGCTACTGGCTAGGAACTTCCTTATTTTAGTCCGGTGTACGTCATCACGTAAGAATTCGACGGACTTTTGTGTGATCGTGTGTAGGCAAGTCCGTTCGTTAGAAAGTATGCCGCAAGTCCGCCGCAAGTCCGCCGAAAGTCTGCCGGAAGTCTGTCGGACAGGCTGTCTGACTTTTGTAGACGAAAAGTACGACCGTGTGTACGCGGCATTAGTGTACTGTGTCCTCTGCGCAGTGTGCACCTAAAGCTACCTGTAAAAAATCGGTAGTGTTTTTCTGATCCTATTAGTACCACAGGCCGGCAGCTACAGTATTTACAGTTAGTGTACTGTTTCCTATGCACAGTGTGCACCTAAAGCTACCTGAAGAAAATTGGTGGTGTTCTTCTGATCCTATTAGTACCACAGGCTGGCAGCTACAGTATTTAAAGTTAGTGTACTGTGACCTCTGCACAGTGTGCACCTAAAGCTACCTGAAGAAAATTGGTGGTGTTCTTCTGATCCTATTAGTTCCACAGGCAGGCAGCTGCAGTATTTACAGTTAGTGCACTGTGTCCTCTGCACAATGTGCACCTAAAGCTACCTGAAGACAATTGCTGGTGTTCTCATACTAATAATACTACAGGCAGGCAGTTGATTCTGCTAGCTGCAGTATCAGTATATATATACATCCCAGCTTTGTGCAGCTACATCTCACTGCAGGCCATTAGTATGTCTGGAAGGCCAACAAGGAGAGGCAGACAGTCACAAGCCAATAAAAGAGGGCAAGCAGGCTCTGTGTCTAGAGGCAACAGTGCTGGTCGTGGAGACGGTGCATCCTCATCAGCACGTGGCCGTGGGACACGCTTGTCCTTTTTTTCGGCAGCTGGCCGTGTTGAGCCGCAACATGCGGAAGACTTGGTAGAGTGGATGACCAAGTCATCCTCATCCTCCTCATCCTCTCTCACCCAGGCTCAGGGTACTTTGTTTGGCAAAGCAGCTGCCAACACGGCCTCTTCCCTCGGCTCAATGGCATCAGTCACTCCTTCCCTAGCCCCACCATGTCCTCCTGAGGAGTCCCCCAAACTGTTTGACCACAGTGTTGGGTACATGCTCCAGGAGGATGCCCAGCGTTTTGAAGGCTCCGATGATGGTACCCAGCTAGAGGAAGGCAGTAACGTAAGCCCAGAGAGAGGGGGTGCCCAAGAAGGACAGCAATCTGGCAGTCATGTTCACCCAGCTGCAGCATACTGCTAGGTTTGCTCCAGTGATAAGGGGGTGATGAGGAAGTCACTGACTCCACGTGGGTGCCTGATAGAAGAGAAGAGGAGGAGGAGGAGGCACATCTCCAATGAAGCAGGATGCCCTCCAGGGGCCAGCTTAAGGGCAGCACACCGACTGCATCCCACCACAGAGCTCCGCATGTGCAGGGCGCTGCTGTCTCTGCACGTTATTCCAAAAGTTCTTTGGTGTGGGCCTTTTTTGAAACGAGTGCATCAGATCCCACTGCTGCTATTTGCAACATATGTCTCAAGCGTATCTCACATGGCCAAAACATCACCCACTTGGGCACCACATGCTTGACCAGACATATGTCGACCTGCCATGCAATTCATTGGCAAGCGTACCTAAAAGACCCACATCAAAGAACAAAGCGGACCTCTCCTTGCTCCTCATCAGCTGGGATCTCCAACCCCACTATACCTTCAGTCCTCTCTGAAACCTGCACTGAAAGGAATGAAGGTGTAGAATTAGTTAATTAGGTGTGTCACAGCCAAGTACTTGCGGGTAATCTGCTATCGATACACCGACGTCAGATTGTACCAGGCAAATTTCCCTGCCCCAGCTGCTGCACCACCAAAAGAAGTTCGCTCCCAGCCATCCACATGCCCAGCAGTTGAATGCTAGCTTGGCTAAATTGCTAGCACTTCAACTGCTGCCTTTTCAGTTGGTAGACTCTGCCCCCTTCCGTGAGTTTGTGGAATGTGCGGTTCCTCAGTGGCAGGTTCCCAAACGCCACTTTTTCTCACGGAAGGTGATTCCGGCTCTCTACCGCCATGTGGAAGGCAATGTCTTGGCCTCGCTTGACAGGGCGGTCAGCGGTAAGGTGCATATTACTGCTGACTCATGGTCCAGCAGGCATGGACAGGGACGTTACCTATCTTTCACCGCACACTGGGTAACTCTTCTGGCAGCTGGGAAGGATGCAGAACAAGGTGCAATAGTGTTGGAGGTTGTTCCGCCACCACGCCTCCAAAATTCTACTAGTGGTGATTCTGCCACATCTCTTTCCTCCACCCCCTCCTCTTCTTCTTCCTCCATGGCCTCTTCCTTTGCTAATTTGTCCTCGGAACCGGTGGTGCTCCGTAGGCGTTCAAGGGGCTACACAAGCATGCAGGCAAAAAGATGCCATGTGGTGCTTGAGCTGGTGTGCTTGGGGACAGGAGCCACTCTGGGGCAGAGATTCTGTCAGCTCTGCAGGGGCAGGTTCAGAGGTGGTTGACGCCATGCCAGCTTAAGCCAGGTATGGTGGTTTGCGACAATGTCACCAACCTCCTCTCCGCCCTCCGACAGGGACAACCGACCCATGTGCCCTGTTTGGCTCACGTCCTTAACTTGGTGGTGCAGCTGTTCTTGGGCAGGTACCCGGGCTTACAGGATGTCCTGAGGCAGGCCAGGAAAGTCTGTGTGCATTTCCGCAGGTCATATAATGCCAGTGCTCAGCTGGCTGACCTCCAAAAGGAATTTAACCTGCCCATGAACCGCCTAATCTGTGACATGCCCACCAGGTGGAACTAAACGTTGGCCATGCTGCAGCAGTTGCACACGCAGCAGAGGGCCATCAATGAGTACCTATGCGACTATGGCACCAGGACAGGGTCAGGGGACCTTGTTTTTTTTCCCCACGCCAGTGGGCTATGATCAGGGATGCATGCACTGTCCTGTCACCATTTGAGGAGGCCACAAGGATGGTGAGCGGTGACAGTGCATGCATCAGTGACACTGTCCCTCTTGTCCACCTGTTGGAGCACACGCTGCGTGAAATAATGGACAGGGCACTTGAGGCAGAACAGAGGGAGGAAGAGGAGGACTTCCTTACCTTTCAAGGCCCCCTTTATCCAGACAGTGTTCCTGCATGCCCGCTGATCACACAGGAAGACGAGGAGGAGGAGGAGGATTGTGTCAGCATGGAGGTGGAGCCTGGCACTCAGCATCAGCAGCAGTCTTCAAGGGATCATTTACAGTCCGAAGTAACCCATGGACTTGTACGTGGCTGGGAGGAGGTGGCTGCGGATCATGTCGTCTTTAGTAAACCAGAGGACTCTGGACCGAATGTCTCAGCAAACCTACGCTGCAAGGCCTCCCTGATCCTGCAAAGCCTGCGGAAGGATCCTCGTATTCGTGGTATCAAGGGGGAGAATCATTACTGGCTAGCAACCCTCCTTGATCCACGTTACAAGGGTAAGGTTGCGGATCTTATCTTGCCGTTGCAGAGGGAGCAGAGGATGAAACATCTTCGGGAGTCCTTGCAGAAAGGTTTGTGCAATGCGTTTCCAGAGCCTGGGAGGTTACAATTTCCTGGTCCTCCTGGACAACGTGTTGCTGAGGCTTTGGACAGAAGGAGCTGTGGAGAAGGTGGCCATCTGAACGATGCGTTCAGGCAATTTTTTAGTCCGCAGCCCCAAGGTCTGATCGGTTCCAGCAACCATCGCCAGCGTCTAATTCACATGGTGCAGGATTACCTAGGGGCAAGATCAGACTTGGAGGCCTTTCCCACCGAAAATCCTCTGGGTTACTGGGTTTTGAGGATGGATCACTGGCCAGAGCTTGCACAGTATGCAATTGTGAATGAAAAACAGAAGTAGATATGGCGCTGCTCTAGTAGGGTAAATTGTGATATTAGATCTCTGTTTTTTATGCCCTATATAGTATCCTGGGTTAGTACTAAAGGTTTAAGTAGTCTTAATAGTGCATATTGTCTGACAGGACATTTACCATGTCAATATATGTCACCGTGTGTGTTTATGGTCGTTAGGTTGGTTCAAAACCCAAAAAGACTTATATTGCTAAGGGGTGCAATATGAAATATATGGTGCCCAACCTGTTTTACACCCTTAAGAACCCGAAATGTGTTTAAAATTGTGTTGCAACTTCTGTCGGTTGTTTACTAGTGTGATCTCATCTGTGGTTGAACTGAGAGTAATGTGATTATGCTTATCAAACCTTAATTGTGAATGTGTAATATTAGTTGCAAAAGGGATACTATGTTAGAGCCCTTTCACACTGGGGCGGTTTGCAGGCGCTATTGCGCTAATAATAGCGCCTGCAAACCGACCCGAAAGTGCCGCTGCTGTGTATCCAGTGTGAAAGCCCTGAGGGCTTTCACACTGGAGCGATGCGCTGGCAGGACGGTAAAAAAAGTCCTGCCAGCAGCATCTTCGGAGCGGTGAAGGAGCGGAGTGTATACCACTCCTTTACCGCTCCTGCCCATTGAAATCAATGGGACGGCGCGGCTATACCGCCGGCAAAGCGCCTCTGCAGAGGCGCTTTCCGGTGGTATTTAACCCTTTCTCGGCCGCTAGCGGGGGGTAAAACCGCCCCGCTAGCGGCCGAATACCGACGGTAAAACGCTGCTAATAATAGCGGCGTTTTACCGCCGACGCCGCCCCCCGCCCCAGTGTGAAAGGGCTCTAAATAATGACAAATAAAAATAGAAAGTGCAGATGTGCTAACACTGAAATTGCCAATAATGAATATCTATAGTCCTATATTACAAACCGTTATCTTACTAAATAACAAAGTGCAATAAGTGCTTAGTGCTGATAACATATCACAAAGTGACTGATGCCTTTAAAATTAATCTTAGTTTCAAAGTGCCTTGTGCTCAGAAAAAACCCCAGTACTTGCTGGAAAAGAAAGTTTCATTAAAAAAATAAATAAATAAATAAAGTCTTTTTGTGTGACTCAAAAGAAAAAGTGCTCTTAGGAAGACAAGTTGAAATTTGAGGAAATTTCTTATCCAGGTGCTGGCTTGGTGATGGTGCTTCTTAACGTGCTCTTATAATGCTTGCACTCAGCGGACGCTATCACCCCTGCTGGGGTATGTGCAGTCACAGTATCTGCTACTGTGCGGCAACCCTGGATATCTCCGTTCTGTGCTCTAAATGTTGTTTACCGATGTTAAGAATTAACCATAAAAGAAAGGGAATGCCCATAGTGAAAAACCGTTTATAAGCCTTTATTATAACATAAGCTGCGGTTGTAGTCACATTTTGTAAACAGATAAAAGCATGGAATGAAAGGATCAGGTCCGTCGCTAGTGGGTTGTATTCATCTGGTTGGAGATGACGCAAGACGTTCGTAAGGCCCGCTCTACGCATTTCATCATCGGGCGTCTACAGGAGCGTCCATCTTGCTACACCTCCATGACTTAAATAGTATGCCGTGTGCTTAATGCGGTTGCACGCTGGAAGTATGCAGCGGCCATTTTGGTGTAGATAATGCGGACTGAAGTCCGGATTATGTGAAAATAGATACGACTTTTACTATAAGCGTTAGTTTTTGCCTACATGCCGGATTAGGACTAATATCCGCATCTGTGACACCACAGTTCTGTCAATAATTATGTCCGGTGAAAGAATTTATTTATAAATTACGCTATAGTAATTGCATATTTGCACACGGGATACATTATTTTTGACGGCGCATACACAACAAACTAACACATTTTTTAAACTAAAAATTGGAAATTAAAATAAAAGTAAAAAGTAAAAAGTAAAAATTAGAAAATAAAAAAAGTATATGTATGTGCAAACTATATATATGTATAAAAAGGATCACATGGTATATGTCCTGTCAGACAATATGCACTATTAAGACTACTTAAACCTTTAGTACTAACCCAGGATACTATATAGGGCATAAAAAACAGAGATCTAATATCACAATTTACCCTACTAGAGCAGCGCCATATCTACTTCTGTTTTTCATTCACATTCCAGTACACTCCACTTAGGTGGAATTGTACATGTAAAGGCAGCAGCTCTATATTCTACTGTACCCTTATCCACTGCGCGGTTCTCCTCTATTTATTCTACATTATGCAATTGAGCTACTGGCCTGTCCTGCATCCAGCGTTCTTTCGGAATGCACATTCAGTGCTGCTGGAGGCTTTGTAACCGATCACAGGGTGCGCCTGTCCACCAATCGGTCGATCGGCTGACCTTCATAAAAATGAATCAGTCTTGGATCACCAGCTACCAAGCACCTGATGCTGATGTAACCGATTGATTTTTTTTAAAATGTGAGATCCCTTCAAGACTGCCTATGCTGATGCTGAGTGACTATCCTGGTATGCTGAGTGACAATCCTCTCCCTCCTCAATTTTCATGCTGATAGCTTGTAAGAACATTTTTGGTTCTGGGCAACGCCACCAGTGGCCAAGGCCCAACTTTTCTGCCCCTGTTTAACAGGGGCGTGTAATTACAATTTTTGATGCAATACTTTGCAGCAGGGCTCATTCCTGCGCTCCAACTATAGTATCTGTGAGGGGTTGCAGTGTTGTGGCACCAGCACCAGTGCCCAAGGCCCAATTTTTCAGCCCCTGTTTAACAGGGGCGTATAATTACAATTTTTGATGCAATACTTTGCAGTAGGGCTCATTCCTGCGCTCCAACTATAGCATCTATGAGGGGTTGCAGTGTTGTGGCACCAGTGCCTAAGGCCCAATTTTTCTGCCCCTATTCAACAGGGACATGTAATTACAATTCTTGATCTAATATTTCACAGCAGGGCCCATCCCTGCGCCCACCAAGAGTAACTGTGAGGGCTTATAGTGTTGTGGCAATACCAGCACCACCACCAAAGGCCCAATTTTTCTACCACTGTTCAACAATGGCATGTAATTAGTGGGAATGCTTTAGCAGTCCCACTATTGTTATTCGATTTTATTTCTTTTTATTCCTTTATTATTCCGTACGTTTTTTGGCTCTGCGTAACTTCTGTATACTTTTAGCTATTAAAACCATTCAACTATTAAAATGTTCATCTCTTTCAGTTGATGATGGGACTTTTTCAACTTTTTTTCTACCATTTATACTTTTTAAAATATTAAGCTTTTTATCACTTTTTTTTAACATTGAAGTCAATGGGAGCTTGCTTCAGATCCTTAAAATCTTCTTCCGCTCCCAAAAGTTTCAGCTCCTTCATACTTTCACCTACAGATGCCAAACAAACTTTAAAAAGTTCACAAAATATTCAGCTATCTGGCTATATCTTTTCAGTGTGATATCTTTTACACTTTTTCTGAAAAAGCTTTTTGTTTAGAGGTCATTTCAGGAATTTTTAGCCTTTAATCAGAGTGTACTGTGTTGCTTTTGTTGCCATGGTTACCAAAGCTTCTGTTATACACAGGGGGGGAGGTGGCTGAAGCATCTCAGCTCTGATTACAGAGCCCGGGAGAGGGGACAGACACACCATGTACTGATTTATAATAGAGGAATATGATGGGGCAGTTTTGATGGGGCAATTATGATGGGGCAGTTTTGATAATGGCAATATGATGGGGCAGTTTTGATGGGGCAATTCTGATGGGGCAGTTTTGATGGTGGCAATATGATGGGGCAGTTTTGATGGGGCAATTCTGATGGGGCAGTTTTGATGGTGGCAATATGATGGGGCAGTTTTATGGGGGCAGTTTTGATGGGGCAATTCTGATGGGGCCATTTTGATGGTGGCAATATGATGGGGCAGTTTTGATGGGGCAATTCTGATGGGGCAGTTTTGATGGCAATATGATGGGGCAGTTTTGATGGTGGCAATATGATGGGGCAGTTTTGATGGTGGCAATATGATGGGGCAGTTTTGATGGGGCAATTTTGATGGGGCAGTTTTGATGGTGGCAATACGATGGGGCAGTTTTGATGGTGGCAATATGATGGGGCAGTTTTGATGGGGACAATTTTGATGGGGCAATTCTGATGGGGCAGTTTTGATGGCGGCCATTTTAGCAATTCAGCTATTCAGCAGCCCCACGCATTTTCCCCAGGAAATTCATTTTCTAGTTTTATTAGTGGGACTGCTTTAGGGACTCGATTTTATTTATTTTTATTTTTAATTTTAATTTCATTTATTATCCCGTACGTTTTTTGGCTCTGCGTAACTTCTGCATACTTTCAGCTATTAAAACCATTCAACTATTAAAATGTTCGTCTCTTTCAGCTGATGATGGGACTTTTTCAACTTTTTTTCTACTATTTATACGTCAATGGGAGCATGCTTCAGATCCTTAAAATCTTCTTCCGCTCCCAAAAGTTTCAGCTCCTTCATACTTTCACCTACAGACGCCAAACAAACTTTAAAATGTTCACAAAATATTCAGCTATCTGGCTATATCTTTTCAGTTTGATATCTTTTACAGTTTTTGTGAAAAAGCTGTTTGTTTAGTGGTCATTTCAGGAAATTTTAGTCATTAAACAGAGTGTACTGTGCTGGTTTTGTTGCCATGGTTACCAAAGCTTCTGTTATACACAGGGGGGGAGGTGGCTGGAGCATCTCAGCTCTGATTACAGAGCCCAGGGGAGGGATTTGATAGGGCAATTCTGATGGGGCCGTTTTGATTGGGCAATTTTGATGGGGCAGGTTTGGGGCAGGTTTGATGGGGCAGTTTTGATGGTGGCAATATGATGGGGCAATTTTGATGGGGCAATTCTGATGGGACAGTTTTGATGGTGGCAATATGATGGGGCAGTTTTGATGGGGACAATTTTAATGGAGCAGTTTTAAAGGTGGCAATATGATGGGGCAGTTTTGATGGGGGCAGTTTTGATGGGGGTAGTTTTGATGGGGCAGTTTTGATGGTGGCAATATGATGGGGCAGTTTTGATGGGGCAATTCTGATGGGGCAGTTTTGATGGGGCAATTCTGATGGGGCAATTTTGATGGTGGCAAAAAGATGGGGCAGTTTTGATGGGGACAATTTTGATGGGGCAATTCTGATGGGGCAGTTTTGATGGCAATATGATGGGAGCAGTTTTGATGGTGGCAATATGATGGGGCAGTTTTGATGGTGGCAATATGATGGGGCAGATTTGATGGGGCAATTCTGATGGGGCAGTTTTAATGGTGGCAATATGATGGGGCAGTTTTGATGGGCCAATTCTGATGGGGCATTTTTGATGGTGGCAAAATGATGGGGCAATTCTGATGGGGCAGTTTTGATGGTGGCAATATGATGGGGCAGTTTTGATGGGGCAATTCTGATGAGGCAGTTTTGATGGCAATATGATAGGGGCAACTTTGAGGGGGCCATTTTAGCAATTCCGCTATTCATCATTCCCACACATTTTCCCCAGGAAATGCATTTTCTAGTTTATTATTCCGTATGTTTTTTGGCTCTGCGTAACTTCTGCATACTTTCAGCTATTAAAACTTTTCAACTATTAAAATGTTCGTCTCTTTCAGCTGATGATGGGACTTTTTCAACTTTTTTTCTACTATTTATACTTTTTAAAATATTAAGCTTTTTAATGCTTTTTTTTTAACATTGAAGTCAATGAGAGCATGCTTCAGATCCTTAAAATCTTCTTCTGCTCCCAAAAGTTTCAGCTCTTTCATACTTTCACCTACAGACGCCAAACACACTTTAAAATGTTCACAAACTGTTCAGCTATCTGGCTATATCTTTTCAGTTTGATATCTTTTACAGTTTTTGTGAAAAAGCTGTTTGTTTAGTGGTCATTTCAGGAAATTCTAGCCATTAAACAGAGCGTACTGTGTTGATTTTGTTGCCATGGTTAGCAAAGGTTCTGTTATACACAGGGGGGGAGGTGGCTGGAGCATCTCAGCTCTGATTACAGAGCCCAGGGGAGGTGACAGACACACCATGTACTGATTTATAATAGAGGGCAATTCTGATGGGGCAATTTTGATGGTGGCAATATGATGGGGCAGTTTTGATGGGGCAATTCTGATGGGGCAGTTTTGATGGTGGCAATATGATGGGGCAGTTTTGATGGGGCAATTCTGATGGGGCAGTTTTGATGGTGGCAATATGATGGGGCAGTTTTGATGGGGACAATTTTTATGGAGCAGTTTTAAAGGTGGCAATATGATGGGGCAGTTTTGATGGGGGCAGTTTTGATGGTGGCAATATGATGGGGCAGTTTTAATGGGGACAATTTTAATGGGGCAGTTTTGATGGCTGTATGATGGGGCAGTTTTGATGGCGATCGTTTTAGCAATTTAGCTATTCAGCAATTATTTTTGAAAAAAAAAAAATATTTTTGAAAAAAAAAATATTTTTGAAAAAAAAAATATTTTTGAAAAAAAAATATTTTTGAAAAAAAAATATTTTTGAAAAAAAAAAAAATTATTTTCGAAAAAAAAAATTATTTTTGAAAAAAAAAAATTATTTTTGAAAAAAAAAAAATTATTTTTGAAAAAAAAAATATTTTTGAAAAAAAAAAATCATTTTTGAAAAAAAAAATATTTTTGAAAAAAAAAATTATTTTTGAAAAAAAAAAAATTATTTTTGAAAAAAAAAAATATTTTTGAAAAAAAAAATCATTTTTGAAAAAAAAAATATTTTTGAAAAAAAAAATTATTTTTGAAAAAAAAAAAAATTTTGAAAAAAAAATCATTTTTGAAAAAAAATAAAATATTTTTGAAAAAAAAAATATTTTTGAGAAAAAAAAATTATTTTTGAAAAAAAAAAATAATTTTTTTTGAAAAAAAAAAATATTTTTGAAAAAAAAAAAAAAAATTTTGAAAAAAAAAAATATTTTTGAAAAACAAAATATATTTTTGAAAAAAAAAAAAAATTATTTTTGAAAAAAAAATATTATTTTTGAAAAAAAAAAATATTTTTGAAAAAAAAAATATTTTTGAAAAAAAATATATATATTTTTGAAAAAAAAAAATTCATTTTTGAAAAAAAAAATTACTTTTGAAAAAAAAAAATACTTTTAGTTTTGATGGGGCAATTCTGATGGGGCAGTTTTGATGGGGACAATTTTGATGGGGCAATTCTAATGGGGCAGTTTTGATGGCAATATGATGGGGGCAGTTTTGATGGTGGCAATATGATGGGGCAGTTTTGATGGTGGTAATATGATGGGGCAATTCTGATGGGGCAGTTTTGATGGTGGCAATATGATGGGGCAGTTTTGATGGGGCAATTCTGATGGTGGCAATATGATGGGACAATTTTGATGGAGCAATTCTGATGGGGCAGTTTTGATGGTGGCAATATGATGGGGCAGTTTTAATGGGGACAATTTTGATGGGGCAATTCTGATGGGGCAGTTTTGATGGCGGCCGTTTTAGCAATTTAGCTATTCAGCATTCCCACGCATTTTCCCCAGGAAATGCATTTTCTAGTTATTTTTAATTTTAATTTTATTCCGTACTTTTTTGGCTCTGTGTAACTTCTGCATACTTTCAGCTATTAAAACCATTCAACTATTAAAATGTTCGTCTCTTTTAGCTGATGTGTGCTCTTTTTCAACTTTTTTTCTACCATTTATACTTTTTAAAATATTAAGCTTTTTAACACTTTTTTTTAACATTGAAGTCAATGGGAGCATGCTTCAGATCCTTAAAATCTTCTTCCGCTCCCAAAAGTTTCAGCTCCTTCATACTTTCACCTACAGACGCCAAACAAACTTTAAAATGTTCACAAAATATTCAGCTATCTAGCTAGAGCTTTTCAGTTTGATATCTTTTACAGTTTTTGAGAAAAAGCTTTTTGTTTAGAGGTCATTTCAAGAAATGTAAGCCATTAATCAGAGTGTACTGTGTTTGTTTTGTTGCCATGGTTACCAAAGCTTCTGTTATACACAGGGGGGAGGTGGCTGGAGCATCTCAGCTCTGATTACAGAGCCCGGGGGAGGGGACAGACACACCATGTACTGATTTATAATAGAGGAATATGATGGGCAGTTTTGATGGGGCAATTCTGATGGGGCAGTTTTGATGGTGGCAATATGATGGGGCAGTTTTGATGGGGCAATTCTAAAGGCGCAGTTTTGATGGGGCAATTCTGATGGGGCAGTTTTGATGGGGCAATTCTGATGGGGCAATTTTGATGGTGGCAAAAAGATGGGGCAGTTTTGATGGGGACAATTTTGATGGGGCAATTCTGATGGGGCAGTTTTGATGGCAATATTGACTTCAATGTTAAAAAAAAGTGTTAAAAAGCTTAATATTTTAAAAAGTATAAATGGTAGAAAAAAAGTTGAAAAAGAGCACACATCAGCTAAAAGAGACGAACATTTTAATAGTTGAATGGTTTTAATAGCTGAAAGTATGCAGAAGTTACACAGAGCCAAAAAAGTACGGAATAAAATTAAAATTAAAAATAACTAGAAAATGCATTTCCTGGGGAAAATGCGTGGGAATGCTGAATAGCTAAATTGCTAAAACGGCCGCCATCAAAACTGCCCCATCAGAATTGCCCCATCAAAATTGTCCCCATTAAAACTGCCCCATCATATTGCCACCATCAAATGGGAGGTGACAGACACACCATGTACTGATTTATAATAGAGGGCAATTCTGATGGGGCAATTTTGATGGTGGCAATATGATGGGGCAGTTTTGATGGGGCAATTCTGATGGGGCAGTTTTGATGGTGGCAATATGATGGGGCAGTTTTGATGGGGCAATTCTGATGGGGCAGTTTTGATGGTGGCAATATGATGGGGCAGTTTTGATGGGGACAATTTTTATGGAGCAGTTTTAAAGGTGGCAATATGATGGGGCAGTTTTGATGGGGGCAGTTTTGAAAAAAAAAAATATTTTTGAAAAAAAAAAAAAAAATTTTGAAAAAAAAAAATATTTTTGAAAAAAAAAATATATTTTTGAAAAAAAAAATTATTTTTGAAAAAAAAAATATTTTTGAAAAAAAAAATATTTTTGAAAAAAAAAAAATTATTTTTGAAAAAAAAATATTATTTTTGAAAAAAAAAATATTTTTGAAAAAAAAAATATTTTTGAAAAAAAATATATATATTTTTGAAAAAAAAAAATTCATTTTTGAAAAAAAAAATTACTTTTGAAAAAAAAAATTACTTTTAGTTTTGATGGGGCAATTCTGATGGGGCAGTTTTGATGGGGACAATTTTGATGGGGCAATTCTAATGGGGCAGTTTTGATGGCAATATGATGGGGGCAGTTTTGATGGTGGCAATATGATGGGGCAGTTTTGATGGTGGTAATATGATGGGGCAATTCTGATGGGGCAGTTTTGATGGTGGCAATATGATGGGGCAGTTTTGATGGTGGCAATATGATGGGGCAGATTTGATGGGGCAATTCTGATGGGGCAGTTTTAATGGTGGCAATATGATGGGGCAGTTTTGATGGGCCAATTCTGATGGGGCATTTTTGATGGTGGCAAAATGATGGGGCAATTCTGATGGGGCAGTTTTGATGGTGGCAATATGATGGGGCAGTTTTGATGGGGCAATTCTGATGAGGCAGTTTTGATGGCAATATGATGGGGGCAACTTTGAGGGGGCCATTTTAGCAATTCCGCTATTCATCATTCCCACACATTTTCCCCAGGAAATGCATTTTCTAGTTTATTATTCCGTATGTTTTTTGGCTCTGCGTAACTTCTGCATACTTTCAGCTATTAAAACTTTTCAACTATTAAAATGTTCGTCTCTTTCAGCTGATGATGGGACTTTTTCAACTTTTTTTCTACCATTTATACTTTTTAAAATATTAAGCTTTTTATCACTTTTTTTTAACATTGAAGTCAATGGGAGCATGCTTGAAATCCTTAAATTTTTCTTCCGCTCCCAAAAGTTTCAGCTCCTTCATACTTTCACCTAGAGACACCAAACAAACTTTAAAATGTTCACAAAATATTCAGCTATCTGGCTATAGCTTTTCAGTTTGATATCTTTTACAGTTTTTGAGAAAAAGCTTTTTGTTTAGAGGTCATTTCAGGAAATTTTAGCCATTAATCAGAGTGCACTGTGTGTGTTTTGTTGCCATGGTTACCAAAGCTTCTGTTATACACAGAGGGGGGGGAGGTGGCTGGAGCATCTCAGCTTTAATTACAGAGCCCGGGGGGAGGGGACAGACACACCATGTACTGATTATAATAGAGGAATATGATGGGGCAGTTTTGATGGTGGCAATTCTGATGGGGCAGTTTTGATGGCGGTCATTTTAGCAATTTAGCTATTCAGCAATTATTTTTGAAAAAAAAAATATATTTTTGAAAAAAAAAATATATTTCTGAAAAAAAAAAAATTATTTTTGAAAAAAAAAAAATCATTTTTGAAAAAAAAAATTATTTTTGAAAAAAAAAAAAAATATTTTTGAAAAAAAAAAATTATTTTTGAAAAAAAAAAAAATATTTTTGAAAAAAAAAATTATTTTTGAAAAAAAAAATATTTTTGAAAAAAAAAAATATTTAAAAAAAAAAAATCATTTTTGAAAAAAAAATTTTTGAAAAAAAATTTTTTTGAAAAAAAAAATTTTTGAAAAAAAAAATAATTTTTGAAAAAAAATTATTTTTGAAAAAAAAAAATATTTTTGAAAAAAAAAAATATTTTTGAAAAAAAAAAATATTTTTGAAAAAAAAAAATATTTTTTGATGGGGCAGTTTTGATGGTGGCAATATGATGGTGCAGTTTTGATGGGGCAATTCTGATGGGGCAGTTTTGATGGTGGCAATATGATGGGACAGTTTTGATGGCAATATGATGGGGGCAATTTTGCTGGGGGCCGTTTTAGCAATTCAGCATTCCCACGCATTTTCCCCAGGAAATGCATTTTCTAGTTATTATTTTTAATTTTAATTTTATTCCGTACGTTTTTTGGCTCTGCGTAACTTCTGCATACTTTCAGCTATTAAAACCATTCAACTATTAAAATGTTCGTTTCTTTTAGCTGATGTGTGCTCTTTTTCAACTTTTTTTCTACCATTTATACTTTTTAAAATATTAAGCTTTTTATCACTTTTTTTAACATTGAAGTCTATGGGAGCATGCTTGAAATCCTTAAATTCTTCTTCCGCTCCCAAAAGTTTCAGCTCCTTCATACTTTCACCTACAGACACCAAACAAACTTTAAAATGTTTACAAAATATTCAGCTATCTGGCTATAGCTTTTCAGTTTGATATCTTTTACAGTTTTTGAGAAAAAGGTTTTTGTTTAGAGGTCATTTCAGGAAATTTTAGCCATTAATCAGAGTGTACTGTGTTTGTTTTGTTGCCATGGTTACCAAAGCTTCTGTTATACACAGGGGGATAGGTGGCTGGAGCATCTCAGCTCTGATTACAGAGCCCGGGGGAGGGGACAGACACACCATGTACTGATTTATAATAGAGGAATATGATGGGGCAGTTTTGATGGGGTAATTCTGATGGGGCAGTTTTGATGGTGGCAATATGATGGGGCAGTTTTGGGGGGCAATTCTTATGGGTCAGTTTTGTTGGTGGCAATTCTGATGGGGCAGTTTTGATGGGACAATTCTGATGGGGCAGTTTTGATGTTGGCAATACTGATGGGGCAGTTTCATGGTGGCAATATGATGGGGCAGTTTTTATGGGGCAATTCTGATGGGGCAGTTTTGATGGTGGCAATATCATGGGGCAGTTTTGATGGGGCAATTCTGATGGGGCAGTTTTGATGGGGCAATTCTGATGGGGCAGTTTTGATGGTGGCAATATGATGGGGCAGTTTTGATGGTGGCAATATGATGGGGCAGTTTTGATGGGACAATTCTGATGGGGCAGTTTTGATGGTGGCAATATGATGGGGCAGTTTTGATAGGGAAATTCTGATGGGGCAGTTTTCATGGTGGCAATAAGATGGGGCAGTTTTCATGGGGCAATTCTGATGGGGCAGTTTTGATGGTGGCAATATGATGGGGCAGTTTTGATGGCAATATGATAGGGCAGTTTTGATGGCGGCCATTTTAGCTATTCAGCATTCCCACGCATTTTCCCCAGGAAATGCATTTTCTAGTTATTCTTATTATTCCGTACGTTTTTTGGCTCTGCGTAACTTCTGCATACTTTCAGCTATTAAAACCATTCAACTATTAAAATGTTCATCTCTTTTAGCTGATGTGTGCTCTTTTTCAACTTTTTTTCTACCATTTATACTTTTTAAAATATTAAGCTTTTTAACACTTTTTTTAACATTGAAGTCAATGGGAGCATGCTTGAAATCCTTAAATTCTTCTTCCGCTCCCAAAAGTTTCAGCTCCTTCATACTTTCACCTAGAGACACCAAACAAACTTTAAAATGTTCACAAAAAACTCAGCTATCTTTTACAGTTTTTGAGAAAAAGCTTTTTGTTTAGAGGTCATTTCAGGAAATTTTAGCCATTAATCAGAGTGTACTGTGTTTGTTTTGTTGCCATGGTTACCAAAGCTTCTGTTATACACAGGGGGGAGGTGGCTGGAGCATCTCAGCTTTGATTACAGAGCCCGGGGGAGGGGACAGACACACCATGTACTGATTTATAATAGAGGAATATGATGGGGCAGTTTTGATAGGGCAATTCTGATGGGGCAGTTTTGATGGGGCAATTATGATGGGGCAGTTTTGATGGTGGCAATATGATGGGGTAGTTTTGATAGGGCAATTCTGATGGGGCAGTTTCATGGTGGCAATATGATGGGGCAGTTTTGATGGGGCAATTCTGATGGGGCAGTTTTGATGGTGGCAATATGATGGGGCAGGTTTGATGGGGCAATTCTGATGGGGCAGTTTTGATGGGGCAATTCTGATGGGGCAGTTTTGTAGGTGGCAATATGATGGGGCAGTTTTGATGGTGGCAATATGATGGGGCAGTTTTGATGGGACAAGTCTGATGGGGCAGTTTTGATGGTTGCAATATGATGGGGCAGTTTTGATAGGGCAATTCTGATGGGGCAGTTTTGATGGGGCAATATGATGGGGCAGTTTTGATGGGGACAATTTTTATGGAGCAGTTTTAAAGGTGGCAATATGATGGGGCAGTTTTGATGGGGCAATTCTGATGGGGCAGTTTTGATGGTGGCAATATGATGGGGCAGTTTTGATAGGGCAATTCTGATGGGGCAGTTTTGATGGGGCAATTCTGATGGGGCAGTTTTGATGGGGGCAGTTTTGATGGTGGCAATATGATGGGGCAGTTTTGATGGGGCAATTCTGATGGGGCAGTTTTGATGGTGGCAATATGATGGGGCAGTTTTGATGGGGCAATTCTGATGGTGGCAATATGATGGGACAATTTTGATGGAGCAATTCTGATGGTGCAGTTTTGATGATGGCAATATGATAGGGCAGTTTTAATGGGGACAATTTTGATGGGGCAATTCTGATGGGGCAGTTTTGATGGCAGTATGATGGGGCAGTTTTGATGGCAGCCATTTTAGCAATTTAGCTATTCAGCAATTATTTTTGAAAAAAAAATTATTTAAAAAAAAAACATTTTTGAAAAAAAAAAATATATTTTTGAAAAACAAAATTACTTTTAGTTTTGATGGGGCAATTCTGATGGGGCAGTTTTGATGGGGACAATTTTGATGGGGCAATTCTAATGGGGCAGTTTTGATGGCAATATGATGGGGGCAGTTTTGATGGTGGCAATATGATGGGGCAGTTTTGATGGTGGTAATATGATGGGGCAATTCTGATGGGGCAGTTTTGATGGTGGCAATATGATGGGGCAGTTTTGATGGGGCAATTCTGATGGTGGCAATATGATGGGACAATTTTGATGGAGCAATTCTGATGGGGCAGTTTTGATGGTGGCAATATGATGGGGCAGTTTTAATGTGGACAATTTTGATGGGGCAGTTTTGATGGCAGTATGATGGGGCAGTTTTGATGGCGGCCGTTTTAGCAATTTAGCTATTCAGCATTCCCACGCATTTTCCCCAGGAAATGCATTTTCTAGTTAGTGGGACTGCTTTAGCAGTCCCACTATTGTTATTCGATTTTATTTATTTTTAAACTTAATTTTAATAATTTTATTCCGTACGTTTTTCGGTAATGCGTAACTTCTGCATACTTTCAGCTATTAAAACCATTCAACTATCAAAATGTTTGTCTCTTTTAGCTGAGGTGTGCTCTTTTTCAACTTTTTTTCTACCATTTATACTTTTTAAAATATTAAGCTTTTTATCACTTTTTTTAACATTGAAGTCAATGGGAGCATGCTTGAAATCCTTAAATTTTTCTTCCGCTCCCAAAAGTTTCAGCTCCTTCATACTTTCACCTAGAGACACCAAACAAACTTTAAAATGTTCACAAAATATTCAGCTATCTGGCTATGTCTTTTCAGTTTGATATCTTTTACATTTTTTGAGAAAAAGCTTTTTGTTTAGAGGTAATTTCAAGAAATTTTAGCCATTAATCAGAGTGTACTGTGTGTGTTTTGTTGCCATGGTTACCAAAGCTTCTGTTATACACAGGGGGGGAGGTGGCTGGAGCTTCTCAGTTCTGATTACAGAGCCCGGGGGGAGGGGACAAAAGCTGAAAAATCAGAACATGATTTCTAAACTGCCGCCACTCCCTCATTTTCAAGCCCACTTACACAAATCTTATATCAAAACGTTCAGCTATCATTGCTGCCACTAAACATGTCCACGGCTAAGCCATAGTCCTGATAGTTTTCACAATATGACCATTTGTTTGCAACTCACACCGTCCATTGACATTCATTGAAACTACACTCTAGCCCCTTCAAATTTGAAGGGCAATTTCTAAACTGCGACCGTGCCTTCAATTTTAATATTTCAGAGACATACTATGTATCAAAATCTAGGTCTTGGTCTTGTGATTCTCACAATATAAAGATCTTCGCTGTAGGATGTATAGTTTTTAAAATACGGCCATTTGTTTAGAGGTCATTTCAGGAAATTTTAGCCATTAATCAGAGTGTACTATGTTTGTTTTGTTGCCATGGTTACCAAAGCTTCTGTTATACACAGGGGGGGAGGTGGCTGGAGCATCTCAGCTTTGATTACAGAGCCCGGGGGAGGGGACAGACACACCATGTACTGATTTATAATAGAGGAATATGATGGGGCAGTTTTGATGGGGTAATTCTGATGGGGCAGTTTTGATGGTGGCAATATGATGGGGCAGTTTTGATGGTGGCAATATGATGGGGCTGTTTTGATAGGGCAATTCTGATGGGGCAGTTTTGATGGTGGCAATATGATGGGACAGTTTTGATGGCAATATGATGGGGGCAATTTTGCTGGGGGCAATTCTAATGGGGCAGTTTTGATGGCGGCCGTTTTAGCAATTTAGCTATTCAGCATTCCCACGCATTTTCCCCAGGAAATGCATTTTCTAGTTATTATTTTTAATTTTAATTTTATTCCGTAGGTTTTTTTGGCTCTGCGTAACTTCTGCATACTTTCAGCTATTAAAACCATTCACCTATTAAAATGTTCGTCTCTTTTAGCTGATGTGTGCTCTTTTTCAACTTTTTTTCTACCATTTATACTTTTTAAAATATTAAGCTTTTTAACATTTTTTTTAACATTGAAGTCAATGGGAGCATGCTTCAGATCCTTAAAATCTTCTTCTGCTCCCAAAAGTTTCAGCTCCTTCATACTTTCACCTACAGACGCCAAACAAACTTTAAAATGTTCACAAAATATTCAGCTATCTGGCTATATCTTTTCAGTTTGATATCTTTTACAGTTTTTGTGAAAAAGCTTTTTGTTTAGAGGTCATTTCAAGAAATTTTAGCCATTAATCAGAGTGTACTGTGTTGCTTTTGTTGCCATGGTTACCAAAGCTTCTGTTATACACAGGGGGGGGAGGTGGCTGGAGCATCTCAGCTCTGATTACAGAGCCCGGGGGAGGGGACAGACACACCATGTACTGATTTATAATAGAGGAATATGATGGGGCAATTATGATGGGGCAGTTTTGATGGTGGCAATATGATGGGGCAGTTTTGATGGGATAATTCTGATGTGGCAGTTTTGATGGTGGCAAAATGATGGGGCAGTTTTGATAAGGCAATTCTGATATTGCAGTTTTGATGGGGCAATTCTGATGGGGCAGTTTTAACGGGGGCAGGTTTGATGGAGGGAATATGAGGGGGCAGTTTTGATGGGGCAATTCTGATGGGGCAGTTTTGATGGTGGCAATATGATGGGGCAGTTTTGATGGGGCAATTCTGATGGGGCAGTTTTAAAGGTGGCAATATGATGGGGCAGTTTTGATGGGGACAATTTTTATGGGGCAATTCTGATGGGGGCAGTTTTGCTGGGGGCGTTTTAGCAATTCAGCATTCCCACACATTTTCCCCAGGAAATGCATTTTCTAGTTAGTGGGACTGCTTTAGCAGTCCCACTATTGTTATTCGATTTTATTTATTTTTAATTTAAATTTTAATAATTTTATTCCGTACGTTTTTTGGCTCTGCGTAACTTCTGCATACTTTAAGCTATTAAAACCATACAGCTATTAAAATGTTCGTCTCTTTCAGCTGATGATGGGACTTTTTCAACTTTTTTTCTACCATTTATACTTTTTAAAATATTAAGCTTTTTATCACTTTTTTTAACATTGAAGTCAATGGGAGCATGCTTCAGATCCTTAAAATCTTCTTCCGCTCCCAAAAGTTTCAGCTCCTTCATACTTTCACCTACAGACGCCAAACAAACTTTAAAATGTTCACAAAATATTCAGCTATCTGGCTATATCTTTTCAGTTTGATATCTTTTACAGTTTTTGAGAAAAAGCTTTTTGTTTAGAGGTCATTTCAGGAAATTTTAGCCATTAATCAGAGTGTACTGTGTTTGTTTTGTTGCCATGGTTACCAAAGCTTCTGTTATACACAGGGGGGGAGGTGGCTGGAGAATCTCAGCTCTGATTACAGAGCCCAGGGGAGGGGACAGACACACCATGTACTGATTTATAATAGAGGAATATGATGGGGCAGTTTTGATAGGGCAATTCTGATTGGGTAGTTTTTTATGGGGCAATTATGATGGGGCAGTTTTGATGGTGGCAATATGATGGGGCAGTTTTGATGGGACAATTCTGATGGGACAGTTTTGATGGTGGCAATATGATGGGGCAATTTGGATAGGGCAATTCTGATGGGGCAGTTTTCATGGTGGCAATATGATGGGGCAGTTTTTATGGGGCAATTCTGATGGGGCAGTTTTAATGGTGGCAATATGATGGGGCAGTTTTGATGGGGACAATTTTATTGGATCAGTTTTAAAGGTGGCAATATGATGGGGCAGTTTTGATGGGGGCAGTTTTGATGGGGGCAATATTATGGGGCAGTTTTGATGGGGCAATTCTGATGGGGCAGTTTTGATGGTGGCAATATGATGGGGCAGTTTTAATGGGGACAATTTTGATGGGGCAATTCTGATGGGGCAGTTTTGATGGCAGTATGATGGGGCAGTTTTTATGGCGGCCATTTTAGCAATTTAGCTATTCAGCATTCCCACGCATTTTCCCCAGCAAATGCATTTACTAGTTATTATTTATTATTTAATTTCATTCTGTATGTTTTTTGGCTCTGCGTAACTTCTGCATACTTTTAGCTATTAAAACCATTCAACTATTAAAATGTTTATCTCTTTCGGCTGATGATGGGACTTTTTCAACTTTTTTTCTACCATTTATACTTTTTAAAATATTAAGCTTTTTATCACTTTTTTTAACATTGAAGTCAATGGGAGCATGCTTCAGATCCTTAAAATCTTCTTCCGCTCCCAAAAGTTTCTGCTCCTTCATACATTCACCTACAGACGCCAAACAAACTTTAAAATGTTCACAAAATATTCAGCTATCTGGCTATATCTTTTCAGTTTGATATCTTTTACAGTTTTTCTTAAAAAGCTTTTTGTTTAGAGGTCATTTCAGGAAATTTTAGCAATTAATCAGAGTGTACTGTGTTGCTTTTGTTGCCATGGTTACCAAAGCTTCTGTTATACACAGGGGGGAGGTGGCTGGAGCATCTCAGCTCTGATTACAGAGCCCGGGGGAGGGGACAGACACACCATGTACTGATTTATAATAGAGGAATATGATGGGGCAGTTTTGATGGGGCAATTATGATGGGGCAGTTTTGATGGTGGCAATATGATGGGGCAGTTTTGATAGGGCAATTCTGATGGGGCAGTTTTGATGTGGCAATTCTGATGGGGCAGATTTGATGGGGGAAGTTTTGATGGTGGCAATATGATGGGGCAGTTTTGATGGGGCAATTCTGATGGGGCAGTTTTGAAGGTGGCAACATGATGGGGCAGATTTGATGGGGGCAGTTTTGATGGTGGCAATATGATGGGGCAGTTTTGATGGGGCAATGCTGACGGGGCAGTTTTGATGGTGGCAATATGATGGGGCAGTTTTGATAGGGAAAATTTTGATTGGGCAATTCTGATGGGGCAGTTTTGATGGCAATATGATGGGGGCAGTTTTGCTGGGGGCCGTTTTAGCAAATCAGCTATTCAGCATTCCCACGCATTTTCCCAAGAAAATGCATTTTCTAGTTTATTTTTAATTTTATTCCGTATGTTTTTTGGCTCTGCGTAACTTCTGCATACTTTCAGCTATTAAAACCATTCAACTATTAAAATGTTTGTCTCTTTCAGCTGATGAAGGGACTTTTTCAACTTTTTTTCTACCATTTATACTTTTTAAATATTTAAGCTTTTTAACACTTTTGTTAACATTGAAGTCAATGGGAGCATGCTTCAGATCCTTAAAATCTTCTTCCGCTCCCAAAAGTTTCAGCTCCTTCATACTTTCACCTACAGATGCCAAACAAACTTTAAAATGATCACAAAATATTCAGCTATCTGGCTATATCTTTTCAGATAGATATCTTTTACAGTTTTCGTGAAAAAGCTTTTTGTTTAGAGGTCATTTCAGGAAATTTTAGCCATTAATCAGAGTGTACTGTGTTGCTTTTGTTGCCATGGTTACCAAAGCTTCTGTTATACACAGGGGGGGGAGGTGGCTGGAGCATTTCAGCTCTGATTACAGAGCCTGGGGGAGGGGACAGACACACCATGTACTGGTTTAAATTAGAGGAATATGATGGGGCAGTTTTGATGGTGGCAATATGATGGGGCAGTTTTGATGGGATAATTTTGATGGGGCAGTTTTGATGGTGGCAATATGATGGGGCAGTTTTGATGGGGCAATTATAATGGGGCAGTTTTGATGGGGGCAATTCTGATGGGGCAGTTTTGATGGGGCAATTCTGATGGGGCAGTTTTGATGGGGGCAGTTTTGATGGTGGCAATATGATGGGGCAGTTTTGATGGGGAAATTCTGATGGGGCAGTTTTGATGGTGGCAATATGATGGGGCAGTTTTGATGGGGACAATTTTTATGGGGCAATTCTGATGGGGCAGTTTTGATGGCAATATGATGGGGGCAGTTTTGCTGGGGGCCGTTTTAGCAATTCAGCATTCCCACGCATTTTCCCCAGGAAATGCATTTTCTAGTTTTGTTTATTATTCCGTAGGTTTTTTGGCTCTGCGTATCTTGTGCATACTTTCATCTATTAAAACCATTCAACTATTAAAATGTTCGTCTCTTTCAGCTGATGATGGGACTTTTTCAACTTTTTTTCTACTATTTATTCTTTTTAAAATATTAAGCTTTTTAACACTTTTTTTAACATTGAAGTCAATGGGAGCATGCTTCAGATCCTTAAAATCTTCTTCCGCTCCCAAAAGTTTGAGCTCCTTCATACTTTCATCTACAGACGCCAAACGCCCTAAAATGTTCACAAAATATTCAGCTATCTGGCTATATCTTTTCAGTTTGATATCTTTTACAGTTTTTGTGAAAAAGCTGTTTGTTTAGTGGTCATTTCAGGAAATTATAGCCATAAAACAGAGTGTACTGTGCTGTTATTGCTGCCATGGTTACCAAAGCTTCTGTTATACACAGGGGGGGAGGTGGCTGGAGCATCTCAGCTCTGATTACAGAGCCCGGGGGAGGGGACAGACACACCATGTACTGATTTATAATAGAGGAATATGATGGGGCAGTTTTGATAGGGCAATTCTGATGGGGCAGTTTTGATGGGGCAATTATGATGGGGCAGTTTTGATGGTGGCAATGTGATGGGGCAGTTTTGATGGGACAATTCTGATGGGGCAGTTTTCATGGTGGCAATATGATAGGGCAGTTTTGATGGGGCAATTCTGATGGGGCAGTTTTGATGGTGGCAATATGATGGGGCAGTTTTGATGGGGACAATTTTAATGGAGCAGTTTTAAAAGGTGGCAATATGATGGGGCAGTTTTGATGGGGGCAGTTTTGATGGTGGCAATATGATGGGGCAGTTTTGATGGGGCAATTCTGATGGGGCAGTTTTGATGGTGGCAATATGATGGAGCAGTTTTAATGGGGACAATTTTGATGGGGCAATTCTGATGGGGCAGTTTTGATTGCAGTATGATGGGGCAGTTTTGATGGCGGCCATTTTAGCAATTTAGCTATTCAGTATTCCCACGCATTTTCCCCAGGAAATGCATTTTCCAGTTTTAATTTTAATCTTAATTTTATTATTCCGTACGTTTTTATGCTCTGCGTAACTTCTGCATACTTTCAGCTATTAAAACCGTTCAACTATTAAAATGTTTGTCTCTTTCAGCTGATGATGGGACTTTTTCAACTTTTTTTCTACCATTTACACTTTTTAAAATATTAAGCTTTTTATCACTTTTTTTTAACATTGAAGTCAAGGGGAGCATGCTTTAGATTCTTAAAATCTTCTTCTGCTCCCAAAAGTTTCAGCTCCTTCATACTTTCACCTACAGACACCAAACAAACTTCAAATTGATCACAAAATATTCAGTTATCTGGCTATATCTTTTCAGTATGATATCTTTTACAGTTTTTGTGAAAAAGCTTTTTGTTTAGAGGTAATTTCAAGAAATTTTAGCCATTAATCAGAGTGTACTGTGTTGCTTTTGTTGCCATGGTTACCAAAGCTTCTGTTATACACAGGGGGGGGGGGTGGCTGGAGCATCTCAGCTCTGATTACAGAGCCCGGGGGAGGGGACAGACACACCATGTACTGATTTATAAGAGAGGAATATGATGGGGCAGTTTTGAAGGGGCAATTATGATGGGGCAGTTTTGATGGTGGCAATATGATGGGGCAGTTTTGATGGGACAATTCTGATGGGGCAGTTTTGATGGTGGCAATATGATGGGGCAGTTTTGATGGGGCAATTCTGATGGGGCAGTTTTGATGGTGGCAATATGATGGGGCAGTTTTGATGGGGCAGTTTTGATGGTGGCAATATGATGGGGCAGTTTTGATAGGGCAATTCTGATGGGGCAGTTTTGATGGGGCAATTCTGATGGGGCAGTTTTGATGGTGGCAATATGATGGGGCAGTTTTGATGGGGCAATTCTGATGGGGCAGTTTTGATGGTGGCAATATGATGGGGCAGTTTTGATGGGGCAATTCTGATGGGGCAGTTTTGATGGTGGCAATATGATGGGGCAGTTTTGATGGGGACAATTTTAATGGAGCAGTTTTAAAGGTGGCAATGTGATGGGGCAGTTTTGATGGGGGCAGTTTTGATGGGGGCACTATGATGGGGCAGTTTTGATGGGGACAATTTTTATGGGGCAATTCTGATGGGGCAGTTTTGATGGCAATATGATGGGGGCAGTTTTGCTGGGGGCAGTTTTGCTGGGGGCCGTTTTAGCAATTCAGCTATTCAGCATTCCCACGCATTTTCCCCAGGAAATGCATTTTCTAGTTTTAATTTTAATCTTAATTTTATTATTCCGTAAGTTTTTTTGCTCTGCGTAACTTCTGCATACTTTCAGCTATTAAAACCGTTCAACTATTAAAATGTTTGTCTCTTTCAGCTGATGATGGGACTTTTTCAACTTTTTTTCTACCATTTACACTTTTTAAAATATTAAGCTTTTTATCACTTTTTTTTTACATTGAAGTCAAGGGGAGCATGCTTTAGATTCTTAAAATCTTCTTCCGCTCCCAAAAGTTGCTGCTCCTTCATACTTTCACCTACAGACGCCAAACAAACTTTAAAATGTTCACAAAATATTCAGCTATCTGGCTATATCTTTTCAGTTTGATATCTTTTACAGTTTTTGTGAAAAAGCTTTTTGTTTAGAGGTCATTTCAGGAAATTTTAGCCATTAATCAGAGTGTACTGTGTTGCTTTTTTTGCCATGGTTACCAAAGCTTCTGTTATACACAGGGGGGGAGGTGGCTGGAGCATCTCAGCTCTGATTACAGAGCCCGGGGGAGGGGACAGACACACCATGTACTGATTTATAATAGAGGAATATGATGGGACAGTTTTGATGGGGCAATTATGATGGGGCAGTTTTGATGGTGGCAATATGATGGGGCAGTTTTGATGGGGACAATTTTTATGGAGCAGTTTTAAAGGTGGCAATATGATGGGGCAGTTTTGATGGTGGCAATATGATGGGGGCAGTTTTGATGGGGCAATTCTGATGGGGCAGTTTTGATGGTGGCAATATGATGGGGCAGGTTTGATGGGGCAATTCTGATGGGGCAGTTTTGATGGGGCAATTCTGATGGGGCAGATTTGTAGGTGGCAATATGATGGGGCAGTTTTGATGGTGGCAATATGATGGGGCAGTTTTGATGGGACAATTCTGATGGGGCAGTTTTGATGGTGGCAATATGATGGGGCAGTTTTGATAGGGCAATTCTGATGGGGCAGTTTTGATGGGGCAATATGATGGGGCAGTTTTGATGGGGACAATTTTTATGGAGCAGTTTTAAAGGTGGCAATATGATGGGGCAGTTTTGATGGGGCAATTCTGATGGGGCAGTTTTGATGGTGGCAATATGATGGGGCAGTTTTGATAGGGCAATTCTGATGGGGCAGTTTTGATGGGGCAATTCTGATGGGGCAGTTTTGATGGGGGCAGTTTTGATGGTGGCAATATGATGGGGCAGTTTTGATGGGGCAATTCTGATGGGGCAGTTTTGATGGTGGCAATATGATGGGGCAGTTTTGATGGGGACAATTTTGATGGGGAAATTCTAATGGGGCAGTTTTGATGGCAATATGATGGGGGCAGTTTTGATGGTGGCAATATGATGGGGCAGTTTTGATGGTGGTAATATGATGGGGCAATTCTGATGGGGCAGTTTTGATGGTGGCAATATGATGGGGCAGTTTTGATGGGACAATTCTGAAGGTGGCAATATGATGGGACAATTTTGATGGAGCAATTCTGATGGGGCAGGTTTGATGGTGGCAATATGATGGGGCAGCTTTAATGGGGACAATTTTGATGGGGCAATTCTGATGGGGCAGTTTCGATGGCAGTATGATGGGGCAGTTTTGATGGCAGCCATTTTAGCAATTTAGCTATTCAGCAATTATTTTTAAAAAAAAAATAAAAAAAAATAAAAAACATTTTTGAAAAAAAAAAATATTTTTGAAAAAAAAATTACTTTTAGTTTTGATGGGGCAATTCTGATGGGGCAGTTTTGATGGGGACAATTTTGATGGGGCAATTCTAATGGGGCAGTTTTGATGGCAATATGATGGGGGCAGTTTTGATGGTGACAATATGATGGGGCAGTTTTGATAGTGGTAATATGATGGGGCAATTCTGATGGGGCAGTTTTGATGGTGGCAATATGATGGGGCAGTTTTGATGGGGCAATTCTGATGGTGGCAATATGATGGGACAATTTTGATGGAGCAATTCTGATGGGGCAGTTTTGATGGTGGCAATATGATGGGGCAGTTTTAATGTGGACAATTTTGATGGGGCAATTTTGATGGCAGTATGATGGGGCAGTTTTGATGGCGGCCGTTTTAGCAATTTAGCTATTCAGCATTCCCACGCATTTTCCCCAGGAAATGCATTTTCTAGTTAGTGGGAGTGCTTTAGCAGTCCCACTATTGTTATTCGTTTTTTTATTTATTTTTCCTATTATTATTCCGTACGTTTTTTGGTTCTGCGTAACTTCTGCATACTTTCAGCTATTAAAACCATTCAACTATTAAAATGCTCATCTCTTTTAGCTGAGGTGTGCTCTTTTTCAACTTTTTTTCTAACATTTATACTTTTTAAAATACTAAGCTTTTTAACACTTTTTTTAAACATTGAAGTCAATGGGAGCATGCTTGAAATCCTTAAATTCTTCTTCCGCTCCCAAAAGTTTCAGCTGCTTCATACTTTCACCTAGAGACACCAAACAAACCTTAAAATGTTCACAAAATATTCAGCTATCTGGCTATATCTTTTCAGTTTGATATCTTTTACAGTTTTTGAGAAAAAGCTTTTTGTTTAGAGGTCATTTCAAGAAATTTTAGCCATTAATCAGAGTGTACTGTGTTTGTTTTGTTGCCATGGTTACCAAAGCTTCTGTTATACACAGGGGGGGAGGTGGCTGGAACATCTCAGCTTTGATTACAGAGCCCGGGGGAGGGGACAGACACATCATGTACTGGTTTATAATAGAGGAATATGATGGGGCAGTTTTGATAGGGCAATTCTGATGGGGCAATTTTGATGGGGCAATTATGATGGGGCAGTTTTGATGGTGGCAATATGATGGGGCAGTTTTGATGGGACAATTCTGATGGGGCAGTTTTGATGGTGGCAATATGATGGGGTAGTTTTGATAGGGCAATTCTGATGGGGCTGTTTCATGGTGGCAATATGATGGGGCAGTTTTGATGGGGCAATTCTGATGGGGCAGTTTTGATGGTGGCAATATGATGGGGCAGTTTTGATGGGGCAATTCTGATGGGGCAGTTTTGATGGGGCAATTCTGATGGGGCAGTTTTGATGGTGGCAATATGATGGGGCAGTTTTGATAGGGCAATTCTGATGGGGCAGTTTTCATGGTGGCAATATGATGGGGCAGTTTTCATGGGGCAATTCTGATGGGGCAGTTTTGATGGTGGCAATATGATGGGGCAGTTTTGATGGGGCAATTCTGATGGGGCAGTTTTGATGGGGCAATTCTGATGGGGCAGTTTTGATGGTGGCAATATGATGGGGCAGTTTTGATGGGGCAATTCTGATGGGGTAGTTTTGATGGGGCAATTCTGATGGGGCAGTTTTGATGGTGGCAATATGATGGGGCAGTTTTGATGGCAATATGATGGGGGCAGTTTTGCTGGGGGCCATTTTAGCAATTCAGCATTCCCACGCATTTTCCCCAGGAAATGCATTTTCTAGTTAGTGGGAATGCTTTAGCAGTCCCACTATTGTTATTCGATTTTATTTATTTTTAATTTTATTCCGTACGTTTTTCGGTAATGCGTACTTTCAGCTATTAAAACCATTCAACTATCAAAATGTTCGTCTCTTTTAGCTGAGGTGTGCTCTTTTTCAACTTTTTTTCTACCATTTATACTTTTTAAAATATTAAGCTTTTTATCACTTTTTTTAACATTGAAGTCAATGGGAGCATGCTTGAAATCCTTAAATTTTTCTTCCGCTCCCAAAAGTTTCAGCTCCTTCATACTTTCACCTAGAGACACCAAACAAACTTTAAAATGTTCACAAAATATTCAGCTATCTGGCTATATCTTTTCAGTTTGATATCTTTTACAGTTTTTGAGAAAAAGCTTTTTGTTTAGAGGTCATTTCAGGAAATTTTAGCCATTAATCAGAGTGTACTGTGTGTGTTTTGTTGCCATGGTTACCAAAGCTTCTGTTATACACAGAGGGGGGGGAGGTGGCTGGAGCATCTCAGCTTTAATTACAGAGCCCGGGGGGAGGGGACAGACACACCATGTACTGATTATAATAGAGGAATATGATGGGGCAGTTTTGATGGTGGCAATTCTGATGGGGCAGTTTTGATGGCGGTCATTTTAGCAATTTAGCTATTCAGCAATTATTTTTGAAAAAAAAATATATTTTTGAAAAAAAAAAAAATATTTTTGAAAAAAAAAAAATTATTTTTGAAAAAAAAAAAAAATCATTTTTGAAAAAAAAAATATTTTTGAAAAAAAATTATTTTTGAAAAAAAAAAAATTATTTTTGAAAAAAAAAATATTTTTGAAAAAAAAAATTATTTTTGAAAAAAAAAATATTTTTGAAAAAAAAAAATCATTTTTGAAAAAAAAAATATTTTTGAAAAAAAAAATAATTTTTGAAAAAAAAATTATTTTTGAAAAAAAAAAAATATTTTTGAAAAAAAAAAAATATTTTTGAAAAAAAAAATATTTTTTGATGGGGCAGTTTTGATGGTGGCAATATGATGGTGCAGTTTTGATGGGGCAATTCTGATGGGGCAGTTTTGATGGTGGCAATATGATGGGACAGTTTTGATGGCAATATGATGGGGGCAATTTTGCTGGGGGCCGTTTTAGCAATTCAGCATTCCCACGCATTTTCCCCAGGAAATGCATTTTCTAGTTATTATTTTTAATTTTAATTTTATTCCGTACGTTTTTTGGCTCTGCGTAACTTCTGCATACTTTCAGCTATTAAAACCATTCAACTATTAAAATGTTCGTCTCTTTTAGCTGATGTGTGCTCTTTTTCAACTTTTTTTCTACCATTTATACTTTTTAAAATATTAAGCTTTTTAACATTTTTTTTAACATTGAAGTCAATGGGAGCATGCTTCAGATCCTTAAAATCTTCTTCTGCTCCCAAAAGTTTCAGCTCCTTCATACTTTCACCTACAGACGCCAAACAAACTTTAAAATGTTCACAAAATATTCAGCTATCTGGCTATATCTTTTCAGTTTGATATCTTTTACAGTTTTTGTGAAAAAGCTTTTTGTTTAGAGGTCATTTCAAGAAATTTTAGCCATTAATCAGAGTGTACTGTGTTGCTTTTGTTGCCATGGTTACCAAAGCTTCTGTTATACACAGGGGGGGAGGTGGCTGGAGCATCTCAGCTCTGATTACAGAGCCCGGGGGAGGGGACAGACACACCATGTACTGATTTATAATAGAGGAATATGATGGGGCAGTTTTGATGGGGCAATTATGATGGGGCAGTTTTGATGGTGGCAATATGATGGGGCAGTTTTGATGGGACAATTCTGATGTGGCAGTTTTGATGGTGGCAATATTATGGGGCAGTTTTGATAGGGCAATTCTGATGGGGCAGTTTTGATGGGGCAATTCTGAAGGGGCAGTTTTAATGGGGGCAGTTTTGATGGTTTGCAATATGATGGGGCAGTTTTGATGGGGCAATTCTGATGGGGCAGTTTTGATGGTGGCAATATGATGGGGCAGTTTTGATGGGGCAATTCTGATGGGGCAGTTTTGATGGTGGCAATATGACGGGGCAGTTTTGATGGGGACAATTTTTATGGGGCAATTCTGATGGGGCAGTTTTGATGGCAATATGATGGGGGCAGCTTTGTGGGGGGCCGTTTTAGCAATTCTGCATTCCCACGCATTTTCCCTAGGACATGCATTTTCTAGTTATTATTTATTATTTAATTTTGTTCATTACGTTTTTTGGCTCTGCGTAACTTCTGCATACTTTTAGCTATTAAAACCACTCAACTATTAAAATGTTTGTCTCTTTTAGCTGATGATGGGACTTTTTCAACTTTTTTTCTACTATTTATACTTTTTAAAATATTAAGCTTTTTATCACTTTTTTTAACATTGAAGTCAATGGGAGCATGCTTCAGATCCTTAAAATCTTCTTCCGCTCCCAAAAGTTTCAGCTCCTTCATACTTTCGCCTACAGACGCCAAACAAACTTTAAAATGTTCACAAAATATTCAGCTATCTGGCTATATCTTTTCAGTTTGATATCTTTTACAGTTTTTGTGAAAAAAAGCATTTTGTTTAGGTCATTTCAGGAAATTTTAGCCAATAATCAGAGTGTACTGTGTTGCTTTTGTTGCCATGGTTACCAAAGTTTCTGTTATACACAGGGGGGGAGGTGGCTGGAGCATCTCAGCTCTGATTACAGAGCCCGGGGGAGGGGGCAGACACACCATGTACTGATTTATAATAGAGGAATATGATGGGGCAATTATGATGGGGCAGTTTTGATGGTGGCAATATGATGGGGCAGTTTTGATGGGATAATTCTGATGTGGCAGTTTTGATGGTGGCAATATGATGGGCAGTTTTGATAGGGCAATTCTGATAGGGCAGTTTTGATGGGGCAATTCTGATGGGGCAGTTTTAACGGGGGCAGGTTTGATGGAGGGAATATGAGGGGGCAGTTTTGATGGGGCAATTCTGATGGGGCAGTTTTGATGGTGGCAATATGATGGGGCAGTTTTGATGGGGCAATTCTGATGGGGCAGTTTTAAAGGTGGCAATATGACGGGGCAGTTTTGATGGGGACAATTTTTATGGGGCAATTCTGATGAGGCAGTTTTGATGGCAATATGATGGGGGCAGTTTTGCTGGGGGCGTTTTAGCAATTCAGCATTCCCACACATTTTCCCCAGGAAATGCATTTTCTAGTTAGTGGGAATGCTTTAGCAGTCCCACTATTGTTATTCGATTTTATTTATTTTTAATTTTAATTTTAATAATTTTATTCCGTACGTTTTTTGGCTCTGCGTAACTTCTGCATACTTTAAGCTATTAAAACCATTCAGCTATTAAATTGCTCGTCTCTTTCAGCTGATGATGGGACTTTTTCAACTTTTTTTCTACCATTTATACTTTTTAAAATATTAAGCTTTTTATCACTTTTTTTAACATTGAAGTCAATGGGAGCATGCTTCAGATCCTTAAAATCTTCTTCTGCTCCCAAAAGTTTCAGCTCCTTCATACTTTCACCTACAGACGCCAAACAAACTTTAAAATGTTCACAAAATATTCAGCTATCTGGCTATATCTTTTCAGTTTGATATCTTTTACAGTTTTTGAGAAAAAGCTTTTTGTTTAGAGGTCATTTCAGGAAATTTTAGCCATTAATCAGAGTGTACTGTGTTTGTTTTGTTGCCATGGTTACCAAAGCTTCTGTTATACACAGGGGGGGAGGTGGCTGGAGAATCTCAGCTCTGATTACAGAGCCCAGGGGAGGGGACAGACACACCATGTACTGATTTATAATAGAGGAATATGATGGGGCAGATTTGATAGGGCAATTCTGATTGGGTAGTTTTTATGGGGCAATTATGATGGGGCAGTTTTGATGGTGGCAATATGATGGGGCAGTTTTGATGGGACAATTCTGATGGGACAGTTTTGATGGTGGCAATATGATGGGGCAGTTTTGATAGGGCAATTCTGATGGGGCAGTTTTCATGGTGGCAATATGATGGGGCAGTTTTGATGGGGCAATTCTGATGGGGCAGTTTTAATGGTGGCAATATGATGGGGCAGTTTTGATGGGGACAATTTTAATGGATCAGTTTTAAAGGTGGCAATATGATGGGGCAGTTTTGATGGGGGCAGTTTTGATGGGGGCAATATTATGGGGCAGTTTTGATGGGGCAATTCTGATGGGGCAGTTTTGATGGTGGCAATATGATGGGGCAGTTTTAATGGGGACAATTTTGATGGGGCAATTCTGATGGGGCAGTTTTGATGGCAGTATGATGGGGCAGTTTTTATGGTGGCCATTTTAGCAATTTAGCTATTCAGCATTCCCACGCATTTTCCCCAGGAAATGCATTTTCTAGTTATTATTTATTATTTAATTTCATTCCGTATGTTTTTTGGCTCTGCGTAACTTCTGCATACTTTTAGCTATTAAAACCATTCAACTATTAAAATGTTTGTCTCGTTCGGCTGATGATGGGACTTTTTCAACTTTTTTTCTACCATTTATACTTTTTAAAATATTAAGCTTTTTATCACTTTTTTTAACATTGAAGTCAATGGGAGCATGCTTCAGATCCTTAAAATCTTCTTCCGCTCCCAAAAGTTTCTGCTCCTTCATACATTCACCTACAGACGCCAAACAAACTTTAAAATGTTCACAATATATTCAGCTATCTGGCTATATCTTTTCAGTTTGATATCTTTTACAGTTTTTCTGAAAAAGCTTTTTGTTTAGAGGTCATTTCAGGAAATTTTAGCAATTAATCAGAGTGTACTGTGTTGCTTTTGTTGCCATGGTTACCAAAGCTTCTGTTATACACAAGGGGGGGAGATGGCTGGAGCATCTCAGTTCTGAATACAGAGCCCTGGAGAGGGGACAGACACACCATGTACTGATTTATAATAGAGGAATATGATGGGGCAGTTTTGATGGGGCAATTATGATGGGGCAGTTTTGATGGTGGCAATATGATGGGGCAGTTTTGATGGGACAATTCTGATGGGGCAGTTTTGATGGTGGCAATATGATGGGGCAGTTTTGATAGGGCAATTCTGATGGGGCAGTTTTGATGTGGCAATTCTGATGGGGCAGATTTGATGGGGGAAGTTTTGATGGTGGCAATATGATGGGGCAGTTTTGATGGGGCAATTCTGATGGGGCAGTTTGATGGTGGCAATATGATGGGGCAGTTTTGATGGGGCAATTCTGAGGGGGCAGTTTTGATGGTGGCAATATGATAGGGCAGTTTTGATGGGGACAATTTTAATGGAGCAGTTTTCAGGGTGGCAATATGATGGGGCAGTTTTGATGGGGGCAGATTTGATGGTGGCAATATGATGGGGCAGTTTTGATGGGGCAATTCTGATGGGGCAGTTTTGATGGTGGCAATATGATGGGGCAGTTTTGATGGGGCAATTCTGATGGGGCAGTTTTGATGGTGGCAATATGATGGGGCAGTTTTGATGGGGCAATTCTGATGGGGCAGTTTTGATGGTGGCAATATGATGGGGCAGTTTTGATGGGGACAATTTCAATGGAGCAGTTTTGAAGGTGGCAACATGATGGGGCAGATTTGATGGGGGCAGTTTTGATGGTGGCAATATGATGGGGCAGTTTTGATGGGGCAATGCTGACGGGGCAGTTTTGATGGTGGCAATATGATGGGGCAGTTTTGATAGGGAAAATTTTGATTGGGCAATTCTGATGGGGCATTTATAATGGCAATATGATGGGGGCAGTTTTGCTGGGGGCCGTTTTAGCAAATCAGCTATTCAGCATTCCCACGCATTTTCCCAAGAAAATGCATTTTCTAGTTTATTTTTAATTTTATTCCGTATGTTTTTTAGCTCTGCCTAACTTCTGCATACTTTCAGCTATTAAAACCATTCAACTATTAAAATGTTTGTCTCTTTCAGCTGATGATGGGACTTTTTCAACTTTTTTTCTACCATTTATACTTTTTAAATATTTAAGCTTTTTAACACTTTTGTTAACATTGAAGTCAATGGGAGCATGCTTCAGATCCTTAAAATCTTCTTCCGCTCCCAAAAGTTTCAGCTCCTTCATACTTTCACCTACAGATGCCAAACAAACTTTAAAATGATCACAAAATATTCAGCTATCTGGCTATATCTTTTCAGATTGATATCTTTTACAGTTTTTGTGAAAAAGCTTTTTGTTTAGAGGTCATTTCAGGAAATTTTAGCCATTAATCAGAGTGTACTGTGTTGCTTTTGTTGCCATGGTTACCAAAGCTTCTGTTATACACAGGGGGGGAGGTGGCTGGAGCATCTCAGCTCTGATTACAGAGCCTGGGGGAGGGGACAGACACACCATGTACTGGTTTATAATAGAGGAATATGATGGGGCAGTTTTGATGGTGGCAATATGATGGGGCAGTTTTGATGGGATAATTTTGATGGGGCAGTTTTGATGGTGGCAATATGATGGGGCAGTTTTGATGGGGCAATTATAATGGGCAGTTTTGATGGGGGCAATTCTGATGGGGCAGTTTTGATGGGGCAATTCTGATGGGGCAGTTTTGATGGGGGCAGTTTTGATGGTGGCAATGTGAGGGGGCAATTCTGATGGGGCAGTTTTGATGGTGGCAATATGATGGGGCAGTTTTGATGGGGAAATTCTGATGGGGCAGTTTTGATGGTGGCAATATGATGGGGCAGTTTTGATTGGGACAATTTTTATGGGGCAATTCTGATGGGGCAGTTTTGATGGCAATATGATGGGGGCAGTTTTGCTGGGGGCCGTTTTAGCAATTCAGCATTCCCACGCATTTTCCCCAAGAAAAGCATTTTCTAGTTTTGTTTATTATTCCGTAGGTTTTTTGGCTCTGCGTATCTTGTGCATACTTTCAGCTATTAAAACCATTCAACTATTAAAATGTTCGTCTCTTTCAGCTGATGATGGGACTTTTTCAACTTTTTTTCTACTATTTATTCTTTTTAAAATATTAAGCTTTTTAACACTTTTTTAACATTGAAGTCAATGGGAGCATGCTTCAGATCCTTAAAATCTTCTTCCGCTCCCAAAAGTTTCAGCTCCTTCATACTTTCACCTACAGACGCCAAACGCCCTAAAATGTTCACAAAATATTCAGCTATCTGGCTATATCTTTTCAGTTTGATATCTTTTACAGTTTTTGTGAAAAAGCTGTTTGTTTAGTGGTCATTTCAGGAAATTATAGCCATAAAACAGAGTGTACTGTGCTGTTATTGCTGCCATGGTTACCAAAGCTTCTGTTATACACAGGGGGGAGGTGGCTGGAGCATCTCAGCTCTGATTACAGAGCCCGGGGGAGGGGACAGACACACCATGTACTGATTTATAATAGAGGAATATGATGGGGCAGTTTTGATAGGGCAATTCTGATGGGGCAGTTTTGATGGGGCAATTATGATGGGGCAGTTTTGATGGTGGCAATATGATGGGGCAGTTTTGATGGGACAATTCTGATGGGGCAGTTTTGATGGTGGCAATATGATGGGGAAGTTTTGATAGGGCAATTCTGATGGGGCAGTTTTCATGGTGGCAATATGATAGGGCAGTTTTGATGGGGCAATTCTGATGGGGCAGTTTTGATGGTGGCAATATGATGGGGCAGTTTTGATGGGGACAATTTTAATGGAGCAGTTTTAAAAGGTGGCAATATGATGGGGCAGTTTTGATGGGGGCAGTTTTGATGGTGGCAATATGATGGGGCAGTTTTGATGGGGCAATTCTGATGGGGCAGTTTTGATGGTGGCAATATGATGGAGCAGTTTTAATGGGGACAATTTTGATGGGGCAATTCTGATGGGGCAGTTTTGATGGCAGTATGATGAGGCAGTTTTGATGGCGGCCATTTTAGCAATTTAGCTATTCAGCATTCCCACGCATTTTCCCCAGGAAATGCATTCTCTAGTTTTAATTTTAATTCTAATTTTATTATTCCGTAAGTTTTTGGGCTCTAGGTAACTTCTGCATACTTTCAGCTATTAAAACCATTCAACTATTAAAATGTTCGTCTCTTTCAGCTGATGATGGGACTTTTTCATCTTTTTTTCTACCATTTATACTTTTTAAAATATTAAACTTTTTATCACTTTTTTTTAACATTGAAGTCAATGGGAGCATGCTTCAGATCCTTAAAATCTTCTTCTGCTCCCAAAAGTTTCAGCTCCTTCATACTTTCACCTACAGACACCAAACAAACTTCAAAATGTTCTCAAAATATTCAGCTATCTGGCTATATCTTTTCAGTATGATATCTTTTACAGTTTTTGTGAAAAAGCTTTTTGTTTAGAGGTAATTTCAAGAAATTTTAGCCATTAATCAGAGTGTACTGTGTTGCTTTTGTTGCCATGGTTACCAAAGCTTCTGTTATACACGGGGGGGGGGGGGTGGCTGGAGCATCTCAGCTCTGATTACAGAGCCCGGGGGAGGGGACAGACACACCATGTACTGATTTATAAGAGAGGAATATGATGGGGCAGTTTTGAAGGGGCAATTATGATGGGGCAGTTTTGATGGTGGCAATATGATGGGGCAGTTTTGATGGGACAATTCTGATGGGGCAGTTTTGATGGTGGCAATATGATGGGGCAGTTTTGATAGGGCAATTCTGATGGGGCAGTTTTGATGGGGCAATTCTGATGGGGCAGTTTTGATGGTGGCAATATGATGGGGCAGTTTTGATGGGGCAGTTTTGATGGTGGCAATATGATGGGGCAGTTTTGATAGGGCAATTCTGATGGGGCAGTTTTGATGGGGCAATTCTGATGGGGCAGTTTTGATGGTGGCAATATGATGGGGCAGTTTTGATGGGGCAATTCTGATGGGGCAGTTTTGATGGTGGCAATATGATGGGGCAGTTTTGATGGGGCAATTCTGATGGGGCAGTTTTGATGGTGGCAATATGATGGGGCAGTTTTGATGGGGACAATTTTAATGGAGCAGTTTTAAAGGTGGCAATATGATGGGGCAGTTTTGATGGGGGCAGTTTTGATGGGGGCACTATGATGGGGCAGTTTTGATGGGGACAATTTTTATGGGGCAATTCTGATGGGGCAGTTTTGATGGCAATATGATGGGGGCAGTTTTGCTGGGGGCCGTTTTAGCAATTCAGCTATTCAGCATTCCCACGCATTTTCCCCAGGAAATGCATTTTCTAGTTTTAATTTTAATCTTAATTTTATTATTCTGTACGTTTTTTTGCTCTGCGTAACTTCTGCATACTTTCAGCTATTAAAACCGTTCAACTATTAAAATGTTTGTCTCTTTCAGCTGATGATGGGACTTTTTCAACTTTTTTTCTACCATTTACACTTTTTAAAATATTAAGCTTTTTATCACTTTTTTTTTACATTGAAGTCAAGGGGAGCATGCTTTAGATTCTTAAAATCTTCTTCCGCTCCCAAAAGTTGCTGCTCCTTCATACTTTCACCTACAGACGCCAAACAAACTTTAAAATGTTCACAAAATATTCAGCTATCTGGCTATATCTTTTCAGTTTGATATCTTTTACAGTTTTTGTGAAAAAGCTTTTTGTTTAGAGGTCATTTCAGGAAATTTTAGCCATTAATCAGAGTGTACTGTGTTGCTTTTTTTGCCATGGTTACCAAAGCTTCTGTTATACACAGGGGGGGAGGTGGCTGGAGCATCTCAGCTCTGATTACAGAGCCCGGGGGAGGGGACAGACACACCATGTACTGATTTATAATAGAGGAATATGATGGGACAGTTTTGATGGGGCAATTATGATGGGGCAGTTTTGATGGTGGCAATATGATGGGGCAGCTTTGATGGGACAATTCTGATGGGGCAGTTTTGATGGTGGCAATATGATGTGGCAGTTTTGATAGGGCAATTCTGATGGGGCAGTTTTGATGGGGCAATTCTGATATGGCAGTTTTGATGGTGGCAATATGATGGGGCAGTTTTGATGGGGCAATTCTGATGGGGCAGTTTTGATGGTGGCAATATGATGGGGCAGTTTTGATGGGGCAATTCTGATGGGGCAGTTTTGATGGTGGCAATATGATGGGGCAGTTTTGATGGGGACAATTTTTATGGGGCAATTCTGATGGTGCAGTTTTGATGGCAATATGATGGGGGCAGTTTTGCTGGGGGCCGTTTTAGCAATTCAGCTATTCAGCATTCCCACGCATTTTCCCCAGGAAATGCATTTTCTAGTTTTTAATATTAATAATTTTATTCCGTACGTTTTTTGGTTCTGCGTAACTTCTGCATACTTTCAGCTATTAAAACCATTCAACTATTAAAATGTTCGTCACTTTTAGCTGATGTGTGCTCTTTTTCAACTTTTTTTCTACCATTTATACTTTTTAAAATATTAAGCTTTTTAACACTTTTTTTTAACATTGAAGTCAATGGGAGCATGCTTGAAATCCTTAAATTCTTCTTCCGCTCCCAAAAGTCTAAGCTCCTTCATACTTTCACCTAGAGACACCAAACAAACTTTAAAATGTTCACAAAATATTCAGCTATCTGGCTATATCTTTTCAGTTTGATATCTTTTTGAAAAAGCTTTTTGTTTAGAGGTAATTTCAGGAAATTTTAGCCATTAATCAGAGTGTACTGTGTTTGTTTTGTTGCCATGGTTACCAAAGCTTCTGTTATACACAGGGGGGGAGGTGGCTGGAGCATCTCAGCTCTGATTACAGAGCCCTGGGGAGGGGACAGACACACCATGTACTGATTTATAATAGAGGAATATGATGGGGCAGTTTTAATAGGGCAATTCTGATGGGGCAGTTTTGATGGTGGCAATTATGATGGGGCAGTTTTGATGGTGGCAATATGATGGGGCAGTTTTGATAGGGCAATTCTGATGGGGCAGTTTTCATGATGGCAATATGATGGGGCAGTTTTGATGGGGCAATTCTGATGGGGCAGTTTTGATGGTGGCAATATGATGGGGCAGTTTTGATGGGGACAAATTTAATGGAGCAGTTTTAAAGGTGGCAATATGATGGGGCAGTTTTGATGGGGGCAGTTTTGATGGTGGCAATATGATGGGGCAGTTTTGATGGGGCAATTCTGATGGGGCAGTTTTGATGGTGGCAATATGATGGGGCAGTTTTAATGGGGACAATTTTGATGGGGCAATTCTGATGGGGCAGTTTTGATGGCAGTATGATGGGGCAGTTTTGATGGCGGCCATTTTAGCAATTTAGCTATTCAGCATTCCCACGCATTTTCCCCAGGAAATGCATTTTTAGTGGGAATGCTTTAGCAGTCCCACTATTGTTATTCGTTTTTTTATTTATTATTTTTAATAATTTTAATTTTATTCCGTACGTTTTTCGGTAATGCGTAACTTCTGCATACTTTCAGCTATTAAAACCATTCAACTATCAAAATGTTCGTCTCTTTTAGCTGAGGTGTGCTCTTTTTCAACTTTTTTTCTACCATTTATACTTTTTAAAATATTAAGCTTTTTATCACTTTTTTTTAACATTGAAGTCAATGGGAGCATGCTTGAAATCCTTAAATTTTTCTTCCGCTCCCAAAAGTTTCAGCTCCTTCATACTTTCACCTAGAGACACCAAACAAACTTTAAAATGTTCACAAAATATTCAGCTATCTGGTTATATCTTTTCAGTTTGATATCTTTTACAGTTTTTGAGAAAAAGCTTTTTGTTTAGAGGTCATTTCAGGAAATTTTAGCCATTAATCAGAGTGCACTGTGTGTGTTTTGTTGCCATGGTTACCAAAGCTTCTGTTATACACAGGGGGGGGAGGTGGCTGGAGCATCTCAGCTTTAATTACAGAGCCCGGGGTAGGGGACAGACACACCATGTACTGATTATAATAGAGGAATATGATGGGGCAGTTTTGATGGTGGCAATTCTGATGGGGCAGTTTTGATGGCGGTCATTTTAGCAATTTAGCTATTCAGCAATTATTTTTGAAAAAAAAAATATATTTTTGAAAAAAAAAAAAAATATTTTTGAAAAAAAAAAAATTATTTTTGAAAAAAAAAAAATATTTTTGAAAAAAAATTATTTTTAAAAAAAAAAATATTTTTGAAAAAAAAAATTATTTTTGAAAAAAAAAAATCATTTTTGAAAAAAAAAAATCATTTTTGAAAAAAAAAATTTTTGAAAAAAAAAAATTTTTTTGAAAAAAAAAATATTTTTGAAAAAAAAAATAATTTTTGAAAAAAAAATTATTTTTGAAAAAAAAAAAATATTTTTGAAAAAAAAAAAATATTTTTGAAAAAAAAAATATTTTTGAAAAAAAAAAATATATTTTGATGGGGCAGTTTTGATGGTGGCAATATGATGGTGCAGTTTTGATGGGGCAATTCTGATGGGGCAGTTTTGATGGTGGCAATATGATGGGACAGTTTTGATGGCAATATGATGGGGGCAATTTTGCTGGGGGCCGTTTTAGCAATTCAGCATTCCCACGCATTTTCCCCAGGAAATGCATTTTCTAGTCTAGTTTTAATTTTATTCCGTACGTTTTTTGGCTCTGCGTAACATCTGCATACTTTCAGCTATTGAAACCATTCAACTATTAAAATGTTCGTCTCTTTTAGCTGATGTGTGCACTTTTTCAACTTTTTTTCTACCATTTATATTTTTTTAAATATTAAGCTTTTTATCACTTTTTTGAACATTGAAGTCAATGGGAGCATGCTTCAGATCCTTAAAATCTTCTTCCGCTCCCAAAAGTTTCAGCTCCTTCATACTTTCACCTACAGACGCCAAACAAACTTTAAAATGTTCACAAAATATTCAGCTATCTGGCTATATCTTTTCAGTTTGATATCTTTTACAGTTTTTGTGAAAAAGCTGTTTGTTTAGAGGTCATTTTAGGAAATTTTTGCCATTAAACAGAGTGTACTGTGTTGGTTTTGTTGCCATGGTTACCAAAGTTTCTGTTATACACAAGGGGGGGAGATGGCTGGAGCATCTCAGCTCTGAATACAGAGCCCGGGGGAGGGGACAGACACACCATGTACTGATTTATAATTGAGGAATATGATAGGGCAGTTTTGATGGGGCAATTCTGATGGGGCAGTTTTGATGGTTGCAATATAATGGGGCTGTTTTGATGGGACAATTCTGATGGGGCAGTTTTGATGGTGGCAATATGATGGGGCAGTTTTGATGAGGCAATTCTGATGGGGCAGTTTTGATGAGGCAATTCTGATGGGGCAGTTTTGATGGTGGCAATATGATGGGGCAGTTTCGATGGGGCAATTCTGATGGGGCAGTTTTGATGGTGCAATATGATGGGGCAGATTTGATGGGGACAATTTTATTGGAGCAGTTTTAAAAGTGGCAATATGATGGGGTAGTTTTGATGGGGGCAGTTTTGATGGGGGTAGTTTTGATGAGGCAGTTTTTTGTTTTTTTTTATCTTTTTCTTTCTTTTTGTCACATCAGTCGACCAATTTGAGGGGTGTAAATCAACTTTGCAGTTCATTTAATTATCCGGCCCTCTCTCATTGTCTCATCATCGTGGCGTTTTGCCATATAATACAAAAAGGAAAATGCTTACAACCATGCCTATATCCAATCTAAGGGGATTACTTGGTCTTGCCTAGGGTCATATAAATCCGGTTAACCATGTTTGATTCTTATCTGTCTATCCCTGCCCTCCCCCTTCTCTACTCCTACCCACTCCTCCCCCATCCCCAATCCCTCCCTTCCCCCCTCTCCAGGGTCTAACGTTCATTCCACTCTCCTTCTTAAATTAAAGATTTGATTTCTTTGGCGTAGCTCCATGTTTTTTAAAATTTTTTCCAGTGGTCCCAGCTACCCAGATTCTTACTTCTTATGTCTTCTACTCTGCACCCCAGTATCTCCAAATTACAGCTCTCCTCTATTGCGTCAAACCACTCCCATATCTCCGGGCTCTCCCTCCTCTGCCAGTTCCTTGGAATCGTTCTTTTTGCCGCATTCAGGAGCTGCGGGACAAGAGTCTGCTTACCGTTGCTTAGATCCCCCATCCCCCCTAGGAACAGGACCTCCCAAGGGTCGTCTGCTACCTCTATTCCCGTGATTTCCTTTGTGAGGACAAGGATTTTATGCCAGAAATTTTTAATTATAGGGCAACTCCACCACATGTGTCCCATTGTTCCAATCTCTTGGCATCCTCTCCAACAGGTGGCTGGCCCTTTCTGATATTTACTTGTTATCTCAGGGGTCAGGTAGCTTCTGCTGATGCATTTGTAGTTCATCTCCGCCGTTCGGGTATCTATTTTTGAATTGGCACTTATTTTAAAAATCCTTTTAATTGTGTCAATATCCTTTTTAGTGCCTAAATCTCTCTCCCATTTGAATATGAATGGCGGCATCTCCAACTTTTCTGCGGCTAGCAAGATTTTATAAATCTGAGAGACTGTATTTCTTGGGGTCTCCTTATCACACAGCTTTTCAAAGTCCGTCAGTTGTCTTCCAGACCTGATTGGCTGTGGTAGCCTATTCACGAAATGATTTAATTGAAGATATCGCCATCCATCTAGGCCCCGTGTGATCCTCCCGTGTGTGAGTTGCTGGAGTGGCATAATTTTACCTTCGTTCATAATTTCTCTCAATTGTGTTTTTCCCCAAAGTGCTTTTTTCCTCCTATACTCTCCATACCTGGTGTAAAAAAAGTATTATCTAATAGTGCAATCAGTGGTGAATTATATTTCCCATTTACTTTCTTATATATCCCATCCCATATTTTAAAAACATTTCTTGTTATTTTATGTGTACTCTTTGCAAGTGGTCTAAAGTGTGGGGGATTCCAGATAATAGTGCCTAATTGTGATTCACTGAAATCATCTTCTAATTTTGCGCATTTTTTCCGTTTATCCTTCATCGCCCATTCTACTACCCTAGATAAAACTACAGCTTTGTAATACATCTGTATATCGGGAACTGCCAACCCTCCATCAACTTTCCTTTGTTTTAGCGTCTGGAGAGACACTCTCGGTTTTTTGTTTTTTCAGATAAAGGTCATGATTATTTTTTTTAACATCCTCAGATAGTTCTGGGGGAGGGGAACTGGTAACATCTGAAAGACATACATGATCTTGGGTAATAATACCATTTTAAAGACATTGATACGTCCAATCCAGGAAATGGCCTTATGGTAGAGTCTATTACATTCTATTCTTACCAGGTCTAATAAGGGCATGTAGTTACTAATGAACGTCTTCTTAATTGAGCTGGTTAGTTTAATACCCGGGTATTTTAATTCCTTAGTCCATTTGAAACTAAATTCTTTTTTCAAAATCTCGACCGCTGGCTTACTTACATTTATATTTAATATTTCTGATTTGTTCATATTTATTTGAAAATTGGAAACCTCTCTGTATTTCCTTAATGCCTTTATGAGGTTGGGCATCGTCGTGTCCGGATCCGTTACATAAAATAACACGTCGTCCGCATATGCTGCGACTTTGTGTTCCTCCTCTCCAACCACAACACCTCGAATATGCGGGTCTCTTTGTATTGAAGCCAAGAAGGGTTCCATGGCTAAAACGAAGAGCAGTGGGGATAGGGGACACCCCTGTCTCGTGCCTCTCTCCATCTCAAATGGTTGGGAAAAAATCCCATTCATTTTAATTACGGCAGTTGGGTGATGGTACAAAGTTTTTATCCTCCGAATCATTTTAGGGCCCAGTCCCATAGCCTCCAAAGTCTGGATCATGAACCCCCAGTCTACCCTGTCAAAAGCCTTCTCGGCATCAATTGACAGAAGTAGTCCTGGGGGCCCACTCTCCTTCATTTTTCCCGTCAAGAGCAGGGTCCTAATCCCGTTGTCCCTCCCCTCCCTATTTGGGACAAACCCTGCTTGGTCTGCATTAACTAATAAGTTCATATATTTCTTTAATCTTTCTGCCAGCACTTTAGCATAGAGTTTTGTATCGTTGTTCAGTAGAGAGATTGGGCGATAGCTTGAGCATATTGTTTTATCTTTGCCTTCTTTCAGTATAATTGTAATAGATGCTTTCAAGGCATCTCTGCTCATCTCAAAGCTATCACCCAACCCGTTCATATACCGGCACAACCTAGGTACTAAAACTTCACTAAATGTTTTATAATAAAGTGTTGTTAGGCCATCTGGGCCTGGGCTTTTACCGAGTGCCATTCCGGCTAACGCTTTACTAATTTCTTCTTCGGAGATTGGTCTTTCCAGTAAATCTCTGTCTTCCTCAGGGATCTTGGGGAGCGCTGCCCTTTTAATATAATTGTTACCTCTCACTATCCTATTTTTAGAGTAGGTGTCTTGCTTGGGGGCAGAGTATATCTCCTTATAGTAGTCCTTGAAGGTTTCTGCCACCTTCTTAGTTGAATATTCTATTTGACCCTCTTTAGTTTGAATTTTTTCTATGAAATTCCTGGCTTTTTTTTTTCCTTTGTACTATGTTTGCAAGCTGTTTGCTCGGTTTATTACCCCATCTGTGTCTCTCCCAGGCTATCTTATTCAATGCTACTTTGGACTCCTGTTCCATTACCGTTTTTAACTCAGATCTTTTAATGACCATCTGATGGTGTATCACTTGGGGTAACTGGCCTTTGTATTTTTTGTGGGTTTGTTCTAATCCCGTGAGCTCCTCTGTTAATTTTAGGATTTTTTCCTGCCTCTCTTTTTTCTTCCTAGCCCCCATTTCAATCAATATTCCTCTAATATAGGCTTTATGTGCCTCCCATAATGTAGCCCCTGATACATCCCCCGTATCGTTTACCTCAAAATAATTCTCTAGTTCTTGTCTAATTCTGTTGTACCCCTCTACTTCTCTTATCAGCTCCTCATTTAGCCTCCACTGCCCCCTCTCAACCTGGTCTCTTCCGAACCTCATTTCGATGGTCATGGGTGCATGGTCAGAGTAAGTTATATTTCCTATCATGGATCCCTTTACCCTGTCAATCTACTTATGCTCAATTATACCCCAGTCAATCCGAGAGTAGGTCCCGTGCACAGGGGAATAGAATGTGTAATCTCTCTTAGTTGTATGTTGAACTCTCCAGATGTCCACTAGTTGCCAGTTGGAAAGTGTTTGCTTTATCTTCTTTAGATGATTACATTCCTTCCCCTGGGGACGAGCCATACTGTCCATACTCGGGTTGAGGCAGAAATTAAAATCCCCCATCATAATCAGGTGTCCTCTCATGAACTCTACAATTTTTCCCAAGATGTTTGCCAGGTACTTCGTTGGATTTTTATTGGGGGCATAGATATTGACTAGCGTAACTTTCTCTTCGTTTAAACTACCTCTAAGGCACAGATATCTTCCTTCTGGGTCCACTAATCTTTCCTCCAGCACAAACCTTATTTTCTTTGCAAAACCAATAGCTACTCCCCGTGACCTGTTAGAGATAGTATCTCCTTGAAACCAGACCGGGTATTCCCTCGAGAACAGTCTTAATCGCGATTGGAGTGATATGTGTGTCTCTTGTAGGAACACCACGTCTGGTCCCAATGATTTCAACTCGTTAAAAATATTATATCTTTTCCTGGGTATATTTAAGCCTTTGACATTATATGTTGTAAATGTTATTGTTGGACAAACACAAGAAAAAGACCTCTCCTGCGCTCAGGTGTCCATGAACTGGATATGTGGTGCAGCCACCTATAGAAGTAATGCCTAGCGTCTTGCAGCCCTCATTTGAACAATGGGTATTCAAGCTATAAAAAACAGAAAAGAAAGAGGGCGCACCAACCTAGTGCATTACCACTGGTAAACTTTAATGCAGCATAAAAACAGTAAAAATCATACTCACAAACGAGCTAGTATAAATAGCTTTCAAAAGGGCGCAAAAGCACTGTTTCTGTGGATCGACACCCCAGGACCTGTTGCCGAGAGGATAAGACCAGCGTAAATGGCTGATGGCTTACGCGTTTCGGGGGAGCTCCCCTTTCTTCAGAGCCTAAGCGGGCAATGGTTGGTCTCTCGAATTGCTCTCTCTATAAATGTATGTGCCTGTGTCTACCCCACCCAATTAGTGACGACGCCCCCTCCCACAGATATTAGGCACCACCCACCCATTCAGGTTAACCCTCTCTATCCCATCCCTCTGAGTGTGGTTCCCCATTTGTAGCCAAAATATAGAGGGCAAACATCACTCTATGTGTTCTGCTAAAGAGATAATGGTAGTAGTAATACTAGTATAAAAAGAAATTGATTAATTGAAAAAATAAATAGATATAAAAAGATATAAAAAATATATATATAATATATATAGAAACACTGGACCAGTAGGTTAATTCCACTCTCACCATATGCTATGTGCAACAGGGCAGGGGGAGAGGGATTGGGTGCACCAAAGCGAAGACACCTCACCTCCTTCATGCAGCTCTAATTGTGTCCATTATCCCCCCTTTTTTCCACTTCCTTATTTGGGAATCGAGATTTACATTATAATGTTTACAATTCTATTTATTTATATATATATATATTTTTTTCAAATTTTTTTTTTTTTTTCTATATATATTTTTTTATTATTATTAATTAATTAAGTTTTTAAAATATTATATATTCCTTTTCCCCTCTATTTCTCATCAATGTTTCTTTAGAGAAAAGTAGGTTGAGCATTGCTAGTAGTCCTCGCCAGAATGCTGCCTGTCCTGCTTAGCCAGATCGCTCCTCTGCCAATGATGATGTTGATAATGTTGGTAGTGGAGCGATTGGTGGAGAGCGCGCGGCCGTACTGAGATGCGCGCGCATCATCCACCACAGGTGGACGGTCGGAAGCAGTGGGTGGAACGCAAACACACCCACACTTCCGGACCGTGTTCCTGGTGCACAGTGACCTCTGACGCCTGTGGAGGAGGGGGAAATGACGCCACGATCGGCCGGAAGTGGCGGGTGGAACGCAGGTACGCCCGCACTTCCTGGCCTCTTGAATAGCGTGCGTTCCACACATGGCATACGGCACCATTATGGCTCCTGGGAGCCGGAGGAGCCCGGCATCATCCACCCCAGCAGATCAGAGGCATGGGGACACAATTAGAGCTGCATGAAGGAGGTGAGGTGTCTTCGCTTTGGCGCACCCAATCCCTCTCCCCCTGCCCTGTTGCACATAGCATATGGTGAGAGTGGAATTAACCTACTGGTCCAGTGTTTCTATATATATTTTATATATATTTTTTATATCTTTTTATATCTATTTATTTTTTCAATTAATCAATTTCTTTTTATACTAGTATTACTACTACCATTATCTCTTTAGCAGAACACATAGAGTGATGTTTGCCCTCTATATTTTGGCTACAAATGGGGAACCACACTCAGAGGGATGGGATAGAGAGGGTTAACCCGAATGGGTGGGTGGTGCCTAATATCTGTGGGAGGGGGCGTCGTCACTAATTGGGTGGGGTAGACACAGGCACATACATTTATAGAGAGAGCAATTCGAGAGACCAACCATTGCCCGCTTAGGCTCTGAAGAAAGGGGTGCTCCCCCGAAACGCGTAAGCCATCAGCCATTTACGCTGGTCTTATCCTCTCGGCAACAGGTCCTGGGGTGTCGACCCACAGAAACAGCGCTTTTGCGCCCTTTTGAAAGCTATTTATACTAGCTCGTTTGTGAGTATGATTTTTACTGTTTTTATGCTGCAATAAAGTTTACCAGTGGTAATGCACTAGGTTGGTGCGCCCTCTTTCTTTTCTGTAAATGTTATTGTTGCCATATCTCTTTATTTAATCCTCCTGAAATCTCCCTTTGCCTTAGACCCTGGAGAGTTTTCCCTTTTCCATCGGGGTGAGGTTGAACAGGACCCCTCACTCCTACTGCCCCTCCCTCCCTCCCCTCTATTGCCCCCCTCGCCCTCTCCATCCCCCCGTCCCCATCTCTATCCCCCTACCTCCCCCCGCCCCTCTCCCCCTAGCCCCCCACTCCCCTCCCCCCCTCCCTGGTTCCTACCGAACCCTTAGACCATTGGGGGTCACGAACATTGTGGCCCACCATTGTTCTCCTCCTCCAAAGGCGGAGTCTGAGGTGTACCCTCCCTAAATTTCATATTGCCTTAGTGACCGAGCCTGCTAGCCTCTCTCTTCCCTAAATTTCATTGGCAATGACCTTTAGCTCCCTCTCCCCCCCCACAACCTCCCCCCCACGAGCCCCCCCAACCCACACTCAGTTCTATCCAGCGTTCCATGGATCAGTCCAATGTTGGGGGTACCTGTATACCCAATTTCTCACAGAACTCATCTAGTTCTCCTGGAAATCTTAAACTTGCAGATCTCCCATCTTTCTTGCCTACTAGGCAGGCTGGGAATCCCCATGTGTACGTAATATCTTGGTTCACCATTTGTTCCAGTAGGGGTTTTAGATGTCGCCTTCTCGCCAATGTGCCTTTGGCTAGATCCGCAAAGACTTGAATTCTTGCCTCTTCGAACTGTAGTGGGGTATGGCCCTTGAGCTTAAACCAGATGTTTTCCTTATCTTCATAAAATCTGAACCTCACAATTATGTCGCGGCTTCCCTCGAACCGTCTGGTATCTAGCCTGCCCAGCCAATGCACGCGCTCAATTTTTGGGAAGTCTTCTCTTTCCAGCCCCAGAAGTGGGCTGAAGATAGTTGCCACAGTCTTCTTTAGGTCTTCACCCCTATTTTCAGGAACCCCTCTGAGTCTTAAATTTTGTCTACGATCTCTATTTTCCTGATCTTCCAACCTGTAGCATATTTTTATCTGATTTTGTTGGGTTATTTTAAGTTGTTCTTTTAAACTAGAACACTCCCGCCCTTGCTTGTCAAGCTTGTCTTCAGCCTCTTCCACTCTTACCAGGAGGTTGCCTAAATCAGACCTCAGCGAGGTGAACTCCGCCTTAATTGATGTTTCAAGCGCTTTAAGCATCTCTGCTAGTTCACCTTTCGAAGGTAGTTGTGGGTCTTGTCTATGTTCCTCAATTCTGGATGCTTCCATCGTATTTTCGGCTAATAGCTCCTCCCTAGAGTGATCTGGAGTCATATTTTCCCTTTCGTTGAGTCCCTTCTTCTTTTTATCTGCTATATTTGATTTTTGATTCTCCTGCTGGGAACTCCCCGGACTCCCCCCTTTTACCATATATTGCTTGATTGTAATAGCGGGAGTACTCCCAGCCAGATTTTCTTTTGGGGTTTTTGGTGGACCTCCCTTCCCAGCTTTAGATGAGCTGCGACTCACACTTCTCTTCCCACTGTCTAGGCTTACTTAGTCTTAATCGGTGTATCCAAAGTTAGCCGTATTGGGCCAAACTCCAGGCTTCCTCTTTTGGATGACAAATAGATTTAAATTCAAAGTGCAGGTACTGGTGTGGTAGTGATACAAAATTAGTTCGGTAAATGAGCTCTACAAAACTGTGCTGAGATCGTACCTATTTACCATACTGATACATAGGGAGTCCAGATATGTTTTCCGCTGGTCTATGTCCCCTGTGTCAGCTATAAATTGTAGGTAGAGTCCCGACACGGTGCTATATTTAAGATTTTCTACTCCAATACCATTCTCTAAGCCTTATATCTGCTATTTACCACCTTCCATACTCTTCCGATATATAAATCCTTACAGGGCTTCCTCCCTGGATCAATGTTTACATAAGAACCAACTCTGCTACCGCATTCCCCAAGGTTCCCGTATCGCGGTTTCCCGCTTCTTTAATGCGCCCCTTAGGGAAGAGCAGAGAGAGAGTAGCGCACAGCAGTTTTATATTAGAGCGATTGGAATTGTTATCAATAACCCCGCTTTCCCTCCCTCATGGATGCTGCGGCACTGGTATGCGGGCTTATAAATGGGGTGAATATGTCATAGGAGTTTGTGTACTTCAAAACAAAAAAAAAAGCAGGAGAAGCAGTCCGTTATTCCACCCAGTGATATCAGTTATTCCACTTCCACCTTCATTAACAGTACTCCTATAATGTTCTATTCATTTTGGACAGTTTATAGACATAAAGATTATGCAAATTGTTACCAGCGGACCCACTTTCCCTCCGTCCGGTTACAGGGATAATAAGGATGATCTCACATAAATTTCCTTACATAATGTCCGTCAGCTTACTTCTCCACATTGTTTCTGATATACTCTTACCTTCAGCGTTTCTTAGGCTTTGTATATCTCTTACCACCACCACACTTTAGATATCGATCTCCACTCCGTGTTGTGTATGAGAGGTTCAGCTGTTGAGTTTCCTTGTCACTCTCAGATTGTGAAGCTTCTATCCTCAGATGCTTACTGCAGTTTCTGTCTCAATACTTAGCTCCTTCGCTGACATTGCCTGCCGGGAGGGGGGGGCGGGGGGGTGGAGAACCGGAACCCCGGAGCGGACCGCGGAATCTGCTGCCCTGTTTGATTCCTCTATCTATCTTCCGGGAGAGGCACGCCGGCTCTCAGCACGCCGATCTCCTCTCAATACTCCCGGCGCTCTCCACTCTGACCGCTCCGTCTCGGCATCCCGCTCTGTGAAGGGGAGAGGAAATCTGCCAGAGTTACAGCGGTCCTCCCTCCCCTCTGACGTCTAACGTCTCACGTCATCCTCCTCCCTCCGGTTCTTGATGGGGCAGTTTTGATGGTGGCAATATGATGGGGCAGTTTTGATGGTGGCAATATGATGGGGCAGTTTTGATGGGGCAGTTTTGATGGTGGCAATATGATGTAGCAGTTTTGATGGGGAAATTCTGATGGGGCAGTTTTGATGGCAATATGATGGGGGCAGTTTTGATAGTGGCAATATGATGGGGCAGTTTTGATGGGGCAATTCTGATGGGGCAGTTTTGATGGGGCAATTCTGATGGGGCAGTTTTGATGGTGTCAATATGATGGGGCAGTTTTGATGGGGCAATTCTAATGGGGCAGTTTTGATGGGGCAATTCTGATGGGGCAGTTTTGATGGCAATATGATGGGGGCACTTTTGATGGCAATATCATGGGGCAGTTTTGATGGGGGCTGTTTTAGCAATTCAGCTATTCAGCATTCCCACGCATTTTCCCCAGGAAATGCATTTTCTAGTTTTATTTAATTTTATTCCGTACGTTTTTTGGCTCTGCGTAACTTCTGCATACTTTCAGCTATTAAAATCATTCAACTATTAAAATGTTCGTCTCTTTCAGCTGATGATGGGACTTTTTCAACTTTTTTTCTACTATTTATACTTTTTTAAAATATTAAGCTTTTTAACACTTTTTTTTAACATTGAAGTCAATGGGAGCATGCTTGAAATCCTTAAAATCTTCTTCTGCTCCCAAAAGTTTCAGCTCCTTCATACTTTCACCTACAGACGCCAAACAAACTTTAAAATGTTCACAAAATATTCAGCTATCTGGCTATATCTTTTCAGTTTGATATCTTTTACAGTTTTTGTGAAAAAGCTGTTTGTTTAGTGGTCATTTCAGGAAATTTTAGCTATTAAACAGAGTGTGCTGTGCTGATTTTGTTGCCATGGTTACAAAAGCTTCTGTTATACACAGGGGGGGGAGGTGGCTGGAGCATCTCAGCTCTGATTACAGAGCCCGGGGGAGGGGACAGAAACACCATGTACTGATTTATAATAGAGGAATATGATGGGGCAGTTTTGATGGGGCAGTTTTGATGGTGGCAATATGATGGGGCAGTTTTGATGGGGACAATTCTGATGGAGCAGTTTTGATGGTGGCAATATGATGGGGCAGTTTTGATGGGGCAATTCTGATGGGGCAGTCTTGATGGGGCAATTCTGATGGGTCAATTTTGATGGTGGCAATATGATGGGGCAGTTTTGATGGGGACACTTTTGATGAGGCAATTCTGATGAGGCAGTTTGATGGCAGTATGATGGGGGCAGTTTTGATGGGGGCCATTTTAGCAATTCAGCTATTCAGCATTCCCACGCATTTTCCCCAGGAAATGCATTTTCTAGTTACAATTCTTGATCTAATATTTCACAGCAGGGCCCATTCCTGCGCCCACCAAGAGTAACTGTGAGGGCTTACAGTGTTGTTGTAACACCAACACCTAAGGCCCCAATTTCTGCAGAGTATATAGGGCAGGCCCCTACTTTCAAACATCCAACTTAAAAACGACTCCTACTTGCAAACGGAAGGGGACAACAGGAAGTGCGATTAAATCTACCCCTAGGAAGAGAAATTCTCTCCTGTAAAAGTTAATATGGTAAAAACGTGTCTCCTCTTCACTGATGCTTTATCACCAATCCTTGTTTCACTAAAAACCCCAAATTTTCAAAAAACATTTGTCATTGGGACAGAAAGTGAGGTGAAATCTTCTGAAGAGGTGCACAGACAGCAAAACAAATGTTACAGGGGTGATAACCTTTCCCTATGTTTTCCAAAAAGCTTAAAAATAGATTTTTGGGCTGGAGCTACACTTTAAAAATGTACCAGTTCAAAATTACAAACAGATTCTACTTAACAACAAAATTACAGTCCCTGTCTTGTTTGCACCACCTGTATACTGCTGTTCAGAGTATATAGGGCCTGGGGGCCCCACGCCTTTCCGTTTTTAAATTTGGATGCGGGGTTCCCCTTATCCATACAAGACCCAAAGAGCCTGGTAATGGACTGGGGGGGTACCCATGCCGTTTCTCTCTCTGATTTTCATCCATATTGCTGGGACCAGACATTACATTAAAGCCGCAAGCAGTTTTAAATTACTTTTATTCCTTTAAAAATGTAATTTTGTGCAGGGACTGTTCTAAGCACGGGAAAACACGCGCCACTTTACAGGCATACTATAGACACCCCCCAGGTACGATATTTAAAGGAATATTTCACTTTTTTTTCACTTTAAGCATCATTAAAATCACTGCTCCCGAAAAAATGTCTGTTTTTAAAACTTTTTTTTGGTTGATACATGTCCCCTGGGGCAGGTCCTGGGCCCCCAAACCCTTTTTAGGACAATAACTTGCATATTAGCCTTCAAAAAGAGCACTTTGAACGTTGAACGTTCGAGTCCCATAGACTTTAATGGGGTTCTAAAGTTTGCGTGAACTTTCGGTCCGTTCGCAGGTTCTAGTGTGAACTGAACCGGGGGGTGTTCGGCTCATCCCTACTCCTCACCTGGTTGCCGCCACACACGCTTGACACCATCTGAACCAAATATGTTTATCTTGGTCTCATCAGACCACAGGGCATGGTTCCAGTAATCCATGTTCTTAGTCTGCTTGTCTTCAGCAAACTGTTTGTGGGCTTTCTTGTGCATCATCTTTAGAAGAGGTTTCCTTCTGGGATGACAGCCATGCAGACCAATTTGATGCAGTGTGTGGCGTATGGTCTGAGCACTGACAGGCTGACCCCCCATCCCTTCAACCTCTGCAGCAATGCTGGCAGCACTCATACGTCTATTTCACAAAGACAACCTCTGAATATGATGCTGAGCACGTGCACTCAACTTGTTTGGTCGACCTTGGCGAGGCCTTTTCTGAGTGGAAACTGTCCTGGTAAACCACTGTATGGTCTTGGCCACTGTGCTGCAGCTTAGTTTCAGGGTCTTGGCAATCCTCTTTTAGCCTAGGCCATCTTTATGTGGAGCAACAATTTATTTTTTTTAGATCCTCAGAGAGTTCTTTGCCATGAGGTGCCATGTTGAACTTTCAGTGACCAGTATGATAGAGTAAGAGTGATAACACCAAATTAAACACACCTGTGCCCTATTTACACCTGAGACCTTGTAACACTAATGAGTCACCTGACCCTGGGGAGGGAAAATTTCTAATTGGGCCAAATTTGGACATTTTCACTTAAGGGTGTATTCACCAGCAATTTAGACATTAATGGCTGTGTGTTGAGTTATTTTGAGGGGACAGCAAATTTACACTGTTATACAAGCTGTACACTCACTACTTTACATTGTAGCAAAGTGTAATCTCTTCAGTGTTGTCACATGGAAAGATATAATAAAATATTTACAAAGAAGTGAGGGGTGTACTCACTTTTGTGAGATACTGTATTTCCAATCTGTATTGCTACTCTGTGATGTTTGAACTTTGAAATTAAGTGTGTCATGGAAGGAGCAACAAGAACATTTTCTCAAATTCTTAAATAGAAACTATATTGGTTTAGGGTCAATGTTAAGTTTTTACCTTTTCAACTGTTTTATATTTTTATATAGCATATTTAAAAACTATTTTACTAAAATTTCATACAGGATGCACTCTTGAAAAATGGTTTCTTAAAAGACAGCACGTCAGATATTGTTTGCATTCTGACTCTTTTTGATCAAATTTTTGTAGGACCCACCTGAACATAGCAGGCAAGGAGAGGGAGGGCAGGAGGTAGGGGAGATAGTTATTGCCTGACTTCTTCAGTTAGGTGTAAATTTGAACTATTGAACTATGTAAACAGAAGGCTTTTTGTTTTCAGCAAGGCAGGAAAAAATAGCCAGTGTAAAGGAGACTATCAATCCAGCACTTGGCTGGATATGTAAATATGAAATTTAACAGGTACATTATGCTGAAAGGGAGGGATAAGCAAATGTACTTTCATTGTTTTTAATTCTTCTAAAATGTGTGTAGAACCTTTAGGGGTATGCAGAACCCTTAAACCGGACACTATTTAGAAAGATTAGGCTAACATCTGCTTTATGTTTTTTTCCATTTCTCCTTTTTTACCACAAATTCTTTTGCACTAAAAATTTGAAATGAAAAGTTGTGTTTAATTTAGCTGAAAACATATTACATTTATATAAATTGGTTGTAAAACAAAAAAAATATCAAAAGGTAAAATGCACCACCTTTTGGAAGTACTCTGCAGCTTTCCTAGTCTTAAAATGATAGATTAGTCTTGGAATTTTTGTAAAAAAAAAAAAAGTCAGGAAGCTTTCATCAGTTGACTCCTGTTTTTTACACAATCAATTTTGCTGGGTTGTTTGGTCCTTTGTAATCAGTGTATATACTGTATATGTAATTAATGCATATAAGAATTCTTTAGAAGAGAATTGTATGTTTCCATTATACATTACCTCATCCCACTTGGTAAAACTGTCATACCAGAAGTAGTAAAATAATATACATATAACCTTGGATTTTACTGAAATACATCTGCACTGCCCTGATAAAAAATAGATCCCAAAAGATACAGGAAAGAAAAGTTAGATTAATATATAAAAAAAACCCGAAAAAGGCAACCGCTGTGAAAATAAAAGGCAGGTACTTCAAAGTCGCACAGGTAGGGGGTTCTCAGGAAGGAGTAAATATCACACCAGTCAAGGTTGCAAACTCCACATAGTATGAAGACCAACCAACACACAGCAGGATATGCAAAAAAATATCATAACGGCCATATAAACTGTGCGATGTGTGAATGAGAAGCAGGTCACACATAACAACCATGCAATGTATAAGCGCACAAGAACGCTCTGAAAATTGCTGAGCATAGCCGCATTAAAATTACACACGCAAACTCATAAAAGCATCCAGGCAAGAAAATCAGCCCGAGAGCCTAGATATTATTCTTGAAATAGTACAGCAGAGTGGGAGCAAGAAAATGAATATTAAACGTAAGAAAGTCCTGCATATAATGAGACACAGCAGTGTGTGGGAGAACAGCAGAATTAATATTACACACAAGGACAGCACACAGCCACACACAGCAGTGTGGGTGAAGGAAACCAGAATATTCCATTGCAGAAAATCTGCAAATATTGAAGTGCTATAATGTGGGAGCAAGGAAATAAGTGATGTATATGAAAGAAATGAGCATCCAGGAACACCAAACCAATATTGCTAAATGGGTAAATTGATATTAATGAAGTATTAATAGCGATTTCTGTGGAATATTCTGTATTATTATGTTTCTTTCTACAATGATAAACTAAACTAACAGAAAAATAAGCAACATATACATTATATTCTCTTTGTGATAAATCATTTGTTTTGTTCATTATAATCTATCCCTGAAGCAAATATTGTGATCAGAAACAGGAAAAGCACTAAAGGGGGACTTCTGGGCACAGCAGCCCTTGGGAAGACAATGGGAGTCCAGAGTATTGCCAAGCCCTGGGAAACATCATCATTGGACTACTATCTTGAGAAGGTGTGTCTGGGCAGCCCAGTTGAGTCAGTTATGAAATGTTGCATCAAATTGTTCTTTTTGGACCGTGCTTCAAAATATTCAAGTAAAGTTGCATCAACTGTATTAAGCTTGGTCTGAAGTCATTTAAAGGGAGGTTCCTGAAGTATGAAAGAATTAGGGTCAGTACAGCACATGTGGGGTATGAAGCAAAGCCACTACGGAAGGTGTACTCAGCAAGATAAGCAGTAGCAATGCAGTTGCTGTGAGTAACCGGAAATAGCGCAAGATACATTACAGCTAGTTGTGAAGTGTGGTATGTTATGGTATGTGGTATGTTGGAGGGTGATCTGGTAGTGAGGGGGTCGGTGACCTGGCTCCCTCCCCAGCGGTCGGTTTCATAAAGTAACCAGGACCGAACTCATGGTACGGAGATCCATAGCCCTGCTGCATGGTACGGGAGAGAAGGAATTAACAAGTGCACACATGAGATCCACGCAATGTGCATGACGGGAGCCCATTCTGTCACTGGGAGTGAAGTGGCAGAGGTACGCTGGACTGGGGGAGAGGTTACAGGCTCAGCGGTGTCTGTCCTAAATGTAACATCTACCAAGCTAAGGTGTGTAATGGCATGGGACAGCATTCTACAGAAGGACTCTGTGTAATTAACTACTGCATACAGTGTATGGCTCATCTCTAAGCTGGTAAACCGCCGTTTATTTTCACATGATGAGCATGCTCTGTGCAAAAGGTACCCCCACATGTAGGGTGAGTGGCCCCGCCCATGGGTGGAATGCAGTTGTGGTGTGGAAGAAGCCTCAAAGCCAGTAGAAAGTCTTTACATTGAACTGATTTTGTTTTTTGCATATATGGAGGGAGCTAGGATATATCTATATCTAGCTCCCTCCATACACTCACTGGCCACTTTATTAGGTACACCTTGCTAGTACTGGGTTGGAACCCCCCCCCCCCCCCCCACTTTGACTTCAGAAGTGTCTAAATTCTTTGTGGCATAGATTCAACAGGGTGTTAGAAACATTCCTCAGAGATGTTGATCATATTGACATGATAGCATCGTGCAGCTGCTGCAGATTTGCCAGCTGCATTCCCATGATACCAATCTCCCATTCCACCACATCCCAAAGGTGCATCTGGTGAATGTTGAGGTCATTGGAGTACAGTGAACTCATTGTCATGTTCAATAAACCAGTTTGAGCTGATTTAAGCTTTGTGACATGGTGCATTATCCTGCTGGAAGTAGCCATCAGAAGATGTGTACACTGTAGTCATAAAGGGATGGATATTGTAAGGAGTTAGAGTCCTGCTTTAAGACATTGTACTATGATATATATATATAAAGGACTGTATTTTGCTTTGACATGCAGAAAATTAGAAATGTAGTTTGCATACAAAAGCTAGATGCAAGGATGTGAGCTATGTGTTGAGGCAGGATATATGTGTGATCAGTTTGACATTTGATGCTAGACAATAGATAACAAGTTATCTATTGTCTGTATTCAAGTTCTGTATTACTGGCGGCTGCCTAACATACGTGGTTTTATATGTATATTTAGATATGGCCTGAGAGTTGTCTCCAGGCAAGATATATTATCTATGGCGCTTAAGTTGTATAGTATATAATGTTTTTGCTTCAATCTCATTGGCTGATATGAGGGGGAGGTTTTCTCTCCCTGTAAGTGTATAAGAAATATGCAAATCCAATAAACCATTGTAATCTTGATTCACCATCCCTGTGTGTATGGAGTCTTGATTACCCGATCGATCAGAGAGTTCTATCCATACACCCATAAGTCCAGCCCAGGCAATAGAGCAGGCAGCCAGATAAAGGAAACGACCTTACAGATGGTACCAGAAGTGGGGTCTTTCGACTGCCAGGTGAGTGGAACTTTGTAAATTTATTTTGTGAAGCCTTTTCACTTATCCTGTCATGATTGACCCCTATTTGTTTAAAAGGTTTTATAATCTCGAGGATGGCTTTCCTGTGGTTAAAGGTCGAATAAGTTTAGATATTTATATAAATATATATATATATTAGAGTCCCGCTAGGTTGGCCGGACTATAAATAATTGCTATAGAGAGCGCTTGATGCTTTCTTGATCACAGGACGGGTGTATGGAGCTCTAAAAGTTGTGTGCACACTATCAAATATTATCTCTGGTGATGGTTAATATGTGAATGGTTATGTATTGGTGTAATGATATATAGAGGTATATTATCATTGTCGGGTGTATAAATGTCTCAAAGGTGTCCCGATTGTGTTACTGGTTTATTATTCTCTTATAATGGTCCTCGCACATACCTTGTAGCAACTGTGCAAGGAGGTTATTACCTAAAACTAGGAAAAGGACCCTTATTCAGAGAGGGTACTCCAAGAGTTCAAACCTTGAGAATTATTATTCATAATAACTTTGTGTTTCAAGAGGGTCTAACTGTAAAAGGAGTGATAAGTGTAATTACCAGACAGAGAGACTCTTACCGGGTCTGCCCCAGGTCTTTGTTACATTGTGACATTAAGGATATTTTTAAATAATTATGGGAAATAAGACGGGTAAGGAGGCTCCCGAAGGTGAGCGGGACCAGCCTTCCCCATATGATTTTGTAAAGGGTACTTGTGGGACCAATTATGTCGACCCGTTCTGGAAAAATGTACAGACCCGTGCACATCAGTTGCACCTTTCGGGCCTGGGATCATCAGGACCCTGTTCTGATGAAGATTGGGAGGAGGTAATGAAAATTTGTGGGACACACAGTCAACATAATTATCCCCCGTGTTCCTGAGATTGTAAATATATGTCAAAATGTTGTAAGATATGGTCTAAAGCATTAAAAGAATATAGGAGTAGATTTCCTGATCCACTACCATGTAAATCCTCAGCCCCCCAGCTTTCACTTACAGTCCTCCCCCATATGCTATGGTGAAAAGCAAAGGAATTTATCCCTCTTTAGATGATGCCACGTTGTTTGCAACCTTACACATAGGTGAAGAGAAAGAAAGGTTAGAGAAGGAAAAGAAAAAAATGGAGGAAGTAACAGAGATATTACAAGTGATAGAACGAGAGGGACAAATGGTCCTTCGTTCTGAAAAAGTCAAGGGAAAAGAAGATGGGGAAGACAGGGATAGGCAGGACCCCAATCAAGGAACCTCAAAGATTTTACCTTTAGTAACCATAGGGAACACCCAAGTTCAAATACCCCTCCCTGTCGGTATGATCAAAGATATAAGAGATACCTGCTGTCACGTACCTGGTGGGTGAGCCTGACGTGTAGAGGAAGGCCTCTCGTACAGCTCCGGCTCGAGAGCCCCTGATAGTGGGACAGCAGGCTCAGGAGCACGGTGGGGTAAGAGCGCCTGTGATCAGTCCAGAAGTCTGTATCAGCGGAAGCCAGGAACTTGCAGCAGGAAGCTGGAACACAGCAGGTAGCAGGCAGGAGAGATGGCAGATGGCTGGCAGACTTGGCAGGAGATGGGTAGAGATGCACCACTGGACGCAGGAGCTTGCAGCAGGCTGGACAGCCAGAAACAGGGTCAGACGAATCGGGTAGGCAGCAGACAGGCAGATCAGGCAGAAGTGGCAGGCAGAAGCGTAGTCGGGTCACAGGCAGGTCTTTGGCAACAGACGGACAAATCAGGCATGGACGGCAGGCAGAAGCGTAGTCGGGTCACAAGCAGGTTTGGAAACAGGTGCTAGGTAACAGGAACTGGAGACAGAGAATAGTCCGTGGAAAGCCAAGGGGTCAGGGCTGGAAGCAGGCAGCAGTAGTAGGGAACAAGCCAGATCGGTAGCAGAAGTCAAACAGGCAGGAATCAGGATTCAGGTAACGCTGTAGACCAAGCAGCAACCAGCCAGTGTTGAAGCTCTGTTTAAATAGGCTGACTGGCGCCAGTTCTGGTAACAGGTGCGCGCATCAGCAGAAGCGCCCACAGTCATTCTGGACATTCTTGGTTGCCGCCTGCGCAGAGGTACGTGCCTGGAAACAACAGTAGTAACTTGCAGATGTCTTCCCTGACACTGCCCCCCCTTACGGGCAGCCTCCTGATGTCCAATTGTTTCCTCTTCTGGGGGTGACTGCGGAAAAAGGCCCGGACCAAGTCCATAGTGTGCACATCCTGTTCAGGTTCCCAGGAGTTTTCCTCTGGCCCATAGCCCTTCCACTTAATCAGATATTGCAGACGACCCCTTCTCCTCCTGCAGTCTACAATTGCTTCCACTTCGAACTCCTCGTCCCCATTAACGATCACTGGTTCAGGCGGTCTAGTCCCCCGATTAGGAAAGGGATCCGGCACTGTGGGTTTTAGTAAAGATGCATGGAACACTGGATGTATCCTATAGGAATCCGGTAAAGATAGCTCATAGGAAACGTTGTTAATTCTCCTCTTTACAGGGAACGGTCCCAAAAACTTTGGGGCAAGCTTCTTTGACGGACAAGCCAACCTCAGATTGGTTGTGGCTAACCACACCTGATCGCCAGGCTGCAGGATCAGTTCTCCCCTCCTCCTTCTGTCGAAAGCCTTCTTATTATCTTCCTGCGCTTTGGTTACGACTTCTTGCAACATCTTATTGTTACGACTGAAGAAGTCTACTGTACTCTGGACGGCTGGAACTGAGGGCTCGGAGACAAGGTCATGCAAGAAGGTGGGATGGACCCATAGTTTACGAAGAACGGAGACTGTTTAGTGGCTGAATGACAGGAGTTATTATAAGCAAACTCGGCTAATGGTAGGAGAGACACCCAGTCATCTTGGACAAAAGATGTGAAGCAACGGATATATTGCTCCAAAGTTTGGTTAGTCCGTTCGGTCTGTCCGTTAGACTGTGGGTGGTATGTGGATGACATAGAGAGTTTGATCTTCAGGGTCTCGCAGAGTGATTTCCAGAACCTGGATGTAAATTGGACCCCTCGGTCAGATACGATATCAACAGGTACCCCATGGAGTCTCACAACTTCCCTGATGAACACTCGAGCCGTCTCTGCAGCAGATGGTGTACCCCTTAAGGTTACGAAGTGGGCCATTTTGGACAGGCGATCCACAATAACAAAGATGGCAGTACAATCTTCAGAAGGTGGTAACTCCACTATAAAGTCCATCGAAATCATGGACCAAGGCCTGTCGGGCACAGGCAGAGGTCTGAGCAAGCCCCATGCCCTGTTTCGGGTGCTTTTACTCTGGATACAGGTTGTGCATGCACCTACGTAGCTTTTACAGTCTTTTTCCAGATTAGGCCACCAGAAAGTGCGTTGCACCAGCTCCGTTGTCTTGCGAATCCCGAAATGCCCCGCTAAGGGATGATCATGGCAAAAACCCAACACCGGCAACCGAACTCCTTCCGGAACAAAAACTCGGTCCCCCTTCCAAAGAAGACCCTCCCTTGCCTGAAGGGTATCCCCGGTGGGAGCAGGGGTAACTGTGGAAGCTCGTTTTAGCTGAGACACCAAGTCAGTCTGTAGTAGTAGGAAGTTTCCTGCTGGCAGAATGGTGTCTGACACTGGCAAGTCCTTAGGATCTTCGAACATGCACGACAGCGCGTCAGGCTTGACATTCTTAGACCCAGGTCTGTAGGTTATATGAAACAGGAGCCTTGAGAAGAAAAGTGCCCAACGGGCCTGGCGAGGTTTCAGCCATTTAGCAGTCCGTAAATACTCAAGGTTCTTGTGATCCGTATATATCAGTATTGGGTGTGCTGCCCCCTTCTAGTAAATACCTCCATTCCTCGAGGGCGGCTTTTATGGCAAGAAGTTCACAATCGCCGACATCGTAGTTCCTCTCAGCAGGGGCGAGCTTCCGAGAGAAAAAAGCTACAGGGTGAATCAGATTCTTTAGACCTTGACGCTGGGACAGAACCCCTGCGACAACACTCTCGGAAGTGTCTACCTCCAGAATGTAAGGAAGCGCTTGATCTGGATGGCTTAGGATGGGGGCAGACGTAAACAGTCCTTTAAGAGTCTTGAAGGCAACCTGGGCTTCGGGGGACCAGTGGAAACGGACACCCTGCCTGGTAAGTTGTGTGATGGGTGTGATGATAGCCAAAAAGTTCTTGATGAATCTGCGGTAAAAATTAGCAAACCCCACGAATCGCTGGATTCCTTTCTTATCAGTGGGGGCTGGCCAGGTTAGGACTGCTGGGACTTTCTGGGGATCCAACTCAATCCCACTGGTGGAGTTGATTAGTCCCAAGAACTGGATACTTCGCTGCTCAAACTCACACTTCTCTGGTTTGGCATAGAGTCTATGTAAGCGGAGGAGGCGGCAGAGAACATTCTTGACATGTTCGCGATGACTTGCAAGAGAAGTGGAGAACACAAGTATGTCGTCTAAGTAAACGATAACAAAGATGTCTAGGTAGACCTTAAAGACATCGTTAATGAAGTGCTGAAAGGTAGCTGGCGCATTACACAGACCAAATGGCATGACGAGGTACTCGTAATGGCCAAAACGAGTGCGAAAAGCAGTCTTCCACTCATCTCCCTTCCGTATGCGGATAAGGTTGTAGGCTCCTCTCAAGTCTAGTTTGGTGAAGATAGAAGCAGAGCAAAGTCTTTGGAAAAGTTCTGGAACCAAAGGAAGGGGATAACGTTTTTTCACCATGATCTTATTTAGTTCGCGATAATCTACACACGGCCGTAGAGAGTGGTCCTTTTTCACCACAAAGAATATTCCCGACCCAGCAGGTGAAGTAGAGGGGCGGATGAACCCCTTTTGCAGACTCTCATCAATGTACTCCTTCAGGGCACCTAGTTCCTTTTCGGACAGAGGGAAGATCCGACCAAATGGAATTGCAGCCCCAGACAGGAGTTCGATGGGGCAATCATAGGCTCTGTGTGGAGGTAGGGTGTCTGCCCCCCCCTTACTGAAAACATCCAGATATTCATGATAGGCCTTGGGCACCCTTTGGTAAAGTTCAGTATCAATGTCCATACAAAGTAGCGCAGTGGGTGACATGTTGGCCTCAGATAAACAGTGCTCCTGACAGTAGGATAACTGGTACTTGATGCTGCCAGAGCTCCAATCATTTAACGGGTTATGGGCCCGAAGCCATGGTAGGCCCAGAATGACAGGAAACAGGGGTGAGGAAATTGCATCTAAACGTAAAAGTTCCTTATGATTGGTGGGAGTCAAAGTCAACAATGGAGGAGTCTCCTTAGTCACCAGTCCAGCACAGGAGCCATCGGCCAGAAATACAGTAACTCCTTGCTCCTTAGGTAGAAGAGGAATATGTTGCTGATCTGCGAATGCCAAGTCGATGAAGCAACTGCAGGCCCCGGAGTCCACAATTGCTGTTGTAGATACGCTTCTGTCTGGAAGCTGGAAGGTGATGGGAAGCGCCAGTTGAGCAGAAGCTACTGGCAGGACTAACTGGGCAACTGAAGAAGCGGTGAGACATCTACGTGCTTTAGTTGGGCAGTTACGTACATAATGGCCGGCCCCTCCACAGTAGAGGCAGAGATTGCCCTGACAGCGTCATGACCGTTCTTCAAAGGAGAGTCACGGGCGGATCAGGCCAAGTCGAGTGGGCGTTGCTGTTGTCGATTTGGGTGAAGGTAACTTAACAGGTGTTGGCTGGGCCCGAACTGGAACTTTAGGTATCATCCATACAGGTTGGGATGGACCAGTAGAACTTTCTTTCTGCACCGCTTTTGAGAACGTCCGATGATGAAACGCGTAAGGCGGAGTCACGCTCACACGTCAGACCAGGAAGTGGATGCTGGAACGCACGGTTGGAACGCACGCCCATAACTTGTGGTCCGTTCCAGCCTTGCATACAGAAGTTTCGTTTTTACACTTTTGCTCTTAATTGCTACATATTTTACCATCATCTTTTTTTACTGGACTGGATGAAGGATTATATATAATAAAATTGTTCAGACATACTTCACGAAGGAAGCTCCTTTGTCTTTTTTTCCTTTTGGCCCCGGTATCTTGGAGAGGCTAGTAGACAAGGAGGTGTGGAGTGAGTCTGTCACGTCCAGATACACAGTTGACCCAGGAGTGCTTGGAAAGAACTGCACCGTATAAAGCAACAGCAAACCCAACAGGAGACACCAACAAACATCCCAAGGCACCCACTCTATCGCTCGGTACCCCTGCAGGGGTGATTAATTCTGGTGAGTGGGGGAGCACTGGGGGGAGAGCACCTGAAGTCACTACTGTTGAACTACAAGCACAGAAGTCACGGATAAAAATTTCCAAGGAGTGAAAAACTACATATTGACTTATTTAGTTCAGTGTTTTATAAAAACTTTTGTGGTGTTTACATGGAGTTGTGCATATAAATACGTACTCGGTAGAAACTAATTATCACCAGTTATGATTTAGTAAATATTTAATTTTACATCTTTGTATTAGCAATCCGGGATTGTTGTATGCATGGCATACCTAAAGAGTATATAGCACAATTACACAACAAATATCTTCTCTACACTGAAGTCACTATAGGCGCTAAGTGTCACAATACTTTTGAATTTTGAGGATATCCCCTATCGTGTGTCACCTATTCACTTATAATTTATGTTAGAACCATCAGTATTGCACTGTTAATCATTTATACACATTGGTTTTGGTTCACTTTAAAAAAAATTTTTTTTTGAACAAGGCGCCATTTTGTCCCAATACTTTTGCACAATTACAAAATCCTTTTTTTCTTTTGTTACAATTTTTTACTACTATCTTCATTTCTTTGGCACATTAATACATGTTTGAACACCACACCTGCACAATAGCTTAATTTCTGCCACTCTAAGTTGTCTACATATATAGAGTGTTTATTTATTATTATTTTTTACTTCATGGTCAGTGACATTAATTCCTATATATTTTCGCCTACCTAGACCCAATACTAATATGTCATCAGATTAGTAGGGCAGCGCCATTTTTATCTCTTTATTTATCTACTGAGTAGAACTTTCTTGCCTGCGCTCTCAGAGACGACGGTCAATCTGAATGGAAACAGAAATTAAGTCCTCTAGTGAACTCAGCACCCCCACACGAGCTAACTCATCCTTCAGATCCTCTGCCAATCCCAGGTGGAACTGATGCCGCAATGCAGCATTGTTCCAACCTGTGTCTGCACTCCAGCATCTGAAGTCCGTGACATAGTCCTCGACCGCTCGGCGGCCTTGCTGGAGCGCATGGAGAGAAGACGTAGCAGTTCGTTGAGGGTCCTCATACAATCGGGACATAGCCTGGAAGAAGGAGGACATGGTATCAAGTTGTGCATCCCTTACTTCCAACAGACGATGGGCCCATGTTTGGGGTTCACCCTGGAGCAGAGATATGATGAACCCCACTTTGGTAGTCTCGGTAGAGAAAGTCCATGGTTGAAGTGAAAAATAGAGCTGGCAGGCATTGCGGAATGCTCTAAACCTGGACCGGTCACTGGAGAATCGTTCGGGACAAGGCACTCGTGGCTCGGGGGATGTCACCACTGTAGAAGAATCAGTACTGGACACTGTCCGGGTTAACACAAAATCAGAAGATGCTGCCGCAGGAATGGCAGGACCTGCACACATTCTTCAAGCTGAACAAACTTTTTCTGCAGGGTCTTGATGGCCTGTGTCAAGCCTGCGATGCTCTGGCAGACTCCAGATACGAGAGAGGTTCCTCCTGCAGGCTCAGTCACGGCTGCTTGGTACTGTCACGTACCTGGTGGGTGAGCCTGACGTGTAGAGGAAGGCCTCTCATACAGCTCCGGCACGAGAGCCCCTGATAGTGGGACAGCAGGCTCAGGAGCACGGTGGGGTAAGAGCGCCTGTGATCAGTCCAGAAGTCTATATCAGCGGAAGCCAGGAACTTGCAGCAGGAAGCCGGAACACAGCAGGTAGCAGGCAGGAGAGATGGCAGATGGCTGGCAGACTTGGCAGGAGATGGGAAGAGATGCACCACTGGACGCAGGAGCTTGCAGCAGGCTGGACAGCCAGAAACAGGGTCAGACGAATCGGGTAGGCAGCAGACAGGCAGATCAGGCAGAAGTGGCAGGCAGAAGCATAGTCGGGTCACAGGCAGGTCTTTGGCAACAGACGGACAAATCAGGCATGGACGGCAGGCAGAAGCGTAGTTGGGTCACAAGCAGGTTTGGCAACAGGTGCTAGGTAACAGGAACTGGAGACAGAGAATAGTCCGTGGAAAGCCAAGGGGTCAGGGCCAGAAGCAGGCAGCGGTAGTAGGGAACAAGCCAGTTCGGTAGCAGAAGTCAAACAGGCAGGAATCAGGATTCAGGTAACGCTGAAGACCAAGCAGCAACCAGCCAGTGTTGAAGCTCCGTTTAAATAGGCTGACTGGTGCCAGTTCTGGTAACAGGTGCGCGTATGCGCGTGCCAACGCGCGGTCCCGTTCGCGCGCGCCAACGCCCGGTCCCGTTCGCGCGCATGCGCATCAGCAGAAGCGCCCACAGTCATTCTGGACATTCTTGGCTGGCGCCTGCACACAGGTACGTGCCTGGAAACAACAGTACTACCTTGCAGACGTCTTCCCTGACACCTGCCCTAAACCTAGAAAGGACCCCCAATCTGCAGCAGCTTTTCTGAAGAGATATTGTACAGGAGCCAGGATGGGTTCAGAGGATCTCCAAATTATTATTCAAGCGGTAGACCCTGAAACCACGGCCGAATTTGATCCAATTTGGGCAAAGGACAAAACCTCTGTGAGTCGCCTCAACTGTACACCCTATTCCCCCTCTTTTAAACTAAACACAGTACCACACTTTCAGAAACAATATCCCCTTGCAGAAGAAAAAATACAGGGCATTACACCATTGATTGAAGAGTACAAGAAAGAAGGCATACTAAAGGAAATAGTTAGTCCATGGAACACTCCCAATAACCCGGTGTGCAAAGCCAACGGTCAATGGAGACTAATGCAAGATTTGAGAGGAATCAATAGAGTGATTATTCCACTCCCACCTTTAGTGGCAGACATTAGTTCAATTTTTGGTTCTATCCCCTCTGATTCCTGTGTTTATACAGTCATAGACCTTTCTAACGCTTTTTTTAGTGTGCCCGTTGGGAAGGACGCACAAGGGATTTTTACTTTTGTATGGGGAGCAGGCCAATTGACCTGAACTCGGCTTCCACAAGGATTTGTAGATAGCCCTGCAGCCTTCTCTATGGTATTGAAAAGATCCCTCGATGATTGGACACCCCCTCAGAGTTCCATACTGCTCCAATATGTAGATGACCTACTGCTATGTAGTGAGAGCCAGGGACAGTGTGAGTCAGACTCTGAGCACCTTTTACATCACCTCACCTCAAAAGGTCACTTGGCGTCTCGGAAGAAGATCCAGTGGTGCAGGTCGCGGGTTGAATATTTGGGGTGTATTATCAAACAGGGTGAGCGCCTGGTATCACCGGCTTGAGTCAAAGCACTCACTTCCCTCAGTCCCCCGAAGGAGAAAGCCGCGCTTCTCTCTTTCCTTGGCTCGACTGTCTACTGCAGACAATGGATACCTGATTGTTCACATTGGGACTCGATCCTTGGAACAGCTACGTTGTTGGGCTCCCCTAAATTTGTTGATTGGACTGAAGAAATGCTGCATGCATTCACAACCCTCACTGCGTCCCTCTCAAAAGCACCCGCATTAGGTCTTCCGGACAATGATAAACCATTTTTTCTCTATTGTGTAGTGTCGGGTCCTGCTTTTGCAGGAATTCTAGCCCAACATCATGGTGGGGTTTTGAGGCCAGTTGCATATATATCAAAGAAATTGCCCATACAGGTCCAAGGCATGCCTTCTTGCCTTCAAGCTCTCGCGGCTTGTGCAATGGCTGTAAAAGAGGCTTCTAAAATCACCCTGGGAGGACCCACAACACTATACACAACACACTTGGTGGTTCATCTTATGCAGAACATGAGTACACCGCACATGACAGCACAGCGTACAAGTGGTTATGAGGTTATTCTTTTCAACACACAACATCTTGAAATCAAATCATGTTCAGCAACCAACAACTTCTAGAACTTCACCCTGACAGGACTTAAAGGACACCCCCAACCCTGAATACCTACATGTATTTGTAGAGGGTAGCTGCACTCGCCCTGATGATCACACATACAAGACTGGATATTCAATGGTTATGCTTCCAGACATTATAGTAGAATCAAAACCATTGCAAGTAACTTCAGTGCAACAAGCAGAATTAATTGCTCGCACAAGAGCGTGTCAACTCTTTGAGGGTCAAGATGTAAATATTTACACCGATAACAGATATGCTTTTGGCGTTATTTACAATTTTGGATGCATCTGGCAAAACATAGTTACATAGTTACATAGTAGGTGAGGTTGAAAAAAGACACAAGTCCATCAAGTCCAACCTATGTGTGTGATTATGTGTCAGTATTACATTACATATCCCTGTATATTGCGGTCATTCAGGTGATTATCTAATAGTTTCTTGAAGCTATCAATGCTCCCCGCTGAGACCACCGCCTGTGGAAGAGAATTCCACATCCTTGCCGCTCTTACAGTAAAGAACCCTCTACGTAGTTTAAGGTTAAACCTCTTTTCTTCTAATTGTAATGAGTGGCCACGAGTCTTATTAAACTCTCTTCTGCGAAAAAGTTTTATCCCTATTGTGGGGTCACCTGTACAGTATTTGTAAATTGAAATCATATCCCCCCTCAAGCGTCTCTTCTCCAGAGAGAATAAGTTCAGTACTCGCAACCTTTCCTCATAACTAAGATCCTCCAGACCCTTTATTAGCTTTGTTGCCCTTCTTTGTACTCGCTCCATTTCCAGTACATCCTTCCTGAGGCCTGGTGCCCAGAACTGGACAGCATATTCCAGGTCTTGTAGAGCGGGAGAATTATCGTTTTATCTCTGCAGTTGATCCCCCTTTTAATGCATGCCAATATTCTGTTTGCTTTATTAGCTGCAGCTTGGCATTGCATGCCATTGCTGAGCCTATCATCCACTAGGACCCCCAAGTCCTTTTCCATCCTAGATTCCCCCAGAGGTTCTCCCCCCAGTGTATAGATTGCATTCATATTTTTGCCACCCAAATGCATTATTTTACATTTTTCTACATTGAACCTCATTTGCCATGTAGTCGCCCACCCCATTAATTTGTTCAGGTCTTTTTGCAAGATTTCCACATCCTGTGGAGAAGTTATTGCCCTGCTTAGCTTAGTATCGTCTGCAAATACAGAGATTGAACTGTTTATCCCATCCTCCAGGTCATTTATGAACAAATTAAATAGGATTGGTCCCAGCACAGAACCCTGGGGGACCCCACTACCCACCCCTGACCATTCTGAGTACTCCCCATTTATTACCACCCTCTGAACACGCCCTTGTAGCCAGTTTTCAATCCATGTACTCACCCTATGGTCCATGCCAACGCACCTTATTTTGTACAGTAAACGTTTATGGGGAACTGTGTCAAATGCTTTTGCAAAATCCAGATACACCACATCTACGGGCCTTCCTTTATCTAGATGGCAACTCACCTCCTCATAGAAGGTTAATAGATTGGTTTGGCAAGAACGATTCTTCATGAATCCATGCTGATTACTGCTAATGATATCATTCTTATTACTAAAATCTTGTATATAGTCCCTTATCATCCCCTCCAAGAGTTTACATACTATTGATGTTAGGCTAACTGGTCTGTAATTCCCAGGGATGTTTTTTGTTTTTTTAAATATTGGTGCTACATTGGCTTTTCTCCAATCAGCTGGTACCATTCCAGTCAATAGACTGTCTGTAAAAATTAGGAACAACGGTCTGGCAATCACCTGACTGAGTTCCCTAAGTACCCTCGGATGCAAGCCATCTGGTCCCGGTGATTTATTAATGTTAAGTTTCTCAAGTCTAATTTTAATTCCGTCCTCTGTTAACCATGTAGGTGCTTCCTGTGTTGTGTCATGAGGATAAACACTGCAGTTTTGGTTACTGAAGCCCCCCGATTCACTCGTGAAGACTGAGGAGAAGAATAAATTCAATACCTCTGCCATCTCCCCATCCTTTGTAACCAGATGTCCTTCCTCATTCTTTATGGGGCCAATATGGTCTGTCCTCCCTTTTTTACTGTTTACATACTTAAAGAATTTCTTGGGATTTTTTTTGCTCTCCTCCGCTATGTGTCTTTCATGTTCTATCTTAGCCGTCCTAATTGCACCCTTACATTTCTTATTGCATTCTTTATAAATTCTGAATGCTGTGGATGATCCCTCAACCTTGTATTTTTTGAAGGCCTTCTCCTTTGCTTTTATATGCATTTTTACATTGGAGTTAAGCCATCCAGGATGTTTGTTCGCTCTTTTAAATTTATTACCCAATGGGATACATTGGCTAATGCCCTTATTTAATATGCTCTTAAAGCAAACCCATCTCTCCTCCGTATTCTTTGTTCCTAATATTTTATCCCAATTTATGCCTTTTAGCCAGGTTTGTAGTTTAGGGAAGTTGGCTCTTTTGAAATTCAGTGTCTTTGTGTTCCCTTCATGTCTCCTATTTGTGTGATTTATACTGAAACTAATTGACCTGTGATCGCTGTTACCTAAATTGCCCCGTATTTCCACATCTGTTATCAGGTCTGTATTGTTGGTAATCAGTAGATCTAGTAATGTTTTATTTCTAGTTGGTGCGTCTACCATCTGACCCATAAAATTGTCCTGCAAGACACTAAGGAACTGGCGAGCCTTAAATGAATGCGCGGTTCCCTCCACCCAGTCTATGTCTGGATAATTAAAATCCCCCATTATGATAACACTTCCCATCCTTGCTGCTAATCCAATTTGTGATAGGAGATCCGTCTCCACTTCCTCCCTCAGGTTAGGGGGCCTATAGCATACTCCCAGTATTATTTTCCCCTTAGCTTCATCCCTTTGGAGCTCTACCCATAAAGATTCCACCTCCTCCCTAGCCCCCTCAGTGATGTCATCTCTCACAGAGGTTTTAAAACTGCTGACAATAAGCCAATAGCTAATCAACAGCATGTAGATGAATTGTTAAAAGCGCTCCTTCTCCCTCGCCACATCAATGTAATTAAGATAAGTGGTCACTCATATGACAAAACAGAAATAGCAAAAGGGAATGCACTAGCAGACAAGGCTGCAAAGGAGGCAGCTTCCCGTAGTCCGCCCAAAACTAATACCATATTCTTTGCTCAGGACTTTAATGGTCCTCATTTTCCATCTGTAGCACAACAACTCCAAACACATGCTTCACCTGAAGATGTTACTTTTTGGGAACAACAAGGGTTGACCAAAGACTCTGGTTAATCACATCAAAATTAACTAAAGAATGAATACAGATGGTACCAGAAGTGGGGTTCGAACCCACGCGGACATACGTCCATTGCAGATGCTAGGAATTTAATGGAAAATACACATTCCTTAGCACCCCCAGAGTGCAGGAGTAGTAGAAAGGATGAACAGAAATATTAAGGAAAAATTAAAAAAGGCAACAGGGGGTACTTTAAACTGGTTAGTATTCCATCCTGCAGTACTTTTCCAGATCCGTACTACATCTCAATCGAGAAGCAGCCTATCCCCTTATGAGTTATTAATGGGAAAACCAGCACAGAAGAGACAATTAGAGATAGGAGAGGAACCTAACTTGTATTCTTTACAGGAAGAGTATGTGAAAGACTTGGTAAGTAGTCTTACTGAGAATTATGACAAGGTAGCTGTCACCTTTCCTCCTCTTTCCACAGAGCCAACACACCCTTTTATACCAGGAGACAGGGTGTTGATCAAGCATCTAGCAGCAAGGAGACACATGGGCCCATTATTCCAGGGACCTTTTGTGTTGAAAGTATCAAGGACAGCTGTCTTGACGGATTAAGGTCCACAATGAATTTATGCATCAAGGATAAAGAAAGCACCTTGACTGCAGGAGAAGAGACTCACCCCCCCAATTGATGAATGGAACTTTGACCCTTCCAACAGCCATTCCCCTCTAGAGTCTAGTTCCCCACCTATTCCCAAGACTGATGAAGTAACTTGCCATATCCTCTTTCCCCCTAGCCACCCCCCTGGAAGGAAGAAAAACAAAACTCTTGCAATATGTTTGTTATCATTAGTTGTGACATGCACAATATGTTTCTTTGTTCTTGTGGGATGCGGTTGGACAACCCATTTTGTGGGAAAAACCCCTCTGTAGATCCGCAACCGGTGATGGCTATGTTTTACACAAAACATAGGTGGTATAATGAATAATATTGATGATCAATACAGACTTATAGTCTGTTATGATCAAAGGAGGGATTGTAAGGAGTTAGAGTACTGCTTTAAGACATTGTAATATGTTATATATATAATGGACTGTACTTTGCTTTGATATGCAGAAAATGAGAAATGTAGTTTGCATGCAAAAGCTAGATGCAAGGATGTGAGCTATGTGTTGAGGCAGGATATACGTGTGGTCAGTTTGACATTTGATGCTAGACAATAGATAACAAGTTATCTATTGTCTGTATTAAAGTTCTGTATTACTGGCAGGCTGCCTAACATACGTGGTTTTATATGTATATTTAGATATGGCCTGAGAGTTGTCTCCAGGCAAGATATGTTATCTATGACGCTTAAGTTGTATAGTATATAATGTTTTTGCTTCAAGCTCATTGGCTGATACAAGGGGGAGGTTTTCTCTCGCTGTAAGTGTATAAGAGATATGCAAATTGAATAAACCATTGTAATCTTGAATTACCATCCCTGTGTGTATGGAGTCTTGATTACCCGATCGATCAGAGAGTTCTATCCATACACCCATAAGTCCAGCCCGGGCAATAGAGCAGGCGGCCAGATAAAGGAAACGACCTTACAGATATGGTCAGCAACAATACTCAGGTAGGCCGTGGCTTTTAAGCGATGTTTAATTGGTGCTAAGGGGCTCAAAGTGTACCAAGAAAATATCCCCCACACCATTACACCACCACCACCAGCCTGAACCATTGATACAAGGCAGGATGGATCCATGCTTTCATGTTGTTTACACCAAATTCTGACCCTACCATCTGAATGTCACAACTGAAATGAAGACTCATCAGACCAGGCAAAATTTTTCCAATTTTCTAATGTGCAATTTTGGTGAGCCCGTGCGAATTGTAGCCTCAGTTTCCTGTTCTTAGCTGACAGGAGTGGCACCCAGTGTGGTCTTCTCCTGCTGTAGCCCATCTGCTTCAAGGTTCGAAGTGTTGTACGTTCAGAGATGGTATTCTGCATACCTTGGTTGTAACAAGTGGTTATTTGAGTTACTGTTGCCCCTCTATCATCTCAACCAGTCTGCCCATTCTCCTCTGACCTCTGACATCAACAAGACATTTTCATCCACACAACTGCCGCTCACTGGATATTTTTTCTTTTTCAAATCATTTTTTGCAAACCCTGGAGATGGTTGTGCATAAAAATCCCAGTAGATCAGCAGTTTTCTGTCTGGCACCAACAAATCCCCTTTCCTCCCCATTCCAATGCTCTGTTTCAACTTCAGCAAGTCGTCTTCACCACGTCTATATGCATAAATGCATTGAGCTGCTTCCATGTGATTGGCTGAATAGCAATTTGTGTTACCAAGCAACTGAACAGGTGTACCTAATAAAGTGGCCAGTGAGTGTACAGTAAATAAAAGCCAAATTCAATGTAAAGTTTTTCTACTGCTCCTCAGACCAAAATTTCTAGCTGCGTTTAACTCGATACGCGATGGGCAAGTGATGCCCACAGAGACATTAATGGCTCATATAACAGTAATGCCCAAGGAGGGAAAAGATCCATTACAATGTTCCAGTTATCGCCTTAAGATCCTCACGAAAATACTCGCTACTAGATTATTGACGTATGTCCCCTCCTTAATATACCCGGACCAAGTGGGGTTTACCCCTGACAGAGAAGGTAGAGAAAATACGCAAAGGGTCCTAAGTGCCATACATTTTTCTCAACATCATCAAAAACCCTTAGTGCTTATATCCACAGATGCAGAAAAAGCATTTGATAGAGTAGACTGGACATTCCTGAGAGCCACGTTGCAACATAAAGGGATTGAGAAGCGGGATGCAGAATTGGATTACAAGCCTGTATTCATGCCCGAGAGCAAGGGTTAAGATAAACTATATAATGTCGGAGCCCTTTTCTATAAGTAATGGAACGCGGCAGGGATGTCCACTCTCGCCTTTTATTTTCATCCTCAAATTAGAACCCTTTTTAAGAACTATACAGGCCAATCCAGACATATAAAGGGAGAAGAACTGGCCGCGTATGCAGATGACTTATTATTTTTTATAACCTCCCCAGTTATAGCTCTCCCATCTTTACTATCGGAACTACGCATATATGGAGGGATATCCAACTTCAAGGTAAACTACAGTAAATCAGAAAGGATGGGAGTAGAAGTGAATACTGCTTTACAAAACCAGCTATCTGCTCACTTTGCTTTTAGATGGACAGACTCCCATATATGCTATTTAGGGACTAAAATACCAAACAAGTTAAATAGAGTGTTTGAACTCAATTTTGCACCATTGGCATGACAGATTAAATTAGACTTTCAGCGGTGGGATAAGGAAATCTTTATGTGGTTTGGTAGAATTAATATCATAAAAATTAATGTAATGCCAAGATTGTTATACTTGTTCCAGACCCTACTGATTAAGATCTCCCCAGGATTCCCAGAGTAAGTAGAGCTATTTTAACCCTACCAAAAGAAAGAGGAGGGGTCGGATTCCCGGGTCTGGTCGGCTATTATGAAGCATCACACCTAACACAAGTAATGGATTGGTGTGTGCTTCAAAAGGATAAACCATGGATACATATGGAACAAGCAACGGTCACCATACCCCTGGAGGGCATAGCATTGCTCTTGGATGTGGAGATACTACAGGCTGTGATGAGACACCCTACAGTGGGTGCCACTCTTTGATCTATTAAAAAGATGTTCAAGAAAACTGGGGTGTCCTATTATCCCAATTTTGGGTACTCCGAGTTTTGAGCCAGGCCTAACAGACCAGGGTTTTAAGGATTTAAGGCAATGGGGAATTAGTAGGCTTTTGCATATCTCGATAGACAATCATGTGATGACCAGTGGGGAGATTGAACAAGTGTTCGCAGGGGATCTAGACTTATTTAGGCGAACACAGCTTAACACCTTTTCTTCGTTCAATAACATCACGATTGTCAGTGGTACGTATACCATCTAAGTTTGAGCATATATGCCTAAAGGGGCAACCACTGAGACACTCACTCTCATTAATATACTCCTTGCTGACTGAGTTGAAAGCCCCACAAGAATTGGCCTTTATGCAAGCATGGGAAAAGGATCTGGGGGGTAACATTTTCTAAGGCACAGAAAAATAAGAACTTTATGTTTACGCATAAGGCCTCAATGGCAACCAGATATCAAGAAGGGGGGTATACAATTCTGTCTAGGTGGTATAGAACCCTGACAGTACTGAATCGGATATTTCCACAAGTGTCCAACCTTTGTTGGCGATGTCAGGGCGCAGAGTGCACTATGGTACACATATTTTGGGAATGTCCGGGACTGAAAGAATTTTGGAAGATGGTCTCTGAAACAATCAAAGAAGTTACGGAAGTGCCTCTTGGGGAAAATCCAGCAGCTTTTTTGCTACATGATGTCCCAGTATCCACTGAAAAATACAAAAATTCCCTTTTAAGGCATCTGCTTACGGCAGCAAAAGCCTGTTTGCCGGTCCTTTGGAAAAGCACTGCAGCCCCAACTAGAACACAATGGTATGGCAGAATAACAGATATCCAGCAAATGGAAAACCTTACTATGATGTTGAGAGAGCAAGAGGATAGGTATCGGAAAGTATCGGCTCCCTATATTACATATAGGGAACAAAATTCCTAAACAAAATCTCTAAATCTTGTTGTATTAAATAATCTTTGGGTGCTTGTCTAAGGGAACGATCGGGGGGGGGGGGGGGGGGTTGAGGGGGAGGGGTGGACGGTATGGAGGGGCAGATCAAACTTGGTTTTCTTTCTTTTTTCTTTTTCTTTTTCATTCTCTGTAGCGTCATTTTCTTATGTGGAGGATAATCAGGACTGTCCCCGGTGAAGTAAAATGTAACAAAGGTAGAAATTAAGCCGTTTTATATTAGATTAGTATGGAAATGTGAATAAGTGATGAACTAGTTTAAAAATAATATAACTTCTCTAGAGTAATAAACGTTTGAGGAGAGGATGACAGCAGTAAAATAGAGGGTATGTGGTATTGATGTATTCACATGTAATGTTGAATTACTATTTTTGTGAAAAAATAAAGAATTTATAAAAAAAAGACTATTGGCATAGTGGCTGTCAACTAAATGAATAGCATTTGGCCTGTACATGTGCAGGGGGCCCACTGCTTATTAGGAAGATTTTGCAAGGCTGTGTGGTAATAGCTAGCAAAGATATCCACAAAGAAGCCTCACAGCTTTTATAATACTAAGAAAGAATATAGTTATCTAAGTCCTTCTTCTGTTTTTCAACTGGGAGATTCTGCATGCAATAGTGATTGCACTTCCTTCTTTCTCTGTGTGAATCCTCCTCCAACTGCACAAACCCACAGCAGGTTGTTCAGCAACTATTTATAGTTCCCCTCTTCCTCCGATCTCACCATTGTGCTTGCACACCACCCCTCTCTTCTCACCACCATACTTGCACTCCACCCACCTGCTTTCACCTTCGCACCTGCATGTCACCCAACTGGTCGTACTACTGCACCTACCTCCTCTCACCACTGCGCCTGCACACAACCTGCCTGCTCTCATCATCGTCCCTGCACACCACCCACCTTTTCCCACCACTGCAACAGTACACGACCCACCTGCTCTCATTACTGTACCTGCATGTCACTCACCAGCTCTCACCACCACATCTGTACGCCACCCATCTGCTCTCACCTTTATATTTATCTTAACAGCCTATGTCCAGGCTGCATTATGCAACGTGGGGAGAGAAAGATGTTTTCAGTTTGGAACATTTTTATCTGTCTTAATTGCTTTATCATGGGCTCCTTTGTAGTATACGTGCAATGATTTATCCCTTTGCCTGATTGTTTAGCTCTATATGGGAGCGCTCTGTGTGGGAAAATCCTTGTGTCCCTCTTCTCTACAAATCAGACTCTGTAAGTTTATAGCATTCTCTAAGGAGACGCTAAATGTGCATGCAGCTATATATAAATATATGTCCATGCTTTGGGATATGTAGATCTGGGGGGAAGGCATAATGGCGGTAAGCCTCCTCGAGTGAAATAAAAACTCTGGTTGAAGTAAATTAGTGTGGACGTGTCCCAGAACAGGCCATAACAATTCACATGTTGGAGTACAGAAGATGTGCCCCGTTCGGGGAGTACGTAGGTGAGTCACTCCAGACATAATGGTGTATCAAGTATATAGTATCCTGTTCCATGGCAAGCACCAAAGTAATTCTATTGCGGTGCAGGGTCGTCAAATGGTAACCTGCATTGCCTGCCAGGACCGAGGGCCCCATCAAGGGTGCATTGCATAAGTTAAGTTTTAGGGTCTGTAAGGGGGCATGGAGTCTCACCTAGACTTCTTGGTGTGCAGGCATCATCTTCAGGCAGGTCGGTTTTTCTCGGCATCCCGCTGATCCAGCCACTCCGAGGCGAGTACCGGGTCCTCAAAAAAATATGCCCGATCCTCTCCCACAACGCGTAGACGAGCCGGGAATAGCATGGCGTACTTTAAATGGTAAAATATATAGAAAATACAGCGCTGTCAGCAAAAATTATAGGACATGCAAAACATAATCTGCTGTCTATACACGTAATTAAGCTGCAGTTAAAAAATATGGGATACCCACATTAAACAAGATAATATCAGAAAGAAAACTGCGCTAGATAAAACAAAACTCAGTGTGTGCACACATATTGTTTAAGTCCATCCGAAACATATAAACGGGTGTCAATTAACAGTCTGTGCAGAGTCCACAAAAGGTATGTATCCTCATCTTCAATCAAGGTGACAACACACTTAGAACCACCGCAGAAATAAGTGTAGAAGATAGGACAGTCCTCCACCTATAAACCAACTGCCTCTTACCAGCTCCCTTGATCTCTGGTAAGGAGATCAAATGCGCTTTTTAGCTTATGACCCAGCTACAGTCTCGGGATGCAATAGATGGAACATCAGATATATTCTCCGTGATTTCCTTAAATAGGTCTCAACGGCCTTTTGTTCTGGCAACAACAGTTTTGGAATTCCCATCAATTTCTGCTTCTGTGACATTGATCACCTTATAAATGTAAAATGCCAGATCCAAGCCAACTTTATTATGACATCTGCACATCAGGAAGAAACATGTATTTGGATAATCTTGGCCTTGACCTCCTCTGATATAGTCAATCTAGCAACATACGGCGGTGGGTCAATCAGGCGTTTGGATTCCTCAATCTAGCAGATGTTTGATGGAAGAAACCAGTGTGGAAATACACCTCCATAATTTCATCCAAAGCCGTGAGAAACAAATGGTGTAGCTAGGACCCCCAAGCCAGCGGGCTCAAACTCCCATGGAGTGGTCACACTTGATGAGATGTGCGGACTCCAGATGATATCACATCAGACCATGAAAAAAAGGAAAGAAGAAAAGGGCCTCCACATAGTGCGTGAATCTAAGTTTTATGTGTTGATCTTGTCTTGGCCTCTTGCTATTCTGACTTTTGAAGCACAAACTTTTGCTTCAAAAGTCAGAATAGCAAGAGGCCAAGACAAGATCAACACATAAAACTTAGATTCACGCACTATGTGGAGGCCCTTTTCTTCTTTCCTTTTTTTCATGGTCTGATGTGATATCATCTGGAGTCCGCACATCTCATCAAGTGTGACCACTCCATGGGAGTTTGAGCCCGCTGGCTTGGGGGTCCTAGCTACACCATTTGTTTCTCACGGCTTTGGATGAAATTATGGAGGTGTATTTCCACACTGGTTTCTTCCATCAAACATCTGCTAGATTGAGGAATCCAAACGCCTGATTGACCCACCGCCGTATGTTGCTAGATTGACTATATCAGAGGAGGTCAAGGCCAAGATTATCCAAATACATGTTTCTTCCTGATGTGCAGATGTCATAATAAAGTTGGCTTGGATCTGGCATTTTACATTTATAAGGTGATCAATGTCACAGAAGCAGAAATTGATGGGAATTCCAAAACTGTTGTTGCCAGAACAAAAGGCCGTTGAGACCTATTTAAGGAAATCACGGAGAATATATCTGATGTTCCATCTATTGCATCCCGAGACTGTAGCTGGGTCATAAGCTAAAAAGCGCATTTGATCTCCTTACCAGAGATCAAGGGAGCTGGTAAGAGGCAGTTGGTTTATAGGTGGAGGACTGTCCTATCTTCTACACTTATTTCTGCGGTGGTTCTAAGTGTGTTGTCACCTTGATTGAAGATGAGGATACATACCTTTTGTGGACTCTGCACAGACTGTTAATTGACACCCGTTTATATGTTTCGGATGGACTTAAACAATATGTGTGCACACACTGAGTTTTGATGTACTTTAAATGGTGTGCTCGTAGGGGCCGCTTGATCTCCGTGAATCTGGAGCGTTGTTTTTGCACCTCCGCGGGAAAGTCTGGAAACGCTGAGACAAATCCTGATTGGAAAGGAATGTTTCCTTTGATTCTGGCCATACGGAGGACTGCATCCCGGTCTCTGAAGTTTAACAACTTCGCGATAAAGGTGCGTGGCGGGGCTCTATCAGGTGGTTGGCGGGCAGGCATACGATGCGCACGTTCCACTACAAATGTGGCGGAGAAGGCCTCTCTGCCATATATAGTTATAAGGAGCTTTTCCAGAAAAGTGGCCGGGTCAGCACCCTCTGAGCCCTCCGGTAGGCCGATGAATCGGAGGTTGGACCTGCGGGCACGGTTTTCCAGGTCATCATGCTTCTGTGCCAGTTGCTGTATTTGGCGTTTTAGGTCCTCCTGGGAATGCTGTAAAGGGTAAAGGGTATCTTCTGCCTGGCTAATTCTGGTCTCTGTCTCAGTAACCCGTTCCCGGAGCTTAGTCATGTCTTGCCTTATTAGGGAAATGTCCACTTTCACTTCCTCCAGCTTGGTCGTGAGAGTAGACTGACACAGGGAAATCGCCTCCAATACCTTCGCCGTGTCGGCTGCCTCGTGCTCTGTGTAAGGAGCGGTATGTGCTGTTGAGGAGGCGCCATCTTGCCCCTCGTTGTCCCGCTCCGTCCTCCGATACCTCTCCAGGGACAAGGAGGCTGTATTGGTCCGCTTCGGCGGGGACATGTCTCGGTTGTCGTAGCAGACTTCAGTCTCACAAATATAGGGCCAAAAGTTCGATCCTAGGTCGCAGGATACCGTGTACAGGATCTACCACAAGCGGAGTTCTAGTCACTCACGTCCTATCTCATTGCCGTCCAGGCCACGCCCCCTTCGTACGTAGTTAATATTGTCTTTTTTTTTTTGCTTAACCACTTCAGCCCCGGAAGATTTGGCTGCTGAATGACCAGGCCATTTTTTGCGATTCGGCACTGCATCGCTTTAACTGACAATTGCACGGTCATGCGACGCTGCACCCAAACAAAATTGACATCCTTTTTTTCCCTCAAATAGAGCTTTCTATTGGTGGTATTTGATCGCCTCTGCGGTTTTTTTGCGCTATAAACAAAAAAAGAGTGACAATTTTGAAAAAAAACACAATATTTTGTGCTATAATAAATATTTCCATTTTTTTTTAAAAAGCTAATTTTTTCTCAGTTTCAGCCGATATGTATTCTTCTATATATTTTAGGTTAAAAAAATGTAATAAGCGTATATTAATTGGTTTGCACAAAAGTTACAGCGTCTACAAAATAGAGGATAGATTTATAGCATTTTTATTATTATTTTTTTTTTTACTAGTAATGGCGGCGATCTGCGATTTATATCATGACTGCGACATTATGGAGGACACATCGGACAATTTTGACACATTTTTGGGACCATTGGTATTTATACAGCGATCAGTGCTAAAAAAATGCACTGATTACTGTAAAAATGTCACTGGCAGTAAAGGAGTTAACACTAGGGGGCGATCAAGGGGTTAACTGTGTTCCCTGGGAGGTAATTCTAGCTGAAGGGGGCGCAGCCAAAGACCTTGTCAGCACCTAAGGTGGTGGAGCGTGTGGTCATAGACCGCTGCCTGAGAGCATTTCCTGCCACATAAAGAAAATGGGTCAGTCGTGGGGACCCTAAACTGCAGCCCAGCTAGTGGACTTGGAAGAGAAATACACTTACAACTAAGAACCTTCTAAATGCATCTGTGCCAAACCACAAAGATTTGCAGTTATATAAAATGCCTGGAAACATGGTAAGACTGTTCTGGGGCTCAAGGGCATGGAGAAGAATGTAGAAGAATTACAAGACTGTTACTACAGATGTTGGGACTGTAGGCCCAGGACTTGGAGACTGGCCAGATAGGTAGAGAACTTGAAGCAGCACCCATAAAGTGTTACTATTGTAATGCGTCATATTGGCACCAACCTAACTGATGACCCAGTGCAATGTGATAATGCTTATCTGGAAAGACACGTCTCTTTTTGCACATGTGGTGTGTGCTGCGTCATGTCAGGGACATATGGAAAAACATATATTTCAGATCTCACGTGATGGAAAGTCAGTAAGCTTTGTGACACTAGTTAAAGGTGATTTTGTCAAGTCCGCAAAGTTCTACCATAGCACTATTGGGGTTATTTGAATACATTGTGATACACATGACTATCAGACTGCTGTGGTTAAGACTGATAATCCATGGGGCTCTGTGAAACGTTCAGTGGGTGTGGTACTCTCACTTTTTAATGAAGCTATAGCTATACCTTGCAACAATCTTTTCCTTTTGTTTGGCTCCTTGATTCTATATTCTATTTAGGGATCTATATCTCTTCAGATATAAAGCATCTATATGATTTAAACTATGGACCCTTGATGGTATCCATAATAAAAGACTTGCAAAAGTGAAGAAGCAAGTGGCCCCGAAATACGGGGCCCCAAAGTCGGTCAACTGTGTCCATCTGCAGCAATGTCATTTCCGGACCCTTTGGGTCCAGAGACCTCAAATTTTGGCTGCAGCTAGGGGGCATCTAGGAACCCTTAACTCTTGTAGTTTGGGGGACCTATGGCTGCAAATGGGCACAGTGAGGCATGCAAATGGGCACAGTGAGGCTGCAAATGGGCACAGTGAGGCTGCAAATGGGCATTGTTGACCCTTTTTTCCATTTACAGTAGCTGCGCATTTCTCACCCTAGGCTTATACTCGAGTCAATAAGTTTTCCCTGTTTTTTGTGGTAAAATTAGGTGCCTCGGCTTATATTCAGGTCAGCTTATATACGGTATATTGTGCAATGTGTATTTCTATGTTGTATGTTGGAATTTGTCTTAATAAAGAAAAAGTGATTATAAAAAAAAGACTGTTCTGGGGCTCAAGGGCATGGAGAGGAATTACAAGACTGTTACTACAGCTGTTGGGACTGTAGGCCCAAGATTTGGAGACTGGCCAGATAGGTAGAGAACTTGATGCAGCACCCATAAAGTGTTACTATTGTAATGCATCATATTGACACTAGCTTAACTGATGACCCAATGCTATGTGATAATGCTTATCTGGAAAGACGCATGTCTCTTTTTGCACAGGGTGTGTGTGCTGCCTCATGTCAGAGACATATGGAAAAACACATATATGTGATCGCACGCGATGGAAAGTCAGTCAGCTTTGTGACATTAGTTAACCGCTTGCCGACCAGCGCACGCTGATGTACGTCGGCAGAATGGCGCTGGTAGGCAAAAGGGCGTAGAGGTACGTCCCCTTTAAGAAGCGGTGTCACGGGCGTGCATCCGCCGCGGTCTCCGTGACCGCTGGTCCCGTGGACTTGATGTCCGCCGGGTGCCCACAATCAAGTCACGGAGAGGAAGAACGGGGAGATGCTTTTGTAAACAAAGCATTTCCCCATTCTGCCTCGTGACAGGACAGTAATCACAGCTCTCTCTCATCGAGAGCAGTGATCACTGTCCTGTGTGTTGAAGCCCAGCCCCCTCAGTTAGAATCACTCCCTAGGACACCACACTTAACCCCTTCACTGCCCCCTAGTGGTTAACCCCTTCACTGGCGTTGTCATTTATGCAGTAATCAATGCAATTTTATAGCATCAATCGCTGTATAAATGACAATGGTCCCAAAATAGTGTCAAAAATGTCCCGAAAAAAATCGCAGATCGCCGACACTACTAATAAAAAAATAAATAAATAAAAATGCCATAAAACTATCCCCTATTTTGTAGACGCTATAAATTTTGCGTAAACCAATCAATATACGCTTATTGCGTATATGCGTTTTTTTACCAAAAATATGTAGAAGAATACATATCGGCCTAAACTGAGAAAAAAAATTGTTTTTTTTATATATTTTTGAGGGATATTTATTATAGCAAAAAGTAAAATTGTTGCGTTTTTTTTTCAAAATTTTGCTTTTTTGTGTTTTTAGCGCAAAAAATAAAAACCGCAGAGGCAATCAAATACTACCAAAAGAAAGCTCTATTTGTGGGGGAAAAAAGGACGTGAATTTTGTTTGGGTACAATGTCGCACAACCGCACAATTGTCATTTAAAGCGACGCAGTGTTGAATCGCAAAAAGTGCTCTGGTCAGGAAGGGGGCAAAATTCTCCGGGGCTGAAGTAGTTAAAGGTGATTTTGTCAAGTCCTCAAAGTTCTACCGTAGCACTATTGGGGTTATTTGAATACCTTGTGATACACATGACTACCAGACTGCTGTGGTTAAGACTGATAATCCATGGGGCTCTGTGAAACACTCAGTGGGTATAGTACTCTCACTTTTTCATGAGGCTATAGTGAGGAGAGATTTTTCCCATTTATGGAGTTTGTGGAAAAACAAAAGGAGTCAAGAGGACATAGCTCCCCCTGCAGGGGAAACACCTAAACTCACTCCTGACCCTTTTGACTGCAAAAAAAAGGGGGAAATAATCAGTGTGTTCAAGGAATGAGTAGATTCTTTTCCTCTTTGTAATAGCTGGGGAACTGGAAGAGCCAGAATTTAATATAAAGTAAAGAGAAAACTAGAGAGAATAACCCGAAGGTTCTTTTGCCCTGGTTTACATGCAGATGCAAAAGAGTTAAATATGTGTGTGATGAACCGCTCTTACAAGGGAATACCTTAATTAAGATACTAAACAGTACAAATAAACAGTATGAAAAACATATGAAAAAACATATGCGACCACCGGATTCACTGTGGCTTCCCCGTGGCGACAGAAGGGGCGGGGTCACCTGTTTACGTCACAGGGTGGCCCCCGCCCTCAGTTATATGAGAACTGTCACAGCAAAGATGCGTCATTCGGCGGGAGCCTCCCATGGAGGCGGATCGGTTGCGGCTTTTTTTTGGTCCGTCCGGCAGCGTGAATTTACATTGAGGGACATTTTTATTTTTTTATTTTTTAATAAAGGACTTGTCCCTCTTGTCTTTTTTACCATTTTGAAACTTTTTTTTGTGAAATGGTAGGGGTAAGATGCACCCCATTACCATTTCACACGGGGGGGAGTCTGGGATCTGGGGGTCCCCTTGTTAAAGTGGGCTTCCAGATTCTGATAAGCCCCCCGCCCACATACCCCCACAACCACTGGGCAAGGGTTGTGACGATGAGGCCCTTGTCCCCATCAACATGTGGGCAAGGTGCTTTGGGGTCAGACCCCAAAGCAACCTCCTCATGTTGAGGGCATGTGGCCTGGTAAGGTTCAGGGAAGCGCTTTCTCGCCCCCCCCTTTTCCTGCGGTCTGTCAGGTTCCGTGCTGGGATAAGGGTCTGGTACAGATTTTGGGGGGACCCCTACGCCATTTTTTTAAAAATTTGGCGCAGGGTTTCCCTTAATTTCCATTCCAGACCTGAAGGACCTGGTAAGGATTTTAGGGGGACCCCCATGCAATTTTTTTTTTAAATTTGGTTCGGGGTCCCCCTTAATATTCATACTAGACCCAAAGGGCCTGGTAATGTACTGGGGGGGAACCCTGCTCTTTTTTTCAATGAGTTTTACCTATATTGCCTAGACCCGACAATTCATTATAGCCGCGATCAGTTTTAAATGGCTTTTTTTCCTTTAGAAATGTCATTTTGCTGTGGTACTATTCTAAACACTGGAAAAATCTGCCACTTTGCAGGCATACTATAGACACCCCCCAGGCACGATATTTAAAGAAATATTTAATTTTTATTGTTTCACTTTAAGCATTAACCAGTTGCCGACTGCCTCACGACGATATATGACGTCGGCAGAATGGCACGGGCAGGCAAAGTAACGTACAGGTACGTTACTTGCCTCCCATGGGCGGGGGGTGCGATCGGACCCCCCCCCCGGTGCCCCAAGCGGTCGGTATTTCTCCCCCGGCGATCGGAGGTGAGGGGGAGGCTATCCATTCGTGGCCACCCCCTCACGATCGCTCCCGGCCAATGAAATCATTCCTCTGCCTCTGTAATGTAAACAGAGGAAGTGATGTCATCTCTCCTTGAGCCGGTCTTTTCGTTCCGGCGCCGAGGAGAGAAGACATCAAGTAAGTGCACCAAACACTACACTTTCAGTAGAACACACTAGGCACACTTTTCACCCCCCAATCATCCCCTGTACCCCCTGTCACAGTGACACCAATAGCAGTTTTTTTTTTGCATTAGTGTCAGTTTGTGACAGTTATAAGTGGTAGGGCACTTAGTATTAGCCCCCTTTAGGTCTAGGATACCCCCCTAACCCCCCCTAATAAAGGTTAACCCCTTGATCACCCCCCGTCGCCAGTGTCACTAAGCGATCGTTTTTCTAATCGCTGTATTAGTGACACAGGTGACGCTAGTTAGGGAGGTAAGTACATAGGTTCGCCATAAGCGTTTTATAGTGACAGGGACCCCCATATACTACCTAATAAAGGTTTTACCCCCTGATTACCCCCTAGTTAACCCTTTCACCAGTGATCACCGTATAACTGTTACGGGTGACGCTGGTTAGTTAGTTTGTTTATTATAGTTTTAGGGCACCCGCCATTTATTACCTAATAAAGGTTTAACCCCCTAATTGCCCGGCGGTGATATAAGTTAAGTTTTTAGGGTCAGATAAGGTCTGCGTCGCCCCAGGCAGCGTCAGGTTAGCACCAGTACCGCTAACACCCACGCACACTGCATACACCTCCCTAAGTGCTATAGTATCTGAACGGATCAATATCTGATCCGATCAGATCTATACTAGCATCCCCAGCAGTTTAGGGTTCCCATAAACACAGTGTTAGCGGGATCAGCCCAGATACCTGTTAGCACCTGCGTTTTGCCCCTCGGCCCAGCCCTGCCCAGCCCACCCAAGTGCAGTATCGATTGATCACTGTCAGTTACAAAACACTAAACACACATAACTGCAGCGCTCACAGAGTCAGGCCTCATCCCTGCGATCGCTAAAAGTTTTTGTTGGTAGCGTTTTGATACAGTCGCTAACAGTCAGGAGCTTTTTTGCCTGTGAGTCTCACTAGTGTACCACTAAATTTAGAGCCCAAAATGGCAAATCGAAGGTACACTAGTGAAGAGGCCTACACGTTTCTGAGCATGACAGATAGTGAAGAGGAAGTCACTCATCTGTCAAATTCAGGCTCAGAATACGATTCTGTAGAGGACAGCGGCTCCATGACAGATAGCTCTGACGACGGAGTTGTGGTCCCTGCCAAGGTCAGGCGTACCAGACCCCAAACTTCTTCTTCTGTCCTTGATGGGCAAGAACCGTGGAGCAGAGCAGTACTAGCGCCACTATTCCTTCTGGTGAACTGGCAAGCACCAGCGGCCTAGTACACCTTGGTCGTACATCCAGCACTGCAGTAACACTTGGTGACATGGCGAGTCCCATAAGTGCAGTTCAAGCTGGCGAGGTGGCAAGCACAAGTAGTGTCCCGCTGCCACCAAGAAGAGGAACACAGGCCCGTTGTGCCCATAGTGCCCTTCCTGCTGCATTCGCCAATCCGAATTGGGAACCCACCACTTCTGCAGCACCCGTACTTCCCCCATTCACTGGCCAACCCGGCATTCATGTGGAAACAGTTGATTTTACGCCACTGGATTTTTATTTGCTGTTTTTCATCGAAGATCTCTATAGATCTATTGTGGACCAAAGCAATTTATACGCTGGTCAACACATCGCCACTATTCCCCAGTCCTCCCTTGCCAGAGATTGGAGACCAATTACAGTCTCCGAATTTAAGATCTTTCTGGGCCTTTCCCTCAACATGGGCATAACTAAAAAGAGTGAGTTGCAGTCATATTGGTCCACTGACCCAATTCACCATATGCCCTTATTCTCTGCCTCCATGACCAGGGCTAGATACGAGCAGATTTTGCGGTTCATGCACTTCAACAACAATGAACTCTGTCGTCCTCGTGGAGACCCTGAATACGATCGGCTCTACAAAATTCGGCCCCTCGTAAACCACTTCAACCAACGTTTTGCAGACTTGTTTACTCCCCATCAAGTTGTCTGCGTTGATGAGTCCCTGATTACGTTTTCTGGCCGCTTGTCATTCAAACAGTACCTTCCCAGCAAGCGTGCCAGATACGGGGTCAAGATCTATAAGCTCTGTGACAGGGCCACAGGCTATACATGTAGTTTTATGGTTTATGAGGGCAAAGATAGTCACGTAGAGCCGACAAACTGCCCTGACTACATAGGAAGCGCTGGCAAGATTGTGTGGGAATTGGTGTCACCCTTATTCGGAAAGGGGTACCACTTGTACGCGGACAATTATTACACGAGCGTGCCACTTTTTAGTCACCTTTTTGATCAACAGATTGAAGCATGTGGCACCGTGCGACCTAATCGCTGGGGCTTTCCCCAGCGGCTTGTAGATTCCCGTCTTAGGCTGGGGGAGAGAGCCTGCTTCAAGTGTAATAACTTGCTCGCTATGAAGTGGAGGGATAATAAGAATGTATTCGTTCTTACCTCCCTTCATGCAGACACGTCGGTCCAAATTACTACGGCGACTGGTGTTGTGGAGAAACCCCTCTGTGTCCACGAATATAATTAAAATATGGAAGGGGTGGACCTCAACGACCAGTTGTTGGCGCCGTACCTAGTTGCCCGTAAGGCCAGACGCTGGTACAAAAAAGTGTCTGTTTATTTATTTCAATTGGCTTTGCTGAACGCTCATGTGCTATACAGAGCTTCAGGATGGACTGGATTCTTCCTTTTTTTTTTTTTTTTTTTTTTTTTTTTTTTCTTTCCACATCAGCAAACTTTTAGAGAGATTTTAAGTCAGCTGCGTCATTTACGCTGCGCCCCCTCTCTTTTTCGCATCATTGTGGCTTAAGGAAAATTGTGGTCTCTTTAATTTTACCAATATTTCCCTTTCCTTTTTATCCATTTAAAGTATCAATATTTACTTATCTGCTTTTGTCTACTTTTTTATTTCCCCTACCCTCCTCCCACCCCCCAAAAAAAAAAAAAAAAAAAAAAGGAACAAAGGAAGAAAAGCCCCTCCTCCCTCTCCCCTCCATGATCCTCAAGCCTCTATAATTGTCAAATACTTTTCTGTGTTCCTATACTCATGCCATCTTGCCCACGTCTTAGAGTATTTATCTCGCCGGCCTTCCATCGTGTGTTTTGCTTCTTCCATTCCTCTAGCCCATTCTACCCTTATTATCCAATCCTTCATCCTTGGGGCTTCTACCCCTTTCCAGTGACAAGGGATCAGTGCTTTAGCTGCGTTTAGGAGGAATGGGGTTATTGACTTGATGTATTGGGGGATCTCTCTTTCTGTGTCATGGAACAGACACGTCCAAGGATTTTTGTTAACCTGCTCCCCCGTTATCTGTTGTATTTCACCTAGGATTTCTCCCCAGTATTTCTGGATTTTGGCACACTCCCACCAAAGATGGGCAAGAGTGCCCATTTCTCCACATCCTCTCCAGCAAGTTGGGGGGGTCTCAGCATCGTATTCATGTACCTTCCGAGGCGTCCTATGCCATCTTGCTATCGCTTTATAGGCCATTTCATATGTCCGGGGGTCTCTTGCTGTTAAGTGAACCATCTTTAGTATCTTACTTCTGTGTGCTTCTCCTTCTAAGCCTCCTATTTCTTTTTCCCACTTATCCAAGAAAGTGGGAGGTCCTTTACTAGCTTCCCCCCTAAGAACGCTATATAATTTTGAGATACTTCCTTTCACACATGTGGGGGTATTTAATAGTTTTTCAATATCTCTTAACTGATCCTTTCCTCTTAGTGGTTGTGGCAGTGAACGTGTAAAGTGCAGTATCTGTGCATACCTCCACTTATCTAGTGATCTGTTCCCCCAAGCCTGTGTGATTTCAGTGTAAGTGTACAATCTATTTCCTTTCATCACGTCTTGTAGTTGTATTACGTCTTTTTTTGCCCATCTCGTAAAATATAAGTGTTCCTCCTTCCCAGGTAAAAAATAATCCGTGTTTAATAGTGATAATAGTGGTGAGTTGAAATCCCAGTGGCAACTCTTACCTACCCTATCCCAGATTTTAAAAGTGTTCTTGGTCAAAAAATTAACTCTATTTCCCAAATCCCTATATTGTGGTGGGATCCATATTAATTTTTCTATATCCACCCCACTCAGTGTTGCTTCAATATTCACCCAACTTTTCTCCTGTTTACTGTGTAGCCAGTCAGTTATTCTAGAGATAACAACCGACTGATAGTACATTCTAATATCCGGTGCACCTACCCCTCCCAATCTTTTATCCTTCGACAAAGTGTCATATGCTACCCTAGGGTGTTTACGTGCCCATATAAATCTTAGGATTAATGACTGCAGTTTAGCAAAAAATATAGGGGGGATTTCTATTGGGACCATTTGGAAGGTGTATAGTAACATGGGAAGCACAAACATTTTGATCGCATTTATCCTGCCGATCCAAGACAGGGCTTTATATCTCATCCTACCTAGTAGATCTTTAGTTTTATTAAGTAAGGGTACATAGTTATCGGCAAAGAGGTCCCCCGGTGAGGATGATATTTTTATACCTAGATAGACCAATTCCCTCTCACACCATACAAATGGGAGCCCAGCTTGAAGTGCCCTCTGTTCACGCTTAGGGATTGATATATTTAGGAGTTCTGACTTACTCATATTTACTTTAAGGTTTGCCAAGCTTCCGTAGTGCTCCAACTCCTTGAGCACCGTGGGGATTGTCGTTCTAGGTTGGGTAACGAAACAAAGCAAATCGTCAGCAAAAGCTGCTATTTTGTACTCCTTTGTTCCCACCTTGATTCCCTGAATATCTTTGTTCCTACGAAAAGTCGCTAAGAGTGGCTCCAAAGATAGGATAAACAAAATTGGGGAAAGAGGGCAACCCTGTCTTGTCCCGTTAAACAGTTCAAGGGGACAAGACAGGGTCCCATTCACTCTAATCCTCGCCTTGGGATGCCTGTATAGTGAGAGGATCCATTTCATCATCCTTTCCCCCAATCCTAGATGTTTCAGGGTTTCAGTCATAAAGCCCCAATCCACTCTATCGAATGCCTTTTCGGCATCGATAGATAGCAGGGCTGCAGGGGTATTACTCCTGATTGCTTCTTGCATAAGAAGAATTGTTTTCAGTGAGTTGTCTCTCCCCTCCCTACCCGGGACAAATCCCACTTGATCACTATGAATCCATTGTTTTAATCCAGTTTTCAGCCTATCTGAGTATTTTAGCGAAAATTTTTGTATCTACGTTTAAGAGCGAGATTGGTCTATAGCTACCGGGTGAGGCTGGATCCTTTCCTTCTTTCAAGATGAGAGTGATATACGCTAATAGGGATTCTTCTCGGGACTCTTCATTCTCCCCGAGGGCATTCAGATAGTCGCACAGTTTGGGTACAAGTATTTGAGAAAATTTTTTGTAATAAGCTACGGAGTATCCGTCGGGGCCCGGGCTCTTTCCCAGGGCAGTGTCTTTTATCGCCTTTTCTACCTCCCCTTGGGATATGGGTGCATCGAGGCGCTCAACCATATCCCTCTCTACCCTGGGAAGGTCTAGTCCCCAAAGGTACTCCCTTATCCTTTCCTTCTTGTTGTCACTCAGTCTCTCCCTCCGTTCTACCTTGTAGAGTGCACTGTAGTAAGAGTGAAATATTCCAGCAATTTTTGGAGTAGAGAATTCGAGGTTCCCCTCTTCATCTCTTATTTTAGGTATAAAGGTCCTATTCTTTTTTTCCCCAATCCTTTTAGCCATCCACCTTCCTGGTTTATTCCCTTCTCGATACATGTCTCTATTTATCATATCAAAAGCGCAGCTCCTTTCCTTCTCCAGCAACTCATTTAGGTCTCTTCTTTTCTTAATTAGCTCCTGCTTTTCTGGGAGACCCTTAGGTCTTGTGCTTTGTTCTGCTTCCTGAATCTCCCTGAATAAACGTGTCAACTTTTCTCCCCTCTCTTTTTTTTTCCTCGTTCCAATGGCAATCCAAATCCCTCTTATATAGATTTTGTGTGCTTCCCACAGAGTGGATCTGGATATGTCCTCTGTATCATTAGTCTCGAAGTAATTTTTTAGTTCCTGCTCTATTTTCGCGACTGCATCTGGGTCCCGTGTGAGGGAATCATTAAGTTTCCAGTTTATCCTAGGCCGGTCCACACCGGTGATCTCTACCTGGATTTTCACCGGTGCATGATCAGTCAGGGTAATAGCCTTAATTTCTGCTGCCCTCAGCATAGGGACCATCTGGTGTTCTATAAAGATGTAGTCTAACCTCGAGAATGATTTATGCACAGGGGAGAAGAAGGTGTAATCCCGATCTTTTAAATGGCTTATTCTCCATGCATCCATTAATTGGAGATGATTTAACATTTTTTTTAATGTCTTACCCTGTGTACTCAATCCTGCTCTTAAGTCGCCCCTTGACGTATCCACCTCAGGGTCCATACATAGGTTCAAATCCCCTGCGACTATTAGTCTGCCTTTTCTAAAAGATTCTAGTTTCGACAGAATTCTCTTTACAAAGTTCTCCGGGTTTCTGTTAGGGGCATAGATATTCACCAGTGTGAACCACGTCTCAAACATTTTCCCTTTAACAAACAGAAACCTGCCCCCGGGATCGGCCAATCGCTCTTCCTCTTCAAACATCATTGTTCTATCGAACCCTATAGCTACTCCCCCTGAATGTACTGATCCAGCATCCCCATAAAACCATTTGGGGAACAGGTGTGATGTCAGTCCCTTACTTGTGTGCGTTACATATGTTTCTTGCAGGAACACCACGTTTGCGCCTAGGAGTTGTAGCTCCTGATTGATTTTGTATCTTTTTTTTTCCGTGTTCAGACCCCTCACGTTATATGTGACGAAACTAACTACTCCCATTTTTTATTGCTGAAGAGAGCGTCCGGCCAATCCCGTGTGGCATAGCAGGAGAGAGAGAGAGGGAGGAAGAAAAAAAAAAAAAAAAGAGGGAACCCCCCCCCACCCTTCCCACCCCCATCCCTTCCCACCCCCAACCCTTCCACCCCCCCCCCCACTGGAACAGATCGCCTATTACTGGCGGGGCAAACTCCTCTGTTCAAAATATGGGTCGGGTGGATTCCCTCAGTCAAGTACCACCCTGCACCCATATTCCCCATAGGGCTCGTGTCGTGAGGACTCCCCGTATTGCCCCAGCGCCCTCCCACCTCCCCCCCGCCCCCCGCCCATATCGGTGCTGCCCCTCGTCCCCTAGCTAAGCTTCTTGGTTATTAGCTTACATTACTCAATGTGCCCCTCCCCTCCCTTCCCTCCACCCTATTGTGTCTCGCGCTGGAACTGCAGTCTCTTCCGCACCCCAGCCAGGGATATGTGGAGGGACAATGTCTAGCTTGCGACAAAAGTCCTCAAGGTCTTCTGGGAATCTAAGCACTGCCGTTCGCCCATTCCTTTTTCCAATTAGGCAAGCCGGAAACCCCCATTGGTATGCTATTTCTGTCGTTTTCAGTAGGCCTGTTAGCGGCTTCAACAGCCTCCTTCTTGTGAGGGTCTCTGCTGATAGATCTGAATAAACTTGTATCTCTGCCCCTTCAATGCATAAGCCTGGTTGACGTCGCAGTTTTCCCAAAATTTTTACTTTTTCCTCCTCATAGTGGAACTTCACTATCACATCTCTTGGACTCTCTGATGTATTTCTGGGATATCGTGCGACCCTATAGACTCTGTCTACTTTCAGGGGGGTCGTTATTTCTCTATCCAGCAATGGGTTTAGCAGTTGCTGCAGTGCCGGCGCCAGCTCTTCCTTCCAGAATTTCTCTGGGAGACCCTTAAGTCGCAGATTTTTGCGTCTACTGCGATTCTCCTGATCTTCTAATTTATAGAGGAGGCTTCTGTTTGCTCTTTGCATGTCTCTTATTTGCATATTCATACCCTCTAGTCTCCGCTCATGTTCTTCCAATCTTTCTTCCGTCTCCTCCACCCTTTTCAATACGTGTCCAATGTCTGCTCTTACAGTCGCAATCTCTTTTTTAAGGGAGGTCTCCAGTTTCAATAGCAATTCGGCGAGCATCTCTTTAATATATGGGGCTTCCTCCTGCGTAAGCTGCAGTGGTGGATTATTCCCCCCTGCAGTGATTTCATCCTCAGATCTCTCATACGGGCCTTCCTGTGTCTCAGGGCCCAACGTCTGTTGGCTTCCACTGATCCTTACTCTTGCATTTTTACTTTTATTCTCCTCTAATGCCCCTCTATGTTTGTTAATTCCTGGCCGTGAGGACGCTCCCAATCTGGGACTCCCATGAGGTTCTTCCAGCATGCTGGCTTCAGCTGACATGTAGCGCTGGATCCCACCTGGGCTTGGTGCATTTACCGCTCCTTTACTACCTTTAGTTGCCTTCCCCCTCATTTCCACAGGCCTCTAATACTCCGCTCTACCCTAAGAGGGAAAAGAAAAAAGAAAAAAAATGCAGGCCTGGGTATAAGCCCTAGTAGTTCTACACAGGTTGCTCCTTGGCAGGGTCGGGGGCTGACTCCCTCAATTCCCTCTCATAACCCTCTTATAACAGTGTGTGGATCGCTTGTATCTGCTTATGCAAGGAGTCCTATATTAGTTCCACGGGGGACCTCCCGGGCCCACTTGGGTCTATGGGGGATCTCGCGTAGAAGCCCTATCCGCCACTGACCACCCTGCTCATCAGGGCCGGGCGGGACCGTTCATCTCCCGCACGAACCACAGGGCTACTATCAGGCTCCTTATATACACTATTTGTCGGAGTGAAAAAAAAGTTTTGGCCCTCAAGCCCAGGCTTAGGGTGTGTGGTTCTTCTTGGGTGAATCTTGCACCTACCTCTCTACCCTTCTATCCCTATGCCCAATGTTCACTATTTAGTCCAAATAGTCCAGGAAAATCAATGTTTAAGCCGGCTACTTAGAGTTTCTTAACCTTAGACATCAAAAAAAGAAGAAAGAGGAAAAAAAAAGTCCGGGATGGTCCGGGATGATCCCTCCGTTCAAATATCCATGGTGGGGAGAAAGGAGAGGAGGAGACTAGAAAAACTGCAGGGGGAGGGGGTGTAGGTGCACGCAGGGGCTCACACTGGATAAACGGGTAAACGGTTCATCAATATATAGACACGTCACGTCTGTTCCTTATTATTCTAAGGGTTGTTCATTCAGCTTTTTAATACATGTCATGAATCCAAGTGTCTTAATCATATGTGGCAGGGTTAATTTTGTATCAAGATAGCCGTTTTAAGTTCATACCCTGTTTCCCAGCTGCTTTCCCACCATAGGCTTGTCATGAGTCCAAATGCTTCTAGCGATGTGTGGCAGAGTTGAATTTATAACAAGGATAGAGTTTAAGTTCTTACCCTGCTTTCCATCTGCTTTCAGACCATAGACACTTCAGTGGGGGGGCAGGTGGGGCACCAGAGGGGATATTCGCCTATACAAAGCTCTCATACTCTCTCACCTTTCCCAGCTGTCTTTTCGCTGTGTCCCTTTACAGGCTCACCCCCCTCCAGCTACAGCGTTACCTTGCTGTTGTTGAGCCAACCTGTACCTCCAGAGCCGTTCGCGGTCTCCTCCCTGTCCGTTGCTTCGGAGCTCCCAGCTCCCAGTGTCAGAGTCAGCGGCGGTGTTGTGGCTCGTAGCGGCAGCGCGGGGCTCGCACTATCTCACGCCGGGCCGCGTCGAACGCATCTCGCGGCGCCAGCGTCCTTGCGGCTTTCAGACCTCCTCCTCTCTGTTGAGCGGGTGTGCGGGGAGAGCAGTGGCGCCAGGCCTCCTACGGAGCGCTCCTACGTAACGACGCTCCGCCCCATTCCCCCGGACTGGATTCTTCCTTAAATTCCAGGAAGAGATCGTCAGAGCCCTTCTGTATCCAGACGGTGCTCCACCTCACCTTCCCCAACCAAATGCAGTAAGCCGGCTGCATGAGAGGCATTTTCCTTATGTCCTCCCGAGTACCCCTACCCAACGAGCCCCCCAAAGAAGATGTGTCTGCAGCAAGCGCGAATATAGGAACGACAACCGGTATTATTGTCCCTCCTGTTCTGACAATCCTGGTCTATGCATTGGTAAATGTTTTGAACGCTACCATTCACTAGTTGAGTATTAGCGTAGGGTACAGCACTGCACAGACTAGGCACACTAACACAGGGTCTCCCAAGATGCCATCGCATTTTGAGAGACCCAAACCTGGTACCAGTTACAAAAGTTATAGTTGCAAAAAAAAAGTGTAAAAAAAAAAAAAGTAAAGAAAATAAAAACATAAAAAATATATAAAATAAAAAAAACAAAAAATAGTTATCGTTTTATTGTTCTCTCTCTCTCTATTGTTCTGCTCTTTTTTACTGTATTCTTTTCTGCAATGTTTTATTGTTAATATGTTTTACCATGTTTGCTTTTCAGATATGCAATTTTTTAATACTTTAATGTTTACTGTGTTTTATTGGTAACCATTTTTTTGTTTTCAGGTACGCCATTCAGCTGCAGAGCGGATTTATTTATCTTGACAGTAACAGCGTTTGCTCCCACGATACATAAAGCCGTGACTCCAGCGCTGTTGGAGGTGATTTCACCACCACAGTTACATACTTCAGCATATATGCCGAAGCGTGGGGGCAGCAGTGGGTGGAGGAGCGATTTGCTCCTACCTTTTGCGGGAGGATGCCCCTATGCTTCGGCATATATATATTTTAGGCACAGGTTGCGTTAAATGTTTTATTTTTTACTATGTTTTTTTTGTATTTGCTTTGCAGGTATGGTAAGTCTTACTGTTATACTGTAATGTTACTTTGTTTTATTGTTAACCATCATTTGCTTAGCAGGAACGCCATTCAGTTGCAGCGCGGATTTATTTATGTTGACAGCAACAGCGTTTGCTCCCACGATAAATAAAGCCGTGACTCCAGCGCTGTCGGAGGTGATTTCACCACCACAGTTACATACTTCAGCATATATGCGGAAGAGTGGGGGCAGCAGTGGGTGGAGGAGCGATTTGCTCCTACCTTTTGCGGGAGGATGCCCCCATGCTTCTGCATATATATATTTTAGGCACAGGTTGCATTAAATGTTTTCTTTTTTACTATTTTTTTTTTGTATTTGCTTTGCAGGTATGGTAAGTCTTACTGTTATACTGTAATGTTACTTTGTTTTATTGTTAACCATCATTTGCTTAGCAGGTATGCCATTCATTTGCAGCGCGGATTAATTTATGTTGACAGCAACAGCGTTTGCTCCCACGATAAATAAAGCCGTGACTCCAGCGCTGTCGGAGGTGATTTCACCACCACAGTTACATACTTCAGCATATATGCGGAAGAGTGGGGGCAGCAGTGGGTGGAGGAGCGATTTGCTCCTACCTTTTGCGGGAGGATGCCCCCATGCTTCTGCATATATATATTTTAGGCACAGGTTGCATTAAATGTTTTCTTTTTTACTATTTTTTTTTTGTATTTGCTTTGCAGGTATGGTAAGTCTTACTGTTATACTGTAATGTTACTTTGTTTTATTGTTAACCATCATTTGCTTAGCAGGTATGCCATTCATTTGCAGCGCGGATTAATTTATGTTGACAGCAACAGCGTTTGCTCCCACTATACATAAAGCCGTGACTCCAGCGATGTCGGAGGTGATTTCACCATCACAGTTACATACTTCAGCATATATGCCGAAGCGCGGGGGCAGCAGAGAGCGGAGGAGCGATTTGCTCCTAACTTTTGCGGGAGGATGCCCCCATGCTTCTGCATATATATACGGTGCATGTATGCCCATCATTAGAAGTGGATGGATGAAGGGAGGTATTCCAATGGTGGGCATACCCACCGATCAATCTCTTTTTTTTGTTCAGCCCACAGGCTGCATGGAAAAAAAGTTTACAATATATGCCCAACAAGGATCAGCAACGTACTGGTATGTTGCTGGACTTTGAGTGGTTATACCAGAATGATGCCTGCAGGTTTAGGTATCATCTTGGTATCATTCTTTTCAGCCAGCGGTCGGCTTTCATGTAAAAGCAATCCTAGCAGCTAATTAGCCTCTAGCCTGCTTTTACAAGCAGTGGGAGGGAATGCCCCCCCCACTGTCTTCCATGTTTTTCTCTGGCTCTCTTGTCCCAACAGGGAACCTGAGAATGCAGCCAAGGATTCAGCCAGCTGACCATAGAGCTGATCAGAGACCAGAGTGGCTCCAAACATCTCTATGGCCTAAGAAACCGGAAGCTACGAGCATTTCATGACTTAGATTTCGCCAGATGTAAACAGCGCCATTGGGAAATTGGGAAAGCATTTTATCACATCGATCTTGGTGTGGTCAGATGCTTTGAGGGCAGAGGAGAGATCTAGGGTCTAATAGACCCCAGTTTTTTTCGAAAAAGAGTACCTGTCATTACCTATTGCTATCATAGGGGATATTTACATTCCCTGAGATAACAATAAAAATGATTAAAAAAAATGAAAGGAACAGTTTAAAAATAAGATAAAAAAGCAAAAAAATAATAAAGAAAAAAAAAAGCACCCCTGTCCCCCCCTGCTCTCACGCAAAGGTCGAACGCAAGCGTCGGTCTGGCGTCAAATGTAAACAGCAATTGCACCCCCCCAAATGACCCCATTTTGGAAAGTAGACACCCCAAGCTATTTGCTGAGAGGCATGTCGAGTCCATGGAATATTTTATATTGTAACACAAGTTGCAGGAAAAAGACAACTTTTTTTTTTTTTGAACAAAGAGGAGTGAATCAAAAATTTACGCCCTTAGAAATCCTGAAGGCGGTGATTGGTTTTCAGGGCCCCGTATGCAGCTAGGCTCCCAAAAAGTCCCACACATGTGGTATCCCCATACTCAGGAGAAGCAGCAGAATGTATTTTGGGGTATAATATGCTCACGGGATGTTTGCGCAATATATCATTTAGTGACAACTTTGTGCAAAAAAAAAAATTGTCACTTTCCCGAAACTTGTGTCAAAATATAAAATATTCCATGGACTCAACATGCCTCTCAGCAAATAGCTTGGGGTGTCTACTTTCCAAAATGGGGTCATTTGGGGGGGGGGGGTTGTGCCATCTGGGCATTTTATGGCCTTCAAAACTGTGATAGGTAGTGAGGAGTGAAATCAAAACTTTACGCCCTTAGAAATCCTGAAGGCGGTGATTGGTTTTCGGGACCCGTACGCGGCTGGGCTCCCAAAAAGTCCCACACATGTGGTATCCCCATACTCAGGAGAAGCAGCAGAATGTATTTTGGGGTGTAATTCCACATATGCCCATGGCATGTTTTAGCAATATATCATTAAGTAACAACTTTTTGTAAAAAAATTTTTTGTTGTCATAATTTAATCACTTGGGACAAAAAAAAAATAATATTCAATGGGCTCAACATGCCTCTTAGCAATTTTCTTGGGGTGTCTACTTTCCAAAATGGGGTCATTTGGGGGGGTTTTGTACTGTCCTGCCATTTTAGCACCTCAAGAAATGACATAGCCAGTCAAAAACTAAAAGCTGTGTAAATTCCAGAAAATGTACCCTAGTTTGTAGACACTATATCTTTTGCGCAAACCAATAAATATACGCTTATTGACAATTTTTTTACCAAAGACATGTGGCCGAATACATTTTGGCCTAAATGTATGACTAAAATTGAGTTAATTGGATTTTTTTTATAACAAAAAGTAGAAAATATAATTTTTTTTCAAAATTTTTTTCCGTTTATAGCGCAAAAAATAAAAACCGCAGAGGTGATCAAATACCATCAAAAGAAAGCTCTATTTGTGGGAAGAAAAGGACGCAAATTTCGTTTGGGTACAGCATTACATGACCGCGCAATTAGCAGTTAAAGCGACGCAGTGCCAAATTGTAAAAAGTGCTCTGGTCAGGAAGGGGGTAAATCCTTCCGTGGCTGAAGTGGTTAAAAGAAAATCACTGCTCCCGAAAAAACGGCCATTTTTAAAAAAAAAATTTGCATTGATACATGTCCCCTGGGGCAGGACCCAGGTCCCCAAACACTTTTTATTACAATAACTTGCATATAAGCCTTAAAAAATTGGCACGTTTGATTATTCATGTTCCTGTCCCATAGACTTTAACAGTGTTCGTGTGTTCTGCCAAATTTTTTGCCTGTTCGCATGTTCTGCTGCCAACTGCCAACTGAAACAGAGGGTGTTCGGCTCATCCCTAGGGAAAGTCTGCTTGGGGCCATCAGCATATACTGGTAATAATGGATTAAGCTACACAGTATCCTGAAGCTATGCCCGTGTATAAGACCTCAGCTAAGGCTATTGCCAAATAGCTTGTTCAGGTATTGAGTCACATTGGCATTCCCAAAGAAATATTACAGGACCAGAGCACACCATTTATGTCCAGAGTCACAAAGGAATTATGTATGTTTTCAAAATCTCACACCTCAGTACCTCTGTCTACCACCGCTAAACTGATGGCCAGGTGAATAGATTTAATAAGATGCTCAAGTACATGTTAAAAAAAGGGGTGGACAAGGATGGAAAAATTTTGATTTTTTTTACTGCCATATCTCATGTTCACTGTATGAGAGGTACGACAGACATCTCCATTGTTTTCATCTTTTGAACTACTTTATGGTAGACATCTCAGTGGATTTCTAGATGTTGCAAAAGAAACTGTCATGGACTGGTGTGACCAGAATTGTGTGGACTGCAACAGAGTGAACCAAAGTGAAATTAATATAATTTATTATAAGAAAAGTAAATAAACAAAAGTAAACATACCTCCAATATGACAAACAGTGACTAACCAGCAACCAACCCCAGTGACACACAATTAATAACTGCCTAAACCAAAAGTATATACAGGAGTAAGATGCAATCGTAATCGTAAACAAGCCTGGGTCATACACGGGAGATCAAGCAGATAGGGCTGAGAACAAGACAGGACAGGGAGAGGGTAACAGGAGACAGGGGGAGCAGGCGGAAGGGACCAGGCTGCAGGGCAGGGGTCCAGGAACGGATACAGGGTCACAGAATAACAGGATACAGGATCACAGGCCAGCGGACACAGGTCAGGGCACAACGAACAATACCAAGGCGATGAGTGCAAGCATCTGCCGGGTATAATTACACTTCCTGCAATCAGTCTCAGGTGATGCCTGATTGCAGGAGATGATGTCGGCTCCAGCCTGCCGGGAGACACCCGCTGGTGGACACCGGAACTGCGGCCCATAGATCTGACAGTGCCACCAGCAGGTGAAACCTTTCCTGACAGAAACATGGGAAGGAGAGACCACACTCTATAGAAGCATCATCAAGCATATCTTGCTGATGCAGGATCCCAGCTGTCATGCCTCTTGTAAGAGAACATATGGAACAAGCCCAGGCAGCACAGAGAAGGATTTATAATCGGGGTGCCAAGGTCCATAATTTTAACCGTGGGGACAGAGTGCTGGTACTAGCCCCAATGTTCGAGAGTGAATTCCTGACCAAGTGGCAGGGTCCCTTTGAAATTATGGAACGAGTGGGAGAAATAAACTATAAAGTCCGCCAACCAGGGAGAAGGAAACCAGAGCAAGTATATAATATCAATGGGTATAGAGAATGGGCAAAGAGATATCGGACTGTACAGGCCAAAACAAGGAGCAAAGAATGTTATAAAACCATACAATTTATTAATAGAAATATAAAAAGAGTTCATACAAACATGTATGTCTCAATGTATTAAAACAAGAATGGTCTTGATACAATTTACTGTGTGTTGAATATGCATTGGAGATTAATGCTGATACAAAAAGGTCTTCTTCATGTACCGATGCGTTTCGCCAACTATTTCTTCATCAGGGTTCATGAAAACCACACAGCATTCATCTCAACACAGAATAGCACTGGCACAATGGCTCCCTGGGTGGGCGCTGGAGCATAGATCAGAACCCTCCTCAATGTGGAATAAACTGCAACAGATTCCCAACTTGTGTAGACCCACTAGCAGTTAATATACTATGCTTCCACTTGATTTGGAAGTTTAACAGCAAGTCAGGCTACAGTTGTATAATCAATAGATAAAAAAAGCCTGCAACATATATCATAACTATAGTAGGTCATTTAGAATTAGCAGCAATATGTCAGTTTAGGATATATCCCAAACTTGTACATGGATACACTCACCAGAGAATCTCTAGGTATCTTCACAACCATCCAAACTGGAGGTAATTATCCCATGGACACTTCACAGGAATAGGTACAGTTGCATCTATTAAGCCTGCAAGGTGAGCTGGTTCACATGTGCAGGTTCCTCTGATGATGTTTCCTGGGCAAAATGAAATGCATAAGGCAGACAGGAACTTCCGGTGATGTCACATCCGGCATGTGGAGCGCAAATCGGGAATATAGAAAGAAAGAAGATGTGAAGGGGCAAGTGGTGCTACCTATATGTCAAATAGTGCTCTACCAAATCACTCTATAGTGGCTAAGTATTAAAAGACACAGTGTTATTGTGGAATGAATTATAACAAAACAGTTTCCATAAAGGTGATAGTGTAATAGTTTTCTCACCTCACCTACCCCACTATCCACAATAACACTGTGTCTTTTAATACTTAGCCACTATAGAGTGATTTGGTAGAGCACTATTTGACATATAGGTAGCGCCACTCGCCCCTTCACATCTTCTTTCTTTCTATATTCTAGAGCCCTCTTACCGGGGGTTTTTTGGGGAGGTTGCAACCTTCACACACGTCCTAAGCGCAGACCTTCCTAATTAATTAATTTATTTAATAAGTATGAAACAATGTCGCACTACTAGTGATAAAACTTAAAAGTAGGTAAAAAATAGTAAAGCAGCTAGCATAAACAGTATAGTAAACTGCACAAACAAGTGAAAAGATAAAGAATGCAGCGCTAGTGTGTAACAAAGTGCGAAAGTGAAGCATCACCTCACGTGCAAATATAAAGCTGATAGTAACTTGTAGGTCAGATATCAACGTGAACAATATACAACAAAAAAAGGACAAACAAATCAGGAAAGTTTGTCACAGGTAGGTGAAAATGTTTGTTTGATGTGACGCCATTTGGAGTTCGTACATCCTATCAAGTGTGACCATCGGATGGGAGTCCAAGTTCGTTAGCCGGGCTGTCCTAGCTACACCATTTGCTTACCACAGATTTTGACGGAAGTATTGAGGCGTATCTCCACACCAGCTCCTTCCATCAAATATCTGCCAGATTGTTGAATCCAAAACCTGATTGACCCACCGCCGTATGGTGAGTGTGCCACTTCTCATGGTAAGCGTACCCATTCCTTCAATATTTCCATCTTGATGCTGCAAATATCTTATGAAGAGGTTATTCCTGTCACATATAGTGGTTGATTTACTATCATCTACAGGCATCATCATGGGACTTTATTTCATTTTACTGAAGAATCTCCTATTTTTTTGATTTATCACAGACAGTTTTAGTTGAAGTTTTTTTTTTTTTTTTTGCTGTCTTATATGGACATTTTCACCTACCTGTGACAAACTTTCCTGATTTGTTTGTCCTTTTGTTGTTGTATATTGTTCATGTTGATATCTGACCTACAAGTTACTATCAGCTTTATATTTGCACGTGAGGTGATACTTCACTTTTGTACTTTGTTACACACTAGCGCTGCATTTTTTATCTTTAATTTATTTATTGCAAATTGGGAATAATGTGTTCCAAGGCAGCGTTTTACATACTTATATACAAGAAACCATCTTTTAAGTGTTCAATCAGCTTTTAATATTGCCTTTTAATAAAATGGCATTTACACTGTTGATTTCTCCTGGTTGTCTTTCCATAAAATATACATGTGAGGAACCTGCATGACCTGTTTAAGTGTAAGAAGCGAACCATCTATCTTTGTTATCTGAAGACTACTAATTCCCTCACAGGTACTGTATTCACGGCAAGCTAGTGAGTAATTGCACAGGAGGAGGGGAGCATAGCACTCCATTTTGACTACTGCCACGTATATATAAAGCCAAGAACAGCACTTTGAAGGACTCATTATTCACTTATCTGCATTAGATAGATGTTGCACTGTTAATTGTCTTCATGAGTGATGGATATTTGCTCATTTCTTAATATTCTTTATATATTTTTTCATTTTTAGTTTTCAACATTTTTTATGGCACTTGCAGTAAAAGTTACAACTTCAAGGTGCTGAGAATAAGATTATAGGACTGTATACATTTTTTTGACAGCGCTGGGTTTACACACCACAAATTTTAGAGAACCTTACACCTTATTCCACAACAGCAGTCACTTCTTTACCAGTTGTCACACATACCGCAGCGTGGTTACAATAACACTTAAGAATTGATCAAGTCCATCAGTGTTTGTTCCAATACCAGATGGAATTATAAGATCTTGTAACAATTTCAGAAAGTTGAATAGTGTGTCCAAATTCAATACTTACCCAATGCCTCGGGTGTCAGTAGGAACTGCCCGGTACATAGCTACTGTAGATCTGACTAATGGCTACTGTCAGATATCCCTAATGGAAACTGTGAAAGAAAAGACGACATTCTCTACCCTTGAGGGATCATTCCAGTGTAAGGCGGATGCTTTTTGGTTTGCATGGGGCTTCTGCCTCATTTGAGAGAATGATGGACCACATCACCGATATGCAGCCACTTATGTGGATGATGTAGTCATCCACACCCCTAATTTGGAGTCTCATTTGTCCTGGGTGCAAGCAGTAATAGATTCCCTTAGAAAAGCAGAACTTACAGCCAACCCCAAAAAGTGTGCCATAGGCTTGCAGGAGGCCAGATACATTGGCGACAACAGGTTGATTAATGCCGCGTACACATGAGCGGACTTTACGGCAGACTTTGCCTGGCGGACGGGATTTCGTCGGACAATTCGATCGTGTGTGGGCTCCAGCGGACTTTGTTTTCTCAAAAGTTGGACGGACTTAAATTTGAAACATGTTTTAAATCAATCCGTCGAAATCGAGTCCGGTCGAAAAGTCCTTTCGTCTGTATGCTAGTTAGATGGACGAAAAGCCACGCTAGGGCAGCTATTGGCTACTGGCTATGAACTTCCTTGTTTTAGTTCGGTCGTACGTCATCACGTACGAATTCGACGGACTTTGGTGGATTGTGTGTAGGCAAGTCTGTTCATTAAGAAAGTCTGTCGTAAAGTCCGTTGAAAAGTCCGCCGGGCAAAGTTCTGTTCTGTTCCTTTTGATTGCAACCTTTTCAAATAAAACCGTATTTTTAACCGTAACCTGTCAGTAAGAAACATTTCTTGTTCAAAGCTCACTCACTGTATTGTATTTATATTTTTTGCAAAATTAAGTTTCTTTACTCTTTTAGTAAATCAGCCCCAGAATATCATGTAAATAATATTTGCCATTACAACTGAACAAGGTTGTGATAGGCAAGGTGGTATACAAAATGTATACAATAGGTAGATTTGCATCTGTACATCAATTTCAGGTTTAATGGGGAAAACAGTGATTTTGTTATTTAGGTTCTGTGTAAGATGATTTTGGGAAGGATATAATTTTGCTTTTTATATATGTGTCCATACCACAGAAATTGTACCCAACTTTCAGCTGAGGGAAAAATCACTCCACTGAAAATTAGCACTGAATATGGGAATCTTCCTGATTAAGCCCCAAGGATGGGGTGAGACATGTTGGAGTCGTGGTCTGGATGAAGCGAGCTGAGGCTGCTTTTACCTGCTAACCACTCAGGCCAGGTGAGGTGTGTGGCAGCAGGGCTATCTCTTTCTACTGAATATGGGAAGTTATATCTTAGATGGGATTTCCCTTCACTTTGGAGTCCCTATTGTGTCACCAGAACTATAAGTGAGAGGAATTTCCTCAATCAGAACACAGCAATAAAACCTAAAACCTTCCTTATGCTTTAAATAAAAAAAACTTTCTTAACTCCTGAACCCCTTTTATAACTATAGATCATTGATGTGTGGGTAGCCAAGCAAAATACTGTATAGCAGCATCAGTATGCCCTTTTAACTTTAGAATAACTCTGTGGATAATTTGGCCAGTTAAATAATTTTAACATTGTTTAAGAACAATATTTAAATGAATACCTGCACAGCATTATTACAATAGTTCTGACAAAGGGACAAATATTAATAAAAAAATGTGTGTCTTTAAAAAATGTGTTTCTTTCTCTGTGCACAGCAAATGTACAGACAAAGCAATACACAGATAGCTGTGTATTTTACTGCTATTTACTGCTGGTTCCTGATCATTATTAAAAACTGAGAACTGTCAGTGACTGTGTGGTCTCACAGCTAGAAATGTGAACACCTGTGCACTCCTAGCTGAGAAGGGAATGTAAATGAATGCTTTTTCACCATAGGAGTAGTGCTGAAGCCCTGTACACACTGGCCGAAATCAGCCGGTACAGTAGAAACCAGCCGACATTTGACCAGTGTGGTAAAGCTCCTTCTCCGATAGCAGCCGATCTCATGACCAGCTTCTGTCAAACAAGTATGCTGAAAAACCAGCAGCCGATCGGTATCCAATCAGCACTTGCAGTCAATGGCTGCAAGCACTGACTGATGTGTTCCAATTCCCCTGTCAGAACACTATAGCACAGCAGGGAGGTTGTTGTACTAACATCACATAGTACAGCGATCTCCTCAGTTTTTTTTTTGTTCAGTTGAACGAAAAAAAAAAAATGAATGTGTGTACCAGGCATCATCTACAGGTTGTTACATAGTTTGTCTGGTTGAAAAAGGAAACAAGTCCATCTAGTTCAACCAATAAAAGGGGAAAAAAGATGTAGCACCCTGATGTTTAGGCAAGGTTGCTATCAAATGTATTTGCCATGTGATAGTTGCCTTGGCTAATTGATAGGAGGTCAATTGATTTCACCCTAATTCTGGAATTGCTGCACTTCTCTCGTCTGTCACTAGATGGCCAGGTATCTGGTGGCATTAGATAAGACAAGGGCATTGCAAGGACAGATTAGGAATGAATGGGGTGTCTTAGCCAATGAGCAGGGATTTTCTTGGGTCCCTTGGCCTGCTGGGAGAGCCTATTTATTTGGGTGGAGACAGGTGATTGGGGTTCTGTGCCACCTGGACGGCTGTCTAAATGGATGTGTGTTATAATGCCCTGGGCTGTTAGGCCATAAACCATGGGCCTATCCTGGGGACACCTGGCTGCTAGGCTGTCTGAGGGCCTATCAAGAAGCAAGAGAGCAGCGTAGGGTTGGGACTGCGGCTTGCTGTCCAACCAGAAGTAACCAGAAGTAACGGTCCTACCGGATGGGGAACCAGTCTTGGTCAGAGGTAGAGGGGAAGCTGTCGCCACTAAGGGACCATCCACCTCACTACCATAGACCACTGTGAGTAAGCTGAGGCCAGTACCAGAGCAGACTTCTTGCCAGCCAGAGACGGTGAAGAAGTGGGAAAACTTCAGCAAGTGCCAAGTCAGGGACCCAGCGGGACAGCAGAGTGCCCCCTTGTCCTCTGTTATGACCTTAAAGTGAATAACTCAACACCAAGTTCACTATATGGACCCCTTATGTATTTATACATGGATACATTTTGATCATATTCCCCCCTTAATCTCCTCTTCTCAAGAGAGAATAAATTCAGTTCCTCTAATCTTTCCTCAAAGCTGAGCTCCTCCATGCCTCTTATCAGTTTGGTTGCCCTTCTCTGCACTTTCTCCAGTTCCCTAATATCCATTTTGTGGTGCCCAAAACTGAACTGCATATTCCATATTAGGTCTTACTAATGATTTGTACAGTGGAAAAATTATATCTCTCTCTCTGGAGTCCATACCTCTCTTAATACAAGAAAGGAATTGAGGGCAGGAAGTATTTAACCGCTTCCGGACCAGCCGCCGCAGATATAGTGTGGCAGGTTGGCTCCCCTGCATGAGCTGTCGTAGCTGTACACCGGCTCTTTAAGACGCCTCCGGAGGTGCGCGCACGTGCTCAAAGTGTGTCCCTGGAGCTGATGCGAGTGCCCTGTGCCCGCGATGACGACCGGCACCCGCGATTGCTCGTTGCAGAATGAGAACGGGGATGTGTGTGTGTAAACACACAAATCCCAGATCTCTCAGGGGAGAAGAGACAGATTGTGTGTTCATACTAAGTATGAACACCGATCTCTCTTTTCCCCTAGTCAGTCCCATCCACCCTACAATTAGAATACACCTAGGGAACACAGTTAACCCCTTGATCGCCCCCTAGTGTTAACCCATTCCCTGCCAGTGTCATTTATACAGTAATCAGTGCATTTTTATAGTACTAATCGCTGTATAACTGTCACTGGTCCCAAAAATGTGTCCACCGCAATATCGCAGTCCCGATAAAAATCGTTGATCGCCGCCATTACTAGTAATAAAAATAATAATAATAAAAATGCATAAATCTATCCTCTATTTTGTAGACGCTATAACTTTTGCACAAACCAATCAATATACGCCTATTGCTGCCATTTTTGTTTACCAAAAATATGTAGAAGAATACATATCGGCCTAAACTGAGGAAAAAATTTTTTGCTTTCTTTTATATTTATTATAGCAAAAAGTAAAAGATATTGTGTTTTTTTTTTTTTCCAAAATTTACGCTCTTCTTTTGTTTATAGCACAAAAAATAAAAACTGCAGAGGTGATCAAATACCATCAAAAGAAAGCTTTATTTGTGGGGAAAAAAAGGACATCAATTATGTTTGGATACAGCATCGCACGACCACATAATTGTCAGTAAAAGTGACGCAGTGACGCATTGCAAAAAATGGCCTGATCATTGAGCAGCCAAATCTTCCAGGGCTGAAGTGGTTAATGAAAAGTGCATGTTGTTTTATTTAAATATAAAGGTTGATTTACCAAAGCAATTGAGAATCTTAACACAATAAATTGTGTGAAAATTCACTTTATTCAGTCATGTGAAAAGTACATTTCTTGTTACTTCATCTACAGATGAATAAGTAATTGAAGTGAATATTCACACAATTTATTGATTTCTATAGTCACAGCATACACTTTCATTTTATAACATCAGCATTGTAATAGCAATACAAACAATAGTTATTATTGATAATCCAATGTAAGCTTAAAGAGGAGTTCCACCCGAGGTCCAGTCAAAAAAAAAAAAAAATTAAAAGTCAGCAGCTACAAATACTGCAGCTGCTGACTTTTAATTGGACACTTACCTGTCCCAGGGTCCAGTGATGCGGGGGATCGAAGCCCCGCTCGTCTCCCCCTCCGTTCAGCGGCGCCGGCATTGCAACTGTGGGTGCCGGGCTGTGGCTTCACAGCCTGGCACCCACTGCGCATGCGCGAGCGGCGCCGCGCGACGTGATTGGCCGCTCAGTCACCAGGGACCTGTAATGGGTCCCAGATGATTGACAGAAGGGAGGGAGCAGAGCTGAGCCCTTCCTGTGCCGAGGGGGAAGTGATGTCACCAGCCCAGGCACTGGAAGAGGCAGACTACGAGGGACCATCTAGCAACAGGCATTTATAGGTAAGTAAAAAAAATATATATATCCAAATGTTTTTTTGTATTTTTTTTTAGGATTTTTCATGTAGTTTTTTTTTTTTGGGTGGAACCCCACTTTAATTAAAAAATCTCCTTTCATGTTGTGAGTGCTGCCTGTCTGCTGCCCATCTTTTACCATAACTTCCTCGATTCCCTGCATGCTTTGCAGCTTCTCCTCTGCTGTTTACTTTCCATTTCTAAGTGCTACATATCCCACGGTACCTTTCTGCTTGCAAGCAGTGATTCCTGTGCTGACTCCACCTCTTGAAACTCCTCTTCTCAACACCTCTGTAGATCAGAAGGCAGGCTCAGCAGTGCCTACTCACAGGACATAATGAACAGATGTCACACGAACATTTTTTATATATAAAAAATAAAAATTACAAACATGCCATACTTACCTGCTCTGTGCAGTGGTTTTGCACAGAGCAGCCCCAATCCTCCCAATCCTCCTCTTCTTGAGTCCCCTTCCGGCACTCTGGGCGCCTACTCTTTGCCAACTGCCTTCATAGCAATCCCCTTGCTGTGGGGGCAAACTTGCATGCTCACTCCTGAGCCGGGTCTCTGCATCCATAAGACACAAAGAGCATGGATCAGCCCTGCCCCCGGCTCCCGACTCACTGGCTGTGATTAGGGATGAGCCGAACACCCCCCTGTTCGGTTCGCACCAGAACATGTGAACATGCAAAATATTTGTTTGAACACGCGAACACCGTTAAAGTCTATAGGACTCGAACATGAATTATCAAAAGTGCTAATTTTAAAGGCTTATATGCAAGTTATTGTCATAAAAAGGGTTTGGGGACCCGGGTCCTGCCCCAGGGGACATGTATCAATGCAAAAAGAAGTTTTAAAAACGGCTGTTTTTTCGCGAGCAGTGATTTTTATAATGCCTAAAGTGAAACAATAAAAGTGTAATATTCCTTTAAATTTCGTACCTGGGGGGGTGTCTATAGTATGCCTGTAAAGGGGCGCATGTTTCCCGTGTTTAGAACAGTCTGACAGCAAAATGACATTTCAAAGGAAAAAAAGTTATTTAAAACTACTCACGGCTATTAATGAATTGTCGGTCCGACAATACACATAAACGTTCATTGATAAAAACGGCATGGGATTTCCCCACAGGGGAACCCCGAACCAAAATTTTAAAATAAAATGGCGTGGGGGTCCCCCTAAATTCCATACCAGGCCCCTCAGGTCTGGTATGGATTTTAAGGGGAACCCCGAGCCAAAATTTTAAAAAAAATGGCGTGGGGTCCGCCCAAAAATCCATACCAGACCCTTATCCGAACACGCAACCTGGCAGGCCGCAGGAAAAGAGGGTGGGACGAGAGAGCGTCCCCCCCCTCCTGAACCGTACCAGGCCACATGCCCTCAACATTGGGAGGGTGCTTTGAGGTAGCCCCCAAAGCACCTTGTCCCCATGTTGATGAGGACAAGGGCCTCATCCCCACAAACCTTGGCCGGTGGTTGTGGGGGGTCTGCGAGCGGGGGCTTATCGGAATCTCATCTCCAAACACTTTTTATGACAATACCATGCATATAAGCCTTTAAAATTAGCACTTTTGATTTCTCCCATAGACTTTTAAATGGTGTTCCGCGGCTTTCGAATTTGCTGCGAACACCCCAAATTGTTTTCTGTTCGGCGAACAGCCGATGTTCGAGCCGAACATGAGTTTGACTCGAACTTGAAGCTAATCCCTAGCTGTGATTAACAGCAGCGGGAATCTTGCCGCTGCATCTCAGCCAATCAAGAGGGAGAGACCCCCAAGAGCTTCAGGTCTCTTACACATCACTGCATTGAGATTGGGCTTTTCAGCCTTTGCAACCACTTTAAGATGGTTCAGATTAATAGGAGTAGACTAGAAATAATTGAAATTCAGTGTGGAAATGAATATAATGATTTTACATTTCGACCATTAAAATTACACTTTAACCGCTAAAGTAAATTGGCCCAACAGTGCAGGGACATTGTCTGGCTCATAATATAATATAAATGTGCTTTACATAAAACTCTCAAAATCTGTTTCAAGTTATTGAACATTTTACACTGCAGTTCTGGTAGACTACAAATGTGTACTTTATTTTTGTTTGCATAATGGTTGGGTTACTTATATGAGGATATTAGATCTACTCCTATACAAGAAGCAGCAGCATTATCCTCCGATCATTACATCTACTTTACTTTACTAAACAAATATACACAAATTAATTCACATAGTGAATATATATATATATATATATCTTTTATTGACAGAAAAATTCACACATTTCTAAAGAAATAAAGTCACAGACTTCAAACAAACATATAAGAGCTGTGAGCCAGCAGCAGTCTATAAACAAGAAGGATCTGAGAGGGTGAAAAAAAGGAAGGCTGGAGAAGAGTAGGAATAAGAGAAGAGGAAGAGGCACAAAGGAGAAGGGAGAAGAGGAGAAGTGGAACCAGAGCAAAGCAGAGAGAGAGGAGAGGGAGAGATAGAATTGTGGTTGAAAGAATATTTAGAGAGTCATTCCACCAGCAGGAATTTGTCCTTCAACATCTTTTCCATCAGCAAGGATCTCAATCCCTCTAAGTTTCTTTCCTCTGTCTCCGTGATTCAGATTCAAACAGGCGAAATTCAAAAAGTGACGAGTGTGTATATCATACTGAGAAATGTGGCAAGGAAGATGTAAAGATACCAGTGGAGAAATAAAACATGCAAGAAAGACAGGGAGAAAATAAGGTAGTGTGGATGGGAGAGAAGGGAAGGTGTATTAGAAAAGAGAGAAAAATGTGTTAGAATTCAAGTAATAAAGCTTTGCAGGTGTTAATAATGATACATTCATAATTAAAAGGGTTTGTGGGAATTAGTTAAATATTATAATAATATGAGTAGTTTAACATGATTTAAGGTATTTCTACCAATATAGAGGATAGTGTTTTGTGGGACTGATTATCGATATCAGCATGCAGAAAGTGGCAGTGCAAAGAAGTAGGAGTGGGGGCATGTATGTGGAACTAGGGACGAATCACTCACCAGCAGAAGCACAGCATCCTACGCGTTGACATAACGTACAGTGGCCCCCACCCTGCGTGCGAGGAAGAAGTGCCATTAGTACAGAGAGCTGCATGTATGCAGAGTGGGAAATTTATAGGATGCTGTGCAATAACAATCTCAATACTCTCACATGCATTTACAGTAAATCTAGAAATCAACCAATGTGAGCTCCTATTCATGCAGATTGTGAACATGACTGAAAATATTTTATCGGCACAAGGTAACACTATGCATGTCAAAGAGAGCTAATTACTCTCAGAAGCTTCCACTAAAATATATTTTGTTAGTCAACAAGAGGTATTGCTCCTATTTTCACTTTCTTGCAACAACCAATGAAAACATGGTTGAAAAGATTCAGGGAAGTTCAAAATAGCCCAACAAAGTTTTGGTGGTTGTTACCTTAAGATCTACCTCTGCCTAATTCAGGTAAGAATTTTCAGCAGTGTCAGTAATGTTACCGACACGTGCAAGAAATTCAGGCAGTTCTTACTACTGCCATTTTAAGAACCTGTTGCTATGGCAGCAGTGAATTCTTAAATAATGACTTCCAGTTCTTATATTAGGAAATAGGGATGAGCCCGAGGTTCAACTCGAACATAAGTTTGACTCAAACAGCAGGTGTTCGTTTGTTCTAAAACAAACCAAACATATGGGGCATGCGTGGGAAATTTGAGCGCTGCGGAACGCCCCATAAGGCACTGGGGCATCATACAGCATTGCTGTATGATGATTGGCCAAAGCATGCACCTGATCTGCATGCTTTGGCCAATCACAGCGTGCTCTGCTGACAGAGCCATAATTGGCTAAAGGCAGGGTGCCTTTGACCAATCATGTCTCAAGGGACTAAGACCACGCCCCACACTATATAAGGCTGCTTACATAGCAGTCGTGTGTAGTGTTGTTGGTATGGACAGAGAATTTGATATACAGTATACATATACAGTCAGTCTAGTATATACAGTATCTCACAAAAGTGAGTACACCCCTCACATTTTTGTAAATATTTTATTATATCTATTCATGTGACAAAACTGAAGAAATGACACTTTGCTACAATGTGAAGTAGTGAGTGTACAGCTTGTATAACAGTATAAATTTGCTGTCCCCTCAAAATAACTCAACACACAGCCATTAATGTCTAAACCGCTGGCAACAAAAGTGGGTACACCCCTAAGTGAAAATGTCCAAATTGGGCACAATTAGCCATTTTCCCTCCCCTGTGTTATGTGACCTGTTAGTGTTACAAAACTACAAAGTACACAAAGTTCACAAAGTGTGAACAAACTACAAGTACTGTCTACCACCCCGGCAGACAAACTTGTAGTTTCAGTGAGCTGCAAGGGTGATATTGTGCGCTCTCATGGTTCATTGAAATGTCCTTCCTGTAAGCTGTTAAAGCCTGACTAAAACCTGACTTCAGAGTGTTGAAATCTCTATCTTTGAGGATAACTTGCTTCACAGAATAAGCAACTAGAGAGGTCAGTGAGTATTTTAAAGCTCTTTAACTGCTTTTTAACAATATTTAAAAACCGTAATGTCTCTAGTCTGGGCACAGGTGCATTTTAAGAAAAAGAACAATTTTTTGAATACATACAGTATCTCACAAAAGTGAGTACAGCCCTCACATCTTTGTAAATATCTTATTATATCTTTTCATGTGACAACACTGAAGAAATTAGACTTTGCTACAATGTAAAGTAGTGAGTGTATATTTTCACTTAGGGGTGTACTCACTTTTATTGCCAGTAGTTTAGACATTAATGGCTGTGTGTTGAGTTATTTTGAGGGGACAGCAAATTTACACTGTTGTACAAGCTGCACACTCACTACTTTACATTGTAGCAAAGTGTCATTTTTTTCTGTGTTGTCACATGAAAAGATATAATAAAATATTTTTAAAAATCTGAGGGGTGTACTCACTTTTGTGAGATACTACTGTATATATATCTATAACTATACTCTGCATTTAGCATAGACTATAGTGGGGCAAAAAAGTATTTAGTCAGCCACCAATTGTGCAATTTCTCCCACTTAAAAAGATGAGAGAGGCCTGTAATTGTCATCATAGGTGTACCTCAACTATGAGAGACAAAATGTGGAAACAAATCCACAACAATCACATTGTCTGATTTTTGAAAGAATTTATTTGCAAATTATGGTGGAAAATAAGTATTTGGTCACCTACAAACAAGCAAGATTTCTGGCTCTCACAGACCTGTATCTTCTTCTTTAAGATGCTCCTCTGTCCTCCACTCATTACCTGTATTAATGGCACCTGTTTGAACTTATTATCAGTATAAAAGACACCTGTCCACAACCTCAAACAGTCACACTCCAAACTCTACTATGGTGAAGACCAAAGAGCTGTCGAAGGACACCAGAAACAAAATTGTAGACCTGCACCAGGCTGGGAAGACTGAATCTGCAATAGGCAAGCAGCTTGGTGTGAATAAATCAACCGTGGGAGCAATAATTAGAAAATGGAAGACATACAAGACCACTAATAATCTCCCTTGATCTGGGGCTCCACACAAGATCTCACCCCGTGGGGTCAAAATGATCACAAGAACGGTGAGAAAAAATCCCAGAACCACACGGGGGGGGGGGGGGACCTAGTGAATGACCTGCAGAGAGCTGGGACCAACGTAACAAAGGCTACCATCAGTAACACACTACACCACCAGGGACTCAGATCATGCAGTGTCAGACGTGTCCCCCTGCTTAAGCCAGTACATGTCCGCCCCCGTCTGAGGTTTGCTAGAGAGCATTTGGATGATCCAGAAGAAGATTGGGAGAATGTCATATGGTCAGATAAAACCAAAGTAGAACTGTTTGGTAGAAACACAACTCGTCGTGTTTGGAGGAGAGAGAGAATGCTGAGTTGCAACTAAGGAACACCATACCTACTGTGAAGCATGGGGGTGGGAACATCATGCTTTGGGGCTGTTTCTCTGCAAAGGGAACAGGACGACTGATCCGTGTACATGAAAGAATGAATGGGGCCATGTATCATGAGATTTTGAGTGCAAACCTCCTCCCGTCAGCAAGGGCATTGAAGATGAAACGTGGCTGGGTCTTTCAGCATGACAATGATCCCAAACACACCGCCCGGGCAACGAAGGAGTGGCTTCTTAAGAAGCATTTCAAGGTCCTGGAGTGGCCTAGCCAGTCTCCAGATCTCAACCCCATAGAAAACCTTTGGAGGGAGTTGAAAGTCTGTGTTGCCCAGCGACAGCCCCAAAGCATCACTGCTCTAGAGGAGATCTGCATGGAGGAATGGGCCAACATACCATCAACAGTGTGTGACAACCTTGTGAAGACTTACAGAAAACGTTTGACCTCTGTCATTGCCAACAAAGGATATATAACAAAGTATTGAGATGAACTTTTTATATTGACAAAATACTTATTTTCCACCATAATTTGCAAATAAATTCTTTCCAAATCATACAATGTGATTGTCTGGATTTGTTTCCACATTTTGTCTCTCATAGTTGAGGTATACCTATGATGACAATTACAGGCCTCTCTCATCTTTTTAAAGCGGAGTTCCACACAAAAATGGAACTTCCACTTTTCGGAACCCCCCCCCCCCTCCGGTGTCACATTTGGCACCTTTCAGGGGGGAGGGGTGTGCAGATACCTGTCTAAGACAGGTATTTGCACCCACTTCCGGCATAGACTCCCATGGGAGTCTATGCCTTTTCCTGTGCCTCCGCGCTGTCTCCTGGGAAACACACAGGTCCCAGGAGATAGTGGGGACCAGTTACGATGCGCAGCGCGACTCGTGCATGCGCAGTAGGGAACCGGGAAGTGAAGCCGCAACGCTTCACTTCCTGATTCCCTTACCTAGGATGGCGGCGGCAGCTGACATCGCTGGACCCTGGGACAGGTAAGTGGCCATTTATTAAAAGTCAGCAGCTGCAGTATTTGTAGCTGCTGGCTTTTAATATTTTTTTTTTTAGGCGGTTTAGGTGGACTCCCTCTTTAAGTGGGAGAACTTGCACAATTGGTGGCTGACTAAATACTTTTTTGCCCCACTGTATATATTCAGTGTTTACTCTATATTCAGTCAGTGCAGGCAGTTTATTATTATATATATATATATATATCGTATTTATCGGCGTATAACACGCACTTTTTTCCCCTTAAAATCAGGGGAAAATCGTGGGTGCGTGTTATACGCCGAACCCCGCTAATCGTGAGCTATCGGCGGCGATCGCCGCCGACATTCACATAGCGAGTAGTTTTAAATATGGCTCTGCGGAGTTCGGAGGGACTCGGCGGAGCTGAACGAGCGCCGCCGAAATCACAGAGCCGAGATACACATAGTCGAGTGTATTCGGCTCTTTCCGGCGCCGCTCACAGTCACGCCCAGTCCCGCCATTGGACCTGTGTTATGTCCATCATAGGGCGGGACTGGGCGGGACTGTGAGCGGCGCCGGAAAGAGCCGAATACACTCGACTATGTGTATCTCGGCGGCGTTCGTTCAGTTCCGCCGGCGCCGAGTCCCTCCGAACTCTGCGGCGCCATGTTTAAAACTACATGCATGTGTATGTCGGCGGCGGCAGGCATGGACACTGGGGGCAAGGCTGCACTGACAAGGCTGCACTGGGGCAAGGCTGCACTGACAAGGCTGCACTGGGGCAAAGCTGCACTGACAAGACTGCACTGACAAGGCTGCACTGGGGCAAGGCTGCACTGACAAGACTGCACTGGGGCAAAGCTGCACTGACAAGGCTGCACTGGGGCAAAGCTGCACTGACAAGACTGCACTGGGGTAAAGCTGCACTGACAAGGCTGCACTGGGGCAAAGCTGCACTGACAAGGCTGCACTGGGGCAAAGCTGCACTGACAAGGCTGCAATGGACACTGGGTCAAGGCTGCACTGACACTGAAAAGGCTGCAATGACACTAACAAGGCTGCAGATGAACACTGATGAGGCTGCATTGATGGGCATTTTAATGTAATTTTCTTTTCCTTAAACTTCCCTCCTAAAAGTTTTTTTCCTTAAAATTCTCTCCTAAACTTGGGGTGTGTGTTATACGCCGGCGCATGTTATACGCCGATAAATACGGTATATATATATATATATATATATATATATATATATATATATATATATATATATATATATATATATTGTAAGATTGGGGTATCAGACTCAAACGGTAGGTGCGTTGTCAGTGAGTACTCCAGTACAAAACTGTATTTTTAAAGGCCTGGTAGCCCACTTTTATTTAAAAAGCACGGAAAAGTTCACAAAGACATCAGTAGCCCTCGCAGGGGGTTCCACCATTACTGTATCTTGCACACTCAATACTTTAGCCTTCTGGCTTACATTCTTGCCATACGGCTGATTCAGGCCTTTAGCCTAGGCCTTAGGTCTGCTCCTCAGACCCAAAAGAGTTTCCTAGAGTGAAGCTCTCTCCTAGCTTACTCCTGCTGCTTTCTACTTGCTGCTCTGTCACCAAGTACATCTGCCTCCTGCAGACATGCCTACCCTGGTTGCCCCCTGCAGCCTCTGACTCCTCTCAGAGGAATGGGAGTCCACCTGACTCCCATGCACAGACTTCCAGGTAGCACAGGGTCCTACATCCACTATATATATATATATATATATATATATATATATATATATATATATATATATATATATATATATATATATATATATATAGTATATACAGTGGGGATGGAAAGTATTCAGACCCCTTTAAATTTTTCACTCTTTGTTATATTGCAGCCATTTGCTAATACCATTTAAGTTCATTTTTTTCCTCATTAATGTACACACAGCACCCCATATTGACAGAAAAACTCAGAATTGTTGACATTTTTTGCAGATTTATTAAAAAAGAAAAACTGAAATATCATATTGTCCTAAGTATTCAGACCCTTGCTCAGTGTTTTAGTAGAAGCACCCTTTTGATCTAATACAGCCATGAGTCTTTTTGGGAGAGATGCAACAAGTTTGTCACACCTGGATTTGGGGATCCTCTGCCATTCCTCGTTGCAGTTCCTCTCCAGTTCTGTCAGGTTGGATGGTAAACGTTGGTGGACAGCCATTTTAAGGTCTCTCCAGAGATGCTCAATTGGGTTTAAGTCAGGGCTCTGGCTGGACCATTCAAGAACAGTCACGGAGTTGTTGTGAAGCCAATCCTTCGTTAATTTAGCTGTGTGCTTAGGGTCATTATCTTGTTGGAAGGTAAACCTTCGGCCCAGTCTGAGGTCCTGAGCACTCTGGAGAAGGTTTTCATCCAGGATATCCCTGTACTTGGCCGCATTCATCTTTACCTCGATTGCAACCAGTCGTCCTGTCCCTGCAGCTGAAAAACACCCCCACAGCATGATGCTGCCACCACCATGCTTCAGTGTTGGGACTGTATTGGACAGGTGATGAGCAGTGCCTGTTTTTTTCCACACATACCGCTTAGAATTAAGGCCAAATGTTCTATCTTGGTCTCATCAGACCAGAGAATCTTATTTCTCACCATCTTGAGTCCTTCAGGTGTTTTTTAGCAAACTCCATGCAGGCTTTCATGTGTCTTGCACTGAGGAGAGGCTTCCATCGGGCCACTATGCCATAAAGCCCCGACTGGTGGAGGGCTGCAGTGATGATTGACTTTCTACAACTTTCTCCCATCTCCCGACTGCATCTCTGGAGCTCAGCCACAGTGATCTTTGGGTTCTTCTTTACCTCTCTCACCAAGGCTCTTCTCCCCCGATAGCTCAGTTTGGCCGGACGGCCAGCTCTAGGAAGGGTTCTGGTCACCCCAAAAATCTTCCATTTAAGGATTATGGAGGCCACTGTGCTCTTAGGAACCTTAAGTGCAGCAGAAATTTTTTTGTAACCTTGGGCAGATCTGTGCCTTGCCACAATTCTGTCTCTGAGCTCTTCAGGCAGTTCCTTTGACCTCATGATTCTCATTTGCTCTGGCATGCACTGTGAGCTGTAAGGTCTTATATAGACAGGTGTGTGGCTTTCCTAATCAAGTCCAATCAGTATAATCAAACACAGCTGGACTCAAATGAAGGTGTAGAACCATCTCAAGGATGATCAGAAAAAATGGACAGCAGCTGAGTTAAATATATGAGTGCCACAGCAAAGGGTCTGAATACTTAGGACCATGTGATATTTCAGTTTTTCTTTTTTAATAAATCTGCAAAAATGTCAACAATTCTGTGTTTTTCTGTCAATATGGGGTGCTGTGTTTACATTAATGAGGAAAAAAATGAACTTAAATGATTTTAGCAAATGGCTGCAATATAACAAGAGTGAAAAATTTAAGGGGGTCTGAATACTTTCCGTCCCCACTGTATAAATATATATATATTTATGTATATACATAAATATATATACACACACACATATATATATATATATATATATATATATATATATATATATATATATATATATATATATATATATATATATATATATATATATATATATATATATATATATATATATATATATATATATATATATATAGAGATAGATATATATATAGAGATAGATATAATATCTATATATATATATATAGATATATATATAGATATATAGATATCTATATATCTATATATATAGATATATAGATATCTATATATCTATATATATAGATATATATATATATACATATACACACACACACATATATATATATACACATACTCTGCATTCAGTATAGCCTATATATACAGTGTATTTGGTAGTGCATATTTTCTACTACACTTCAGGCGGTGTACACAGTATCTAATATAGTGTAGTGTGGTGTTGCAAAACAAAAAATACATCATGTCCAGAAGGCCACCAAGGAGAAGCAGATGCTCACAGGCCACTAAAAGCATGCTAGCAGCCTCTGTGTCTACAGTCAACAGTGGTGGTCATGGACATGGGGCATCCTCTGCAGGTGGCCGTGGGGCATACTTGCCTTTTTTTTCTGCTGCTGGCCATGTTTTTGAACCACAACATGCAGAAGAGTTGGTGGAGTGGATAACGAAGCCGTCCTCATCCTCCTCATCCTCTGTCACCCAGGCTCAGGGAAGTTTGCCTTCCAACGCAGCTGCCAAAGTGGCCTATTCCACCGGCTACTTGTCCACAGTCACTCCTTCTGTAGCCCCACCATCATGCATGGAGGAGTCCCCAGAAATATTCGACCACAGTGTGGGTTATATGCTGCTGGAGGATGCGCAGCGATTTGAAGGCTCAGATGTTGGTTGATAGGTTGAGGAAGGGAGTAACGTGAGCCTAGAGAGAGTGGGTGCCACAGAAGGACAAGAAACTGGCAGTCATGTTCCCCCAGCTGCAGCATACTGCCAAGTTTGCTCCAGTGATGGGGAGGGAGGGGATGATTAGGTCACTGACTGTACTTGGGTGCCTGAGAGAAGAGAGGAGGAAAGTGAGGAGGAGGAGGAGGAGGAGGAGGAGATATAACTCCAACAAGGCAGGATGTCCTCTAGGGGGCAGCTTAAGAGCAGCCACCCTATTGCATCACACTGCAGCGCTCCGCAGGTGCACGGCTCTGCTGACTCCCCACTGACTTTAAAATTTCCTTGGTGTGGGCTTTTTTCGACATGTGTACAGCAGATTGCACCGTTGCTGTTTGCAACCTATGTCTGAAGCGGATCAAATGTGGCAAAAGCAGCAGCCGCTTGGGCACCACATGCTTGACCAGACATATGACTACCTGCCATGCAGTCCATTGGCAACAGAGCTTGAAAGACCTGCATCACAGAAAAAAGCGCACTTCTCGTTGCTCCTCATCTGGGATCTCCAACCCTACTATACCTCCAGTCCTCTCAAAAACCTTCACTCAGAGGAATGAAGGTATAGCAGTAGGTGTACCAAGTACTTGCAGCCAATCTGTTAGCAGTACACCACCAACTGATTTTAGCAGGCAAATTTTCCTATCCCAGTTGCTGAACCGTAAAAAGAAATTCGGTCCCAGCCATCCACATGCTCAACGTCTGAATGCTAGCTTGACCAAATTGCTAGCCCTGCAACTGCTGCCTTTTTAGATGGTAGACTCTGCCCGTGAATTTGTGGAATGTGCTATACCTCAATGGCAGGTTCCAAAACGCCATTTCTTTTCATGGAAGGCCATTCCGGCTCTCTACTGGCATGTGGAAGGCAATGTTTTGGCCTCATTGGAGAGGGCGGTTAGAAGTAAGGTTCATATTACTGTTGACTCATGGTCCAACAGGCATAGGCAGGGACGGTACCCTTCCTTCACGGTGCATTGCGTAACTCTGCTGGCAGCTGAGAAGGATGCAGGACAGGGTTCACTGTTGTTGGAGCTTGTACCACCACCATACCTCCAAAATGCTAGTGGTGATTCTGCCACAGCTCTCTCCTCCACCCCCTCCTCTTCTCCTTCCTCTATGGCCTCTTCTGCAGATTTGTTCTCTGAACCAGCAGTGCTCCATAAGCGTTCAAGTGGCTACGCAAACAGTCAGGCTGAAAGATGCCATAGTAGTTGGTCTGCCTAGGGGACAGGAGACAAACTGGGGCAGAGATTCTGTCAGCTCTGCAGGGGCAGGCTCAGAGGTGGTTGACACCATGCCAGCTTCAGCCAGGAATGGTTGTATGCGACAATGGCACCAAACTTCTCTCTGCCCTCCGACAGGGATTCTTGACCCATGTTCCATGTTTGGCACACATCTTGAATTTGGTGGTGCAGCGGTTCTTGACAGGTACCCAGGCTTACAAGATCTCCTCAGGCAGGCCAGAAAGGTCTGTGGTAATTTCCACCAGTCATACAATACCAGTGCTTGGCTGGCTGACATTCAAAGGGAATGCAACCTGCCCACCAACCGCCTCATTTGTGACATGCCCACCAGGTGGAACTCAACGTTGGCAATGCTGCAGCGGCTGCACACACAGCAGAGGGCCATCAATGAGTACCTGTGTGATTGTGGCACCAGGACAGGGTCAGGGGAGCTTGGCTTCTTTTCGCCATGCCAGTGGCTACTGATCAAGGATGCATGCACTGTCCTGTCACCATTTGAAGAGGCCACAGGGATGTTGAGCAGCGACAATGCATGCATCAGTGACACTGTCCCTCTAGTTTTCCTGCTGGAGCACGCGCTTCGTGAAATCATGGACAGGGCACTTGAGGCAGAATAGCGGGAGGAAGAGGAGGACTTTCTTTCCTCTCAAGGCCCCCTTTATCCAGATAGCATTCCTGCGGGCCAGCCAAACACACAGGAAGAAGAGGAGGAGGATTGTGTCAGCATGGATGTAGAGGATAAAACTCAGCAGCAGTCTTCAAGGGATGGTTTTCAGTCCCCAGAAACCCAAGGAGTTGTACGTGGCTGGGAGGAGGTAGTTACAGAAAATGTGATCCTTGGTGACCCCGAGGGCTCAGAATCAAATGCCTCTGCAAACTTATGCTGTATGGCCTCCCTGATTCTGCAAAGCCTGCGAAAGGTCCCTAGGATTTGTGGTATCATGGAGAGGTATCATTACTGGCTGACAACCCTTCTTGATCCACGTTACAAGGGTAAAGTTGCAGAACTCATCCTGCCTTCGCAGAGGGAGCAGAGGATGAAACATATTCAGGAGGCCTTAAAGAAAGGTTTGTGTAACGCATTTCCAGACCCTGGGAGGTTACCATTTTCTGGTGCTGGACAACGTGTTATTGAAGCTCCGTTCAGTCAGAAGAGTGGTGGAGAGGGTGGCCGGCTTACCGATGCCTTTAAACAATTTTTCATTCCTCAGTGCCAAGGTCTGATCGGTTCAAGCAACCATCGCCAGTGTCTGCATTATATGGTGCAGGAATATCTAGGGGCACAAGCAGACTTGGATACCTTTCCAACAGAGCATCCACTGGGTTACTGGGTCTTGAGGATGGACCACTGGCCAGAATTTGCTTTCTGAATGCACATTCAGTGCTGCTGGAAAGTTTGTAACGGATCAAAGAGTGCGCCTGTCCACAGACTTTGTTGATATGCTCACATTCATAAAAATGAATCTTGGATCAGCAGCTATTAAGCACCTGATGCTGATGTAACTGACTGAATTTACTATGGATCTGGGATCCCTTGAAGACTGCCTATGCTGACTATCCTTTAAGTCCTCAATCTTGATGATGCTGGCTTCCAACAATATTTTTGGTTTAGGGCACCACTACCACCATCCAAGGCCCAATTTTTCTGCCCCTGTTTAACAGGGGCATGTAATTACATTTTTGATATAATATTTCACAGCAGGGCCCGTTCCTGCGCCCAACAACAGTAATTGTGAGGGCTTACAGTGTTCTGGCACCACCAAAACCAAAGGCCCAATTTTTCGCCCCCTGTTTAACAGGGGCGTGTAATTAAATTTTTGATATAATATTTAACAGCAGGGCCCGCTCCTGCGCCCAACAAGAGTAACTGTGAGGGGTTACAGTGTTGTTGCACCACCACCACCCAATGCCAATTTTTTCTGCCCCTGTTTAACAGGGGCATGTAATTACAATTTTTGATATAATATTTCACAGCAGGGCCCGTTCCTGGGCCCAACAAGAGTAACTGTGAGGGCTTACAGTGTTCTGGTACCACCAACACCTAAGGCCCATTTTTTCTGCAGAGTATATAGGGCAGGCCATATAGTATTTATACTGCTGTTCAGAGTATTTAGTGCCTGGGGGCCTAGGGGTCCCCTATGCCATTTTTTTTTAAATTTTGGTACGGTGTTCCTATAATATCCATATCAGACCGGAAAGGCATGGTATGGATTTTGGCGGGGGCATCCACACCATTTTTTTTGGTATTTTTGGCGCGGGGCTCCCCTTAATATTCATACCAGACCCAAAGGGCCTGGTAATGGACTGCCATTTTTTTCAATGATTTTTATCTATATTGCCAGGAGCCGACAATACATTACAGCCGCGAGCAGTTTTAAATGACATTTTTTCCATTATAAATGTCTTTTTGCTGTGGTACTGTTACAAACATGGTAAAGATGCACTACTTTACAGGCAGACTAAGGAGACCCCCCAGTCACTATATTTAAAGAAATATTTAATTTTTTAATTGTTTCACTTTAACCACTTGCCGACCGCCTAACGCAGATATACTGCGGCAGAATGGCACGGGCAGGCAAAATCATGTACCTGGTACGTGATCTGCCTCCCACGGGCGGTGCGCCCCTCCCGGTGCCCGAGGCGGTCGGCATCGTTAGGGGAGCAATCAATGCTGAGGGGGTGGCCACTCATTCGTGGCCAGCCCCTCCCGATCGCTCCCAACGAATGACAATCTTCCTCTGCCTCTGTAATGTAAACAGCGGCAGAGAAAGTCATGTCATCTCTCCTAGAGTCGGTCTTTTTCGTTCCGGCGCCAAGGAGAGAATACATCCAAGTAAGTGCACCAACACTACACTTACAGTAGAACACTCTAGGCACACTTTTCACCCCCCACCACCTCCCGATCACCTGTAACCCCTGTCACAGTGACACCAATAGCATTTTTTTTTTTTACTGATTACTGCTGGTTAGTTTGTTTTTTATAGTTTCAGGGCACCCGCCGTTTATTACCTAATAAGGGTTTAACCCCCTGATCGCCTGGTGGTCATATAAGTTAGGTTTTAGGGTCAGATAGGGTCTGCGTCGCCCCAGGCAGCTTCAGGTTAGCACCAGTACCGCTAACACCCACGCACGCAGCATACACCTCTCTTAGTGGTATAGTATCTGAACGGATCAATATCTGATCTGATCAGATCTATACTAGCGTCCCCAGCAGTTTAGGGTTCACAAAAATGCAGTGTTAGCGGGATCAGCCCAGATACCTGCTAGCACCTGCATCTTGCCTCTCGGCCCAGCCCTGCCCAGCCCACCCAAGTGCAGTATCGATCAATCACCGTCACTTACAAAAAACTAAACACACATAACTGCAGCGTTCGCAGAGTCAGGACTGATCCCTGCGATTGCTAACAGTTTTTTTGGTAGCGTTTTGATACAGTCGCTAACAGTCAGGAGCTTTTTTACCTGTGAGTCTCACTAGTGTACCACTAAATTTAGAGCCCAAAATGGCAAATCGAAGGTACACTAGTGAAGAGGCCTACACGTTTCTGAGCATGACAGATAGTGAAGAGGAAGTCACTCATCTGTCAGATTCAGGCTCAGAATATGATCCTGTAGACGACAGCGGCTCCATGACAGATGGCTCTGACGACTGAGTTGTGGTCCCTGCCAAGGTCAGGCGTACCAGACCTCGAACTTCTTCTTCTGTCCTTGATGTGCAAGAACTGCAGGTCCCTCGTATGGCGCAGAGCAGTATTAGCGCCGCTATTCCTTCTGGTGAACTGGCAAGCACCAGGGGCTTAGTACACCCTGGTCGTACATCCAGCACTGCAGTATCACGTGGTGACGTGGCGAGTCCCATAAGTGCAGTTCAAGCTGGTGAGGTGGCAAGCACAAGTAGTGTCCCGCTGCCACCAAGACGACGAACACAGACCTGTCCTGCCCATAGTGCCCTTCCTGCTGCATTCGCCAATCCTAATTGGGAACCCACCACTTCTGCAGCACCCGTACTTCCCCCATTCACTGGCCAACCCAGAATTCAGGTGGAAACAGTTGATTTTACGTCACTTGATTTTTATTCGCTGTTTTTCACCGAAGATCTCTATAGATCTATTGTGGACCAAAGCAATTTGTACGCTGGTCAACACATCGCCACTATTCCCCAGTCCTCCCTTGCCAGAGATTGGAGACCAATTACGGTCTCCAAATTTAGGCTCTTTCTGGGCCTTTCCCTCAACATGGGCATAACTAAAAAGAGTGAGTTGCGGTCATATTGGTCCACTGACCTAATTCACCATATGCCCTTGTTCTCTGCCTCCGTGACCAGGGCACGATACGAGCAGATCTTGCGGTTCATTCACTTCAATGACAATGAACTCTGTCGTCCTCGTGGAGACCCTGGATACGATCGGCTCTACAAAATTCAGCCCCTTGTAAACCACTTCAACCAATGTTTTGCAGACTTGTTTACTCCCCATCAAGTTGTCTGCGTTGATGAGTCCCTGATTAAGTTTTCTGACCGCTTGTCATTCAAACAGTACCTTCCCAGCAAGTGTGCCAGATACGGGGTCAAGATGTATAAGCTCTGTGACAGGGCCACAGGCTATACATGGTTAGTAGTAGTAGTAGTAGTAGTAGTTTTATGGTTCACGAGGGAAAAGATAGTCACGTAGAGCCAAAAAACTGCCCTGGCTACACAGGAAGAGCTGGCAAGATTGTGTGGGACTTGGTGTCACCCTTATTCGGAAAGGGGTACCACTTATATGTGAACAATTATTACAGGAGTGTGCCACTTTTTAGTCACTTGTTTGATCAGCAGATTGGAGCATGTAGCAACGTGCGACCTAATCGCCGGGGCTTTCCCCAGCGGCTTGTAGATTCCCGTCTTAGGCTGGGGGAGAGAGCCTGCTTGCAGTGTAATAATTTGCTCGCTATGAAGTGGAGGGATAATAAGAATGTTTTCGTTCTTACCTCCCTTCATGCAGACACGACGGTCCAAATTACTACGGCGACTGGTGTTGTGGAGAAACCCTTCTGTGTCCACGAATATAACCAAAATATGGGAGGGGTGGACCTCAACGACCAGTTGTTGGCGCCGTACCTAGTTGCCCGTAAGGCCAGACGCTGGTACAAGAAAGTGTCTATTTATTTCAATTGGCTTTGCTGAATGCTTATGTGCTATACAGAGCTTCAGGATAGACTGGATCCTTCCTTAAATTCCAGGAAGAGATCGTCAGAGCCCTTCTGTTTCCAGATGGTGCTCCACCTCACCTTCCCCAACCAAATGCAGTAAGCCGGCTGCATGAGAGGCATTTTCTTTATGTCCTCTGGAGTACCCCTACCCAACGAGCCCCCCAAAAAAGAAAGCAAGAAAGCAGCAAGTGCGGATATAGGTGTGACACCCACTATTATTGTCCCTCCTGTCCTGACAATTCTGGTCTTTGCATTGGTGAATGTTTTGAACGCTACCATACACTAGTTGAGTATTAGCTTAGGGTACAGCACTGCACAGACTAGGCACACTTTCACAGGGTCTCCCAAGATGCCATCGCATTTTTAAAGACCTGAACCTGGAACCGGTTACAGTTACAAAAGTTACAGTTACAAAAAAAGGGTAAAAAAAATAAGTAAAAAAAAAAAAGACACAAAAAAATATATAAAATAAAAAAAACAAAAATAGTTGTTTTATTGTTCTCTCTCTATTCTCTCTCTATTGTTCTGCTCTTTTTTACTGTATTCTATTCTGAAATGTTTTATTGTTATTATGTTTTATCATGTTTGCTTTATAGGTATGCAATTTTTTATACTTTACTGTTTACGGTGTTTGTATTGTTAACCATTTTTTTGGTTTCAGGTACGCCATTCAGCTGCAGAGCGGATTTATTTATCTTGACAGCAACAGCGTTTGCTCCCACGATACATAAAGCCGTGACTCCAGTGCTGTCGGAGGTGATTTCACCACCACAGTTAAAAAAAAGAGCATATATGCCGAAGCATGGGGGCAGCAGGGGCAGAGGAGCGATTTGCTCCTACCTTTTGCGGGTGGATGCCCCCATGCTTTGGTATATATATATATATTTTAGGCACAGGTTGCGTTAAAAAATGTTTTATTTTTTACTGTTTTTTTTGTATTTGCTTTGCAGGTATGGCAAGTCTTTCTGTTATGCCCCGTACACACGGTCGGACATTGATCGGACATCCCGACAACAAAATCCTAGGATTTTTTCCGACGGATGTTGGCTCAAACTTGTCCTGCATACACGCGGTCACACAAAGTTGTCGGAAAATCCGATCATTCTGAATGTGGTGACGTAAAACACGTACGTCGGGACTATAAACGGGGCAGTAGCCAATAGCTTTCATCTCTTTATTTATTCTGAGCATGCGTGGCACTTTGTGCGTCGGATTTGTGTACACACGATCGGAAATTCCGACAACGAATTTTGTTATCGGAAAATTTTATAGCCTGCTCTCAAACTTTGTGTGCCGGAAAATCCGATGGAAAAAGTCCGATGGAGCCCACACACGGTCGGAATTTCCGACAACACGCTCCGATCGCACATTTTCCGTCGGAAGATCCGACTGTGTGTATGGGGGATTATACTGTAATGTTACTTTGTTTTATTGTTAACCATCATTTGCTTAGCAGGTACGCCATTCAGTTGCAGCGCGGATTTATTTATTTTGACAGCAACAGCGTTTGCTCCCACGATACATAAAGCCATGACTCCAGCGCTGTAGGAGGTGATTTCACCACCACAGTTAAAGCACCCTTGTCCCCCCTTGCTCTCACACAAAGGCGAACGCAAGCGTCGGTCTGGCGTCAAATGTAAACAGCAATTGCCCCATGCATGTGAGGTATCACCGCGAAGGTCAGATCGAGGGCAGTAATTTTAACAGTAGACCTCCTCTGTAAATCTAAAGTTTAAAATTTAAAAAAGTGTGTTTTTTCCCAAAAAAATGTGTTTGAAAAATCGCTGTGCATATACTGTGTAAAAAAAAAAATGAAACCACCATTTAATCTGTATGGCATTTGCTTTAAAAAAATATATAATGTTTGGGGGTTCAAAGTAATTTTCTTGCAAAAAAACAAATAATCTTTTCATGTAAACAAAAAGTGTCAGAAAGGGCTTTGTCTTCAAGTGGTTAGAAGAGTGGGTGATGTGTGACATAAGCTTCTAAATGTTGTGCATAAAGTGCCAGGACAGTTCAAACCCCCCCCCCCCAATGACCCCATTTTGGAAAGTAGACACCCCAAGCTATTTGCTGAGAAGCATGTCGAGTCCATGGAATATTTTATATTGTGACACAAGTTGCGGGAAAAAGACAATTTTTTTTTTTGTCACTAAATGATATATTGCTCAAACATTCTGTTGCTTCTCCTGAGTACAGGGATACCACATGTGTGAGACTTTTTGGGAGCCTAGCCGCGTACGGGACCCCGAAAACCAAGCACCGCCTTCAGGCTTTCTAAGGGTGTAAATTTTTGATTTTACTCTTCACTGCCTACCACAGTTTTAAAGGCCATAAAATGCCCAGATGGCACAAACCCCCCCCCCCAAATGACCCCATTTTGGAAAGTAGACACCCCAAGCTATTTGCTGAGAGGTATAGTGAGTATTTTGCAGACCTCACTTTTTGTCACAAAGTTTTGATAATTGAAAAAAGAAAAAAAAATCTGTCTTTCTTAATTTTCAGAAACAAATGAGAGCTGCAAAATACTCACCATCCCTCTCAGCAAATGGCTTGGGGTGTCTACTTTCCAAAATGGGGTCATATGGGGAGGGGGTTTGTGCTATCTTGACATTTTATGGCCTTCGAAACTGTGATAGGTAGTGAGGAGTGAATCAAAAATTTACGCCATTAGAAATCCTGAAGGCGGTGATTGGTTTTCGGGGCCCCGTATGCAGCTAGGCTCCCAAAAACTGCCACACATGTGGTATCCCCATACTCAGGAGAAGCAGCTAAATGTATTTTGGGGTACAATTTCACATATAACCATGGCATGTGTGAGCAATATATCATTTAGTGACAACTTTTAGTATTTTTTTTTTTTATCATTATTCAATCACTTGGGACAAAAAAATGTAATACTTAATGGGCTCAACATGCCTCTCAGCAATTTCCTTGAGGTGTCTACTTTCCAAAATGGGGTCATTTGGGGAGGCTTTGTACTACCCTGCCATTTTAGCACCTCAAGAAATGGCATAGGCAGTCATAAACTAAAAGCTGTGTAAATTCCAGAAAATGTACCCTAGTTTGTAGACGCTATAACTTTTGCGCAAACCAATAAATATACACTCATTGACATTTTTTTTACCAAAGACATGTGGCCGAATACATTTTGGCCTAAATGTATGACTAAAATTGAGTTTATTGGATTTTTTTTATAACAAAAAGTAGAAAAAATCATTTTTTTTCAAAATTTTCGGTCTTTTTCCGTTTATAGCGTAAAAAATAAAAACCGCAGAGGTGATCAAATACCATCAAAAGAAAGCTCTATTTGTGGGAAGAAAAGGACGCAAATTTTGTTTGGGTACAGCATTGCATGACTGCGCACCTAGCAGTTAAAGCGACGCAGTGCCAAATTTAAAAAAGTGCTCTGTTCAGGAAGGGGGTAAATCCTTTCGGGGCTGAAGTGGTTAAGCATTATTAAAATCACTGCTCCTGAAAAAACGTGAGTTTTTAAACTTTTTTTTTTCATTGATCCATGTCCCCTGGGGCAAGACCCGGGACCCCAAACACTTTTTATGGCAATAACTTGCATATAAGCCTTTAAAGTTAGCACTTTTGATTTTTTATGTTCGTGTCCCATAGACTTTAATGGTGTTCACACAAATTTTTTGCCTGTTCGCATGTTCTGCTGCAAACCGAACTGGGGGATGTTCGGCTCATCCCTATTAGGAAACTAGTGAAGATTAAAACGAATTCTGAGCTTGCGTAGGTAGTACCTGTGCTGGGAAGCTTTTATGTATGTGACAGCTTTCCACCCAGGGCTGTATCCCCAGTCTCATGTAGTTGGCTGCCTGGAGATTTCCTGTCCGAAAGCTAAATGTAAACAAAAGGCGATGTCATCAGGTCCGCTTTAAGCCTCATCCACACTACTATTTTTTTTTTCGTTCAACCCAGTAGATTGAACGAAAAAAAAAGATAGCTCAGGTCAGGCCCGCTGTACTAACAATCCAATGTTAGTACAGCTATCTCCCCTACTGTGCTATTGTGTTCTGACAAGGGGATGGCTCCTCCTCCAGAACATTCCGGTCAGTGCTCTCAGCCATTGGCTGAGAGCACTGATCAGGAGCCAGTTGGCAGACCTTTTTTGGTCATGACCCAGCAACAGAACCCGGTCCCCCCCTCCTGCTGATATTACTCTAACAACACACCTGTAACCAGAAACATAAATTAACATGAGCTAATTAACTAATCCCTTAACCACTTGACGACCGCCTCACGCCGATGTACGTCAGCAAGGTGGCACGGACAGGCAAAATCACGTACATGTACGTGATTTGCCTTCCGCGGGAGGGGGGTCCGATTGGACCCCCCCCCCCGGTGCCCGAGGCGGTCGTCTTTTGTCCAGCGGCGATCAGAGGTGAGGGGGAGACCATCCGTTCGTGGCCCCCCTCGCGATCGCCGCCGGCCAATCGAATCATTCCTTTGCTGCTGTATGCTAAACAGCAGCAAAGGAAATGATGTCATCTCTCCTCGGCTCTGTGATTTCCGTTCCGGCCCGAGGAGAGACGACATGTGAGTGAGTGCACCAACACACACACACACAGTAGAACATGCCAGGCACACAAAACACCCCGATCCCCCCCACGATCGCCCCACGATCCCCCCCCGATCACCCCCCCCCCCTGTCACAAACTGACACCAAGCAGTTTTTTTTTTCTGATTACTGCATAGTGTCAGTTTGTGACAGTTACAGTGTTGGGACAGTTAGTATTACCCCCCTTTAGGTCTAGGGTACCCCCCTAACCCCCCCTAATAAAGTTTTAACCCCTTGATCACCCCCTGTCACCAGTGTCGCTAAGCGATCATTTTTCTGATCGCTGTATTAGTGTCGCTGGTGACGCTAGTTAGGGACGTAAATATTGAGGTTCGCCGTCAGCGTTTTATAGCTTCAGGGACCCCCATATACTACCGAATAAATGTTTTAACCCCTTGATGGCCCCCTAGTTAACCCTTTCACCACTGATCACCGTATAGCCGTTACGGGTGACGCTGGTTAGTTCGTTTATTTTTTATAGTGTCAGGGCACCCGCCGTTTATTACCGAATAAAGGTTTGGCCCCCTGATCGCCCGGCGGTGATATGCGTCGCCCCAGGCAGCGTCAGATTAGCGCCAGTACCGCTAACACCCACGCACGCAGCATACGCCTCCCTTAGTGGTATAGTATCTGAACGGATCAATATCTAATCCGATCAGATCTATACTAGCTTCCCCAGCAGTTTAGGGTTCCCAAAAACGCAGTGTTAGCAGGATCAGCCCAGATACCTGCTAGCACCTGCGTTTTGCCCCTCCGCCCAGCCCACCCAAGTGCAGTATCGATTGATCACTGACACTTACAAAACACTAAACGCATAACTGCAACGTTCGCAGAGTCAGGCCTGATCCCTGCGATCGCTAAGTTTTTTTGGTAGTATTTTGGTGAACTGGCAAGCACCAGCCCCAGGCAGCGTCAGATTAGCGCCAGTACCGCTAACACCCACGCACGCAGCATACGCCTCCCTTAGTGGTATAGTATCTGTACGGATCAATATCTGATCCGATCAGATCTATACTGGCGTCCCCAGCAGTTTAGGGTTCCCAAAAACGCAGTGTTAGCGGAATCAGCCCAGATACCTGCTAGCACCTGCGTTTTGCCCCTCCGCCCGGCCCAGCCCAGCCCACCCAAGTGCAGTATCGATCGATCACTGTCACTTACAAAACACTAAATGCATAACTGCAGCGTTCGCAGAGTCAGGCCTGATCCCTGCGATCGCTAACAGTTTTTTTGGTAGTATTTTGGTGAACTGGCAAGCACCAGCCCCAAGCAGCGTCGGGTTAGCGCCAGTAGCACTAACACCCACGCACGCAGCATACACCTCCCTTAGTGGTACAGTATCTGAACGGATCAATATCTGATCCGATCAGATCTATACTAGCGTCCCCAGCAGTTTAGGGTTCCCAAAAACGCAGTGTTAGCGGGATCAGCACAGATACCTGCTAGCACCTGCGTTTTGCCCCTCCGCCCGGCCCGGCCCAGCCCAGCCCACCCAAGTGCAGTATCAATCGATCACTGTCACTTACAAAACACTAAACGCATAACTGCAGCGTTCGCAGAGTCAGGCCTGATCCCTGCGATCGCTAACAGGTTTTTTGGTAGCGTTTTGGTGAACTGGCAGCGGCCTAGTACACCCCGGTAGTAGTCAAACCAGCACTGCAGTAACACTTAGTGACGTGGTGAGTCCCATAAGTGCAGTTCAAGCTGGTGAGGTGGCAAGCACAAGTAGTGTCCCGCTGCCACCAAAAAGACAAACACAGGCCCGTCGTGCCCATAATGCCCTTCCTGCTGCATTCGCCAATCCTAATTGGGAACCCACCGCTTCTGCAGCGCCCGTACTTCCCCCATTCACATCCCCAACCAAATGCAGTCGGCTGCATGAGAGGCATTTTCTTTATGTCCTCCCGAGTACCCCTACCCAGCGAACCCCCCCAAAAAAGATGTCGTGTCTGCAGCAAGCGCGGATATAGGCGTGACACCCGCTATTATTGTCCCTCCTGTCCTGACAATCCTGGTCTTTGCATTGGCGAATGTTTTGAACGCTACTATGCACTAGTTGAGTATTAGCGTAGGGTACAGCATTGCACAGACTAGGCACACTTTCACAGGGTCTCCCAAGATGCCATCGCATTTTGAGAGACCCGAACCTGGAACCGGTTACCGTTATAAAAGTTAGTTACAAAAAAAGTGTAAAAAAAAATATATATATAAAATAAAAAAAAATAGTTGTCGTTTTATTGTTCTCTCTCTCTCTATTCTCTCTATTGTTCTGCTCTTATTTACTATATTCTATTCTGCAATGTTTTATTGTTATTATGTTTTATCATGTTTGCTTTTCAGGTATGCAATTTTTTATACTTTACCGTTTACTGTGCTTTATTGTTAACCATTTTTTTGTCTTCAGGTACGCCATTCACAACTTTGAGTGGTTATACCAGAATGATGCCTGCAGGTTTAGGTATCATCTTGGTATCATTCTTTTCAGCCAGCGGTCGGCTTTCATGTAAAAGCAATCCTAGCGGCTAATTAGCCTCTAGACTGCTTTTACAAGCCGTGGGAGGGAATGCCCCCCCCCACCGTCTTCCGTGTTTTTCTCTGGCTCTCCTGTCTCAACAGGGAACCTGAAAATGCAGCCGGTGATTCAGCCAGCTGACCATAGAGCTGATCAGAGACCAGAGTGGCTCCAAACATCTCTATGGCCAAAGAAACCGGAAGCTACGAGCATTTTACGACTTAGATTTCGCCGGATGTAAATAGCGCCATTGGGAAATTGGGGAAGCATTTTATCACAACGATCTTGGTGTGGTCAGATGCTTTGAGGGCAGAGGAGAGATCTAGGGTCTAATAGACCCCAATTTTTTCAAAAAAGAGTACCTGTCACTACCTATTGCTATCATAGGGGATATTTACATTCCCCGAGATAACAATAAAAATGATTAGAAAAAAAAAATGAAAGGAACAGTTTAAAAATAAGATAAAAAAGCAAAAAAATAATAAAGAAAAAAAAAAAAAAAAAAAGCACCCCTGTCGTCCCCTGCTCTCGCGCTAAGGCGAACGCAAGCGGCGGTCTGTCGTCAAACGTAAACAGCAATTGCACCATGCATGTGAGGTATCACCGCGAAGGTTAGATCGAGGGCAGTAATTTTTGCAGTAGACCTCCTCTGTAAATCTAAAGTGGTAACCTGTAAAGGCTTTTAAAGGCTTTTAAAAATGTATTTATTTTGTTGCCACTGCACGTTTGTGCGCAATTGTAAAGCATGTCATGTTTGGTATCCATGTACTCGGCCTAAGATCATCTTTTTTATTTCATCAAACATTTGGGCAATATAGTGTGTTTTAGTGCATTAAAATTTAAAAAAAGTGTGTTTTTTCCCCAAAAAATGCGTTTGAAAAATCGCTGCGCAAATACTGTGTGAAAAAAAAAATGAAACACCCACCATATTAATCTGTAGGGCATTTGCTTTAAAAAAATATATAATGTTTGGGGGGTCAAAGTAATTTTCTTGCAAAAAAAAAAATAACTTTTTCATGTAAACAATAAGAGTCAGAAAGGGCATTGTCTTCAAGTGGTTAGAAGAGTGGGTGATGTGTGACATAAGCTTCTAAATGTTGTGCATAAAATGCCAGGACAGTTCAAAACCCCCCCAAATGACCCCATTTTGGAAAGTAGACACCCCAAGCTATTTGCTGAGAGGCATGTCGAGTCCATGAAATATTTTATATTGCGACACAAGTTGCGGGAAAGAGACAATTTTTTTTTTTTTTTTTGCACAAAATTGTCACTAAATGATATATTGCTCAAACATGCCATGGGAATATGTGAAATTACACCCCAAAATACATTCTGCTGCTTCTCCTGAGTACGGGGATACCACATGTGTGAGACTTTTTGGGAGCCTAGCCGCGTACGGAACCCCGAAAACCAAGCACCGCCTTCAGGCTTTCTAAGGGCGTGAATTTTTGATTTCACTCTTGACTGCCTATCACAGTTTCGGAGGCCATGGAATGCCCAGGTGGCACAAACCCCCCCCAAATGACCCCATTTTGGAAAGTAGACACCCAAAGCTATTTGCTGAGAGGTATAGTGAGTATTTTGCAGACCTCACTTTTTGTCACAAAGTTTTGAAAACTGAAAAAAGAAAAAAAAAAGTTTTTTCTTGTCTTTCTTCATTTTCAAAAACAAATGAGAGCTGCAAAATACTCACCATGCCTCTCAGCAAATAGCTTGGGGTGCAATTCCACATATGCCCATGGCCTGTGTGAGCAATATATCATTTAGTGACAACTTTGTGCAAAAAAAAAAAAAAAATGTGTCACTTTCCCGTTACTTGTGTCAAAATATAAAATATTCCATGGACTCAATATGCCTCTCAGCAAATAGCTTGGGGTGTCTACTTTCCAAAATGGGGTCATTTGGGGGGGTTTTGTGCCACCTGGGCATTCCATGGCCTCTGAAACTGTGATAGGCAGAGAAGAGTGAAATCATAAATTTACACCCTTAGAAATCTTGAAGGCGGTGATTGGTTTTCGGGGCCCCGTACGCGGCTAGGCTCCCAAAAAGTCCCACACATGTGGTATCCCCATACTCAGGAGAAGCAGCAGAATGTATTTTGGGGTGCAATTCCACATAGGCCCATGGCCTGTGTGAGCAATATATCATTTAGTGACAACTTTTTGTAAATATTTTTTTTTTTTTTTGTCATTATTCAATCACTTGGGACAAAAAAAATAAATATTCAATGGGTTCAACATGCCTCTCAGCAATTTCCTTGGGGTGTCTACTTTCCAAAATGGGGTCATTTGGGGGGGGGTTTGTACTGCCCTGCCATTTTAGCACCTCAAGAAATGACATAGGCAGTCATAAACTAAAAGCTGTGTAAATTACAGAAAATGTACCCTAGTTTGTAGACGCTATAACTTTTGCGCAAACCAATGAATATACGCTTATTGACATTTTTTTTACCAAAGACATGTGGCCGAATACATTTTGGCCTAAATGTATGACTAAAATTGAGTTTATTGGATTTCTTTTATAACAAAAAGTAGAAAATATCATTTTTTTTCAAAATTTTCGGTCTTTTTCCGTTTGTAGCGCAAAAAATAAAAACCACAGAGGTGATCAAATACCATCAAAAGAAAGCTCTATTTGTGGGAAGAAAAGGACGCAAATTTCGTTTGGGTACAGCATTGCATGACCGCGCAATTAGCAGTTAAAGCGACGCAGTGCCAAATTGGAAAAAGACCTCTGGTCCTTAGGCAGCATAATGGTCCGGGGCTCAAGTGGTTAAAGCAGCCAATGTGACTCCCTAACTACACTACACATTATCATACATCTCAACACAGAATTCCTTCATACAATTGCATGGTTAATTAGCACAAACAACAATGGGTGAAAGACACTTAGAAGCTGTGGCAAGCCAGACTATACTCATTTACATTATAGAAGACAACAGACAGGTGGCTGGAGTTGATGACATTAGCATCTAACAGTATGTGTCCCAACAGTATGAATCAGTCACTATTTCTAATATGACATATACAGGGTTCAAAGAGTCTGTGTGTCTTGAGGGGATATGGACCTGAATCCAAAGTAACACTGACTCAAGGGTCCCCAGGCATAAAGCTCACAAAGAGCATCATTCCCCCAAATGCCAGGGCCCATGATCGGTAGGCAAGAGGCTAGCATTCAGTCCCCTCCAAAAGCCTCTGTCCCGGCTAGGTCTATCACATTTCTGCCCCATCAAAGGTTGACTAACAAGGTCCCAGACCTCCACCTGGTCTGGACATGCGTTAGTCGGACAAAGTGAACTCGCATAGTCAGTCCGCATGACCTCCAATCTTGGCTGCAAGGAATAGCTGACACCAGTAGATGTGAGGCAGAGGTCATTTACTGTCTGTCCGGCTGCCAGCGCTTCAGCTAGGTGGTTTTTAACATTCCGGGGCTTGGTCTGCTGCTGGACAGAGGGGCCGATCACCCCAGCTTCCTGAAGCTGTAAAGACACTGTAGGTGCTAGACAGAGGCCAGCGGCACTCTGCCCTATTGCCAGTATTTCAGCTGGGAGTAGCAGCTCCACTACATCAGCTTGTTGCCGGAGAGAGGGTCCGACTGCCCCGGCTCCCTGGATCTCCACAGTTGTTGCCGGTGCTGGGCAGAGGTTGGTAGCACTCTGCCCTGTTGCCAGCACTTCTGCTGGGGACTCCACATAATCCGCTTCAGCTAACCATTGGGGCAGGAGGCTGGATTCCTCCACTCCCAAACTGTGTAGCTGCAATTGGGGAGGTGAGCTGGCTGCTTCCTTTTCCCTTCCCTCATCTGGCTGCTGGGATGACATGGGACGTCTATGGTACTGTCTCCCAGGTGCACGGATTTTTACTGGGGAGGAAAGACTGCTTCCTCCACCCTGGCCAACTGTTGGGGAGGGACGACGAACAGCTCCTCTCCCTTCTCCCCCTGTATCTGCTGCTGGGAAGTGATTGCCACCTTCTCACCCTGAGCCTCCGGAACTGCCACAGGTGTGGGGCAGAGGTGTTGGACCCTCTGTCCGGTGACCAGCGCTTCAGCTGGGGAAGTTCCTTGCAACTCCACAGATACTGCCGGTTGGTGCTGGGCAGAGCATAGTGAACTTTAGCCCTGATACCAGCTCTTCTGCTGGAGGCTCATCAGGTTGTTCTTCCTCAGCAGAAAAATCTATCAAATCCCCTGTCTCTGCAACTGGTGACTGGGGATAGAGGTTCACCATCTCCTGTCCGTGGAACCCAGAAGATGCTATCGGTGCTGGGCAGAGGTTAGCAGAGCTCTGCCCTGTTGTCAGCACTTCAGCTTTGGGGGTGGCAATCTCCAGATTTTCCACTGCCGATTCTCTGGCATGCCGCTGGACGACTGGCACATTCCTCCATTCAAGCTCATCCTGTGCAGAAACAAGATCTTCAAGGTCAGTAAGCACTTGCTGCATCCACCATAAGACCTCCATGTCCATAGCTGCGGGGGCAGGTGGGCAAAGCACACCGTTACTATGGCACCTTGCGGACTCTTCAGCCAGGATTTCAGAGTTCTCAACTGGTATTTCCTGATAGTTCCAGGCAAAGGGAGCCCAGCCCTGGTGCTGAGCAGAGTCTAGCAGCCCTCTGTAGGCGATCTCCAGCTCCCATTCCTGAAAGGCCAGAAAATCTATATCTTCCAGTGCCCAGTGCACTTCCGAGACGTTCAGTAGCCCTTCTCTGAAATCCATGATTTCTTCCAACTGCCACTCCAAATCACTCCCAAAGTTAGGGTCCCCTGTCAGCTTCACATACAACAGTCCCAGGCCGCCGTAGCCAAAGCCTTCCATTGGGCTGTCATCCTCTATCCAAGGGCATGCTTGGGATACATGCCACCGGAGGGCTCTGTAGCTCTCATCCAGCTGCATCTCTGCCTAGACCAGCCTACTTAATTCAGCTGTCTGCTCCTTGTGTCGTTTTTCTCCCAAAAACACCACCCGCAATCCATACTGCAACCAGTACTTTTCCTGGATGGAGGGGAGAACTTTTCCCTGGTGTCGCTGCTCACGGGCTAGCGCTTCCTTCCAAAGTCTGCAGCAGATAGAATCAAACCATCCCAGCAGGACCTGCTCTGATACTGGTCCTCTATGCTGTATCTGCATCTCTCGCAACCTCCTTCTGAATTCCTCTTCCATGGCGGCTGGTATCTGTACCTCTCCTATCCTCTCCTGCTATCCAGACCTTGGATCCATGTGTAAGTTTGGATGTCCCAGACTGCAGGAAGCGTCCCACTGCTTGCCACCAATGTAACGAAACGTCCCACACTCCGGTTGAGTGCTTTCATCATATACCACTTCCTCCCAGTCTAAATATAGGTATCCGATATTCCAACTGCTCACAAGCACAAAACAAGGCAATACTTGCAATAGTTGCTGAAAATGGACTCTTTATTAGAACCAGAATACAAGTCTTATATACAGTTAAAGAGGAGGAGTTTCCCCCCTCCTGCTGATATTACTCTAACAATACACCTGTAACCAGAAACTTAAATTAACATGAGCTAATTAACGAATCCCTTAAAGCAGCCGATGTGACTCCCTAACTACACTACACATTATCATACATCTCAACACAGAACTCCTTCATACAATTGCAGGGTTAATTAGCACAAACAACAATGGGTGAAAGACACTTAGAAGCTGTGGCAAGCCAGACTATACTCATTTACATTATAGAAGACAACAGACAGGTGGCTGGAGTTGATGACATTAGCATCTAACAGTATGTGTCCCAACAGTATGAATCAGTCACTATTTCTAATATGACATATACAGGGTTCAAAGAGTCTGTGTGTCTTGAGGGGATATGGACCTGAATCCAAAGTAACACTGACTCAAGGGTCCCCAGGCATAAAGCTCACAAAGAGCATCATTCCCCCAAATGCCAGGGCCCATGATCGGTAGGCAAGAGGCTAGCATTCAGTCCCCTCCAAAAGCCTCTGTCCCGGCTAGGTCTATCACATTTCTGCCCCATCAAAGGTTGACTAACAAGGTCCCAGACCTCCAACTGGTCTGGACATGCGTTAGTCGGACAAAGTGAACTCGCATAGTCAGTCCGCATGACCTCCAATCTTGGCTGCAAGGAATAGTTGACACCAGTAGATGTGAGGCAGAGGATAGCATTCAGTCTCCTCCAAAAGCCTCTGTCCCGGCTAGGTCTGTCACAAACAGGTACATAAATCAAGAGCAAGCTGCACCCCAACAAAATTCTAAAGGGTGTCTACGACTCCTTCATAAATTCCCTTGATTATCCCTAGAAATCTGTAGTTCTGGTCACATGTAGTTAATATCTTGATATGTTTTAATTTCGGAACTTTACAGTAAAAAATGTTTTTGGCAACATTTCCTTCAGAAGTACTTATCAGGTCAGAACACAAGGAATAATGATTTAGTAAGCCTGTCTAAGGTAAAAATGTGTATGTAAAAACAAACTTTTTATTCATTTTGAATATAACTTTTTTTTCTACCTACCGTGTTCCTGTTGGGGAGATTTAGCCACACTATTGGTCCTGGTCACTATTGTTTTTGGTACAAAAAGTGATGTGAAATCTGAAATTTTTGAGTTGTCACAGAAACAGTAGGTGAAGTCAAATCTTCCAATAGGATAACCTGTTCTGATTACAGCCCTCTAAGAGAGGGTATCTCCTCAGTTTGAAGAGATCGTCTTTTATTTCCTACTGTTTCCTTAGGACAGAAAATGAATGGAAATCTTCCCAACAGGACCCTAACCACATTAAAAAAAATTAAAAATTAAAAAACACAACTTAATTGTTTCCTACTCTATCCAAAACTTTGGAAAGCCTACCTACATTTTAAGAAATATGTAAAAATTGTAATTTCCTGAACTGACTGGTTTGGGTGGACATGGATTTACAAGAACTCTACAGCACATAAATGCTCATAAGTATTTTTTTAAACTTCTAGGGAAAATGCCTACAGAAGCACACAAACAGTGTTCCTTAATCATTAGGTGACACAGCATTAAGTAATAAAATCCATTTCTTTATCACTATTAACCACTTGACACAGCATTCAGTATTGCTTATCGTTCAGTGTTGTATGCCACAATAAAAGCATATCCTTTAGCCAAATGTCGGGAGACATCGACTGGTTCAATAAAAACTGGCCGACGTTTGGCCCGTGTGTATGTTAGTTGGTCCAACAGAAGCCGGCTGAGCATGCTGCAAAACCAGCTGCCGACCGGCTCCCGATCAGCACTCTCAGCCAATGGCTGAGAGCGCTGATCGGAGTGTTTTAGCGGGGAGGGGCGTCCCCCTGTCAGAACACAATAGCTCAGCAGGGGAGATCGATGTACTAACATCTGATTGTTAGTACAGCGACTCTGACCGGAGCTGTCAGGGTTTTTTTCCTTCAACCCACTGGGTTGAACGAAAGAAAGCTGTTAGTGTGTACCAGGCATTAGAATACTCAATGCTTAGATCTCAAATGAAGTTAAAAGCGTTTTTAGCTCCATATGGTCCAGGGTCCAGTGCTCCTGTATGTTATTTGTGTTTGATTTGGGTTTTTAATTGCCCAAAATACTTTTTATTTTAATACAAATTGGTTTCTACTTTCACACTCCAGTACTCTATACTAGTATAACTGAGTAACAGTAAATCACGCCGTTCACCACAGGTGTCCTCACATAGATTTGTTTTTCAGCAGAAGAGAGGGGTGTGCCTGACTAGGTCTGTTACTGAGAGAGTACAGCAGGCCTACCTCTGACACCTATCATATGGCAAAACCATGTTGAGAAAGGAAAAAGGGTCCTGCCGCGCTATGGACTAAACGTCTAAAATCACAAGTTGTGTAACAAGCTACTGCCCCCACCGAAATCAACTGCCAAAGCAGATGTCAGTAATAAAGAAGAGTGGGTATGGCGCTACTAATATAAAAAATTTAATTAAATTTAATTTAATTTTGTTGTGCAAATAAAGGTAAATATTACCACATACAAAAGAATGTGCAAAAAACGCAATATATACATAAAATCCTCTGGCATCAAATGCAATTCATTACTGTCAGAAATGTGCAGATAAGCAAAATATAGTGCAAATGAACCAGTGTTAGCTTAAGGTAGACATACTATATAGTGCATAAATAAGTTTACACAATGCTCGCATATCATATATAGAAGTTCCACATGCATAAATAAATCAAAACATATATGAAATGAATATGAAGTCCATTGGTGAAAAACATGATTAAGAATCGTGACAAAGTCTTTGAATCTAATAGGTGGACAAAAGTGCTGTAATCTTCACACAGGCAAGCGGTGTCCGTGTATCACTCGTGCTCCCCCTATGTGATTACACTCACCAGCTGAATCTCCCCACTCAAGGGGTAGCACGCATTCACAGTGGTACATAGATCTCCCAGCAGTTGCCTCAATCACAGTGGTACCATGTAGATATAATAAAAAAGACTCCATAGCGTAATTCCGTAAACCGTTTTTTGTTTTAAAAGTAAATATTGCACTTACAGCAGGTAAAAGGGATCAAGCATTGAAAACAAGGAAGTCCAGAGCTCGCTGCGCTCCATGGAACCAAACCGGACGTGACACAATGACACTCCTAGCTTCGTCGTAGGCATTTCGTCATGAAGGCCTCATCAGAAGCTGCCACTTTTGATGACGTTTTGATGACGAAACGAGTCATTTAATTTTTATGTATTGCATTTTTTGCTAATTTTTTGGTATATGGTAATATTTACCTTTTTTTGCACAACAAAATTCAATTTAATTTAATTTATTATATTAGCAGCACCATACCCACTCTTATAATATATATTTTTTCTTTTAAACAATGTTGAGACACCCTGCACAACTGGAGGTTGTTAGTATAATGTCTATGTGACTGTGTACATATCTCTCTGAATTCATTTACACTTTTAGATTATTATGGTTTTGCTACAAACAGTTTACTGTTCATTGTCACCCTAGGAAAGGAATGTTGTTAGGACTATAGAACACCTTCCTCTCTCTCATCTCCATAACATAGGTAGTAAGTGTTCTGTAGTTCCCAGATTAACCTGTGTAGGTTTGCCTGAGATCTTGAAATAAGTCTGTGATGGGCACATGACAGGAGACAGCAGGATTTTTTTGCAGTTATTGAACAGATATAACAAATCTCCTTTGATATTATATTTAACAGATCAAAAGGGAGCAAAGAGAAATTTATTGTTAGGGTTTATATACACTTTAAGTCTTAAACTTAAAGCGGAGTTCCACCCAAAAATAGAACTTCCGCTTTAAGGGAGGTGACCCCTGACAATGCCACATTTGGCATGTCTTTTTTTTGGGGGGGGGGGGGGGCGGTACTCTCTTTTCAGAGGGTCCCAGCTTCAACTTCCTCCCGATGCACTGCGGCACCGGAAGGGAGATCACCTCTCCCCCTTCCCCCTCGCCAATCATCTGGGTCACGTCACAGGTCCCAGATGATTGCCCAGCCAGCCACGGCGCGGTTTGCGCATGTGCAGTGGGTGCCCGGCTGTGGGGCCACAGCCGGGCACCCACAGTTACAATTCCGTTGCCGCAGAGAGGAGGGGGAGATGAGCAGGGCTTCGTTCCCCCCGCATCGCTGGACCCTGGGACAGGTAAATGTCCGATTATTAAAATTCAGCAGCTGCAGTATTTGAAGCTGCTGACTTTTAATTGTATTTTTTTTAGTCGGAACTCCGCTTTAAGAAGAAGAAGTAAGCTTGATTACTGACATTTCATTCCCAAAAAAAATCAATTTTGAGGTATCATATAACTTACCTGTACAGGTAGTAAAAGAAGGACAGCAGGTAGAATGCCAATTTGCACCAAGCTTCTTTCTGGCAGTAATTTAGAATGTCCACATTCATTATAGACACTGGGTCAAACATAGCTTCTGAGCCATCTGCCGGTCGGTGGAAGTACCTGTAACAGGTAACAAAAAAAATCACTTAACCAGCTCATATGCTTTTCTAAATAATGTTCCATTATGCGTGGAATAATGTTAGCTTCTTAATGGCATCTTCAGCTATCTCAGTGTGCACAGTTATCGAAGGAGACAGCTGCCAAGTGTAAAATTACTAATTAATAACTGTATTGTCAAGAACATCTAGGGCCAGCTGACAGAATTGAACAAGAATTCTGACATTTTAAATGTTCTACTTCAGTGGCACTTCATGGAAAAATAATCAGTAATTCAGTGTGTTAAAGGAAAACTACACTTTTGTTAAACCTTTTCTGTAATATATTCTAAATAATGATTACACTGGCCATTTTGCATTGTAAACAATTAAAATTTACCTTTTACATTTCAGCCATCTATGATTTAAAAAAACTATTAAAATTTTGTTTTTAAACCATGTTGCAGGCAAAATGTCAGACCCCTGAATACTATACTTGGTTTAATGTAGCATACATTTCATCTTTGGTGATTTACAGGCCAAAAATGCCTAGCATACACTGATTATTAATTATAGAAAAAGACCATCCCATTTAGCTTGAGGTAAGTTACTTGAATAGTATATTCTGTATCTACAGAAGCAGGTACGAATCTGTTATGAAATTTGCTAAAACTCTTATTGTTTATTATTTTGAAACATTAAAACATGTATATTAATACACTCATTTTGAAATAATTAACCACTAAAAAAAATAGTAATATTTTTTTAAATGAATTATGTTTATATAATTTTTTGGCAAAGAATAAAAAAAACACATTGCTATCTGTAGTGCTAGAACAGCAGTTCTCAAACAGTGGGTTTCAGAAGCTATTCTCTTCGTATGCTTATTCAGAATGGACCAATGTGATGTAAAAAAAAAAAAAGGGGGAAGAGACTCAACGAGCAATTAGAGATTGGAATCAGAGCTGGAAAAGTTAAGATTCTACAATTAAATACATGAATGATAAAAATGCACATTAAGGGGTCTGTTTTCTAATGTTTTATCCCAGGATTCACACTTTCACCATACATTTTTTACTTAAGATTTAGTTAGAAATATTAGAGAATCTTGGGTGAAACACACTAATAAATAGACATCATAGAGAAAACAATTTTTGGTAAGTACAAAAAAACTCTATTGTGTCTTGATCCCAGTGTTTCTTATTAAGAGAAACTGTTTGCTCCTCCAGTGATTGTAGTTGTATTAGTATACTTGCAACAAAGACAACTGGATACTGTCCATAATCCTTTTTTTCATTTGCACTAACATACAAACTGAGGACAATCTTTTGGGATGTACCCTTTTCTTTGGTTTGTTGATCATAATCACTATCATACTATTCACAGAATTCACCGCATCTACATAGTTGCTAACAGAGTTTACGTTTTTTATGTAAAACTTTTTTTTTTAATGTTTTAACCTTTTTGTGCAAGTCATGGACAGAAATATGTGCTGTTGCAATTAATTCATACATTTTATCACTAAGTTATCACCTTTCTTCTTTTTATTTTCAGGCAATATGATACATCTGTGTTAAAAGTCATATTGTCAATCTTTGTCTATATATATCAATAAAAGTGTATTAAAACAACTGCGGCTGTGTCACTTATTTATTTTGTAAAACTTGCACATCATCATTACAGCACATTGATACATCGATACCCCACATTCCCTGCTAACAAAAAATGGTCTTTCGTAGAGACGTTTCATAAATGGATTTCCTTCTTCAGGGATGTGCAGTGTAAAGGGTATACTCTGTCTAAATCAGAATACATTGTATAAGTATATATACACATATGCCAAATATCATGGAATTTTGAATATGTTTGCATGCACTCACAGTGTAGTAGAAAGCAGAAAAATAAAGTATACTGCTGTCACTTTAAAACCAAGATGCTGCTGCCCACTTATCCAACAAAGAGCCACATAAAGAGCTCAAATCAGCTTTGAATCAATCAGGGTACACTAAGGCCACCTATGCATACACCAAAGGCGGAAGTGTATTAAAGTTCTACCCCAAGACTATAATGTCAGGTCTCTAAATCAAAAAAGCGCAACCACCCAATGAGGTGAGTGGTGGTACTTATAAGTGCCAACTGCACCTGAGGTTCCCTATAGATAACCAATACATTCCATACCTTTAAATTACTAATCAATGTGCTGTAATGATGATGTGCAGCTTTACAAAATAAGTAACCCAGCTGCAGTTTTATTGATATGTATAAATAAATATTGACAATATGGTTTGTTTGGACACAGTTGTTTCATCTTACCTGTAAAGTCCCACTATGAGGATTTTCTAACACCCTAATTGTTCTAATGTCAGTATGTTGGTAAATATGTTTCTGTCTATACCCCATTCCAATGATTTAATTTTTCTTTGGTACTGTTGGTTAACAAATACGCAAGTGGTTGTTCCTATATTTGCTTTCCACAGATCTACAGTATATATCAAACCACAACATAAAAATATTTCCCAGACTTTTTCACTAGTAGTAAGTGTTGATTACAATGAATTACGCTTTGCATTTATTGACCAATGTGTAGGCTAAACATAATGCCACTGTTTTCTTAGGAAGGTAGAGAGGAGGAGAGGGAGGGAAAGAAGGAAAACAAAATGCATTAGTGTTTTTAGTAGGAATGAGACAATTAGCCTGGGTATGATTTGCAGGCCATTTGTAAAACGTATGGTAAATTCCGGAAACTGCAAACGTTAAAGTTAATGGAGTGAATTTAGCTATTTTCAAGGCTAATAGGAAAGGGATTGTCAGACAAAGGGCATAGGGAGCCTAGCATTGCCATCTGAGGGCAACACAGAAAAACACAATTTTTTTCTAATACATGCTTGGGAGATGCTTTTAGGCTTTATGTGGTGTTATAGAACAGTACAAATCTCACGGACAGCATCTATGACACTGTATTCTGCCATCACATATTTTGCACGTGTAATTGATTTTTTTACTGTCCAGTGGCAAAACAGTCTCATAGTGTAGCTTATGTTCATTTTTCAAAGTACCACACTGTAATGACTTAAACGTTTACTAAAATGCCAATAAAGAATGCACAAAAACACTTCAAAACTACAATAGACATTCCAAGGAGGAGTTTTTTTCTGAGATAAAAACGAGTGCGGGTTTCAGAGACAATAGCCACACAAACAGTACAGACGCTGGGGAGTATGTAAGCAGATTGATAGGGTGTGAAGAGGCAGTTATTATCATGAAATAAAAGTTAGAGTGTATTATTTCTAAAACAAAAGCCAGAAATATGGTACTTCATGCACACTATGTTGTCATTTTCACTAGGTCACAATTTCAGAGGCAGAGACTGGGCAGGTTTTATAAAAAAATGAAACCCAGAGTGTATTATTTCATAGACAGCAGCTGGAAGTATTGTAGACATGCAATCATTAGCATTGAAGCAATTGCAATAGGCCATATTTTTAAAAAGACACTTAGCGTGCAGCTTTTCATTTAAAAAATCCACGATTAGACAGGGTTGTCCAACAACAGGCCAGTCTTGCGCTGCTTAATGAATTACCGCCCCGGTGACCCCACCTACTGAAATGTTCTACTAGCGGCTAAGATCACTATAGCAGGAGCATGGAAGATGCCCTCAGTGTCCTTTAAACAGTTGAAACATAGAATTTTGTGGATTATGATTCATGAAAAAGGTTGCTAGTATTGTTAATGACAGGCAGAACCTCTTTAAACAAACTTGGGAGCCTTGGGCGACATATCTCCATATACCTCTCTCTGACTGCTGGCATGGTAAGATTTTCAGGCTCCTACCCCCCTTCTTCATCCTCCCCTGTAACCTAGGTCCCCCTTTTTTCGTGATACTCCCTTTCCCTCTGACTCTTGTCCTGACATCACAGAACTCCCCTCCCATCTCTAGACTCCCCCTCCCCCTTCCCCTGACAATCACACTAACGTAGCTTGAATGCCAAGCTGGAGACTGTGAAAACAGTTAGCCCCATAAACACTGGAAAACATTTGAGGCACAGGTGCTGCAGACTTTCATAGAAGGAGGGAGCTGAGCAACTGCCAATAATCATTACACATTGGGACATTGCTGACACTTTGTACTTATCTCTACTAACAGAGGGGGAGGAGGAGGGATACATGCTTTCACAGGTCATCATTATCAACAGAGCCAAACTGAGACAAACAGCTTCACACAGATTTAATCCCACAGCTGCCAGGGAGAGAGCCAAGCAGGAGGATCAAAATGAACCCCTCAATGATGTGCGCTGATGAGGCTGCACTGATAGGCAGCACTGATGGGCACTGATGAGGCAGCACTGGTGTGCACTGATGAGGTGGCACTAATGAGAAAGCACTAATAGGTGGCACTGATAGGCAGTACTGATGAGTAGGGATTGTCCCGATGTTGGAGTCAAATCGATCGCCGCAGACCGCCCCATAATGCACTGCAAGATTGCAGGGCATTTACGGCTGCTGATTGGCCAAAGCATGCGCCTGACCTGCATGCTTTGGCCAATCATAGCGCGATCTGCTGTGAGAGCCAGGATTGACCAAAGGCAGGGTGCCTTTGGATAATCATGGCTCAGAGGGCTAAGTCCATGCCCCACACTATCCTTTGGCCAATCATGGCTGAGGGGGCTAAGTCCACGCCCCACACCTGCTTACATGGTGGCCGTGTATAGTGTGATAATAACATGGAGAGGAGAACTTGAGCTAGATTAGGGAGGTTAGTTTGTGGTGTGCAGGCAGTTTAACACATATATATAAATATATATATACAGTGCAAACAATGTATTAATATATATATATATATATATATATATATATATACACACAGTGCATTCAGTGTAGACTATATATACAGTGCAGAGTATATAATAGTGCATTGAAGTGGTTAAGGGGAACCCTATGACAGAATTAGGAAAAAAATGGCATGCGGTCCCCCCAAAATTCATTCCAGGCCCTTTGGGTCTGGCATAGATTTTTAAGGGGAACTCCATGCAAAAATGTAAAAAAAACAGCAGGGGGTTCCCCTCCAAAATTCATACCAGGCCCTTTGGGTCTGGCATATATTTTAAGGGGAACTCCACGCCAAAATTAAAAAAAAAATGGCTTGGAGTCCCCCCAAAATCCATACCAGACCCTTATCCGAGCAAGCAGCCTGGCAGGCCAGGAAAGTGGGGGATGAGCGAGCGCCCCCCCTTCTGGACCATACCAGGCCACTTGCCCTCAACATGGGGAGGGTGCTTTGGGGTCCCCCCAAAGCACTTTGTCCCCATCAACCCTGGCCCGGCCTGGTGGTTGTGGGGTTCTGTGGGTGAGGGGCTTATCAGAATCTGGAAGCCCCCTTTAACAAGGGGGCCCCCAGATCCAGGCCCCCCAAACCCCCTACCCATTCACCAAAAAAAGCGTCAAAAAGTAAAAACCACAATAGACAGTTTTTCACAATTTCTTTATTAAAAAAGGAAAAAAAAAAGTGTCCGGCGATGTCCATCCATCTTCAATTACACCACCCGACGGACCTGAAAAATTAAAAAAAAAAGCTCCGCCTCAATAGGAGGCCTTCCGGTGACTGCTGTCTCTTACCTGTGACAACTGTTATATAGGCAAGGGTGGGGCCACCTGGTGATGTAACCGAGTGACCTGCCCCCTTCAGACATCATGAGGGGGCAGAGTCATCCGGTTACATCAGCGGGTGGCCCCATCCTTGCCTTATCTAACAGCTGTCACAGCCAAAAGACAGCAGTCGCCGGGATTGACGATGGCTGTACATCGCGGGACATTGTTTATTTATTTTTTAATTTTTAATAACGGAATTGTCAAAAACTGTCTATTGTGGTTATTACTTTTTGACACTTTTTTGGTGAATGGTAGGGGTACAATGTACCCCACACCCATTCACATAGGGGGGGATCTGGTGGCCCCCTTGTTAAAGGGGGCTTCTAGATTCTGATAAGCCCCCCCACCCGCGGACCACCACAACCACCAGGCCAGGGTTGTGGGGATAAGGCCCTTGTCCCCATCAACATGGGGACAAGGTGCTTTGGGGGATCCCAAAGAACCCTCCCCATGTTGAGGGCAAGCAGCCTGGTATAGTTCAGGAGGGGGGCGCTCGCTCATCCCCCCGTTTCCTGGCCTGCCAGGCTGCTTGCATGGTTAAGGGTCTGGAATGGATTTTTTTTCCTTGATTTTTCATCTATATTGGCATGAGCCGGCAATACATACATACATACATACAATACAGCCACGAGCAAGTTTGAATTAAATTTTTTTCTTAGAAATGTCATTTTGCTGCGGCACTGTTGTACACATCACACATATGCGCCACTTTACAGGCAGACTAAGGGGACCACCCAGGCACGATATTTAAAGGAAAATTTCATTTTTATTGTTTCACTGTAAGCATTATTAAAATCACTGCTCCTGAAAAAACATCAGTTTTTAAAATTTTTGCATTGATACATGTCCCCTAGGGCAGTACCCAGGTCCCCATACACTTTTTATGGCAATAACTTGCATATAAGCCTTTAAAATTAGCAATTTTGATTTTTCATGTTCGTGTCCCATAGACTTTAATAGGGTTTGCATGTTTGCAAAAACTTTCTGCCTGTTCACGTGTTCTGGTGTGAACTGAGCCAGGGGGTGTTCGGCCCACCCCTACTGATGAGCACTGATAGGCAGCACTGATATGCACTGATAAGCGGCACTGATGGGAATTGATAGGCAGCACTGATAGGTGACACTGATGAACACTGATCAGCACTGATAGGTGACACTAATGAGCACTGATTGGCAGCACTGATGGGGCACTGGTGGGCACTGATTGGCAGCACTGGTGGGCACTGTTGGGATGGCACTGATAATCAGTGCCCTGATCAGTGTAGATGTCCCTTTACCATAAGACGATTATCGGCTCTCCTCACCCTGTCGGTATGAGGAAAAGAATGTCAATAATAAGCTTGTGTTTACATCGTGATCAGCTTTCATTGGACACAGCTGATCACGAGGTAAAGGGCCCCTGTGATTGGTTCTTTACCCCGATCTGTAAGGACGCAGCGATCACAGAGTGTGCCTTCCATGTTCTGCAGAGGGCAAGCAGGCAGCACCAACATGGGAGAATGTCCATGGATGCCCTCCCGGCAAAGTAACCCAGCACTGTAGCCATCTTTTGACAATAGCGCAGGCGGGAACAGATTAAAATAATATAAATGTCATGCTTACTTGCTCTGCGCAATGGTTTTGCACAGAGAACACCCGAAACTCCTCTTCTGGGGCTCCTCCACTGGCACTCTTTGGCAAGTGCTGCCATAGGAAGCCGCTTCCTATGGGGGCACTCATTTGGGCTAGATCCCTATAGACACAGGCAGTTTGTCTGGGCCCTGACCTCACTCCCTCATCTCAAGATTTGATTGACAGCAACATGAGCCAATGGTTGTCACTGCTATCAATCTGCCCTCTGAGGACGGAGAGAGCAAAGAGAGCTGCTGCTCTTCGCCACAGTGCTGGGTTGAAATCAGGTAAGCATAAGGGTGGTCTGGGGGGATCCTGTGGCACAGAAGGCTTTTTACCTTAAAAGCCTTTAGAACCACTTAACCTTTTCGCTGCCAGAGCCGTTTTTGCATTTTTTGCACAGATGTTTAAAAAAAATTTTTTAGGCCTGTAGATTACTTAAAACCCCCAAACATTATATAATTTCTGAAAGCAGAAACCCTAGAGCTGTGATGGCGAGCGAACCTTGGCACCCCAGATGTTTCCCATGATGCTCATGCACTCTGCAGTGTAGTTGAGCATCATGGGAAATATAGTTCCAAAACATCTGGGGTGCCAAGGTTCGCCATCACTGCCCTAGAGAATGAAATAGTGGTAGTTTTTTTATGTCATTCGTAGGTGTGTATATGTGGGGGAGGGGGCTTAAAAATTTGGGGGGGGGGGGATTTTATGTGCTTGGGTGCTACTATTTTTTTGCAATTAAAAATGTATTTATTTTTGGTCAACTTTTTTTTTATTACACAGGGTACAAATAGTCCCCTATGTGTCAAAGTTTTCATGACCAGTTCTCTTTAATGAGACATGAGACCCTGCATGTCTTCTCTGGTCTCCACTGAATATATTTAAATGCAGATCGCATTGAAATACATAATTACATAGTTAGTCAGGTTGAAAAACGACACAAGTCCATCTAGTTCAACCAATAAAAAAGGGGGGGGGGGGGGAATCATACAATCCCATATACACAATCCTATACCCACAGCTGATCCCTGGAGAGGCTATTGGATATTCCCTGGATCAACTTTACCTATAAATGTTAGTACCCAGTTATATTATGTACATTTAGGAAAGAATTCTGGCCTTTTTTAAAGCAATCTACTGAGCTAGCCAGAACCAGCTCTTGAGGGAGTCTATTGCACATTTTCACAGCTCTTTGAAGAAACCTTTCCGTATTTGGAGATTAAATATCTTTACCTCTAGATGGAAAGAGTGCCCCCTTGTCCTCTGTGATGACCTTAACCACTTAAGGACCAGCTTCGTTTTGGATTTTAGGTGTTTACATGTTTAAAACAGTTTTTTTTGCTAGAAAATTACTTAGATTCCCCCAAACATTATATATTGTTTTTTTTCTAACACCTTAGAGAATAAAATGGCAGTCAATGCAATACTTTTTTTTGCACCGTATTTGCGCAGCGGTCTTATAAGCGCACTTTTTTTGGGGAAAAAATTCACTTTTTTGAATAAAAAAATAAGACAACAGTAAAGTCACATAGGTTGGACTTGATGGACTTGTGTCTTTTTTCAACCTCACCTACTATATAAGTTAGCCCAATTTTTTTAATATTGTGAAATATAATGTTGCGCCAATTAAATTGATACCCAACATGTCACACTTCAAAATTGCGCCCGCTCGTTGAATGGCGTCAAACTTTTACCTTCAAAAATCTCCATAGGCGACGTTTAAAAAATTCTACAGGTTGCATGTTTTGCGTTACAGAGGAGGTCTAGGGCTAGAATTATTACTCTCGCTTTGCTGGTCGCGGCGATACCTCACATGTGTGGTTTAACCACCATTTTCATATGCGGGCGCTACTCACGTATGAGTTCACTTCGGCACGCGAGCTCGTCGGGACGGGGGGTTTTTAAAAAAAATATTTTTAATTTTTATTATTTATTTTACATGATTTTATTTATTTTTACACAGTTTAAAAAAAAATTGTGTCACTTTTATTCCTATTACAAGGGATGTAAACATCCCTTGTAATAGAAAAAAGCATGACAGGACCTCTTAAATATCAGATCTGGGGTCAAAAAGACCTCAGATTTCATATTTACACTAAAATGCAATAAAAAAATAAAAAAGTAATTTAAAAAAATGACATTGAAAAAAATGTGCCTTTAAGACGTATGGGCGGAAGTGACGTTTTGACGTCGCTTCCACCCAGAAGTGTCATGGAGACGGGTGGGCTCCATCTTAGCCTCACTCGTCTCCAGGCACAGCACAGAGAAGGACGCGATCGCCTCCGCCGCTACCGACGCCTCCGGTAAGCGGCGGAGGGCACCGGATCGCGGCGGGAGGGGGGCCCCTCTACCGCCACCGATAAAAGTGATCTCGCGGCGAATCCACCGCAGAGACCACTGTTATCTTAAAGCCGACCACTGCACAAAAACGGGGATACCGGGGGTTATGGCAGCTAGCTTTTCTGCATTTTCTCCAGTTCCTCAATATCCTTTTTGTAAACTGAACTGCATATTCCAGATGAGGTCTTACTAATGATTTGTACAGGGGCAAAATGATATGTTTCTCCCTAGAGTCTATACCTCTCTTAATACAAGAAAGGACTTTGCTCATTTTGGAAACCGCAGCTTGGCATTGCATGCTATTATTAAGCTTATGATCTACTAAAGCACCCAGATTCCCCCAGTTGTACTCCCCCTAGAATGTATGATGCATACATATTCTTAGCCCCCACGTGCATAACTTTACATTTATCAACATTAAACCTTATTTTCCATATAGTTGCCCAATTAAACAGTGCATTGAGGTCGGCTTGTAAGTTGGAGACATCCTGTAAGGACCTTATTCCACTGCATAGCTTGGTGTCATCTGCAAAGACTGAAATGGTACTTTTAATCCCAGACCCTATATAATTTATAAATATATTAAAAAGTAGGGGTCCAACACTGAAAACCTTAGATCATTCAAAGTAAGAGTCATAACCACTACTCTCTGAATTCGGTCTTTTAGACAGTTTTCTATCCATCTACAAACTGATCTTTCCAAACTTGTAGACTTTACCTTATACATTAGCCGTGTGTGAGGAACTGTGTCAAACACTTTTGCAAAATCCAAGTATAACACATCCACAACCACCTCTCTGTCCAAGGTTTTACTTACCTCCTCATAAAAAGAAATACGATTTGTTTGACAACTACTGTCTCTTTAATGAATCCATGCTGTCTGTTGCTTAAATTTATTTTTTCTCAGCACAAACTCATCTATGTGGTCTTCTTTAAACTCTCCAGTATCTTCCCAACAATAGAAGTTAAACTAACCGGTCTATAGTTACATGGTAAAGACTTTAAACCCTTTTTAAATATAGGCACCACATTGGCCTTACGCCAATTCAGTGGTACTATGCCAGTCATTTAAGAGTCCCTAAAAAATAGAAACAATAGCTTTGAAATGATAGAGCTCAATTTTTTTAGGATTCATGGGTGTATGCCATCTGGTCCAGGTGCCTTATCCACCTTTATTCTGTTAAATATTTCTGAACCATATACATTTTCAGCCATTGTGAATCATTTGGGGCTGTGTCAATACCATCCCCATTAAGGACATGAGCTCCCCCATGCTCCTTTGTATACACAGAGCTGAAGAAAGTATTTAATAAATTTGCCTTCTCTTTGTCCCCAGTCACCCACTCTAGATTATTTTGTAAAGGGTCTACATGCTCAGACCTAACCTTTTTACTAATTATATATTTGAATTTTTTAGAGAATTATTTCGAGTTTTTAACTTTGGCCGTGAGCCACATAGGTTAGCCTTTTAAACTTATTGTTTATGGGAATATATTTTGCAGTGCGTTCAAATACAGTCTTTTTGAAGAATTCCAATTTCTGTTCTGTGTTCATCGATGCCAATATTCCCCCCCCCCAGTCTAAGTCTTGGAGGGCAGCACTCATCCATGGAAAATTTGCTCTCTTAAAGTTGTGTTTTTATATTTCCAGTATGAGCTTGTAGCTTACAGCTAAGAATAAATTAAATGGTTAAGCCAAGTTATGGTCACTGCTACACAGATGTTCTTTTATATGAACATTAGTAATAAGCTTGGCATGGTTTTAGATTACCAGGTTCAGCAGAGCATCATTCCTAGTCGGGGCCTCAATGAACTGGACCATAAAATTGTCTTGTAATAGGCTGCTATGCTAGCCAGGGAAAGTGGCAGGGTGACCCGGAAGTGACATCATACACATTGTTTTCCCGGTCACCAACAAGAAGGTGAGAAGAGTGGATGTGTGTCCACTATCCTCCCTCCCCTTCACCTGCCGGCACCTGCCATGTCAGTCCCGAGCCTGCAGATGGGCAACCGGAGCCCGGCATAAATGGGGGGGCGCCGTTACTGGGGGAGTGTGGAAGCAATCGAGCAGCAGCGTAGCCACCCAAATGCTTCCACCTGACAGGCAGGAGTCTGCTTGTCAGTTTTACACACAATCCCGGTGGCTGCAGCCATCAGATTGTGTGTGAAACCCCCCTCTGTCAGGTCCGTATGACGTATGGACCTGCCAGCATAAGTCACATTTAGTTGCCATATTTTGAACAGGAGGGACAATAGTCAGAATTTAATCCAAAAATCTACATAGTTACATAGTTGATAAAGTTGAATAAAGACACTGGTCCATTCAGTTCAATGTGTGTGTGTGTGTGTGTGTGTGTGTGTAATAAGAAAACAAAGTAGATATGGCGTTGTTATGCTGCTATCACATAGTGGTATAAGAATATATGGGGTGTTTCAATCGAATAAACCAACCAAAAATTACTTGTACGCTGTTATTTTACATTGAGGCTAAAACCAAACAAAGCAAGTGATTCCTGGTGCAAAAAAATCTGTATATCCGTTAAGGATAAAATACTAAGCAAAATTGTGATACTTGCTGAACCAATCTAAAGTGCAATTGCAAATGATATGCTTACATAAAACTTTCCAAAGTGCTAATTATTAAAACCACCAAACAAGCAGATTTCCTAGGTGTGCATTTCTATAGTGTCCATTATACATATAACAAGCGAAAAAAACATCAAAAAGCCAAGACTGCTGGATGATGAAAATATGAAAATGAATAAATGAAAATAAAAATAAAAAAATTAAAATAAAAAGGTAATAAAATAAAAATAAAAATAACGATAATAATATTGGATTTTAAATTATAAGGTGCTCTTGTGCCCGTGAAGGAAATCCTCTTTAAGTCAGATGGACTTTTCAGTGAGTGTACACACCGTGCATATCTTAATTTGTGTTCCTATTGCAGCTGCACTCACCAGATTCTTCTCCCCCTCCTGGGGTTAAAAGCATCCACAGTATGTGCCACTGTGTAGCAATAATGAAAGAAGACCGTCCTTAGTGCTGGCATTTGGAAACCCAGTAATGGGATATGCCTTTCAGATATGCTGTGTATCCTGGTTTATTTTTTGCTTTCATGTTGCCCCATCTCTGGGCTGATTTAGGCCCCAGGGGAGTACTATCCTTCGTTACGTTACCTTCTCCCTGGAGCTGCCATGGCGATAGTGCATTCGAGTCTCTATTGTCTGTTCAGTGCATCACTGTGTGTCCTTGTCTACAAACACAGCTCATACACATTCAGCTTCCATTCAAGTCGGGTAACATCTTTGTGGGAAATCTGACTTTCCTCCATTTAAGCTCTAATCCCTGAGGGGTTCGGTTGTTGGTGTGCAGCTCCGGGGAGAAGGTAACGCAAGGAAGGATAGTACTCCCCTGGGGCCTAAATCAGCCCAGAGATGGGGCAACATGAAAGCAAAAAATAAACCAGGATATGCAGCATATCTGAAAGGCATATTCCATCACTGGGTTTCCAAATGCCAGCACTAAGGACGGTCTTCTTTCATTATTGCTACACAGTGGCACATACTGTGGATGCTTTTAACCCCAGGAGGGGGAGAAGAATCTGGTGAGTACAGCTGCAATAGGAACACGAATTAAGATATGCACGATATGTTCACTCACTGAAAAGTCCATCTGACTTTAAGAGGATTTCCTTCACGGGCACAAGAGCACTTTATAATTTAAAATCCAATATTATTATTGTTATTTTTATTTTTATATTTATTTATATTTTTATTTTATTACCTTTTTATTTTCATTTTTTTATTTTTATTTTCATTTATTCATTTTCATATTTTCATCATCCAGCAGTCTTGGCTTTTTGATGTTTTTTTCACTTGTTATAGGTATAATGGACACTATAGAAATGCAGACCTAGGAAATCTGCTTGTTTGGTGGTTTTAATAAGTAGCACTTTGGAAAGTTTTATGTAAGCATATCATTTGCAATTGCACTTTAGATTGGTTCAGCAAGTATCACAATTTTGCTTAGTATTTTATCCTTAACTGATATATGGATTTTTTTGCACCAGGAATCACTTGCTTTGTTTGGTTTTAGCATTAATGTAAAATAACAGCGCACAAGTAATTTTTGGTTGGTTTATTCGATTGATACACTTTGGTAATACTTATCAATACACGGTGTAATATCTTCTTAGTCTCAAGGATTTTTCAAAGGAAACACCCCATATATTTTTAAACCACTATGTGATAGCAGCAGAACAGCACCATATCTACTTTGTTTTCTTATTATGTATCATTGCTCCACCTAGTGGTAGTAATTAGTAGAGGCAGCAGTTCTAACCCCCTCCAACCCTTCATTAACATTTAGTCCGTTGCGCGGAGATTTTTCTCTATTTCTGTGTGTGTGTGTGTCACTAGCATTTTCAATATCCCTGAACATTGTGTTCACTAAGAAACACAAAAGTTTTTTTTAACCTATCTACACTCCCTACCAACTACACCTACCACCTACTGTGGAAGGGAGTTCCACATCCTTTCTGCTTCAAAAGTAAAATAACCCTTTATACATTTTAAGACTGAACCGCCTCTCGCCCAACTTGAAGGGCTGGCATTAGCTCTTGGGGCACAGAAGCTTCTAGTAAGCCACATATTCTAATATTTTGGCAGCAATTGCAATTCAAAAATCACCTGGCTGTGTATGTAGTGGGTCATTGTTGAGGTCTTGTCTTAGGGATTCATCTTTGTGGTGCTCTAAAGTTTGCAACAGCTCCCTGTGATTGCCTTTAAATATCTATAATCTATTGCCAAGATGTGTGCTTTCCCCCTTGAGATTATTAATTGCCTGAACGTATTTTGTATTTTGGCAATGAGCTGTACAAGATTTGCCTTATTCGGGAGTGCCCTAAAGCATTCCCTTATATTGCAGTGTCAACTTAGGTCTTCCAATTTCCAATTTAGAAATCTTTGATTAAATTGTCACTCTACAATCTACATCAGACTATATTTATTTCACAGAAAGAGACAGCAAAATATTGTACAGAATTCATACAAAAAACTTAAAAATGTTACTTGGCCGCATTTTGAACATGAGATTCCAGGCAGCTTTTGATTAAAAAACAGAAAACAAAATAAACATTAGAGTGTAATATGTAATAATCCAAAAAGTCTGCTTGCAATATAATGGCTATCGTATATTGGTGAATCATATGTGAAAAAAATATTTAAATCACTCAAAGAGTGATGGTAAAAGTTCATAAAATGCTTGAAAAATGAATAAAGTCCATTCATAAACAAAAGTTCAGTGAAAGAAGACAGGTGAGTCCAATAGACGAGGATCCCACATCCAAACCACCTCAACCCGCATGAGAGGGAAGGGGAAGAGCGAGATGTGAAGGGAACGTCCAAACTCCAGGTGCATCCAGGTAACAATAAGGTTATGCGCTTACCAGAACCGATGGACCTCCTCTGTGGCGAGGTCAGACACACAGGCAGATACAGCCCTCTGCAGGGACACACCAACTCCCATGTCAGGATCTCAGGATGTCTGTAGTGTTCCTAGAGCAGGCAGGTCAATCTAAAAAAACTTACTGGTCCGAAGGGCCTTGAGTGCAGAAAAACTCCAATGGTGTAGTATGGATAAATAAGCCTTTTATTGCTCAAACATGCAAAGAACACTCTTCCACCATAAAAACATGTTAAAAAGCCGGCAAATAAAAACAGTAACGAACACCCGTGTGCAATACAACGTGATGGCGTGTAGTGCGTAGCCACGCCCTACATGTTTCGTCATAAATTATGTCTTCAAAGGGGCACGGGCGATGCACTGAGCCATCACCTTTATAATGGTAAACGGCAACCAGACCTCGTTTTCGCCTGGGTGTCGTAACATAATTAACACTGGTGGAGCGCAGGAGAACACCAAGCCTCAATATGATGTACGCTGAGCTGAAATAATTGGGCAAAAAAACAGGAAGAGGAGGAGAAAGTAGATGATAGGGTAAAATAAACAAGCACGGATGATGTGTATAGACTAACGCTGTTTAGCAAACATCCGGCGTACATAAGTTCCACAAGGGGACATCAAAACAGTCAGATACAAAAAGTAGAACCCAAATTTACCTCTGTCAAGAATTAAAAAAAAAAGCGTTTGCTAGTGCAATATGCAAGCACGAACAAAACTAAAAAACTGAAAAATAATATATAATAAAAATATATAAAAGTTAACACTGTAAGTGCTCAATAAACCATAAAAATAGGAGAAGAAATATCAGTTTATTGGATGACATCATATCCTCCTGGTGTTCCCCTCGCATCCTGAAGGGTTAGGGGAATCAAACATTAAAACAATAAAAATCAGGTAAAGGAACAAAAGGGAAAAGGAACTAATCTTAGATTAGGTGTTATCAATACGTTATCAATACTTAGATTAGGTGTTATCAATATATCAATAGTAAATTACTGATACGTTATCCTCACGTATCAGTAGTTTACTCTCAGATATATCAGTCTGGATGTCACACCACTTCCTTAAACTCAATCTAGCCAAAACCGAACTTATAATTTTTCCTCCCCCATATGCCTCTTCCCCTGATCTCTCTGTCAAAATCGATGGCATAACTATAAGCCCATCCCCATATGCCAAGGTGTTGTCCTAGACTCTGAACTCTCCTTCAAGCAACACATCCAATCACTGTCCAAATCCTGCCGCCTCAACCTCCGCAACATCTCCAAAATACGCCCCTTTCTAACCAATGACACAACAAAGCTCTTAATTCACTCGCTAGTCATCTCTCGCCTCAACTATTGCAACTCCCTTCTCATTGGCTTACCTCTACATAGTCTATCACCTCTTCAATCCATTATGAATGCCGCTGCCAGACTCATCCACCTTACCAATCGCTCTGTGTCTGCCACTCCTCTCTGTCAATCCCTCCACTGGCTTCCGCTCGGCCAAAGAATTAAATTCAAAATTCTAACAACTACGTACAAAGCCATTCACAATTTCGCCCCCAGCTACATCACTAGCTTAGTCTCTAAATACCAACCTACTCGCTCTCTTCGTTCCTCTCAAGACCTCCTGCTCTCTAGCTCCCTTGTCACCTCCTCCCATGCTCGCCTCCACGCCTTTTTCAAAGCCTCTCCAATCCTATGGAATGCCCTACCCCAATCTCTCCGCTTATCTCCTACTTTATTAGCTTTCAGACAATCCCTGAAAACCCTTCTCTTCAGAGAAGCCTACCCTACCTACACCTAACAACTGTATTTTCATTTTTTCCATCAGCTCATCCCCCACAGTTATTACCTTTTGTTTCCACTTGACCCTCCCTTCTAGATTGTAAGCTCTAACGAGCAGGGCCCTCTGATCCCTCCTGTATTGATTTGTATTGTAAGTGTACTGTCTGCCCCATGTTGTAAAGCGCTGCGCAAGCTGTTGGCGCTATATAAATCCTGTATAATAATAATAATAATAATCAATTAACGCATTAACCTCAATGTCAACGTTTAACCCAAAGGGGTCTGAGGCATCTAATTTTATAGATCCACTCCATCTCTAGCTTGGAGATGGCACGTCGTTTGACCCCCCTCTCCATGGTAGTTTTAATCTATCGATGCCAACAAGTGAGGTTCCTCTAGGGTCCTGTCTGTGTACCTCTAAGTAATGTTTGGAGACCGGATGGCCTTTATAACCCCTCCTAATATTCCCAATGTGCTCATTGAGTCTTACCTGCAAGGGTTGCACAGTACGTCCCACGTACTGTAACCCACAGGGGCAGGTCAGGAGGTACACAACATTGGGAGTGGAGCAAGTAATAAAGGTTTTTTTTTTTGGAAAATCGTGGGAAGTACTGTTGGAATGAAAGTGACTAACCTTTCTTTCTTTGATAGTGTTAATAGAGCACACCACACAGTTCCTACATCTATAGTAACCAACTAGATTTTGAAAGAATATATGTTTACTAGTGGCAGGATCACAAACACTAGGGCCCACAAGTGATTTGATTGCGGGAACTCCTTTAAAAACCACCTGAGGTCTGTCAGGGAGTACCGGCCCCAGTACAGTGTCATTTTTAATAATATGCCAATGTTTATATAGCAATTTCTGAATTTAAAAGTGTTGGTGGGAGTATCCTGTGATAAAGGAACATATAAACTGATCGCCCTTATCTCTCCCATCAGTCTCACTTTTATCCATTAATAGCTGTTCCCGATCAAGTTTTTCCACCTCATCTAATTTTTCTAAATTGGCCTTATAGCCCTTCTCTATGAACCTATCCGTAAGTACTTTAGATTGGGCCTTAAACTCTGCTGTTGTGGAACAGTTACGTCTCATTTTTATATATTGACTTTTGGGAACTGAGTCAAGCCAGGCCTTATGGTGGCAGCTGTGACGGGGGGAAAAAATAATTGCGGTCTGTCATCTTAAAAAAGGTAGAAGTAAGTAAAATGTCACCTTCCCCCCAAATTTTAAGGTCTAAAAAGTTGACAATGTGTTGACTAGCCTCAAATTTAAATTTTATCCCCCTGTCGTTATTATTTAGACCCTCCATAAATAATTCCATAGGAGGAGGACGTTATCTATATATCTAGCCCACAGGACCAATTCTGGTCTTGACTGGGCATAGACGATGTCCTCCTCCCATTTGCCCATAAATAAGTTCGCCGGGCTAGGGGTGAACTTAGCCCCCATGGCCACACCCTTCGTTTGGAGAAAGAACTGGTGGTCATGCCAAAAAAAGTTATGCGTGGTGGCATATTCTAAGAGGTCCATTATGAAACACTTTTGTCTCCTTGATAGTGAAAGATCCTTATTTAGAAAATACCTCACGGAAGTAATACCTCAATTGTGGGGAATTATGGTATATAGGGAGGTGACATCGGCGGTAACCAGCCAATGTCCCTCCCTGTATCCACAATTTTTCAACAGACTGATGGTGTGTCTGCTGTCTTTAATATAAGCTGGTAATAGTTTGACTAAAGGTTGAAGGAAGCTATCAATGTACTTACCTGCCGTAGATGTAATGGAATCTATTCCACTAATGATCGGACGACCAGGAGGGTGGGTCGGATCCTTGTGGATCTTGGGCAGGTAGTACATGATAGGTATCCTTGAGGATACTGGTATCAAAAAAAGTTTTTCCTTTTTTATTAATAACACCTAACGCAAAACCATGGTCGACAATTTTTTCCAATTCTTTTTTATATTTTACTCGTGGGTCGGATTTAAGAGGGGTGTAGGTATCGCGGTCCCCAACTATATTGCCAAGTTCTTTAGGATAATCGGCCTTGTCGAGGATTACGATCCCCCCCTTATCAGCTGGCCTAATAACGAGGTCCTTCTGTTTACAAAGCAGGTCCAATTCTGTCTGTAAGTCTTTAGACATTTTGGTATGCTTAATTTTCAAACAATCGAGGTCCCTAAGGAGAACATCCCTAAAGACCTTGATAGAGGCGGGTAGACCTCCTGGTGGGTTGAACAAAGAGGCATTTGCAAGGCCTGAATACCTGATATTAGTAGAGTTCTTATCTTGAGAGCTAATCGGATTGGACAACATATATCTCCTAATATTTACCTTTCTTGTGTACTTGTGAATGTCCATATAAGTTTGAAACTTATTGAGTGATTTAGGAGGTGCAAATATGAGACCTTTATCAAGGATAGAGGTCTCAGCCTGAGTCAAAGAAATTTTACTCAGGTTAAAAATACCCTGTCCTTTTATTCCCGCTTTCTTTTGGCTCTTTAATCTCCTCCCCCCTCTGACTCCTCTCTTTTTTCTACCGGTCTTTGGGGTTTTGGTCTCCCCGGGGAAAACCCCAATGTTGTGATTGGGAGTAATCTTCCCACTGGGGTTCATTGGGGGTACGTTGACCTGCCTGTTCACCTCGTTGGAACGGGGGTGGTTGGTACCAGGGTGGTCTATCATTATACATCCCTCTCTTAGGAGTCTGGTACTCGGAATGATAATCACCCCTACCATCATATCCATAATCATCGTAATGATTTTCCGTGCTCCTCAGAGGTTGGAATCAGTTTTGAGTGGGGACAGGTTATTTAGGGTATTGATCCTCTTCATAAGTTCTTCTAGGGGAATCATAATGATGAGGGGGATAATCACCCCGAGATCCCCTAGTTGGTCCCCGATAACCCCTAGTCGGTTGATGGTAATTAACATTATGTTGAATCTGACTATTCGACTTCCGGTCTCTTTTTAGGGCACTTAGAATCATCCTCCGATACATGTGTCGGAGGGCGTGGTTTGGAAAAGGCTTATTATGCCTTTAAGGTCACCGATAGGAGACTCGTCTGGAGGATGAGGAGTATTGATTCTGAGTAGGGGGTGGTCTATATACATCTCCTTCGCATCCTCCAGCTGGTGGGTCATTATCTTGCCTGGGGGGATAGGGAACATCCAAATGATCAGTTGGCTCCGTCTCCTCAGCTGCGATTTTACTCTGCCAGTTAAACACAAACCCATTTTTATAGTCTCCCACATCTCGGTTGAATTTTTTCCTTTTTTTATTTTTCTGCTCACTTTTCTCCTTTTCCAATAATATTTTAAGATTAGTGGATCGTTCCTTGTATTCCTCACTGTTAATATGAAGGGAAAGTTTCTCCTTAATAAGCTTGATCTCCACATCTAATCTGGCTAGTTTACCATTTTTCTTTTGGATCAAGAACTCCAAGAATTTGACACCAGCTTCATTAAAGTACTTGAACCAATCTTGGAGCTCAGTTTTGCCTTTTTGGGGACTGACTTCCCACCTAAGGCTTCTCGGAACCATTGAGTCAGCCACATACTGCTCTAGGAAAGCTATATCCCATTGCGTGTGTATCTCAGAGACCATGACATTTTTAAGTCTCAGAAAAAGGCCTCCCAGTTCACCCTCTAGTTCATTGCTGGTTTCAAATACCCCATCTTTTTTAATCACCCGTGAGGAGCGGTATTCAAACACATCCATGATGGGTGCAAATAAAGGCAGAAGAATTAATCTATGTGGGTTTAAATAAACCAAATAAAGTGAAGGCTGGATAAAAAAGGTGGTGACACAAACAATTGACCTAGGTCATTAGAGGCATGCTCAAGCTGCGAGTAAAACGATATTAACAACTAAATAAATATGGTAAACGGCAACCAGACCTCGTTTTCACCTGGGTGTCGTAACATAATTAACACTGGTGGAGCGCAGGAGAACACCAAGCCTCAATATGATGTATGCTGCAAGTTTTTTTAGATTGACTTGCCTGCCCTAGGAATACTACAGACATCCTGAGATCCTGACGTGGGAGTTCGTGTGTCCCTGCAGAGGGCTGTATCTGCCTGTGTGTCTGACCTCGCCACAGAGAAGGTCTATTGGTTCTGGTAACCTTATTGTTACCTGGATGCACCTGGAGTCTGGACGTTCCCTTCACATCTCGCTCTTCCCCTTCCCTCTCATGCGGGTTGAGGTGGTTGAATTTTGGATGTGGGATCCTCGTCTATTGGACTCACCTGTCTTCTTTCACTGAACTTTTGTTTATGAATGGACTTTATTAATTTTTCAAGCATTTTATGAACTTTCACCATCACTCTTTCATTTAAATATTTTTTTCACATATGATTCACCAATATAGGATAGTCATTATTTTGCAAGCGCACTTAAAGTGGAGTTCCACCCAAAAGTGGAACTTCCACTCATCAGTGACACAGTTGGCACCTTTCAGGGGGGAGGGGGGTACAGATACCTGTATATTACAGGTATCTGTACCCACTTCCGGCATAGATAGCCGCAGAATCTGCGGTTATTTACGCCACTTCCTGCTCCCTCCCCGCTGCCTGCTGGGAAACACACGGGTCCCAGAGGCAGCAGGGACCATCTGTATTGCGCTGCGCGACTCACGCATGCGCAGTAGGGAACCGGGAAGTGAAGCCGCACGGCTTCACTTCCTGATTCCCTTACCGAAGATGGAGGCGGCAGCACCCGAGGACGGAGAGACGCTTCGGCCTCGGGTGCCGACATCGCGGGCGCCCTGGACAGGTAAGTGTCCATGTTTTAAAAGTCAGCAGCTGCAGTATTTGTAGCTGCTGACTTTTAAAAAAAAGTTTTTCGGTGGCGCTCCGCTTTAATTTTTTCTTTCATGTTTACTACACTGATATTTGTGGTTTTTGTTGCAGCTGCATTCTTTACTTATTATTTTGTGCTCTTAGTGCGGTATTTTTTCTTTTATTTAAATATTGTATTGTCTTTATACACCGTATATAAGCACTTTTACTAGGCCTCAGTTTAACAAGAAAAGACTGGGAAGGTTTTAGAGCTGAAGTTTAGGCATGGAGATTGTTGTATAGTTCCACAGGTCCAGCTTGGACCGATGTAAGCATGCATGTGCTATTCCTGCTGATCCCCATTCAAGCTGTAAATCAATGTAGTAGGCACTACTACTACATACTACAGTGATCACCATTAGTTTGCAGCTCCCGTGCTGAGTAACTGCCCTGCTTTCTGAACACAGACGGCTACTTACTCGACATGGGCGCCATTCAGGAACACTTTGCATTTCTCAATTAATGCATAGCATTCTTTGATTGGATGAGGTGGAGATTGTGACATCACCACCCCACCTCTCAATCGCATCCAATCAGGAAATTTATTGCATTCACTCAAAGAATGCAGTGTTCTCTAAATGACACCCATAGTAAGCAACCTCCTGTATGCACGCATCAGGGCAGCTGCTCGGCATAGGACCCAGAAGTTAGCAGTGATTGCTGTAGTAGTGGTAGCCACTATAGTAATTTCTAACTTCAGTGGGGATTGACCAGCTATGGTAGAAGCATGCTTACATTGGTCCAAGCTGGACCAATGTAACCATGCAGCCTTTTGCATACCTAACCTTCAGCTTTAACCAAGAAATCACAATTAGAATGCATTGTTTTACAGAGACGTACGGTAATCCACAAAAGTTCTTGCTGACCAAAGCAAGGTAGGATAAACAGCATGATTTACCTTTCAGCAAGCACTTAACATTTTGCAGTTGAGTACTAGATGTTGAAACATTAATTACGGTGCTTGATCAAAAAAATACATTGGAAACTTAGAGGCCTAACACAGGATTATAAATTTTTACAGCTGAGGCCCAGCTGTTGAAAATTATGAATTACACTTTGCAGTGTATAAGGCACCAATATAGAGCAGTAGAGACAGCATGAATTGGTAATGCTAGCAGGCTAAGTTTTGTGTGGGGGGCAGATTCCAAGCAAAAATGTATTCTTTAGATTTAGCTGCAGGGTTTACTTCAATAATGATCCAGGATTGCTTCAGGTTTATAAATATGAGCCGATCAAGTATGTCAGAGGACAGAGGACTTTGTCTTTCTGTCAGAAAACCACCCTCTGTACTGAATGCTCTCTTTCATAGCACACTGGCTGCAGGGCAAGTCAACAGCTCAGTCATATACAGTGGCTTGCGAAAGTATTCGGCCCCCTTGAACTTTTCAACCTTTTGCCACATTTCAGGCTTCAAACATAAAGATATAAAATTTTTATTTTTTGTGAAGAATCACCAACAAGTGGGACACAATTGTGAAGTGGAACGAAATCTTTCGGATTTTTGAAACTTTTTTAACTAATAAAAAAATGAAAAGTGGGGCGTGCAAAATTATTCGGCCCCCTTGCGTTAATACTTTGTAGAGCCACCTTTTGCTGCGATTACAGCTGCAAGTCGCTTGGGGTATGTCTCTATCAGTTTTGCACATCGAGAGACTGAAATTCTTGCCCATTCTTCCTTGCAAAACAGCTCAAGCTCAGTGAGGTTGGATGGAGAGCATTTGTGAACAGCAGTTTTCAGCTCTTTCCACAGATTCTCGATTGGATTCAGGTCTGGACTTTGACTTGGCCATTCTAACACCTGGATACGTTTATTTGTGAACCATTCCTTTGTAGATTTTGCTGTATGTTTGGGATCATTGTCTTGTTGGAAGATAAATCTCCGTCCCAGTTTCAGGTCTTTTGCAGACTCCAACAGGTTTTCATCCAGAATGGTCCTGTATTTGGCTGCATCCATCTTCCCCTCAATTTTAACCATCTTCCCTCTCCCTGCTGAAGAAAAGCAGGCCCAAACCATGATGCTGCCACCACCATGTTTGACAGTGGGGATGGTGTGTTGAGTGTGATGAGCTGTGTTGCTTTTACGCCAAACATATCGTTTTACATTGTGGCCAAAAAGTTCGATTTTGGTTTTATCGGACCAGAGCACCTTCTTCCACATGTTTGGTGTGTCTCCCAGGTGGCTTGTGGCAAACTTTAGACGAGACTTTTTATGGATATCTTTGAGAAATGGCTTTCTTCTTACCACTCTTCCATAAAGGCCAGATTTGTGCAGTGTACGACTGATTTTTGTCCTATGGACAGACTCTCCCACCTCAGCTGTAGTTCTCTGCAGTTCATCCAGAGTGATCATGGGCCTCTTGGCTGCATCTCTGATCAGTCTTCTCCTTGTCTGAGCTGAAAGTTTAGAGGGACAGCCAGGTCTTGGTAGATTTGCAGTGGTCTGATACTCCTTCCATTTCAAAATGATCGTTTGCACAGTGCTCCTTGGGATGTTTAAAGCTTGGGAAATCTTTTTGTATCCAAATCCGGCTTTAAACTTCTCCACAACAGTATTACAGACCTGCCTGGTGTGTTCCTTGGTCTTCATGATGCTCTCTGCGCTTTCAACAGAACCCTGAGACTATCACAGAGCAGGTGCATTTATACAGAGACTTGATTACACACAGGTGGATTCTATTTATCACCATCAGTCATTTAGGACAACATTGGATCATTCAGAGATCCTCGCTGAACTTCTGGAGTGAGTTTTCTGCACTGAAAGTAAAGGGGCCGAATAATTTTGCACGCACCACTTTTCAGTTTTTTAATTGCTAAAAAAGTTTAAAATATCCAATAGATTTCGTTCCACTTCACAATTGTGTCCCACTTGTTGGTGATTCTTCACAAAAAAATTAAAATTTTATATCTTTATGTTTGAAGCCTGAAATGTGGCAAAAGGTTGAAAAGTTCAAGGGGGCCGAATACTTTTGCAAGCCACTGTACTGGACAAGCTCCAACCATAGGTCCAGGCTGGAAATACCGAAGTCCATGGTGTCCTCGGTTCGAAGATTGCCCACATTCCCCTTGTAATCCGAGATCATGGGGTTGATTTACTAAAGGCAAAAAGACTGTGCACTTTGCAAAGTGCAGTTGCACACTGTAAGAGCAGTTGCTCCAGTGCTTAGTAAATGAGCAGAAGCTCTGCTGACTTTCATCAACCAATCATGTGCAAGCAAGAATGTATTTTTTTTTATTTTCCTTGCATATGATTGGGTATTCTTTGCAAAGTGAAGCTTTACCTCATTTACTAAGCTCTGGAGCAACTGCCCTTGCAGAGTGCAATTTCACTTTGCAAGGTGCACAGTCTATTGGCCTTTAGTAAATCAACCCCCATATGTCAACAGCTAGGCCTGGCTGATGCATTCTGAAAAACAACTAAAAAGCTTCACTGGGGCAGCCACTGCTTCTCCTTTTGGTGATCTGGGGATCAGGGAATCCCGTCACTCTCTGGCAAGGTGGCCTCCCACATGACCGGATTCCACAGCAGAGAGACACCGTGATACAAGCTAAGGGAGCGGCGGAAGCTGGGAGTTTCTCCTACTTAGAGCGAGGCTTGGTGTTTGCTTATAATGTGGTGGCTCAGCGCGCTGCCCGTTCCCCATTGAGAACGTAAACCTGTGACGAAACGCGTCTGGGAGGGACGTACTGACGTCACCACGTTTGCCCTGTTGTGGACGGGAGCTGTCTGAGTGCCGGCCGGCATTGCTGTTTTTTTCGTTTTCAAGTGTAAGTGTTTTTACCTTTTAATAAATTGGAGCCGTTACGTTATTACACTATTGGCTGCCTCTCCTTTTTGAATACCCACGATCGGAGCTTGTGAAGAGCCTGCTGGGACGGGATCGCGGTGACTCCGCCACAATTTCGTTTTTGGCCTCTTCCAGTCGATCTTCTGGTGAGCAGGAACCCCTATAGTTTTGATCAGGATTACATTCTGGGCTATACAGAGGCTATAAGCCTACCGCTGACTATACCTTCACTGGTTTACCATCTGGTAAGCGGCCTCTTGTGTCTGTGCACCGGGTGTTCTCCCTACTTGGATCTGTGTTCGCCTGTTTAAGTCTATTTCTGGTAACCAGATATAATTGAAGTCCCTAATTCAAGGACATCACCTTTTGCATGCTGCATGTCACTTCTTCTTTTTGCTTTCATGCCCCTGGATTTGCCATACATTCAGGGTGCTTTTTATGATCTTTATAATGATTTTGTGTGAGCACTTTCTTTAGTGTAACAATTTTTGTCAGTATCACGCTATGGTTTTTGTTTTATTTTTATTTGCTACACTTATGTGGATCCGGTCTGCTGCATGAGCTTGTCGGATTCTACCCCTCTTGGAGTACATCGAAAGGCCCAGGCTGGGTTTAAAGCCACCTGTTTGACTTCGCTTACGTTCTGGTAAGCAGATCATCATACAGTTGTCCTTTGTCATCACTTAGAAGGATTTACTACACCATTTGGACTTATTTTGAACTTTTTCACTAAATGTTAATTGGACTCATATTTAGCGCGGTTTATTTGTTTTTTATTTTCTGTTGGTGGGCCCCACTTCTAACCGCAGCTTATTGAACTTTATTTAAATTTACATTTATCTTATTTAAGGTGTCATTTTATCTTTATTCACAAGTTTATTTTCTTCACTGTCATTTTTCCAAGCGCAATTTTTTGTTTTCTATTGACTGCAGACTCATCAGTGCTTACTGATCAGTGCCAATCAGTGCCGCCTCATCAGTGCCACCTATCAGTGCCCATCATTGCGGCCTTATCAGTGCTCATCAGTGCAGCCTCATCAGCGTACATCAATGAAGGAGAAAAATTACCTGTTTGCAAATTTTATAACAAACTATGAAAAATGTTTTTTTTTTAATTTTCAGTCTTTTTTGTTTGTTTAGCAAAAAATAGAAACCCAGTGGTGATTAAATACCACCAAAAGAAAGCTCTATTTGTGTGAAAAAAATTATAAAAATGTCATATGGATACAGTGTAGCATGACTGCACAATTTTCATTCAAAGTGTGATAGTACTGAAAGCTGAAACTTGGCCTGGGCAGGAAGGGGGTATCAGTGCCCAGTAAGCAAGTGGTTAATGTAGTAAAAAAAAAAAAAAAACATGCTGCTGATGCTAAAGAATACATTTTTTCTTGGAATCTGGCCACCAAAACGTATATTCCTCCACCATATGTAAGATTGGTGTTATTAAACTCAAGCAATAGGTGTGTTTACAATGAGTTGCGCCAGTCTAAAACTGTATTTTTAGGGGCACACTGACCTCCTTTAGGAGTGAGGGTCCCTGAGCTCTAACTCTGGCTTTATAATGCAGCCAGCACACACCTGAGCAATCAGTGTGCTTGCTTCTCCCAAAATCTGTTGTAAACCACCCTTTCACAGAGTAGCGTGGGGTCCCCCTGCTACAGCAGTCACAAAAGAGGGGGCAGAGAGCTGAAATTACACTCTGCAAAGCTCAGTGAGGAGAGCTCTGAGAGCTGATTGGAGGGAAGGGGACACACCCCCCTTCACACAGAAAACAGGAACAGAGCTGGGGCTGTCAATCAGCTGGAGGTTCCTCCCCTGTCAACATTTTTTCTTGCTGTCATGAAAACTTGTCAGAAGTACTCATACTGATAGCAGAGGAACGAAGCAGCAGACAGAAATTACACTTAGTGATTTTAACTGAGACAAATATACATGATGGAGGGATATGCTTTGTTCATATTTCATGTCTAAGGTTTACAACCACTTTAAGATTTACTGTTGCTGCAGGGGAAAAAAGCAACAGGAAAAACATAGACTGTGCTGAGGGAACACAGATTATGGAGGGAGGAAAGAAAAGTAAGAGAGGCGGCACGACAAACTCTGATGCCAAGAAGACGCAAAACCGAATCCGGCGGACAATCCGACCTTGTGTGGGCTTCATCGGACCTTCAGCGGACTGTTTCTGTCGAAAATCTGGCGGACTTTAGATTTGGAACATGTTTCAAATCTTTACGTTGGAACTCCGCTGGACCCAGTTCCTATCGAAAAATCCGCTCGTCTGTATGCTAGTCCGACGGACGAAAACCGACGCTAGGGCAACTATTGGCTACTGGCTATGAACTTCCTTATTTTAGTCCAGTCGTACGTTATCACATACGAATCTGTCGGACTTTGGTGTGATTGTGAGTAGGCAAGTCCTTTCGTTCCAAAGTCCATCGGAAGTCCGTCAAAAGGCCGTCGAAAGTCCGTCGGAAAGACTGTCGGACCTTTGTTGCCAAAAAGTCCGCCCGTGTGTACAGGGCATTAAACTTAGGATAGCATCTTATCTTATTTGCCTGATTCTCTCTCCTTTCTCCCTCATAGGCAGCCTGTGAATTTCTGCACTGTAAAGCTTCTGACAGCCTTCCTCTATATCTGAGCCAATAAATACATTCAAGGTTGAAAATGTACAGTATACATTTTAATTGGAGAAAGTGACATATAATTTTGGAGACCAAGGAGAGGGGGAGAGTTTCCAATAAGGGAGTGACTGCTCTGGACTTCAACAAAATGGTGGCCTCCAGCAAGAAGCAACAGGAGCAATGCTGGAAGCAATTTACATCACACTCTGATTTTGGTAGCATAACCATTAATATGGAATATATATTCTTTTGTTAAAGAACGGTAATTGTTATAAAACATGTTAAGGGTAAAGTACCGATTTAAGTGCACATAAACGCATGTGCGTTGACATGCGATGGCATGCTGCGTTGCAGTTTTACATGTGCTGTGTTGCGCTGTAATATATTTTTTTAACTTCACAGATTTATTTGTAAAACAAAAGAACTAATTTGACTCTTGTGTTTATCCATGTTGTGGTGCACTTACATGTGTTTACTTGCACTGTGCTGAAAATATGTAGGCCCTGTTCTACTTTTTTTCAGCAGAGGACCGAGCACATCAGCTAGACACAATGGTGTATACTGCTGCAGTCAAAATACATTGCTTTTACAATGTATATGCACTGGCATGTTTTGATCAACTCATGCCAGCGCATCTGGTGTAAATGCGCCACAAAAGAAAACAGAGCAGAGAGCAGCATAGCTATATTACAGTATATTGTTATATATTAGCAAGTAAGAATACTTGTTTTGTGGGCATTACCTATTTTACCTGCATTTTTGTGAAAATGTTACCTGCACTAACGATTTGAATATTTTCAGCCCAAGTATTTAAGATACACAGATTAAGCCACAGTCACAGAAATGTAAAATGAAAATACATTTGTTACAACTCCACTCCACTTTTGTTAAAAGATTGATTCTGCATGCACAACTGCATCGTGAACTATGGCCATTGCTGACAGTGCTGACTGCAAGTCTTGTTTGTCTTTACATTTGCACCAAGATGATAAATATGAAATCTTGACTTTCCTCTTGTCATCCTTTCCAAGCAGTCATCTTCTGATTATAATTTTATCTCTATCTCCAGTTTCCACTAGTCCCTAGTTGGACTTGTATAGTTTGTAAACCAAAGTAGCATAATCTTAGTTGTTGGTGGCTGTTTTCCAAACTGAAGGATTTTATCTTTAAATAGCACAAGCAAATGTGCGAGAATAACTCTTGGTATTTAAAATGTAAAAAGCCGTTATAATGACTATGAGAGGATGTGTGTAGGTCAGGGTCGTCTTTAATATTGATTGGACCCTGGGCAAACATTTTCTTAGGCCCCCCCTTCCATGTAATTTTGCTCTCCACCTGCTCTGAGACATAGAATAGATAGCAGCTAGACTCAAAATCAGTTTACTGAATCAGATCAGGCAGAGATTGAGATTGGTTGCCACTCACTGACTGGCTGCTAGAGGTTACAGCACACATTATGGCTCACTTATTATTTGCTAGAGGTTACAGCACATGACTTCTGCTTATTGATTGGTTGCTAGAGATTACTGTACATCAATACTGCTCACTAATGGTTTCTAGAGGTTACTGGACATCTTTACCACTCAATAATTGGTTGCAAGAGGTTAGGGTAAATCATTACTGCTCACTGATTGGTTGCTAAAGGTTACAGCACGTCATCTCCTCACTGCCTGCACACCATGGACTGGGGAGGTGAGGGAACCCATCAGTAGACAGAAAACTCCTAGGGATCCTAGGACTCCTGGGATCAGTGGCAATGCTGGGGGAGGGGGGTGTGATCAGTGGCAATGCTGGGGAGGTTGATGGGATCAGTGGCAGTGGTGGGGGGATGGAATTCGTTAAGAGGCAGTACACTGTGGCAAATTCTGAATCATGTAGAGAAAAGCTGGAAATCTTTGGCAAGTATATAGTGGGGGATTCTACACTGACCACCAATTAGAAAGGGGGATTTACACTGACCACCAATGTGAGGGGCAATTTGCACTGACAACCATGCATGGGGGATTTTACACCACCCACCAATATAAAGAGGGATTTCTACACTGACACCAATGTAATAGGAGCATTTACACCAACCACCAGTGAAAGGGGGGATATACAATGACCTCCATGTAAGGGGGAATTTACACTGACAACCATTGTCAAGGAGATTTGTACTGACCACCAATGTAAGATGACACTTCTACACTGACCACCAATGTAAAGGGGGATTTACACTGACCACCAGTGTAAGGGCAATTCTGCACTTACCAACAATGAAAAGGGAAATGTACACTGATCACCAATGTAATAAAGAATGTACACTGACAACCAATGTAAGGGGGACCTTCACACTGGCCACTAGTGTGAATGAAAGGATTGTACACCAAGCCCCAATGTAATGAGAAGATTTACACTGACCACCAGTGTAACTTAGACATTTAGCCTGCGTTCGCATTTGTTTGTGTTAGGAACGCATGCAGAATCGCTTTCCGGACACCACAGAAACGTGCTGCCCTTTAGCAGATACACAGCAGTGTCATTAGTTGTTAATGACACCCTCACGCATCTCCTGAGACGTGCGTATTCACATGCACCAAAATTCACGGTGCTTTCGCACCATGTTATTTTGAAAAAGGGTTCCACCTCCAATTTTCTTACCTTTGAAGAACAGGCTGATGTTAGGCTTAATGACCACAGTTATGAGCAGGACATTCAAGCATGCCACTTTACCTCCCCAGTGGACATCATTTAGCAGAAGTGATGGTAGATATGACCTCGGGGGGGGGGGGCATGATATACTGTACATCAGGGATGAGCTTCGAGTTCGAGTCAAACTCATGTTCGACTCGAACATTGGCTGTTCGCAAGTTCGCCGAACAGCGAACAATTTGGGGTGTTCGCGGCAAATTTGAATGCAGCGGAACACCCTTTAAAAGTCTATGGGAGAAATCAAAAGTGCTAATTTTAAAGGCTTATATGCAAGTTATTGTCATAAAAGTGTTTGGGGACCCTGGTCCTGCCCCAGGGGACATGGATCAATGCAAAAAAAGTTTTAAAAACGGCCGTTTTTTCAGGAGCAGTGATTTTAATAATGCTTAAAGTCAAACAATAAAAGTGTAATATCCCTTTAAATTTCGTACCTGGGGGGTGTCTATAGTATGCCTGTAAATGGGCGCTTGTTTCCCATGTTTAGAACAGTCTGACAGCAAAATGACATTTCGAAGGAAAAAAAGCCATTTAAAACTACCCGCGGCTATTGCATTGCTGAAAATACACATAGAAGTTCATTGATAAAAACGGCATGGGAATTCCCCACAGGGAAACCCCGAACCAAAATTAAAAAAAAAAATGACGTGGGAGACCCCCTAAATTCCATACCAGGCCCTCCAGGTCTGGTATGGATATTAAGGGGAACCCCGGCCAAAAAAAAAAAACGGCCCCCAAAAAATCCATACCAGACCCTTATCCGAGCATGCAACCTGGCAGGCCGCAGGAAAAGAGGGGGGGACGAGAGTGCGGTCCCCCCCCTCCTGAACCGTACCAGGCCACATGCCCTCAACATTGGGAGGGTGCTTTGGGGTAGCCCCCCAAAACACCTTGTCCCCATGTTGATGAGGACAAGGGCCTCATCGCCACAACCCTGGCCGGTGGTTGTGGGGGTCTGCGGGCGGGGGGCTTATCGGAATCTGGAAGCCCCCTTTAACAAGGGGACCCCCAGATCCCGCCCCCCCCTGTGTGAAATGGTAAGGGGGTACTTACCCCTACCATTTCACTAAAAAACTGTCAAAAATGTTAAAAATGACAAGAGACAGTTTTTGACAATTCCTTTATTTAAATGCTTCTTCTTTCTTCCTTCATCTTCTTCTGGTTCTTCTGGCTCTTCTGGTTCTTCCTCCGGCGTTCTCGTCCAGCATCTCCTCCGCGGCATCTTCTATCTTCTTCTCCTCGGGCCGCTCCGCACCCATGGCATGAGGGGAGGCTCCCGCTCTTCTCTTCATCTTCTTCTTCATCCTCTTCTCTTCTTTCTTCTTCTCTTCTTCATTTTCTTCTCTGGGCCGCTCTGCATCCATGCTGGCATGGAGGGAGGCTCCCGCTGTGTGACGGCGTCTACTCATCTGACGGTTCTTAAATAACGGGGGCGGGGCCACCCGGTGACCCCGCCCCCTCTGACGCACGGGACATGACGGGACTTCCCTGTGGCATTCCCCGTGACGTCACAGGGAAGTCCCGTCAAGTCACCGTGCGTCAGAGGGGGGCGGGGTCACTGGGTTGCCCCGCCCCCCATTATTTAAGAGCCGTCAGACAAAGAGACGCCGTCACACAGCGGGAGCCTCCCTCCATGCCAGCATGGGTGCGGAGCGGCCCGGAGAAGAAAATGAAGAAGAGAAGAAGAGAAGAAGGAAGAAGAGAAGAGGATGAAGAAGAAGATGAAGAGAAGAGCGGGGGCTTCCCCTCCATGCCATGGGTGCGGAGCGGCCCGAGGAAAAGAAAATAGAAGACGCCGCGGAGGAGATGCTGGACGAGAACGCCAGAGGAAGAACCAGAAGAGCCAGAAGAACCAGAAGAAGAAGATAGAAGAAAGAAGAAGCATTTAAATAAAGGAATTGTCAAAAACTGTCTCTTGTCATTTTTAACATTTTTGACAGTTTTTTAGTGAAATGGTAGGGGTAAGTACCCCCTTACCATTTCACACAGGGGGGGGGCCGGGATCTGGGGGTCCCCTTGTTAAAGGGGGCTTCCAGATTCCGATAAGCCCCCTGCCCGCAGACCCCCACAACCACCGGCCAGGGTTGTGGGGAAGAGGCCCTTGTCCTCATCAACATGGGGACAAGGTGTTTTGGGGGGCTACCCCAAAGCACCCTCCCAATGTTGAGGGCATGTGGCCTGGTATGGTTCAGGAGGGGGGGGCCGCACTCTCGTCCCCCCCTCTTTTCCTGTGGCCTGACAGGTTGCGTGCTCGGATAAGGGTCTGGTATTCTGGATTTTTGGGGGGACCCCACGCCGTTTTTTTTTTTGGCGCGGGGTTCCCCTTAAAATCCATACCAGACCTGAAGGGTCTGGTATGAAATTTAGGGGGAAACCCACGTCATTTTTTTTTAAATTTTGGCCGGGGTTCCCCTTAATATCCATACCAGACCTAAAGGGCCTTGTATGGAATTTAGGGGGACTCCCACGTCTTTTTTTTAAATTTTGGTTCAGGGTTTCCCTGTGGGGAATTCCCATGCCGTTTTTATCAATGAACTTCTATGTGTATTGTCGGCAATGCAATAGCCGCGGGTAGTTTTAAATGTTTTTTCCTTCGAAATGTTATTTTGCTGTTAGACTGTTCTAAACACAGGAAACATGCGCCCCTTTACAGGCATACTATAGACACCCCCCAGCTACGAAATTTAAAGGGATATTACACTTTTATTGTTTGACTTTAAGCATTATTAAAATCACTGCTCCTGAAAAAACGGCCGTTTTTAAAACTTTTTTTTGCATTGATCCATGTCCCCTGGGGCAGGACCCGGGTCCCCAAACACTTTTTATGACAATAACTTGCATATTAGCCTTTAAAATTAGCACTTTTGATTATTCATGTTCGTGTCCCATAGACTTTAACGGTGTTCGCGTGTTCGAGCGAACTTTTTTCCTGTTCGCATGTTCTGGTGCGAACCGAACAGGGGGGTGTTCGGCTCATCCCTACTGTACATATGCCACCTCTATTTACATATCAATGCCGCGGCCCGTGGCTATTTACATATTAACGCTGTCGCTATTTACATATCAATATAGTTTATTTACATGTAAACACAGGGTCTGCAGGTGAGTCCTCTGTACATGATATAGGGCAGAGCTGGGCAGCATTAGTAACAGAACTTTACATTAAGATATTGGAACACAGCACGGGAATAAAACTTCAAGGGACAAGGGAATTTAAACTGGGATAGTTGGCAAGTATGAGGCAGATGCTTTGGGCCCCACAACAATGATGGGGCCCAGGGCAACTTCCCCTTTTGCCCTGCCTTAAAGATGGTCCTAGTGTAGGTTCTTAAAAGTTCTCCTAATCTGCAAAAAATCTGGCAAGGGGAGGATGCTCCTCTTATTGTGTAAATCTAAAGTTAAGATTTTTTTGGTATACTGCACCAGGGACATAGCTTACCTCTAATGAAGGGTAACCTACATACAGTATCTCACAAAAGTGAGTACACCCCTCACATTTTTGTAAATATTTTATTATATCTTTTCATGTGAAAACACTAAAGAAATTGCACTTTGCTACAATGTAAAGTAGTGAGTGTACAGCTTTATAACAGTGTAAATTTTCTGTCCCCTCAAAATAACTCAACACACAGCCATTAATGTCTAAACCACTGGCAACAAAAGTGATTACACCCCAAAGTGAAAATATCTAAATTGGGCACAAAATGTCAATATTTTGTGTGGCCACCATTATTTTCCAGCACTGCCTTAACCCTGTTGGGCATGGAGTTCACCAGAGCTTCACAGGTTGCCACTGGAGTCCTCTTCCACTCCTCCATGACAACATCACGGAGCTGGTGGATGTTAGAGACCTTGTGCTCCTCCACCTTCCGTTTGAGGAAGCCCCACAGATGCTCAATAGGGTTTAGGTCTGGAGACATGCTTGGCCGGTCCAATACCTTTACCCTCAGCTTCTTTAGCAAGGCAGTGGTCGTCTTGGAGGTGTGTTTGGGGTCGTTATCATGTTGGAATACTGCCCTGCGGCCCAGTCTCGGAAAGGAGGGGATTATGCTCTGCTTCAGTATGTCACAGTACATGTTGGCATTCATGGTTCCCTCAATGAACTGTAGCTCCCCAGTGCTGGCAGCACTCATGCAGCCCCAGACCATGTCACTCCCACCACCATGCTTGACTGTAGACAAGACACACTTGGCTTTGTACTCCTCACCTGGTTGCCACCACACACGCTTGACACCATCTGAACCAAATAAGTTTATCTTGGTCTCATCAGACCACAGGAAATAGTTCCAGTAATCCATGTCCTTAGTCTGCTTGTGTTCAGCAAATTGTTTGCGGCCTTTCTTTTGCATCATCTTTAGCAGAGGTGTGAGCTTCCATCGCTGCACGGATTAAGTCTAGGTTCACATCTATGCAGTTGCATTTGATGCATTTTTCTGGCACATTTTTCAGTGCATTTTGCATTTTTTATGAGTGTTCGCATGCAGTTTTCATGCATTTTGCACTTTACATATTTTTTTTTTCCATTTTAAACGCACTGTAAAACACACTGTGTAAAGCTGGTTGCTAAGGAGAGGGCAAGCTGGCCGCCACGTCCCTAACAACTGATGAGCTGTCAGCAGGGTTCCCATGAAAGCTGAATTTAAAAAAAAAGTGCCCGCAAAAAATTTGGCAAAGAAATGCCGTGGGGTTCCTCTCAGGTCCATACCAGTATGGATTTGGCGTCTACCCCCCCTCCACGACAATTTTTTTTTAAAAACAGCGTGGGGTCCCCCCAAAATCCATACCAGACCCTTATACGAGCATGCTGAGCATGCCGCCCCCCACCCCAAAGCACCTTGCCCCATGTTAATGAGGACAAGGGCTTTATCCCAGCAACCCTAGCCAGTGGTTGTCAGGGTCCGCGGGCGGGGGGCTTATCGGAATCTGGAAGCCCCCTTTAACAAGTGGACCCCCAGATCCTGGCCCCCCACCCTATGTGAATGGTAGCCATTTACCAAAAAAGCAGTGAAAAGTAAAAAAAAACAAGAGCCAGTTTTTGACAATTCCTTTATTAGTAAAATAGCTCTGAGTGCCGTCTCCCCCGGTATCGTCTCTCCCGCTGTCGTCTTTCCCGGTGTCCTCGTCTTCTTCTGCCGCTGTTTCCTCCCGGAGCTGTCATCTCCCGGTGTCATCTTCTTACCCACTAAAAACTGGTCTTGTCGCGAAGCTGTCTTCCTCCATTGTTATGTTTCCGCTGTCAGCTCCATTTATATAGGCATGCGGCGTGGCCATCCAATGACGTCTCCCGGAGAGCCCAGCCCCTTGTGACATGACATTTTTTAGCTGGTAACCCGGGGCTGCGAGGAAGAAGAAGACAGCAACACGAGGAGGAGGAAGAAGAAGGCGACAGCGGCAAGGAAGAAGACGACACTGGGAGATGACAGCTCGGGGAGAAAATGGTGGCGGAAGAAGACGAGGGAACCGGGAGAGATGACACCAGGAGAGATGATACTGGGAGAGACAGCGGCTCCGAGCTTTTTATTAATAAAGGAATTGTCAAAAACTGACTCTTATTTTTTTCAACTTTTCACTGCTGTTTGGGTGAATGGGTAGGGGTACGATGTACCCGATACCCATTCAAATAGGGTTGGGGGCCGGGATCTGGGGGTCCCCTTGTTAAAGGGGGCTTCCAGAATCCGATAAGCCCCCCACCCACAGACCCCGACAACCACCGGCTAGGGTTGTCAGCAAGAGGCCCTTGTCCTCATAAACATGAGGGCAAGGTGCCTGCCCCGAAGCACCCATGTTGAGGGCATGTGGTCTGGTATGCTTCAGGAGGGGGGAGTGCTCGCTCGTCCCCTCCCTTTCCTGACCTGCCGGACGGCATGCTCGGATAACAGACTGGCATCGATTTTGAGGGGGACCCCACGCCATTATTTTTTTTCATTTTGGCGTGTGTGTGGGAGGGGGTCCCTCTGAATCCATACTAGACCCAAAGGGCCTGGTATGGACCTGAGGGGATTCCCACGCCGTTTTTTTGCAAATTTTTTTGCTGGCAAATTTCTTTTCCATTACAGGGCTAAACTGTACTGCGTGCATCTATTGGCACACACAGTACAGTTTAGCCCTGTCTCTGTGCCATTGGCTCCTGCTGCTCTCACGGAGTCCAGTGAGGAGGGAGGGAGAAAGAGAGAGCAGATGGACTGAGATCGGCTCAGGTATTTAGGAGGAGTTGGAAGGGGGGGAGATGCACCCAAAAGGTTTTTTTACCTTAATGCATTTACTGCATTAAGGTAAAAAGCCTTTAGACTTTATAACTACTTTAAGTCCCTCAACTTATAAATATAAACAAATAAGTGATTGCACTCAGAACAGCACTTGGGGAAGTAGACATTTAGGAAGCCTATGGGATTTGGAAGACCTGCTTGCGAGAAATGAATACTATTTCATTACACTATTTATGCTGCATAGATATTTTGTATCAAAATTTTGGGACTGCATGTGGCAATAATGCTTTGCTATAATTCTGGCACACAATGTATTTTTTTTTCATTTTAGATTTTGTAAGACACTTCAATGCCCTTAGAAAACATGTTTACATTAGAATATTGTAATTTGAACACCTTTTTTGAATATGTGTTCAAAAAGGATTTGATATGCAGGGAACATTTGTTCTAGGTTTTAATATAAAATCCTATAGAAGTCAGGGGGAGATGGGCGGAGTCTAGCGGAGCAGACATGCATTGTTAGAGCTCCGCACCGCTGAGGAGAGAAGAGAAGGACAAAGCGGAGCCTGCAGGCTCAAAAGGTATCCGATTGAACCTTTTTGCCCCAGGGAACAAACTGTGAAAGTTTGGGCAGGAAATATGGTACTGGGAGGAAGCCGTGGCAGAAATAAAAATCACCTCACAAAGAGCTCACAGGCACTCACTGCAACTAAAGCAGCTCCAGTCACCTCACAATATACAGCATCAGGGCGCTCTCACAGACAGAAAATGTCACAGCAAGACTCTCCATTTGAGTCAGATACAGAACAAATCCTCTCACAAACTTCTCCACAAGCCTCCTCAGCATCCCCAGTAATATTATTACAATTTGAAAAGATGCTTCATAAGGCTTTAAAACAAACCTCAGACCAAATAACAAACAGCCTAACCAAAGAAATAAGAGAGCTGGGAAACCGCACCGCAGCCTTAGAAATAAAAATGGATGAAATTGAAATTACAACCCAAGAAAATATAACAGAATTGGAACAATTAAAAGAAGAGAATTTAATACTTCAAACTAAGCTCGAAGATTACGAAAATAGAGCCAGACGTTCAAACTTGCGCATAAGGGGAATACCTGAAACTGTGACAGACCTGCAATCTACTATTACTGCTCTATTACAAGAACTAAAGCCAGATATCCCTATTGAACGTTTAGAACTGGACAGAGTACACAGAGCACTCACAGCCAAAAAGAAAGATGGACCCCCACGTGATATAATCACAAAATTTCATTATTACAGAACGAAAGAACAAATACTAATTGCTGCAAGAGAAAAAAAGGAACTTATTTTTCAAGGACACAATTATCAAATTTTTGCTGACCTATCCCAACTTACTATTACTAAAAGACAATCCATGAAACCCCAACTAATGGAACTGCAACGCCACAACATTATGTATCAATGGGGCTTCCCCTTTTCAGTCAGATTTAACTACCAAGGTACAATTTACAGAAGCAGATCAGCAGATGAACTACAACAAACCCTTTTAAAATTAAATCTGACAGAACCCACAAGCAGCAACTCTCCCACACGCAGAAGAATGGCATCATCTTCACCTTCAGGCAGCACCCAGAAAATTTCAGAACAAAATGGGAATCATCATTCTCACAAAAGAGGCCGTTATGCCACATCCATGGACCAAGAAGATTCAATGGACTGACATCCTAATTCCTGATATCTCTTCATTTATTATACTAAGAGATGGTTCTCTATAAAAAACCTGTATTTATAACTGAATGTAACTGCATTCTGATAGTCACACACTGTATGGGATCATGTTACATTCCAGTTATATTTCTTATTACTTTTGATTCATATAGCCTTAGAATATATAAGTGAAATAAGGAAATTCTTGTTCAGTTATATATTTTCAGGTAATAACAATAGATTTATTACTTTTTAGGACAAATATGTTCAATAATCCAGAAGTAATGGAAGCTTTTTCTTTCTTTTCTTAAAACAAATATATTATTACCTAACTAGTTCCTAGAACTATGTTTTTGTTTATTCTAATCTGAAGCAATACGACCTCAATTTTATGAGTTAACATATCTAAACAGTTACATATGAATAAAATATGTAATTGTTTACTCTAAAAGGGTTAAAATCCCAAAATAATTCAAACTATCTTCATCAATACCAAAGTTATTAACAGTACCTTTCTAACTGAATTATTTCGCCTAGGGCAAGACTAACCATATACAACCACCCTGGAATAAATAATTTCAACAAAAACTATATTCTGCACTCCAATTAATGAATCATCATTTTGATGTCTTTTGACATAGCACTTCTCTCCTGTAAGCGGAAGATCCGTGAACCCCCATTAGCCCTCCTCATTCTCCCAACCATATTATGTGGGAGTGTGACAAAGGCACTTATTCCCCTGAGAGAGATATTTATTCTCTTTCACGGGTAAATTGTGATTACTTGTAAAAAAGAATTTATACAATGTATCATCTAATCTCATATGTTTTTTGTTTACTCTTTACTCCAGAATTCACTGGTTTCTTTTCTATCTTTTCATCTCTTCAGTCCACACAGGTTGATCTGCGCAGTCAGCTCTGCATAACAAAAAGTAAGTCAAAACTATTTGATCTGTTGCCATGGCACCACTGAATATACTTTCCCTGAATGTTCAGGGAATAAATGTCCCTCAAAAAAGGACCAAAGCCTTCCGTACTTTCCATAACAAGAAGGCTCACATAGTATGCCTCCAAGAAACACACTTCACCAAAGATTCTACTCCAAAATATATTTCTCCTTTTTATCAACAAATTTACACGGCTTCTGCCTGTACCAAACAAAGGGGTACCCTAATTGCATTTCACCGATCCACACCATTCACCTTATCATCAGAAATTAAAGACCCAGAAGGTAGATACCTGATACTCATGGGTTATATAATGGATACAGCAATCACGGTGATTTCCTACTACGCTCCTAACAAACAACCTACACCATTCCTCTCACATATATTACAAGTGATTAATACACACAAAATAGGAACAGTGATAATGTGCGGGGATTCGAACCAGGTCCTCCTCCCATTTCTAGATAAATCACCTTTTACACCATCCAAAATAACCTCTAGATTACCTTTTTCTCAACTTCTTTCCAAATACAATCTGGTAGATTCATGGAGAGAAAGTAACCCAATGAAAAAGAAATTCACTTATTTCTCGCACCCTCATCAAACCTTCACCAGAATAGATCATATTTTTCTAACAATAGGAATGATACCAGAAATTATTGCATCAGATATAATTCTGATTCCGTGGTCTGACCATAATGCAGTATACACTACTATAGCCTCAGCCATACCAAAAGCGCATGACCAAACGTGGTACTTACCGGACATAATGCTCAAACACCCACTACATCAGATGGCCATTAAACAAGCTTTAAAGGAATACATATCAATTAATAATACAACAGACATTTCCCCAATAACACTGTGGGAAGCTCATAAGCCTGTCTTGCGTGGTACAATACAAAGACAAATGGCACTATTTAAATGGGAACGCAAAAATCTAGCAAAAAAACTAGAACTCAATTTTAATGCAGCCTACATATCATTCCAAGATAATCCATCTCAGAGTACAAAATCTCATCTGGAAAAATCTAGATTGGAATGCGATCTATTTCTCACTGAGTCAGTTGATAAATCCCTCAAACGCTCCAAACACAATTTCTACATGAATACAAACAAACCAGGTACATATTTGGCTCAGGCATTAAATTCAACTAACAAATCTTTCAAACCAATACGTTTGAAATTATCAAAAAATGTTTATACTTGTAATCCAGTTAAAATAGTCCATAAATTTCACTCACATCTCGCAACTTTATACAAGACAAACAATGAATTTAATCCTACAGAGGCTGAATCCTTCTTCTCAAAAATAACCTTACCTGAGTTGTCTCAGAATCAAAAAAGCAGTTTGGATGAGCCTATAACTATAGATGAAGTTGCTAACTCCATAAAAGACCTAAAACTTAACAAAAGACCAGGCCCAGACGGCTACTCGGCTTTATACTATAAAACATTCTCAGAAATACTCTCTCCCATTCTCACTGAAACTTTTAACAAACTTCTAGAAGGACATTCTTTTCGGCAACAAACACTAATGGCAATTGTTTGTATGATCCCAAAACCCCTTTCTGATGATACTTCCTGTGTGAATTATCGGTCTATCTCTCTGTTAAACCTTGATATTAAATTATTAGCAAAAATAATAGCAAAACGCCTCAATAGCATTATAGGAAAATTAATACATAGAGATCAAGTAGGCTTCATGCCAAATAGACAGGCAGGCGATAATATACGCAGGGCAGTGTTATTGGCACATATTGCTAAAAAACGGAAAATCCCTTTATGTTTTCTATCTCTCGATATTAAGAGGGCATTTGACACAGTATCCTGGCAATATATGCAATATTCATTACAAAAATGGGGTTTTGGACCCCACTTTTTAACATGGATCAAAGCATTATATAATAAACCCAAAGCCTATGTAAAATATGCTGGATACAAATCTGATGCCTTTAATATCGAAAGAGGTACCCGACAGGGTTGCCCATTATCTCCCTTATTATTTGCCCTTATACTCGAACCCATGGCCCAATACATCAGAACAAACCAAACTATAACTGGCATTGAAGTAGGAGGTATTACACACAAATTATGTATATTTGCAGACGATATATTACTTTTTCTATCATCACCACAGGTTTCTGGTCCTAACTTAATGCCAGCTCTTGATGGATTTGCAGCCCTATCCGGCCTTATGATTAATCCTAAGAAATGCCTAGCGCTTAATATTTCGCTCACAAACATGGAATTGATCCCGGCTAGGGCTGCACTCCCATTCACATGGGCAGAAAAATCAATCCCATATCTTGGAATTCATTTAACAGCATCTCTTTCTGACTTATTCTCAACCAATTATCCTCCTGTATTAAGACAGATCACAAATCTAATAAAACAATGGTCGCAACTTCCTTTATCCTGGATAGGGAAGATTAATGCAATCAAAATGACTATTCTACCCAAATTGCTTTATCTATTCAGAGTCCTCCCTATTCCAATTCCTTCCTATTTTTTGAGAATAGTACAAAAAAGAGCAACTTCGTTTATATGGGGCTCTTCTAAACCACGTATACCTATACACACACTACATCTTCCCAAAAATAAAGGAGGCCTGGGATACCCTAATTTTACTAACTACTACAGAGCAGCACATTTGGCCAGTCTGTCCAAATACCATGCAAAACAGGAAATCCCATTATGGGTATTTATAGAGGCTTCAGAAAATGACCCTCTATTAATATCAAACTTGTTATGGCTTGATCCTAAAGACCGCTTTAAAATTCATAATCCCATAACTAAACACTTCTTATCTCTCTGGGATAAACTAAAAATCAAATATCAGTTACAATCTCCACACAATCCTCTCCTTTCTTTTATCAGAAATCCGGCCTTTTATCCGGCATGGATCTACCCAAATTCTTTTAAAGCTTGGACAACATCAGGCATTCAGACACTAAATGACTTCATAGCATCTAAATCATTCCTTTCATTCCCATCGCTTAGAGAAAAATATGATCTACCAAACTCTGAGATATTTAGATATCTCCAAATCAAAAATTTCTATACACCATTCCTAAAGGGGGATACACCATTATCCCAATTATCCATTTTTGAATCAATCTGTACAAAAGATCCATTTGCTAAAGGTACAATTTCATCACTTTATAATCAATTATATGGAGTAGTAAATCTTAATAGACCCTCTTACGTTCAGAGGTGGGAGGAGGACCTGGGATGAACTTTAGAAGACACGGACTGGTCTAACATATGGCTCACATCTAAGTCATCTTCACCCAACATCTTAGCACTGGAGACAAATTATAAAGTCCTAACTCGCTGGTACCTTGTACCCGCTAGAGTGGAAAAATATTCACCTAATACCTCAGCTCTTTGTTTTCAAGGATGCCCAGAAATAGGCACACATTTACACATATGGTGGACGTGCCCAGTAATACAAACCTTCTGGAAGGAAGTCTTCGTGATTGCATCTAAAATATTTAAAAAAATAATACAACTAGATCCATATATAACTTTACTTAATCTAAAACCTGAATGGTTAACACTCTCTCAATTCAAACTTATGATCCAACTAATAACGGCTGCAAAACAAACAGTGGCCAAGGCATGGAAATCTCCTACATTGGTACTAGCAGAAACAATTCACAGAATGAATAATACAATGTCCCATGCTAAGATGGTAGCCATCGATCAAAATCAAATTCCAAAATTTGAAAAACTTTGGCATCCTTGGATAAAACAACAGTTCCTGTCAAATTTCAATGACTCTGTCCTGTTGCCATGGTAACAGATTAAATGACTTACAGAGACACCCATTCTAAGGCTTCAAAGAGAACTAAAAAGAATAATAAACTGACGAGCGGGACAACCTTGTGGACCATACCTCTGCCTTTCTACCCTTTTTCTTCTTTCTCTTTCCTTTTCTCCACCTTACGATTAAAGCTCATTATCAGAATTTATTTGACCTATATACACTCTACCTGTAAACAATATGTATAGTAGGTATAAATCATTTAAATACCTACAAAAGTAACTAAGGAAATGATATATATCTTTAATTTAGGTTTACGTGAACCCAAGGTTTAATATTTGAAATTTCATGATATTTACCTATATAAACCCTACTGTAAAACAATGAGCTTACTTTATAGATCCTTGTAAACTTACTTTATGTATCTTTATAATATTGTATACTCAATAAACTTCTTTTGACAAGGAAAATCCTATAGAAGTCTATATTTTTGAAATGCAATGGATTTTTACACCACAAAGGAATAAGGATCTGGCAAGCTGCCCGTACAGTAGCTTTAAAATGTTTACTGGCCTCTCACAGTGAAAACCCATCATACGTGTCAGCGGCAGCTAGCTAACTGGGGCCTGGACCTTGAATAGGGGTAGGAGGGAATGAGAGAGAACTTGTTCCTTCGCAATAAGACTGGCCGTGATATATGGGGCTGGTTAAACCTGATGTTCATATTATATGTTGGAAGGCTGGCCGGAGGCTATATATCCCTCCTCCTCCTCCATCAGTTCCTTCGTCGGCTCTTTTCGGGTTAGCTGACACGTCATTTCCGGGTTCAGGGCATTTTGCGTGACTTCCGGTTAGCAGAAGCAGCAGCGTGGTCGGCTGCAGGAATCTCGCCGGTTCCCTTTCCTGGTGTTCGCGGTTCTGGTAGGTGCGGGCGGGTTGTATCAACGGAGGGCCCGCATCGGATGCCACCCGTCCCGCTCAAGTGCCGACCCGAGTTCAGCGGGGAGGGGTGGGTGTCAGCCCAATCGCGGGGGGATGTCGGCTCAGGGGGGTCCTGGACGTTTACTTCATGCTATATATATTACATTTCTGTGTCCTTGAGGCTGCTTCAAATGAGAATGCTGTTGAACTGCTGATTCTGTAGACCCCTCGTCATTGCACAGTCCATAGCATGTAATACAGAGAATGCTGCACATTCACGGGGGGGAAGGGGGGCACACCATATGGTTATGCTATTCCATGCATATAATCTACAACGTACGCCAGTAATTGCTTCCCAGGTAATCCTAGCCTCTATACCTATGACTAACTGCATTTCAATGCACCATAATGTGCATGTGAGTGTGCAGCTTGCTTGTAGGTGAGTGGGTGTTTTGCCAAGTTACTGGGAAGTGTACTCTACATAGTCCAACCTGTAATTAATAAATAACAACAGCTGGAAGTTCAGTGACAGAAGTTTCTTCCAGTAACAGATGAGATGGCTGCTTCAGCGTCACATGCGTCTCTGGAAGATACCATGTGGGATGTGTAGCAATAATTAGCTGCAGTGTCCCAGTACTTTCCTCTTGTTATTATGGAAAGCAATAGGAGTAGGCTGCTTTCCGTATAATGGAACCCTTTTCACTGGGAGACAAGCGGGATTCTTTATGTGGCAATATAAGCTGCTTTTACTGTTTCTTTTGTTTTTCAAATGCAGATCCCCCATAGGCTTGTCAATGCGTATAAACGGGGAGGAAGTAGGAAATAAACTGAGAGTAGATTTAGTGGGTGCAGCCTCTTTGGCTGCTTTTCATGGTCATTAATTCGGTGCATTCTCTATCCTGACTTTCATACTGCATTTCCACAATCTGTCAGTGTCTGTTATTTTCGCAGTATTTCTATCACAGCTTTCAAGGGTAACATTCCTGTCGCAGCATTTCGATCGTAGCATTTCCTGTCACAGCATTTCGATTGTAGCATTTCTGTCATCGCTTTTGGTTTTTTGCATTTCTGTCATAGCATTTAATTTGTAGTATTTCTGTCATAGCATTTCATTCATAGCATTTCGTTTGTAGTATTTCTGTCACAGCATTTCATTCGTAGCTTTTCTGTCATAGCATTTCTGTCATAGCATTTTGTTCGTAGCATTTCATTCGTAGCATTTATGTCATAGCATTTCGTTCATAGCATTTCATTTGTAGCTTTTCCTGTCGTAGCCTTTCGTTCGCAGCATTTCTGTTAGTCAGTGCTCACATCTAGGATCTGTCACGTCTACAGATCCATACGGCTGAGGTTTCCTTTTTAATTGATTGACGTACCACAATCTTATCGCTCATATACTATACGTCATACATGCATGTTCACCATTACACCTTTACTAATACCCACCATGGTCTGTGGGTACCTCAGCCCTGAGTGTTCATTTTTAATAACCTGTCTTTGCGCTGCAGGTTACTCAGGCTCGCTTACTGCATACACTAGGGTTGTGTCATTAGGTTCACATTCACGCGCTGTTGGTTCTGTCATTTCTGCACCTACATCCTCATACTTGTCAGGTACTAAGGGGTGTTGTTGTTTTGTGTGCTGGTTGTCTGTTTTCATTTTCTCTAGTTTGTGTTTCCTTTGATCAGGGCATGTCGCGCGTCGCGGAACCGACAATTTCGCATTTCATCTCTCCAACGCCGCATGGTAGCACCCATCATCGAGGGGTGGGACCTTACCTAAACTCATAGCTAAGTTTTATCGTTGGTGTACCCCTTTTCCAGTCTCGGGGGGGGGGCAGTACTCTTCAGGTTGTTATTCCCAACTCCGTCCCAACCTCTTCCGTTCACCAGCGCAGAACATGTTTCCAAGTATGATTCTTTAACTCAGATTCATGCGGTACTTAATGCGCTCTTAAACGTCCATACTACATTGCTAGACAGGGTGGAAGGGATCATAGCCAGCTCGGCTAGAGGGGACAGCTGCGCCCCCGGGTTCTGCTCTTCTCAGTGCGCCTGCAGGTGATGTTGGAATCTCTTTCTCCTTCAGCGGGTTACCTTCAGGTTTCCCACCCCTTTTTTTCTTCATTTCTGCCTGTATCAGGTAGGTCATTCTGGTAGGCAAGATATTAACCAGGCCTCTCTTCCAACAGCATCTCAGGATATTATGGAGATCAAAGCTTTGCTTGTGGGATGGTCACAGCGGTGCTTAAAGCAAGGATCTCAGGCGTAGCCACAAACTTGGCGTGGTGAAATTCGTTCTGGCATGCGGTAGATTTCGTCTGTTCTGGCAGCCCTGGTAGAACGGTAGAGTCAGGTCCATACTTACATTAGGTGGTGGACTTGGTGCTCAAGCACAGCGGGTTCGTTTTCCATGGTTACCATCAGTTTTTGCAGTAAGGTGGCGGCCACTTGGGCATAATTCCAGGTGGTGTTATCTGGGAGCAATGTGGACATGCAATTTTTCTGCAGACATTTCACCAACCAGGAATCCCCTGAGTGTGCTAAATGGCAGTCATCAGCCCAACTTGAATTTTCAGTAGGCTTTTACACAGGCCTCGTCACTCTCCCGTCCGTCTTTTGCATGTAGTCACTGGGCTTCAGTTGTCAGTCATGCTTCCATTGTCAATCAGTTGCTGTAGGACAAAAGTTTCCAAGGGATTTGTGATTTGTTCGGTTCTTCCTCCACCTTTCTGCATGGAGGGTCAGGCCCATTTGGGTGGTCAGTGGCCATTTTTTCAACAAATATCGGTCGTTTTGAGATTTGACTGCGCTTATTTCATATATTCCTAGCCTTAATTCCTCATTCCCACGCTTGAACGTTTGTTGAAGTATTCATCGGTGGGTCTGGCTGTCCAGCACATTCTACAGCTAGTCAGGGGGTTCTTGGCTATCCAATATGACCAAAAAAGAAGAAAATGAAACCAGGTCCCACTTTATATACAACCCGGTGATAGGGAATTTAAATAGTATTATACCCTATAACCATTCACTGAAGTCTAGTGATGTTGCTGTAGCCAAACAAACCGCAGCATACAATAGAAAAGGTCGACCCCTATATGGCTACAGGGATCAAATAGTGGCTACTTAAAGCAGCAACGAATCAACACCAGGATTTGTATATATAAAAGACAAATATATTTATTAATTAAAAACCGCTTCAACATGCATCAATTGCATCCATATGCAGGGCTAGTAGCTCATGCATAAGATGTGCGTCACCAGGTACAGCGATAAAACACTGTCCTGGTGGGCACTATGGTTAGTGAATGATCATCAAACAACAGGAAAACCACATAAACCCGAACACATAACAAGACAACAAACAAGTGACACATATAAGACCACAGACAGTCCGGACGCCGGCTTGATGCCTTTCACAGTGAGGCTGGATGGCAATACCCCAGTGTTGCAGTCATGAATGCCCAAATTGGGTAAGAGACATGGGGATACACACCATGTGTTGTATCAAGCTGGGGTATTTCCAGTGTCACTGTGAAGACTCCCCCAGGATAACCTAGTGGCTATGGATGATGCTGGTGAACAAGGGCTAGTGGAGCATATATTGCTAGGTAGGGGGTCAAGGTGGGGGCCCAGGTAGACTGGAATCAATGGACTATGCCCTGTCACAGATGCCAGAGGCTCTCCCCGAAGGTCCTCATGAAATATAACGTGCAACAGCTGGTAGCTGTAGTTGCCTCTTAGTTCACCTGCTGATTAATTCAAGCACACAAGGCAGTCCTATCTCCTCACTGGAACATCAATCAGTCCATTATTTAATCATACAGTGATGAAGATGTATTTCACTGGGCATGATGTGCCCTTAGTGCTGGTATGGGCTGATGCTGCACCCGCAGGTACAGTTGGACGAGTGTCTATAAGTAAAAGTGACAGTTGGGAACTGTGGGGGGTATAATGAAAGCAGAGTCTACATTACCACCCAATCGGTCAGCATGCACGGATCACTTTGTTGATGTCTTGATCCCCTTCACCACACTTTAGGAGTTATCCTTGATGCTTGTGTATGGTGGTGCTATCGTTGCTTATTGCCGTACGTTCGTTGGCAGCGTGGGGTTGATGGAATTTACCCGCCGTGGCTCCGATATGGCAGTAAAGCAGAGGGACCGGTAAGGGTGCTCGTCCGCTCTGTTTCCCCTTCTGTTTTCCCGGCACTCGTCTCCTGCTCCGTGACGATAACCAATGGGGGAGTGGTAGGCGTGTCGTCCGGCCGGCGTCACATGACCGCTGTGACGTCAACACGTTTCGCTTGACCAATCAGCGTAGCTTCGTCTGGACTAGGCGTGGTTAGGAACTGTCATCCTTTTAAAGGTATCTTCATCTTTATAGCTCCGCCCCTAGTTGTCATCAGCCTTATGGGTCCGGGAAGTGCCTCCGCCTCCTGATTGAGATGATTCACCTATATATACAGAGCGCACGGATAGGATCTCTTCACCCACTGTCTATCCTATTCATGCCTTTTTTGGGGAGTGTTGTTTACTGAGATCAAAGTCCTTCATTTCATTCTTTGACAGAGCCTACTCAAAGTCTGTATAGGCTAATGATGGTTACAGTCACTTTAATATTATTCTGTTTAGTACCGTTTGTGTTCATTTATTTACAGATAAGCACATCGGACTATTTCTGGAAACACTTCAAATTACATACATCCTTTTGTTTAAAGGGACACTCACAGAGGACCACAGAGAAGACAAGACTTACATAGAAGATGTCGGCAATGTCATAGCCAAACAAGAGACATGTAAAGGTGCAAAAATGCACAGAAGCAAAAATGCAATAGTGCACCACAGGCATAGACACATGGTATTTTTCCAGTCTAAACCCTATAAATTAAATCATATAGGTCAAATTGCAATCACCAACTTGGATGCAATTGATGCATGTTGAAGCGGTTTTTAATTAATAAATATATTTGTCTTTTATATATACAAATCCTGGTGTTGATTCGTTGTTGCTCTTGGCTATCCAAGCTGATATTACAATGCGTTCAAACTACTTCCATCAGTCCTGCCCTCTGGCAAGTTTGCGCATACTTCGGCATTGTTCGTTATGTGCCCAATACTGGCAGCAGCTGTATTTTTCTTTTCAGATGATTGGCCACAGCCTATTGAGGTATATTGGGATCTCTTCTAATCTTGTTCTTCATGCAGGTGGACATAGCTAGGCCTGTCTTTCAAGTTTCACATCCTGGGACAGTTTCATTAGGAGGTATTACAATGGCACAGCTGGAGTTCTCGATTTAAGCCGGGTTCCTCCTTGCTCACTGTTGGTCATGGATTAGGCACATCCTGTCACAGATGACTGATCTGGCAATGGTTCATTATTCAGCATTCCATATGTCTCTGGCTTTCGCTGCATATTGCCTCTGCGATTTGGCCTCATCTGCCAACACTGTCAAGTATCCATCTGGTGACCAGCAGTTCAGGCCCCTACAAACTCCTAACAATCTGTCCTTTTTTTTGCAACTCACCCTCTCTAAGCCATGTTAAGGGGTATTCCGAGAAGTTAGGGATGTTCTTTGGCACGGCTACCAGTCAGGCTGGTTTCCGTGGTGTTTTAGACTTCCTGTCTCCTACCCTTGGCGCAGATCTCAGTTTGTGCTCCAGGTAGTTCCCTTTCACTATGCTTACAACTTCCCAATAATTAGAATGCCAAGACCCTGAAACTGAGCTGCAGCACGGTGGCCAATCCAAGACTCCTCCGGGTCTAGCGCTTGGATTGCACCCCGTCCAATACTGGACTTTGTTTCTAAAGCCGCATAATGATGTATGCTTTACTGAATCAGTCCCTGGCTCATTCCATCTTCTAATATATACACAATTGCATTTATCTAAGTGGGTATCCATCCCCGGGTCTCCCATAATAACGTTTTTACTATTTAGACGCTAAACTAGCTGGTATTATGAACACCTCCTTCCCAATCGCCGTGGGAGATCTCTCCAGGTCGCTTTACTCTGTGCTCCAACCAAGGCATGGACGTATTTCCTGATGAAGCATTAAAACCGCAAAACTAGTACAAATACTGAAATACCATGCCCTCTGCCCCCTTTTTTTTGTGGAAATTGTTGTTTTTGTCATTTTGTACTAATAAAATTTGTATATTTTTATTAATGTTTTGTAGTACCTATGTACACTCTCTTTATATGTACAGCGATAGTCCACTTGCCCTTTTTCTCCCAACATTCTTTCTCATATAACTTGGATGATGGTACATTTTATATAAAAAACTTGCATATTTCTTATATTACCCTGTGAGGCCACAAACAAATTCCTCATGCTCATCCATGCCACATCAATTCTCATCAATGCCACATCCATGCCACTACAGTGCCTCACAAAAGTGTACTAGGTAGTCAAATTAGATTTGAAACTTATGTCCCTAGAACACCTGATGGTGCTCCCTGCATGTTGGTCCTCTGTATGTGGCCAGGCTGCGGAAAGGTCTCACATATGTGGTATTGCCATACTCAGGAGGAGTAGGAGAATCTATTTTGGGGTGTAATTTTTGGTATGTACATGCTATGTGTTAGAAATATTGTGTAAATGGACAACGTTGTGTAAAAAAAATGCGTTTTCATTTTCTTTACACATTTTCCACAAACTTGTAGAAAAAATTACATATTCAAAAGACTCGATATGCCTCATAGATTATACATTGGGTTGTTTTCTTTCCAAAATGGGGTCATTTTTGGGGCGTTTCCATTGTCCTGGTTCTCCAGGGCCTTCAAAAGTGTAAGAGGTAGTCAAGAAATTATATGTGTAATTTATGTTCCAAGAATGCCTGATGGCGCTCCCTGCATTTTGGGCCTCTGTATGTGGCCATATTGTGTAAAAGTCTTACACAAGTGGTATCGCCATACTCAGGAGTAGCAGAATGTGTTTTGGGGTGTAATTTGTGCTATGCATATGCTGTGTGTGAGAAATAACCTGCTAATATAACAATTTTGTGAAAAAAAAGGAGAAAAAATCTTGATTTTGCAAAGAATTGTGGGAAAAAATTACAACTTCAAAAAACTCACCATGCCTCTTACTAACCACCTTGGAATATCTCCTTTCCAAAAAGGGGTCATTTGGGGGGTATTTGTACTTTCCTGGCTTGTTAGGGTCTCAAGAAATGTAGGCCGTCAGTACTTCAGGTGTGATCAATTTTCAAAGATTGGCACCATAGCTTGTGGACTCTATAACTTTTACAAAGACCAAATAATATACACCGATTTGGGTTATTTTTACCAAAGATATGTAGCGGTATACATTTTGGCCAAAATATATGAAGAAAAATTACTAATTTGCAAAATTTTATAACAGAAACGAAGAAAAATGCATTTTTTTAAAGAATTTTCGGTCTTTTTTCGTTTATAGCGCAAAAAATAAAAAACCCAGCAGTTATTAAATACCACCAAAAGAAAGCTCTATTTGTGTGAAAAAAGGACAAAAATTTCATATAGGTACAGTGCTGCATGACTGAGTAATTGTCATTCAAAATGTGAGAGCACCGAAAGCTGAAAATTGGTCTGGTTAGGAAGGGGGTTTAAGTGCCCAGTGGTCAAGTGGTTAATGGCTGTGTTGAGTTATTTTGAGAGGACAGCAAATTTACACTGTTGTACAAGCTGTACACTCACTACTTTACATTGTAGCAAAGTGTCATTTCTTTAGTGTCGTCACATGAAAAGATATAATAAAATATTTACAAAAATATGAGGGGTGTACTCACTTCTGTGAGATGCTGTATTCATTTTATAATTGAATATCTTGAAAGTGGGCAGGGCACAAAATATATAAAAAGAAAGAGAATTACAAAGAATACAAAAAAAGGCAAAAAGACATACACAATTGGCTACTCACTATGAAAATAAAAAGGGATACAAACAGAAATAAAACTACCAAGATTTATCCTGTGACTGGAGCAAGTCAGAAGGTCCGTAATTCACAAGTCAGAGGGACTGGCTCCGTACGAATCACACTGTCCATAACCCATGCTCCTCAATTTATTGGAATATGGAGGTGGGCTGGACTTTAGCCCTTGGCCAGTCAACCCTGGGGGTGTTCCCGCCCCAGCCAAAGGAACAGTTTTGTATTTAATAGGCCCGGAGTGGTTCTGATTGCTGGGTCAAAGATAGGATTTCCGACACCAGTTTTGTGCTTTTCTCCAGAATTCTAAATGCACTACAAATACAGATTTACATGTACGCGTTTCGCTTAACATGTCTATGATCAGAAAAAACTATTTTCCTCTCTCTGCAACTAATATTTTAGCTTTTATGAGAGATAGAAATGGATTCCTCTGATCTGGGCATAATTTAAATTTTTATTTACAAATACATATCTGAAACATGTGGCATGCATTTGAATTCAGCCCCCCTGAGTCAATACTTTGTAGAACCACCTTTCGCTGCAATTACAGCTGCAAGTCTTTTTGGGCATGTGTCTACCAGCTTTGCACATCAAGAGAGTGACTTTTTTTCCCATTCTTCTTTGCAAAATAACTCAAGCCCCGTCAGATTGGATGGAGAGCATCTGTGAACAACAAGTCTTGCCACAGATTCTCAATTGGATTTAAGTATATATTTTGACTAGGCCTTTCTAACACAAGAATATGCTTTGATCTAAACCATTCCATTGTAGCTCTGGATGTATGTTTAGGGTCATTGTCCTGCTGGAAGGTGAACCTCCACCCCAGTCTCAAGTCTTTTGCAGACTCTAATGCCGTGTACACACGGGCGGACTTTTCGACCGGACTGGTCCGACGGACCGAATCCGGTGGACAATCTGACCGTGTGTGGGCTCCATCGGACCTGCAGCTGACTTTTTCGGTCAAAAATCTGACGGATTTTAGATTTGAAACATGTTTCAAATCTTTCAGACGGACTCGAGTCTGGTCGAAAAATACGCTCGTCTGTATGCTAGTCCGACAGACGAAAACCCACGCTAGGGCAGTTATTGGCTACCAACTATCAACTTCCTTATTTTAGTCCGGTCGTATGTCATCACGTACGAATCTGTCGGACTTTGGTGTGATCGTGTGTAGGCAAGTCCATTCGTTCGAAAGTCCGTCGGAAGTCCGTCAAAAGTCCATCGAAAGTCCGTGGGACCAGTCCGGTTGAAAAGTCCGCCTGTGTGTACGCGGCATAACAGCTTTTCTTCTAAGATTGCCCTTTATTTGGCTCTGTCTATGCTTCCATCAACTCTGACCTGCTTCCCTGTCCCTGCTGAAGAAAAGTATCCCCACAACAAGATGCTGCCACCAACCATGTTTCACAGTGGGGATGATGTATTCAGGGTGATGTGCAGTGTTAGTTTTCCACCACACATAGCGCTTTGCTTTCAGGCCAAAAAGCTCAATTTTGGTCTCATTTGAGCATGGCACCTTCTTCCACGTTTGCTGTGTCCCCCACATGGCTTCTCCCTAACTGTAAACGGGACTTCTTATGGCTTTCTTTCAACAACGGCTTTCTTCTTGCCACCTTTCTATAAAGGCCAGATTGATGGAGTGCATGACTAATAATTGTCCTTAGGACAGATTCTCCCACCTGAGCTGTGAATCTCTGCAGCTCCTCCAGAGCTATGGGCCTCTTGACTGCTTCTCTGATTAATGCTCTCCTTGCCCGGCCTATCAGTTTAGGTGAATGGCAATGTTTTGGTAGGTTTGTAGTTGTTCCATACTCTTTCCATTTTCTGATGATGGATTGAACAGTGCTCCGTGAGATGTTCAAAGTTTGGGATATTTTTTTATAACCTAACTCGAGTTTAAACTTCTCCACAACTTTATCCTTTACCTGTCTGGTGTGTAGGGATGAGCTTTGAGTTTGAGTTGAACCCCTGTTTGTCTCGAACATCGCCTATTCGATTGTTCGTCGAATTGCGAACGTTATGGGACGTTCGCACCAAATTCGAGTGGTGCGTCATGGCCCATAATTCAATGCAGCATTGCAGTTCATTGCTGGCTGATGATTGGCCAAGCATGCACTATGACCCGCATGCTTGGCCAATCACAGCGCTGTCTGTACAGAGAGTAGTAACTGGCCAAAGCCAGGATGGCTTTGGCCAATTATGGCTCAGGGTGTTTAGTACACGCCCCACACTAAAAAAGTCCGTCTGCGTGGTGGCCTTGTGTAGTGTGTTGCGGCGGCAGAAAGAGAGATAGACAGAGAGACAGTGTCATTTGATTTAATTTAGATAGAGTAGGCAGGCGAGTCAGTTAGCTGCACTTACAGTGTATTGTGTATATATATATGCGTCCTAGGTTTTGTATATATATATATATATATATATATATATATATATATATATATATATATATATATAGATATAGATATAGATATAGATATATATATATATATATATATATATATATATCTATATATATATATATAGATATATATAGATATATATATACACTGTATTCAGTTTATCTAGATCTGTTCCTGTTATACTCTTCCTAATATACTGACAGGCAGGCAGGTGTTTTTACAGTATTTGTGTGCACCTAAAGCTACCTGAAGAAAATTGCTGGTGTTCTTCTGATCCTATTAGTATCACAGGCAGGCAGCTGAAGAAAATTGCTGGTGTTCTTCTGATCCTATTAGTACCACAGGCAGGCAGCTGCAGTATTTACAGTTAATATACTGTGTCCTCTGCACAGTGTGCACCTAAAGCTACCTGAAGAAAATTGCTGGTGTTCTTCTGATCTTATTAATACCACAGGCAGGCAGCTTCAGTATTTACAGTTAGTGTACTGTGTCCTCTGCACAGTGTGCACCTAAAGCTACCTGAAGACAATTGCTGTGTTCTGATCCTATTAATACCACAGGCAGGCATCTGCAGTATTTACAGTTAGGGTACTGTGTCCTCTGCACAGTGTGCACCTAAAGCTACCTGATGACAATTGCTGGTGTTCTGATCCTATTAATACCACAGGCAGGCAGCTACAGTATTTACAGTTAGTGTACTGTGTCCTCTGCACAGTGTGCACCTAAAGCTACCTGAAGACAATTTCTGGTGTTCTTCTGATCCTATTAGTACCACAGGCAGGCAGCTGCAGTATTTACAGTTAGTGCACTGTGTCCTCTGCACAGTGTGCACCTAAAGCTATCGGAAGAAAATTGCTGGTGTTTTTCTGATCCTATTAGTACCACAAGCAGGCAGCTGCAGTATTTACAGTTAGTGTACTGTGTCCTCTGTACAGTGTGCACCTAAAGCTACCTGAAGACAATTGATGGTGTTCTGATCCTATTAATACCACAGGCAGGCAGCTGCAGTATTTACAGTTAGTGTACTGTGTCCTCTGCACAGTGTGCACCTAAAGCTACCTGAAGACAATTTCTGGTGTTCTTCTGATCCTATCAGTACCACAGGCAGGCAGCTGCAGTATTTACAGTTAGTGCACTGTGTCCTCTGCACAGTGTGCACCTAAAGCTACCTGAAGACAATTGCTGGTGTTTTTCTGATCCTATTAGTACCACAGGCAGGCAGCTGCAGTATTTACAGTTAGTGTACTGTGTCCTCTGCACAGTGCGCACCTAAAGCTACCTGAAGACAATTGCTGGTGTTCTGATCCTATTAATACCACAGGCAGGCAGCTGCGGTATTTACAGTTAGTGTACTGTGTCCTCTGCACAGTGTGCACCTAAAGCTCCCTGAAGAAAATTGCTGGTGTTCTTCTGATCCTATAAGTACCACAGGCAGGCAGCTGCAGTATTTACAGTTAGTGTACTGTGTCCTCTGCACAGTGTGCACCTAAAGCTACATGAAGACAATTGCTGGTCTGTTGATCCAATTAATACCACTTGCAGCCAGCTGCAGTATTTACAGTTAGTGCACTGTGTCCTCTGCACAGTGTGCACCTAAAGCTACCTGAAGACAATTGCTGGTCTTCTGATTCTATTAATACCACAGGCAGGCAGCTGCAGTATTTACAGTTAGTGCACTGTGTCCTCTGCACACTGTGCACCTAAAGCTACCTGAAGAAAATTGCTGGTGTTCTTCTGATCCTATTAGTACCACAGGCAGGCAGCTGCAGTATTTGCAGTTAGTGTACTGTGTCCTCTGCACAATGTGCACCTAAAGCTACTTGAAGACAATTGCTGGTGTTCTGATCCTATTAATACCACAGGCAGGCAGCTGCAGCATTTACAGTTAGTGTACTGTGTCCTCTGCACAGTGTGCACCTAAAGCTACCTGAAGAAAATTGCTGGTGTTCTGATCCTATTAATACCACAGGCAGGCAGCTGCAGTATTTACAGTTAGTGTACTGTGTCCTCTGCACAGTGTGCACCTAAAGCTACCTGAAGACAATTGCTGGTGTTCTGATCCTATTAATACCACAGGCAGGCAGCTGCAGTATTTACAGTTAGTGTACTATGTCCTCTGCACAGTGTGCACCTAAAGCTACCTGAAGAAAATTGCTGGTGTTTTTCTGATCCTATTAGTACCACAGGCAGGCAGCTGCAGTATTTACAGTTAGTGTACTGTGTCCTCTGCACAGTGTGCACCTAAAGCTACCTGAAGAAAATTGCTGTTGTTCTTATCATATTAATACCACAGGCAGGCAGCTGCAGTATTTACAGTTAGTGTACTGTGTCCTCTGCACAGTGTGCACCTAAAGCTACCTGAAGACAATTGATGGTGTTCTGATCCTATTAATACCACAGGCAGGCAGCTGCAGTATTTACAGTTAGTGTACTGTGTCCTCTGCACAGTGTGCACCTAAAGCTACCTGAAGACAATTGATGGTGTTCTGATCCTATTAATACCACAGGCAGGCAGCTGCAGTATTTACAGTTAGTGTATTGTGTCCTCTGCACAGTGTGCACCTAAAGCTACCTGAAGACAATTGCTGGTGTTCTGATCCTATTAATACCACAGGCAGGCAGCTGCAGTATTTACAGTTAGCGTACTGTGTCCTCTGCACAGTGTGCACCTAAAGCTACCTGAAGACAATTGCTGGTGTTCTGATCCTATTAATACCACAGGCAGGTAGTTGATTCTGCTAGCTGCAGTATAATCAGTATATACATACATCCCAGCTTTGTGCAGCTACATCTCACTGCAGGCCATTAGTATGTCTGGAAGGCCAACAAGGAGAGGCAGACAGTCACAAGCCAATAAAAGAGGACAAGCAGGCTCTGTGTCTAGAGGCAACAGTGCTGGTCATGCACACGGTGCATCCTCATCAGCACATGGCCGTGGGAGACGCTTGTCCTTTTTTTCAGCAGCTGGCCGTGTTGACCCGCAACATGCCGAAGACTTGGTAGAGGGGATGACCAAGCCGTCCTCATCCTCCTCATCCTCTCTCACTCAGGATCAGGATACTTTGTCTGGCAAGGCAGCTGCCAATGCGGCCTCTTCCCTCGGCTTAATGGCTTCAGTCACTCCTTCCCTAGCCCCACCATGTCCTCCTGAGGAGTCCCACGAACTGTTTGACCACAGTGTTGGGTACATGCTCCAGGAGGATGCCCAGCGTGTTGAAGGCTCAGATGATGGTACTCAGCTAGAGGAAGGCAGTAACGTGAGCCCATAGAGAGGGGCTGCCCAAGAAGGATAGCAATCTGGCAGTCGTGTTCCCCCAGCTGCAGCATACTGCCAGCTTTGCTCCAGTGATGAAGAGGGAGGGGATGATGAGGAAGTCACTGACTCCACGTGAATGCCTGATAGGAGAGAGGAGGAGGAGGCACATCTCCAACGAGGCAGGATGCACTTCAGGGGGCAGCTTAAGGGCAGCACACCAACTGCATCACACCGCAGAGCTCCGCAAGTGCAGGGCGCTGCTGTCTCTGCTCGTTATTCCAAAAGTTCTTTGGTGTGGGCCTTTTTTGAGACGAGTGCATCAGATCGCACCGCTGCTATTTGCAACATATGTCTCAAGCGTATCTCGCATGGCCAAAACATCACCCGCTTGGGCACCACATGCTTGACCAGACATATGTTGCCCTGCCATGCAGTTCGTTGGCAAGTGTACCTAAAAGACCCACACCAAAGAACAAAGCGGACCTCTCCTTGCTCCTCATCAGCTGGGATCTCTACCGGCATGTGGAAGGCAATTTCTCGGCCTCGCTGGACAGGGCGGTCAGCGGTAAGGTGCATATTACCACTGACTCATGGTCTAGCAGGCATGGACAGGGACGTTACCTATTTTTCACCGTGCACTGGGTGACTCTTCTGGCAGATGGGAAGGATGCAGGACAGGGTGCAGTAGTGTTGGAGGTTGTTCTGCCACCACGCCTTCAAAATTCTACTAGTGGTGATTCTGCCACACCTCTCTCCTCCACCCCCTCCTCTTCTTCTTCCTCCATGGCCTCTTCCTGTGCAGATTTGTCCTCGGAACCAGCGGGGCTCTGTAGGCGTTCAAGGGGCTACGCAAGCACGCAGGCAAAAAGATGCCATGCGGTGCTTGAGCTGGTGTGCTTGGGGGACAGGAGCCACAGTGGGGCAGAGATTCTGTCAGCTCTGCAGGGGCAGGTTCAGAGGTGGTTGACGCCACACCAGATTAAGCTAGAAATGGTGGTTTGCGACAATGGCACCAACCTCCTCTCCACCCTCCGACAGGGACAACTGACCCATGTGCCCTGTTTGGCTCACGTTCTTAACTTGGTGGTGCAGTGGTTCTTGGGCAGGTACCCGGGCATACAGGATGTCCTGAGGCAGGCCAGGAAAATCTGTGTGCATTTCCGCAGGTCATATAATGCCAGTGCTCGGCTGCCTGACCTCCAAAAGGAATTTAACCTGCCCAAGAACCGCCTAATCTGTGACATGCCCACCAGGTGGAACTCGACGTTGGCCATGCTGCAGCAGCTGCACACGCAGCAGAGGGCCATCAATGAGTAGTTTTAAGAAGCTCTCACGCTACTCTGGAATAGTGAGTTCAATAAGTATGTGGTATAAACGAAAGTGCAGCAAAATCTATAAGTGTAACACATAACACTAAACAATCTAGATCAATAAAGTGATTTTGCGCAAATAGTGATATCAATGAGTACCTATGCGACTATGGCACCAGGACAGGGTCAGGGGAGTTTGTTTTTTTTTCCCCACGCCAGTGGGCTATGATCAGGGATGCATGCACTGTCCTGTCACCATTTGAGGAAGCCACGAGAATGGTGAGCAGTGACAGTGCATGCATCAGTGACACTGTTCCTCTTGTCCACCTGTTGGAGCACACGCTGCGTGAAATAATGGACTGGCACTTGAGGCAGAACAGAGGGAGGAAGAGGAGGACTTCCTTACCTCTCAAGGCCCCCTTTATCCAGACAGTGTTCCTGCATGCCCGCCGATCCCACAGGAAGAGGAGGAGGAGGAGGATTGTGTCAGCATGGAGGTGGAGCCTGGCACTCAGCATCAGCAGCAGTCTTCAAGGGATCATTTACAGTTCGAAGAAACCCATGGACTTGTACGTGGCTGGGAGGAGGTGGCTGCGGATCATGTCATCCTTAGTTACCCAGAGGACTCTGGACCGAATGCTTCAGCAAACCTACGCTGCATGGCCTCCCTGATCCTGCAAAGCCTGCAGAAGGATCCTCGTATTCGTGGTATCAAGGGGAGGGATCATTACTGGCTGGCAACCCTCCTTGATCCACGTTACAAGGGTAAGGTTGCGGATGTTATCTTGCCGTCGCAGAGGAAGCAGAGGATGAAACATCTTCGGGAGGCCTTGCAGAAAGGTTTGTGCAACGCGTTTCCAGAGCCTGGGAGGTTACAGTTTAGTGGTCCTCCTGGACAACGTGTTACTGAGGCTTCGGTCAGTCACAGAAGGAGTGATGGAGAAGGTGGCCATCTGACCGATGCGTTCAGACAATTTTTTAGTCCACAGCCCCAAGGTATGATTGGTTCCAGCAACCATCACTAGCGTCTGATTCACATGGTGCAGGATTACCTAGGGGCAAGATCAGACTTGGACACCTTTCCCACCGAAAATCCTCTGGGATACTGGGTCTTGAGGATGAATAACTGGCCAGAGCTTGCACAGTATGCAATTGAGCTACTGGCCTGTCCTGCATCCAGCGTTCTTTCAGAACGCACATTCAGTGCTGCTGGAGGCTTTGTAACCGATCACAGGGTGCGCCTGTCCACCGAATCGGTCGATCGGCTGACCTTCATAAAAATGAATCAGTCTTGGATCACCAGCTACCAAGCACCTGATGCTGATGTAACCAAATCATTTTTTGCTGAGTAACTATCTTGTTATGCTGAGTGACAATCCTCTTCCTCCTCAATTTTCATGCTGATAACTTGTAAGAACATTTTTGGTTCTGGGCACCGCCACCAGTGGCTAAGGCCCAATTTTTCTGCCCCCGTTTAACAGGGGTGTATAATTACAATTTTTGATGCAATACTTTGCAGCAGGGCTCATTCCTGCGCTCCAACTATAGTATCTGTGAGTGGTTGCAGTGTTGTGGCAGCAGTTGCTAAGGCCCAATTTTTCTGCCCCTGTTCAACAGGGACATGTAATTACAATTCTTGATCTAATATTTCACAGCAGGGCCCATTCCTTCGCCCACCAAGAGTAACTGTGAGGGCTTACAGTGTTGTGGTAACACCACCACCACCACCAAAGGCCCATTTTTCTGCCCCTGTTCAACAGGTGCATATAATTACAATTCTTGATCTAATATTTCACAGCAGGGCCCGTTCCAGCGCCCACCAAGAGTAACTGTGAGGACTTACAATGTTGTGGCACCAGCACCACCACCACCACCACCAAAGGCCCAATTTTTCTACCACTGTTCAACAATGGCATGTAATTACAATTCCTGATCTAATATTTCACAGGAACGGGCCCACCAAGAGTAACTGTGAGGGCTTACAGTGTTGTGGCAACACCAACACCTAAGGCCCCAATTTCTGCAAAGTATATAGGGCAGGCCCCTACTTTCAAACATCCAACTTACAAACGACTCCTACTTGCAAACGGAAGGAGACAACAGGAAGTGAGAAATCTACCCCTAGGAAGGGAAATTCTCTACTGTAAGAGTTAATATGGAAAAAGCGTGTCTCCTCTCCACTGATGCTTTATCACCAATCCTTGTTTCACTAAAAACTACAAATTTTGAAAAGACATTTGTCATTGGGACAGAAAGTGAGGTGAAATCTTCTGAAGAGGTGCACAGACAGCAAAACAAATGTTACAGGGGTGATAACCCTTCCCTATGTTTTCCTAAAAGTTTAAAAATAGATTTTTTGGCTGGAGCTACACTTTAAAAATGTACCAGTTCACAATTACAAACAGATTCTACTTAACAACAAACCTACAGTCCCTGTCTTGTTTGCACCGCCTGTATACTGCTGTTCAGAGTATATAGGGCCTGGGGGCCCCACGCCTTTCCTTTTTTTTCATTTGGGTGCGGGGTTCCCCTTAATATCCATACAAGACCCAAAGGGCCTGGTAATGGACGGGGAGGGGGGGTACCCATGTCGTTTGTCTCACTGATTTTCATCCATATTGCTGGGACCCGACATTACATTAATTAAAGCCACAAGCAGTTTTAAATGACTGTTATTCCTTTACAAATGTCATTTTGTGCAGGGACTGCTCTAAGCACGGGAAACACACGCTACTTTACAGGCCTACTATAGACCCCCCCCAGGTAGGATATTTAAAGGAATATTTCACTTTTTTTTTTCACTTTAAGCACCACATGTGTGGTTTGAAAACCATTTTTATGTGCGGGCGCTACTCACGTATGTGTTCGCTTCTGCGCTTATGCGAGCTCGGCGGGACAGGGCGCGTTTTAAATTTTTTTTTTTCTTATTTATTTTACCTTTTACTTTTTATTTTTACACAGTTTTAAAAGAAAATGTGTCACTTTTATTCCTATTACAAGGAATGTAAACATCCCTTGTAATAGAAAAAAGCATGACAGGACCTCTTAAATATGAGATCTGGAGTCAAAAAAGACCTCAGATCTCATATTTTCACTAAAATGCAATAAAATTTTTTTTGTCATTTAAAAAAATAAACAAAATAAATTGGCCCTTTAAGAGTTATGGGCGGAAGTGACGTTTTGACGTCGCTTCCGCCCTGCAATGTCATGGAGACGGGTGGGGGCCATCTTCCCCTCACTCATCTCCATGTCAGCCCAGGGGACAGACCCAATCGCCTCTGCCGCTGTCGACGGCTCTGGTAAGCGGCAGAGGGCACCGGATCGCGGCGGGAGGGGGACCCCTCTCCCACCTCCGATAAAAGTGATCTCGCGGCGAATCCGCCGCAGAGACCTCTTTTATCTTGTACCGGACCGCCAGCCAAACATGAGGATACCGGGGTTATGGCAGCTAGCTACTGCCATAACAATGATATCTGTCCCAAAAGAAGGGACGTACATCGGCGTGCGGCGGTCCGGAAGTGGTTAAAGAAACTCTTTCATTAACTAAAGAATTGCAGGTAAAATCACAGAACAATCAAGTCTCTTAATGTGTTGATGTGTTTTCCCTATTAAAAAAAAGATGTGTTCAGTTGCAATGTGCCCTTAAAATATTTGACTACTTCAGTAAGCTTCGATACATTAGCTTAGCCCTCTCCTCGTTTATGCAACGTCTATGCAAGGGAGGCTATTAGTAGTAACCTACATGCATAAAATACATTATATGTTGTTGAAATGAATGGTCAGTATCTTTAATGCCACGTACACACGGTCGGACTTTTCGTCTACAAAAGTCAGACGGACCCCGATGGACTAAAGCTGGCTGACAATCCGATCGTGTGTGGGCTTCCCCGGACTTTCAGCGGACTTTCAGCGGACTTTTCCAGCCGCAAATCTGACGGACTTTAGATTTGAAACATGCTTCAAATCTTTACGTTGTAACTACGCCGGACCCAGAAATCCGCTCGTCTGTGTGCTAGTCCGACGGACAAAAACCCACGCTAGGGCAGCTATTGGCTACTGGCTATCAACTTCCTTATTTTAGTTCTGGTGTACGTCATCACGTACGAATCCGTCGGACTTTTGTGTGATCGTATGTAGGCAAGTCCGTTCGTAAGAAAGTCTGCCGCAAGTCCGCCAAAAGTCCGCCAAAAGTCTGACAAAAGTCCGTCGAAAGTCTGTCGGACAGGCTGTCGGACTTTTGTAGCCGAAAAGTCAGACCGTGTGTACGCGGCATAAGAATAGGGTAAAATAACTCCTTTATGGTCAGGAGTGTAAGGAGGCCTTCCTCATCACATCAGGCTCTGCTACCAGGTGCGTAATGCTGACACTTCCAGGAGTGTTGATCTCCAGGTCCCTCATGGTGTTCTTGGGGGCCTCCCACAAAACTCAAAATAACTAATCGGGCCAGCAGGTCACCAATACTCCTGTAGTGTAATTTTTATAGGAACACTTCAGGGGAGATTTCTTCAACTGAGCAGCATTGGCAGCATGGTCAGTAGGAGAGAGTTAAAGTGATTTTAAATGGAAAAAAAAAAAAAGAAAAAAAATATGTTATACTAAACTGCTCTGTGCAATGGTTTTGCAATGGTTTTGCACAGAGTTGTCCCAAATCTCTTTTTTTTTTTGAGTACCCTGTTGTCGTTCCTGGCTCCTTCCCCCTGCCGAGTGCCCCTAACAGCAAGCCTCTTGCTATGGGGCACTCAAGCAGGCTCGCTGCTGAGCTGTGCTGTGTGTCCATTCACACATGGAGCGCGGCTCGGCCCCGCCCTCTCCTCATTGGCTCACTGGCTGTGCCAATGGTTCTCACTGCTGTGTTAGCCAATGAGGAGAAAGAGACCCAGGAGAGCTGCTGCTCTCATGCACATTGCTGGATCGAGATGGGGCTCAGGTAAGTATAAGGAGGGGGGCTTGTGGGGGGGGAGCTGCACCCAGAAGGTTTTTTACCTAATGCATAAAAATGCATTAAGGTTAAAAAACCTTTGGAACTGCTTTAATATTTACCAGACCAACCTATTAACATTCTATGAGGAAGTGAGCTGTAATTTGAATAAGAGAAGGCCGGTGGATGTAGTGTATCTAGACCTCGCCAAATTATTTGATATGGTACCCCATAAACGTGGGGTCCAGAGGGTGGTGATAAATAGTGTATCTTCTGAATGGTCTGCAGTTATAAGTAGGGTACCCCAGGGCTCTGTCCTGGGACCAATCCTGTTTAACTTGTTCATAAATGATATAGAGATTGGGATACATACAGTGGGGCAAAAAAGTATTTAGTCAGCCACCAATTGTGCAAGTTCTCCCACTTAACCACTTGATGACCGCCACACGACGATGTACGTCGGCAGAGTGGCACGGGCAGGCAAAAGGGCTTACAGGTACGTCCTTGCCTACCGCGGGTGGGAGGTCCGATCGGACCCCCCCCGGTGCCTGCGGCGGTCGGCAAATCCTCCCCGGCGATCGGTGGTGAGGGGGAGGCCATCCATTTGTGCCCCCCCCCTCGCGATCGCTCCTGGCCAATGGGATCATTTCCCTGCCTCTGTATTGTACACAGAGGCAGAGGAAATTATGTCATCTCTCCTCGGCTCTGCATTTTCCGTTACGGCGCCGAGGAGAGAAGACTGGAATGTGAGTTACACAAAGACACACATACAGTAGAACACGCCAGTCATACATTACACCCCCGATTCCCCCCCCCCCCGATTACCCCCCCGTCGCCAGTATCGCTAAGCGATCATTTTTCTGATCGCTGTATTAGTGTCGCTGGTGACGCTAGTTAGGGAGGTAAATATTTAGGTTCGCCGTCAGCGTTTTATAGCGACAGGGACCCCCATATACTTCCTAATAAATGTTTTAACCCCTTGATTGCCCCCTAGTGAACCCTTTCACCACTGATCACCGTATAACTGTTACGGGTGACGCTGCTTAGTTCGTTTATTTTTTATAGTGTCAGGGCACCCGCCATTTATTACCAAATAAAGGTTTAGCCCCCTGATCACCCGGCGGTGATATGCGTCGCACTAGGCAGCGTCAGATTAGCGCCAGTACCGCTAACACCCACGCACGCAGCATACGCCTCCCTTAGTGGTATAGTATCTGAACGGATCAATATCTGATCCGATCAGATCTGTACTAGCGTCCCCAGCAGTTTAGGGTTCCCAAAAATGCAGTGTTAGCGGGATCAGCCCAGATACCTGCTAGCACCTGCGTTTTGCCCCTCCGCCCGGCCCAGCCCACCCAAGTGCAGTATCGATCGATCACTGTCACTTACAAAACACTAAATGCATAACTGCAGCGTTCGCAGAGTCAGGCCTGATCCCTGTGATCGCTAACAGTTTTTTTGGTAGCGTTTTGGTGAACTGGCAAGCACCAGCCCCAGGCAGCGTCAGGTTAGTGCCAGTAGCGCTAACACCCACGCACGCACCGTACACCTCCCTTAGTGGTGTAGTATATGAACGGATCAATATCTGATCCGATCAGATCTATACTAGCATCCCCAGCAGTTTAGGGTTCCCAAAAACGCAGTGTTAGCGGGATCAGCCCAGATACCTGCTAGCACCTGCGTTTTGCCCCTCCGCCCGGCCCAGCCCAGCCCACCCAAGTGCAGTATCGATCGATCACTGTCACTTGCAAAATTTTAAAATGTATAACTGCAGCGTTCGCAGAGTCAGGCCTGATCCCTGCGATCGCTAACAGTTTTTTTGGTCGCGTTTTGGTGAACTGGCAAGCACCAGCGGCCTAGTACACCCCGGTCATAGTCAAACCAGCACTGCAGTAACACTTGGTGACGTGGCGAGTCCCATAAGTGCAGTTCAAGCTGGTGAGGTGGCAAGCACAAGTAGTGTCCCGCTGCCACCAAGAAGAAGACAAACACAGGCCCGTCGTGCCCATAATGCCCTTCCTGCTGCATTCGCCAATCCTAATTGGGAACCCACCACTTCTGCAGCGCCCGTACTTCCCCCATTCACATCCCCAACCAAATGCAGTCGGCTGCATGAGAGGCATTTTCTTTATGTCCTCCCGAGTACCCTTACCCAAGGAATCCCCCAAAAAAGATGTTGTGTCTGCAGCAAGCGCGGATATAGGCTTGACACCCGCTATTATTGTCCCTCCTGTCCTTATAATCCTGGTCCTTGCATTGGTGAATGTTTTGAACGCTACCATACACTAGTTGAGTATTAGCGTAGCGTACAGCATTGCACAGACTAGGCACACTTTCACAGGGTCTCCCAAGATGCCATCACATTTTGAGAGACCCGAACCTGGAACCGGTTACAGTTATAAAAGTTAGTTACAAAAAAAGTGTAAAAAAAAAAATATATATATATATAAAAAAAAAAAAATAGTTGTCGTTTTATTGTTCTCTCTCTCTCTATTCTCTCTCTATTGTTCTGCTCTTTTTTACTGTATTCTATTCTGCAATGTTTTATTGTTATTATGTTTTATCATGTTTGCTTTTCAGGTATGCAATTTTTTATATTTTACCGTTTACTGTGTTTTATTGTTAACCATTTTTATGTCTTCAGGTACGCCATTCACGACTTTGAGTGGTTATACCAGAATGATGCCTGCAGGTTTAGTTATCATCTTGGTATCATTCTTTTGAGCCAGTGGTCGGCTTTCATGTAAAAGCAATCCTAGCAGCTAATTAGCCTCTAGACTGCTTTTACAAGCAGTGGGAGGGAATGCCCCCCCACCCCACCGTCTTCCGTGTTTTTCTCTGGCTCTCCTGTCTCAACAGGAAACATGAGAATGCAGCCGGTGATTCAGCCAGCTGACCATAGAGCTGATCAGAGACCAGAGTGGCTCCAAACATCTCTATGGCCTAAGAAACCGGAAGCTACGAGCATTTGATGACTTAGATTTCGCCGGATGTAAACAGCGCCATTGGGAAATTGGGAAAGCATTTTATCACACCGATCTTGGTGTGGTCAGATGCTTTGAGGGCAGAGGAGAGATCTAAGGTCTAATAGACCCCAATTTTTTCAAAAAAGAGTACCTGTCACTACGTATTGCTATCATAGGGGATATTTACATTCCCTGAGATAACAATAAAAATGATTAAAAAAAAATATGAAAGGAACAGTTTAAAAATAAGATAAAAAAGCAAAAAAATAATAAAGAAAAAAAAAAAAGCACCCCTGTTCCCCCCTGCTCTTGCGCTAAGGTGAACGCAAGCGTTGGTTTGGCGTCAAATGTAAACAGCAATTGCACCATGCATGTGAGGTATCACCACAAAGGTCAGATCGAGGGCAGTAATTTTAGCAGTAGACCTCCTCTGTAAATCTAAAGTGGTAACCTGTAAAGGCTTTTAAAGGTCTTTTTGAAAATGTATTTATTTTGTTTCCACTGCACGTTTGTGCGCAATTTTAAAGCATGTCATGTTTGGTATCTATGTACTCGGCCTAAGATCATCTTTTTTATTTTATCAATCATTTGGGCAATATAGTGTGTTTTAGTGCATTAAAATTTTAAAAAGTGTGTTTTTTCCCCAAAAAATGCGTTTGAAAAATCGCTGCGCAAATACTGTGTGAAAAAAAAAATGAAACACCCACCATTTTAATCTGTAGGGCATTTTCTTTAAAAAAAATATAATCTTTGAGGGTTCAAAGTAATTTTCTTGCAAAAAAAATAATTTTTTCATGTAAACAAAAAGTGTCAGAAAGGGCTTTGTCTTCAAGTGGTTAGAAGAGTGGGTGATGTGTGACATAAGCTTCTAAATGTTGTGCATAAAATGCCAGAACAGTTCAAAACCCCCCCAAATGACCCCATTTTGGAAAGTAGACACCCCAAGCTATTTGCTGAGAGGCATGTCGAGTCCATGGAATATTTTATATTGTGACACAAGTTGCGGGAAAGAGACAATTTTTTTTTTTTTTGCACAAAGTTGTCACTAAATGATATATTGCTCAAACATGCCATGGGAATATGTGAAATTACACCCCAAAATACATTCTGTTGCTTCTCCTGAGTATGGGGATACCACATGTGTGAGACTTTTTGGGAGCCTAGCCACGTACGGGACCCAAGCACCGCCTTCAGGCTTTCTAAGGGCGTAAATTTTTGATTTCACTCTTCACTGCCCATCACAGTTTTGGAGGCAATGGAATGCCCAGGTGGCACAACCCCCCCCCCAATGACCCTATTTTGGAAAGTAGACACCCCAAGCTATTTGCTGAGAGGTATAGTGAGTATTCTGCAAACCTCACTTTTTGTCACAAAGTTTTGAAAATTGAAAAAAGAAAAAAACATTTTTTTGTTGTCTTTCTTCATTTTCAAAAACAAATGAGAGCTTCAAAATACTCACCATGCCTCTCAGCAAATAGCTTGGGGTGTCTACTTTCCAAAATGGGGTCATTTGGGGGGGTTTGTGTCATCTGGGCATTTTATGGCCTCCGAAACTGTGATAGGCAGTGAAGAGTGAAATCAAAAATTTACGCCCTTAGAAATCCTGAAGGCGGTGATTGGGTTTCGGGGCCCCGTACGCGGCTAGGCTCCCAAAAAGTCCCACACATGTGGTATCCCTGTACTCAGGAGAAGCAGCTGAATGTATTTTGGGGTGCAATTCCACATATGCCCATGGCCTGTGTGAGCAATATATCATTTAGTGACAACTTTTTGTATTTTTTTTTTTTGTCATTATTCAATCACTTGGGGCAAAAAAAATGAATATTCAATGAGCTCAACATGCCTCTCAGCAATTTCATTGGGGTGTCTACTTTCCAAAATGGGGGCATTTGGGGGGGTTTTGTACTGCCCTGCCATTTTAGCACCTCAAGAAATGACATAGGCAGTCATAAACGAAAAGCTGTGTAAATTCCAGAAAATGTACCCTAGCTTGTAGACGCTATAACTTTTGCGCAAACCAATAAATATACACTTGACATTTTTTTTACCAAAGACATGTGGCGGAATACATTTTGGCCTAAATGTATGACTAAAATTGAGTTTATTGGATTTTTTTTATAACAAAAATTAGAAAATATCATTTTTTTTCAAAATTTTCTGTCTTTTTCCGTTTATAGCGCAAAAAATAAAAACGGCAGAGGTGATCAAATACCATCAAAAGAAAGCTCTATTTGTAGGAAGAAAAGGACACAAATTTAGTTTGGGTACAGCATTGCATGACCGCGCAATTAGCAGTTAAAGCGACGCAGTGCCAAATTGGAAAAAGTCCTCTGGTCCTTAGGCAGCATAATGGTCCGGGGCTGAAGTGGTTAAAAAGATGAAAGAGGCCTGTAATTGTCATCATAGGTATACCTCAACTATGAGAGACAAAATGTGGAAACAAATCCAGACAGACAATCACATTGTCTGATTTGGAAAGAATTTATTTGCAAATTATGGTGGAAAATAAGTATTTTGTCTATATCAAAAGTTCATCTCAATACTTTGTTATATATCCTTTGTTGGCAATGACAGAGGTCAAACATTTTCTGTAAGTCTTCACAAGGTTGTCACACACTGTTGCTGGTAGGTTGGCCCATTCCTCCATGCAGATCTCCTCTAGAGCAGTGATGTTTTTCGGGCTGTCGCTGGGCAACACGGACTTTCAACTCCCTCCAAAGGTTTTCTATGGGGTTAAGATCTGGCTAGGCCACTCCAGGACCTTGAAATGCTTCTTACGAAGCCACTCATTTGTTGCCCGGGCGGTGTGTTTGGGATTATTGTCATGCTGAAAGACCCAGCCACATTTCATCTTCAATGCCCTTGCTGATGGGAGGAGGTTTGCACAATTGGTGGCTGATTAAATACTTTTTTACCCCACTATAATTCAATCTCAGTGTTTGCGGATGATACACAGTTAAGCAGGACAATACCTTCACAACAGAATATAGCGACTGTACAGCAAGACCTCGATAAAATAGAGGGGTGGACACACACATGGCAAATGAGGTTCAAAGTAGGGAAATATAATGCACTTGTGGGTTAAACATATGAATACAAGTTACACGCTAGCAGGAAAAAAGGATAGCCTGCAATGCCAAACTGCAGCAAGCAAGGTCAGAAGAATATTAGCAAGCATTAAAAAGTGTATGTACTCAAGAGATAAAACTATAATTCTACCAGTTTACAAAACTCTGGTTTGGCCACACCTTGAGTGTGCCGTCCAGTTCTGGTCTCTGGTTCTCAGAAGGAATGTGCTAGAACTGGAGAGATTCCAGAGAAGAGCAACAAAACTAATAAGTGGGCTGGGGGATCTCAGTTATGAGAAAAGATTACAAACATTAAATTTTCTCTCCTTCAAGATAAGACGCCCATTAGGGGATATGGTAGCTATAGACAAATATCCCAATGGTGATTCCAGCATTGGGAGGATACTATTCAGTCTCAGGTCATTTAGAAGACACGTGGCCACTCAATGAGGTTGGGCGAGAAGCTATTCAACCTTAAACTGCGTAAGGGGTTTTAAACCTTTTGAGCGGTAAGGATGTGGAACTCCCTTCCACAAGTGGTGGTTTCATGGCACTAATTTAAAAAAACTCTTAGATGGGATCTTATTGAACACAATATACAGGCATATGGGAAGTGGTAGAGACACAATACATACATACACCCACACAGATTGAACTGGATGGACTGGTGTCTTTATTCAAACTTGCCAACTATGAACCTATGAAACTACCAACTTCTTTTGCAGGGAGCCCTTTTTTTATGACAGGATTGCTTCAAAAATGTAATTTGAGGGGGTGTGGCTTGGCACTGCAGTAATATGGCAACCTGAAGTGAGAGCTGCACTTCAGTTATTTTCTCCATATTTATTTATATTTTTTTTCTGATGCTGTTTGTAAGCCAACCTCAACAAATTACAAACAAACTTGACACACTAACATTTGTGATTCCTTATTATGCAATATACAGACTTGTAGATGACCTATTCTAGATAATTGTTAATAGTGTTGTCAAGTGTGTGGCCCCAGTATGCCATATGTTAAGGCCTAGTCTAGGACCTATAGGAGAGCGAGTAATGTAATATTGTTTATCTGTCTCACTAAAAAAAATGCAGGGGAATGGTTGTATGATTGTATACCTGTATTTTTGTAAAACTCTATAAAAACTTTACAAAGCTAAAAATGCTATTTCACTATTAGTTATAGTAAGAATTATGGTAAGAATCTATACAATATTAATAATTATAGTAGGATTAAATACAGCAAGGAAAAAGAAAACAAAACTACTTATTAGCTAAATCACGCAGTTTGGGGTCTTTAGAGACCTTTATGTTTAAACATCCACTATAAAGCGTAAAGCCATACAAAACTCATTGATAAAAGTCAGTCAGAAATTGTATATTGCCCTTATTGCTTAAAAATTATTGGCAAGACTTCTCTGCAAGAATTGGTAAGCCTTACGTTGCTTGGCCTCTGCATTCCTGCATGTCATTGTGATACATAGTTATCTAGCTTTTTTTGAAAAGCTTTTTAAACTTATCTACATCCTCTACTGATGCCATAAAGTGTGGAAGGGAGCAGGCCCGTCGTGACAGGACAGGCAAAACAAGCAATTGCTTGGGGCCCCGAGCTGGCACCGTTGCTTTCTATAAGTTGCAGCCTGTAGCATGGCCGAGCTCCTCTTCCTTCCTCCTGCAGTCCGCGCGGTACAGGACTCAGGAGATTCAGTTTCCTGTTCCAGGCCGGACTGACAGGAAGTGCACACACTGAATGCTCACTTCCTTTCAGTCTGGCTGGCCGGGAACAGAAAATTGAATCTCCTGCCGTGCGGTACGCGGTAGGGAGGGGGGTTAAAAAGAACAGGGGGGATTAGTAAGGGGGGCTTTGCGTGCGTGCATGCGGGGGGGGGTTGGGGGGCCTCCATGTCCATTTTGCTTGGGGCCCCCAAATTCCTTCAAACGACCCTGGAAGGGAGTTCACAGTTCTAACTGCAAAGAATTCCCTTATGCAGTTTCACGTTGAACCAATTCTCATCCAACTTTATTGTGTTGCCACATGTCTTCCTCAGAGACCTAAGATTTCAGAGTTTCCTCCCAATGCTAGAGATATAAAGCAATGCTGTTGAAATGATCACTCATTATCAAAGTATGAACAAAACAGATTGGAGATGTGGAGCCTAATGTTTAGCTATGTAGTGTGTAAATGGTTCTACCCTCTGTTCACTAATGCCACTGTAAGAATATACAATGAATCTCAAAATATATGCGAGAGACCAATTACAGACCTCCAAGCAGAGGAGCTTCACCCAATTTATCAGGCTTAGTGAACAGCCCCAGCAAATTTAGTAAATAAACTCCACAGTCTCAATCTACAGTCTCCACTGTGTGCTTAAAACATTTATAGCACTGAATAATAGACTACAGTATGTTCACTGAAGAACCCCACTCCCATTCCTCTTTTACATGTATGTAATAAAAAAAGAAATAATCCTTACACCATTTGTTCTAAGCACCTTAAGCACCCTTATTACATATATCAATACCAAAACAAAAGTTTAATATTGTAGCCGGGTACATAGTTGGCAAGAAAGACCCAACTACAGAGGCATCGTGCTGCAGCTGCTATGTGTACCCGCGGGACTTTTATGCCGATCTAGCCAGTATAGCTCTGCTTCCAGTTACCAAATAGAGCCTGTGGGACACGAAGCTCTAGAGAGACTCTGATGTGTAACAGAGATGGATTGTGGGAAGCCAAGTTCACCGGAGGGATTTGGCTATTGCAGCAGATGGGGGGAAAAAGCTTGAATTTCCAAGTGGGGGATAACAAGTGAGGAACCAGAGGTAAGTTTTCTGGGCAGAACAAGAAAGGACTGAGGCAGTGCACATATCAAGCTAACCATGTGCAGTAAGTAGAAGGCCATCATCCTTGGGTCTGAGACCTCAAACTAATCCGTTGGGAGCCAGTTACACAGAGAGGTGATCTGCACTGAGGATATTGTCAGAGGAGTCCCTGGTTGGACCAGAGTTCACTGTGCACACAGGACTGGTGAGCGGCTGCTGGTTGGGTTTATACTACAGCTGTTAGCAGATTGAGTCTAACTGCCATACAGGAACACTGCATTCTGTGCAGAATTCTTGAAGGGACAGTATTTTAAGTGCACCAACACAAAATGTAGTCCTCACCCACTAGCAGAAAGAAGGTTCAGAGGAAGGCGTCTACTAACTACTGAGAGTGATCACCCATAGGTTTTTCCCTAGCCAAATACACATTTTACAGGTTAAACACAAAGTGCCCTTTTGAAACATTTATTGATTGCTGCCAGACAGGTCAATTGTTTAGCCTTTTTCTTATCATCATTTGACACCGTTTATTGTTGCTGTTATTTTCTATTTGATGTATTTCTGTGGTATGGCTGCCAACTGTGAGTTACTATAATATAATTGTTTCTAACTGATAATTAATGTAGAGCAATAACTTTTCTCACTGATTGATTCATCATTGCACAGTTTCTCACTCTTAACCTGTGACAATATATTCTACTTGAATTCAACCAGTTTGGTGGCAATTTCTGGTGTTAAATTGTGTATAGGGGTCTGCCGGTATCTTCTACCCAGTAGGTGTGTCAGAGCATACTGAGCTGTTAGCAGAGTTGTGGCACAAGAACAGAGCACCTGCCATATTAAGCGGTTCCTTTGGGGGCAAGTGCTACAATATATTGTAACTTACCAGTCACCGGATGTGGTGGCTGCATTTGTTTTTTTTTTGTTTTGTTTTTTGTTATTCTATAGGCTTTTTTTCCTTTATTTTCACCTGGTGATCCACACTTCCTGTTCTAGGGTACCTATGATCACTAGTGTATTTATAAGGATATCTATATAAAACAAGAGATAATATCTGCGCTAGAATATATCATGAGTATTGAACAATGAATAAAAGCAGCTGGCAGTGCATCAAAATATAATAAAGTCCAATTGCAGCGCTGAGGGTAAGAGACAGATAAAGAGACGGTGGATACAGATGAACGTGGGAATGAAGAACTACTCACCAACTTCAATGTATTATAAACACACACCACCGTGCTGACAAATATACCTTCTTACCAGAAACAGATGAATAACAAGCATATGTTATATGACTCATTCAAATGCTTAGGCAGGTAACATCATCAATGCAATGTCACTACAATCCAAACTGGGAGCTCACAAGGTATAAGGATCCTCTGCAGTTTCCAATAAACCACCAATGTGCACCTTTCACTCCAGTGACAGGAGCGATAATTACCATAAAAGGAAAATGAGGAGGCACATATTTATAAGGATAGCCACGGTTGTAAATAGGTTGCTCCTCTGATTTGGACTACTAACCCCTCCTCTGCTCCTCATCTCCATTACATAAGAAAGCATTTTTTTAAGTTTACAGAAGAAACCTGGGAAGACTGATAAGACTGATATACAGGCTCAGTGCATAGACAACTAAAACACTGCCAAGATTAAGTTATTTCTCTGTACTTGCAGAAAAATGTGTTTAGGGCAGCTACCATCTTGAAGAATGGGTAATAAATCACATTTTTGTTTTTGAGTTTTTATATTCTTTAAACACTTCTGGACCGGCTCACGCATACGTCGGCACTTTGAAGAGTGATATCTTTGTTATGGCAGCAGCTAGCTGCCATAACCCCGGTATCTTCTTCTTCAGTGAGCAGTCCAGTTTCCGATAATAGTGGTCTCTGCTGTGGATTCACTGCAAAATCACTTTTATCGGCGGCGGGAGAGGGCCCCCCCCGCCGCTCTCCGGTGCCCTCCGCTGCTTACCGGAGCCATCGGTAGCGGTGGAGGTAATCGGTCCTCTCCCTAGCTTGGTATGGAGATGAGTGAGGGGAAGATGGCCCCCCACCCGTCTCTATACCATTGCAGGGCGGAAGCGGCGTCAAAACATCACTTCCGCCCATAGCTCTTAAAGCAACATTTTTTTTTTTTTTATGATATTTAATTTTTTTTTTTTTTTGCATTTTAGTGTAAATATGACATATGAGGTCTTTTTGACCCCAGATCTCATATTTAAGAGGTCATGTCTTGCTTTTTTTTTATTACAAGGGATGTTTACATTCCTTGTAAAAGGAATAAAAGTGACATATTTTTTTTAAAGAACAGTGTAAAAATAACAAAATAAAAGGTAAACTAAATAAGAAAAAATAAATTTTAAACGCACCCCCGTCCTGCCGAGCATACGCCAGCAGTGCCCAAATAAGAAAACAGTATTCAAACCACACATGTGAGGTATTGCCACGATCGATAGAGCGAGAGCAATAATTCTAGCCTTAGACCTCCTCTGTAACTCAAAACATGTAACCTTTAGAATTTTTTAAATGTCGCCTATGGAGATTTTTAAGGGTAAAACTTTGTCGCCATTCCATGAGCGGAGACAATTTTGAAGCGTAACATGTTGGGTATCAATTTACTTGGCGTAACCTTATCTTTCACAATATAAAAAAAAGTTGGGCTAACTTTACTGTTGTCTTATTTTTTAATTCAAAAAAGTGTATTTTTTCCAAAAAAAAGTGCGTTTGTAAGACTGCTGCGCTAATAGAGTGTGACAGAAAGTATTGCAACTCTAGAGTTTTCTAGGGTGATAGAAAATGTTTGGGGGTTCCTAATAATTTTCTAGCAAAAAAACTGTTTTTAACTTGTAAACAACAAATCTCAGAAAGCGGCTCAGTCCTTAAGTGGTTAACCAATTATCGATCTTCAGTGTGCTAGGTACACCTTAAAGAGGAACTGCAGTCTGCTCACATAATTTGTAATAAAAACATCTTTGCCATTCTGAAGCTTCCCTCCAAATACTTTGCATATTATTTTATATATACTGTAATTCTGTACTTGCCAAATATGCTGCAGAAATCTCCCTCCATTAAGTCTGGCTGTATTAATTTCAACCGTGGGCAGCTGAAGCTGCTGCCTGTTCACTTCCTGGATTTACACAGACACGCAGAGGCGCACCTCCAGCTCTGCAGCCCTGCAGCTCTCATTGGCCCTCTTATGACTCATCCCTCCTACTTTCCTGGCAAACTGTCACGTATGAGAGAGAGAGCTGCGCATAATGTTTTAAGCCTAGGCTAATGACCAGACAAGAAAGAGGAAGTGGGCTGTATAAGGTATTTACTGGCAGAAAAAAATGTTTTACTATTCAAAGTCAAAAACAACAAGGACAGAAGATTTAATGGATTGAAAGTTGAAAAAATGACTGAAGGATCTGCTTTAAAAAAACATACCATATGTGACATGCCAGTGCTCACCTTTTTCAAACCACAGTAATCCAGTTTAGAAAGTAAAACTTTGACAAGTAAACTGCATTGCTTTATAGCTAAAAAGTCAGTTAGTGTGAGAAAATTGAGAATGACTAAATGGTTACTTGGGTGCTGAGAACTGATATCTAGTCTGCTACTTGTACCTTCTCTTGTCACATTGAGTGTCATACCTGGAAACTTTTGGAAGTCAATGAGCCTTGGGTGGGCGAAGGACCATAGCAGAGGATTGAAATTAGGGTCTTAGGTTTGTTTCATGCACTGCACCAAAATTAGACAATAGTTGGGACATTTCTAGTGCTCCGCAGCAAACTGAAGGGATTAATAGGGGTGCGCATAGTGGGGTTGATTTGCTAAAGGCGAATAGACCATGCACTCTGCAAGTGCAGTTGCTCCAGAATTTAGTAAATGGGGGAAGCTCTGCTGACTTCCATCATCCAATCACGTGCGAGTAAAGATGCAGATTTTTATTTTCCTTGCAAACTAAAGCTTTGACTCATTTACTAAGCTCTGGAGCAACTGCACTTGCACAGTCTATTTGCCATTAGTAAATCCATCCTAGTGTGCAATAGGTAAATACGGTAAAAACAGTGGTGGAGTTAGTGGAAGAAAAAAATGCCTGTGATGTCAAAAGGAGCAGTGTAAGGAAAGAAATGCTCCAGCATCAGCAATATCAGTCAGAGGAAAGAAATGTTCCAGCTCTGTGAGACTACCGGGGAAACAAGTGTGACTGAGGAGTGAAGGAGGAGCACACCTATGAACCAGCAGTAGTTTGTAATCTTCATTTAAAGTGATATATGCATATCTGGAATAAGAGAGACATATATTTGGGGTGAGTTCCTATCAGTTTGGAGTGATGAAGCACTTTAAACACTGGTGTGGACTTCAAACATTTTCAGGCACAGCACAGTGGTTTTAGAAGCACATAATTTTGGTTTATGTGAATTTTTAATTGGCACTTGCATTATTTGCACCTATTTCACTGAGTGGACACTAATTTTTACACTAATATTGCTTAATTACAATCTTGGGAAGACACCGTATTTTCACATTGTATTATTCCATTTATTTGAGGTCAATAGGGTTTGTGATGTGGTGTATATATATATATATATATATATATATATATATATATATATATATATATATATACAGTGGGGACGGAAAGTATTTAGACCCCCTTAAATTTTTTACTCTTTGTTATATTGCAGCCATTAGCTAAAATCATTTAAGTTCATTTTTTTCCTCAATGTACAAAGAGCACCCCATATTGACAGAAAAACACACAATTGTTGACATGTTTGCAGATTTATTAAAAAAGAAAAACTGAAATATCACATGGTCCTAAGTATTCAGACCCTTTGCTCAGCATTTAGTAGAAGCACCCATTTGATCTAGTATTGCCATGAGTCTTTTTGGGAAAGATGCAACAAGTTTTTCACACCTGGATTTGGGGATCCTCTGCCATTCCTCCTTGCAGATCCTCTCCAGTTCTGTCAGGTTGGATGGTAAACGTTGGTGGACAGCCATTTTTAGGTCTCTCCAGAGATGCTCAATTAGGTTTAAGTCAAGGCTCTGGCTGGGCCATTCAAGAACAGTCACAGAGTTGTTGTGAAGCCACTCCTTCGTGTGCTTAGGGTCATTGTCTTGTTGGAAGGTAAACCTTCAGCCCAGTCTTAGGTCCTGAGCACTCTGGAGAAGGTTTTCGTCCAGGATATCCCTGTACAGGGGGTCCCCGGGTTACGAACGAGATAGGGACTGTAGGTTTGTTCTTAAGTCGAATTTGTTTGTAAGTCGGAACAGTACCTTTTTTAAGTGCAAATCCAGTCTAATGCCCCGTACACACGGTCGGACTTTGTTCAGACATTCCGACAACAAAATCCTAGGATTTTTTCCGACGGATGTTGGCTCAAACTTATCTTGCATACACACGGTCACACAAAGTTGCCGGAAAATCCGATCGTTCTGAACGCGGTGACGTAAAACACGTACGTCGGGACTATAAACGGGGCAGTGGCCAATAGCTTTCATCTCTTTATTTATTCTGAGCATGCGTGGCACTTTGTCCGTCGGATCTGTGTACACACGATCGGAATTTCCGACAATGGATTTTGTTGTCAGAAAATTTTATCTCCTGCTCTCCAACTTTGTGTGTCGGAAAATCCGATGGAAAATGTGTGTTCGGAAAATCCGACCGTGTGTACGGGGCATAAGAGACAGGAGGTGAGATCAAATCCATCTAATGAGGATACAGACAGTATATTTTTTTTTATTTTAATTATTCTTTACTTTTTTTAATTACTTTGTTTTGTTTTTTTTATTTAATTAATACTGTATTTCTTATTTTTTTATTTTTATTTTTTTATCAATTTTTTTTCACCTAACTTTATTGCACCTCCTAGCACTGCTAGATTTTCTGTCATAGCTGAGAGGGGAGGAGCACAGCTCGCCCCTCTCACTCTTTACATGGCGGCAGGGACAGGAGGAACAGGTACAGTACACTGCATATTAAGCATATATTAAGCATATTACAGTACTGCCGGGCTGCTCAGCTGATGGAATGTTGAAATGTATTGAATCTGATTTTGACATTTTTTTGAATTTGTCGACAGGCTCCACCCCGTGCATCGCGGTGCTCGCAGGGAATGGAGCCTAGCACAGAGAGGCTTCGGGAGGAGGACAGAGCCCACAGACACCGCGGGGGGACATCGCAGGATCCTGGGGACAAGGTAAGTAACCTGCACCAGGATCCTGCAATGCAATCCCGAGTGTGGCTCAGGGTTACTGCTAATGGTACTGAAATTTAACCCTGAGCCACACTCGGGAATACCGTCAGGGAGGTTAATGAGGAAAAAAATGAACTTAAATGATTTTAGGAAATGGCTGCAATATAACAAAGAGTGAAAAATTTAAGGGGGTCTGAATACTTTCCGTCCCCACGGTATATATATATATTTATATATATTAGCAGGAAGTGGGGAGAGATTTGTAGTGTTTTATATACACCAAGGCATGCAGAATATGAATAATATATTTGCATATTTCGCTAATGTTAAAAACACAAAATAAATAAATAGTTACCTCCAAAGGTGGTAGAATAGCAGTGGTATATTCAGACCAAGAGTGACCCATTCAGCAGCACACATAAACATGAGACAGAAGAGGCCATGGATGCAATACTCTGGTACTACCAGCTGGTAAAGAGACAAAAGAAATGTAACGATAAAAGATAGATACTGAAATGTCCTCCATTTATAGTTATTAAAATGAATGACCTTTTGATTGGAATTAGCTATATGTAAATACAAATAAAGCAAATGAATGGTAGAGTAGCACTAGCATTGTCTAATTTTATCAGAAATACATAAAAAAAATCATGATTAACTGTATGATTACTTCCATCGTACATCACATACCTTGCCAACTTTCCAAGATTTCCAGAAAACAGAAAAACAGAGGGAAGCTATTATCAATAAGAAGGTTTTCAGCCAATTCAGTTCCTGCGTTTTTTTACCTCGAAGCTCATCTGCAACAATCATTCCTCATACATGCTGCTGCCTTATTAGTAGTCTTGCTAAATGATAATGTGTAATTAGCAAAGACTTTTGTAGGAACAATTTAAAGTGGAAAACTTCTTTTAAGGTATGCAAACAGGGCCAGGCTCAGTAAGGCAGTAGGCATTTACAGGCTTTATATGTAATCAGAATTAAAGCTAAACATCAGATATGTAAGGTATAAATTAATTACACTCTATATTTATTAACACATTTTTTTTTTAAGTAAGCAAAACAACAGGGCTGAAACTGGAAGAAGGAGAAGAAGCCAGTTTGTTTTGCTGCAATGCTTATGTGCAAACAAGAAGCATGGTGACAGAAGAAGACAGTAGCATGAGAGAGAGAAGGGGCTCATCAGACTGCTGCTTCTACTTTCACTGTCCAGTCACAGCCTGGGGAAGGGAAAGACCTGTAAATGCTACGTAACTGCAGCAGAGAGGGAGGCACAGGTGCTGCATCCAGCCTCACTGGCTGCAGTCTGTCAATCTATGGTAGGCAGAAATACGTTGTTGCCGAACACTTTACCAAGTGGTACTTGCATTTAGGGCCCTATGTGTTCAGGGACCAATGTTCAGAATGCAGAATACCTACCAAAATAAATGATCACCCAGTCTTGGGTGACACAATATACAGTAAAACTATGAATATATATGTTTATTGCAGGAAAAACAAATGCAGCATGTGTTTTGTAACTGTTTATGAATACATCCTTTAACCATTCATTAAAATTATTTTTATTTGATCTTGTTTATATTTCAACTACATTGGCAATGGTTGGGAGATTCAGCAATATCTACATACTCAGTGGAGCGATGTCCTACTATAAGTTTTCATAGAGAGAGATAAGCCCTTGCAATAATGTGCACATCACACAGCCTAAGCTTAGTGGAGAACATATCAGCATTTAAACTGAAGACTGTTCAAATTCCAACTCTATCTAAGTAGTGTAAGTAGTAGCAGAAACAACATTGATGTAAACTTGTTGGTTTACCTTGCATTGGGCAAAGGGCGAGTGAGTGTACACACGACCGGTTTAGCCGTCAGAGTAAACTCCGAAGGTTTTCTCTGATGGAACTTCGACGGAATTCCACTCAAGCGGTCTTGCCTACACACGGTCACACCAAAGTCCGACCGTCCAGAATGCGGTGACGTATAACATGTACGACGGGACTAGAAAAAGGAAGTGCAATAGCCAGTAGCCAATAGCTTCCGTCTCATACTTGCTTCAGAGCATGCGTTGTTTTTGGTCCGTCGGTACAGTATACAGACGAGCGGGTTTCCCGATAGGAATTGGTTCCATTGGAAATATTTAGAACATGTTCCATTTCTTGGTCCATCAGAATTTTCGAAAAAAAAAAAGTCCAATGAGGCTTACACACGATCGGAATAGACGATGAAAAGCTTCCATCTGACTTTTTCTGTCGGATACTCCGCTCATGTGTACGCGCCATTAGGTTTAAAGTATTGCTTGTACCCAGTTTGCCTGCTTATTGTCAATGAAGACAATAGTAGAATAACTAAAAATGTTAATTTAGCCCAGTGAAGCTATGTTCACTTCAATCATCTAAGGGAAATTGATATATTTTAAATTCTCCTGCATATGACTGCTTGTTTTAAGTGAACACAGAGTCACTGAGCTAACTGAACTTTCTATGCAAAAACAAAAAGGAGAGAGTAGTTCCACTACCTAAGTGTAACGTATCGATAAGTCTTCAGCAGGTGGCAACCTTGCAGGTGGTCACCAATGACCACCTGCAAGGTTGCCACCTGCTAGAGACTTATCGATACGCTCAGGGCCGTCTTTAAGGCAGGGCAAAAGGGGTAGCTGCCCATGGCCCAATCGGTGTTATGGGGCCCAAAGCAGCTGCCTCATACTTGCCAACTATCCCAGTTTAAATTCCCTTGTCCCTTGAAGTTTTAGTCCCGTGCTGTGTCCCGATATCTCAGCGTGAAGTTTTGTCACTAATTCTGCCCAGCTCTGCCTATTTCCATGTACAGATTACTCACCTGCAGACCTTGTGTTTACATGTAAATAACCTGCATTGATATGTGAATAGTGGCGGCATTAATATGTAAATAGCCACGGTCCGCTGCATTGATATGTAAATAGAGGCAGCATTCATAAGTATAACACGCCCCCCGGGGACATATACACCGTCACTTCTGCTGAATGCTGCCCACTGGGGAGGTAAAGGGGCATGCTGGAAAGTCCTGCCTACTACTGTGGTCATTAACCCTAACATCAGCCTGTTCTGCAAAGGTAAGCAAATTGGAGGTGGAACCCTTTTTCAAAATAACATGGTGCCACAGCACACTGAATTTTGGTGCATGTGAATACGCACATCTCAGCAGATGCTTGAGGGTGTCATTAACAATTAATGGCACTCCTGTGTATCTGCTAAAGGGCAGCGCGTTTCTGTGGTGTCAGGAAAGCGATTTTGCATGCATTCCCGAGACACACAAATGTGATCGCAGGTGGTGGTCAGTGTAAATCTTCTCATTATATTGGGGCATGGTGTACAATCCATTCATTCACACTAGTGGCCAGTGTGAAGGTTCTCCTTACATTGGTGGTTAGTGTAAATCCCTCCTTACATTGGTAGTTACTGTGAATGCTCCTATTACATTAGTGGCCAGTGTAAATCCCCATTACATTAGTGGTCAGTGTAAATTGCCATTATATGGGTGGCCAGTGTAGAAACTCCTCTTTATATTGGTAATTGGTAAAAAAAAATCCAAACTTGCATTTGTTGTCAGTTTTGAATCCTTCCTTACATTTGTGGTTCATTTAGAAGCCCCCTTTAAGATGGTGGTGAGTGTAAATTCCCCCTTACATTGGTGGCCAATGTAGAAATCCCCCTTTATTGTTTGTTGATGTAAAATCCCCCATTACATTGGTTGTTAGTGTAAATTCTTCCTTACATTGATGATCAGTGTACATTTCCCTTTACATTGGTGGTAAGTGCAGAATTGCCCTTACACTGGCAGTCAGTGTAAATCCCCCTTTACATTGGTGGTCAGTGTAAATCCCTCCTAACATTGATGGTTGGTGTAAAAGTGTCAGTACAAATACCCTCAACAATGGTTATCAGTGTAAATTCCCCCTTACATGGGGGTCATTGTATGTTCCCCCTTACACTGGTGGTTGGTGTAAAGCTCTTATTCTATTGGTGTCAGTTTAGAATTCATTCTTTATGTTGGTGGGTGGCGTAAAATTCCCTGTTACATGTTGGTCAGTGCAAATTCTCCCTCACATTGGTGGTCAGTGTAAATCCCCCCTCACATTGGTGGTCATTGTAAATTCAGACTACATAGGTGATCAGTGTAGAATCCCCCACTATATACCTGCCAAAGATTTCCAGGTTTTCTCTACATGATTCAGAAGTTGCCACAGTGTACTGTACAGTGCACCGCTGCCACTGATCCCATCAACCCCCCCAGAATTGCCAATGATCACACCACCACCACCCCAACCCCCCAGCAGCATTGCACTGATCCCAGGAGCCCTAGGATCCCTAAGAGTTTTCTGTCAATCACCTCCCCAGTCCATGGTGTGCAGGTAGTGAGGAGATGATGTGCTGTAACCTTTAGCAAGCAATCAGTGAGCAGTAATGATGTGCACTAACCTCTTGCAACCAATTAGTGAGTGGTATGGATGTTCAGTAACCTCTAGAAATCAGTGGGCAGTAATAATGTGCAGTAACCTCTAACAACCAATCAACAAGCAGAAGTCATGTGCTGTAACTAGGGATGAGTCGAACACCCCCCTGTTCGGTTCGCACCAGAAAATGCGAACAGGCAAAAAATTTGTTCGAACACGCGAACACCGTTAAAGTCTATGGGACACGAACATGAATAATCAAAAGTGGTAATTTTAAAGGGTTATTTGCAAGTTATTGTCATAAAAAGTTTTTTGGGACCTGGATCCTGCACCAGGGGACATGGGTCAATGCAAAAAAAGTTTTAAAAACTGCAGTTTTTTCCGGAGCAGTGATTTTAATAATGCTTAAAGTGAAATAATAAAAGTGTAATATTCCTTTAAATTTTGTACCTGGGGGGTGTCTATAGTATGCCTGTAAAGGGGCGCATGTTTCCCGTGTTTAGAACAGTCTGACAGCAAAATGGCATTTTAAAGGAAAAAAAGTCATTTAAAACTACTCGCGGCTATTAATGAATTGCCAGTCTGACGATACACATAAAAGCTCATTGATAAAAACGGCATGGGAATTCCCCACAGGGGAACTCCGAACCAAAATTAAAAAAAAAAATGACTTGGGGGTCCCCCTAAATTCCATACCAGGCCCTTTAGGCCTGGTATGGATATTAAGGGGAACCCCGGCCAAATTTTTTTTTAAAAAATGGCGTGGGGTCCCCCTCAAAATCTATACCAGACCCTTCAGGTCTAGAATGGATTTTAAGGGGAACCCCTTGGCAAAATTTTTTTTAAAAAAATGGCGGGGGGTCCCCCCAAAAATCCATACTAGACCCTTATCCGAGCACGCAACCTGGCAGGCCGCAGGAAAGAGGGGGATGAGAGAGCGCCCCCCCACCTGAACCGTACCAGGCCACATGCCCTCAACATTAGGAGGGTGCTTTGGGGTAGCCCCCCAAAACACCTTGTCCCCATGTTGATGGGAACAAGGGCCTCATCCCCACAACCCTTGCCCGGTGGTTGTGGGGGTCTGCGGGTGGGGGGCTTATCGGAATCGGGAAGCCCCCTTTAACAAGGGGACCCCCAGATCCTGGCCCTCCCCCCTGTGTGAAATGGTAAGGGGGTACAAAAGTACCCCTACCATTTCACAAAAAAAGTGTCAAAAATGTTAAAAATAAAAAGGAAACAGTTTTTGACAATTCCTTTATTTAAATGTGGGGATGAGGCCCTTGTCCCCATCAACATGGGGACAAGGTGTTTTGGGGGGCTACCCCAAAGCACCCTCCCAATGTTGGGTGCATGTGGCCTGGTACAGTTCAGGGAGGGGGGCGCTCTCCCGTCCCCCCTCTTTTCCTGCTGCCGGCCAGGTTGCGTGCTCGGATAAGGGTCTGGTATGGACTTTTGGGGGGACCCCACGCCATTTTTTTAGAAAAATTTGGCGCAGGGTTCCCCTTAAAATCCATACCAGACCTGAAGGGTCTGGTATAGATTTTGAGAGGGACCCCACGCCATTTTTTTTTTAACTTTGGCCGGGGTTCCCCTTAATATCCATACCAGACCTGAAGGGCCTGGTATGGAATTTAGGGGGACTCCCACATCATTTTTTTTTTTTAAATTTTGGTTCGGGGTTCCCCTGTGGGGAATTCCCATGCCGCTTTTATCAATGAACTTTTATGTGTATTGTCGGACCGGCAATTCATTAATAGCCGCGAGTAGTTTTAAATGACTTTTTTTCCTTGGAAATGTCATTTTGCTGTCAGACTGTTCTAAACACGGAAAAAATGCACCCCTTTACAGGCATACTATAGACACCCCCCAGGTACGAAATTTAAAGGAATATTACACTTTTATTGTTTCACTTTAACTATTATTAAAATCACTGCTCCTGAAAAAACGGCCGTTTTTAAAACTTGTTTTTGCATTGATCCATGTCCCCTGGGGCAGGACCCAGGTCCCCAAACACTTTTTATGACAATAACTTGCATATAAGCCTTTAAAATTAGCACTTTTGATTTCTCCCATAGACTTTTAAAGGGTGTTCCGCGGCTTTCGAATTTGCCACGAACACCTCTGGCAACTAATCGCAATCACTGCCTAATCTGATTCAGGAAACTGATTTTGAGTCTAGCTGCTATTTATTGTATGTCTCAGAGCAGGTGGAGTGCGAGATTGCATGGAAGGGGGGCCCAAGAAAATGTTTGCCCATGGTCCAATCAATATTAAAGACGGCCCCGGATACGCTTTTTAATATCTTGTAAATGTGAGTGCATATTTGTTGTTTTTCATTTCATAAATATGTTTTAACAAATGCTATACTTAGGTAGTGGTGCTTTTTTCTCCTTTTTGTTTTTACATGGTTTGCTAGTGGGAGCTTCCCCAGATCCTGCTTGGAAGAGAGATTGCTGACGCTGCCATAATGTGAACTTCATGCCACAGTGTTTTTATATGTGCTTTTCTTAAGGACTAAAAGACTCCCTCTTTATGTTGTTTATCTTTGCATGCCTATTGTTTTTGGCAGTTGCACTAGTGCCCTCCTTTTCTTGCACATGGGTTGTTTAGGGTATCAATGCAGACAATTATAGGAGATTTACTGCATAATTCTAAAATTACTTAGTGAACACAATTATGTTGATTTACTAAAGACAAATAGAGTGTGCACTTTGTAAATGCAGTTGCACTGATTTTCGCCCGAGCTTAGTAAATGCGGTAAAGCTCTGATAATTTCTATTATCATCATCATGTGCAAGCAAAAATGGTTTCTATATTTTCCTTGCACATTATTGGGTATTCTTTACAAAGTGAAGCTTTACCCCTCTACATGTTCAAAGGAAACTGAGTGCAACTGCACTTGCAAAGTGCACAGTATATTTGCCTCTAGTAAATCATCCTCTATGGGTATGACAGAAGTCTGTACAATAATAATTATTTTATTTAAAATGTATGCGAAATTGGTCATCTTAAGTTGCAATGCATACTGAGCTGGTTTGCCATTCTCTGTCCTGAGAGGCATTCTTTAAGATAAATACTGTAATGACGTCTTTAATTTTAACAGTTTTGTCAAATAAAACAGAAATAACAATGTATGAATGTAAACTATAATTTATTTCACTTATAGCTATGCAAACATTCATATGGAGCTTAGCTGCTGCTGTTCATAAAATGTGCATGCACCTCCACATCCACCAATCTGAATTCATCCAAAATCGATGGATTTGGAAAGCTGGGAGAATTTTAAAATATTTACAGGGAGACCTCTAATCATGGAGGTTTGAGGAAGCTACTTTATACCGTATTTATCTGCGTATAACACGCGCCGGCGTATAACATGCACCCCAAGTTTAGGAGGGAAGTTTAAGGAAAAAAACTTACATTTTATATGCCCATCATTGCAGCCTTCTCAGTGTCCATCTGCAGCCTTGCCCATCATTGCAGAATGAACAGTGTCCATCTGCAGCCTTGCCCATCATTGCAGAATGAACAGTGTCCACCTGCAGCCTTGCCCATCATTGCAGAATGAACAGTGTTCATCTGCAGCCATGCCCAATAGTGTCCATCTGCAGCCATGCCCAATAGTGTCCATCTGCAGCCATGCCCAACAGTGTCCATCTGCAGCCATGCCCAATAATGTCCATCTGCAGCCTTGTACAAAATTGCAGCATGATCATTTTTTAAATTGCGCTGCCGAGATAGACAGAGGAGGATGTCCTGTGTCCTCGGCTCGTCTTGCTGGCCCACCCAGTCCCGCCCCTTTGCCCGGCTCCAATGATTGACACAACACTGGTCCAATGGTGGGACGTAAATGCTAGGAGGCGGAACTGGGCGTGACTGCGAGCGGAGCGGAGCCTAGCCGAGTACACAGTACAGTCGGCTCGGTCTATGTTGGTGGCACTCCTCTTCCCCTCAGAGACAGCGGGGATCGGCGTATAACACGCACCCATGATTTTCCCCTGATTTTAAGGGGAAAAAAGTGCATGTTATATGCCGATAAATACGGTAATTATATTTTATTGCATTTTGGAATCATTCCATTTGATTATATATTACAATGCCCTATTAATAATAATAATAATATTTGTATTCAGAATAGCCATACAGTAGTATAGGGTCAATTCACTAAAGATTCAATGCTCCTCAAAATACAGCTAGCTAGTCCATGCATCTCTTCAGTCCCACTCACCAAATACTCAGAGGACTGTACCTCTAAGACCCATTTCACACTGGGGTGGTGCAGGCATTAGCAGTAAAGTGCTGCTTGTTTTAGCGGTGCTTTACCGCTGTTATGGCGGCGCTTTTTCGGCCGCTAGAGAGGCCCTTTTTTAAACCCCGCTAGTGGCCGAAGAAAGAGTTAATAGTGCCCGTGTTTCATTTCAATGGGCAGGGCGTTTTGGGAGTGGTGTATACACCGCTCACGCACCGTCTGAAAGATGTTGCTTGCAGGACTTTTTTTCCCGTCCTGCAAGCGCACCGCCCCAGTGTGAAAGCACTCCAGCTTTCACACTGCGGTGGCTTGAGAGGCGCTTTTTAGGCGCTTTACAGGCACTATTTTTAGCACTAAAACACCTGAAAAGTGCCCAAGTGTGAAAGGAGTCTTAATGGGCTCATGGGTTTAGTTCAAGAGGAACTGTGGGGTTGATTTACTAAAACTAGAGAATGCAAAATCTGGTACAGCTCTGCATAAAAACCAACTGGCTTCCAGGTTTTATTGTCAAAACTTAATTGAACAAGCTGAAGCTAGAAGCTGATTGGGTACCATGCACAGCTGCACCAGATTCTGAGTGCTCCAGTATTAGTAAATAAATCCCTGTGTTCCTTTATCTTTTTTTATTTCGCATTGGTAATGGTGAATATCAACAATGTAATGTATAAAGCCTATACACTCTGTTAATGTATCCTTATTCTTTTAACTTCATTCAGTTAAATCAAGTTTAAAAATGTAAATAAAACACTAAAAACAGATTTTTCAAAAAAAAAAAAAAAAACATAAAAAAACAAGTGGACACCTTGACTGTGGTGAAAGAAATTGAGGCTGTTTCTTATCCTCATGCCATTTCTAAGAATTGAGCTAATAGTTATCTGTCCCTTTGCTGACAGGGCCCAGACAGCCAAGGGACCTAAAAAGGGTATGCGAAAATACTGTCATAATGATGTAATAGAACATGTTGGCGCAGATGTTTAAGCTTTTGTCTCAATCTTTAACAGTGGTTCTGGAATATGGAAAATACACTGATTTAATTGATTGGGAATTTACCCGGTATCAAATAAAGCATAAAGACAATTCCTTAGAAAGACAAAAATAATTTTTAAACAAAATCGACCTTAAAAAATGCCATGCATTGGTGAATAAATATACAGTCTACATAAATCTTTCCTGGCTTATAAAGAACATTCGCTAAATACAGTTGGAGACTCTAATCACCACAATATAGGTACCGTAAGTCAGTATCAAAGGTAAAAGCGGTGAAACCCTTCATGAGCCAAAGTTCTCAACACATTTCTTTGATTACACAGCTTCATCCGGAGTAGAAAATGGATATTCTACAATATATGCATAGAGATAGTTGTCACAAAATAATCATAATTCCGTACAAAAGAATGTTGTTAATTGCCCAAAACAAACTTACAAAAAAATTGTATCAAGGTAAGATGCCAGAGTGACACAGTTATTGACCCAATTATATATTATTTTGCAGATATACTATACTCCTCATAGGTTACATACAATAGGTCTTTAACCTACTTGCTCCAGATGTAAATGTGATTATCGTGACTTGATTCATTTATTGTGGCGGTGCCCAAAATTACACCCATACTGGAGGGTGTTATATTTTTAATATCTAAATTTTAATTGGCTTTATTATTCAGAATATGAATTCCCTATAATTGTATGAGTGGCAGACTTTGAGTTAAATAACATCCAGATGGTGACTTATGAACTGATATCACAAATATCTAGAAACTGTCAGGATTTTGATGGATATTGTAAATAATATATAAACGTTTTTAAGTTATTCCTATGTAACTGATATTCTGTTTGAAAGAGTCATTTTTTTAAGTAGTCTGATGTTTAGTGTGATTACCCCTCTCCCACATTCTGTCTTATGAATAGGCAGTCTGTGTAAGATAAGCCAGATGTTTTTTTCCACTCTCAGACACCCTCCGTAGTATGGGAGGAGTTTGGAGAGAAAAAGGGAGTGTGTATTCTTTCGGCACGAAATTAGAAAATCTGAGTCCATATAGGCAAAAGCTGAAAGCTGTTCAGTCTCTTTCTACTTCCTGCCTTCAAGCTACACACAGCTCCTTCTTCAGCACACAGACTTTTCTTCAGCGCACATGGGGTTAATCAGCAATCTTAAGAAGACAAAGTTAGACCACATGGTCTGCCTATCTTTGAAACAAACAAACTATACTTGAATCTTTTAATCATATATGAAGCAACATTTTTATTCTGTACTATTTTTGTAAGTATTTTCCAAGTTTTTGTGTGTACAATAAAACACACAGTTTGATTTAAGCTGACTCAGACATAATTAAGGAAATTCGTCTCACAATCAGTCATCATTATTGAAAGTTTTTTTGTTATATCAAGCTTTTTATTACATTGGCTAGCCAGAGCCAGTATCAATCGTCAGAAGTTTTTTCCACTTTCTTCCGTTGATCAGAGGGGAAAAAGCGATGAACAGAAATTAACTTTGCACAAATTGAACGAACCTAGAGAGAAAATTTGATTGATGATATCGATGATTGTGAAAGACCAGATAATTTCGGATATACAGAAGTCTTGACAGACGGTTTAATTCGAGTCCAGAGGAAAACGGAAAAAGTTTTATATTCGGTGAGTAACGAAATATGAATTTTATAAATGTGTTGGCAGAGGAAAGCAAATTAGAATTTAAAGGTTTAGCGAATCACGTCTCTGATGCTGAGTTATGGCAGTCAATGTATAATCAATGTTTTCAAGCAAATGTTAAAATTGAGAAGGCTAGATTTTCATTAGCTAAATCTAAGAGAAATTTAAATAATGTAATGAAGCTAGTTACGGTTTTCAATGCAATGGTTTTTGATATGCCAGGAAAACAAGGGCAAAGTGTAACAGAAATTGCACAAACACAGGAGAATTTACATATTGAACAATTACTGATTGAGAAGAGTGAATTGGAAGATAAAATGAATGCACTATTGGAATTGTTTAAAGAAAAAGAAAGTTGTATTACTTTTTTACTCAGAAAGAAATTGAATAGGAGAATAGTATATGTTTGCTTAGAACGCAATTATTGCAAGCTCAGTCTTCTGCACATGCTTAGTGTTCAACACAGTTGAAGGCTCTTGAACATGTGACAAAGTCAGATGCAAGGGTTAACGATGCTGATTCAGGAGTTGAAACAGCGGAGACGTAAGATGAGTCTATTGTTAATATTTCCTCAGACAATGAAAGCGTGAAATCTGTTGATTTGAATAATAGTAATATTCAACGGAAATGTAAATTTTCATCGCCATATACTCAAAGAAAGGTGTATGCAAAAAAAGCAACTCTTAAATGTTTTGTTTGCAAAAGAGAGGGTCACATAGCCAGGTTTTGTGTGATGGCTAATAATAACGGTATACAAAAGAGGTTGTATTATCCGAAAACGATGCTAAGACGCTATGAAGTGTATTCTGTGCGATGGTGTAGTAATTTGAGGTATAGAGGCCATAATAATCAAACTAATTTCCCTTTTAAGACCCAAATGTAAAGATTGCCAACTGCAAATAGTCCATTAAGACAGGAAAGGTATCATTATGTACCATATAACACTGTGAAAAAAAATGTTAGCAGTCCTTAAATGAACTGCACGGATGGTAAGGATTTTCTGGTTATTGTTTCTTTGCTATGGATAAGGTTATGATTTGAGGTTCAGAGATTTGGTTTTTATTTGATATATTTTTAACATTCTTAAGGATAATCCTTTGGATTATTAATTATTTATTAATTTTTCCCTGTTATGATTATTATGTTTTTTTGTTCTTTTTTGTTTTGTGCAGATGGAATATTGAGAGGTTTAGTTCACCTGAGAAGGGGGATAATTAATAGCTTTGTACTCAATTAGCTACTGAATACATTTTGTTTAAGACAACAGAGAGTTATCTGTAGGCAATAGAACAGCATACACATTAAATTAGCAAAGGATGCAGATTTGTATGGAGAATTAGTGATTTCAACCTGAATATGGTCAAAATTAATGTTGTGAAAAAAACAAATATAAGATTTTCCTTCGTTTTCCGAGGAATGAAAGAGGGACACGTCAATCTTTTCTTCTTCATCGGTTGACTTTTTTGGTTTATGAAAACAGGATCTTATATCATGACTCAGACGGATTTTCTGTATTTTGTTATACCACAACACCTACAGGTGGAATTCACTAAGTTTAACTATGACAGTTTAGATCACATTGGTAAGCAAAAATTGCTTGAAATTCGTAACCTCCCTGACGGTATTCCCAAGTGTGGCTCGGGGTTAAATTTCAGCACTATTAGCGGTAACCTCGAGCCACACTCGGAATTGCATCTCAGGATCCTGGAGCGTTATACTTACCTTGTCCCCAGGGTCCTGCAATGTCCCCCCACGCTGTCTGGGGGCTCTGTCCTCCTCCGAAGCCTCTCTGTGACAGGCTCCATTCCCTGCGAGCGTCGCAACGCATGGGCGCAGAGCCTGGCGGCAAATTCAAAAAAATTTAAAAATCATAACACATACAGTACTGTAATCTTACAGATTACAGTACTGTATGAAATTATTTCACATCCCTTTTGTCCCCAGTGCTTTGTCCAATGCCCTGCATGCAGTTTTATATTATATATACTGTTCTTTCTGTCTGAAAACTTGAGAATGTCCATAGCAACCAAAAAGTGTCCCTTTACATCAAAAGTGGCTTTAGAACAGCTAGAAAACAGCAATAGTAAATTAGAACACTTGCAGAATTGAGCGATAGTGAATCGTGGGGAAATTTATTTTATTATTATTATATTATTATTTTTTTAAATTATTTATATTTATTTATTATACTATAATTTATGATTTTGTGTTTCAAACTTTATCATACCCGGGATATCTACTAGACTCTTGGTGGACAGATATAAGTGTGTTATTGCTAAGAATTACAAACCTACAATGTAAAACGCCAAATTTCCATGCAAAATAATTGTACCGCTTTCAGCACCTAAAATCTGAACTAATCATACCGCCAGGGAGGTTAAAGAGAAATTCTATTGGGACAAAATGGAAGAGACAGTAGACAGAGTAATTAAATCTTGTCTAATCTGTGCACAAGTGAATCCTAGATCAAAGGGTCAGAAACTTTGATCGAGAAGATTCTTCCAAAGATCGCAAAGATATTTTAATTACTGCTAGGATGTTGATTAATCATGTTTTTCCAGTTTGGGGTATACCAGCAAACCTCAGTAGTGACAGAGGATTCCATTTTATAGGTAAAATCATGCAGGTAATGTGTATAAAATTTTGGGAATTGAACAGAGATTTCATGTACCATATCTTCCACAGTCTGCAGGAATTGTTGAATGGATGAATAGGACTATTAAATCTGGAATTGCAAAAATGTTGTTAGACAGAGGAAATACTTGGGTTGATGTTGTTCCATTCATTTTAATGAGTGTAAGAAGCACAGCTTCTGCTTCTACAAAGTATTCTCCTTTTGAATTAATGACAGAAAGGAAAATGCCGCTTGTGTTTACCCATGAAACTTTTTGTCTACACCCCAAAGGGAGGCAATAGATAAGTCAAAATGGTTGCAGGTGATACAGGACAATTTTAACAGTATTTTGCCACATGTAGTTACTTGCATGAAAAAAAAAGAAATAATTTGTATATATACCGATATGTAGTATTTGTTTTAGAAACTTGTATTGTATAATTTAAATGGTTACTCACATAGCTCATAGCCCCACCCTTAGGAATTTTAGAGTGAGTGACACCCACCTTTTTAAAAAAGGAGGGGGTTTGGTTTTTTATGAGTAGAATGTTTGTAACTGAGTTTTTTGGGCAGACATGCACTCCGGCAGATGCTGCAACAGACTTTCTCTGCAGCATACACAAGACACATATACAGTATGAGAACTGCTGTTACATACACACACACATATCTGATTCTTGTAACATTTTGTTATTTTTTTAATAAAACCAAAATTATCTTTTGTACAAGATAAGCGGTCTATCAAGATTGATGACTAAGAACGGAAAAATTTATTTAAATCAAAAATTAGATGCTGTTAGCACAAGTCTAGGCAGAAAGAAAATGGTGATCAAAGAGTTGCCACGTGTAAGGCCACACCCAGAGATGGTGAGATACAAGTCACAGGCGGAACTAAAGTTTCAGGAGAAGTGGACCATGACAAAGTAATTGGAAAGGTCCATTTGACATCTTGGATGTCCTAGGGGTAATGGTATTAGTTCAAAGACTTCTCTATTTAGACTTCTCTATTTCATTCATAGTAATAATGTTGAAGTCAACGTTAAAATAGAATCCAAAACAAATTTTGTTAAAATGCAGGGATCTTATGGACTAAACAACAGAACCGGAACTTTTGAATGTAATATATTGGGAAGGGATTTCTGGTCAGTATTTGTTAAAAGTAATAATTCAACAATTTGGTCTGGAGATGTTACCAATAACATGATAAGGTCTGGGAAATTACTTTATTCATCAGAACAATATTATTACCGTACCTATTACAAAGTTTTGTGAAAATATTAGATCCAGAACATTTAAATATAATTGGAGATGAAAAAGGGGACGTTGTAAGAACATGGGATTTTAAAGTAACAAGAAAGTTAGCTCAAATAAGGGTTAAAGTTAGTATTTCTGTGGTCAACATGATTATTCCAGAAATTTATATTTTCCCACAATCTTTAAAAATGATTGAAGACAAAGCTAATTTGCATTTGATATGTAAAACAGAAATATATTTACCTCAAGATTCATTGTTAACTTGCAAAAGGAACGGTGAATTTTTGGGAACTTTTCTTCACAGTTTTACTATTATAATTCATAAAGGAATTTTTGGTAGTGTAAATTGGATCAATAATACATTTGTTTATCAACAAATGAGGGTATCTTTGAATGATACTGGTGTATATGAATGTTGCATATCAATAGGAAATTATCCAGTGAAATGTGCGAAGGCAAGTGTTATTGTAATGTCTCCTAGGAAAACTCCATGTATTGGTAAGAAAAGCATTTCTGCAAACCCAATCCAGAACTCTTGAGAGAGCGAAAGTTTGTCATTATATTGTGGAACTTTAATGTTTCAGAATGGAAAATTTCTACAAGGTTTCCATAATGTCAAGGACATTTGGTTAATATGGAATTGGGTATTGAGAGATGGTTTGGAAATAATAGTAGAAATCATAACAGAAATAAGCGTGGTATTGTTGAAGGTATTTTAGGAGGGATTGGCACAATTGGGAGTATAACAAATAGTATGGATATAATACTTTAAAGTTTGATCTTGAAACAGCTGGTTTAGTGGGTAGTAACGGGATTAAAATACAGAGAAATGAAATTTTAGAAAAAATGGTTATTAAAATAGCTAATATAATGGGTCCATCTATTGTACATCTTCAAAATATTACTCTTGATTTAATGACAAGCGAACAACATTCTCATATAGCCAGAGCATGCTTAGAGATCCAGACTGAATATTCCACTAATTTTAAAATAATTGTGCAAGCATTTCAGAGTGGAATAACCCCTCTTGGCATTTTACAGAATTTACCCAGAGAATATGTATATGCTATAAATCATACAGATTTATGGGTAAATAAATGGATGGGATGAAAACAGGATGTTTGTTATAGTTCTTCTATGATTCCAATAGCAGGACAAGAACACATTTTGGTTCCAATCACTGTCTTGGGATTACCTGTCAGCAATACACAAGTATTATACTATAAATTACAGTATACAGATTTTGCATTTAACAATGAAAATTCTGAATTAGAACAATTAGATCTGTCATCATGTTTACAATTTCAGTCTAAAGTTATCTGTTTACCTAATCAAGACACAAGTATTTTTCATTCTTGTTATCATAATCATACATTATGTTCAGCAAGAATAGAAAAAGTTGAAACAATTTCTGAATTTATTACTCGTGTAGATAAAAAGAAGGTTTGCTTTCAGATCATGTCAGATCCAGAAAGGGTTAAAACTTTTTTCTCTTCTTGTACAAATACAGAAAACCTAAATCAAGGCTTGTATTGTATAGAAGGAGACATTGTAGCAATAAGTATTAATGGGTTTAGAACAAATTTAATAAATATGCTTACGAAAAATATAAGTGCTCTTCCCACACAATATAATATTTCTCAAATAGATGAATTTCCTTGGGAAGAATGGGCAAATGTAATTCAGAAGGATAAAGGTTTATTGATAGTTTTAGCTAAGGAACTTCAGAATGCAGAAATTTTGTTTAAACATGAACAAGGTAAGTTACAAGAGATATCTCATCAATGGTCAGAATTTTCAGGAAGTAATTGGTGGAAAAAATTCAGTGATAGTGTATCAATTTGGGGGAAAACTTCAATAACCTCAGCAGCAGGAAATATTTTATCACATCCTATAGTTATTCTTTTTATTATTATTATGTTATTCATTATATTCCAGTTATGTTTAATGTTTAGAATGAAAAAATTATATTATCGAATTATAAATTAAATCAGGAAAGGAGATGATTTATTGCAAAATAAGCTTAAAAAAAGAATGGGTTTTGGAATTACAAACTCAGTTAATAATGAAAATACATTTGGAGTTATGGGATCAAAGTCAGAGTGAATGTGACATGAATGTTATGAATGAATTAAAATTTTGAAAATATGATTATTATTCATATTTCAGAGGGGAATGTTATATTCTTAATATCTAAATTTTAATTGGCTTTATTATTCAGAATATGAATTCCCTATAATTGTATGAATGGCAGACTTTGAGTTAAATAACATCCAGATGGTGACTTATGTACTGAGATCACAAATATCTAGAAACTGTCAGGATTTTGATGGATATTGTAAATATTATTTATATATATATATATATATATATACCGTATATACTCGAGTATAAGTCGAGTTTCTCAGCACATTTTTTGGTGCTGAAAGTGCCCCCCTCGACTTATACTCGAGTCAAGCACTTTTCTGCAGCAAAAAATTTCATTTTCCGAACCGACTTTGGGGCCCTGTATCTCAGGGCCACTTAGTGCTAGGAACCCCAAATTTGGTGTGCAAACCCAGTGGAACTGGTACCACAACATATCTAAAGATGGAGTTCCTAGCACTAAGTGGCCCCAAAATCGGTTTGGAAAATGTCATTCTCTGCTACAGAAACGTGCTTGACATTTTCTGAACCGATATTTGGGGCCCTGTATCTCGGGGCCACTTGGTGCTAGAAACCTCAGCTTTGGATATTTTATGGTGCTAGTTCCACTGGGTTTGCATACCAAATTTGGGGTTCTTAGCACTAAGTGGCCCCAAGATACGGAGCCCCAAATTCGGTCAACTGTGTCCATCTGCAGCAATGTAATTTTGGGACCCTTTGGGTTCAGAGACCCCAAATTTTGGCTGCAGCTAGGGGGCATCTAGGAACCCTTAACTACAGAGTTTGAAGTTCGGGGGACCTATGGCTGAAAATGGGCACAGTGAGGCATGCAAATGGGCACAGTGAGGCAGTTGGGGAATGGAATAATAATGTGGGTAATGCACTGCGGATGGAAAAATGTATATATCAACACAGAGGCTGTCCACACAAATACGAAAAGCTAAGGGATCCCTGGTTAGATGTCCATGGGCTTGCTCCAGTGGACCTGATCATGGGCAGATGCCAAGGGTTAGGGACTGGAAGTATGCTGGTCAACGCTAGCACCCCAAAGAAATGACAGAAAATGCTCTTAAAGATATGGAGGACCGGTAAGAGATAAAGGCAGAAATACAGTATATACAGTATATATATATATATATATATATATATATATATACATATATATATATATATATATATATATATATATACACACAAACACATAAACTATATTGTCAAAAGTATTGGGACGCCTGCTTTTACATGCACATGAACTTTAATAGCATCCCAGTCTTAGTCCATAGGTTTCAATATTGAGTTGGCTCACCCTTTGCAACTATAACAGCATCCTTGTTGGATAAGAAAGCCTTGCTCGCAGTCTCTGCTCTAATTCATCTCAAAGGTGTTCTATCGAGTTGAGGTCAGGACTCTGTGCAGGCCAGTCAAATTCCTCCGCCCCAAACTTGCTCATCCATGTCTTTATGGATCTTGCTGTTTGTTATTAAAAAAACACAGTACACAGGCCCCTCCAACCTAGATAGCAAGCAATTGTGCCGCAAGTGTGAAAATGACTTGCTAGGCTTCACAGGTTTAATGCACAATTGCAGCAAGTCCGCATTGCATAACTCCAGTTTGTGAACCATACCTGGCCATATCCCCTCAACATAGGGTGACCCTCCTTGGTGAAGCACCTTGTTCCCATGTCAATGAGGACAAGAGCCTCATTGCTCAGTGGTTGTGGAATCTGGAAGCCCCCTTTAATAATAAGGGGCCCCTGGATACCCCCCTCCATGTGAAGAGTAGGCATACTGATACTCATTTACAAAATATAAAAAAGATTTGTAGCCTAGAAATAAAGACACCCAAACATTTGACCCTTCCTTTATTAAAAAAATTAATAAATCCCCCGAAAATGTCCCTCATGGGATGGGTTTACAACCCATCATTAATCACAATGCCCACTGCCATCTTGCCATGTGGCCATATTATTTAGGCAATAACGTAAAGCTCTTTTCCCCACCCATTTGCTTTTGTGGCTGGGGATTCCAGACCTATGTAAAGAATAGGCTGGGTGGCCTCAGTAGTGAGTAGCAGCCGCTGCTTCCATAACAACCATTGACAGCATTGCCCAAATATAGCCGTTTGGCCATATTTGGCCATATTTAGTCCATGACATAACCTGCTCTATTCCCTGCCCCCCTCCCTGTAAGTGAATGAGCCAGGTGATGTCAGTGGTTGGTAAGGATGCAGAGGCTGCAAGCAGCTGCAGCTTCCTTAGCAACCATTGATAGCCGGAAGTTGTCACATTCATCCATGACACACTCCCTAGACAAACACCCGAACAGTCTGTGTTCTGTCTGAACATGAGTTTGGACCAAACACTGAGCTCATCCCTAATGAGGCAGGCATAATTTAGCACACATTAATGGGGTAAGCTACCACTGTTTGTGCAATGAATGTTATGCATGTACTGACCTCCTTGGAGGAGATTCTTTTTTCATTTATATTCAACTTGTTGGATTTACAGACTATCCCATTAGAGAACTACAAGAGGGTTCATCGCTCCCACCCCTAGGAGTCTGTAGGAGCAAGTCAACATACATACTGGTAGATATATTGCTCTCTATTTATGGGGATTGTTTCATCATCTTTGCATAAGGTATATATATATCTTTATATATATATATATACATACAGTGCCTTGCGAAAGTATTCACCCCTTGGCTTTTTACCTATTTTGTTACATTACAGCCTTTAGTTCAATGTTTTTTTAATCTGAATTATATGTGATGGATCAGAACACAATAGTCTAAGTTGGTGAAGTAAAATTAGAAAAATATATACATAAAACTATTTTTCAGAAATAAATAGCTGATAATTGGCATGTGCGTATGTATCCACCCCCTTTGTTATGAAGCCAATAAAAAGCTCTGGTGCAAGCAATAACCTTCAGAAGTCACATAACTAGTGAAAGGATGTCCACCTGCGTGCAATCTAAGTGTCACATGATCTGTCATTACATATACACACCTTTTTAAAAGGCCCTAGAGGCTGCAAAAACTAAGCAAGAGGCACCACTAACCAAACACTGCCATGAAGACCAAGGAAGTCTCCAGACAAGTAAGGGACAATGTTGTTGAGAAGTACAAGTCAGCGTTAGGTTATAAAAAAAAATATCCAAATCGTTGATGATCCCTAGGATCACCATCAAATCTATTATAACCAAATGGAAAGAACATGGCAACAGCAAACCTGCCAAGAGACAGCCGCACACCAAAACTCACGGACCGGGCAAAGAGGGCATTAATCAGAGAGGCAGCAACAGAGACCTAAGGTAACCCTGGAGGAGCTGCAGAGTTCCACATTAGAGACTGGAGTATCTGTACATAGGACAACAATAAGCCATACGCTCCATAGAGTTGGGCTTTATGGCAGAGTGGCCAGAAGAAAGCCATTACTTTCAGCAAAAAACAAAATGGCATGGTTTGAGTTTGCGAAAAGGCATGTGGGAGACTACCAAAATGTATGGAGGAAGATGCTCTAGTCTGATAAGACTAAAATTGAACTTTTTGGCCATCAAACAAAACGCTATGTCTGGCATAAACCCAACACATCACATCGCTCAAAGAACACCATCCCCACAGAGAAACATGGTGGTGGCAGCATCATGATGTGGGGATGTTTTCAAGCAGTCAGGACTGGGAAACTGGTCAGGGTTGAGGGAAAGATGGATGGTGATAAATACTGTACAGGGATATTCTTGAGCAAAACCTGTACCACTTTGTGTGTGATTTGAGGCTAGGACAGGGGTTCACCTTCCAGCAGGACAATGACCCCAAACACACTGCTAAAGCAACACTTGAGTGGTTTAAGGGGAAACATGTAAATGTGTTGGAATGGCCTAGTCAAAGCCCAGAACTCAATCCAATAGAAAATCTGTGGTCAGCCTTAAAGATTGCTGTTCACAAGTGCAAACCATCCAAATTGAAAGAGCTGGAGCTATTTTGCAAGGAGTAATGGGCAAAAATTCCAGTGGTAAGATGTGGCAAGCTCATAGATACTTATCCAAAGTGACTTGGAGCTGTGATAGCCGCAAAAGGTGGCTCTACAAAATATTGGCTTTAGGGGGATGAATATTATGCACATTGACTTTTTCTGTTATTTTGTCCTATTTGTTGTTTGCTTCACAATAAAAAAAAAACATCTTCAAATTTGAGGACATGTTCTGTAAATTAAATTATGCAAATTCTCAAACAATCCATATTAACCACTTAAGGACCAGGCCTCTTTTTTAGATGTGTTGTTTACAAGTTAAAAACAGTTTTTTTTTGCTAGAAAATTACTTAGAACCCCCAAACATTATACTTTTTTTTCCAACACCCTAGAGAATAAAATGGCGGTCGTTGCAATACTTTCTGTTACACCGGATTTGCGCAGCGATCTTACAAGCGCACTTTTTTTGAAGAAATATACTTTTTTGAATTAAAAAATAAGACAACAGTAAAGTTAGCCCAGATTTTTTTAATATTGTGAAAGATAATGTTATGCCAAGTAAATTGATACCCAACATGTCACGCTTCATAATTTCGCCCGCTCGTGGAATGGCGACAAACTTTTACCCTTAAAAATCTCCATAGGCGACATTTAAAAAATTCGACAGATTGCATGTTTTGCGTTACAGAGGAGGTCTGGGCTAGAATTATTGCTCTCGCTCTACCGATCCCGGTGATACCTCACATGTGTGGTTTGAACAACGTTTTCATATGCGGGCGCTACGCACATATGCGTTCGCATCTGCACGCGAGCTCGGCAGGACAGGTGCGTTTAAAAAAAAATTTCTTATTTATTTTACCTTTTATATTTTATTTTTACACTGTTTTAAAAATAAATTGTCACTTTTATCCCTATTATGCCCCGTACACATGAGCAGATTTTCCAATGGAAAAATACACACGGTCACACAAAAGTTCTCTGAACTTTCGAACATCAAGAACGCGGTGACGTACAACACTACGACGAGCTGAGAAACTGAAGTTCAATGCTTCTGAGCATGCGTTGAATTGTTTCCGAGCATGCGTAGGAATTTTGCATGTCGGAATTTGTACATAGATATAGGAGATGGTGATTGCGCTGTGATAAACAAAGGGGGAAGGGAAGTGGATGGGACTAACTAAAGTGCATAAAAAATATATACCAGATGACCTAAATGCATGAGCCAAACACATATAAGGGCTCTTAAATACTAAAAAGAAATAGTATATATCTAATGATACATATAAGGATACATATAAACACATATAAGGGCTCTTAAATACTAGAAAGAAATAGTATATATATAATGATACATGAAAGAAATGCTGGCATCAATGAGAAGTGCAAACAAGAAATTCAGGATAAGTGTGTATACCAATATCAAGTGGGTGCATAAGCCAAGCAAGCATTAAGCTCATAAATATTGAATGGATCAAAGTGCTGACATAAGTGAAAGACATTGCAAAATAGTAACACGAAAAAATTAGAATACAAATAATGAAACATAAAATGAGTCCCTATAAGTATGGGCTAGTATCACACTAGCACATAAGTAGCAGCTTGAAAGAGCTGTAAGTGACAAGTCCACAAAGGTGAGACAATATCAATCCCACCACCAAATAAAACACTCCCAAATGAAAAACAGTTCCAATAGTGGAGGGAGAGGGGGGGTTCTTCAGTGAGGGCACCTCCGTGTTCGCAAGCCACTTACCTTACTGCTGTAAGGTATACAGCTTGTGTTGCAAATAGCCAGCAAGCATGGAAATCCAGTTGTACAGAGGATAACGATGGTAAATGTGCAAGGTGGGATATAAAAAGACAAAAACGGACAGCATATAGTATAATTCCGTGACGTCCAGAGTGGAGGGGTAGCAAGACACAGAGAAGGGGGAGTTACACACACTTGTTTGAAATTAGTGTGGGCATCAACCCACGAGCGCCGAGCTCGTATGCCTCAAATGTTATCTTCCGTCTTCAATCTGTCCCCGCCCCCAACTCCTCAATGCTTGTCAGGTAAAATAAGTGTGTACGATGTAAAAGAAGAGAACGCACATAGCATGATCCCCTATATAAAGTCAATTTATTATATAAAAAACCAATCCAATAAACTTACATTTAAAAACGGCTGAAGTGTAAAACATCCACGAGCGCCGAGCTCATCTCAAACTGCTGGTCTGTGGCAGCGTCCCGTGCTCCAATCCTGACGCGTATCGTCACGTGACTTCTTCAGAGGATAACACAGGGTTAAGAGCCAATGCTTATAAATAGAATTTGTACAGATGATCGCATTTTTGGATAGGAACTTTTCCAGACCGAAAAATAGAGAACATGCTCTCAATCTTTTGCTGGCTGGAATTCCGCCAGCAAAAGGCCGATGGACACACGGTCGCATTTTCCGACAAAAAGCTCTCATCGAAGTTCTGCTGGCGGAATTTCCGATCGTGTGTATGCGGCATTACAAGGAATTTAAACATCCCTTGTAATAGAAAAAAAGCATGACAGGACCTCTTAAATATGAGATCTGGGGTCAAAAAGACCTCAGATCTCATATTTACACTAAAATGCAAAAAAAAAAAAAGTAACTTTTTTTTGACATTTAAAAAAATAAAAAAAATGGCCCTTTAATAGCTATGGTTGGAAGTGACGTTTTGACGTCGCTTCCGCCCTGCAGTGTCATGGAGAAGGGTGGGGGCCATCTTCCCCTCACCCGTCTCCATGAACAGCCATGGGAAGGATCCGATTGCCTCCGCCGCTGCCGACGGCTCCGGTAAGCCCCTCTCCCGCCACCGATAAAAGTGATCTTGCAGCGAATCCACCGCAGAGACCACATTTATCTTGTACCGGACCGCCGGCCGAACATGGTGATACCAGGGTTATGGCAGCTAGCTGCTGCCATAACAACGATATCCGTCCTCAAAGTGAGGACGTATATCGGCGTGCGGCAGTCCGGAAGTGGTTAATTCCAGGTTGTGAGGCAACAAAAAAAACGAAAAATGCTAAGGTAGGTGAATACTTTAATATATATATATATATTTATATATATATATATATATATATATATATATATATTTTTTTTTATATATATAGATTCTTCAGAAGAGTTTGCTGGATAATTAGAACTTGACATTTCAGGACACCTGCTCTTCATTCACCTCATAGATATTGACCACCTGTTCCTGATTAGTCTCTGCTGGGTCCTCCATATTTGTAGGGGCTGTCAGGGACGTGCCGGTGCCCGTCAGGCGAATATGCGTGCGCGGGGCGTTACAGTTGAATTTTCCCACTGGGGGGCGCCGGCGTGCTCCCGAAGTGTGGCTTCTGCCTCAGCAGCTGCCCCAACACAGACTGTCTCATCTCCCTCTGTGGTAATGCTTCCACCTGAACCGAGGGTCCCCATCCCAGAAAGGTTTTCTGGGGACAGAACCAAGTTCCGGGCCTTCCGCAGCGCGTGTCAGCTTTACTTTGCCCTGCAGCCACGAACCTTTTCTCTAGAGGCTACTAAAGTGGGATTTGTTATATCCCTCTTACAAGGAGAACCCCAGACTTGGGCTCACCGCTTGCTTGAAACTGACTCTGTACAAATCCAGTCCTTGCCTTCCTTCTTCGAAGCCATGGCCCAGCTGTACGAGGATCCTCAGCGGACTGCCACAGCTGAGTCAGCTCTGTTCGCGCTCCAGCAAGGCCGCAGAGCGGCCGAGGACTATGTCACGGACTTCAGACGCTGGAGCGCGGACACTCGATGGAACAATACAGCCTTACGTCACCAATTCCGCATGGGTTTGTCCGAGGGCCTGAAGGATGAGCTTGCTCGGGTTGGTATGCCTGATACCCTTGAGGAGCTTATCGCTCTAACGATCCAGATTGACCGACGCCTCCGTGAACGCTGGTCTGAACGTTCTTCCCAGCAAGCACGCCCAGTGTGGATGACCGCAAGAGTTCCAGCTCCTGCTTCCAGTTACTCACCTCCCTCCTGCTCAAACTCGGCCACTCCAACACCTGATGCTCCTGAACCCATGCAGCTAGGCCTAATGCGTTCTACTCTGTCTCCAGAAGAACGGGCACGCCGACGCCAGCTAAACCTTTGCCTTTACTGTGGTGGAGCAGGCCACTATGTGAACAACTGTCCGGCCAAGACCCGTAAGTGTTTCCCTTCTACTCCGGCCAGTTTATCTGCTTTGACCGCCAATGCAGCTCAACTTGCTCTCCCTCTCTCGTTACAGCTCCAGGGAAGGACAATACAAGTCAACGCCATTATTGACTTCGGGGCATGCAGCTGCTTTATTGACTCTGTTTTTGCCACTCAACAAAATCTTCCCCTGAAAAACAAGACACATAAACTTTCAGTTTTCCTGGCTGATGGGTCCCACATAAAATCTGGACAAGTCTCTCAAGAAACCCTTACTCTGCCTGTCACCAGTTCATCTCAGCATAAAGAAATTCTAACCTTGGACGTTATCCCCTCTCCGCTATTCCCGATCATTTTGGGCATGCCCTGGCTTCAGGCCCATAACCCCGATGTCAATTGGACCACCGGTGAAGTCAAGTTTTTGTCACCCTACTGTCAAAGACATTGCTTACATCAACCCTCCAGATCTTCTGCCGCCTTACTATGTATGGACATTGATCAGGATCTACTTCAAACCATACCGGAGGCCTACCGGGAGTTTGCGGATGTGTTCAGTAAGAAGGGAGCAGACTTCCTGCCACCCCATCGTCCTAATGACTGCCCAATTGAGCTGCTCCCTGGGGCCGAGATTCCTTTCGGGCGCATCTTTTTGTTATCTGAAAAAGAGCAAGAAGCACTCAAGTTGTACATCAACGAGAATCTCGAAAAAGGATTTATTCGACCTTCTACCTCCCCAGCTAGTGCTGGAATATTTTTCTTCTCTAAAAAAGATCAGACTCTTCGTCCATGTGTGGACTATCGGGAGCTAAACGAAGTCACAGTTAAGAACCGCTACCCGTTGCCCCTGATACCTGAACTGTTTCAGAAGTTGAGATCTGCCATCATCTTTACCAAACTGGATTTAAGAGGAGCCTACAATCTGGTCCGCATCCGGGCCGGGGATGAATGGAAGATGGCTTTCCGGACCTGTTTTGGGCACTATGAGTATTTAGTCATGCCCTTTGGCCTATGTAATGCTCCTGCCACATTCCAACATCTGATCAATGATGTATTCAGAAACTTCCTGGACATCTTTGTAATCGTTTATTTGGATGATATTTTGATTTTCTCTAGGTCACTTAGTCAACACCGGGAACATGTTCGCAGAGTCTTGGGTCATCTTCGTCTGCACGGGATGTACGCTAAAGCAGAGAAATGCGAATTTGAACAGAAGGACATTCAGTTTTTGGGGTTAGTGATCTCCCCAACTGGTATCAAAATTGATCATCAGAAGGTGTCCGCCGTGCTAGATTGGCCAGTTCCCCTGGACAAGAAGGGCGTGCAGCGCTTCATAGGGTTTGCGAACTTCTACAGAAAATTCATCAAGGGGTTTTCCGCCATCATCTCACCTATCACGCAACTAACCAAACAGAACTGTCGCTTTCACTGGAGCCCGGAGGCTCAGGACGCCTTTGAAAGACTGAAAAGGCGCTTCACTTCAGCTCCGATTCTCAGTCATCCTGACCCATCCTTACCTTTTATCCTGGAGGTTGATGCTTCCGAAGTGGCCAAGGGAGCAGTCATCTCTCAACGGCAGGGCAACAAGGATCTTATGCATCCCGTGGGATTCTTCTCTCGAAAACTCTCGCCGGCTGAACGGAATTATGACGTGGGTGATCGGGAACTACTCGCTATCAAGACAGCATTGGAGGAGTGGAGGTATCTGTTAGAGGGCGCAGTCCATCCGGTATTAATATATTCGATCACAAAAATTTTGAATATTTAAGATCTGCCAAACGATTGAAACCTCGACAAGCCCGTTGGGATTTATTCTTTACACGTTTTTGTTTCCATATCACATACCGGCCAGGAACTAAGAATATTAAACCAGACGCGCTATCGCGCATGTTCGATAACCCTAAAGACTTATCTGTACCTGATACCATTCTGCCTGCAAACAACTTTTTACTTCTTCAGACGGATCTTCTGTCCCTGATCAGAGAGGCATCCCCAGAACCTTCAAGCCTCCAGGGATTCACCTTAACACCTCAAGATGGATTATTGTGGAGAGGAAGCCAAATATTTGTTCCAGAGAATGTTCGAGTCAAGGTGCTGACTCTACTTCACGACCATCCACTTGCAGGACATTTTGGGGTCCGTAAAACTCTTGAACTCGTGCAACGCACGTTCTGGTGGCCTAATCTGAAGGAGTTTTGCAGGAAGTATGTCAGCTCTTGCCCTGTCTGTATCCAGAATAAGACCACAAGGAACCGAGCCTGGGGACTGTTGAGACCCTTGCCAGTACCAGACAGACCCTGGAGGATAATAGCAATGGACTTCATAGTTGAACTACCATGCTCAGAAGGGTGTTCAGCGATCTTTGTGGTCATCGACCGCCTGTCTAAGATGGCCCATTTTGTACCCTTAAAGGGAACACCTTCTGCTGTGGAGACGGCCCATGTGTTTATCAAGGAAATTGTCAGGCTGCACGGAGTTCCTGCAAATATAGTGTCTGACAGGGGGTGCGGTTCACTTCACGCTTCTGAAAGGCCCTGTGTGAGATCCTGAAGATTGAACTAGCCCTGTCCTCAGCATACCATCCCCAAACTAACGGGCAAACGGAAAGGACAAATCAGACTTTGGAGCAATACATTAGGTGTTTTACATCTTTTGTACAAGATGATTGGGTGTCCCTGCTGCCCCTAGCGGAATTCGCTTATAACAATGCTAGCCACTCTGCCACCAGTCAGTCCCCCTTCTTTGCCAATTATGGTTTTCATTTATCCTTTTTACCTGATTTTCTTCCAGAATCCTCAGTTCCAGCGGTCTAGGACACATTGCAGTTTCTCAGCCACAATAACCGGATATTACAGGAAGCGGTATCCAAGGCACAAGCAGACAGTAAAAGGAGCTTCGATCAGAAAAGAAGAGGGGATCTAAACCTTCAGCTGGGCGATAAGGTATGGCTGTCTACCAATAACATTAAATTGACTTGTCCTTCCAAGAAGTTTGTTCCTAAGTTTATTGGCCCTTTTCCGGTGAAAAGGAGGATTAATGAAGTGTCTTATGTACTATGTTTACCTAATTCACTTAAAATTCACCCTGTATTTCATGTGTCACTGTTAAAGCCTGCCGTGCCTGATCCTTTTCCTGATAGGGGTACCAGGGTCCCCGAACCTGTCCTGGTGGACGGAAATGAGGAGCATGAGGTGGAGGCCATCCTCGATTGCAGAAAAAAACTGGGGCAAGTACAATTTTTGATAAAATGGAAGGGGTATGGTCCAGAGAATAATTCATGGGAACCTGACAGCAATATCCACGCTAAACGTTTAATCCATGCTTATTTTTCTGCCCACCCTGAAAAAAAGAGTTACCTGGGCATCCGGAGGCTGCCCGTTGGGAGGGGGCAATGTCAGGGACGTGCCGGTGCCCGTCAGGCGAATATGCGTGCATGCGTGCGCACGCGGGGTCTGTCCAGGACGTTACAGTTGAATTTCCCCACTGGGGGGCGCCGGCGCGCTCCTGTGCGCGCTAGCGCTGTTTGGCGCCAAGGGCTCTTTAAAAGGATGTCAGTTGCACCCATGGGGTGCTGTTCGTCTTCAGCTCTGCACCTGAGTTCCTGAATCTGCCTGCTGTTGTTATCCCTGTTATTGACCCGGCTACATCTGACCTTCTTGCTATCTCCAATCCAACCCGGCTTGCCTGACTCTGCTCACTTCTTGTGGCCCGTTGCCAAACACCTGCCTGCCTGCCTGACTATCCTGTGATTATCCATTTGCCTATACCTGCCTGATCTCCTGCCAAATGGACTGTCTGACCCTGCTTTTGCCTGTGTCCTGTGTCGCTGCATTCCAGCCTTCTCATCCAGCTCTAGGTTCTGCTGCTGCTACACCTCCTACCTGCCTGCCTGCTGATCCACTTCAGCCTGCCAGCATCTGCAGCTCAGCCTTTCCGGAAGGACTTCTACTCAGCTCCTGTGCCGGCCTCTGCAAGAACCTTCACCAGGCGCTCCTACCCACTGTGCTCAAGAGACCACTGTTCCCACTCCAGTGGCTCTTCTTCTACCAGTCGGGCTCAACTACCAGGTACCTAACAGGGGCATTTGCTATCCTTTCTTTGGGGTGCTAGCATTGACCTGCACACTTCAGGTCCCTAAGCCTTGGCATTTTATCTTGCTACAACATTATTGCAGGTTTGTTTTGGATAATTAACAACATTCTTTTGTATGGAATTATGGATATTTCGTGACAACTATCTCTATTTATATATTGTACAATATCCATTTCCTTCCTACTCCAGGTGAAGTTTTGTAATCAACAAGTGAAGTTGGGGACTTCCCCTTTCTGGCCAACGACTTACCTATATTGTGGTGATTAGCATCTGCAACTGCATTTAGAAAATGATCTTTATGAGTGAGAAAGAAGCTATGTACACTGTATATTTTATTCATCAACACATGACATTTTTAAAGGTTGATTTTTGTATAAGAAAATTATTTATTTATGTTTTATGGGAATGTCTTTATGCTTTATTTGGTACTGGATGAAAATCCCAATCAATTAAATCAGTGTATTTTCCAAGCTAATCGGGATGTTGGTACCATTCTTTATAGATGAATAAACTGGGGTCCACAAGTCCATTCTTCTTATCATATATTTTTCTGATTTACTATAGATGAAGGAGATGCATATACACATTGACAGCATAAGATTAATCAGATGTACGGCCATGAGGTTGTAACTGCCTATTTGCAAATGTACAAATCAATAGCTCATAGGAGCATAAATGCAGTGATTTAAAAAAAAATGTTTTTACAATGTGTTACTAAAATGTTAACGTTTAACTATAATTGTAATACTATTAGACTTATGAATGTGATAAAGATTTAACATGTATGGCTGTCCCATGAAGCATGCTTGCAACCACTAAGTAATGTTCCTATGCATTCACTCTTTTCTATCTTTACACACTTTACAACAAAGATATATTCTTTCCTATCTAGGACTGGTACTACATCTTACTAAGGTCAGATTTTGATTATCTGCTCCACTAGGTCATATTGGTACGCCCCCTTCACCCATGAAAATATATATGCTGTGGTCTTCTAATCCAATCTACACAATAATATAAATAAATGTGTGTTTCGTATTGCATTTAAGGAAATTTGATCAGATTATAAAATTTGTGCAAATTTATCCACCTTAGGCCAAGGCCTATGTAGTCTCTCAGTATATCTGTAAAATATAAGAGCACTTCTCGATGCAGCAGCATAAATTTGTATTTGTTTTTTTTTTGGTTTGTTTTTTTTTTGTACAGGGATGATTTTCAATAGAGAAGATTTACACTGACGTCTATGTGATGTGTTTCTACCAGATTACCTGGTAGTATGCTAAAACTTTCTTTAAAGGTCAGCTCCACCCATTTCTGATATTTTAGCTTTGCATGGTTGCTGGCAATTGGAAACACACATGTTGGGCTCCAGCATTTCTGATGCAGGTATGATTGTTCCATTTTTAGGTGTTAACGTGAACTTGGCACCAATGTGAAAAAAGGTATTCACAAATATTTCTTCACAAATGCATAATAACCTAGTAAAAACATGAATACCATGAATTTTTAAATCTAGGCCAAACATACATATATAAAAGACAGATGTTCAAGTCACATGCAAAAAGCAATATATACATCTGTAGTATGAAGTATATTGTTGTTATCCAACAAATATGAGATTCGGATGACACTGTGAATATGGCATACATAACAATGGAATAAAAAAAAAAACATACAGTATGCTGCACACACTGGAAAACATTATAGATAACAAATGTAGCATATGACAACACACATATTGTACAATAACACACAGGTTGTGTCGCTGACCTTTCTGAGCAAGCAGCAAATCCGTTCCACGTTCTTAACCCTCTCTCTCTGTAGAAAAGGTGAGGGGGAGAAAGAGAGAGTGGAATAAAGAAGGGAAAGTAAAAGAGGATAGAAGAATTTGGATGGTAGGAGCAGGGGGCGTTAAAAGATAGAAAATAAAAAAAGAGATTAAAAGAAAAGAAGAAAGGAGAGGTGACGGTAAAGGGAAAGGTGTCAGATGAAACATGCAGAGAGATACAAGAGGTTAGTGACAGCTGCAGATATACTGTATGGCCCTTGCTCTGTCCCACAGCTGCTGAAAGGCTCTGCAATGCAATAACAGGAAGATGACACATTGAAGAAATAAGAAAATCTCACCGCTCTGGATGGATTCCCCTGTTCAATAGGGTTCTTAAAGTCTGTCCGAAGTTCATCAAAGGCAATAATCTGCAGAGAGAAAGCCATATCATCAACCAGCACTTGGCAGGTGCTCACTATAAACAATACTAAATCAAAGTATTCTACTAGAACAAACATGCCAAGAATTACAGAATGAAAAATACAATTTTTTTCAACTTGAGTTTGAAGTATTCTATCCACTTGTCCATTTATTAATACACGATTCCGGGCTGTTAGCATACAAAAATATATTTTCTGTAAAGCAGGGCAAATTTTTACATTTTGGAACCTCATTGTTCTTCCTCGACATTCTAGACAGGCAACTCTGTTGAGGAACATGGGACCTAACATTCAGAACTGCCTCAAACAAAAAAAGGGGTTTTTCTGAACAAGAGAAGATACATAACCAAAAATGTGAAAAAAAAATTATTTAAGAGTTATTTGTCTTCTGTTATCAAACAAAATTGTTTGAATATTTTCTACATCAATGTGAGTCTGAAGCCAATGTGTTTTTATATAATGCCAATTTCTGTACAGAACAATGTTGGATGTAATTCTGTATCCCCGGGATTTCTAAATAAATAACATATATACAAAAATGGAGCTGTCCTCTTTTTGCTGTGAACTCTTCATATCTGAAATCCACCAGTGATAATAAGGCTTTTATAACCCTTGGTGATTCTTTAGTGCTATTTTATTTTGCAAGTTTGATAAGTATTGGTCCTCTCATATCCACTATACCACAGTATAAGGTATATTAATATTCAAAATTATACCTCCTAGGCATCCGGCTGTTTCACCGAAAAGATTTTTTATGCCTGTTTATTACCTATATGTAAATCAACAGAGGTCATTTACAGGGCCAGTAGATGGCATTTTATACCTGGTTTCATGAGCTGTATAAAAAACCTTTGTATTAATTTTGTCTTTGTGGCCATTGTGATGATGGGGACAAAGACTAGACAAAATAAGCAACTTTCTTTTTTTATACAGCTGTCACAAAACCAAGAAAAACTAATTAATGGCTAATGTATAATGCCAATGGGAGGTGCCAGGTCTGTTTACTGTATATATTGTAATACTGTAATAAATATGCAGTGAGTTTGTCTTTAAACAACCAGCCTTACATTTTATTTTTTTCATAAGTGTATATTTATTATTATATAACTTCATCAGGACTGCTAAAAACTATTTTATCATAAGAAAAGAAAACCTTGTGAGGTAAGAGTATAGTGGCCATTGAGTTCATACCCACTTTTCTTTAAACCTGCTTCCTCATCTAACTGTGCACTGGCTTCCATTTCAATGTCTTGAAAGCATCCTATACTAAGGGAACATGTATGCTGCCATTGCTGACTTCTTCTTTAAAAAATATAGTTGTCTGGCTTCAATATTGATTAAATTATCATTGTAATATATTTTGAATCACTGACTTGGAGCATGTCATAAAACTAGAAGTTTTGACTTTGCTCTGATGTCACCGACTACATGTTTGTTACAGATCCATGGCTTAAAGTATAAAAGTCAAAGAGGCCATGTAATTAGCATTTTTAGATAAGATCAACAATGGCAGGATATACATCTCTTAGTACAGGTTTTACTTAAAGTATAAGTAAAACAGTAAATATAAGGAGAACTAGTGCCAAGTTTTCTATTTAGTCTTAGATCCCATTTGGAGGATTCTTGTCACTTATGCCGCGTACACACGAGCTGACTTTACGGCAGACTTGGTCCGGCGTACCGGATTTCGTCGGACAATTCGATCGTGTGTGGGCTCCAGCGGACTTTGTTTTCTCAAAAGTTTGACGGACTTAGATTTGAAACATGTTTCAAATCTATCCGACGGACTCTGCTTTCTAGCGGACAAACCGGTCGTCTGTGCGCTAGTCCGACGGACCAAAACTCACGCATGCTCTGAAGTATGTACAAGACGGAAGCGCTCGGTCTGGTAAAACTAGCCTTCATATTAAAGCTAGCACATTCCTCTTCTGTGATCTTTTAATACAGCGCTTTTTTTTTCTTTATAATGCGAGAGGAATGAAGTTGTTTTGCTGCTTTATATTCACACAGAGTTCTCACAAACTACTTTCTTCATGATTTATCCTCATGCCATGACTAATATGATATTTTTAAAAAGCCAGATCTCCATAAATTAAGTATTAAATTAGATTTTGGACTCATCTTTCTTTTTTTTAGATTTAAACACTATCTATTTTACAATGTGTGCTAAATTATACAAAATGTATATATATTTTTTTTTTAGTTTTGGAGTTTCAAGTGACCACAATAATCTTAATATTTTGTGTTGTTTTAATTAACCTTAATGAGGTTGGTGTCCCTTGTTAATTAGACATAGGGGGGTTTATTTTCCAAAGGCAAATTCATTTTTCACTACAAGTGCAAATTGTACTTGAAATTGCACAGAAAGAGCATTTGGAAGTGCATTCGCTGTGGATCCGAGGGGCACATGCAAGGAAACACAAAATAAAAAAAAAACCTCTCTCTTGCACATGATTGTATGATAAAATCAGCAGAGCTTCCCCTCATTTCAGATCTTCCCCTCAGATTTACAGCGACTGCACTTCCAACAAGTGCACTCGCAGTGCAATTTCTAAAGTGCATTTTTCACTAGTACTTTGCACTTGATTTTCAAAATGATTTAGCCTTTTGGAAAAAACACACATAGTCTTTTTGACCTGTACCTGCCTACTCCCAAACCAAATGTCGTTTTGGAATCAAAACACATAGTCAATAATGTAAGGTAAAGAAAAAATCTATTTATTTAGGGGGAAAAAAAATGAGGAAGGCAATACTGGAGACACTTTTGGAATCTGTGAAGCCTTCCGTCCCCCAGGACACACATCAAGTTTTAGGACAAGAAAATTGGTATCTTGCGACTAGGGAGCACAGGGAGCACAGTCAGACCAGACAGAAGCCAGGCAATCACTTTCGACTCTTTCGTGGAGCCTTCCCTGCACGTTTCTATGCAGCCTTCCCTCCACGCTTCTCTGCAGCCTTCCTCGGAGGCTGTACCTCTGGTGGTGTACTTGGGGCAGGAGGAGGAGGAGAAGGAGGAGGAGGAGGAGTGGCTTCATCTGCTAGATATGTTTTACCAGTAAGCTCCCCTCTCAAGCCCTTCTGATAGGCCTGAAAAATCAGACCCTCACAGAGGAGGAGTTGCCCCTTTTCGAGTTCCAGCAATCTGCTGGCCCTATATGTCCCATACTCCTCTTCTGCATTGGGTGGTGTGCTGATGATTTTGCTGGCTTCACGAATGAGGGCTAGTGATTCCTCCTCGGTTTGGGTCATTTTTCTGGGCCTTTTGGTGGTAATGCAGAGGGGAAGCACCCGACACTCTGTGCGGCTTCTACTGGGCCCAGCCACAGCCTCCTTCTCTCTCCCACTGAGCAAGGCCTCCTCCTCTCTCCCACTGGGCAAGGCCTCTTCCTCTCTCCCACTGGGCAAGGCCTCCTCCTGGCTGAGCTCATCCTGGGTAAAAAAAGGGACATAGTTGTAATTTTGGGTTAGGCAATCACACACAATTTTCAGCTCATGACTTGCAAATATAATTCAAAACAAATAGTAAAGGCTATCTATTTGATCCCACCATTATTCCAGCTGCTCACCAATATCTGAAGTACATAGGCGTGCGCACAGGGTGTGCCAGGTGTGCCTGGGCACACCCTAATTGCCTTGTGTGGTGCATATTCCCCCCTGTTTAGAGCACTGATATTTCATCCCAAAAAAAAATGTTACAAAATAAAATAATTTAAAAAGAATAAAAATAAAACTACTGACACTGTCCACTGCCCTACTGACACCATCAGTACATATACACATGCATATGTATTTAGCTTTGGGGTGCACACCCTAATGCAAGAGGCTGCGCATACCTATGCTGAAGTATATTTTTGGCCACTACTGTCTAGTGATATGTCTACATATTAATATTTGTGATGAAGTCATTTTTTCTGAAGCACTTAAAAATTTGAGACGTTTACATCATTAATATTTACACAATCACAAATTCAACAAAAAAGGATACCTGGCTGAAGCTGGGCGCATCCACTTCATCAAGGATGAAAGGGCCCAGTTCTTCCTGGGACTCCTCAGCTGGGGTGGAGGTGGAGGGAAGGCTGGAGGGAAGGGTGGGGGGAAGGGTCGAAAGTGATTGCCTTGCTTCTGTCTGGTCATCTAGAAATCGCAGTTTTTGGTAGTACCACAGCTTGGGGACATAAACCTGGTCGGCTGCTGCTCCGGATCTGAGAAAATCCTGGATCTTATTGTGTTCCCGCTTGTACATATTGCGCAAGATACCAATTTTCTTGTCCACAAACTTGAGGTCTGCCTGGGGGACTCGAGTCTTCACAAATTCCAAAAGTGTGCCCAGTGTTGCCTTCCTTACATCTCTATTGAAATATAATGGGTGTTTGACCTCCCACAGGTTTTTGTTTTCCTGATACAAATCAATGAATCTTGACAAAAAATCAGCCTCCTTAAAGGGATTCATTTTTGCTGAAAGATAAGACACAAGATAAAAACTGTAATGTCAGTCAGAACTCCCAGGATTATTTTTGGCAGAATCTAGGGGACACATATACACACACAAAACACATTCACCAAACACACACACACCCCCACGTTTCATCTTACCTTCGTTTCTGACGCTCGCTACTTCCGCACGGACATACGTAGGCCATCGTAATAGCTTTATATACACTCCGCATGTGTCATGCTCCGCCTGTGTCACCCGCCCCTGACGTTCTTTAGTACGATTTGTCCCCGCCCCTTCACTCTTCGTTGCGCATTGGGAGTATATAGAGAAAGATGGCGGAGAGATTAACTGGAAGTAGTGCGGAGGAAATCCCGGAGCCACAACCATCCACATCCAGGAGGAGATATAAGGCCACCAACATGGCTTTTGAAGAGATGGTGGAGATGGTGTCCATATTGAGAAGGGAGGACTACGATGGGAAAAAAGGACCGTACACCCGACCCAATATGCGGAAGGACAAAATAATGTCACCGCTCTAGAAGCAAAATTTGGCACTAAACGGGCTAAAGATCAATTGAGGAAGCGGTGGTCTGGCCTCAAAAGTAGGGAGCCTGAACAATATTGGCGAATAAAGAAGCTGCTTAAAAAAAGTAAGTACTTGTGCGTTCCTATTGAGATACTTAACTTGCATGCTGATCCATATTTTTTTCGTTTATACAGCATCGTTCGTAAAGACTGTTCTTTGTAAAATACATATGATACTAAGAAAATGACGTATTTTTTTCGCCAAAAACGATGGTACAGGGTTGGACATACATTTAGGTCTTGAGAATTTGTCGTATTCCAAAAATGTGGTGATGTTGTGTAGATGTGTTTGAAAATATAATGCTTCTTCAAAAATGATTCAGTGTAATGTAAAGACAGGACACAGCAGCTGTTTCCACATCTGGACTCACGAGCACTAGTGTACTATGTGACCATAAAGAAATTTTTGAGGGGTAATACACATAGGAGATCATTGAGGTGTCTGCATCTGTGAAACTTGCATGAAAACGTGTATTGTTTATAATTTTTGTTCAGAGGGAATTTTCATCCTGTCTTCTAAATTTTTGAGGCCAAAAAATAACAATTGTCCCCAACTCCTAACCAACGTTTCATATTATTTAAAAAAAAAAGAAATATCACTGTGTTTTAACTATACCTTTTGTTTAATTATCATAGGGGAGAAAAGACTCAGACAACAGTCCAAGGATCCCAGGACCCCCCAAGTCACCAGCCTGAAGCTGACATTACCCCAAGCCCCAGCCCAAGACCACGCCCACCCGACGAGCTGGAGGAAGGAGAGGTGGAGGAAGTGTGCGAGATTTCAACCCACCAAGTGAGTGACTGACACCCCAGCTTAAGGTAATCTATTTAGGCGTGCATATTTTAACCCATTTTTTTATCCACACATTTTAGGTGAGGTTCTGGTTGTGGAAGGCCAAGCAGAGGAGCCATTTAGCACAGACAGTGCACAAAGACTTATTGGCCAGATAATGGTGTGGAATGGCCAAATTGATCGAATGCGTGACCAAATTGACACCATGAGAAAACAGCTGGACACCATGCAACAGGAAATGAAGAACATGATTGATGTTTTGGGCAGAATATAATAACGTTTTGCCTAAAAACATCAATCATGTTCTTCTTTTCATTGTCAAGTTTTTTTTTTCTAAAAAAAAAAAAAAAACAATTTGCAGATGCACACGGTGTGTCATCATGTGCTATCTTCCATCAGGGGATATCAATGTACTTGTTTTGTGTTTGCAACCCCTTCATCATAAAAATGTTTGTTTGTGAGAGGAACAAAGGGATTGCACACACAAAACACGTACATTGCTCCCCCATGATGGGAGATAGCACATGTTGACTAGAACCTTTTTTAATACCCAATTTTGAGCATCTGCAAATTTTAGGCTTTACAAGGGTGACATCACCAGCACCGTTATTAACATGTTGAACTTTGTAAGTTCTTTTTTTTTTTGGTATGTTTTTAAAAACACTGTTAATTGTAATTTTGTAAAGAAGGTCTATTTTTGTTTAAATATGCCTAAAATAAAAAAAAGAAAAGATTGTTTTTGAAAAAACAAAAAATAAATAAACACGTTTCCAAAAAATGCACCTTTCAATGTGCACACAGTAAAATGTTTTTACTACTACAATGTGTGTGGCTGATTATTTATCAATAAGATGTTTTGCTAATTTTTGTGTGGTTACAGTGACAAAGGGCCTTATTAACTAAAGGGAAATGCACTTGCCATGCACTAGGAGACAGACAAAACTAAATGCAAACAAGAATAAAAACAAGATATTTTCGCAAAAAATGTTTTCCTTTATTTTTGTAAGAAATCATAGCTTTTGTTGAATAGCAATGGCCCCCCGACCATTAAAATAATTAACATATCGGTCACGCACTTGACGTGCGGTTTGGGAGGCCAAGCCAATACGGCCACTTTCCAGGCCTGTGAGTGTTTGTTCAACTACAAGTCCGGCCTCAGGCCCAACAGAGGTCATATATGTAGCAGAATGTCTTCTCAAATAATTATGAAGAATGCAGCAAGCCATTATCACAGAATTTTTTTTATAGTCCGCCAGATTTTGGCCGAGAGGAACAAATGGAACCGGCTGGCCAGAATCCCAAAGGCATTCTCCACAACTCTTCTTGCTCTGGCCAGCCCGTGATTAAATACCCTCCTCTCAGGGGTGAGTGTCCTTTGGGGGAACGGCCTCATCAAGTGCTCGCCGAGAGCAAACGCTTCATCAGCGATAAAAACTGAGGGGAGTCCATCAACATTCTGGTCATCAGGTGGCAATCCCAGGCCACCAGTCTGGAGATGCTGGCACAGCTCGGTCTGTGCAAAGACTCCTCCGTCAGACATCTGGCCGTTCTTCCCCACGTCCACGAACAGAAATTCCAAATGTGCCGAGACCACCACCAGCAAAACTACACTATGGAACCCCTTATAATTGTAGAAATAAGACCCCGAATGGGGTGGTGGCACAATGCGGACATGCTTCCCATTAATCGCCCCGACAGAGTTGGTAAAGTCCCAACGGTCAGCGAACTGGGAGGCCACTGTCTGCCATTCCTGTGTACTGGAAGGAAACTGTAGAGTGAAACAATAAAAAAATACGATAAGTACTTTTAAACATAACTTGGATATCAGATTACACAAAAACATTCTTGAACAACAGCAGTCGAACATTATTAATATGTGTTTTTTTTCTTTTAATTCTAAAAAACATAAGGCCCACTTATAAGATTACTCACCCCCTCTGATGGTCCATTGATCAATTTGAATGTGGGGGGAGGGGTTCTAATTTGGTTAAAAAACACACCTGACAGTTGCAAACATTTGAGGGGGTGGGGGAGGGGTTCTAATTTGGTTAAAAAACACACCTGACCATTGCAAACATTTGAGGGGGTGGGGGAGGGGTTCTAATTTGGGTAAAAAACACACCTGACAGTTGCAAACATTTAAGGGGGGGAGGGGTTCTAATTTGGTTAAAAAACACACCTGACAGTTGAAAACATTTGAGGGGGTGGGGGAGGGGTTCTAATTTGGGTAAAAAACACACCTGACAGTTGGAAACATTTGAGGGGGTGGGGGAGGGGTTCTAATTTGGGTAAAAAACACACCTGACAGTTGCAAACATTTGAGGGGGTGGGGGAGGGTTTCTAATTTGGGTAAAAAACACACCTGACAGTTGCAAACATTTGAGGGGGTGGGGGAGGGTCAAACAGTACAATGGAGCTGACAATATACATTGTTCAAGGGACTAGAGGCTAGAGATATAAATGGACACAGGATTGCATGGTGGGGAGGTTATTGAAGGTAAATATGCATGTAGGGCAAAAAATGATTAATGTAAAAAAACAGGCATGCATTAAGGTAAAGGGGACATTCACAGCATATTCCAAGCATGGTAATTAGGTAACGAGGACATTTAGACAATACATTAGCAAACTTTTAAGACTTTAGAGGTACACCCAATATATGAAAAACACTGTTAATTAAAATTTATGTAAATATTTATTGAAACAATTTAAAAAAAAGAGACAATGAAAAGTGAAAACAGTTTACATTCATAGTCAAAGGTGAACATCCATTACCAAATATTGACAAATGAAGGGGAAAAACTGTAATCACATAGATCTAAACGTAGCCATGTGCACAAGTTTCAACATGTTTCGCCAGGAAGGCTTTATCAGGAAAATGGACGAGGATATTTGATTATTCAATAACAATACACATGATAAGATCAAGCTTGGATGTATAAAGAAGAAACAAAGAATGAATAATTAAATAGAAATAACACATAACATTTGTATTTATACATATTAGTAGCTCTATAGCTTGCACAACCATGACTCCATCATCTGTCAAAACAGAAAAAAAAAAAAACCCACACCAATCCCAACTCAAACCTATCCCAACCTTACACCCACCACCTCCATAATCCCCAAACTAACACAGGCACCACCCCTACGACAACTCCATACCTCAATGTGAGTTGCGGGGAAGTCGCAGGGTCCGGGGTGTCGGGAAAGAGGAGAGGAGGGGAGGGGGAACCCTCAGAGTTCACTGCCTCTATAGTCCAGAGAAGTTGCCAGATCACCCGTAGGGAGGGATGTGTGTTTTTGTAGTTAATAGGCCATCCAAGAAAGAAAAATGATAACGGTATCTGCAATGTATGTCATAGATAGTAAAAAACATGTATAAAGGATGAGGGGGGCATAAGTCCACAGAATCACCCAGTCAATGGACCGTACTCACCGCCATCCAATAAAAACAATCAAATATTTATATTGGGAGCTCATGCGGACTGATGGCACAATACCAAATGTAAAGATGCATCTATACGAAAATCCAAAAAGGACACAGCAAATTCATCGTTTCTGAAACGATATATGTATATATACGCCTGCATCAATATCTTGTATGAAAAACATATATATATAGTGTGTCTCTGAATCCTTAAGAGCACATGCTCACCTTAAAGATATCACACTGCTGTGTAAGAAGCTATATCATATTCCTACTGGTGCAGCTGGAAAGGAAGCCAAAGGCAATAAACATCAAAGGATAGTCTGCTCCTGTGCTCCAAACAGAGCAAGGAGATGGCTGAAGATAATCTAAGAAAAAGAAAAAGAGAAAACACGCACCCAAGGCAGTACTTAATTCCCAGTTGGATACACCGCAAGATACTTTGTAGTTTTACCTAGTGCCGACGTCCGTGTTCAACATGAGCTCCCAAGCTGCCAACGCAGACATCGAATGTGTGGCGTTTAAATGTCCCTCCCCATGGCGCCAAAATGCAGCGCATGACGTCACGCCGCCAAGCGGACGCAAAAGGAAGGTCCAAGATCCATGGACTTAATGACCGGGAACGGGATACCAGAACCCGGAAGCAAATAGTGCTTCCGGTGGCCAAAAACGGTACCATGACCCGCATTGGGGACAGCACTGGACCAAGGAGATGGAGAAACTTGGACAGATGATATATAGTGGCATATGGTCACAGTTAAACCGGAATGCCATGGAACAAAAGGATACCTCAAGGCGGGCGTGGAGTGGGGTGGCGCCACCCCGAGGGGGGTGGGAACCACTGCTACTCCACACCCTTGGGCGTCCATATGGGGATCTAATGGCACTGGACTGGGGAAGTGGAAAATGAGGGAACAAAAGGCAAAAAAACCAAAAACCTTAAACTTAGATGTGGTCATGACTATGCATCACAATATTTAATTTGCAATGTTCCACACATTGTTTGTATCTGCATGTAGAGGGTTATAAAGATGTATAAAATATCACAGCTAACTCAGTATATATTGCTTTCCCTATTCCAAAACAAAATTCTAAATAACAAAAGGCAACCTTAGGTGAAACAACCCACCAGAAACTGATCATGGTATGGTATGCATCTAAAGGTCACATAATGTTCAAAAGTGATGAGTAATTCAAAAACGAAATGATAGATGGTAAAAAGGAATCAAACCTATGGTCAGTATACCCAAATAGATATCCATATTTAGGAATTAAACCTATGGTCAGTATACCCAAATAGATATCCATATTTAGGGAACATTCTCTCAACAAGACATGGGTAAGCATGTCCAGATGAGGAATGTAGTTCACAAAAAAGGCTTATAACTGATCCCCTCATTAAGGCCAGGGAACCGGGTGGCCTGTAAAGAATAGATCCATCTCGTCTCCAATTGGAGGAGCTTGTTATCAATATCCCCACCCGTTCGTGTTCGGGAAGGTGTTCAAGACTGAAAAACCCAATAACTTTTAGATCGAAATTGTGGTATAGCCCCACATGACGGCTTATTGGTGTTTCCATCTTATGTTTGGAAATCAGGGACACATGGTCCCTGATTCTGCAGAATAGTGGGCGCTTTGTTTTTCCCACATAAAATCCCCCGCAACGACATTTCATTAAGTATACAGAACCAACCGATTGGCAATTGGTTCTGTATTTGGGAGTCCAGATGTTATTATTGGGAAGAGTAACATTCTTCCCTCCTAAGATAAAGGGGCAGTAATTGCACCTACCGCATGGGTAGGTACCCCATGGCTTAGATTTTGAAATGGTCTGATTACTATGGTGGCTGCTCACTAGAGTGTCTCTCAAGGAATGAGAATGTTTGAAGGTGATCTCTGGATGGGATTTGACAAACTTAGAGATCTTTTGATCAGCTGCCAATAAGTACCAGAACTTATTGTAGATATGTCGCACTTTGGCGTGTTGTCTATTATATTTTGTGATCACCCTCGTCGATGTCAATGCTTTGTCTCGTCTGGGCTTATACAGTAGAAGTTGTCTATTCTGATTTTTCACTCTGTTAAAGGCTTTTTTCAAACAAGTTCTACTGTAGCCCCTAGCTAGGAGGCGATCACGTAGCAAATTTGCCTCCTTTTAGAAATCTGTGTCTAATGTACAGTTATGTTTCAGTCTCAAAAATTGACTGAAAGGGATGCTTTAAATCAGCTTTTCAGAGTGCGAGCTATTGGCATGCAGTAAGCTGTTTCCTGCTGAGGGTTTTCTATATAGTGTGGAACAGAGTGTCCCCGTTTCATTGATGAAAATCTCTACGTCTAAGAAGGTAATTCTTGACTGATCGAATGTATATGTAAACTTCAGATTGTATGTGTTTACTTGTAAACCAACAAGGAATTCTAATAGTTGTTCTCTTGATCCTGCCCACACCATAAAAACGTCATCTATGTATCGATGTCATGATACAATCTGGCCAATAAACTCTGATTTGGATTCATCAAAGAAGAGGTCTCGTTCCCACCCCCCCAGGTACAGGTTTGCGTAGGAGGGGTCACATTTCACCCCCATAGCCATGCCCTGTACCTGGAGGTAGTGGAAACTTTTAAATATGAAAATATTGTGTGTAAGTATAAAGTTGAGTATTTCAATGACAAATTCGTTGTACTTCCATGAATCAAGATCTCGTTCGTCAAGAATTCTCGCACAACTTCCACACCTCTGGTGTGGGGTATGGAGTTGTACAAGGCCTCTATATCGATCGTGACTAGCCAACATCCCTGAGGCAGCTGTAACCCATCCAATGTTTTCAATAACTCAATAGTGTCCTTGACAAATGAAAAAAAACCCTTTACATGGGGGGTATAGATATTCGTCCACTAGTTGGCTGGCCTTCTCAGTCAATGACCCACAGCCCGAAATTATTGGTCGACCTGGGGGGTTCTGTAAATTTTTATGCACTTTGGGTAGTGCGTAGAACGTTGGAGTGACCGGATTGGTAGAATCCAAGAATTTTAGTGTATTTGAATCTATAACCCCCCTATAGTGTGCCTTGGCCAGAATATCCTTATAAAGCTTCATATAGTAATTTACATGAAATCTTGGAACTGGTCTATACCAATTGGTATTACGCACAATGTCAAAGCACATTTGTTCATATTGTTTTATGTCCATTAAAACAAGGTTGCCACCCTTGTCGGATGGCTTTATTACGATATTCTTATTAGATCTCAGGTCACAAAGTGCCTTTTTCAGATGTTTAGGTAAATTACCTGGAGGTCCAGTTTGCCAATTAGTAGATTCAATCTCTTTAGTGACCTGGATCACAAAGGCCCATAAGTTGGAGTTTCCCTGTAAAACAGGGAAGGACTTGGATTTAGGTTTATATGACTTTAGTGTACCAAAAGTAACTCCAGCAGGGGGTATAAGGGAGGGATTGAAGGAGTGGAGAGGATTGTTGGATGGACCAGCCACCTGGTCACCAGATTGAGTAGCATCCGGTCCAGATGGATTGAAAGTCCAACCCACCTCCTCCGGGTTGCTCTCATCCCACAAATCCATTAAGTCCTGAAGGGCTCGTAAGTCCTCAAAGGTTACACCTTCCAAATTAGAGTTGTGTGGGCTTGATATCTCCACATTGTTTGGGTCTTTATCATATAAAACTTTATACATAAGGTGTCTGGCAAAGAGGTGCAGATCCTTGATCAGTTTGAATTTGTTAGCCTCCTCATATGGACAGAATGTGAGACCTAGTTCCAATAGGGTAGTCTCATCCTCTGTCAACGGATGTGAGGACAAATTTAGAATGTCAAACTTGTCCCGGTTGCCATAAGAAATGGAACCGTGACCTTCTACTTTAACGGTTGGCTCGTTGTTCGTATAGGGGTAGGTGTAGGTAGGGAATTATGCCTAGAGTCCAAGGTGTTGGAACTAAATATGGATGCTATCCGGGAATCTATAGGGAGAGTAGTTGTAGGTAAATGTTGTTCTGACGTTTGTTGAGGAATAGGACCCGCCGGTATTGAAACGGGTTAAGGTTTACTGTTGGAGTGGTTAGTGTCACAAGTGAATGGTTTTGTATATTACCATTCCTTAAGGTACTCGGGGTCGTACCACCTCGTGGGGGTTGTAGCCGTGTTTTCTTATCCTTATTTTGGGCATGAGTTTCCCGATCCATATAACTGGTAACAGTGGCTGAGACACCAGTCTGGTCTGGTTGTGGTTGATGTACATTTAAGGTCTATTCTCCTTTTCTACATCTGGGAGCTCCACGGGGGTGAGTGCTTTACATAATGACTGATTATTGTGGCCAGGCATGGGAAGGGTTTGTTTCAGAGGTACAACAGGTTTGATCTAAAGATGATGTCACAAAAGCTGAGGTAGATAATTACTTTTTGGGCTTACAGCGTTTGGTTGAGAGGAAGACTCGTCTATTTTGGCATAAGGAATATTTTGGAAAATATGTGACAAACCAGATCATACCATGGGGTCTGCACATCCAAATTTTTCCAAATATAAAGAAGGTTGAACCAAATGTGAAAAAAGCATGGGAAGCAAACTTACAGTCATGTTCCCTGCAAATGATGCAAATACTTAGTGACCAATATAAAAACGGATATTGGGGAATTAGACAAGGAAATCCTAAAATGGCAGGAGGACCATGGCCACTTAGTTTCTCATAATTGTTTTCTTGGAAAAGATAAGACATTGAAAGAACATTTAACAAAATATGCCACTAGCCTGATTAAAACCAAAGAAAACAAATTTATGAGAGACAAAAAAGCGTACGATCAGGACCAAGCATATAAGTGGTACCAACAGGGTCATCATCCCCGCTGCAGGGCCACTTATGGTCGGGCTCCCCCAACTAGTAATTTGGATTTGGCTGAATCCGTCAGTTCGTCTATGTCCTTAGCCTCTTATGTTCCGATTGCTACACATCTTAGTGACTCCAGCGGAGCCTTAAGAAAAAGAAAAAAAGATAGTGAAACAAGCTCACAAGAATGCCCTAGGTCAACTCATGCCCAAAATAAGGATAAGAAAACACAGCTACAACGCCCACGAGGTGGTATGACCCCGAGTACCTCAAGGAATGGTAATATACAAAACCATTCACTTGTGACACTAACCACTCCAACAATGAACCTTAACCCGGTTTTAATACCGGCGGGTCCTATGTCTCAACAAACGTCGGAACAACATTTACCTACGACTACTCTCCCTATAGATTCCCGAATTGCACCCATATTTAGTTCCAACACCTTGGACTCTAGGCGTAATTCCCTACCTACACCTACCCCTATACGAACAACGAGCCAACCGTTAAAGTAGAAGGTCCCGGTTCCATTTCTTATGGCAACCGGGACAAGTTTGACATTATAAATTTGTCCTCACATCCGTTGACAGAGGATGAGACTACCCTATTGGAACTAGGTCTCACGTTCTGTCCGGATGAGGAGGCTAACAAATTCAAACTGATCAAGGATCTGCACCTCTTTGCCAGATGCCTTATGTATAAAGTTTTATATGATAAAGACCCAAACAATGTGGAGATATCAAGCCCACGCAACTCTAATTTGGAAGGTGTAACCTTTGAGGACTTACGAGCCCTTCAGGACTTAATGGATTTGTGGGATGAGAGCAACCCGGAGGAGGTGGGTTGGACTTTCAATCCATCTGGACTGGATGCTACTCAATCTGGTGACCAGGTGGCTGGTCCATCCAACAATCCTCTCCACTCCTTCAATCCCTCCCTTATACCCCCTGCTGGAGTTACTTTTGGTACACCAAAGTCATATAAACCTAAATTCAAGTCCTTCCCTGTTTTACAGGGAAACTCCAACTTATGGGCCTTTGTGATCCAGGTCACTAAAGAGATTGAATCTACTAATTGGCAAACTGGACCTTCAGGTAATTTAACTAAACATCTGAAAAAGGCACTTTGTGACCTGAGATCTAATAAGAATATCATAATAAAGCCATCCGACAAGGGTGGCAACCTTGTTTTAATGGACATAAAACAATATGAACAAATGTGCTTTGACATTGTGCCTAATACCAATTGGTATAGACCAGTTCCGAGATCTCATGTAAATTACTATATGAAGCTTTATAAGGATATTCTGGCCAAGGCACACTATAGGGGGTTATAGATTCAAATACACTAAAATTCTTGGATTCTACCAATCCGGTCACTCCAACGTTCTACGCACTACCCAAAGTGCATAAAAATTTACAGAACCCCCCAGGTCGACCAATAATTTCGGGCTGTGGGTCATTGACTGAGAAGGCCAGCCAACTAGTGGACGAGTATCTATACCCCCATGTAAAGGGGCTTTTTTCATTTGTCAAGGACACTATTGAGTTATTGAAAACGTTGGATGGGTTACAGCTGCCTCAAGGATGTTGGCTAGTCGCGATCGATATAGAGGCCTTGTACAACTCAATACCCCACACCAGAGGTGTGGAAGTTGTGCGAGAGTTCTTGAACAAACGAGATCTTGATTCATGGAAGTACAACGAATTTGTCATGAACAGGTGTGACCAGATTGTGTGGACTGCAAAGAGGAAACCAAAACGCATGTAAAGTGAAATAAGAATAATGTTTATTTAAGATAATTGATATAAATAAACAAACACCCCAAATACAAATAGTGCTCAACCAACCAACAGAAACCCACAGACAACAGATAATATATACAGCCAAAGGGAAGTACCAAAATCAAACACGTAAGCCAGGCCAGGGTCATACACAGGGGATCAGCAACTGAACAAGGGCAGGATAGGAGAGGGAGATAATGGATGGGATATGGATACAAGGGAATAGGAACACAGGAGGGACAGGATCAGGATGGGATCGGATACAGGCTCAGGAGCAGGTTCAAGTTCAGGTTCAGGTTCAGCTACAGGTTTACAGATACAGGTCAGGGCGCAAGGAAGAAAATTACCAAGGCAAGCCTGTGAGGGCTTGCCGCGTATTTATAAGGCTGTAGTAATTGGCCTCATGTTACAGCTGAGCGCAGAGGGTGCTGTTTGCTCCACACTGCCGGAGTGCACCCACTGGTGGACACCGGTACTACGGCCCAAGGATGCAACAGTGCCACCAGCAGGAGAGTCCTCTTACTACAGGTCCTAGGTGTTGGTGGACACTGGTACTGTGATCCAAGAGACCGATAGCGCCACCAACGGGTAAACCCTCTCATGAGAGTACCCCCCTCAAAGGAGCGGCCTCCGGACGCTCCAACAAGATGAAATTGTCCAAAGTTCATGGCCTCAAACCGAACAACAGATGAGGGCACATCAGGCTGGGCATCGGGTACATTAAACTGGACAGTGGGTACATCTGAGAAGACAGCGGGCACATCCGAGAAGACAGCGGGCACATCCGAGAAGACAGCGGGCAGGAACACACCGAGCTGGGCAGCAGGCACGGGCACTTCGAGCTGGGCAGCAGGCACAGGCACTTCGAGCTGGGCAGCAGGCACATCAGGCTGGGCAGCAGGCATGGGCACTTCGAGCTGAGCAGCAGGCACATCAGGCTGGGCAGCAGGCATGGGCACTTCGAGCTGGGCAGCAGGCACGGGCACATCAGGCTGGGCAGCAGGCACGGGCACATCAGGCTGGGCAGCAGGCAGGGGCACATCAGGCTGGGCAGCAGGCACATCAGGCTGGGCAGCAGGCATGGGCACTTCAGGCTGGGCAGCAGGCACATCAGTCTGGGAAGCTGGCACATCAGTCTGGTAAGCTGGCACATCAGGCTGGAAGGCAGGCACTGGGACAATAGGCTGGAAATCGGGCACATTAGACTGAGAAGCTGGCACATCAGACTGGGAAGCTGGCACATCAGACTGGGAAGCTGGCACTGGGACAATAGGCTGGAAAGCGAGCACATCAGACTGGGAAGCTGGCACATCAGACTGGGAAGCTGGCACATCAGACTGGAAGGCAGGCATCGAGACATCAGGCTGGAAGGCAAGCTTCGAGACATCAGGCTGGAAGGCAGGCACTGAGACAGACTGGGAAGCTGGCACATCAAACTGGGAAGCTGGCACATCAAACTGGGAAGCTGGCACATCAGGCTGGAAGGCAGGCACATCAAACTGGAAAGCTGGCACATCAGGCTGGAAGGCAGGCACATCAGGTTGGAAGGCAGGCACATCAGGCTGGAAGGCAAGCTTCAAGAAATCAGGCTGGAAGGCAAGCTTCGAGACATCAGGCTGGAAGGCAGGCACTGAGACAGACTGGGAAGCTGGCACATCAAACTGGGAAGCTGGCACATCAAACTGGGAAGCTGGCACATCAGGCTGGAAGGCAGGCACATCAAACTGGAAAGCTGGCACATCAGGCTGGAAGGCAGGCACATCAGGTTGGAAGGCAGGCACATCAGGCTGGAAGGCAAGCTTCAAGAAATCAGGCTGGAAGGCAAGCTTCGAGACATCAGGCTGGAAGGCAGGCACTGAGACATCAGACTGGAAGGCAGGCACTGAGACATCAGACTGGAAGGCAGGCACTGAGACATCAGACTGGGAAGCGGGCACATCAGACTGGGAAGTGGGCACATCAGACTGGGAAGCGGGCACATCAGACTGGGAAGCGGGCACATCAGACTGGGAAGCGGGCACATCAGACTGGGAAGCGGGCACATAAAGCTGGAAGCCAGGCACCGAGACATCCGGCTGGAGGGCAGGCACGAGACATCAGGCTGGAAGGCAGGCACCGAAACACCAGGCTGGAAGGCAGGCACATAAGACTGGAAAGCGGGCACCGACTGGCAAGTGGGCACATCAGACTGAAAGGCAGGCATCGAGACATCAGGCTGGAAAGCGGGCACATCAGACTGGAAGGTAGATATATCAGGCTGGAAGGCAGGCACCGAGACTTCAGGCTGGAAGGCAGGCATCAAGACATCAGACTGGAAAGCGGACACATCTGACTGGAAGGTAGGCACATCAGGCTGGAAAGGCAGGCACTGCGACTTCAGACTGGAAAGCGAGTACATCAGACTGGAAAGTGGACATATCAGACTGGAAGGTAGGCACATCAGACTGGAAGGCAGGCACCAAGACTTTGGGCTGGAAGGCAGGCATCAAAACATCAGACTGGGAAGCGGGCACATCAGACTGGAAGGTAGACACATCAGGCTGGAAGGTAGGCACATCAGGCTGGAAGGCAGGCACATCAGACTGGAAGGCAGGCACCGAGACTTTGGGCTGGAAGGCAGGCATCAAGACATCAGACTGGGAAGCAGGCACATCAGGCTGGAAGGCAGGCACATCAGGCTGGAAGGCAGGCACCGAGACTTTGGGCTGGAAGGCAGGCATTGGGACATCAGACTGCAAAGCGGGTACATCAGACGGGCTGGATAGCAGGCACTGGATTGGCAGGTTTAGGTGGATCATCAAGTTCAACTGGCATGAACGCAGGCTGGAACAGGTTGGTTGGTATGGAAGCAAGTTGGGTTACTGGCAGGATCGTGTGAGTGGGGAAGAACTTCCGTTTCTTCTTTGGCTTAACTGCTGGAGATCTGTAGGTGGCTGTAGGACTGTAGACAGGAGGTGAGGTATACTGAAAGGAAGGGCTGGGATATGGCAAGGAAGGGGGAACAGCGGCCAGAGGAAGTTCTTGTGGGGAAGTTGCAGGTATTAGAGAAGAGGCAGGTGGGTTGGAGGCAGGATAGGTGCAGGAAGTAGAAACAGGGCATTGATACCTGGTGGGGAGCAGGGTATATTGGACTGCAGCTGAGGTTGCCAGGGGTGAAAAAAGGAGGGGTGTGGAGGCGCCAACTGTGGTAGCTTGTTTATGCAAAAATAAAAGTTAGTGTAACAATTAAACTTACTGGTTCGCAGGGTGGAGGTGTTTCTTTGAGATGGAAAAGTGTCCTGGGATGTGCTGTTATCTTGTTTCCGGCTCGGATTTCATTCCTTCAGGCGTCTGGGTGTGGAATCTGTACACAGGCTGAACCGCTGCATCCAGTGCATGGAGAGCCCCACGCTGACCACTCTGGAGCGCGGAAGAGGAAATTACGTCACTGATGCACGGCAAACGTCCAGGCTGGTGTTGGGGATAATGCAGGGATAGTACAGGCTACGCACTCGGGGCTCACAGCTCCTTCTACTGGCCTTTTTGCTCTCTGGAGGAGAGCAGCTTGAATATATAGTGGAGGCAATTAGGTTAATTAGGTTAAGGTGTATGGGCTGGAGGTCTGTGGCTGTGGAACCACAACAGCCAGCAGACCCACAATCTTCCAAAAAGCACAAAAAAGTTGAAAGTAAAGTATGAAGAATTAAAAATATGATGAATTGGGGGTAAGTTTAATAAATATAAGGATACTAATAGTAAGTGGAATTAGAGTTATAACATTTATTTAGAAGATGAAAAAAATGTGAAAAAAAATGAAATAAAAATAAATATAAACTAAAAAATAAAAAATAAAATGAAAAAAAAAGGGGGGAAAAAACAATGAAAAATAGAAATTAAAAAATAAATAAATAAATAAATAAATAAAAAAAATAAAAAAATAAAAATAAGTATAAAAAAATAATAATAAAAATAAATGTAAAATTAAAATAAAAAATAAAAAATGAGATTAAAAAGCACTGGGATACACATTATGAGGATGAGCTCAGGGGGGACATGAGGGAAGGGGGGGTGGGGAGGGGTGGGGGGGGAAATGGGGTTGAAGTTGTTATATAGAACGGTGGAGTTGCTATCTTGGTCCATGAGGGGACAGCAGTCCCTCAGGTGACTGGATGATACGACAGCAAAGGACCATGGGGGTATTTTTATGTTGTAAGAAACTTCTACATGGTTTGTATAGTGATGGGCAAGGTGTATATATATATATAATAAGAAAGTGAAGAATGAATGTATGATTGGAGAGGGGAAGGGGGGAAGGAAAGTAAAACTACAACAAAGAATGTGTTTCTAATTCTTCATTGAGTCCCCCTGGCGAGAGAGTACCCAATGAATATATCCAGTAGGCCTCCTGCTGACACAGGCGTTTAAAACGTTCCGCAGTAGGAAGACCTCTGGGCATGGCCTTGATGACCCAGACTCTGAGGCCCATGGTAGATTTTTGGTGTTCCTTCAAAAAATGAAGAGGGCACTGTGTTTGTCCCAGCCCTTTTCTATGAAACGCCTGTGTTCGCCAAAACGTTGGCGTAGGGGGCGTATGGTTCTGCCCACATAAATGAGACCACATGGGCAGGTCAGGCAGTACACCACGTATTCACTGGAGCAATTATAAAAGTCTTGTATGGTGTATGTTTTGTCTTTAACAGTGAAGTTTTTTTGTCCATGGTCAACAAATTTGCACGTTAGGCATAATTTTTTCCGCCATTGGTACATTCCCACTAATGGAATTAGGGGGATGTGTGAGGCTGGAGTGAGTGGGACTTTACGGGTTTTTACTGGGTGCTATCCTACTTTTAATATTTTTTGCTCTACGATATGAAACCTTGGGTAGTTGGGTGAGGGAAGGACAGGGAGGTTGCCAGGGGTGATGGGAGAAAGGACATCTGAGCAAGCAGGTGTTTAGTAGCAGGTCTGGTTTGTGGAGAGCTGACAGAAGCTGGGCATAACAGGTCTGACCATGCCTGAAGTACAGGTAGCACAAAAGTGGGCTCACATTCCCTCTGTCTGACCAGCGACTGCACTTCATCCATACAATCTTTCAACAACTGTTTGGGAAAAACCAAATAATGCTCAAAAAAGTATGCAGAGTCATCCTCCAATAGCCATTCTAAGGACGCAACCTGGTAAATGCTGAAGGGGGAGAAAAGTCATCATGGCCCTTTGGGATACAAGGCAGAGCCAGCTCTGTACACATTCCAATCAAAGGCTGAACATCCTCAAACAGTATACTGCCCTGATCGACCACAGAGTGAGCTAAACAGATAATTTCCAGCAGCTGATCACTGGACAACCCTTTCAATGTCTGGCGGAGATATTCAGAACTCTCTGTTGCCAGCAGAGCATAATAAACAATTATATCTGATTTCATATCAGCAATGTGAAACAGAACCGAGATGGTTCCCCTGTGCATCCACTTCTGGTCAGAGATGGTATACTGTCATGAACAGGTGTGACCAGATTGTGTGGACTGCAAAGAGGAAACCAAAACGCATGTAAAGTGAAATAAGAATAATGTTTATTTAAGATAAGTGATATAAATAAACAAACACCCCAAATACAAATAGTGCTCAACCAACCAACAGAAACCCACAGACAACAGATAATATATACAGCCAAAGGAAAGTACCAAAATCAAACACGTAAGCCAGGCCAGGGTCATACACAGGGGATCAGCAACTGAACAAGGGCAGGATAGGAGAGGGAGATAATGGATGGGATATGGATACAAGGTAATAGGAACACAGGAGGGACAGGATCAGGATGGGATCGGATACAGGCTCAGGAGCAGGTTCAGGTTCAGGTTCAGCTACAGGTTTACAGATACAGGTCAGGGCGCAAGGAAGAAAGATAGCAAGGCAAGCCTGTGAGGGCTTGCCGCGTATTTATAAGGCTGTAGTAATTGGCCTCATGTTACAGCTGAGCGCAGAGGGTGCTGTTTGCTCCACACTGCCGGAGTGCACCCACTGGTGGACACCGGTACTACGGCCCAAGGATGCAACAGTGCCACCAGCAGGAGAGTCCTCTTACTACAGGTCCTAGGTGTTGTAAGACACGCGCTGGTGGACACTGGTACTGCGATCCAAGAGACCGATAGCGCCACCAACGGGTAAACCCTCTCATGACAGAGTTTGTCATTGAAATACTCAACTTTATACTTACACACAATATTTTCGTATTTAAAGGTTCCCACTACCTCCAGGTACAGGGCGTGGCTATGGGGGCGAAATGTGCCCCCTCCTATGCAAACCTGTACCTGGGGGGGTGGGAATGAGACCTCTTCTTTGACGAATCCAAATCAGAGTTTATTGGCCAGATTGTATCATGGCCTCGATACATAGATGACGTTTTTATGGTGTGGGCAGGATCAAGAGAACAACTATTAGAATTCCTTGTTGGTTTACAAGTAAACACATACAATCTGAAGTTTACATATACATTAGATCAGTCAAGAATTACCTTCTTAGACGTAGAGATTTTCATCAATGAAACGGGGACACTCTGTTCCACACTATATAGAAAACCCTCAGCAGGAAACAGCTTACTGCATGCCAATAGCTCGCACCCTGAAAAGCTGATTAAAGGCATCCCTTTCAGTCAATTTTTGAGACTGAAACGTAACTGTACATTAGACACAGATTTCCAGGCGATTGCTACGTGATCGCCTCCTAGCTAGGGGCTACAGTAGAACTTGTTTGAAAAAAGCCTTTAACAGAGTGAAAAATCTGAATAGACAACTTCTACTGTATAAGCCCAGACGAGACAAAGCATCGACATCGACGAGGGTGATCACAAAATATAATAGACAACATGCCAAAGTGCGACATATCTACAATAAGTTCTGGTACTTATTGGCAGCTGATCAAAAGATCTCTAAGTTTGTCAAATCCCATCCAGAGATCACCTTTAAACGTTCTCGTTCCTTGAGAGACACTCTAGTGAGCAGCTACCATAGTAATCAGACCATTTCAAAATCTAAGCCATGGGGTACCTACCCATGCGGTAGGTGCAATTACTGCCCCTTTATCTTAGGAGGGAAGAATGTTACTCTTCCAAATAATAACATCTGGACTCCCAAATACAGAACCAATTGCCAATCAGTTGATTCTGTATACCTAATGAAATGTCGCTGCGGGGGATTTTATGTGGGAAAAACAAAGCGCCCACTATTCTGCAGAATCAGGGACCATGTGTCCCTGATTTCCAAACATAAGATGGAAACACCAATAAGCCGTCATGTGGGGCTATACCACAATTTCAATCCAAAAGTTATTGGGTTTTTCAGTCTTGAACACCTTCCCGAACACGAACGGGGTGGGGATATTGATAACAAGCTCCTCCAATTGAAGACGAGATGGATCTATTCTTTACAGGCCACCCGGTCCCCTGGCCTTAATGAGGGGATCAGTTATAAGCCTTTTTTGTGAACTACATCCCTCATCTGGACATGCTTACCCATGTCTTGTTGAGAGAATGTTCCCTAAATATGGATATCTATTTGGGTATACTGACCATAGGTTTGATTCCTAAATATGGATATCTATTTGGGTATACTGACCATAGGTTTGATTCCTTTTTACCATCTATCCTTTCATTTTTGAATTACTCGTCACTTTTGAATATTATGTGACCTTTAGATGCATACCATACCATGATCAGTTTCCGGTGGGTTGTTTCGCCTAAGGTTGCCTTTTGTTATTTAGAATTTTGTTTTGGAATAGGGAAAGCAATATATACTGAGTTAGCTGTGATATTTTATACATCTTTATAACCCTCTACATGCAGATACAAACAATGTGTGGAACATTGCAAATTAAATATTGTGATGCATAGTCATGACCACATCTAAGTTTAAGGTTTTTTTTTTTTGCCTTTTGTTCCCTCATTTTCCACTTCCCCAGTCCAGTGCCATTAGATCCCTGTATGGACGCCCAAGGGTGTGAAGCAGCGGTGGTTCACACCCCCCTCGGGGTGGCGCCACCCCGTTCTACGCCCGCCTTGAAGTATCCTTTTGTTCCATGGCATTCCGGTTTAACTGTGACCATCCGCCAATATATATTATCTGTCCAAGTTTCTCCATCTCCTTGGTCCAGTACTGTCCCCAATGCGGGTCATGGTACCGTTTTTGGCCACCGGAAGCACTATTTGCTTCCGGGTTCTGGTATCCGGTTCCCGGTCATTCAATCCATGGATCTTGGACCTCCCATTTGCGTCCGCTTGGCGCCGGTGCGGCGTAACATCATGCGCTGCATTTTGGTGCCATGGGGAGGGATATTTAAACCCCAAACATTAGATGCCTGCGTTGGCAGCTTGGAAGCTCATGTTGAACACGGACGTCGGCACTAGGTAAAACTACAATGATTGATAGCTGGTTTAGTATCTTGCGGTGTATCCGACTGGGAATTAAGCACTGCCTTGGGTGCGTGTTTTCTCTTTTCTTTTTCTTAGATTATCATCAGCCATCTCCTTGCTCTGTTTGGAGCACAGGAGCGGACTATCATTTGATGTTTATTGCCTTTGGGTTCCTTTCCAGCTGCACCAGTAGGAATATGATATAGCTTCTTACACAGCAGTGTGATATCTTTAAGGTGAGCATGTGCTCTTAAGGATTCAGAGACACACTACATACATATGTTTTTCATACAAGATATTGATGCAGGCGTATATATACATATATCGTTTCAGAAACTGTGAATTAGCTGTGTCCTTTTCGGATTTTCGTATAGATGCATCTTTACATTTGGTATTGTGCCATCAGTCCGCATGAGCTCCCAATATAATTATTTGATTGTTTTTATTGGATGACGGTGAGTACGGTCCATTGACTGGGTGATGCTGTGGACTTATGCCCCCCTCATCCTTAATACATGTTTTTTACTATCTATGACATACATTGCAGATACCGTTATCATTTTTCTTTCTTGGATGGCCTATTAACTACAAAAACACACATCCCTCCCTACGGGTGATCTGGCAACTTCTCTGGACTATAGAGGCAGTGAACTCTGAGGGTTCCCCCTCCCCTCCTCTCCTCTTACCCGACACCCCGAACCCTGCGACTTCCCTGGAACTCACATTGAGATATGGAGTTGATGTAGGGGTGGTGCCTGTGTTAGTTTGGGGATTATGGAGGTGGTGGGTGTAAGGTTAGGATAGGTTTGGGTTGGGATTGGTGTGGGTTTTTCTTTTCTTTTCTTTTTTTTCTGTTTTAACGGATGATGGAGTCATGGTTGTGCAAGCTATAGAGCTACTAATATGTATAAATACAAATGTTATGTGTTATTTCTATTTAATTATTCATTCTTTGTTTCTTCTTTATACATCCAAGGTTGATCTTATCATGTGTATTGTTATTGAATAATCAAATATCCTCGTCCATTTTCCTGATGAAGCCTTCCTGGTGAAACATGTTAAAACTTGTGGACATGGCTACGTTTAGATCTATGTGATTACAGTTTTTCCCTTCATTTGTCAATATTTGGTAATGGATGTTCACCTTTGACTATGAATGTAAACTGTTTTCACTTTTCATTGTCTCTTTTTTTTAAATTGTTTCAATAAATATTTACATAATTTTTAATTAACAGTGCTTTTCATATATTAGGTGTACCTCTAAAGTCCCACATTCTACATATTTTTGCTCTACTATCTTTAGGGATGTTGGTACAAAAAACTTTTCAGTATCTTTTGAAAACTGATCTCTACCCGTTCTGCTTGTCAAACATTGAAGACATATCATGTAATGTTAAAGGATAAAACTTACCTTAATATAGTCCTTCTGCAGGACCTGAATAATGGCAGAACAGGTCTCTGGGATTATGATCCCCAGAGCCTGGGGGGAGATGCCTGTCGAGAACTTCAAATCCTGAAGACTTCTCCCAGTCGCCAAGTAACGTAAAGTGGCAACTAGCCTCTGCTCCGCAGTGATGGCTTGCCTCATGCAGGTATCCTGCCTGCTGATATAGGGGGTCAGCATAGCCAGCAGACGTTCAAAAACGGGGTCTGTCATCCTGAGATAATTCCTGAAATCCTCAGGATTATTCTCACGGATCTCATGGAGCAAAGGCATGTGCGAGAACTGGTCACGCTGGCGCAACCAATTCTTGGTCCATGAACTCCTCCTCGCCCTGTTCATGGACTGGACTCGGGTCAAAGTATTAACCCCAACACCAAGTCCCCACTCAGCACGAACTCGAGAACGAGTACGTCCACGTGACATGGCTTCATAATGGTTGGCTGGTCAAACAAACAAACTTATAACAAACGCACTGAAGAACAGCCAAGGCCTATGAAGAGCGACCTGAAAATCAGTAACGAGCGGACCAGAACGGCCTGCTAGGCAGGTTACGAACTGACCAACACGCACTGAAAAGCAGATACAAACCTCACAAGCACAAACTGAACCGCAGAAAACAATCAAAATAAGCTGAAGTGTGAAAAGCGCGAATCGTCTCTAACCAAACTTCTACTAATACGAGATAAACACGAGATTAGCAGAAGGAGCCCAAAGGGTGCCGTAGTGGGGCTTGAACTTTCTTTTTCTAGTCCCGTTGTACGTGCTGTATGTCACCGCGTTCAAAACCATCAGACTTTTGGAGTGATCGTGTGTGTCCAAGTCCGTCCATTTTTAAGTCCGGTGCACCTAGCGGACAAAGTCCGTCGAAAAGTCAGCCGGACCAAGTCTGCCGTAAAATCCGCTCGTGTGTACGCGGCAATGGAATAGAAATAGGAATCTCTAGATTCAGATGTCAATAAAATCATATTAGTTTATAAATGGTTAGAACCTCTCAGATTTTTATTGCTGTCTTTGGCTTCATGGGGGAATTGCTCCTTACTTTCTGTATGGTACAAGGACAAGACATAAGGGTAAACACACCTAGTCATGGACCATAAAACTATAAAAGCCTCAGAAGAGATTTTAGGTATTTTCAGTACTTGCTGTGAATGCCCTTAGCCTGAAAAATTAACCCTAATGCAGCCACTACATCTATGAACTGGTAAGCTGCAATGATTTTAAAATTCTGCTCTGAGGTTAAGGTATAATTTAAAATCTTGGTGTGTGATACATACTGAAAGCAACAGGAATATTACTGAGATTTTTTTCTTTAGGGAATCAGTTGCTTACTGATTCAGCTAGTTGTACATATAGGCATTGACACTTATTGAGGTGCATTTACTAAAGGCATATACACTATGCACTTTGCAAAGTGCAGTTGCACTCTGTAATAGCAGTTGCTCCAGAGCTTAGTAAATGAGCAGAAGCTCTGCTGATTTCCATCATCCAATCATGTGCGAAGCAAAAATGCAGTTTTTTTTACTAAGTTCTGGAGCAATTATTTGCCTTTTGTAAATCAACCTTTCTGTATCACCAGTGGCAAGTGTGTGTGTTTTTTGTTTTTTGTTTGCTCTGAAGAGTCTAAGATGTCTTCAGTTCAAATGGACCTGGCGAAAAGTTATGCATAATTTATCAAAGTTGTGGCACCTGGGTTTGGCCACCACCGACAGCTAATATTTATACAGACAACCAAAACAAAGTACCAAATAGGTGGACAAAAACCATAGAGCAATCAATAGTTGCAGGTGGAAACCTTCAGGTAGGGCTGTAAAAGAGCTACAATTAAATGCAGATGATTAGGGACAAGCAACAAGAGGTGGCAAGTAGAGGAGCTAAAGCAATTCAACAGGCTAGGGCCAGAACCAAAAGATAACAGATATCATATACCAATCATTACAGTACCCCATGTGAGCAAGAGGAATTAGTACATTCTCAATAAGCCCACATACAGCCCACATACAGAGCATAGGCGTGTAGGGACCATGCCTTAAGCTGGATTGTCCCAAGTCTAAATTTAGTGTTAGCAACTGGGTTGTAACCATCCTGAGCACTGTTTGTTTATGTTGTCTGGGTTTGTTGGGTTTTCCCTAAGCCCAAAGACACGGTTTACTTTTTGCCTGCTTCTGGACAGTGTTCTCCAGTAGATAGAATGAAAAGATACAATGTCTTAGGTTATGAATAATTAATCTGCTTTGGACAACCACTGAGGGGTTTATGCAATAATGTGGGCTGTGGAAGATAATAAATATTTGGAGTCAGTTTCTAGAATGGTCTAAGCCTTCTAGGTTTTGCCTGAGGAAGATGACCAGAGGTTTGCCTCCAGGACCTGATGCCTGGGCAGGGTGTTGTTGTGAGAAGTCCAGTGTGGTGCCTCCCAGCCCCCTTTTCAAGAGAGGAAGATGAAACTGAAGAAGACTTCTGTATAAATAGTTCACCCTTTGAGCTTAAAAGTCTACAACTGGCCTGTGAGAGAAGTCTGAGAGTCAGATACAGTTATGTTCTGCTTTAAAAGCAAAGCACAGGTTACTCTCTGTAAAAACGAAATGTATATGCAAATCTTGATTTTCCTGGAAAAGCCAAGCTTGGGTTAACTCATTTTTACATCCCAATCAGTGGAGCTCTTATATTAGAGCCAATCAGAAAATTAGGTTTTACAGGAAAAGTCATAATTTGAGGTTTTTCCTGAAGATACCTTCTGATTATGCATTAATAAGCACCCCATACAACCTAAGAGTGAAGGACTACCAACAAGAGGTGCATATCTTTGACTCATTCCTCAGTCATGGAAGGGACACAACCTACCGTATATACTCGAGTATAAGTCATTCCGAGTATAAGTCGAGGCCCTAATTTACCACAAAAAAAATGGGAAAAACGTATTGACCCGAGTATAAGACGAGGGTGAGAAATGCACAGCTACTGTAAGTGGAAAAGAGGGTCAACAATGCCCATTTGCAGCATCACTGTGCCCATTTGCATGCCTCACTGTGCCCATTTGCAGCCATAGGTCCCCTGAACTTCAAACTCGGTAGTTAAGGGTTCCTAGATGCCCCCTAGCTGCAGCCAAAATTTGGGGTCTCTGAACCCAAAGGGTCCCGAAATAACATTGCTGCAGATAGACACAGTTGACCGAATTTGGGGCCCCGTATCTCGGGGCCACTTAGTGCTAAGAATCCCAAATTTGGTGTGCAAACCCAGTGGAACTAGCGCCATAAAATTTCCAAAGCTGGGGTTTCTAGCACCAAGTGGCCACGAGATACAGGGCCCCAAAAATCAGTTCAGAAAATGTCAAGCACTTTTCTGCAGCAGAGAATGACATTTTCCGAACCAGGTTTGGGGCCCCGTATCTCAGGGCCACTTGGTGCTAGGAACCCAAGCTGGATATGTTATGGTACCAGTTCCACTGGGTTGTCACACCAAATTTGGGGTTCCTAGCACCAAGTGGCCCTGAGATATGGGGCCCCAAATTCGGTTCAGAAAATGTCAAGCACTTTTCTGCAGCAGAGAATGACATTTTCCGAACCAGGTTTGGGGCCCCGTATCTCAGGGCCACTTAGTGTTAGGAACTTCAGCTTTGGATATGTTGTGGTACTAGGTCCACTGGGTTTGCATACCAAATTTGGGGTTTCTAGCACCAAGTGGCCCAGAGATACGGGGCCCCAAAGTCGGTTCGGAAAATGAAATTTTTTGCTCCAGAAAAGTGCTTGACTCGAGTATAAGTCGAGGGGGGGCACTTTCAGCACAAAAAAATGTGCTGAAAAATTCGACTTATACTCGAGTATATACGGTATTTCAAATTCCTGTTCCAGAATACCCATACACACAGGGGACAGTGCATGTTACTTAACTGTTGCCATTAGTTTATGTTTTTTATGAACTGGTCGGAATATTCACATTATGCATTGTCAATTTTTAATAAAAATCTTGAAAATTGGCTATAAAACTTCATAGTAAGTATATAACTACAATTAAAAATCATTGTTTATACTTTGAGACTAACGGCATACTATAAAATACATAGTAAAAGGGTAGTTCTTCACCTTGAATGGATTGAATGTGTTTTAATATGTATTTCCTTATATATTGTGCCATTAGAATTCATTTAAAACGTCAATACCGGTTTCATTTTTGCATTTCACCAGGACAATAGGTACCTGTGGGGAGTGGATAAGTCTAGCTGTTAGGTTTTCTAAATTGTATGTACATGTTATTTTGTGTTTCCTTGGCAACTGGCTTTCTATACCATGTCGTGCTATTGTGGAACAAAAGTAGTCACAGTTCTTTAGCTATGGATTACCCATAGTTCACTTTAGATTGGAATTTTGTTAAAGGTGTGTTCCCTAATAATCTTTTTATAGAGGTTGTGTTATGGACGTTCACAATAATAATTATAATAACAACCGGTGTAATTGGTTCTTAGACTATACCTTTAGCTTGTGATGATTATAACAGTTAATAAAAAATGTTTTATATTTACCTTTTTATGCAGCCTTCTCAAAAACCAAAATAGTGGGCACACTGCAGTATGCATATTCCCCACAATGTATTTGTACACAATTTTATATGTGGGAGATGAGCTCTGTATAAAGGTGAATAGGAAGCTGGTTCATTTACATGAATAAGGCCACCTGTTATTCTTATGCCCCGTACACACGGTCGGACATTGATCGGACATTCCGACAACAAAATCCTAGGATTTTTTCCGACGGATGTTGGCTCAAACTTGTCTTGCATACACACGGTCACACAAAGTTGTCGGAAAATCCAATCATTCTGAACGCGGTGACGTAAAACACGTACGTCAGGACTATAAACGGGGCAGTAACCAATAGCTTTCATCTCTTTATTTATTCTGAGCATGCGTGGCACTTTGTGCATTGGATTTGTGTACACACGATCGGAAATTCCGACAACGGATTTTGTTGTCGGAAAATTTTATAGCCTGCTCTCAAACTTTGTGTGTCGGAAAATCCGATGGAAAATGTGTGATGGAGCCTACACACGGTCGGAATTTCCGACAACAAGGTCCTATCACACATTTTCCGTCGGAAAATCCGACCGTGTGTACGAGGCATTATGCTGTTTTTAATTTCTATGAAGTTTAATTGACAGTAATAAGGAACCTTATTATCAAATTATATTTGTGATGCCTCTGTTCCTCCACTATCAGTTGTCAGCCAGGACAATGTAAGAAATGTAATTTATTATGTGTTCTCTCATTAGATATAGGCTAAACTATTTTATGTTCAGTCTGGAACGCTGTACCTGGAGTCTTCTAAGAAAAACAATACAGCACACTTGGAACCCCTAAACCACCTACTGCATGTACCAGATTTTCCACCTTTTGCATTGCTCAAATATACTATATTTACATATATACAAATATATAAGAGCAAACAAAGCCTCTTTTCTTCATTTATTTGAGGGGTTGTGTGCACCGTATCTATGTTTGGCCTTTAATTTTTTTTGTTTGCTTGCCATAGATGACTTAATGTGTGTATTACCTCATGAGATTTAAAGAACTTTTAGCCCAAGCTTTTTAAAAGATCATTTTTACTTCCTCCCTGCTGCTACAGAGCAACTAAAACTAATAACAGAGTTTGTTGATTATTCTTTTCTGCAATGCAATACAGCCTAGAAAACTATGCTTATGTAACAGTCTGGCTGCATGTCTTGCAGATTGCAGGGACATCTTTCTTCCTCTCTACTGTGTTTCTAATGCTGTGTACACAGACCGGACTTTCGACGGACTGAATCACGTCAGACTTTGACAGACTTTCGACGGACTTTGACGGATTTCCGTCAAATCGGACTTGTCTACACACAATCACACCAAAGTCCGAGGGATTCGACCGTGATGACGTACAACCGGACTAGAATAAGGAAGTTTATAGCCAGTAGCCAATAGCTGCTCTAGCATCGGTTTCCGTCCGTCGGACTAGCATACAGACGAACGGATTTTTCAACCGGACTCGAGTCCGTCGGAAAGATTTGAAACATGTTCTAAATCTAAATTCCGTCACATTTTCGACAGAAAAGGTCGGCTGCAGGTCCGATGAAGCCCACACACGGTCAAATTGTCCAACGGATTCATTCCGTCGGACAAGTTTGGTCGAAAAGTCCGGCTGTGTGTACACGGCATTAGAATGCTTTGCTATGTCTCCATGTTCTCTCCTACCATCCACTGACAGTGGTTAACACACTGAAGACCTTGGACATAAGAGGTATGCTTGAAACCTAATCAAAGTACCTTGTGCATCCTGCAATACCACAACCTCACCCTTTTATGAAATTGCCTTATGCAGCTGTCAGTTTGACAGCCAGAACCCACTCTTTGTCTCAGGAGCACTGACAGTATATAAAACGGTGTTTGCTGGCCTAATTCATAATTGCATTGTATAATTATGTAAAGGTGCTGTTATTTTGAGTAGTTCTTTTATGTGTAGATCTCAGTGATTGTTTTTTGATTTGCACATAATTCCAGACTTAAAAATCTGGAAAGTAAAATTAAAAAAGTTTGTATTTTCTAATTAAAACTGTACCTATTTAACCACCTGATTCCCCACCCATAGTCAAATGATGTCTGAAGGAGGGATCTCCCATCCTGGGCTGGCGTCATATGACGTCCTCGGGAGCCGATGTGTGTGCCCAGTGGCCGCGTTGTCCGCAGGGCACTGGGGATTGCCGGTAACAGAGTAGGGACGTCTATCTGTGTGTGTAAACACACAGATCCACATCCTGTCAGGGGAGGGGAGACCGATCGTGTGTTCCTAGTACAGAGGAACACCGATCAGTCTCCTCCCCTTGTGAGTCCCCTCCTCCTACGGTTACAATCACTCCCTAGGTAACACATTTAACCCCTTGATCGCCCCCTAGTGTTAACCCCTTCACTGCCAGTGACATTTATACAGTAATCAGTGCATTTTTATAGCACTGATCGCTGTATACATGTGAATGGTCCCGAAATAGTGTCAAAAGTGTCTGCCGCAATGTCACAGTCACGATAAAAATCGCAGATCGCCGCCATTACTAGTAAAAAAAATAATAAAAATACCATAAATCTATCCCTTATTTTATAGACGCTATAACTTTTGCGCAAACCAATCAATATATGCTTATTTTGATTTTTTTTTTCAAAAATATGTAGAAGAACACATATCGGCCTAAACTGAGGAAAAAAATCTTATTTATTTTTTTAAAATTGGGATATTTATTATAGCAAAATGTAAAAAATATTGTGTTTTTTTCAAACTTGTCACTCTTCTTTTGTTTATAGTGCAAGAAATAAAAAACGGAGAGGTGATCAAATACCACCAAAAGAAAGCTCTATTTGTTCAGGGGGAAATGATAACAACTTTATTTGGGTACAGTGTTGCATGACCGTGCAATTGTCATTCAAAGTGCGACAGCGCTGAAAACTGAAAATTGGCCTGGGCAGGAAGGGGTGAAAATGCCCTGTATTGAACCAGTTTTAACCCTTAGTAAACCCCAATTATTTCCTCCATCACTTTATCCCTGTTATATTATATTTTATGTTTTATTTTTTTTTACCATATACTATATATATTAGAGCGTTTGTTTTAACCTACAAAAAATAAAATAAAGGTCCTGTTCCTTTAAAGCATGTCATACAGCACAGTGCTTGTGCTGTGTAATTTGGTGCCCTGTAACACCTGAAATACTCCCTGTTTTTCCCTCCCCTTTGTAAACTGACCACGGTATATCATGGCTGCTGAGCCCTGACACTGTGGTCAGTTTATGTGCCTCCGTCATCCGCTCTCTCCTCTGTGCTCTCCTCTGCCCTCTCCCCCCTCTCTTCCTGCCTGTCAGCTGCATGTCTGTGCCCCCCCCCCCCCTTTGCTCCTGCTGCTCAAATTACTGTTATTTTTTTACACCATCCTCTCTGTTTAATAATGTAATCTGCCCTGTGTCTGTGCCTTATAAAAAATAAATGCAACTATATACCTAATTTCAGAGCGCCGATCGGCGCTCACGTGACCAGCGCCCCTCTCCACTAATCCCCCGCCCACTGCAGCCTTTAGGCCAAGAAAGGAGACAGGTCATGTGAGCGCCGATTGGCGCTCTGAAATGAGGTATAAAGCTGCATTATTTTGTCAACCACTTTAATACTCCTTTTCATTTTTTTTGTTTGCTTTTATTATGCAAAATTAAAAAAGAAAACTTTATTTTATTTGAAAATAACTTTACCATGCTTTGTAACAGAAAACAATTATTTTAGTCTCATAAGCAGAACACCGCAATGTGGATGGGCTGTATGTGGCAGTGACTACAATTCTCTATCACTGAGAGAGAATACATTAGAACACTGAGAGATTACATTATGTGCACTGATTAGCAAACAATTTTAGCTTGGTATATGAAATGTGAGATTATATTACTAAAGTATGATTTGACTAGTTGTGTGTTCACTGCACTCAACACTGTTTCTGACAATGGGTCTATTTATAAAGGATTCACTGGGAAATTTTCCCAATGTATCCTTGAGCCTCTCTTCACACTAGATGGGGAGTGAATTCGCTGCAGATTCTGCACCACATCAAAATCACAACCCGTTCATGCGAACCGATTGCAGAGTGCATGTTAAGTTGATAACACCCCAAAATCGTTTTGCAAAACACTGTGGGGATAAAACTTTTTCGCAGAAGAGAGTTTAATAAGACTCGTGGCCACTCATTACAATTAGAAGAAAAGAGGTTTAACCTTAAACTACGTAGAGGGTTCTTTACTGTAAGAGCGGTAAGGATGTGGAATTCCCTTCCACAGGCGGTGGTCTCAGTGGGGAGCATTGATAGCTTTAAGAAACTATTAGATAATCACCTGAATGACCGCAATATACAGGGATATGTAATGTAATACTGACACATAATCACACACATAGGTTGGACTTGATGGACTTGTGTCTTTTTTCAACCTCACCTACTATGTAACTATGTGAACACCCATGTGATCTGATTCTGGTGCAGACAAAATATAGGGTGCTGCACGAGTGTGGTGCGAATGCAGTGCGATTTGAGCCATACAAATCCATAGCTCAAATCACACCCCAGAGACACCACATGTAATTCGCACAGGAATGTGCTGCGATTCTTGTGCGAATTACCTGCGGTGTGCCGCACCACATTAGTGTGAACCCAGGCTCACTGACATTCGCTCAAGTGCAATTTGTTGGCATTTGCCTTTTTATAGTGGGATGAATATGCATCAAGGGAATGTAGTAGGCGATGAACAGCCATTGACTCTCAGATGTATAGTTGCTGTAAAAAAAGATTATCCTGTGTGTAAACTGGACATCCAAACTCCAACCCAGTGGCGCTGCTTCTCTGTGCTCAGCATCAAATTGGAAATACAGCAGGTACACGGACCATACACCAACTACAGGCTCAGGATCATGGAGGTAAAAGAAAACTAGCCATAGTGTGAATCCACATAACAAATTTAATGTATAAAAAGAATTGCACTTACAAAATTAGGTAGTAAAAAGCATCCATAAAAACAGTTCGCCGGCCGGCGTTGCATACACCCGCTCACATCAGGGTTGCGATGAGGTCAGCGCGTCAACCTCCCGACGTACGTTTCGTCTATAACTGTATTTCCAATTTGACGCTGAGCACAGAGAAGCAGCGCCACTGGGTTGGCGCCCGGATGTCCAGTTTACACGCAGGCTTATCAAGCTTGCCTTTTGGTAAGTGCGACATCTATGTGGTGGTGGATCACAACGAGTGGTGGTTTTTAATCTAATGTTTCCTACATAGTCTTCACTGAGATTGACTGAGGGATTTGTGCTTCTGTGTCTGGAATTTCCTCTTTCCATGGATGATTTTTTGGTCACATATTCACATGTTTTCATTCACTATATTGATTTCCATTTATTTCTATAGATATTTTTTCACCAGGTTGTTTTTCAATAATGAACAAACACAGTATAAAGTGTCCACATATGGTAAATGGATGATTCCAAACTCAAATTAATAAGAGGAACTGGTATGGACCAAAAAATGATGTGAGACTGGAAATTAAAGTCAATGGTGCACGGTGTGGATCTGTGACTGTGAGTCAACAACGGGGTACAGAATTTCCGTAGCTGTAAACCAACATCTCGATATGGGGCATCAGAATGAAAACATCAGGAAGTAAGATAAGATGGGTACTCTTACCAGATGACGTGGACTCCACTGTCGTATGACATGGAGTCAATGGTGCATGGAGCCAAACCTAGGCTGGAAAACGATATCCGGAATGGTGGAACCTCTGTCTCACTTCTCGACTTCTCTGGTGGGGTGAAGAAACATCAGGAAGGGCTGCCAACTGGATATCAGCCAATAGACCTCAAGGATGTGTTCCAAGGAGAAGCCGGGGACAGATTTGATCCAGACCCCTTGATGGAAATAGGGCTACTGCAAGGCAGTTTCTTGCATCGGGATAATATGCAAATAAAAAATAAAAAGCTTCTGCATAGTGCAGGTAAACCAGGGATTTTTATTTCTAAAAATACCATACAAAAAATGGATAAAAGTGATCACAATTGAAATAAAATCTAAGCAGCGTAAGGAAGGGGAGATCGACCGACGCGTTTCGACCAAGAGGGTCTTCAACAGGTGCATGAGCTTCCCCCTTCACGCTGCTCCTATATATAAATATCTAATCCAATAAGATAACCCCTATAGCCAATCACAGTGGAGCTACAAAGGTCAAGTAATCAGGAACTGGATCCTGTTGATCGTTAGACCAATCAGAATCATGAATAAAACAGCCGGTGAGTGTAGGACCCAATAGCGCAGTCTAATAGTGAGACTGACCCCTGGAGACCTCCCCACCGCATGGCAAACAATAGTGGACATCACTTCCTGGTAATGCATCACTTCCTGGTCATGTGATGTGGGGTGAAGGGGCAGTGTCCCGGCTCCCTGACCCAATCAACAACCACCAAAAGGTGCACAGGATGGGAGAGGGTAGTCACGGAAACCGAATCTCCTCAGCTCAAGTCCCGATCACATGATCGGATTTGGTGCTGTCACATGGCTAAAAACATCAATGTGAAAATAAACAATAATAATGGCAAACACTAGATGGCAGCACTAAAGTGAAATAGTGCTAGCAAGTGGTGATAAACCAAAACAGAAAATAAGCATTACTGAACAATACTAAGCAGCATTACCTAAATCGGACACAAGATGTCCCAAATAGATCTATACCAGTACATACAAAATATACATAGCAATGAAAGAAAAAAATTATAAAAATATTAACATGGCTGTTAGGTAATCTATTACAAATAATCAATATATTGAATTGAATAAATGAATAAATAATAAATATAACTTCCCAATATATGATTGGAACGGAAAATTAGGAAATAAAAACATAGAACAAATTGGTATTGTAAGGAAAAGGAATAAATGAAAAAAGACACTGATAATAACGCAATAATAAATCAGCAAAAAAAAAAAAGGGGAAGGGAGGGGGGCAAATGAAACCCCCATACCTTAAAGGGACATAAAAAATGAACAAGCGGAAATTGAAAAATCGTACATGAAAAATACATGACTACTAGGATGTATTGATAAACGAGTTGAGGTCCCACTCGACGTTCATCCCAAACGGAAAGAAGGACCTCAACTCGTAGATCCAGTAGGTTTCGAGGCGTGATACGCCACGTAATCACGATTCACCCCTCCAGTGTGGGACAAATCTGTCTATGACCTGGAAGAGGGTGCCTGAAGGGTCTCTATTATGATGTTGCAAATAGTGTCTCGGTACCATATGTTTGCTCTTTCCCCCTTTAATGCCGGTGATATGCTCATTGACACGATTGGAGAAGGTCCTGATGGTATGTCCGACATATTGTTTATGACAAGGACATGTTATCAAATAAACAATATATTGAGATGCACATGTGGCAAACTCCTTCATGTGATATACACGAGACGTTACTGTGGATGTAAAGGTTAGTAGCTTTTGTCTGCCTGCACTATTGTGGTGGCATACGTTGCACTTACAGCAAGGGTAAAAACCCTAGCAGTCTTGGAAGAAGGATATCTTTTTGGGTGGATCGATAAGATTAGGGGCACTCTGCCCCTGATTGGATCGTGCACCTCTAAAAATCACTGGTACTCGTTCGGGAAGAACGGGACCCAATAGTCTATCATTCAAAAGCACCCTCCAATGTTTCTTAAGGATGTTTTTGACCTGTTTAGACTGTATAGAATGTGTGGTGATGAAAGCCCACTTAAAACTAGAGTCTGAGGTATTTTTGGGACGCTCCATCAATGTGGTCGTTCTCTCCACAGCCAGGACGGCATTAATCTCCTCATCCAAATGGTCTAGTCCATAACCCTTTTCAAGAAATCTTTTCTTGAGCAACTGTGATTGGACTAAAAAATCGGATGTTTTGCTGCAGTTGCAGCGTAGCCTAAGGAATTGGCCCCGTGGGATTGCTTTAAGTCATTGTTCTTGATGGCAACTCTCGACCGGAATGTACCCATTCCGGTCGGTGGGTTTGAAATAGGTTTTGAATTCCAAGTGGTCCTCCATGGCCATAATCTCTAAATCAAGGAAATGAACATGAGAGGAGCTGGCCTCATAGCTTAGGGAGATACCCCGATCATTGGAGTTTAGGATGGTCATATAGTCATCCAGTGACTGGCGATCACCGTCCCATAGGAGGAGGATGTCGTCTATGTACCTGGCCCAGAGGACTAACTCCGGCCTCCGGTCAACATAGACGACATCCTCCTCCCATTGTGCCATAAAAAGATTGGCGAGGCTGGGTGCGAATTTAGCGCCCATAGCCACGCCTCTCTTCTGTAGGAAGAACTGGTTCTGAAACCAGAAGTAATTATGCCGAGTGGCAAAACGCAACAGTTGCATAATAAAGTTACGCTGTAGGAGGGGAAGTTGAGACTCCCTAGACAAAATACTCTCAACCGCTTCAAAACCAAGCCGATGGGGTATGCACGTATAAAGTGCCGCCACATCGGCTGTGGCAAGGAGCATCCCTTTTTTGAAAGGCGTGGATTCTAAAAGTTTGATGGTGTCCCTCGTATCCTTTAAATACGAAGCGGTAGATCTAACCAGTGGTTGTAAATAGTGGTCCACGTATTTACCAATTCGAGCTGTGACCGAGTCAATCCCGCTGACTATGGGTCGGCCAGGGGGATTGACTGGGTCCTTATGGCCCTTTTTTTTTGCTGATTTATTATTGCGTTATTATCAGTGTCTTTTTTTCATTTATTCCTTTTCCTTACAATACCAATTTGTTCTATGTTTTTATTTCCTAATTTTCCGTTCCAATCATATATTGGGAAATTATATTTATTATTTATTCATTTATTCAATTCAATATATTGATTATTTGTAATAGATTACCTAACAGCCATGTTAATATTTTTATAATTTTTTCTTTCATTGCTAGGTATATTTTGTATGTACTGGTATAGATCTATTTGGGACATCTTGTGTCCGATTTAGGTAATGCTGCTTAGTATTGTTCAGTAATGCTTATTTTCTGTTTTGGTTTATCACCACTTGCTAGCACTATTTCACGTTAGTGCTGCCATCTAGTGTTTTCCATTATTATTGTTTATTTTCACATTGATGTTTTTAGCCATGTGACAGCACCAGATCCGATCATGTGATTGGGACTTGAGCTGAGGAGATTCGGTTTCCGTGACTACCCTCTCCCATCCTGTGCACCTTTTGGTGGTTGTTGATTGGGTCAGGGAGCCGGGACACTGCCCCTTCACCCCACATCACATGACCAGGAAGTGATGCATTACCAGGAAGTGATGTCCACTATTGTTTGCCATGCGGTGGGGAGGTCTCCAGGCGTCAGTCTCACTATTAGACTGCGCTATTGGGTCCTACACTCACCGGATGTTTTATTCATGATTCTGATTGGTCTAGCGATCAATAGGATCCACTTCCTGATTACTTGACCTTTGTAGCTCCACTGTGATTGGCTATAGGGGTTATCTTATTGGATTAGATATTTATATATAGGAGCAGCGTGAAGGGGGAAGCTCATGCCCCTGTTGAAGACCCTCTTGGTCGAAACGTGTCGGGCGATCTCCCCTTCCTTACGCTGCTTAGATTTTATTTCAATTGTGATCACTTTTATCCATTTTTTGTATGGTATTTTTAGCAATAAAAATCCCTGGTTTACCTGCACTATGCAGAAGCTTTTTATTTTTTATTTGCATATTATCCCGATGCAAGAAACTGCCTTCCAGTAGCCCTATTTCCATCACGGGGTCTGGATCAAATCTGTCCCCGGCTTCTCCTTGGAACACATCCTTGAGGTCTATTGGCTGATATCCAGTTGGCGGCCCTTCCTGATGTTTCTTCACCCCACCAGAGAAGTCGAGAAGTGAGACAGAGGTTCCACCGTTCCGGATATCATTTTCCAGCCTAGGTTTGGTCCATGCACCATTGACTCCATGTCATACGACAGTGGAGTCCACGTCATCTGGTAAGAGTACCCATCTTATCTTACTTCCTGATGTTTTCATTCTGATGCCCCATATCGAGATGTTGGTTTACAGCTACGGAAGTTCTGTACCCCGTTGTTGACTCACAGTCACAGATCCACACCGTGCACCATTGACTTTAATTTCCAGTCTCACATCATTTTTTGGTCCATACCAGTTCCTCTTATTAATTTGAGTTTGGAATCATCCATTTACCATATGTGGACACTTTATACTGTGTTTGTTCATTTCACTTCACTTATGGTTTTTGCACATATGCTTTACTGTTCAGTACAGCATCTCTTACTTAATTGTTTCACTACACCCTAACTTCCCAATATTTCTTAGCGCTGCATTTTTTCCCAGTTACCAGTTATTGTTTGTCACAATGTATGCAGCTGCTGGCTCACATATATTTTATTTTTGCTATTAAAGCGCAGTGTTTTTATATTCTCTTGTTTTTCAATTATATTTATTAGCGCAGTTTTTCCTTTTATTGTTGTTTTTTGTGTATATCTCACAATTTAGCTGCTGCTGGTAGGGATTTGGTAGCGCGGTATTTTTCTATTTCTATTGTAAAAAAAAGATTACTCTGCAGGAGAATCTGGTGATAATCGCTCTCATTGCCGTTAAAACTGTGTTCATACACAGCGTAACCACTAGGAGGGTTAATTGTACCACTTTTTTTTTTTTTATGTAAAAACATAAAAAAATGTCCCTCCTATAAAAAAAAAAAAAACAGTCCAGCATGCCAAGCATGCAGAATATTATCCCCATAGCAAGCGATAATTGTGGAGTTTACCTGCTAAGCTAATACCAGCTCGCGTGCCCTTCAACATTGGAAGTGCATAGAGAGGGGTTCCTAAAAAAAAAAATCCCCGCCACTGGAATGCTTATAAGAGTGTAGGAAACGATGAAGTTCCATGTGACATCACTGCCAATAATGGACTAATACCAACTATGAGAAATTATGTCACAGAAAACTCCCTCTTCAAAGGTCCCTGAGCAGCTTTCTTTATGATCCAATGGTAGTTTGAGAAGTGAGGATAGGAGAACCTGTGCTCCTTCCTGCTCTGATCTATAAGTACTGGATCGAATGCCACAGGTTGTCTTCAGACATCTCAGAAAAAGTTAAATATTAGTTAAAAATTATTTGGTACATCAGGCCCCCTTTACCAGTTAACCCCTACTGGTTAACAGGGGTGCTACATGACTCCCGGATCTGACGTGCATACCATTGAAGTATTATGGGTGGAACTGTACATGGGTGTGCGTACTACAAAAGTAATTAATGGAGTTTGTTATAGACCTCCCAGTGTTAATGAGGAGGTGGAGACTCAACTCCTAGCACAGTTAGAAAGGGCTGCAAGGGCTGGGACAGTGATAATAATGGGGGATTTTAACTACCCAGAAATTGATTGGAGTAATGACACTGCTGGGACAGTAAAATGGCAAAAAATGATAAACCTATTACAAGACAATGTTATGGTCCAGTTTATTGAGGCCCCCACTAGGAATGAAGCACTACTGGACCTGGTAATCTCAAACCATACAGAGCTTATTACCAATGTTCATATAAAAGAACATCTGTGTATAACATCATGTTACCATAACATGATTTCATCTGTTAGCTGTAAGCAACAAGCTCATACTGGAAATATAAAAACACTTAACTTTAAGAGAGAACATTTTCCAAGGATGAGGCAGAAATGGGAATTCCTCAAAAAGACTGTATGCAAACTCAGTGAAAAGTATAGTCACATGGGCAATACGTTTAAAAGGATAAAAATAAAACCTGTGTGGCTCACGGCCAAAGTTTAAAAAGCTATAAATAATAATAAAAGAGCTTTTAAAAAATATAAAAATGAAGGAACACTATCATCATTTAAATGTTACAAAGAATATAACATAATATGTAAAAAGGAAATCAAGGATGCAAAAATTCAAAATGAACGACAGATTACAAAAGATAGTGGGACAAACCTCAAAAAATTCTTCAAATATAGTAATAGTAAAAAGGTCAGATCTGAGCATGTAGTCCTTTACAAAATAATCTAGAGTGGGTGACTGGGGACAAAGAGAAGGCAAATTTATTAAATACCTTCTTCAGTTCTGTGTATACAAAGGAGCATGAGGGAGCTCATGTCAATAATGGGGATAGTATTAACACAGCCCCTAATGATCTAAAATGGCTCAAAGTGGTATGGTCCAGAAATATTTAAACAGAATAAAGGTGGATAAAGCACCTGGACCAGATGGCATGCACCCACGGAATCTAAAAGTATTGAGCTCTGCCATTGCAAAGCCATTGTTTCTAATTTTTAGCGACTCATTAATGACTGGAATAGTACCACTGGATTGCCATGTGGTGCCTGTATTTAAAAAAGGATCACAGTCTTTACCAAGTAACTATAGACCTGTTAGTTTAACTTCTATAGTTGGGAAGATACTCGAGAGTTTAATAAAAGACCACACCACAATAGACAGAAAGGATTCATGAAAGACAGTAGTTGTCAAACAAACCTGATTTCCTTTTTTGAGGAAGTAAAACCTTAGACAGAGGTGTGGCTGTGGACGTGGTATACTTGGATTTTGAAAAAGCGTTTGACACAGTTCCCCACACACAATAATATAAAAGTGGATTGCGCTAACTTCTATGTGTATTACCACTCGTGAAATATAAAATGTGCAAAATATACAAAGTGGAAAAGCTATCCTAGATAGCGTGCTTTTCCATACCGACTATTTTCTTTCCCCACATGATAGTCCTAGTTACAAGAATAACTTTAGTGAAGATATTTAAAGGTGCTACCAACCACCATTTAAAAGTGCTAGTGCTAATAAATATCAACAAAAAATAAATAAATAAAATGAAAACTAAAAATATACAATGTGCCAATATTACTTAGTGATCATTAAATTTCACATATCAATATATATGTGTACTGCACAGTGCAAAAAAATGTCCTCGACATATACGTATACACCACAGTACACTAGATATCCTCAGTGAGTGATCACTTCTGTGCAATGGTAACGTTCCTCTTCAATAGGGATGAGCCGAACACCCCCCTGTTCGGTTCGCACCAGAACATGCGAACAGGAAAAAAATTCGTTCGAACACGCGAACACCGTTAAAGTCTATGGGACACGAACATGAATAATCAAAAGTGCTAATTTTAAAGGCTAATATGCAAGTTATTGTCAATAAAAGTGTTTGGGGACCTGGGTCCTGCCCCAGGAGACATGAATCAATGCAAAAAAAAGTTTTAAAAACGGCCGTTTTTTCAGGAGCAGTGATTTTAATAATGCTTAAAGTCAAACAATAAAAGTGTAATATCCCTTTAAATTTCATACCTGGGGGGTGTCTATAGTATGCCTGTAAAGGGGCGCATGTTTCCCGTGTTTAGAACAGTCTGACAGCAAAATGACATTTTGAAGGAAAAAACACATTTAAAACTACCGCGGCTATTGCATTGCCGACAATACACATAGAAGTTCATTGATAAAAACGGCATGGGAATTCCCCACAGGGCAACCCCGAACCAAAATTAAAAAAAAAAAATGATGTGGGAGTCCCCCTAAATTCCATACAAGGCCCTTCAGGTCTGGTATGGATATTAAGGGGAACCCCAGCCAAAATTTAAAAAAAAATTGACGTGGGGTTCCCCCTAAATTCCATACCAGACCCTTCAGGTCTGGTATGGATTTTAAGGGGAACCCCGCGCCAAAAAAAAAAAAAAAACCGGCGTGGGGTCCCCCTAAAAATCCATACCAGACCCTTATCCGAGCACGCAACCTGGCAGGCCGCAGGAAAAGAGGGGGGGACGAGAGTGCGGCCCCCCCCCCCTCCTGAACCGTACCAGGCCACATGCCCTCAACATTGGGAGGGTGCTTTGGGGTAGCCCCCCAAAACACCTTGTCCCCATGTTGATGAGGACAAGGGCCTCATCCTCACAACCGTGGCCGGTGGTTGTGGGGGTCTGCGGGCGGGGGGCTTATCGGAATCTGGAAGCCCCCTTTAACAAGGGGACCCCCAGATCCCGGCCCCCCCCCTGTGTGAAATGGTAAGGGGGTACTTACCCCTACCATTTCACTAAAAAACTGTCAAAAATGTTAAAAATGACAAGAGACAGTTTTTGACAATTCCTTTATTTAAATGCTTCTTCTTTCTTCCTTCATCTTCTTCTTCTTCTGGTTCTTCTGGCTCTTCTGGTTCTTCCTCCGGCGTTCTCGTCCAGCATCTTCTCCACGGCGTCTTCTATCTTCTTCTCCTCGGGCCGCTCCGCACCCATGGCATGAGGGGAGGCTCCCGCTCTTCTCTTCATCTTCTTCATCTTCTTCTTCATCTTCTTCTTCCTTCTTCTCTTCTTCATGTCTTCTCCGGGCCGCTCCGCAGCCATGCTGGCATGGAGGGAGGCTCCCGCTGTGTGACGGCGTCTCTTCGTCTGACGGTTCTTAAATAACGGGGGGCGGGGCCACCCGGTGACCCCGCCCCCCTCTGACGCACGGTGACTTGACGGGACTTCCCTGTGACGTCACGGGGAATGCCACAGGGAAGTCCCGTCATGTCACCGTGCGTCAGAGGGGGGCGGGGTCACCGGGTGGCCCCGCCCCCCGTTATTTAAGAACCGTCAGACGAAGAGACGCCGTCACACAGCGGGAGCCTCCCTCCATGCCACAGCATGGCTGCGGAGCGGCCCGGAGAAGACATGAAGAAGAGAAGAAGGAAGAAGAAGATGAAGAAGAAGATGAAGAAGAAGATGAAGAAGAGAAGAAGATGAAGAGAAGAGCGGGAGCCTCCCCTCATGCCATGGGTGCGGAGCGGCCCGAGGAGAAGAAGATAGAAGACGCCGCGGAGAAGATGCTGGACGAGAACGCCGGAGGAAGAACCAGAAGAGCCAGAAGAACCAGAAGAAGAAGAAGATGAAGGAAGAAAGAAGAAGCATTTAAATAAAGGAATTGTCAAAAACTGTCTCTTGTCATTTTTAACATTTTTGACAGTTTTTTAGTGAAATGGTAGGGGTAAGTACCCCCTTACCATTTCACACAGGGGGGGGGGCCGGGATCTGGGGGTCCCCTTGTTAAAGGGGGCTTCCAGATTCCGATAAGCCCCCCGCCCGCAGACCCCCACAACCACCGGCCACGGTTGTGAGGATGAGGCCCTTGTCCTCATCAACATGGGGACAAGGTGTTTTGGGGGGCTACCCCAAAGCACCCTCCCAATGTTGAGGGCATGTGGCCTGGTACGGTTCAGGAGGGGGGGGGCCGCACTCTCGTCCCCCCCTCTTTTCCTGCGGCCTGCCAGGTTGCGTGCTCGGATAAGGGTCTGGTATGGATTTTTAGGGGGACCCCACGCCGTTTTTTTTTTTTTTTTGGCGCGGGGTTCCCCTTAAAATCCATACCAGACCTGAAGGGTCTGGTATGGAATTTAGGGGGAACCCCACGTCAATTTTTTTTTTAAATTTTGGCTGGGGTTCCCCTTAATATCCATACCAGACCTGAAGGGCCTTGTATGGAATTTAGGGGGACCCCCACATTTTTTTTTTTTTATTTTGGTTCGGGGTTCCCCTGTGGGGAATTCCCATGCCGTTTTTATCAATGAACTTCTATGTGTATTGTCGGCAATGCAATAGCCGCGGGTAGTTTTAAATGAGTTTTTTCCTTCCAAATGTCATTTTGCTGTCAGACTGTTCTAAACACAAGAAACATGCGCCCCTTTACAGGCATACTATAGACACCCCCCAGGTACGAAATTTAAAGGGATATTACACTTTTATTGTTTGACTTTAAGCATTAATAAAATCACTGCTCCTGAAAAAACGTCCGTTTTTAAAACTTTTTTTTGCATTGATCCATGTCCCCTGGAGCAGGACCCAGGTCCCCAAACACTTTTTATGACAATAACTTGCATATAAGCCTTTAAAATTAGCACTTTTGATTTCTCCCATAGACTTTTAAAGGGTGTTCCGCGGCATTCGAATTTGCCGCGAACACCCCAAATTGTTCGCTGTTCGGCGAACTTGCGAACAGCCAATGTTCGAGTAGAACATGAGTTCGACTCGAACTCGAAGCTCATCCCTACTCTTCAATATAAAGTGCTTCTAATTCACCATTTATCGTGACTTCACCACCACCTAGTGCAATGGCCACTCACCAGATACAATAAGAATATGCGCCTTTGGTTCAATTAGGATAACCACTCCGTTTATGATGGATCAGATAACAGCCTTTCCAAGCAGTATAATAATGCCACTTGCTCTGTTTAGTACTCATAAAGACATATGGATAGCCATCATAGTGTAGTATGTAACTTTCGTTTTATTAAAAAAATTAAAAACATAGTCAAACTCACATGTTAGGGTGCCCCTGAGCCGGCACCAAACTAATCCAGCAGTGTGTATGGAGAGCAGAGTCTCAGTCTATCCCCCACTCTGCTTCTGTGTCTCCTCACAGCGGCGTGCATTCCAAGCCTCACACTCGTGTGACCGGAAGTGATGAGGACATTCCCAGCAGCCTCCACATGTTTCGCAATGTGATTTGCGTCATCAGGAAGCTTCCTGATGTGTCCTCAAGAGATTTTATCTTCTGCACTCTCTGTGGGGACAGGATGAGTTCTGAGACCTTCCCCTTATAACGGTGGTCAAGGAGGGTTGCCAACCAGTAATCATCCTTCTCCTTTTTGCCAGGTATTCTTGGGTCCTTTCGCAGGCTTTGAAGCATGAGGTTTCCCATGTCCCTCAAATTTGCAGAGGCTTGAGAAGCAGACTCCTCGGGGTCACTCAGGATGACAGCATCTGGAACTGCCTCCAGCCACGTACTACTCCCAAGGGTCCTGGGGTTGGAAAGCCATCGCTTACAGATTGACGCATGTCTTCCACTTCTTCGAAGCCTATGAAAGTGCCAGAATCCTCCTTCTCATCCTCCTCCCCTCTCTCCTCCTGTGTTCTGTGACATAGGAATGATGGTGTCTGGATAATGTGGGCCTTGAGAGGAAAGGAAGTCCTCCTCTTCCTCCTGCTCCTCTTCTTCCAGTGCCCTGTCCATAATGCCATGCAGAGTCTGTTCCAGCAGGAACACAGCAGGGATTGTGTCACTGATGCATGCACTGTCACTGCTCACCATCCTTGTGGCCTCCTTAAATGGTGACAATACAGTGCATGCATCCTTAATGATCAGCCATTGGCGTGGGGTAAAAGAATCCCAGGCGGCCTGAGCCTGTCGTTGTACTGTACTGACACAGATACTCATTGACGGCCCTCTGCTGCATGCATAGCCCCTGCAGCATTCCCAAAGTTGAGTTCCACCTGGTGGGTATGTCACAAATCAGGCTGTTTACAGGCAGGTGGAATACCCGCTAAATTTCAGCCAACCGAGCACTGGCTGTGTATGACTGCCTGCAACGGCTACAGACTCTTCTGGCCTGTTTTAGTACATCTTGCAACCCTGGGTACGTACTTAGGAAACGCTGCACTACCAAATTGCGGACATGTGCCAGGCATGGCACATGTGTCAACTTTCCCTGTCTAAGGGCGGACAGGAGGTTTGAGCCATTATCGGACACCACCATTCCTGGCTCCAGCTGGTGTGGTGTGAACCACCTCTGGGCCTGTCCCTGCAGAATCTCTGCTCTGGTGTGGTTCCTGTCCCCTAAACACATCAGCTGAAGCACTGCATGTCACCTTTTAGCCTGGCTCTGGGAATAGCCCTTTGAACGCTTAGGAGGTACCTGATGTTCATAGGACAATTCTGCAGAGGAGGGCATGGAGGTGGCGGAGGAGGAGGAAGGGTTAGAGCTTACAGGTCTGGCATCATCACCACCAGCTCTATGGAGACGTGGAGGCACAACAAGCTGCAGCACCGAGCCCTGTCCTGCATTCTTTCTAGTTGCAAGCAGTGCTACCCAGTGTGCTGTGAATGAAATATATTGTCCCTGCCCATGCTTGCTGGACCACGGGTCAGCAGTAAGGTGGATTTTTTACAGCTGACTGCCTTGCCCAAGAATGCCAGAACATTCCCTTCCAGGTGATGGTAGAGAGATGGAATAGCCTTACGTGAAAAGTAGTAGCGACTGGGAACTTGACATTGTGGTACAGCACATTGTGCAAATTTACAGAAGGGGGCAGAATCCACCAGGCTACAAGGCAGAAGTTGGAGAGCCAACAGCATTGACAAGCTTGCATTCAGACGCTGGGCATGTGGGTGGCAGGGATTGTATTTTTTTTCCGCTGCAGCAGATGGGGCAGAGAAATTTGCCGGCTACAGTCTACAGCTGGTGGTATGCTGCTGGCAGATGTGCTGCTAGGACCTGGGACACCCTGTGCTATACCATCATCCCTGTCAGTGGAGGCTGCTGAAAAGTAATGACTTGGTATTGCAGGGGCAGACTGAAGTGGGTAAGGAGGAGGATGAGGGACAGATTTGTTCCCCTTTTGTGTGGCTTAAAAGCCTAAAGGTGCCTTTGCCAACAAGTGGTTGGGTATTAAATGCCTTGTTAGGCATGTGGTACCCAAATGGTTGGTGTTTTTGCCAAGTTTGATGTGCCTGGGACACAGTTTGCAGATAGCAACAATGCGATCTACTGCAAATGTGCTGAAAAAGGCCCAGACAGCTGAGCTTTGGGGAGTGGGCCGGGAGATAACAGCTGCAGAATGTGATGGAATAGGGTGGCTGCTCTGTACTCTTTCTTGATGTCAGCCTCCTTGGGGTTGTGCTGCCTCACCTTCAGTTTCCTCCTCTGCTCTATCATAGAGCATATCTGGCACCCAAGTCACATCAGTGACCCTGATCATCATCATCATCATCTCCATCTCCTCCATCTTCATCATTACCACTGGAGACAACTTGGCAATACCCTGCGGCTTGGGGAACATGAATGCCAATTTGTCTACCAGTGTTCCTCCCTCTCTCTAGGCTCATGTTCCTGTCATCCTCAACCTCAGAACCAACATCTGAATCCAGTAATGGCTGGACATCATCAAGGAGTAAGTGGCTGATGCTGCGGTCAAAAAACTCAGTTGACTCCTCAATGGCTGATGTTGGGGCTATGGCAGGAATAGATGTGGACAAGACAGGTTTATCCACTCTGGCAACTGCAAGGGACTGCAAAATTGTCTCTACTTGCGTGACAGAGGATGAGGAGGATGAGGAAGGTTTAGTAAGCCAGTCCACCACCTCCTCTGGATGCTGTGGCTGGATAGCACGAGCAAACTCACTAAACAGAGGAAATGATGCCCTGCCTGAGGACTGACCACCATGTCCACCTTTGCCAGTGGACACATTTGTTGCTGGCCCCCTTACAGTGCCAAGGGAACGTCTGCCTCTCCTTGTTGTCCTCTCAGACATTATTGGGAGGTAGGGGGCTGTGCTTGTAAGCTTGTAAGCTTATAAGTAAGTAAAGAAGAAGTTGAAATCTACACTGACGCTATCCCTACTGTCCCTACTCTAGCTATACACTAATGTCAAGATTATTGGCACGGTCTCACTACACTACACTGAAACTATATGAGCTGTCCCTACTCCACAATAATGTACAGTATCTCACAGAAGTAAGTACACCCCTCAAATTTTTGTAAATATATTATTATATCTTTTCATGTGACAACACTGAAGAAATGACACTTTGCTACAATGTAAAGTAGTGAGTGTACAGCTTGTATAACAGTGTAAATTTTCTGCCCCCTTAAAATAACTTAACACACAGTTCATTAATGTCTAAACTGCTGGCAACAAAAATGAGTACACCCCTAAGTGAATATGTCCAAATTGGGCCCAAAGTGCCAATATGTTGTGAGGCCACCATTATTTTCCAGCACTGCCTTAATCCTCCTGGGCATGGAGTTCACCAGAGCTTCACAGGTTGCCACTGGATTCCTCTTCCACTCCTCCATGACGACATCATGGAGCTGGTGGATGTTAGAGACCATGCGCTCCTCCACTTTCCATTTGAGGATGCCCCACAGATGCACAATAGGGTTTTGGTCTGGAGACATGCTTGGCCAGTCCATCACTTTTACCCTCAGCTTCTTTAGCAAGGCAGTGGTCATATCTTGGAGGTGTGTTTGGGGTCCTTATCAAGTTGGAGTACTGCCCTGCGGCCCAGTCTCCAAAGGAAGGGGATCTTGCTCTGGTTCAGTATGTCACAGTACACGTTGGCATTCATGGTTCCCTCAATGAACTGTAGCACCCCAGTGATGGCAGCATTCATGCAGCCCCAGACCATGACACTCCCACCACCATGCTTGACTGTACTCAAGACACACTTGTCTTTGTACTCCTCACCTGGTTGCTGCCACACACGCTTGACATCATCTGAACCAAATAAGATTATCTTGGTCTCATCAGACCGCAGGAAATGGTTCCAGTTATCAATGTCTTTAGTCTGCTTGTCTTTAGCAAGCTGTTTGTGGGCTTTCTTGTGCATCATCTTTAGAAGAGGTTTCCTTCTGGGATGACAGCCATGCAGACCAATCTGATGTAGTGTGCGGCGTATTGGTCTGAGCACTGACAGGCTGACCCCCCCACCCCTTCAACCTCTGCAGAAATGCTGGCAGCACTCATACATCTCTTTCCCAAAGACAACCTCTGGATATGACACTGAGCACATGCACTCAACTTCTTTGGTCAACCATGGCGAGGCCTGTTCTGAGTGGAACTTTTCCTGTTAAACCACTGTATGGTCTTGGCCACCCTGCTGCAGCTCAGTTTCAGGGTCTTGGCAATCTTCTTATAGCCTAGGCCATCTTTATGTAGAGCAACAATTCTTTTTTTCAAATCCTCAGAGAGTTCTTTGCCATGAGGTGCCATGTTGAACTTCCAGTGACCAGTATGAAAGAGTGGGAGGTCACTGGAAGTTCAACACCAAAATTAACACACCTGCTCCCCATTCACACCTGAGACCTTGTAACACTAACGAGTCACATGACACCGGGGAAGGAAAATGGCTAATTGGGCCCTATTTGGACATTTTCACTTAGGGGAGTACTCACTTTTGTTGCCAGCGGTTTAGACATTAACGGCTGTGTGTTGAGATATTTTGAGGGGACAGCAAATTTACACTGTTATACAAGCTGCACACTCACTACTTTACATTGTAGCAAAGTGTAATTTCTTCAGTGTTGTCACTTGAAAAGGTATAATAAAATATTTACAAAAATGTGAGGGGTGTACTCACTTTTGTGAGATACTGTATGTATGAATGACACGGTCTCACTACACTACAGTGAAACTATCTGAGCTGTCCCTACTCTAGCTGCACACTATGCAAAGCTGAATGATGGTCCTCCTCACTACACACACTATCCCTAGACTGACACTAAACTAATATTCTACACTGACAATTGAAGAAAAATAGTACAGTATAGCACACTAACTGATAGCACAGAACAGAGCCCTGTTCTATCCCTCTCCATGCCGAAATCACACTGAAAATGGCTGCCATTGAAAGAAAACTTTTATACTGTGGGGCGGGAATGAGCCATGATTGGATAAAGTCATGATGACAGTGTCCAATCATGACTCTGACAGTGCACTGTACCCTGATTGGCTGAAGTTTCACTGCTTCAGCCAGTCAGGTCTTACAATGCACTGTTCAGCTCCGCAATGCATTGTGGTCAGTTCGGGGGGCCAAACGACCCATTTGTTCAGCTGTTCACCAAACAACCGAACAAAGAAAGTTCAGCCCAAATTTATGCTTGGGTCGAACCGTTCGCCCATCCCTATTAACCGACAGCTGAGCACAGAGCTCAGAAAAGGAAGGGCTGAGCCCAGCCCTGAGAGTACCCCCTCCTCAATGACCATTCCCCCTCAGAGGACCACCAGATTTGAGGGGAAAATGTCTATGGAAAGAACGGAGGAGGACAGGAGCAAGGTAAGAGGTCTGACCAGTTGTTATGGTGGTCAGAAATGTAGCAACGTAAAAACTGCTCCAAGGACTGGTTGGCTCGTTCTGTGGCCCCATTGGACTGCAGGTGATACGCAGAGGAGTAGAAAAGCTGAATTCCCAACTGCACAAAAGGCTCGCCAAAACCTGGACACAAAGTGGCTACCCCTGTCTGAGATGATAACCTTGGTTAGCCCATGTAAGCAAAAGATCTCCCGAGCAAAAATGGAAGCCAGTTCTTTGGAAGTGTGCAACTTCTTAATTGGAATAAAATGAGACATTTTCAAGAACCGGTCAACCACCATAAGAATAAATGTGTTGCCCTGAGAGTTGGGTAACTCCACAATAAAATCCATAGACAGGTGGGTCCAAGGCCTCTCCATTGGGTATGGGTTGTAGGAGGCCCACTGGAAGGTGTCATGGTGTCTTACTCTGAGCACACACGGAACAAGCAGCTACAAAGGAGGCTCCATCAGCGCATAGACTAGGCCACCAGAATTGTTGGGAAATAGCCCAAATGAGTGGATTCTTCCCTGGGTGGCCAGAAGCCTTGGGAGAATGGCAAGTCTGGAGCAAAGCAGTGTGGGTAATCTCAGTGACAAAGCAGCGGTCACAAAGAGGAGACTGGATCTCGTACTCTGTTTGATGCACATGAGGCCTTTGGCAGCAGAAGTGGAGCGAGCAGGAACATCAAATACCCTTTTAAAGGAGGCCACAAACTCAGGGTAAGTCCGAATAATGGATTTTTGCGTTTCCCCTAGAGGGTTTGCCCAAGCCAAGGCTCTATCAGAAAGCAAAGAAATAATGAAGCCTACTTTGCTTCTGTCTGTAGGGAACGCCTGGGGCAGCATCTCAAAACCTGGTTGAGAAACCATCTGTATTGAACTGGATCACCCTCAAAATGCTGGGGAAGTGTAGTGGAACCAGACATACCTCTTACAGAGATAATACTAGAGGTGGGTGCCTGCACAGAAACTGGAGCAGCAGCAGGGATGGTTTGCAACACTGGTTGTACCGGAGCAGCCATAGTGGGAGGATCCTGGTGATCCAGGTCCAGTGCTTTGTCTCCTGGAGCTTAAACATGGGGATCACTGGATGGGCAGATACATGTTAACAGCAGTGGCTCTTTTCAGCTCATCGCTCAGATGAACAGGCTGAGCAGTTGACAAAAATTGGAACATCTGGGGTCCTGGCTGTAGGTATTCATGGTATATTTGCCATTCCATGGCCATTTAGAACATATGAATGAGATCTAAAACCTGGTTCACACGGTAATTTTTTTTTAGTTCAACCCAGCGGACTGAAGGGCTAGGGAGGTTAGGAGGATCTTGCTGTACTAATGAGTACACTACCGCACCACAACTGCGTGCATTGCGTTCTTTTCAGTTGAATGGGGATAATTTTTGCTGCGCTGCATTGCAAAGTCTCATGGACCCACTCTGCTTTCACATATTTTTACCGTAACTCCCCCAACATAAAATTGTAAATTATGCCTTTAAGTTTGAAAGACCTGAACCCCCCCGCCCCAGGAAAAAAAAATATCTATGGCCCTGCATATAACACAGAAACTGAACTTTATAAAAATAATCTCCAGATTACTATTGTAATGTGTGATTACCCCATTAAACATTTTGCTTAGTTATTGAAGGCATACACATTTTTAGACTATTAACATATTGCTGCAATGAAGAAGAGAGAGCCTTGAGTTACAAGCAACATCTATTTCATGCTTTATTAGAATGGCTCCTAATTTAAGTGGCTTGTTCACACTGGGATTTAAACTCAAACTCATTATACAGAGCAGATTAACAATTACTCTTCATGTTACACTCATAGTATTCTGTGTGATGAGTCCAATCCCTTAGAACAACAGTTAAAATGTTAATTCATTGCTTCAAGTATGTAGATTACTTTTGAAAGAATACCTACTGTATAACTTCATTAGTAGACACACTGAACTCATTCAGTTGGAGTTACAGTTTAATGCAAGAGTGTTCTGAAGATATTAATACTGCAGGGATCCGCCTATTTTGACTTCAACGATGTTGGATTAATTGTTCCTATGTGTCAAGGGGAGGTGTAATGACCTTAATACAAAATAATGACTTCATTCTGCCGTTAGATAAAAAAAAAATTGTGCCATGTACAAGATAAAGGGACCCTGTGCATTTAAATACACTGTCTACAGAGGGTAAAAAGGATCTGACATAAAAATAAATTTTACACATACAGAATACACATACTGTATCACACTATAAATATTCACATTTTTTACTGTATAAAAATGATATTAAAGTGGGAAAGAATAGACAGATTCTTTTACTACACTACATTTTTATTCCCCTATCTCTGCCCCATACTATCAGCCACAAAATGACAGGTACACTTTTTCCTTCTAGCACGCACAGCATATATGAATATGCTGCCATGGAACTGTACTTTTCTCTGCAGAATATTTATGTATGTGGGTATCATTTTTCAACCCATAGAGTAAATCTAGTAGAAAATACAGATATTTTGATGCCGCTGACAACGAAAAGAAAACCTAAAGTGAACGTTAAAGCGGAAAAAAAGTTCTGCTATGATACACAGTGAGCAGGCAGACATTTTATTGCAGAGGATACAGTACGTGCAATGTGTCTCGTGCAATAAAACACACCTATGTGTCTGCTCACAGATATCCCCGGACTGCAAACTGAGCCGTGCATGTGCAGTCCAGCTTACGGCAGCAGAGCCGATCCTGTGAGCCAGGATGACTAGCTCCTGCGCATGTGCAGGAGTGCCATCATCCCATGCCAGCCAGTGAATATGGCCAAATCCCAGCACTCAAGAGAAGATGCTGGTGCTGGCAAGGGAACGTTGCGTGAGTATTCCTCTCTTTACATTTACATTCAGGACTAAAAAGTCAAATGTCTAATAATATCTCCTTAAATCGGGGGTCCACCTAAACCGCCAAAAAAAAAAAATATTAAAAGCCAGCAGCTACAAATACTGCAGCTGCTGACTTTTAATAAATGGGCACTTACCTGTCCCAGGGTCCAGCGATGTCGGCAGGCGACGCCGAGAACCCGCTCGGTTCTCAGCAGCTGCCGCCGCCATCCTAGGTGAGGAAATCAGGAAGTGAAGCGTTGCGGCTTCACTTCCCGGTTCCCTACTGCGCATGCGCGAGTCGCGCTGCGCGTCCCAAGTGGTCCCCGCTCTCTCTTGGGAGCTGTGTGTTTCCCAGGAGACAGCGCAGAGGGACTTGAAGAGGCATAGACTCCCATGGGAGTCTATGCCGGAAGTGGGTGCAAATACCTGTCTTAGACAGGTATCTGCACCCCCCTCCCCCCTGAAAGGTGCCAAATGTGACACCGGAGGGGGGGAGGGTTCCGAAAAGCGTAAGTTCCATTTTTGTGTGGAACTCCGCTTTAATTAGGTAAATATAGAATATTGCAAATACTGTGTTTTTAATAGCTATCTTTCTCAGCAAATGCAAACACTGGGTAAGAGTATCTCCTAGTCAAGTTGTAACTTCTGGCTTTTTACCTTATACACAGACAACCAACAAGCATGCTGGCAGTGCATGGCTTTCCTATTTGAAAGCCCAGTATGGTTTGCAAAGTGTTATAGTTTCACTTTAAAGAAAATGCTCAGGTGTAAACTAAAACATTTAAGAACATTATAAGTTAAAGCAGGTCCTTGTATACAGTATGTGCTACATTAAAGAGGACAAAAAAAACCTCTGCACTCAGAGGGGTGAGGGATTTAAATGTAAGTACATGTTCACTAAAAGTGAATTCGTCCTATAATTTTTACTGTAGGTAATAAAAAATCAAGAAAAAAAGCTGAAAAATACTGCTTTCACAATAAATTCTTGTTGAATAACATTTGGTATCTATTTTTACAATATATACCTTGATAAGGAATATGTGGTGTTTGCTTTTATTGGTTTTCTTTTTTGGATTTGTTGGGATCACAATATAATGTAATACACTTACAACCAACTGGCAATCCAAGGCACTGTCTATTGAATTAGTCTCAAAGACTGTACAGTGGGGTTGATTTACTAAAACTGGAGAGTACAAAATATGGTGCAGCTGTGCATGGTAGCCAATCAGGTTCTGACTTCAGCTTGTTTAATTAAGCCCCGGTTCATACAGGGGTGACTTGTCAGGCGACTTAGCCGCCTGACAAGTCACGTCCCATTCTGTACTATGGAACCGTTCTAATAGGAGCGACTCAAGTCGCTCCAACTTAGAAAAAGTTTCCTGTACTACATTTGGGGTGACTTCAGGCGACTTGCATTGACTTCTATACTGAAGTTGTTTTGCAAGTCGCCCCTGAACTCGTGTGCAGGTCGCCTCACGGAGTCGGCCTGCAAGTCGCGTTGCCCCTGTTTGAATCGGCACTTAGATTGACAAAAGAAAAACCTGGAAGCTGATTGGTTTCTATGCACAGCTGCACCAGATTTTGCATCTCCAGCTTTAGTAAATCAACCTGTGTTTTAAATGGCTAAGTGCCTACTCAAACCTGATCAGCATGTATGTCAGGACCTGGATCACCTGCTGGTGGCACTATGGGTCCCAGACCTATATAGCGCAATTCCAGTGGCCACCAGTGGGTGTCTCCCAGTGGCCATCAGACCCCAGTAATTAGTCTTCACCTGATGCTGGCTGCTTAAATGATATACATAATCCCTACTCTGATTTGCATCAGTGCTTAAGTGCTTTGCCTGTTAGCCACATACCTGCTTGCTCATTATCCTTATCCTGATCCCTGCCTTATCATGTATCATGTTACTCCATCTCTGTTCCCTTTGTTCCCAGTCCCATTCGTGGTTATGACCTGTTTATCTGTGCCTGCCATTTGCTTGTATATATTGTATAATAGTTAACGGGCTAGTTAGGTTTTCTGTCACTTTGTTCACATATATTTTTACATTTGTCTTGTACACTGTTTGCTGTTGTTGGGTAGGGTTCACTATTAATAAATCTTACTTTAATCATACTCACTCTTATATACACGATCCCATACCCACAGTTGATCCAGAAAAAGGAAAAAAACCTCAGCAAAGCATGATCCAATTTGTTCCAGCAGGGGAAAAAACGAATTCCTGATCCTTCAAGAGGCAATCAGGTATTCCTTGGATCAACTTTACCTATAAATGTTAGCATCCAGTTATAATTATGTACATTCAGGAAAGAATCCAGGCTTTTTTTTAAAGCAATCTATTGAGCTGACCAGAACCACCTTTGGAGGGAGTCTATTTCACATTTCTACAGCTCTTACTGTGAAGAAACCTTTCCGTATTTGGAGATTAAATTTATTTTCCTCCAGACGTAAAGCGTGCCCCCTTGTGCTCTGTGATGACCTTAAAGTGAATAACTCAACGCCAAGTTTTTAATATGGACCACTTATGTATTTATACATGTTGATCATATCCCCCCAATCTCCTCTTCTCAAGAGAGAATAAATTTGGTTCATCTAATCTTTCCTTGTAGCTGAGCTCCTCCGTGTCGCTTATCGGTTTGGTTGCTCTTCTTTGCACTTTCTCCAGTTCCCACATATCCTTTTTCTGGTGCCCAGAACTGAACTGCATATTCCAGATGAGGTCTTACTAATGATTTGTATAGTGGAAAAATGATATCTCATTTTTTTGAGACAGATAGAGCTTTCTTTTGGTGGTAATTAATCACCACTGAGGTTTTTTTTGCTAAACAAATGAAAAAAGACAGAAAAAAAATAAAAGAGGTTTTTATTTGTTTATGTTATAAAATTTTGTAAATAAGTAATTTTTGTCTTTCGCTGATGTGCATTGATGAGACTGCACTAACGGGCACTGATGAGGTGGCACTGATGAGGCGACACCGATGAGATGGCACTGATGCGCACTGATGAGGCACTAATATGCAGCACTGATAGGCAGCACTGATATGCAGCACAGATGGGCAATGATAGGCAGCACTGGTATGCAGCACACATTTATTACGCTGATTATCAGTGCAGACTCCCCCTGTCAGGAAAGCTGCTTCCCAGCTCTTCTCTACTCACGCACTGTCAGCGTGAGTATAGGAATGCCAATAACCGGCATTTCTTATTTACACTATGATCAGCTGTGACTGGACACAGCTGACCACATGGTAAAGAGCCTATGTCATAGGCTCTTTGCCGTGATCGGAGATGCAGTGTGTCCAAGCAACACAAGGCACCAACGATCGCCGCGCAAAAACTTTTTTTTCTGAAGGACGTCATATGATATCCAATCAGAATGGGAAAGTCACTGCCCGGCGGTCATTTGCTATAAGCCAGACAGGAAGTGGTTAAAAAGTGCATTGAGGTTGGCTTGTAAGTTGGAGACATCCAGTAAGGACGTTATTCCACTGCATAGCTTGGTGTCATCTGCAAACACTGAAATGGTACTTTTAATCCCAGACCCTCTATCATTTATAAATATAATAAAAAGTAAGGGTCCCAAAACTAAACCTTGGGGTACACCACTGATAACCTTAGACCATTCAGAGTAAGAATCATTAGGCACTAGTTTCCGAATACTGTATTTTAACCCGTCTTATATCCATTTACAAACTGATTTTTCCAAGTCTGTAGACTTAACCTTACAAATTAGCCATGTGTGGGGAACTGTGTCAAACACTTTTGCAAAATCCAAGTATACCACGTCCACAGCCACCCCTCTGTTCAAAGGTTAACTTACCTCCTCATAAATATAAATCAGTCTGACAATTTCTGTCTTTCATGAATCCAGGCTGTCTGTTGCTTAAAATATTTTTTTCCAGCAGGAACCCATGTATGTGGTCTTGAATTAAACTCTCCAGTATCTTCCCAACCATAGGAAATAAACAGGTCTATAGTTACCTGGTAAGACATTGATCCCTTTTTTCAGTAAAGGGCACCACATTGGCCTTACTCAAGTCCGTTGGTACGATTCCAGTCATTAAAGAGTCCCTAAAAATTAGAAACAATGGCTTTAAAATGACAGTGCTCAATTATTTTAGGATCCCTGGGTATGTGCCATCTGGTCCAGGTGTTTTATCTACCTTTATTCTGTCTAAATATTTCTGGACCTTATCAATTTAGAGCCATTGTGGATCATTTGGAGCTGTGTCAATGCCATCCCCATTATGGACATGAGCTCTCCCATGCTCCTTTGTATACACAGAACTGAAGAAAGTATTTAATAAATTTGCCTTCTCTTTGTCCCCAGTCACCCACTCTAGATTATTTTGTAAAGGGCCTACATGCTCATAACTGACCTTTTTACTATCAATATATTTGAAGAAATTTTTAGGGCTTGTCCTACTATCTTTTGCAATATGTTTTTCATTTTGAATTTTTGGGGCCTTGATTTCCTTTTTACATATTCTGTTATATTCTTTGTAACTTTTAAATGATGATAGTGTTTTTTCATTTTTAAAAAGCTTTTTTCTTATTATTTATAGCCTTTTTAACTTTGACCGTGAGCCAAATAAGTTTTATTTTTAGCCTTTTAAACTTATTTCCCATGGGAATATATTTTTCAATGTTCACATACAGTGTTCTTGAAGAATTCCCATTTCTGTTCTGTGTTCATCAATGCCAATATTTCCTCCCAGTCTATGTCTCATCCTTGGAAAATTTGCTCTCTTCACACTGAATGCCGATACGGCTCACAGCAGGGGTCCTGTGCGTCTTGGTTCACTGTTTCAGGTCCGATTTCAGCCTGAATTTTGGGCTGAATTCGGACCTGAAATGGACCAAAAGACACACAGGGCTCCTGTGCAAATTCGCACCGGAGCCGCATCAGTGATATGTGAACCAGTTCCATAGAGAACCGGTCACATTCTCATGCTATTGCAAATTGGATGCGGGAATCCCGCATCGAATTCGCAATAGTGTGAACCCGGCCTAAGTGTTTTTATATTTCCAGTATGTACTTGTTGCTTGCAGATTACATTAAATGAAATCATGTTATGATGTAATTCTAATTATTCAATGTTCCTAAGGTTATGATTAAGTGCTGATAAAACCATAAAACAAGTCAAACTTCAGTCCCCCACTGTGCCTTTGTTGGTTTCTGCAATAAAGGAGGTTTGCTTACTAGAGTGCAGCCGTCCGGATCTTTTCTCCTTTGTCTACATATATTTTCACGCTCGCCTTGTACACTGTTTGCTGTTGTTGGATGTACTTTAATCTTACTTTAATCATACTCAGTCTGATTCCAGTTTTCTAAGCACAGCTACATTGATCTTGTCATCACTGCTGATGCTGGATGCCTGCATTCGGCATCCCTTACAATGTGACATGAAGCAATATGAAGAGAAGCGTTTTTGAATGTGGTTCTGCATCATTTCACTTATGATATAGGAGAAGCCTTCCCTTAAATTGGAACTTTAGTCAGAAAATCCTGATAGATGACTTCAGGCTGGCCTCTTTTGCAGGTATAGTAAAATATTAAAAATAAGTGCCTATACTGTTTAAAATCTAGTAATGCACAGTCTCATTCTGCTCTGCACATGCTCGGTTGCTTTCTATTCTCAGCATTGTGCTTAAAATCAGAGCCACTAGAGGTCATACAGCTGACAACTTTAGGACTTACTGTTGCTAAAGGGGAAAGAAAGCAATAAGAATGACACAGACTGTGTGGAGGGAACACAGAAAAGGGAGAGAAAAAAAAGCAGGAGAGGTGACAGGAAAAACTCTGCAGCTAGAGAGAAACAAAATAGTTAAACTTACAAGGACAGTGTCTTATCTTATCTCCCTTATATTCTCTCCTTTCTCTCCCATGGGCAGCCTGTGAACTTCAGCACTGTATAGCTTCTGTTAGCCTTCCTCTCTAATTGAGCTAAAACATATCAAGGCTAAAAATGTACATATTTTAATTGAAGAAAGTAACAGTTTTTGAAACTAAAAGAGAGAGGGAGAGCTTCCAATAAGGAAGTCACTACACTGGGATTCAATAAAATGGCAGCAGCAAGAAGAAATAGGAGCAATGCTGGAGGCAATTTACAACACATACTAATTTATTAGCATAACCACTTCAGCTCTGGAAGATTTTACACCCTTCACGACCAGCCTATTTTTTTCTATTTGGCACTGCACTACTTTAACTGCAAAAATCTCAATAACTGTACATTGATTGGTTTGCTTGAAAGTTATAGCGCCTACAAACTATGGTATATATACTAGAATAATTTTTTATACTATTAAAGGCAGCGATCAATGACTTATAATGGGACTGCAATATTGCGGCACCCAATCTGACACTAACTGACGATAGGTGGAACTTAATAACTAGGTAGGTAGGAAGTTCTTGAGAAAGGGGGTTCTTTCATCCTCCTAACTAAAGAAACTTAAATAGGGAACTGCCGGGAAGATGGGAATTTTATTCTTAAAAAGGTACAAAACTTCCTTCTTGGTTCCGCAACACTGAACACCATTCTACATAATTATTAATGTAGAATGTATGTTCCTGTCATGAGCGGGTGTGACCAGAACCGTGTGATCTGCGACAGAGGACACCCAAACGTATATAAGTGAAAATATATATTAATTTATTAAGGAAAGTGAGTAATAAATAACAACCAACTCCAATATGACACAGTGCAATAACCAACCACAGACGGAGACCTACAAATAACAATAGACAGATAAATGCAATAAATGGGAAATACCAGGTTCATAAACAATAGCCAGGCCAGGGTCATACACAGAAGATCAGCAGGGATGTTCCAGAGACGTAAACGTAAGCCAGGCCAAGGTCATACACAGGGAAGTCAGTAGATGGGGTATGGAACACAGGACAGGGAGAGGATGGATGGGTCAGACTGCAGGTAGGGACCCAAGGTAACAGGTGGGACAGGATAGGGTCCCAGACAGGGACAGGATCAGGACTCAGGGCTCAGGTTCAGGATCAGAAGGCTAGCAGGTCAGGAGGCAATGACGAAATCAAGGCAAACATGTGAATGCTTGCCGGGTATTTATAGGCCTATGATTGGCCTCAAGTGACACCTGATTGTAGGAGGTACTGTCTGCTCCACACTGCCAGGATCCATCCGCTGGTGGACGCCAGTACTGCGGCCCAAAGATGATATATTATAAACAGGGAAAAGCTCTCCTGACAGTTCCAAACTGCCAGGAGACACCTGCTGGTGGACCTCAGTACTGCATGCCAAATAACAGGTCTTACCAGCGGATGGAACATTTCCTGACAGTACCCCCCCTCAAAGGAGCGACCTCCGGACGCTCCAACTAGCCGTTGCTGGGGAAAGTCCATGGTGTCCAGCTGGGCAGTGGGCACATCAGGCTGGGCAGCGGACAGGAACACTCCAGGCTGGGCAGCGGAGGGGAACAACTTGAGCTGGGCAGCGGACGGGAACAACTTGAGCTGGGCAGCGGACGGGAACAACTTGAGCTGGGCAGCGAACGGGAACAACTTGAGCTGGGCAGCGGACGGGAACAACTTGAGCTGGGCAGCAGGCTCCGGGTCATCGAGCTGGGCAGCAGGCTCCGGGTCATCGAGCTGGGCAGCAGGCTCCGGGTCATCGAGCTGGGCAGCAGGCTCCGGGTCATCGAGCTGGGCAGCAGGCTCCGGGTCATCGAGCTGGGCAGCAGGCTCCGGGTCATCGAGCTGGGCAGCAGGCTCCGGGTCATCGAGCTGGGCAGCAGGCTCCGGGTCATCGAGCTGGGCAGCAGGCTCCGGGTCATCGAGCTGGGCAGCAGGCTCCGGGTCATCGAGCTGGGCAGCAGGCTCCGGGTCATCGAGCTGGGCAGCAGGCTCCGGGTCAACGAGCTGGGCAGCAGGCTCCGGGTCAACGAGCTGGGCAGCAGGCTCCGGGTCATCGAGCTGGGCAGCAGGCTCCGGGTCAACGGGCTGGGCAGCAGGCTCCGGGTCATCGAGCTGGGCAGCAGGCTCCGGGTCATCGGGCTGGGCAGCAGGCTCCGGGTCATCGGGCTGGGCAGCAGGCTCCGGGTCATCGGGCTGGGCAGCAGGCTCTGGAACATTGGGCCGAACAGCGAGCACCGTAAGGGCAGGCCAGATTACAGGCACCGGCTCAGCAAGCTGGGTAACGGACCCCGGCCCAGTGGGCTGGGTAACAGGCCCTGACTCAGCGAGCTGGACACCGTGCACCGGTTCGGCAAGCCGGATAACGGATACTGGCTTGACAGGCAAAGTGATGGACTTCGGTTTAGCAGACTGGGTAACGGGCACCAGTTCAGCAGACCGGGTAACGGGCACCGATTCAACAGACTGGGTAACGGGCACCGATTCAACAGACCGAGACACGGGCACCGAAACTCCAGGCTGAAACACGGGCACCGAAACCTCAGGCTGGGATACCAACATCACGACATCAGGCTGGAAGACAGATACCAGGATATCAGGCTGGAGGATGGACACATCAAACCGGAAAGCAGGCTCATCAGGCTGAACAGTGGGCACATCAGGCAGAACAGCAGGTACATCGGACTGGTCAATAGTCGCTGGAGCATCAGACTGGAACATGGACACTGGGGTTTTGGGCTGGAAGGCAGGCATACCAGACTGGAAGGTGGGCACACCAGACTGGAAGGTGGGCACACCAGACTGGAAGGTGGGCACACCAGACTGGAAGGTTGGAACGTCAGACTGGAAGGTTGGAACGTCAGACTGGAAGGTTGGAACGTCAGACTGGAAGGTTGGAACGTCAGACTGGAAGGTTGGAACGTCAGACTGGAAGGTTGGAACGTCAGACTGGAAGGTTGGAACGTCAGACTGGAAGGTTGGAACGTCAGACTGGAAGGTTGGAACGTCAGACTGGAAGGTTGGAACGTCAGACTGGAAAGCTGGAACGTCAGACTGGAAAGCTGGAACGTCAGACTGGAAAGCTGGAACGTCAGACTGGAAAGCTGGAACGTCAGACTGGAAAGCTGGAACGTCAGACTGGAAAGCTGGAACGTCAGACTGGAAGGCTGGAACGTCAGACTGGAAGGCTGGAACGTCAGACTGGAAGGCTGGAACACCAGACTGCAAAGCTGGAACATCAGACTGCAAAGCTGGAACATCAGACTGCAAAGATGGAACATCAGACTGCAAAGATGGAACATCAGACTGCAAAGATGGAACATCAGACTGCAAAGATGGAACATCAGACTGCAAAGATGGAACATCAGACTGCAAAGATGGAACATCAGACTGCAAAGCTGGAACATCAGACTGCAAAGCTGGAACATCAGACTGCAAAGCTGGAACATCAGACTGCAAAGCTGGAACATCAGACTGCAAAGCTGGAACATCAGACTGCAAAGCTGGAACGTCAGACTGCAAAGCTGGAACGTCAGACTGCAAGGCTGGAACATCAGACTGCAAGGCTGGAACATCAGACTGCAAAGCTGGAACATCAGACTGCAAAGCTGGAACATCAGACTGCAAAGCTGGAACATCAGACTGCAAAGCTGGAACATCAGACTGCAAAGCTGGAACATCAGACTGCAAAGCTGGAACATCAGACTGCAAAGCTGGAACATCAGACTGCAAAGCTGGAACATCAGACTGCAAAGCTGGAACATCAGACTGCAAATCTGGAACGTCAGACTGCAAAGCTGGAACGTCAGACTGGAAGGCTGGAACGTCAGACTGCAAAGCTGGAACATCAGACTGCAAAGCTGGAACATCAGACTGCAAAGCTGGAACATCAGACTGCAAAGCTGGAACATCAGACTGGAAATTGGGAGCAGGTTGGGTTACTGGCAGGATTGTATGAGTAGGGAAGAACTTCCGTTTCTTCTTTGGCTTAACTGCTGGAGATCTGTAGGTGGCTGTAGGACTGTAGACAGGAGGTGAGGCATACTGAAAGGAAGGGCTGGGATATGGCAAGGAAGGGGGAACAGCAGCCAGAGGGAGTTCTTGTGGGAAAGTTGCAGGTATTAGAGAAGAGGCAGGTGGGTTAAAGGCAGGATAGGTACAGGAAGGAGAAACAGGGCATTGATACTTGGTGGGAAGCAGGGTATATTGGGCTGTAGCTGAGGTTGCCATGAGCGATGGGGGAATAGATTCTTGGGAAGGCAGGTGATTAATGGCAGGGCTGGGTTGTTGTGGCTTGGCTAAATTAAGGAGATCTGACCATGCCTGTAGCACAGGATGAACAAACATTGCTTCACACACAGCCTGACTAACCAGAGATTGCACTGAATGGATGCAATCAGACAACACCTGCGGGGAACAAGAGGCATAATGTTCCTTGAAAAAGGCTGGGTCATCCTCTAATAACCACACCAGAGACTCAACCTGATCAAAACTGAAGGGGGGAGAAAAATCATCCCTGCCCTCTGGAGTCCTGGACAAGGCTAGCTCTGCACACAGCTGGATCAGAGGCTGAACATTTTCAAATAGCAAACTACCCTGATCAACCAGAGAATGGGCCAGATGGATACACTCCAGGAGCTGATACCTGGCCCACTCTTTCAATACCAGACGACAGTAATTGTTATCCTCCAACACCAGTGAGGCAAGGAGAACAACAGTTTTTGATTGCATTTTCATAGCACTACAATGGTTCCTTTGCGCAGTCACTTCTGGTCAGAGATGGCCTTGATTTACTGTCATGAGCGGGTGTGACCAGAACCGTGTGATCTGCGACAGAGGACACCCAAACGTATATAAGTGAAAATATATATTAATTTATTAAGGAAAGTGAGTAATAAATAACAACCAACTCCAATATGACACAGTGCAATAACCAACCACAGACGGAGACCTACAAATAACAATAGACAGATAAATGCAATAAATGGGAAATACCAGGTTCATAAACAATAGCCAGGCCAGGGTCATACACAGAAGATCAGCAGGGATGTTCCAGAGACGTAAACGTAAGCCAGGCCAAGGTCATACACAGGGAAGTCAGTAGATGGGGTATGGAACACAGGACAGGGAGAGGATGGATGGGTCAGACTGCAGGTAGGGACCCAAGGTAACAGGTGGGACAGGATAGGGTCCCAGACAGGGACAGGATCAGGGCTCAGGGCTCAGGTTCAGGATCAGGATCAGAAGGCTAGCAGGTCAGGAGGCAATGACGAAATCAAGGCAAACATGTGAATGCTTGCCGGGTATTTATAGGCCTATGATTGGCCTCAAGTGACACCTGATTGTAGGAGGTACTGTCTGCTCCACACTGCCAGGATCCATCCGCTGGTGGACGCCAGTACTGCGGCCCAAAGATGATATATTATAAACAGGGAAAAGCTCTCCTGACAGTTCCAAACTGCCAGGAGACACCTGCTGGTGGACCTCAGTACTGCATGCCAAATAACAGGTCTTACCAGCGGATGGAACATTTCCTGACAGTTCCTTTGTTAAAGAACACTCATTGTTATCAAACTGTTATGGGTATAGGCAAGTTCAGCAGGGACTGGCCAAATTTCGATCCATAAGTAAAATAGGTGCAGCGCTAAACAAAATCAAAAGAAAAAAGAAAAAACGTCCAGGGATAAAAGAAGAAGGTATCAATATGGTAAAAGTGGCAGCATGCTGATCCAGGACATATAGGAGCAGATTTATATCTCTAGTCATCGCTAGCAATGACGATTCCAACTGCCTGCTAATGCAAATCATTGGATGCTATTTCATGCCAGTCTATTGATCCCCTGCTACATGGTTATCTGGAGGAGTCTCCTGTCACTGGACTGAACCTTCACTCTTTATGATCCCTATGGGAATGCTTTCATGACTCTTTATTCAAGGGTCCTGGTCATCAGGTGAGAGGCCATTCAGTATATGGTGAAGGGCACTTCTATCAGTCACATAATATTGCTGTGAAAATCATGTTTGCTTGGTGGATTCCTACATGAAATCTGGACATCATTTATGCTCTGTATATTTTGAAGGACTTTTACCATATTGATACCTTCTTCTTTTATCCCTCTGGACGTTTTTTCTTTTTTCTTTTGATTTTGTTTAGCGCTGCACCTATTTTACTTATTTGTCTTGAGGGATTTGATCGTTTGACCCTGGTGTTCAGCTGCTTTCTGGTTTTTGCATACATGCGCTGATATATTTTTATTGTATAAATTTCGTAAAGATTTAATACACTATAGGCATATAGATATATAGTGTATACAGGGAAACACATGACACCATGAAATTACATGATCAATTTACAGCTTGTGCAGGTAAAAAAAAAAAAACACAAGGTGCAAGTAGGAACATTTATAATATCTTTAACTACTCCAATGGTATGGATAGATGTAAATGGTGTATTTACACTTCAAGAACTACAGACTTTGCACAGTCTGAATAAAGTAAACATGATAACAATCTTCATCTGAAAATAACTATTGCATTGAATGTGTAAACAAAATATAATTTCTAATTACATTTATGTATTACATTAAATTAATTTAAGTTTAACATTCTGGACACCTTAAGCAATTTATGGGAGCAATTTTTGCTGCCCTGGATTTGATTTCAGCAAGGGTCTAATTTACTGTAAAAGAAAGTGCTGTTTCACACCCATGTTCTAGATATCATGCTGATTCAAGGTGGTTTGGGATACACCATGGGAATATTCTGCACTAACTTGTCTGCAGAGTCTAATTTAAATCTTGTATTCACGTAATTTTACCCAAGAGACAAGTGAAGTGCACAGTGGACACTGCATGATTTATTACACATTACTTAAACACTGACATTGAAACAAAGAATATTCTAGCTTAGAGGATGTAATGTTTTACATACAACATTCTGAAAGAAGTCTAGTTTTAGCTTAAAAGTACAGAAGGGGAAGAGCGCATGCGTGGCTGGCCGGAGCAGATGTGTCTCTGAGCTGCTCCACACACCCCCCGGCAGACATAGCCATATTAAGCGGCCCCGCACCTTGCCCGCCACATCTAATCGCCCGATCCTCCTGAGGTGAGGACCGGGAACACATCGGATGCCACACCAGTTGCGTGGCAAGCCCCAGGGCAGCCCCCGCTACTCCTCCCGGGCTACGAGCAGGGAATCCAAGATGGCGACCGGCTGCAACACACAAGGGATGCCGACATCCAAAGAGGAGAAGCCGCCCTCACAGAAGAAGGTCACTAAACCCCCTGGTCGGAGCAACCCTTAGACGAGCCTCTCAATGCCTTCTCCAGCCACAGGTGAGCACACAAATACACGCTGCTCACCCCCTAGCCCTGCGCGGTCTCCCTCACAGGCTGCAGCCCTGTCGCCCAGCCAAGACTCACACACCTTCTCTGTTCTTGATGGAGAGATGGCAGACATTTTTAGCAGCCAGCCCAGCAGCCAAGAGCTTGACCAGGATAATACTACTGATTCCCCTGCTATCGCATCAGCTCAGTCACAGTATTCAGGAGACCCAATGCTTTTAGCCCGCTTTGCGGATCTGCTACAAAGAGAACTGGCTAAAGCTACTGACAAACTGGCCCTGGACATAAAACAGGATTTCCAGGAACTGGGGAATCGGCTGGAAAGCATTGAATCAAAAGTAGATGATACGGTTCACAGAGTGTCCCAAAATTCGAATATGATAACTGACTTACAAGATCGCCTCGAGCAAGCATTCTCCAAAATCGACGATCTTGAAAATCGCGCCAGGCGCTATAATTTTCGCATCAGGGGCATTCCAGAAAATGTGAAAGATATCACCTCAGTCACCTATTAACTAATGCAAGCAGCAGTACCTGACATTGATGACATTCATATGGAAATAGATCGCATCCATAGGGCTCTGATTCCTCCAAAACCTGACGGCCCCCCCAGGGATGTTATCGTAAAACCGCACTTTTTCCGGATCAAAGAAGCAGTGATGCGACATGCCAGAGAAAACCCTGATCTGGAAATAGATGGTCTCAAGATTCAAATATGTTCTGATATCTCCCAGGCCACTATCCAAAAGGCGATCGTTTAAACCTTTGTTGCTGCTGCTGATCCAACGTAACATTCGCTATAGATGGAACTACCCTTTCAAGCTCCAATTCTCCTTTAACAGCAAGTCCTACTCTTTTTCTACATTTGCTGAGGGTGAAACAATCTTACTGAAATTGGGCAATCCCTCTCCTCCACTCTCCCCTCTTGGGTCAACTAAGCCGATGAAGAAATCAGCCTCTTCCTCTCATGCATCTTGAGAACCTGCTCCATACTACTAGATGGACCTTTCATTTACCGCAGCGGCTTCTCAGTGGTCCCGTCACGGGACATTAGTCGCTGCTTCTGCCTTTTTGCTAACATTGATGTAACATACATCTGCTGCCTAATAGTTCTAGCCGACCTTGAAATTCTTGGTTAATTGCGGTTAATAAACATGTTTTCCTTTTTAGGTTGGACATTTTTATATTAACGTGCATTCCATTATATTTAATATTAGGGTTATTCCACTATGTGAAGTTCAAATGGAAAAGAAAAACCGCGCTGCAGAGCAAAATATAGAGAAAACAAATTGATAGCTGCACTTAAAACACACCAATATCTGTGTATACCATGAAAAATAAAAAATAAAAAATAAAAAGTGCGCTTACAATGTAAAAATGTATAAATGACTATAAATTAATATAAATGATTAAATGTGTAAACCAGGATGTAGTGAAAACAAATTAATGGCTCAATACGTTGCATAAGTGTATACATGTGAAACGTAAAAACTTAGTGAGATAACAAAATAAGACTTGTGAGAAGTGTGCATATGAGATGCAAAAAATAAATGCAAAACCTAAAAATTACAAATCCCAGTTCGTGAATTAAATCATAAAGTTCATCAGTGAAAACACTTCCATCCACTATGCAGCTTTGCAACAACCAATAGCCCTATAGATGGATCAGCAAAGGAGAGGGATGTGCAAGATGGTGCAACTCCACTGGCGATGACTCCAATGAATAAGAATAAAAAAGGTGGACCCTTACCCTCCGTGTTGGACCCCCTCGCTGGCAGGGTCTATCGAGCATGCAGATTTTGCCCTCTGCAGGGACCGTGTGTTGAGATGATCTCCGCAGCAGCTGTCAGGAATGCTGTCTTCGGTCCGGGCTGGTCCAAGTGATACGCCTGGAGGGGGGGGAAGAAAGCTCTCTTGCTCCCAGTGTGGCAAAGGAAAAAGCAAAAGAGTGGGGCTCCAATAGTGTAAAAAGTTTCAAAATGTATTGATAAAAGTACAAACCAAAATGGAGAGTGCACACTCCGTGAGGTATAGGAACAATTAAAAACAAGCCGGCATAAAAAATTCGCAGTAACCCGTGCAGAACATGGGGCAATCGTGACAGCTTACAACGTAGCCACGCCCTACATGTTTCGTCATTAGTTGACGTCTTCAAAGGGGCACGGGCTACGTGTTAAGCCATCCCCTATATAGTATTTCAATGCGCACCAAGCCTCGTCTTCACCTCCGCTCTCAGGGTAGGAAAGCCGAGCCTCTACCTGGTGCTCCTCAGTGAATGGATGTTGCCGAGGTGACACATTAAGTAAAAGATTGAAACTTAAGAAGACTTTAACCACTCCAAGAGTGCCACCATCGCACGCCACCTGGAGGGGAAACCTAGTATTACTAGGCAATTAACATATCCTCCAGATGCTAATTTAAAAAGTAAAACTGACAGGACAAAAAGGAAAACGTTACTTAATCACAATAATGGGCTCAAGGTAGTTGGTAATATTAAAAAGTATATAGAAGTGTGTGAATGGAGAAGCGATATTAATCTCCATAGAAAATGACGAAAAAAAAGGAAAAATCACTAAATATGAAAAAAATATATATTGAAGTCACACTGTAAAAAATGGAGGCCCATCCATAGACATGAAGAGCACTCGGTATCACAATAATGCGACCATACAATCGAAATACATAATATATAGTAGCACCAAGCTAAACATATCACTGTGTTACCCACTCTCTAAAAACTGTTGGAAGCCCAAATTACTGGGTCCCCAAACTGTCCTAGAGAACCAAAGAGCAAAGATGTGTGAGAGGAATAAATAATGGACCTCTATCCAGTAATTCCTAGAAACATAGTGAATGGATGAAAAAGTGAATGGATGAAAAAATAAATGAATAAATGCAAAAAGAGGGGGAAAAAAGGAAACAAAAAGGCCAAAACGTGGCCTACGAGTTGTCAATCAACGCATTCAACTCGATATCCACGTTTAGACCTAAGGGCCTAAGAGAGCGGATTTTGTAAATCCACTCCATCTCAAGTCTAGAGATGGCCCGTCTTTTAGATCCCCCCCTCCATGGGAGTTTGAGTTTGTCAATCCCCATGAACAAAGTGCCCCTAGGGTCTTTTTTGTGTTTGTCTAAATAATGTTTGGAGACTGGGTGACCCAAAAAGCCCCTTCTAATGTTTCCAATGTGTTCCCCCAGTCTCACCTTTAACAAACGAACCATGCGGCCCACATAATGGAGTCCACAGGGGCAAGTAAGTAGGTACACCACATGTGTGGTCGAACATGTGATAAAAGATTTAATATGAAAATTAGACGAGGAATTATTGTTACGGAATTGACATACCTTTCTCTCTGTTAGAGCATTGATGGAACAAACCTCACAGTTTCTACATTTAAAATAACCTGTCATATGTTGAAAAAACATAGGTTTATAAACTGAAGGATCACATGCGGCAGACACCACCCTTGAACTGATTGAGGGGGCACCCCTAAAAACCAGCTGAGGTCTGTCAGGAAGAGACGGTCCGAGCACGGGATCATTTTTAATAATGTGCCAGTGCTTATTCAGCATCCCCTGACAGAAAAATGTTGGCAAGAGTATCTTGTAATCAGGGGACAGACTAACTGACTGTCCCTCTGTACCCTGGGCTTATCAGTCAAGAGAGCATCCCTGTCAAGTGATATAACTTGATTAAGCTTTTCAGTAAGGAACTGCACATCATACCCCTTCTCTATGAATCTGTCAGTCAAGACCCTAGACTGAGCGAGAAAGTCAGTGTTGGTAGAGCAGTTCCTTTTTAATCTGATATATTGACTTTTAGGGACAGAGTCTAGCCAAGCTTTATAATGGCAGCTGTCCCGCGGAATGAACGAATTGCGGTCAGTGGCCTTGAAGTAGGTGCAGGTAAGTAGAGAGTTACCTTCACCTCGTATATCCAGATCCAGAAAGTGTATTTTTTCTTGGCTGGCCTCATATTTGAAGGATATACCCCTCTCATTAGTATTAAGTCCATCCATAAAGGAACAGAGAGAGTCATGGGAGCCATTCCATAGGAGGAGGACGTCATCTATATACCTGGCCCACAGGACCAATTCTGGTCTCCGGTGGGCATAGATGACGTCCTCCTCCCATTTCCCCATAAAAAGGTTTGCCAGACTGGGGGCAAATTTAGCCCCAATGGCTACTCCCTTAGTCTGGAGAAAGAATTGTTTATTATGCCAAAAGAAATTGTGTGTAGTGGCATATTCTAAAAGCTCCATAATGAAACGTTTTTGCTTCTTGGGTATAGAGGCGTCCTTATCAAGGAAGTGTTTCACAGATTTAATACCCCAATGATGGGGGATGCTGGTATATAGGGAAGTGACATCGGCAGTCACAAGCCAATGTCCTTCTCTATAGTTGCTGTTCTTAAGTAGGTTAATGGTGTGTCTGGTATCAGTTTTCACTGATGAACTTTATGATTTAATTCACGAACTGGGATTTGGAATTTTTAGGTTTTGCATTTATTTTTTGCATCTCATATGCACACTTCTCACAAGTCTTACTTTGTTATCTCACTAAGTTTTTACGTTTCACACGTATACACTTATGCAACGTATTGAGCCATTAGTTTGTTTTCACGACATCCTGGTTTACACATTTAATCATTTATATTAATTTATAGTCATTTATACATTTTTACATTGTAAGCGCACTTTTTATTTTTTATATTCCACTATGTGGCTATATTAGTTCTTCTGGGTGGTGTTATGGGACCAAAAATGTATTTTGCTTTTGGTGAAGACTCCTCCGCACTCTAAGCTTCGGCTCCGAGACACTTAAATTGTTTACTAGTTGTTATACATGACATTCTACATTTCTATGCCATGTTACTCGGTGCCGGGGGTTTCCTGGCCCGACTACCCTATTGTTTTTTTTTTCTTTTTTTCCTTTTTCTATTTTTGCTCTAACTTTTTCTACCACTTTTCTTTCCTGAGGGTTGCCTGGGAATTCTCTTGGTGCTTCTGGATTCGGAAGTTCGCAGATCGGTGGGTGTTTCTGTTTATCAATGATTGGCTGACTGTTTCCTATGTCTAGTGTAATGTCTACCTCCCAAAACATCCGCCTGCTCTCCCATAATATTCAGGGTATTGGATTACCCGCTAAACGGATTAAAGCCTTTACACACTACCAATCTTTGGGGGCAGACATTGTTGCTCTCCAGGAGACAGACTTTACCTCCCTATTTACCCCTCGGTATCTCCATAGAGACCATCCTCTTTGCTACTATGCAAATGCGTCGGAGAAAAAGAGGGGAGTGGCCCTCTGCTTCTCTAGACGTGCATCATTCACTGAAACCAAAGTTCTTAGCGACAAAGACGGGCGTTACCTTCTAGTCATCTGGGGGAAAACATTGGTTACTTTCCTAATTTATTACGCTCCCAAAACTAATCAAACCGCATTCTTTCACTCCCTCTTACGGTCCATGGCTCCTGAATTTGAAGGTGAAGTAATTTTGGCGGGTGACTCTAACCTAGCCTTGGATCTTGTCAAAGACAAATCACACACCGTGGGGCTCCGACCCCTCCTAAACAGAGTCACAAATTTGCACAACTGCTTTATCATTATGATTTAGTGGATGCTTGGAGGGAAGCAAACCCCACAGCTAGAGATTACTCTCATTATTCAAGAGCACATGGACATTACTCACGTATAGATCACATATTTCTCCTCTCGGGACTGTTGCCTAAATTGAAGTCCGCCAAGATATTATCGACTTCCTGGTCGGACCATGACCCAGTTATGGTTTAGATCTCGGACCTCACAAGTAGGACAACGAATCCACATTGGCGATTGAATGAATCTCTCCTAGGCGACAAATCTCACTGTCTTGAGATTTCTAACTATTTACAAACTTACTTCGACATTAACATTCCAGAAGACACATCCCCTGCTATTAACTGGGCCGCACACAAATCTTCTGTCTATTCAATTGTCCTCCAGACTCAAAAAAGCTTGCACTGAATTGATCTCTGCCAAGACCAAGGAGTTTTAAGCTTTAACTAAACAACATAAACGCTCTCCGTCCCCTAATCTATTTATTAAAATGGAACAATCCCGCCTGGAACTTAATATCTGCCTTACCACTAGGGCCGAGAAACAACTACGGTGGACGAATCACAAGTTCTTCACTTGGCGAGACGGCCCAGGTTCTTTATTAGCATACAAGCTTACCCCTAGGCACTCCCACCTGGCACTCCCCAAAATTAGACTGTTAGGAGGTCTTCTCTCTCAGGACCCCCAAAAAATTATTCGGGAATTCCACGATTTTTACGCTGACCTATATGGAAGTCCTCGGAACGCTGGCTCTCCATCCATTAGGGAATTCTTCGGGAATCTCCCCCTCTTTTCTATCGCAGATGATCATAAAGACCTTATGGACCAACCTTTTACTGGCGAGGAGATCTGCGATGCTATCAAAACACTTTCACTCCATAAGTCTCCTGGCACCGATGGTCTTCCTAATATTTATTATAAAAATATTTCCGGACAATTGGTTCCACATGTGGCTCTTCAGTTTAATTCCCTGCGGGATGGAGGTATGGTCCCTTTGGATGAAAATAAGGCATATATTAGTGTTATCCCTAAACCTAACAGGGACCCTACTGACGCTCGTAACTACCGCCCAATTTCGCTAATAAACTGCGATTTAAAGATCCTAACGAAAATTTTGGCCTCTTGCCTTAATACCTTTTTAGAGCATTACATTCATAAAGACCAATTAGGATTTATAACGGGACGTCAGACCCTAGCTCAAATTCGTAGATCCATAACCCTGATCTCAGCGGCGCGTTCCAACTGGGATGCTCCACTCTCCCGGGAACTCTTGCTCCTTTCACTGGACCTTAATAAGGCATTTGATAGCCTAAATTGGAACTACCTTTTTGACACTCTTGAGACCCTAGGGTTCCGCCCTACGTTCCTTTCCCTGCTGAAAACGTTATATAATTCCCCAGTAGCCCAAGTTTCCATTAGAGGTCATAAATCACCACTATTCCCTGTCCAGTGGGGTACGAGACAGGGGTGCCCACTCTCCTCTTTATTATTTGCATTGGTAACTATGGCAATTCGATCTCACTCTGATATTCACTGTATTCGTTGTGGCCAACAAGAACATAAATGTGCATTATTTGCCGATGTTCTTATGTACTGTACTACTGTATCACTAATCCCCAAGTAACTTTGCCTAATTTACTGTCCCTACTAGATCATTTCTCACGACTCTCCGGCCTGTCTCTGAATTCTCAAAAAACAGTAACATTTAACATATCACTACCCTCTGCTGAGGTGCAGACTCTTCAAAATACATATTGTTTTAAGTGGGCTCCTCGTTCTCTCCCATACCTAGGGGTCCAGCTGACTTCCTCTATAGACACTATATATAGGGCAAACTACCCCCCCTTATTTAAAAGACTTAAGGAGATCTTCGTTGTTAGGCAGATTATTCCTTTTCATGGTTTGGCAGAATCAATTCCATAAAAATTACATTCTTACCTAGACTCCTTTATTTTGACGGCATTCTGGCAATGTGTCTGGTTATTCTAAACTTTGTTTTTTTTTTCAATAAAAATATTGAAATATAAAAGTACAGAAGGATTTTCACTCTGCAAAATAAACTTCTGTTGAAATGAAGGGGAAAAAAAAGAATGGATACATATATGCGGTTAAAGGATAAGTCTCTCACCATTTTATTAAAGGTAAATAATCATTTCATAAGAAATAGTGAATAAAAAGTGCACAACAAATCAATATATGCAGCAAACATAAATTACACACCAAATAACATCAAATCATTAGTGCACAAATGGTAGCAGAGTCCATAAATATTGGAGAAATCAAGAGTCTGGTGAAAAGGTAGGAGATGTCCCCTGATAATTTTCTGTGAAGATCAAGTGAGAAAGTGGAAAGCAAACACACCCTACACAGTGATCCTCCACCATCAAATATATGTGTTACCAGATGGAAAGCACAACAGGCACATCTCAGGACTACATCCAGGTTAAGCAGCTTGGCAAAGAAATACTCCTCCGGATAACACAATGGATGGTGAGCGTCTCAGGCACATATAAACTGGGTCCCGGTGCCCTACCAACGATAACCCTCCACACAGCGTAACTCCACTGCCCAACAACCCAATGTTAAGGACATAAGGGTAGGAAAGAGGCAGCCATAGCGTGAATCCGATAGGACAATTTATTTGAAATAAAGTAGAACACTTACAAAATGGTAGTATAAAATGAGCAGATCGCCAGCCGGCAAGCGAGCGCCCGTTCGTAGCAAGGAGGTTGACGCTCTGACGTCATCGCACCTTGCTACGAACGGGCACTCGCTTGCCGGCCGGCGATCTGCTCATTTTATGCTACCATTTTGTAAGTGTTCTACAAAAAAAAAAGAAAAAGGGAGGTTGACGCTCTGACGTCATCACACCTTGCTACGAACGGGCGCTCGCTTGCCGGACGGCGATCTGCTCATTTTATACTACCATTTTGTAAGTGTTCTACTTTATTTCAAATAAATTGTCCTATCGGATTCACGCTATGGCTGCCTCTTTCCTACCCTTATGTCCTTAACATCGGGTTGTTGGGCGGTGGAGTTACGCTGTACGGAGGGTTATCGTTGGTAGGACACCGGGACCCAGTTTATATGTGCCTGAGACGCTCACCATCCATTGTGTTATCCGGAGGAGTGTTTCTTTGCCAAGCTGCTTAACCTGGATGTAGTCCTGAGATGTGCCTGTTGTGCTTTCCATCTGGTAAGCGCATATATTTGATGGTGGAGGATCACTGTGTAGGGTGTGTTTGCTTTCCACTTCCTCACTTGATCTTCACGGAAAATTATCAGGGGACATCTCCTACCTTTTCACCAGACTCTTGATTTCTCCAATATTTATGGACTCTGCTACCATTTGTGCACTAATGATTTAATGTTATTTGGTGTGTAATTTATGTTTGTTGCAAATATTGATTTGTTGTGCACGTTTTTATTCACTGTATAGCGCAGTTTTTTCCTTTGTTTTTCTTATTAGTTGTGAATATTTCACAGTTGAACTGCTGCTTTCTTTGGGGGGGTTTTATGATAGTGCGGGGATTTCTTTTGTGTTTTTTGTCTACTTATTTCATAAGAAATGCCACTTCACTGAGAAACTTCCCCCTCAAAACATTTTTTAATGACTGTAATTTAACAATTTATTAATATGATAGGAATTATGTTTTTTTGATCAATAACAGTATTTCTGAAAAATTCAGTGTGTACTGCAGTCTTTTAGTAAAGTGGTATTATAAAAGGACCTGAAGAACATTAAAGTGAAGGTCCATAGTAGACCATGGCGGTGTAATGCTTGCTCAAACAGCAACTTGTTTTCTTTAAATTTTACATAGTCAGTAAGATAAAAAAAATACACCAGTCCATCCAGTTCAACCTGTGGTGTGTGAGTGTGCTTGTGTTTATGTCAATAGTATATTGTATATCCCTGTATGTTGTGATCGTTAAGGTACCCATCTAAGAAGAGAGGTGCCCATCTGGAAGAGAATTCCACATCCTTACCACTCTGATAGTAAAGAACCCTCTACGCAGTTTATGGTTAAACTGCTTCTCTTCCAATTTCAGTAAATGGCAGTGTGTCTTTTTAAATTTACTTTCACGGAAATGTTTTTTCTCTATGCTAGGGTCACCAGTACAGTATTTGTACATTGCGATCATATCCCCTCTCAAGCGTCTCCTCTCCAGAGAGAATAAGTTCAATGCTTGTAGCCTTTCCCCATAGCTGAGATCCTCTAGTCCCTTTATTAGCTTTGTTGCCCTTCTCTGGACTCTCTCCAGTTCCAGCACATCCTTCTTGAGGACTGGTGCCCAAAATTGGACAGCATACTCAAGATGCAACCGGACCAGAGTCTTGTATAGGGGGAGAATTATCGTTTTATCTCTGGAGTGAATCCCTTTTTTAATGCATGCTAATATTCTGTTAGATTTGCTTGCATCAACTGTTCATCTCATGCCATTGCTGAGCCTGTCATCTACCAGGACACCAAGTCCTTTTCCATCTTAGATTCCCCAGAGGTTCTCCCCCTAGCGAATAACTTGCGTTCGTATTTTTACTACCCAAATGCATTACTTTACATTTTTCAACATTAAACCTCATTTGCCATGTAGTTCCCCTACGAATTATTTTATTTAGGTCTTCTTGTAAGGTTTCCACATCCCACGCAGAAGTTATGGTCCTGCTTAACTTTGTATCATCCGCAAATGTTGAGATTGAACTGTTTATCCCATCCTCTATATCGTTTATGAATAAATTAAACAGAATTGGTCCCCGGACAGATCCCACTTACCACAATGGACCATTCCGAGTACTTGCTATTTATCAGCACCCTGTTGGACCCACCCCTGTAGCCATTTTTCATGGTACTCACCCTATGGTCCATGTGGACAGACCTCAGTTTGTAAAGTAAATGTTTGTGGAGAACTGTACCAAATGCCTTTGCAAAATCCAGATAACCACATCCAGAGTCCTTCATTTATCTAGCTGGCAGCTTACTTTTTCATAGAATGTTAATAGATTGGTCTGGCAGGAATGATTCTTCATGAATCCATGCTGATTACTACTAATGATAATGTTTTCATTACTAAAATCTTGGATATAGTCCCTTATCATCCCCTCCAATAGCTTGCAGACTATTGATGTTATGCTAACTGGACAGTAGGGATAAATATCGGCCCTCTTTTAAATATTGGTACCACATTGACTTTTCTCCAATCAGCTGGTACCATTCCAGTCAGTAAACTGTCCATAAAAGTTATGAACAATGGTCTAGCTATCACCTGACTGAGTTCCTTAAAGACCTTCAGGTGTAAGCCATTTGATCCTGGTGACCTGTTTATGTTAAGTTTTCAAGTCTATTTCTGATACTGGCTTCTGTTAGCCATGAAGGTGCATTCTGTGACTTGTTATTACGATTACAGTCTTGGTTACTATATTCTCCCTTGTATATCCCCCTTTTCCTTTCTGAAAACTGAGGATAAGAATGCATTTAAAACCTTTGCCTTCTCTTTCGAAACCAATTTTCCTTCATCATGCTTCATAGGGCCAATATGTTCTGGCCTCACTTTCTTACTGTTAATATATTTAAACATGTCTTCGATTTTTTTTTTACTCTCTTCTGCTATGTGCCTTTCGTGGTCTAATTTAGCTGACCTGATTGCGCGCTTACATTTCTTATTGCATGCCTTGTATTGTTGGAATGCTGCCAATGGACCCTCAGCCTTATTTTTTTTGAAGGCCTTTTCTTTAGCCACCCAGGATTAATTTTAGCTCTTTTAAACTTATTTCCCATTGGAATGCACTGGCCAATACCGTTATTTAGTATGCTCTTAAAGCACTCCCATTTTTCCTCCATGTTCTGTGTTCCCAGGATTTTTTCCCATTTAATACCGTTTAGCAAAGAGCGCAGTTTAGGCTCTTTTGAAATTCAGTATCTGTTGTTGGTACATTCACCAACTGACCCATAAAATTATCTCGTAAGACATTTAGTAAAAGGGGAGCCTTATACGAATGAGCGGTTCCTTCTGCCCTGTTAATACCTGGAAATTAAAACCCCCTATTATAATGACATTCCCAGCCTTGCTGCCATTCCAAGCTGTGATAGGAGGTCCGCCTCCCCCTCCTTCCTCAGGTTAGGGGGCTTGTAGCATACGCCCAATATTACTTTCCCATTATTTATCTCCCTTTGGAGCTCCACCAACAAGGATTCTACCTCCTCCCTAGCTCCATTAGTTATGTCATCCCTCACGTTCACTTAAACATCATTCTTGAGTTACAGGCATACCCCTTTTCTACCCTCCCTATCTCTACAAAATAGAAAATACCCCTGAATGGTTGCCAGCCAATCATATGAGCTGTCAAACCAAGTTTCTGAAATACCCACAAAATTGAAATCCTACCCGTACATTAGCAGCTCTATTTCTTCCATGTTATTAGGTATACTTCTATCATTTGTGCACGAGCCTCGTAATTTACTCCCGTTGCATACTATTTCATTGTTATTTGTTATGAGACTGCTATTTGGATTTGCCAAGTTACCTATTTTGCGTTTTGGTATTCTAGTCACCCTTCCACTAATGCTCCTAATATTACCCGCTAAACCTTGCTCAGTGCTGGCTATCTCTACAATCTGGACCCCCCCCCAACACCTAGTTTAAAAGCCCGTCTAAAATGCACTAAAAAACGTATAGGTGTGAGCCAGGCCTTAGACTTTTTCCAGGTCCTAAGCCTTTTTTGGAAAAATATACCATGGATCGTCATTTTTAGTATGGAGAATACATCTTGGGTTGTATAACCATAATTCCCATTGGTGAGCACATTTTTTTGTAATATATTCTCATTTTGGTGTATCAATTGTATAGAGATTAACCGTTTCCGGACCCCCCCCCCCCCCCACAGATATATTGTGGCAGGACGGCCCTTCAGTGTGAATTTTGGTACCTGTAGGTCTTTTTCTTCCGGGTCTGGGGCATGCATGCGCACCGCCGACGACCCGCTTCCGCTGTGACTGGACGAGAGAGGCAGAACGTCAGTCTGCCTATGTAAACATGGCAGATTACCGTTCTGTCAGAGGAGAAGATAGAGATCTTGTGTTTATGCTAAACAGGAACATGGATCTCTGTCTTCCCCCAGTCAAAGCACCCCCACACAGTTAGCAAGCACTCCCAGGGAACACATTTAACCATTTGATTGCCCCTGATGTTAACCCCTTCCCTGCCAGTGTCCATAGTAACAGTGACAGTGCATTTTTTTTAGCACTGATCACTGTATTGGTGTCACTGGTCCCCAAAAAGTGTCACTTATTGTCAGATTTGTCCATCGCAATGTTGCAGTCCTGCTAAAAATCGCTGATTGCCACCATTACGAGTAAGAATTTTTTTTTCAAAAGATTCCATAAACCTATCCCATAGTTTGTAGAAGCTATAACTTTTGCGCAAACCAATCAATATACGCTTATTGGGATTTTACCAAAAACATGTAGCAGAATACATATTGGCCTAAATTGATGAAGAAATTAAATTTTTTAGATTTTTTTTATTGGGTATGTTTTATAGCAGAAGGTAAAAAAATATTTTTTTCAAAATTGTCGATATTTTTTTGCTTATACCCTGTTTCCCCGAAAATAAGACCTAGCGTGATGGCTGCAATATAAGCCCTATCCCCCAAATATGCCCTAGTTAAAGTCCTTGTAGGTCTTCTTTTCAGGGTAGGGCTTATTTTCGGGGAAACAGGTTAGGGCTTATTTGGGGAGTAGGGCTTATATTGCAGTCATCACCGACAATCACGCTAGGTCTTTTTTTCGGGGAAACAGGGTAGCACAATAAAAAAAACCGCAGAGGTGATCAAATGCCACCAAAAGAAAGCTCTAATTGTGGGAAAAAAGGACATCAATTTTATTTGGGTACAGCTTCGGATGACCGCACAATTGTCAGTTAACCACTTAAGCCCCGGACCATTTGGCTGCCCAAAGACCAGAGCACTTTTTGCGATTCGGCACTGCATCGCTTTAACTGACAATTGCGCAGTCATGCGACGTTGCTCCCAAACAAAACTGACGTCCTTTTTACCCCACAAATAGAGCTTTTTATGGTATTTGATCACCTCTGCGGTTTTTATTTTTTGTGCTATAAACAAAAAATTGCGACAATTTTGAAAAAAACGCATTATTTTTTACTTTTTGCTATAATAAATATTCCCAAAAAATATATAAAAACTATTTTTTTTTCTCACTTTAGGCCGATACGTATTCTTCTACATATTTTTGATTAAAAAAAAATCGCAATAAGCATTTATTGATTGATTTGCGCAAAAGTTATAGCATCTACAAAATAGGGGATAGTTTTATGGCATTTTTATTATTATTTTTTTGTACTAGTAATGGCGGCGATTAGCGATTTTTATCGTGACTGCGACATTATGGCAGACAGATTGGACACTTTTGGCGCGATTTTGGGACCATTCACATTTATACAGTGATCAATGCAATTAAAAATGCATTGATTACTGTGTAAATGTGACTGGCAGTGAATGGGTTAACCACTAGGTGGCGCTGTAGGGGTTAAGTGTGTCCTAGGGAGTGATTCTAACAGTGGGGGGGAGGGGCTGTGTGTGACACAACACTGATCACTGCTCCCAATTACGGGGAGCTGTGATCAGTGACAGTGTCACTAGGCAGAACGGGGAAATGCTTGTTTACATTAGCATTTCCCAGTTCTTCCTCTCCATGAGATGATCGCGGGTATCCCTGCAGACATCGAGTCCGTGGGACCTGCGATCACGCTCAGGAAGCTCCCGGTGCGCCCGCAAGTTGCCTCTTAAAGGGCAAAGTACAGGTACATGATTCTGCCTGTACGTGCCTTTCTGCCGACGTATATTGTCGAGAGACAGTCGGGAAAAAATCAAATTTCTCAGTTTAGGCCGATATGTATTCTTCTACATATTTTTGGTAAAAAAAAATCGCAATAAGTGTATATTGATGGGTTTGCACAAAAGTTATAGCATCTACAAAATAGGGGATAGATTTATAGCATGTTTATTATTATTATTATTTTTTTTACTAGTAATGGCGGCTATCTGCAATTTTTATCGTGACTGCGACATTATGGCGGACACATCGGACAATTTTGACACATTTTTGGGACCATTGGCATTTATACAATGATCAGTGCTATAAGAATGCATTGATTGCTTTAAAAATGTCACTGGCAGTGAAGGGGTTAACACTAGGTCAAGAGGTTAACTGTGTTCCCTGACAGGTGATTCTAACTGAAGGGGGAGTGGACTGATTAGAGGACTGATTGTTTCCTAGCTAATAGGAACACACGATTTGCCATTCCTCTCAGAACAAAACACGGATTTGTGTGTTTACACACACACACTTCCGTGTTCTGTCCCTCCTGCTCGCGATCGTTCGTGGCTGGCAGTCATTGCGACCGTCAGCCACGAGCATCGGCACCCCCGCTGTGCAGCGGGCGCGGGCGCTCGCGCGCCTGCGGTCCCGCGAGCCGACGTATAGCTACAACGGTTCGCGGGATCGTGCTGACCTGCCGCAGTATAATGATGGCGGCTGGTCGTCCAGCTGTTAACAAGCTTTTTGTCAATCATAGCATAGACATAATTACAATTACACCCCAAAAGACATTCTTACACTCCTGACTATGGAGATACCACACGTGTGAGACTTTTTCATTGCCTAGATGCATAAAGGGGCACAAAATTCAATGAGCACCTTCAGGCTTTTAAGGTACATACATTTTGCATCTGATTTCCTGACTACCTATCATATTTCTTAAAGCCCTAAGCTGCCAGGACAGGAGAAACACTCACAAAAAGACCACATTTTACAAAGTAGACTCTATAACATGGATTAGAGGCATGGTGAATGTGACAGAACATTCAACACCTAGCTTGGGTGCCTCCATCAAGATATAGTTTTCTCCGGTCTGGGACCAGGAACCAGGTATTATAGCCGAGCACCCAAGATCTAGATGACACTAGCTTAGGTGCAAACTGGAACTCACTTTATTGAAAAAGGTAGAGCCTGATCACATTACCCTAACAACACAAACTGTAAACAGGAATATAATTAACATAGCTAAGAAACAACCAACATAAACATAAACATTAATCTAATTAAACAGTAAGCTATTTAACAACTAGTCACTGAAAAAAGCCTAGGTGCCCAGACCATCTGGCAACAAGCCTACAACCCTGGATACACAAGTACATTACACATTATCATAAACATCCCACAATTCTTTGGTACACCCATTGGGGCGTGGCTTCCACTGTCATGGACGGACGTGAGTAGCGGAGCTTGTGTCTCAGCCTGAGCCTCCGGCAGTATCCTGACTTGAGCAGCGGCTTTTTTATATCCCTTTGATGGCTTTTATATAGTCTCTCTGCCGGCACGAGCACGAGTGGTGTCCCCCCTCCTTGCTGCACTTTGGGGAAAAGGAATAGACAGCAGCAGAGAAACTGAAAGAATATGCCCATTCTGAGGGACAGGGGGCTGGACGGAGTTCCCCGAACACTCGGAGAGGAGGATCAGCTGTGATCCCTGAGGCTGCTAAACACAGAGCTGCAGAGAAGACAGAGAGGGCGGAGAGACAGAGCAAATTAACGTTGGAACAGGTGAATGCTCAGCTGCTGGCAGCAATACAAAACATCTAACACAGCTTTATCAGGTAAAATGGAAAAAAATTAAGACTGATATTGGCTTTTTGAGACAGGACATGCAATGTATGCGGGTGCAGATTGCTGAAAATAGAGTGTTAGCTCTGGAAGATAGTGTTTTACCTATGGTCAATAAGCTGCAGATCACTGAGAAGCAAGTAGCAATGTGGCAGCAGAAATTGGATGATTTTGAGAATCGCATGCACCGAAATAATATTAGAATCATAGACTTACCAGGAAGAGCAGAAGGTCAGAATGCGGGAGATTTTGTGGAAAGATGGTTTAAGGTTACATTTGATGTTGCTGAATTTTCATGTGCATTTTCGGTTGAGCGAGCACACAGAGTATCCGCAAAACCACCGCAACCCTGCGTTCCCTCAAGGCCACTTCTTATACGCTTACTGAACTGTAAGGACCGTAATTTAGTTTTGCATAAGGCTCGACAAAAGGGCATAATACAATAGGAAAATGTAAAAAATTCAATATTCCCAGATTTCTCCCTGGAGCTGCAAAAGCAGCGGGCTAGCTTCAATGAGATCTAGCTAAGTGAGAATGGTACTGTGTATTCAATGGCTTATCCAGCTCGGTTAAGAGTGGAGGATAAAGGGAAGGTTTTGTTTTTCACCACTGTAAAGCAGACCCAAGGATGAAGGCCTCTTGAGCCCCGCCTAGGGAAAGAGAGCCTTGACTGATGGGGGCATGGCTAGGTACATAAAAAGGGGAACGATTGGTTGGGATGTGGGATGGGATGGGCCTGAGCTCAGGAAATCATGTGCCCCAGGGAATTCTGGGTCTTTCGGAAGAGTCGTTGGAGGAGCTGCTGTGGACCCTGCACCTCTGCCATTGACACTGACATTCTGCTGGCCAGGGTCCATGAGCTGGCTCTCCAAGGTCAGGAGGAATGGCTTTTCTCCCTCCTTACCCTTGAAATGTCCCCCACTCACCCCCCTCCACTGCCACATGCTGGGGCCCTGGCTGCTAGGGCCAGGAGACGCACCCGTCCTCCTTCCCGCCTGAGCACCAGTCCTTCAAGGCCTTCTTATTCCCTTTCCACCACCCCTCGCCTCCTGGGAGCTGCTCTGGCTACTGATGCTGGCTCTCCCCCCCTCCGCCCTTCCCTGCTCCCTCCTGCCGCCGGAGCCTTCACCGGCGGGTCCTCCTGCAGGAGCCTTCCCCAGCGCGTCCTCCCGCCATCTGAAAACAGCTCGAGCTGGGTCTCCTCTCTCCAGGCACGCTCCCGGAGCCCCAGAGTCCCCCGGTGGTCCGTTCGGCCTCCTCAGACTGTCCACCCCCCCCCCCGCGGGCGCCCACTCGGCTGCGTGGGTGGGAACCGTGGTGCTTCCTGCCGCTGATTGCCACCCGCAGGTGCCATTTACAGCTGTCCCTGCCCCCCCCCGGCTCCGCCGGCGCTTGGGTGTGGGGGTCACCCGGAGATTGTCCCGCAGCACCAGACGTCGGGCTTGCCAGCCCGAAGCTGCTGCATGGGCCTCACATCCTCCTCCTTCCTCCACGCTGCTTGGATCTGCTGGTGTGTCACTGCCAGCGTCTCTCCCTGCAGGGCGGGAGATTCAAATGTGGATACGCTACACTCTGCCAGGTCCACTGTACATCCACATCCTCCTGCACCCGGCTGGGTGGGGGATGTTAGGGATGTACATACCCCTCACCCCCTGCAGTTAACCCCCGCCTTACCACATCCCCCTGCACCCGGCTTGGTGGGGGATGGTAGGGAGGTACATACCCCTCACCCCCTGCAGTTAACCACCGCCTTACCGTGTCCCCCTGCACCCGGCCGTGTGGAGAACATTAGAGATATGCATGCCACTCACCCCCGCAGCTGACCCCCACCTTACCGCATACCCCTGCACCAGGCTGGGTGGGGGATGTTAGAGCTGAGCATGCCGCTCACCCGCTGCCGCTGACCCCCGCCTTCCCACATCCCCCTGCACCCGGCAGGGTGGGGAATGGCACTGCTGGACATGCCTCTCACCCCCTGCCTCAGCCTCTTGCCTCCTCACATCTCCCCGCGCCCGGCCGGGCGGGGGATGGCCGATGGTCGCCTGCTCCCATCCCCTCATCAATGATCTCTGACCATCAGCAGCTACCTGCGCCCAGCTGGGCTGGAGCTTCCTTCCGGACGCCTGCTGCCACAGCCTCAGCCTCGCCCCAACATCTCCCTGGGCCCGGCAGGGCAGGAGATTACCACTGGGGGCCTGCCAATGAGACCTAGCACCTGCCCGCTGCGCGGCACCATCTTCCTGCGCTCGGCAGGGTGGGAGATGCGCACGCCACGCCGGGGATGTGGGCTGCGCCCGCTGCAAGCCCTCCATCCGGGGTCTCGGGCTGCTCCAGATGCTGCTCGGCTGCTATCCTCGGCTCCTCAGGGTCGTGGGCCGGACTGCCCCCTCTGGACCTATCCTTCCGCCAGTATCCTTTGACTTTGCCAGCCGTTGCCATCCTTCAAGGCGATGGACATCGCAGCCTCCTGCCGGCTCCTCCCACGGACGACCCTGTACCGGGTGTTCCTCCTGGACCTGTGGTTGGTCACCCTTCTTCAGCTGCATACCTGCGACTCAGTGAGTATGATTATGATTTGATTTGGGGTAGGTCCGGTGACGCTGCAGTATCACGTCCGCCGGACGAACACATTGTCACAATCGTAAAATCGGTCCTGTCTTGCATGGGTGTGTCGGGTCCGTCATGTAGTTCGGCCTCTTCCACGGGTGGCGCTTTGTGGGCGGTTTCACCTACCGGCACGCACCTGTCGGAAGACGTCAAGAATAAAATCTGGCATTGTGAATTTCCTCGCCTTAGTCCCTCCCGACCGTGAGACGATCGACAAATCCCGTTGATCGTCTCACGGTCAACAATCTAAGCAACTTCTTCGGACATTCGGGAACTAGCTGCAGGGGTTCTGTGCTTTGCGAGCGTTTTCCAGAGTTGGCTGCATCACTTTTTTGCTATCTTGATCTCATTTGGGGTGCCTACAAAGTGTACGGGGGCCAGTGTTTGTTCCATTACGACACACAGTTTCGCCAAAAAATGGCATCAAGGAAGAAGTTTCCGCTTTGATTGCCAGGACAGTAGCCTGTGGTTATTGCTTATGTACCCCCACAGGCCTTCGTCCATTCAGCCTCCAGCCGGCGCTCCCTCGGGAGCATCGGGTGCCTCCAAAAAAGGCCTCTTCTGGCTGTTCAATGACAGCCACTGCAAGTGGTACACCGTGTGTCATTTTAATCACGAGTGCTCACTTTGCGGGGGCACTCACCCAGCTAGCCGGTGCTTCCACAAGGGAAAACAACCTCTTTCCCGGCCGGGGGCCAACCCTGACATTTCTAAACCGGAGGACCCCAGTGATCATCTCAGAGATGCTTCCCTGGCTAGACCGGTACCCTCTTCATAGTGAAGCCTTGATCTTGAGGGACGGTTTAGACAGTGGCTTTTGGATCCCCTTTACTTCTTCGTATGTGCCGACCATGGTACCTAATTCCATGGGCTGAGCCATTTCTTGTTATCTCTTTGAACTCTTCAGTAATTTCCTTGAATGTGTAGTTGTTCAGGCGGCTGGTTTGCTGTCCGTGTTACACTATTTGACTTCCCCTTCATGGGCCCAGCTGACAGCGGTGAGTGCCAGCAGCTCCTGTCTGTTTTTCAGGACACCTGCGAGTTGTTTGCCATCCCGCTGTCAGCCGACTAGACCAGGGCCCTGTGCCAGTTCTGGCCTACTTGGGTATTGCAATCGACACCGTGGCTTTCTGTAGATGTCTGCCGTGGGCCACAAAGTGGGTGGCTGCCCCCCACCATTATATTCGTATCACCAAGCCCACGCTGGATGAATTGGGATGTGGCTATCCTTTTCCCTAGTCCTACAATGGCCAGTCATGTTGGTTGCTGGAGGAGGTACCGAACTCACAGATGGAGCTATACACTTATACGGCTGGCTCCTGTGGTTTCGGTGCCCCCCCTTTTTACAAGGGGAGTGGTCTGTTTAATGCTGGCCGGCCTCATGGGCACGCATGGATCTTTTGCGCAACCTGACACTGCTGGAGCTCTTTCAGATTATTGTCGCCATTGAGCTGTGGGGCGAGCGCTTGATCAACCGCCAGGTGGTTTTTTCTGGTCCGATAACATGAGCGTGGTGCAGGTGGTCAATCAGCAGTCTGCCAGATCCTCTCTGGGTCGCATTTTGCTGTATTTTTTGGTTTTACAAGTGCCTTCAGTTTAATGTTTACTTTAGAGCTAGGCATGTCTCTGGAACTGCTAATGAGATTTCCGATGCTCTCTCTCGTTCACAGCTCGATTGTTTCCGTGCCCTCGCCCCATCGACTTCCCTGGAGGGCCTCCCCTGTCTGGCCTACTTGTGGAACCTCGTTGCCGATGTTTGCTAGACCTTTTCAGGCGTCACTGTCCCCTCGGCCTTTGGTGTCGTACTGTTGCATGTGGGACAAATGGGTTCATGTGTCGGACAGTGTGATTTCCATCTCGTCTTCACAGGAAAGACGCGTGGCTTCTTTTTCTTACCTGATTTATTTACTGAAAAAAGGTTCTTCTGGTTCCTCGATTTCGTCGGCCAAGTCTGCATTGTCCTTCGGGTTTCAGCTCCTGGGGTGGGAGGACATCACACCGGCGTTCCCGATCCGTCGGGTCCTGTAGGGTTGTAGGCGTGCGATTTATTTCCGGCGTTCGGTTCCCCCCCATATTCTCTCCGGTATCTTTACCCTGTTGCCGTTCATTTGTTCTTCCCCGTTCGAGACCCTGCGGGGCCCCTTCTGCCCTGTTTCTTTGGCCGTTGAGAACGGATGGCGTTCACCTTAAAGACATTGGGTTGGACATATTCAACCTTGGCCTCCAGTGAGGTGTGGAACTGGCTGCGGTGGTGCGCTCGTCAGTTATTAACTGACGGGCGGTTGGCGTTTTTCTTGACCTTGCCAGCAGTTAAAGTTGCTGTAATGGGGGGCGTGGCCAGGCAGCGCATGTAGCAGGACACACTTCTCCTCAGCTCCGCCGAAAATCCTGGTAATTATCCTCTAAATCGCCCATCCAGCCCGCTAATACCTCCGATCGGTACCACAAGCTATCCGGGCCACAGCAGACCCATTCATCTGACCGATCTACAGCAGAAAAACATGCCAAAACGGGACAAGACTGGTGGCGGCCCGCCCGCAGCTCAGGCCCAAGATGGCGCCCTACCACAGCGATCTCAAAAGGAGAAATATAAAGAAGCAGCCCAGAAACTCCTGTTTGGTAATAAGCCTTCAAAAGAAACACCATCACCTACATCTGACCTCAGTGAGGAAGAAGGAAGCCAGCTGGAGATGGATAACACTATTCCTCAGGAGGATGGCGCTGGATACCCATCTGACTGGGCCACAGTGAGTACAGCATCACATCCTTATCATGGCACTCAGACACCAGGCATCCCCCTAGATAGCACTGAACCCACTCTCAGAGACATTCTCTCTGCAGTGACTATATGCAACAGATCCATCTCAACCCTGACTGATGAAGTGAAAGGAGTTAAAGCTGAAATATCCTTTGTGAGACAGGACATGCAAAAACTGAGAGAGCGCACAGCTGCAGTGGAGAGCAGGGTCAGTGTTATTGAAGATGACTTAGAGCCCATGCAGAGAGATCTAAAGTATAATTGTCATCTTGCAGATCAGCATGCTGCACGTTTAGATGATTTGGAAAATCGCATGCGTCGCAACAATGTCCGCGCCTTGGGATTCCCGGAAAGAATAGAGGGTAAAGACCCTGTCGCTTTCATTGAACAGTGGCTCCACACTACATTTGGGAAAGATGCATTCTCTCCGTTATTTGCGGTGGAGAGAGCGCATAGAGTGCCATCTCGCCCACTACCCCCTGGCAATCATCCGCGTGCTTTCCTGTTTAAACTCTTAAACTACAAGGACAGGGATGCCATCCTTGCTAAGGCCAGAACCATGGGAAGTAAGTTATCTATTGAAAATTCCAAAATCTCCCTGTTTCCGGACTTTTCGGCTGAACTCCAGAAGCAGCGAGCAAAGTTTATGGATGTCAAACGAAGAATGAGGGCCCTTAACTTGCCATATGCGATGCTATATCCTGCCCGCCTTAGAGTAGTCGCACTCGGAGAGACCCGATTCTTTGAACGCCCGGACATGGCGGCTCAATGGCTGGATCGTGAAGATAGGGCCCTTAAAGCTGCCAGACCACAAAGAGATATCCCTGCTTAAGTGTTAAAATTTTGGATATGCCGTGTCCTGGCTAGACCAGGTTTATTTTTGCTGGGATGAACCCCTGGACAGTGGAGAGGCCTTAGGTCTCAAAATGATTGCAGGCTATGGAGGACAGTTCTTACTCCCACATCCGATGTTCAGGCGGCCGAGGAGAACTATTTGGCTGTATTACCCTCCTCCCCACGGGACTGGTATTTTTCTATCCTTTTTGCCTGCAAAATATGAAGCAACACATGCCTACCGTAGTTGTGAAATTCCTACGGGAACTACCCTACAGGTTAACTAGGAGTTTCCAGGGCTTTTACCCCCCCACACCTGTTGTGTGGGAAAAGTTAACACTGCAGCCAAGTGGCTGTATGATCTGTTGACCTTTGGATTCTTGCCATGCAGAGCAACATGCTTTAAGCTAACAATTTACTGTCTTCTATACATATGTACTAACCTCACAATGTTTCTTTTTGTTTCTTGCACCATGATCTCATGTCTACAATTGCCTACATGTTCTCTGTGGAGGATAAATACGCATGATTTAAAGTCCTATCCCCCCTTCCAGACGACATGGTACGCTATGATTGAGAGTTTTGTTGAAAATTATGCCGGCCTGGTCGATGATCCCACAACAAAATGGGGATGACTAGATTGTCCATCGTGACTTGGAATGTCAGAGGACTGGGGACTCCAGTCAAACGGGGAGCGGTCCTTAGACATCTCAAGTCGCTGAATGCGGGGGTAGTGTGCCTGCAGGAGACCCATTTCTCTGCGGACCCTCCCCCAAGCCTTAGTCCACGATTGTATACTAACCAGTTTCATGCAACCCACTCCACTTACTCAAGGGGAGCAAGCATACTGTTCAGAAAAGATATCCAGTTCAATTGCATTAGAAAACTCATTGACCCGGCTGGCAGATATGTTTTTCTTCTATGCTCAATTACAGGCCTCAAATGTATTATTGCTAGTATTTATATACCCCCACCGTATAACTCAGAGGTTATCCGTCACCTAGCAGGTTTTATGGCCCAATACCCAGATATACCATTACTGGCAATGGGGGACTACAATAATTTCTTAAATCCTCTCAAAGATAAATTTCCTGTACCTACTACTGGTGTATCTCAGATAAAGAGTGACACCCCCTTTGCCAGATTACTTGAAGAAACAGGGTTGATAGATGTCTGGAGATCCAAACACCCAGAGGATAAAAAATTCTCCTGCCACTCAGCCTCACATAACGGGTTATCCAGAATAGATTTGGGCCTGGGAAATGACAAGATGCTGCATTTAATAGTGGAATCTGACTATACAGACAGGCATATATCTGACCACTCGGCACTTTATGAAACCATCTCATTGCCAAGTAGATATAAACGGCCAATGTGGAAACTTAATCCCTTTTGGCTCTCGCTGTTTGCCGAGCCAGATCCTATAGCCAGAGCGCTCACGCTGTTTCTGAGAGATAATATTGGTACGGCTAAACTGGGGATGATTTGGGATACAGCGAAGGCCTTTTTGAGAGGACAACTTATCAAAACAATATCACAGATTAAAACTGACACTAAGGCCTGGGAACTATTGGTAAGAAATAGAGTCACCGAGACTGAACAAAAGTATATTAATAACCCCACAGGAGACAATAAAAGGGAATGGTTGAGTGCACAGACAATGTCTGGACAACTGGCGTTGCAGCTGGCGGAGAACAAACGCTTTTTTCTGCAACAATCATATTTCGAGGAGGGGGAGACGACTGGTCATATGCTTGCAGTAATGGCGCGGTCTCAACAATCGTCCTCTCTCATCTCCGCCATCTGCGACGCGCAGGGCGCTCTAAAATCCTCTACTCCTGATATCCTGACGGTCTTTGGTGATTTCTATGCAGATTTATATACATCTAAAGTTACACCCACAGATAGTGAAATCACGCACTTTTTGGATGGCTGTGAGCTCCCCAGTTTGCCACTGGAGGATAGGGTCATGCTCAATGCCCCTTTAACTGCAGAGGAGCTGGACATTGCCCTGTCTCAAACTAAGAACAATAAAGCACCAGGTACAGATGGCCTCCCCGCAGAGATATACAAACGCTATGCAGACTCCATGCTCCCCACACTTCTGAAAGTATTTAATGAGGCACTAAAGGAGGGTTCACTGCCAAGTTCAATGAACGAGGCAATCATTATTGTTATACTAAAACCGGGTAAAGATGCGAATTCCCCGGGATCTTATAGACCCATCTCACTGCTCACGTCCGATATCAAATTACTGGCCCGGATGTTAGCAAACAGATTGGCCAAGGTAATACATAAAATAGTGCATAGGGACCAATCCGGGTTCATCCCCACGAGATCCACAGCCCAAAATATAAGAAGATTATTTCTGAACTTACAGCTCCCGGTAGATAACACAGGCAATAGAGCAATTTTTTCGCTGGACGCAGCTAAGGCGTTTGACAGTGTCGAATGGCCTTATCTGTGGAAAACATTACAGAATATGGGACTGGGAGACACCTTTATTCGATGGATACAACTTCTGTATGCGGCGCCCACGGCCAGAATACGGATTAATGGGGAACTGTCAGAACCCTTTCCTTTATTTAGAGGCACCAGACAGGGGTGCCCACTGTCGCCCCTGCTGTTTGCCTTGGCCCTGGAACCTCTGGGAGCAAAAATTAGAGGAGACTCTAGAATAGTGGGATTCCAGAGAGGCATGAATAAGGATGTAATATCCATGTACGCAGATGATACCCTGCTCTACCTAGGAGACACTAAAAACTCATTACAAACGGTCATGTCCCTCATTAAAGACTTCGGAGAACTGTCGGGCTTCTCCATCAATTGGGACAAGTCAGTACTGATGCCGCTTGACCCCCTGAACACTCCACTACCACTGGGTGCAGAGATGATACAGCAAGTAAGCTCATTCCGCTACCTAGGGATCCAGGTGACCCCTAACCCAGCCACTTATATTGAACAGAACTTAACACCCTTATTAGCCAGATTCAGGGAAAAGAGCAGGGCCTGGTGTAAACTGCCCCTGTCTGTTGTTGGTAGAATAAACCTTATTAAAATGATCTGGGCACCACAACTGCTTTATATTTTTAATAATTCCCCGGTTTGGATATCTAAAAAGTGGTTTGACAGAATAGAGACCCAATTCAGGGAGCTCATATGGAGGAAAAAAATAGCGAGAATAAAACTATCAACATTACAATACGGTAAAGAGGAGGGAGGACTTGCAGTCCCTCATCCTAGAATGTATTATCTCGCCTCACAGCTACAACAGCTGGGAGGATGGGGCCTGCTGGACCCGAAAGACCCGATCCGTAAACTTGTAATACTAGAAGACAATAACTATTCAGCGCTAACAAATTTGGAGGCGGGATTCCTGCACCTGGACCCGGAAGGCCCTACAGTTAAATTATTAAACTCACTCTGGGCCTATGTCAAAAAACTAATGGGCATCACGGGCTTTCTGTCCAGCACGCCCCTCTGGCGGAATAGACAATTGAAAGAAATACAAAAACTAAAAGACTTCAAGGGATGGGAGGACGCAGGCATTAAATATATCTCACAGTTATACCAGGATAATATTCTCAAATCATTCCAGCAGATCCACACAGAGTTTGGAATCCCACACAATAATTTCTATAAATACCTCCAATTGCGCCATGCCTTACAAACCCAGAATAGAAATATTAGGATCCAACAGGCAGAACATCCGATTATACAGGATGTATTTATGGATGAAGTTAAAAAGGGCATGATATCTAGATGTTATAACACACTCATAGCACGAATACAAGACCCTTCTAGACTACCGTGCAGGCATAAGTGGGAAGAAGATATAGGAGCAATAGATGGAGACACCTGGGAGATATGCCTCATGAATGCCCCCTTGGTATCACTCTCTGCATCACAGAAACTTTCACATCTTTACCTTTTACACAGGGCATACAGAACCCCTCTTCAACTTTATAAATGGGGAATTAGAGATTCACCCCTGTGCCCAAAATGTGAACGAGATCAGGGAAATTTACTCCACATGATCTGGAAATGCCCCAAGCTATTTAGGTATTGGAAGGAAGTACTGGACACGATTTCAGAAATATATATGGTACCCCTTGAGAGAACACCGGTGGTCTGTATACTAGGGGGAATAGACGAAGAGTTTGCACCCCCGCCTACACGTATAGCGCTTCTTCGGCTACTATACATAGCAAAGAAATGAATTGCCCAGTGGTGGATTACCCCGCGAGTTCCCACCAGGGGGCAATGGATAGACAGCGTGAATAGGATCTTAATAAGGGAAAAAATAACTTACCAACGTAGGAAGGCTCCACAAAAATTCCTCTCCATATGGCAGGCGTGGCTAGACGTTCCTGGTTTGGCCCCGCATCAATTAATCAAAGATAGGCTACTTTTGGGTTGATGTGGACTTGACTAATGTATAGAAACTATATGCATGCAAAGGAACGTAAAACTTAAAAAAGAGACAACCCCTAGGGGATATGAAACAGTATGTATGATGAGGTACTGCATGGCAAGGCTTTACTCTATTTTGTTCCTATCTTTCTTTCTCTCTCTCTCTTTTCTCTACTTCTTCTGCTTTTCTCTCCTCTCCTATTTCTTTACTATACCGATGAATATTATATTGAACTAAACATAACGAATCAAGCTTCAGATACTTGAAATATACTATAGTAGGAATTGACTCTGATATTGCTGGTAAATGAACAACAGGCTCGCCATTTTTACATTCTAATATCAAAGCGTTCAGCATATAAGGGTAATACTATTAAAGCTGGTGTCTGCCTAAATTTGAACCTTAGGTGAAGTCGTACTCCTTGTGAAATATATTCTGTGTTAGACATATTATAATTGAAAGACATGAGTATGGAAGGTGACACTCCTGATAGCGTATCAATGGATAGGTCTACAATAACCTATGTTAACTGATAATTGTTCCTATAATATGCTTTGTGAGAAGTCCGAAATTTGTACATGTTATATACGAATGTCTGTACGATGCCTGTATTTGTTTTTCCTTTTCTTTTTCTTCTTTATGCAAAATAAAAACCTTTTTGATTAAAAAAAAAAAGTTGCTGTAATGGGCTATGCCCTTGATGGAAAATTGGAAGTAGGCTGTCTGTCCAGCACTTATGGTAAGGACAGGCCCCACTTCCCTCTTTTGGTTAAGTGCTCACAGTACGACTGTTACTGGCACTGGTTAAATATGTTCACATGTTACGTGTTTGGAATTTAATAAAGCTGTGGCCTTGCCCTTTCCAACCTAATGGTTGTAAGTGTTTTTTTTAATGGGGAAAAGGGCAAGGGTGGTGGGGGATTTGATCCCTTGGTGTTATGTTAATTGGGACCTAAGCCTATTGCGCCTCAGCAGTTATGGCTACGGACTAATGTGAGGACATCCTCTAAGGAATCAGGGAAATGAAAATATATATTGAAAATATATCTCTTTGGACTAAATGATCCCCCCCCCCTATTTTTTTGTGTGTTTTTTTTTTTTGATCACATAAAATAGCATCTTTGGTACTGATTAAATTTTACAGCCACATATGAATATTTTTATACCTGTTTGATACCTGTTTTTTTTCTTTGCATAATCACTGCTTTTTTGCACAATGACTGCACAACGACTGCACTTTAAATATGTCTATGCAATTTTTTTCTATGCAACTTTTTTTTTTCTCTTTTTGGTCTTTATTGCATACTAACTACATAGAATTGCATGTCTTTTTTCTCCCTCCCCAGCCACATCCTGCATAAACTACTGCCACACTATATCCTTACTTAAATCCATCCTAAGTCCATCTATAAAGAAAATTAGAAAAGTGTAGCGCTATAATTTTGCACAAAATAACCCTATATATAAATGACATGTGCCAAATTAAGTGCAAATGCGCAGTTCAGTACAGTGAATACATAATATTAGTATTAGTATTAGTACAGTATTCACTGTACTGAACTGCGCATTTGCACTTAATTTGGCACATGTCATTTATATATAGGGTTATTTTGTGCATAATTATAGCGCTGCACTTTATTCATTTTCTTTATAGATGGACTTAGGATGGATTTAAGTAAGGATATAGTGTGGCAGTAGTTTATGCAGGATGTGGCTGGGGAGGGAGGGGGGCTTACTTTTTTTTGTTTTTTGTCTTTTTTTGTAGGTTTTTTTTGTTCCTTGTGTGGTTGTAGCTAGGGATATATAGATATTTTAAGTCGAATAAAATAGCTGTACTCTTGAAGTTAGACAGGCTGGACACTTTACGAATTGCCTGCAATATTGGTAATGCCATATGCAGGCAATGTCTCATTTTTTTTTTTTTTAGTACACCTGGAATTAATAAAGTATTTTGAATTTATATGGGGTAAGAGGTTTAGAATGGATGTAAAATGGTTACTACTGGCTGCAGCTACACTGCCTTATATGATGCTGATAAAAATGAAAGATAGGATGTTAAGTGGTAATGGCCCCTATTAATTACCAACCATAAGAAACATGAGTGAACAATGCACATGTATATCATGGAATGTAAGAGGACTGGGGACAACCACTAAGAGAAGTCAGGTATTTTCAATCATTCGACAGACTAAGGCAAAAATTATATGTTTACAAGAAACACATATGACAAAAGATAGTTTAAATTATTTGAAGAAACCATGGGTCAATCATATCTATCAGTCATATCACACATCCTACTCAAGGGGAGTGTCAATGCTAATACACCGTTTAGTACCATGGGAGTGTATTAGCTATAAATGTGACTCTGTGGGTAGATATGTATTTATATATGCAATATTATATTCTTTGCCATTTGTACTCATGGGAATTTATAACCCACCACATGTGGGTATACAGGTAGTAAAGGATGCAGTGCTGTTCATGGCTCAATACTCTGATGCCTATGTGATATGTATGGTGGGATTTTAATATGCTATTGGACTCAGTCTTAGACAGGTGTGGAGGTATATCCCATAATAGGGTGAACAGAGAGAATACACTAAAAATACTCTTTTCTGAGATAGAGTGGTCTGACCTATGGAGAATCGGGAACCCACAAACTAGGAGGTACTCGTGGTCAGCTCCAGGAGAAAGTTGTTTATCCCGAATAGATATGGCATGTGGGAATGGTAAAGTACAACCACTGATGCAGTCAATCACCTATCTCCCCCAGGGGGTATCTGATCACTCTTCATTAATGTTCAGGTTAAATATTGGCCCCAGGGGGAGCTATCCAACTTGGAAAATGCATCCATATTGGACTGGGCCCAATGATCGTATCCCAGACCAGCTAAATGTCTTTTTTGAGGCACATGAGAATCACGCAATGGAGGGCACATTGTGGGATGCATTTAAGGCATACTTGCGGGGGGTACTGAAGTCAACCATATCCTATATTAAATGATCCAGTAGGCAAGGAGAGGAGGAATTAGTTGGGCTATGTGTACAAGCAGAGGATGAATTTGTATCTAATCCCTCGAGTGAGAATCAGGCAAGATGGAAAAGTCTTCTTATACCACGTACAAACGACCGGACTTTACGGCAGACTTTGTCCGACGGACTTTAAGACGGACTTTCCGAATGAACGGACTTGCCTACACGCGATCAACCAAAGTCTGACGGATTTGTATGTGATGACGTACGTCCGGACTAAAACAAGGAAGTTCATAGCCAGTAGTCAATAGCTGCCCTAGCTTTGGTTTTTGTCCGTCGGACTAGCATACAGATGAGCGGACTTTTCGACCGGACTCGAGTTTGTCGAAAAGATTTGAAACATGTTTCATTTCTAGGTCCGTCTAACTTTTGGGGAAAAAAAGTCCGCTGGTGCCCACACACGATCAAATTGTCCGACGGACTCCGGTCCGCAGGACCAAGTATGCCGTGAAGTCCGGTCGTGTGTACGCGGCATTAGGCTATATAAAGGTCAACTAGAAATAAAGGCTAAACAGAAACATTTTTTTTATGAGGCAGAATTTTTTTAAACAAGGAAATCAGTCTAGTAGACTATTGGAATATATTGCCAAACAACAAACAACAACCTCAGCGATTTCCAAAATAGGAAATGAACAGGGGAGAATTGTTCATACAATAGAAGAAATTCTGAAATGCTTTTATGAGTATTATGTTAAAATGTATGCCACTTCATTAACAGGTACAGAGGATGATATAGAGGGCTATCTGGAGGAGCTAGAGTATCCTGAAATATCCAGTGAAAATAAAATTCTTCGGTAACACAGTAAAGAGGACACAATCACATTTCCAAGAAATGAGCAGACAAAAACAATAGATGACTGAATTAACAATGGGAATTCACACCTAGGAGGTACACAATGGGACAAAGACACTTAACACATAAAACCTTAAACAGATCATAGCAGGTGACGCCAGAATCAGGTTGGTTTGAGCGGATTATATTAACATCTGCTCTGAGTCTCACAGTCCAAAGCAGTAATTGCTGGTTTGGGCACAAAGGCCCCAAATCTGTATCCCTGTCCTAGATCCCCAGAGTCTGTGTGTTTCAGGGAGCAATGAATCGAATCCAAAGCAAGAGCACTCCAAGGATCCCCAAGGCACACAACTCCCAAGAATAGAGCCTCCTCAAAAGCCAGAGCCCATAGTCAGTAGGCAAGAGGCTACCCTGCAGCCCTCTTCAAAAGCCACTGTCCTGGTTTGGTCTGTCACAGTGAATAGTGCATATTTTGCCACAAGTTTTTAGAAAATGAAGAAAGTAAACAAAAATTTTTTTTTTAACAAGGGCTCGTAAATTGGTAACATATTTTTCATACTGTCAGGGAAATGGCCAAAGAACTGGCAATCTTGCCAACACCCATCATGGCCGCATCAGGCGCGCTCCCATGCGTATTGGCATACGCAGATGCACAGCTGCGTGAACGGCATACGCAGACAAGCGACAACGCTAACGAGTGTATGCAGATGTGCAACGGTGCTAACGGGCGTACGCAGATGCGCGATGGCACCTCCTGGTCTATATAAACCTGCTGCTGAGACCTGTGAATTGCTGGATTATTGTCAGCTCCCCTGTGTTCCTGTGCTCCTGTGTATCCTGATCTTTGACCTCCCATTACCAACCCGGCTTGCTTAACCTGTTATCCTGACCTCTGGCTTGTACTACTGACCCTGCTCTTGTCTGCCCCACTGTGTTTGATCTCGGCTTGGCTCACCAACTCTTCTGCAATCTGCCTCACCGTGTATGACTCCGGCTTGTTCCAGTTCTGCTACCTGAATCTCAAATTGACTGATTTGACTGATTTACAACTAGAATTCTCAAAGGGAGGTCAGAAATGGGAGCTTTTATATTCATCACTAATTCACAGCAGTTCACACTTTAGTAATTAAAGGGGTTGTAAACCTACGTGTTTTTTTGCCTTAATGCATCCTATGCATTAAGGTGAAAAAACACCTGGCAGTGACCGGCCCCCCAGCCCCCCCGTTTTACTTACCTGAGCACTAGAACTTGACCCACGGGGATTCTCAGCTCTTGATTAGATAGATTGATAGCAGCGCAGCCATTGGCTCCCGCTGCTGTCAATCAAATCCATTGACGCGGGCGCCGGGGGGCGGGGCCGAGTCCTGCATTTGGCCTCTATGGATGCCGAATGCTGGACTCGGGAGCACGCCCGCAAGGTAAACCCCCGGGAAAGCGCTTCTCCCAGGGGGTTATCTGATGTGGGGGGGAGCCACGAGAGCCGCCAATGGCCCCTAGAAGAGCAGGTTCTTCGGGGCCACTCTGTGCAATACGAGCTGCACAGTGGCGGTAAGTATGATATGTTTGTTACTTTTTTTTTTTTTAAACAAACCCTTACAGTCACTTTAAGGCTTAAAGTGTTTGTAAAGGCTCGTTTTTTGTTTTTTTTAAATAACAAACATGTTATACTTATCTGCTATGTGCAGTTGGTTTTGCAGAGGACAGCCTGGATCCTCCTCTTCTCGGGTAATTCTTTGCTGCTCCTGGCCCCTCCCTCCTGTCGAATGCCCCCACAGCAAGCAGCTTGCTATGGGGGCAACCAAGCCAAGCTGTAGCTCCTTGTGTCCATTCAGACAGGGAGCTGCTATTCTGCCCTGCCCCCTCTCTCTACTGATTGGCTAACTGACTTTGATTGACAGCCGTGGGAGCCCATGGTGCTGCTGATGTGTCTCAGCCAATCAGGAGGAAGAGTCGGGGATGGTGGAAGGACTCGTGGATATCGCTGGACAGAGATGGGGCTCAGGTAAGTATTAGCGGGTGCTGGGGAGGCTGCTACACACAGAAGGCTTTTAATCTTAATGCATAGAATGCATTAGGAGAAAAAACCTTCTGCCTTTACAACTCCTTTAAATGGTCTTGCTTTCTGTCTTTTAACCACTTAAGGATCTTAGGTGTAGGTAGAGATACGGTATCTCCGATGCCTTGTCATCAATTTGCAGCTGTCACTTTGCTTCCTATGTATTACAGCAGTAGCAGCTGCTAAAATTCAGCCCATCCTGTGTAAAATTAGACTTGCTGATAATATGCAAGTATCATTGAGTAATACTGTATAACAATGTATTGTTACATTGTATTTACTATGATGTATTTGATTCATATGTTGTTCAAATGGGTGTACATGACACTGGTTAAGTAAACCTTTCAAAAAAGTAAATTTTTGAAATAAACTGTACTCCTGTTCAAGCCCTTTACACCTCATTAACCCCTTATTTAGAATTTGTATTTTCTTTATCTTTGTAGTTATTGTTTCTTTAATCTGCAGATCAAAGGCATGAGAAAATCGCGATCGCTCCCAGCCAATGACATTCTTCCTCTGCTGCTGTAATGTAAACAGCGGCAGAGGAAGTGATGTCATCTCTCCTCGGCTCGGTATTTTCCGTTCCGGCGTCGGGGAGAGAAGACATCTGAGTGAGTGCACCAATACAACACAGTAAAACACACCAGGCACACTTTACACCCCCCATCACCCCCTGATCACCCCCTAATCACCCCTCCCTGTCACAGTGACACCAAGCAGTTTTTTTTTCTGATTACTGCATTGGTGTCAGTTTGTGACAGTTAGAAGTGGTAGGGCAGTTAGTGTTAGCCCCCTTTAGGTCTAGGGTACCCCCCTAATAAAGTTTTAACCCCTTGATCATCCCCCGTCGCCAGTGTCACTAAGCAATCTTTTTTCTTAACGCTGTATTAGTGTCACAGGTGACATTAGTTAGAGAGGTAAATATATAGGTTCGCTGTCAGCATTTTATAGCGTCAGGGACCCCCATATACTACCTAATAAAGGTTTTAACCCCTTGATTGCCCCCTAGTTAACCCTTTCACCAGTTATCACCGTATAACTGTTACGGGTGACGCTGGTTAGTTAGTTTATTTTTTATAGTGTCAGGGCACCTGCTGTTTATTACTTAATAAAGGTTTAGCCCCCTGATCGCCCGTTGGCGATATAAGACAACACAGGGGGCAGGCGCCATTATAACACAGGAAGACATTAACAGCGGTGTAGCTGAGGAGCCTGATGATTGTGAGGAGGAGGAGGGGGGTGAACAGCCCACACTTGCAGCCATACTGAGAGCGGTAAACAAATGCACAGCCTCTGTCAATAACTTGCAGGCACGATTTGGGGGCTTGAAAGAGGAGGTTAGTCTCCTTAGGCAAGACATCCAGAAGATCCGAGAACGGACCACTGCAGCAGAAAGCAGAATAAGTGAAATAGAAGATAAGCTTCCCCATATGATCAGAGAATCCCAAGCTACCACACGATTAGCCAGAGCCACTGACACACGTGCTGAGGATTTTGAAAACCGCCTCAGACGCAATAACGTGCGCATCGTGGGATTTCCTGAGAAAGCAGAGGGCCGTGATCCCACGCAGTTTATAGAACAATGGATGACGGATGTGTTTGGCAAGGATGCCTTTACCCACCTATATGCCGTGGAACGGGCGCACAGAGTACCCACCAGACCCCTCCCCCCGGGGCACCCTCCTTGTCCGATCCTGGCCCGTCTTCTAAATTACCGGGATAGAGAGATAATTTTGCGGCTATCCAGAGAGAAAAGGAATGTCCAATACAATGGTACCCGAATTTCCTTCTACCCCGATTTCTCCGCCGCGGTTCAGAAAGGTCGCGCAAGATTCACTGAAATTAAAAAACGCTTACAAAAGCTACAAGCCTCCTATGCAATGCTGTATCCAGCGAAACTTAGAATTACTCTACGAGGTCAAGCACATTTCTTTGAACACCCGGCGGAGGCCTCTGACCGGCTGGATGCCAACGAAAGTGAATTTAGACAAGAGCGGAGACCAGGCATGGAACTTGATTGACGCCATTAATACCAGTACAGGTCTTTTTCATATTCCTCCCCCGGATGGGGGTAGTGCCGGAAACGTACACTGATTTCTTCATCAAGTAATGCGAGCTCGGATGCAAGTTAAACCCTGATGAAGTGCATGTCAGTACCCATCAGGTACTTTGGGCAGGAGGTCCAGGAGCTCCTGGATTGCCTGTGGGGCCCGTTGTCCCACAAAGGTTTGTCATTTACTTTGACATTTTGGAGTCCTGGATTACAAAGCAAGTGGGCCCTTCTACGTGTTGAGCTGTTGCAGGTGCGTAACCTGGCTCAGAAGAGGCCCCCAAGTTTATTTGGCGCACCGTTGTGCGCCTTGAGTTTTTCTTTATCTATACAGACTTACTCCGGAACTGTAAAGCTAGATTGTCATGCGGGTGACGACATGGCCCTTCTTCCCACCCTCAAGATACTCGCTTACCCAACATTCCCACTCAGATGTCACATAGCAGCCCTCCTATCTCCTTCCTGTGAACATAGGAGAAGCAAGCAGTGGGTTACCGATACCAGCCATTTTTTCTTCAATCCGAGATGACAACAGTAACGGTGCTCTCATGGAACGTCAGAGGGTTGCATGACCCCCTGAAGAGGACTATGGTATCATCGTTACTTCGGAAACGTCTCCCGGCTATCTGCGCCTTGCAGGAAACCCACCTCACCAAGGACTCATTGTCTTGCATTGGTTTTCGTTGGGTGGGTAAGGCATACCATTCCACCCATACCTCATACTCTCGTGGTGTGAGTGTATTGGTGCATAGCTCCATAGAATATGAGGAGCTCGGCTCCGAAATTGATCAAGAAGGGAGATATGTATTTCTTTTGTGTAGGTTATCTACTCTTAAATGTATATTAGCCTTTGTGTATGTGCCTCCTCCGTATAACAACCAAGTAGTGAGAGCTCTGTTGGCATACCAAGTTAAATATCCTGAGGTCCCACTGTATGCCTTCGGAGACTTTAATAACTACACTGACCCATTTCTAGACAAGCACCCACCAGTAGCGAGAGGGCGGGGTGGGGGTCGCACAGCACTCAGTAGGTTTATGGAGGAGTAGGGATGGAAGGACCCTTGGAGAGCAGGGAATCCAGAGGTGCGTCAGTTCTCTTGTTTCTCCAGGGGCCACTCCTCTCTGTCACGGATAGACCTCTGTCTGTGTTCGGGGGTAGCGGACCGCTACATCTCGACGGTGACATATGCTATTAGAAGTGTATCTGATCATTCACCACTGATTGTGACCCTAGAGGTGCGTCCTCCTTCCACGACGGCTAAGGCTCCGTGGAAGATGAATGCATTTTGGCTGAATCTCTTCCCTTCCCATGAGCAAATAGAACTCCATATTGCAGAATACTGGCGGGTTCATGCCAATGAGGCTCCATCTGCTCTATCCTGGGAGGCCTTTAAGGTAGTCCTTCGAAGCATTTTTATCGCTGAAATTCAAGCAGTTAAAAGGAAGACCCATGCTCAGAGGGAGGGAATAGAACATATGGCAGAGGAATTAGAGGAGCGATTTATTGCTGATCCTACCCAGGCTAATAAGGATGCATGGCTTTCAGCGCAAGAGGCGCTATATAAGGTCACATCATCTACAGCGGAGAGAAAGAGGTTTTTTCAAAAAACTGCACACTATGAGGAGGGAGAACACACTGGTCGTCTGTTAGCAACTATTGCCCACTCCCATCAGACCTCTCCATCGATTGGAGCACTACGCTCTCATCAGGGAGGATTAACCAATAGCCCAGACCAGATCCTAGCAGAATTGGTGAGATTTTACTCCTCATTATACCAATCTAAACAAACTTACTCACAGGGCTCGCTCACTGAATACTTAGATGAAATCCAGCTCCCCGGCTTATCTGAGGCATCTCGTGCTGAGCTGGATGACCCTATCACTATTGATGAACTACAGGTGGCGACCAGTCTGTTCCCCAACTCTAAAGCTCCGGGGGACGATGGGCTCCCCATTGAAGTTTACAAACAGTATGGGGAATCTATACTTCCACACCTGCTGAAGGTATTTAATGCAGCAAAACAAAGTGGCAATCTCCCCCGGTCAATGACAAGAGCAAGCATAGCCCTGATATTGAAACCTAACAAAGACCCACTGGACCCGGGATCGTATCGTCCGATCTCGCTTTTACAAACCGATGTGAAGATTCTCGCCAAGGTACTGGCGTTGCGTCTGAACAAGGTCATATCCACCATAATACATTCAGACCAATCCGGCTTTATGCCACAGAAATCGACTGCGATAAATTTGCGCAGACTTTTTCTCAATATCCAATCCCAGTCAGATAATAAGGGGGATAGAGCCCTGCTTTCCCTGGACGCCCATAAGGCGTTTGATAGCGTCGAATGGGACTACCTATGGGCAGTAATGAGGAAGTTTGGGATTGGGGATAACTACATTAAATGGGTACAGTTGTTATACTCTTCCCCGATGGCAGTCATTAGAGAAGGAGGACGGATTTCCGCACCCTTCAATCTATATAGAGGTACGAGACAGGGCTGCCCCCTGTCTCCCCTCTTATTTGCCCTGGCCATAGAGCCCTTAGCTTCTATGATACGCAGTAACCCATTGGTGCAGGGGTTTCGATACGGGGATGTCCAGGAGAAAGTTATTATGTATGTTGATGACACCATGCTGCTTCTTGGAGACACGTCAGCGTCGCTGTCGGAGGCAATGAGAGTCATTGGCCGATTTGGGCAGTACTCGGGTCTAATTATTAATTGGACCAAGTCCTCCCTCCTACTGTTGGATCGTGAGCTGCCCTCTTCTCAAGACAGTATACTGGACATCCCGGTATCGACGTCTCTCAAGTACTTAGGCATACAAGTTACTCCCCGTGTGTTAGACTATGTTAGCTTAAACCTAACCCCTCTTATTAATCGTTGTCGCGATCGGGTCAAAGTATGGAGCAAATTGAAGCTATCACAAGTAGGTAGGATCAATCTAATAAAAATGATCCTTATGCCCCAACTTTTATATATTCTCCACAACTCCCCAATGGTCATTACTTTAAAAAATTTCAGAATTATTAACTCACTCTTCCGATCGTTTATATGGCTATCACAACCACCCAGAATTAAACTTGAGCAACTCCAGCGTCCCAAGGACGACGGTGGCCTAGCCCTCCCTAATCCTTGGGTATATTACTTAGCTGCCCAGCTACAGCACATTGCTAGAGTTCTGAGGCCTACACAGGAAATAGAATTAAATCTGCGGGACTCCTCCGCCCAGCTACTTCGCTTTACAGTCAAGTGTGGGGCCCTGGATGGGCTGGAGGCGCTGCAATATAACAAATCCAACAAACTTTTTCCAACTTATGATCTTATGCAAAAGATTTGGAACAAGGCCAGGATGCTACAGAAAGTACAAGGATATACTAAATATAGCCCAATTTGGGAAAATAACCACTACATGGAAATAGCAAAAATACCATATGGAATGAAATGGAAGCAGTATGGGTTATCACACATGACACATATATTTCAAGATGGCAAGCTGAGATCCTTTTCGTAACTTAGAGAGGCCTTCCAGTTACCGCTCTCCATGAACTTCTACTACCAACAACTTAAACATGCGATAGATACCCAGGGAGGTCCAGATACTTGGACTCTAGAACTCGCACCCGTCTTTAACTTCCTCCTTGAAATAAATACATATAAAGGGTTCATATCGGACTGCTACGCTATGCTTCTGAATTTGGTTATGGGAGACTCGCCATTGAAGGTTATGGCCAGGTGGGAGCAGGATGTTGGCACGTTTGAAGAGGAACAGTGGGACGAGGCTCTGCAGGCGGTCCCCTTGTGCTCATTGAATGCTGCTCAAAAACTGTCCCAGTTGTATATACTGTCCAGGGTACACTATACACCGGCTAGGCTTGTCCGTATGGGAGTTGGCACAGATCCCACATGCACAAGATGTCGTAGAGAACACGGAGATCTTATTCATCTCCTATGGAGATGCCCTAAACTTCATTTATATTGGAAAACTGTGCTGGATACCATTTAATATGGTCTTCCAGGTACAGATACCATTAGACCCCAAACCATGCCTATTAGGGATAATAGATGACTTATTGACAGGAGATATCCTTAAGCAAGCCATCAATAGAACTCTGTTTCAGGCACGTATGCTAATTCTTAGGCATTGGAAATCTGAAGACCCTCCTACAAAACAGGAGTGGATCACACAAATGGGGAACACCATCCGCTTGGAAAAAAATATCTTTCAACACAGGGGAACATCCAAAAAATTTGAAAAACTTTGGGCACAGTGGCTCGAGGTCCCTGGACTCGCGCCAGTAGACCTAGTGATTGACCGTTTATTTTAGAGAAACTGATAATTGTGCTGTTGCAAATAAATAAGAATAAGCGATTGTATTGTGATTTGCTGAAGATATAGATGCGCAGGTGGAGGATTAATGGGAGAGACTCAACACTATGATATGCTTGATTGGGAAAATATGGGGGAAAAGTGATGCAATATGTATTATCTTCATGTCTGATTGTACCGCTACTTTATACTCTGACATATGTGTTCCGGAACTGTATGTAATAATTTTTGCTGAAATAAAAACCCTTTTGTTTGAGAAAAAAAAAAAAAGAAGAAGACAAACACAGGCCCATCGTGCCCATAATGCCCTTCCTGCTGCATTCGCCAATCCTAATTGGGAACCCACCACTTCTGCAGCGCCCGTACTTCCCCCATTCACATCCCCAACCAAATGCAGTCGGCTGCATATGAGGCATTTTCTTTATGTCCTCCCGAGTACCCCTACCCAACGAACCCCTCCAAAAAAGATGTTGTGTCTACAGCAAGCGCGGATATAGGCGTGACACCCGCTATTATTGTCCCCCCTGTCCTGACAATCCTGGTCTTTGCATTGGTAAATGTTTTGAACGCTGCCATACACTAGTTGAGTATTAGCGTAGGGTACAGCATTGCACAGACAAGGCACACTTTCACAGGGTCTCCCAAGATGCCATCACATTTTGAGAGACCCGAACCTGGAACCGGTTACAGTTATAAAAGTTGCAGTTACAAAAAAAAGTGTAAAAAAAAAAACACAAAAAAAAATTAAATTAAATAAAAATAGTTGTCGTTTTATTGTTCTCTCTCTCTCTATTCTCTCTCTATTGTTTTGCTTTTTTTTACTGTATTCTATTCTGCAATGTTTTATTGTTATTATGTTTTATCATGTTTGCTTTTCAGGTATGCAATTTTTTATACTTTACTGTTTACTGTGTTTTATTGTTAACCATTTTTTTGTCTTCAGGTACGCCATTCAGCTGCAGCACGGATTTATTTATCTTGACAGCAACAGCGTTTGCTCCCACGATATATAAAGCCGTGACTCCAGCGGAGGTGATATATGCCGAAGCATGGGGGCAGCAGGGGTGGAGGAGCGATTTGCTCCTAACTTTTGGGGCAGATGCCCCCATGCTTCGGCATATATAAATGGTGCATGTATGCCCATCATTAGAAGTGGGTGGATGAAGGGAGGTATTCTAATGGTGGGCATACCCACCGATCAATCTCTTTTTTTCGTTCAGCCCACAGGCTGCATGAAAAAAAAAAAGATTACAATATATGCCCAACAAGGACCAGCAACGTACTGGTATGTTGCTGGACTTTGAGTGGTTATACCAGAATGATGCCTGCAGGTTTATTTATCATCTTGGTATCATTCTTTTCAGCCAGTGGTTGGCTTTCATGTAAAAGCAATCCTAGCAGCTAATTACCCTCTAGACTGCTTTTACAAGCAGTGGGAAGGAATGCCCCCCCCCCCCCCCGTCTTCCATGTTTTTCTCTGGCTCTCCTGTCTCAACAGGGAACCTGAGAATGCAGCCGGTGATTCAGCCAGCTGACCATAGAGCTGATCAGAGACCAGAGTGGCTCCAAACATTTCTATGACCTAAGAAACTGGAAGCTACGAGCATTTCATGACTTAGATTTCGCCGGATGTAAACAGCGCCATTGGGAAATTGGGAAAGCATTTTATCACACTGATCTTGGTGTGGTCAGATGCTTTGAGGGCAGAGGAGAGATCTAGGGTCTAATAGACCCCAATTTTTTTTAAAGAGTACCTGTCACTACCTATTGCTATCATAGGGGATATTTACATTTCCTGAGATAACAATAAAAATGATTAAAAAAAAAATAAAGTAACAGTTTAAAAATAAGATAAAAAAGCAAAAAAATAATAAAGAAAAAAAAAAGCACCCCTGTCCCCCAGTGCTCACGCGCAAAGGCGAATGCAAGCGTCGGTCTGGCGTCAAATGTAAACAGCAATTGCACCATGCATGTGAGGTATCAACACGAAGGTCAGATCGAGGGCAGTAATTTTAGCAGTAGACCTCTTCTGTAAATCTAAAGTGGTAACCTGTAAAGGCTTTTAAAGGCTTCTAAAAATGTATTTAGTTTGTCGCCACTGCACGTTTATGCGCAATTTTAAAGCATGTCATGTTTGGTATCCATGTACTCGGCCTAAGATCATCTTTTTTATTTTATCAAACATTTGGGCAATATAGTGTGTTTTAGTGCATTAAAATTTAAAAAAGTGTGTTTTTTCCCAAAAAAATGCGTTTGAAAAATCGCTGCGCAAATACCGTGTGAAAAAAAAATGAAACACCCACCATTTTAATCTGTAGGGCATTTGCTTTAAAAAAAATATATGATGTTTAGGGGTTCAAAGTAATTTTCTTGCAAAAAAATTTTTTTCATGTAAACAAAAAGTGTCAGAAAGGGCTTTGTCTTCAAGTGGTTAGAAGAGTCAGTGATGTGTGACATAAGCTTCTAAATGTTGTGCATAAAATGCCAGGACAATTCAAACCCCCCCAAATTACCCCATCTTGGAAAGTAGACACCCCAAGCTATTTTCTGAGAGGAATGTCGATTCCATGGAATATTTTATATTGTGACACAAGTTGCGGGAAAAAGACATTTTTTTTTTTTGCACAAAGTTGTCACTAAATAATATATTGCTCAAACATGCCATAGGAATATGTGAAATTACACCCCAAAATACATTCTGTTGCTTCTCCTGAGTACGGGGATACCACATGTGTGAGACTTTTTGGGAGCCTAGCCGCGTACGGGACCCTGAAAACCAAGCACCGCCTTCAGGCTTTCTAAGGGCGTAAATTTTTGATTTCACTCTTCACTGCCTATCACAGTTTCGGAGGCCATGGAATGCCCAGGTGGCACAAACCCCCCCCCCCCCCCCAAATGACCGTATTTTGGAACGTAGACACCCCAAGCTATTTGCTGAGAGGTATAGTGAGTGAGGTCTTAGGCCCCTTTTTTACTCCCCCAGGGAATCTCTTTTTCCTTTTTATTTTTCATATTCTATTTTTCATTTTTTTTTTTTATTTTTTTTTTATTACATATGTATATATGTTTCCATTCCCCAACACTCAAGATATCCGGCTTACAGGGCCTCATCAGGAATGTGATTGCCTGCTCAATATATATATATATTATATATATATATATATATATATTTTTTTTTTTTTTTTTTTTTTTGAAAAATTGTCAATTTTTATAAAATTTTTCATAATAGAACACAAATAGAAAATTAAAGTACAAGGGGATACATAATAAAGTGCAGTAGTCGTTTCCAGAGAAGAGCCTGGCTCTAATAACAGTTATAACATGAAGTTAGTGTCACTTTACATATCTGTCTGAATGTTAGAAAAATATATATTTTTTACGTGTATATTTTTATATTTTTCACACAGGATCTTACCGTATATGAGATTTTTGTTTGTTGATACATAGATATTATTTATGGGTTTTTTGTTTGATGATGCATAGATATTCTTTTCATTTTCGCCCCCTATATACATTCTCAGGTATAGATCATCTTTAATATATATTCTCAGTTTCCCACATATTGATTTTTTGATGATTTTTTGATGACTTTTTAAACTTAATATTTAATTTTTTTTTTTTTTAATTTATTTTCTTAATCATAACTTTCCCCATTTTCGTACATATTTTTTGGCATATGGTTTCACTAGGATATGTAATAATAATTGCATTTGCCGTTACATTTGTTAGTTTGGGGTTATTCTTTGTTGATTACCCCCTTTAGGATTTATCATACATGCTATCTATGTTATGTTGTGGTCTTTGGTAAATGGAGGCGCCCAAAAATTTTATGAGGGATTAACTCCACATGATGGCGCTTGACCACTAGCAGGGACACCATGTGTTCTCCATTCTGGCCTCACATCAGAGGTCACGAGGGCGGGTTCCGAGGATTCGATTGGCTCTAGCGGCGCCTCTATTCCCCTATTTAGACGTATGGAGTACCAAGATGGCCGCGCCTCAGATGACGTCTTGATAACGAAACGCATAAGGCGTGGCCTCGTGATACGCAAATGTCAGCACCTCTCTGCTCCAGCCTGTGTTACTTCCGGTTTTCGCTGTCGGGCGGTGGAACGCACGCTATACCACGCTGCCCCGCAGCTGTGAACCGGCTGTTTGGATTGCTATTGGAGCATTGTCAGCTCCAACGTTTTTACAGATTGTTTTTAAACAGTTTATACTATGGATTTTTATCAAATAAACTCTAACATTTACGGATTCACACTATGAAGTGTTTTCTTTCCTCACTTCATATGGATGCCTTGTATTGGGGACTACATTACGCCAGAACAGGATAAAGCACCCCTGGACGGAGGATCACTTCCCGGTTCCGATATCACAGGATTGTCTACATATGCCCTTTACCCCTGCAGGGGTTAGGGAGTCCGGTGAGTGCAAACACAAGTGGGGGTGCAGGGAAGGACGGGATAAACTCAGCCACCACGTTTTTCTTTAACAGGAGGACATTTTTTAGGACTTTTTTGCGGACATTTATCTTTTGATTTTTATGCATATAAGCTGAAAAATAACTTTTTTCACCCTTTTTCACATTTTCTCCTTAAGGAAATGCTTTGATTGTCGTTATTGTATTTTTTTGGCACACATGCTGGGGTTCTTTATATATATATTTTTTATATATATAGTTTTTATTTGTTTCATTTTTTTCATGTTTTCTTCTCCACACAATTGTTTGCTTTGAATATTATCATTGGGTTTACATCTTGTTTTTTATCATTTTATAAGATACAGGTATTTTTTCCACACATATATAACCATTGAATAGTAAAAAAATTTTTGCACGCACTTTTTATGAGTACGCTGCACTTTATCGTAGTCTACTGTCTAGGTGGATTATGTTTGCTTGATACACTTCAGTTTTTGCACATTTTTTGCTATATGCACAAACAATATTTAAATTTTCTGACACGAATACTTGGGATATATATGTTGAGCAAACACTTTCTCACTTACAATTTTTATCCATAATTATCAATACAAGTGGACAGCGCCAATCCCCTACTTATAACAATTTTTCAGATCTGTTTTCATCCCATCCCCCATAGGGGAGAGCGGGGATCTGACAGGTCCGTCTCTACACAGTGAGCAGAGACGGACCTGTCATCCGCCGGCTCAGCGAGGATCAACAGAGCGATCCCCGCTGATCAAACGGAGTCCGTGAAAAACGGACATTATGTAGAACAAATTAAAAACGCACATTCTATTTATAATAGAATAAATTATTTTTTGGCTTGAGGTATACTTTTGATGGACAAGCAACCAGGTAAATTTGCCTTATGAGCATGTAAAGTCCAAAGGGGTGACTTGCATTTTCTTGGAACAAACTGCAGAACAAAGCATCTCTTTTCCAGTTTTTTTAAGTATTCTTTGACTTTCATCCTATACTTGCTACAGATTAGCAGAGCTTGTGAACAAAAGTGGAATTTTATAATAAGTTACATAAACAAAGGATAAAGATGATCCATATGATTTACTGATAACATACAGTAGTTACAGTATTTGAGGTTTTTTTTGGAAAAAATCAGCAAAACCAAATGATCTTGACAGGCATTATATACAGCTCCATACAAACTGTTGTAACACCTAGCTGATCCACCAGCAATAGGAGAACCACACCCATTTATTTGAAACAGAGATGAGGGTATGAGACACCTGCTGTGTGCTGGAGGAAGGAAGGGATTTATTTGAAACATCAAACAAAATTGGAATCATCCCTCCCCCCCCCAAATAGATTTTGAGTGGACATTGCTATAGCAAGCAGGTCTTTCCTGGAGGTGCTCAATTCAGTAGAATAGCATTGCTGTTAAAATGCAAATCTACAACACAAATGAGTCAAAGTATTTATTTAACAAAGGTATCAAACAAAATCAACACATTTCAGGGGAAATGTCTGCCTCTTCCTCAGGGTTGTCAACCCTGGATATATTACAAGCTGTCTGCAAAGTTAGGGCTAGGGATAGGACTAGCATGGGCTTTGTTTGATAACTTTATGCAATAAATAATTCAATTTGACCTTTTTGTGTCATGAACTTTTGTACTGAGTGCTCCTCAATACCTACCCCAGTGTTTTGCCATCCACCGAGTGTTCTCTGAGAGACCATCAGGGAGGCAGCAGTTCAGTAATCAGGTCCATCTACACAGCATCTTCATTAGACATTAGCCCCTGTGAAGGAGCACTGAATTCTACAATTAATTCAATAATATCAATACCTCACCCCTATTAGACCAGCACAATTACACCTACAAATCAGCTGTAATGCAAATGACCCAAATAGTGTGGCAGTATTGAATTGTACTGTAATATGGCGTACACACGTTCGGACTTTGTTCGGACATTCCGACAACAAAATCCTAGGATTTTTTCCGACGGATGTTGGCTCAAACTTGTTTTGTCTACACACGGTCGCACAAAGTTGTCAGAAAATCCGATCGTTCTAAACGCGGTGACGTAAAACACGTACGTCGGGACTATAAACGGGGCAGTGGCCAATAGCTTTCATCTCTTTATTTATTCTGAGCATGCGTGGCAATTTGTCCGTCGGATTTGTGTACACACGATCGGAATTTCCGACAACGGATTTTGTTGTCGGAAAATTTTATCTCCTGCTCTCCAACTTTGTGTGTCGGAAAATCCGATGGAAAATGTCCGATGGAGCCCACACACGGTCGGAATTTCCGACAACACGCTCCGATCGGACATTTTACATCGGAAAATCCGACCGTGTGTACGGGGCATAAGTCTGTTAACCACTTTAAGACCAGGCCTCTTTTTTAGATGTGGTGTTTACAAGTTAAAAGCAGTTTTTTTTTTGCTATAAAATTACTTAGAACCCCCAAACATTATACATTTTTTTTTCTAACATCTTATAGAATAAAATGGCGGTCATTGCAATACTTTCTGTCACACCATATTTGCGCAGCGGTCTTACAAGCGAACTTTTTTTAAAAAAAATACACTTTTTTGAATTAAAAAATAAGAAAACAGTAAAGTTAGCCCAATTTTTTTCCATATTGTGAAAGATAATGTTACGCCGAGTAAATTGATACCCAACATGTCAAGCTTCAAAATTGCGCCAGCTCGTGGAATGGCGACAAACTTTTACCCTTAAAAATCTCCATAGGTGACATTTAAAAAATTCTACTGGTTGCATGTTTTGTGTTACTAGAGGAGGCTAGAATCATTGCTCTCACTCTACCGATCGTGGTGATACCTCACATGTGTGGTTTGAACACCATTTTCATATGCGGGCGCTACTCACGTATGCGTTCGCTTCTGCACGCGAGCTCGGCGGGACGGGGCGCGGTTTAATTTTTTTTTTTCTTATTTATTTTACTTTATTTATTTTATTTAATTTTTCTTCTTATTTATTTTACCTTTTACTTTTTATTTTTACACTGTTTAAAAAAAAAAAAAATTGTGTCACTTTTATTCCTATTACAAGGAATGTAAACATTCCTTGTAATAGAAAAAAAGCATGACAGGACCTCTTAAATATGAGATCTGGGGTCAAAAAAAACCTCAGATCTCATATTTACACTTAAATGCAATTAAAAAAAAATAAAAAAAATTTGTCATTTAAAAAAATAAACAAAATAAATTGTCCCTTTAAGAGCTATGGGCGGAAGTGACGTTTTGACATTGCTTCCGCCCTGCAGTGTCATGGAGATGGGTGGGGGCCATCTTCCCCGCACTCGTCTCCATGTCAGCCCAGGGGACAGACGCGATCGCCTCCGCCGCTGCCGACTGCTCCGGTAAGCAGCGAGAGGGGGGGGGCCTCTCCCGCCTCCGATAAAAGTGATCTTCCTGTGAATCCACCGCAGAGACCACTTTTATCTTGTACCGGACTGCCGGCCTAATACGGGGATACCGGGGTTATGGCATCTAGCTGCTGCCATAACAACGATATCCGTCCCCAAAGTAGGGACGTACATCGGCGTGCGGCAGTCCAGAAGTGGTTAACTTGAAGCAAAATTGCTTGCTATCTGGGGATCATATACTCTTCAGCCTTTAAAGTGGTTATAAAGCTCAGATAGGAAAAATTAACAAAGCGCATCTCTCTTCAGTGTATACTAACCCGAATACAAAGCACCAAGTCTGGTCCCTCTCTGATCTCTCCCCTCTCTGCATTAATCACTGAGAGAACTTTAAGCCGACACCTCAGCCTCCAAGAAGACAGCACCCCCCCCCCCAGCACACAGCGGGTGACTTATACCCCCAGCTCTATGTTTCCCTCAGCCTGTGAAGAGGGTGTGTTTCACTTTCCTCCAATCAGCTCCCAGATTAGACACAGCTCTGTGCTCTAGTCCGCAGTGTGTGTGTGATGTCAGATCTCTGCCCCTGCAGTCACTGCTGAGAAAATTCCTTTAGGCTACTTTCAGACTGGGGCATTGTGGGCGTCGGCAATAAAGTGGCGCTATATTTAGCGCCGCTTTACCATCGTTTTAGCAGTGCTATTCGGTCGCTAGGGGAGTGGTTTTAACCCCCGCTAGCTGCCAAAAAAGGGTTTAAACCGCCTGCAAAGCGCCACTGCAATGGCGCTTTGCCGGCGGGTTTGCGGCACTGTTTTCAATGTGAAGGGGTGCTTTAGGAGCGGTGAATACATCACTCCTATAGCGCTGCAAAGATGCGGCTTGCAGGACTTTTTTTCCCATCCTGCAAGCGCACCGCTCCAGTGTGAAAGTAGCCTTATGCCGCGTACACACGAGCGGACATTACGGCGGACTTTGCCCGGCGGACTTTTCGACGTACTTTCCGACGGACTTTGTGAATGAACGGACTTGCCTACACACAATCCACCAAAGTCCGTCGAATTGGTACGTGATGACGTACGACCGGACTAAAACAAGGAAGTTCATAGCCAGTAGCCAATAGCTGCCCTAGCGTGGCTTTTTGTCCGTCGAACTAGCATACAGACGGCGGACTTTTCGACCGGACTCGATTTCAACGGATAAATTTAAAACAAGTTTTAAATCTAATTCCGTCCAACTTTTGAGAAAACAAAGTCCGCTGGAGCCCACACACATCGAATTGTCCGACGAAATCCAGTCCGCCGGGCAAAGTCCGCCGTAATGTCCGCTCGTGTGTACGCGGCATTAATCTCTGTGTTCTAGAAGGCTGTAAAAGACAGATGGCTGCAGATGAGCAAGTATAACTTATGAAAGGGGATTTGTTTCATCTCTGTGTATCGCTTGAGGCTAGTCACTTCACTGGGTATATGATAGGGTTTACAACCACTTTAAAGGATTACGAATTGGATTTTTCCTTAGTGTTTTACTTCTGAGAAAATTTACCTTACAGATTTTTCTGTAAAGATGAACTTACACCTTAACTAACTCATTCTAGAGCAAATTTACTGCAGTAGTTCTCAACTTTAGATAGATTGATTATCTCTTTTCTAGGAACAAGAGACATGTAACATATGCTTGCTGAAAAATTGAAAAATATCTGTGTAAAATGTTCATCTCAAATGTTTGTATGCAGAATACCATCTCTGAACGCACAACACATCGAACCTTGAAGCAGATGGGCTACAGCAGCATAAGACCACACCGGGTGCCACTCCTGTCAGCTAAGAACAGGAAACTGAGGCTACAATTCAAATAGGCTCATCAAAATTGGACAATAGAAGATTGAAAACACGTTGCCTGGTCTGATGAGTCTCGATTTCAGCAGCGACAATTAGATGGTAGGGTCAAAATTCGGTGTAAACAACATCAAAGCATGGATCCACCCTGCCTTGTATTAATAGTTCAGGCTGGTGGTGATGGTGTAATGGTGTGGGGAATATTTTCTTGGCACACTTTGGGCCCTTTAATACCAATTGAGCATCATTTAAACACCACGGCCCACCTGGAGTATCGTTGCTGACCATGTCCATCCCTTTATGACTACAGTGTACCCATATTCTGATGGCTACCTCCAGCAGGATAATACCACTATGTCACAAAGCTCAAATCATCTCAAACTGGTTTCTTGAAGAAGACAATGAGTTCACTGTACTCCAATGGCCTCCACAGTCACCAGATCTCATCCATTAGAGCACCTTTGGGATGTGGTGGAACGGGAGATTGGCATCATGGATGTGCATTGGACAAATATGCAGCAATTGCGTAACGCTGTCATGTCAATATGGACCAAAATCTCTGAGGAATGTTTCCAACACCTTGTTTAATCTATCCAGCAAAGAATTAAGGTAGTTCTGACTGCAAAAGGGGGTCCAACCCAGTATTAGCAAGTTTTATTATTACCTAATAAATGCATATATGAGCAGTCAGAGAAGCAGAGAAGTGTCGTTCTTTATGACTTACATGTGATAGTTGCGGTAGTTTGAGTAGGCAGAAAGGGCAGCAGAGAAGCTGAATATATTTGGGAGGCTAGGAGTTTATTTACACAGATGGATGGATTTTGACATACCTAAATAATGCCATACGCAGTTCTTAAAGAGGAACTGTAGTCTGCTCACATAATTGGTAATAAAAACAACTTTACCATGCTGAAGCACACCTCTAGCTCTGCAGCTCTCATTGGCCCTCTTATGACTCATCCCCCCTCCCTTCCTAGCAAACTTTCACAAGGTTGAGAGAGAGAGAGCTGTGCATGATGTCATAAGCCTAGGCATTTTACCAGACAAGAAACAGGAAGTGGGCTGTAAAAGGTATTTACTGGCAGAAAAAATGTTTTACTATCCAAAGTTAAAACAACAAGGGCAGAAGATTTAATAGATGGAAAGTTGAAAAAAATTACTGAAGGTCAGCTTTAATATTATGATTCATGGCCCCAGAACATTTTTTGGTGTGGTTGATTGAAGACACACTTAAAGAGGAAGTAAACCCTGATGGGTTTTACTTCCTCTTTTTTTCCCTGCAAAGTAAAAGCATAATGCATTATGTTGCACTTACCTGCAAACGAAGCCCGCAATGTCCCCACTGGTGGCTGCATCCATCTTCACCCCTCTTCCTTCCAGGGCCATGGACTCTGGCTCTGTGCCTGCCTGGAGTCACGTGATGTTGCTCCCATGCATGCGCGTGGGAGCTACCGGTCACGGCACGGGCCCTTTACAAATGGCACAATCGTGCCCTTTCTTCAGTACGCATGCGCCGATGACGTCAGCACAAGCGTATATGGTAAATATCTCCTAAACCGTGCAGGTTTAGGAGATATTTCCAGTACCTACAGGTAAGCCTGATTATAGGTAAAAGTGGTGTAACTAGGTTTACAACCACTTTAACAGCAGGCAGTTCAGGTCATTTGTCACAATGCACAGCAGGAAATTTTTCTGCTAACTGCACCCAGATCAGGGGATTCATAGGCCACACTGATTAACATTTGCTGATAAATTAACAAGATGAACAGAGATAATTTGTGGTGTCTGATCTTAAGAGGTAGTGTTAGTTGACCATGAGTTTTGTAGAAAAGGTTAACATGAAACGCGTAAACAGGGTATTTAAATATGCTATGAATACATTCAGTGCTCCTACTGTGTCCATTTTCTTCAAGCCAGCTTGCTCTAATCTAAATGAAAGGCTTAGCAATTGAATGTGCTTTCCAGAATTAGCTGTATATTACTGCAGCTGGGCTCACTATTTTAATAAGTCAGTCATTATTCTTAGCGTTCAATGGATTACATGCTCCCATAATCTGCAGTGTCCTCTAAAATCAAAAGAAATGTCTGGGGATAATCAATTTGCCTTATTTTTTACCAATAGTGAGTAAAACTATCCAAGAGCATAAAGGAATAATTTAATATAGCAGGAGAAAAAAAGAAATGTGCAATGTTCATCTGGCATTTTGTTCATTATTATCAGAGGAATGAGAAAAATAATTCAACTTTGTTTTTCAAAACTACAGTATATACCATATATGCAGAGAAGATGTAGCAACAGTCTTGATTACAAAACCTATTCCACTAGTTACTTTATTTTAGACAGCAGGCTTTCCTAAAACTAAACTCTGGGATTTAAAGAAAATATCCTTACATGGAGAACCCCCAGCACCGAATGGTTTGACTTGCTGATTAAGTCTAGGGGGAGGAATCGGCTATAATACTTACCAATTCCTCTCTCCTTTTCTCTTTAGTGCCCTTATTTCAGTGGGGTCTAGCTGTCCTTATGTACAATGCAGGTCCTGCTTTGTATGTGATGATGTGCAACCACTGGCTGAAGCACTGAAGAGTCACACTAACCTACTCTATGCTCAGGCGCTAGGTCTTCTCAGAACCCCAGTACTCATGTGCTCCCAGCACTCCAGTGCTTCCAGAGATTCTTATTTGTAATTGTGTGATCCCAGCACTACTGCTGGCGACTCTCACTCCTGTGTTCTGTGCTACCTGCTCAGTTGAATCAGAGGACCACAGCCTGGAAACTGTCAGCAGCAAATCCATCACTCATTGCAGGGTGAATACCAGGGAGCTCCTTAGACCCTGCAACTTGGCCCTTCCCAGTGTTCTCACCTCTGCTGAATGTGTTGGCAATCTGATTCCTAAACCTCCTGAATCATAGGAGTATCCTGTATCCATTGTTACTCACTCTGAGGCCCAAGCTACCAATGTCCCTTGGTGACCCTCAGGGTACCAATATACAACCCGATTCCAAAAAAGTTGGGACGAGGTGTAAAATTATTATTATTATTATACAGGATTTATATAGCGCCAACAGTTTGCGCAGAGCTTTACAATGTAGAGGGGGGACAGCACAATTACAATACAATTCAATACAGAAGAAATAGGTGGGCCCTGCTCATGGAGCTTACATTCTAAAAGGGAGGGGAGAGGTGGTACAAGAGGTAGTAGCTGCGAGTATGGTCTGATGGAGGTGGCTCTGGTACAGTCCTTAGGTGGGTGTGGGATAGGCTTCCTTGAATAAATTATTTTTCAGGGATCTCTTAAACGTGGACAGGGTAGGGGCTGACCAGACATACTGGTGCAGGGAGTTCCAGAGGATGGGAGAGGCTTTAGAGTAGTCCTGGAAGCAAGCATGGGAAGAGCATGGGAAGAGCATGGGAAGAGGTAACAAGGGAGCTAGAGAGCAGGTCTTGGGAGGAGTGGAGAGGATGATTTGGGCAATATCTGTAGATGAGGTTAGTGATGTAGCTGGGGGCAATGTTGTAGATGGCCTTGTATGTTGTGGTTAGTATTTTGAATTTTATACGGTGGGGTAGGGGAAGCCAGTAGAGGGATTGGCAGAGAGGAGCAGCAGTCACAGATTGGTTAGTGAGGTGTATGAGTCTAGCAGCAGCATTCATAATAGGAGAGAGTTGCAGTAGTTGAGTCAGGAAATAACCGATGAGTGAATAGGTGGTTTTGTGGTGTCGTTAGTCAGGAAGGGGTGAATTATGGAAACGTTGCGGCGATTAAGACGGCAAGATGTAGCCAGCGATTGGATTTGGGGCTAAAGGAGAGGTCAGTCTAGGATTACACCCAGCACCCTGGCATGTGTGGAGGGACCAATGGTTGTGCCGTTGATCCTAATGGTAAAGTCACAGGGAGGGGATTGGGGAGGAGGAGATTTGTGGAGGGTGGGATTGATAAGCACAGTGTCCCCTGACACTTTGCAGATCACCATGATCAATCAACTGATGGTCTGTTTATTTGGATTCTGGAAGCCATACCTCGATCCCTCCCCATAGCTGAGCGTTTAAGCGCTTATGTGAGAGGGAGACGTTTTGGATTTATTCCCTGGATACTTTAATGCCAGGGGGTATGAACAAAGAAATTGAGGTTCATACCATCCTATAATCTGCCCTTACTGCTATAATGAGCCTTATAACATTTACTTCGTTAGTACACTGGTCACTTTACCTTTATGTTTTCAAGTCGTCACTATATTACTAGTTTATACTTCATTACCATATTCAATAATTTTCTTCATGTATGTATGTTTTTCAAACATACATACTTTTATTCCACTTGTATATGTTTACATGTATGTATATGCATGTGGAAAGATCTATACACATATCTATACAGTCATAATCTACTTCTTAATTAAGTTTTTTTAATAATCCCTCAATAATTTCTAATGAACTTTCCAATATTTTATCCCTTTTTTTATGTATGTGTATATGTATATATTTTATTTATTTAATTCTTTTATTTTTCTTTTTTTTTCTTTATACCATAATATTTTTTTTATGTATGTATATATGTATGCACGTATGTCTAATCTGCTACTGGAACATTTGCTACCTATTCTTATCAATTTCATTAATTCTTATCAACCTTACTGTTTTTATTAGTTATTCATTTTTATTTGTTGGTTTTTCTACTCATCTTACCATCCATCCCCATTTTATTCAAGCGTTGAATGTGTTTCATAGGGTCAGAGTGCCACCTTAGTGGATCATGTAACTGGGCGGGTTTATCTCCCCAGCACACGTATACCACAACAAAGATGGTGTTTTGTTTGGCCTGAGGAAGGAGCAAGCATGCTCTGAATGTGAAGCTACCTCCTCTCATCCTGCACCACGAAGTGACATCATCTCCGATTGCCCCTGTGTTCTCTGCTGTTCTCATAGGCTGTGAATGCTGGAATCCACCTGCATGAGCTGTCAGCTGCACTTCAGAGACACGAACGTTTAGGAGAAAACCACCCCACTGGATTTTGCTACAGGATTACTATCATGCTTGTGTTTATGTTCCCTTTGTGAGTAGTTTCACTTTTGACTTATCAATAAATGGTTTACCAGTACTGCACTTAGAGGTGCTGTGTTTCGTTTCCTTTGTTGCATTGCAGAGACTGCTTCTAGCTCTTCACACTGGCTGCCCTTAGTGCTGGTACATGGATTCCTGTCCTTCATCTTAGAGACCCTAACAAAAATGTAATTAAGCATCGCTAATAAAACAGCTGATGTTGAATTCGATATTGAGACCTTTCGGTTTCAGAGTTTGTAGGTAAAATCCATTTCATTTCTTTTTGAGAAATGGACCTCACCCTATTGATGCCTCTCCAAAAGGTGTTTTACAATTTGAACACCCCAAAACTGAAGAGAAGTGGGGTTCCTACCATGAACCTCATGCATACCATGAACCCCATGCTGAGACAAATTATGATTTTTATAACCTATTTCTACATTGTGTATGTGCTCAGAAATTCTGTATGTCTCTATGGTCTTTTTGTCCGGCCCACATACTGCAGCTTACATGGGCATTTTTTTACAGACATCACATGTTTAATTACAAGATATAAAATTATCAATCTCAATGCTTTGGCCTGTTTGTGTAGACAAGAAAGTTTTTCTCCTCCTCAGATTTGATCGATTATTCCTACAACCTCCACACACAAAAAAACATCCACATCCAAAAAGGTTAGATTTATTTTTGGTGGATCAACCACCCTACGTATCAAATTATCTCCAAAACTCTGGCCCTCCTAGAGATGAGACCTGGAGGATTTATAGATTGTTCATTTATTGGTTATAATCTATTGATATTGGTTGTTCTGTTGATATATTTATATCTCTATATTTATATATAGCTGCTGATTAGTATTGTTTTCTACACGTTTACACTGGGATGATTTTTTATTTTAGTGCAGAGGGGTTTTGTTTTGTTTATTTTGTTCATATCAGAATGACATGTATAAAAACAGAATCTAAGAGAGTCAGCGTGTCTCAGACGTATGGATAGGCAGAGATTCTGTGAAAAGCTTTGTCTAAAAATTGTCCAACAATTTCAAAATAATGTAACGTATATAACGTAAAATTACAAAGACTTTAAATACATTATCATCATTATCATCATCTACAGTATGAAACATCACCAAAAGAGTCTGAGAATCATCTAGAGAAATTTCTGTGCGCAAGGGACAAAGCCAAAACACAATATTGGATGCCCTTGTGTGTGTAACTAGAAGAACAAATCTCTGTGTGTAACAGTGCGGGATCATTATTATATATATCTAAGTTCTTCCAGTTTGTGTCAGACAAATGGATGCTCCATGATTAGCAGCATCTAATGTAATTTATTTATTATTGAAAGCTTTTTATGATGTGTGTATTTGTGTATAATAAATTGACATATTTTTGTAAATTGACTGTTGTAAGTTTATACCGTACCACAAGAGTCCATTTTGCCTCTACAATTGTCCAAATTTCTAATTAGTAATAGGACGAAGGTAATTCTTTCATAGCAAGTAGCGTTTCCATATATTTCAATTAGGGTGGTTAAAACACCCGGAGGTCCTCCTTAAACTTGGCTACTATATACGTTTGTAACAATTATTATAATTATTTATAAATATACATTTCCCTTTTTCGGGTAGTGTAAAGTTTAGTGTCCTTCCTTTTTTATAAATACAGTCTTTCTCCTGAGACACTGTATTTCAATTGTCTTCCCCTCGGTTGTGTCCCACTTTTTTGGTTATTTGTATTGTTGGGATCTCTTGGCAAAATGGACCTTCATGGTATGGCATGGGCAGGGTTCATGTCTACTATTCAAACTAGTGTGGAATCATGTAAACGGGATGATGGTGATCTTACTCTGTATCTGGGTAGAATCCAGGGTTTGCTTAAACGCAAATCCCATCTTTACTGGCATATTGAGTATTTCCAACGATATATTAGGGAGAATATTAATCCTCAAGGATTGCGTCTTCAGATCTTCCCTATTATTAAAAATCCTACTGAGGTTTTTAAGAAATCCTGGGAACAGGTTCTTACAACCTGCAGTAGGGAGCTGATGTTGGTGTTACTGGTGGAGAACCACACTACTGATATGGATCTTTTGGACAAAGAGATTGATTCCCTTAATGCTCAGTATGCACATGTCTTTGAACTATTCAATTTCAACACTAAATGGAAAGAGATTGGAGAGAGATTGAAGACTATGAATAGGGATATTGTTGTGAGAAAACGAAAGAAATTTCATTTGGACAAATTGGCCTTTTCACAAGGCTGCGCCTATAAATTGATGGGTAGAGATGGGTGTGGCAGGGGACATGGGAGGAGACCTAATTCAACAGCCCAGTTTAGGAATGAGGAAACTACTGAATCTGATTCATCATTATCTACCTCTTCCTCTTCTCAGGCACAGGGTCGCTCATCTGGAGCACCAACACCACGTTCTAACAAACGTACTCGACGTGGTGCATCTTCACCATCTGACCCCAAAACATAAGGAGCATCCTGAGTAGGGATGAGCCGAACACCCCCCGGTTCGGTTTGCGGCAAAACATGCAAACAGATCAAAAATTTGTGCGAACACGCGAACCCCATTAAAGTCTATGAGAATCAAACGTGAAAAAACAAAAGTGCTAATTTTAAAGGCTAATATGCAAGTTATTGTCATAAAAAGTGTTTGGGGACTCGGGTCCTGCCCCAGGGGACATGTATCAATACAAAAAAAGTTTTAAAAACTGCCGTTCTTTCGGGAGCAGAGAATTTAATAATGCTTAAGGTGAAACGATGAAAGTGTAATATTCCTTTAAATATCGTGCCTGGGGGGTGTCTATAGTATGCCTGTAAAGTGGCGCATTTTTCCCGTGTTTAGAACAGTCCCTGCACAAAATGACATTTCTAAAGGAAAAAAAGTCATTTAAAACTGCTTGCGGCTGTAATGTAATGTTGCCCCCCCAACCCATTACCGGGCTCTTTGGGTCTAGTATGGATATTAGGGGGAACCCTAGGTGCGGACCCCAATAAAAAAAAGGTGTGGGGCCCCCAGGCCCTATATACTCTGAACAGCAGTATACAGGCGGTCCCTGGGTTACAAACAAGATAGGGACTGTAGGTGTGTTGTTAAGTTGAATCTATTTGTAATTTAGAACAGGTAAATAGAACAAGCCCCATTGACAACGTCAACCTGTGACGAAACGCGTCTGGGAGGGACGTACTGACGTCACCACGTTTGCCCTGTTGTGGACGGGAGCTATCTGAGTGCCGGCCGGCATTGCTGTTTTCTTTCGCTTTCTAAGTGTAAGTGTTTTTACCTTTGAATAAATTGGAGTTGTTACGATATGACACTATTGGCTGCTTCTCCTTTCTGAACACCTACGATCGGAGCTTGTGAGGAGTTTGCCGGGACGGGATCGCGGTGACGCCACCGCCATTTCGTTTTGGCTCCTTCTAGCTGATCTTTTGGTGAGCAGGAACCCCTACAGTTTTGGTCAGGATCACATTCTGGGTCTACAATAGCTATAAGCCTACCGCTATCATACCTTCACTGGTTTACCATCTGGTAAGCGGCCCCTCATATCTGAGCACCGGGTGTTTTATTTCCTGTTTGGATCTGTACTCGCCTACTCAATTCTATTTCTGGTAATCAGATATAATTGTAGTCCCTGATTTAAAGACATCACTTTTTGCATGCTGTATGTCACTTCCCCTTTTTTTTGGCTTTCACGCCCCTGGTTTGCTATACATTTGGGGTCTCATGATCCTTTAATGTTTTTTTGTGTGAGCACTCCTTTTTAGGGTAATCATTTTTGTCAGTATTACGCTATGTTTTTTGTATGTTTTTCTACACTTATGTGGATTCGGTCCGCTACATGAGTCTGTTGAATCCTACCCCTCTTGGAGTACATCGAAAGGCCCAGGCTGGGTTTGAAGCCACCTGTGTAACCTCGCTTACGTTCTGGTAAGCAGAATATCCTAAAGTTTGCTCTATATTCATCATTTAGGAGGATCTACTACATCATGTGGACTCTGTTGAATCTTTTTCACTAGTATTGATTGGACTCATATTTAGCACGGTTTATTTGTTTTTTATTTTTTTTTTAAATTCTATAAGTGTAGCTCCAGCCCAAAAATCTATTTTTAAGCTTTTTGGATAATGTAGGGAAGGGTTATCACCCCAGTAACATTTTTTTTTTGCTGTCTGTGCCCCTGTTCAGAAGATTTCACCTCACTTTCTGTCCCAATGACAATTGGGTTTTGAAAATTTTGGGTTATTAGGGAAACAAGGATTGCTGATAAAGCATCAGTGGGGACACCTTTTTCCCATATTAACTTTTACAGGAGAGAATTTTCCCTTCCTAGGGGTAGATTTCCTCTCACTTCCTGTTGTCTCCCTCCATTTCTAAGTAGGAGTCATTTGTAAGTTGGATGTTTGAAAATAGGGGACCGCCTGTATATACTATACAGCCTGCCCTATACACTCCTTAGGTGTTGGTGGTACCAGAACACTGTAAGCCCTCACAGTTAAACAGGGGCAGAAAAATTGTTCCTTAGGTGGTGGTGGCATAACACTGTAACCCCTCATAGATACTCTTGTTGGGCACAAGAATGGGCCCTGCTGTGAAATATTAGATCAAAAATTGTACTTACAATACAGTGCAGCCCTAGTGCAGTTGCTACTACTTTTCTGGTGTTGTACACAGTACACAATACAGTGTAGCTGTAGTGCAGTTGCTACTACTTTTCTGGTGGTGCACACAGTACACAATACAGTGTAGTGTGGTGTTGCAAAACAAAATATACATCATGTCCAGAAGGCCACCAAGGAGAGGCAGATGCTCACAGGCTACTAAAAGGAGGGCAAGCAGGCTCTGTGTCTACAGTCAACAGTGCTGGTCATGGACATGGTGCATCCTCTGCCGGTGGCCGTGGGGCACACTTGTCCCTTTTTTCTGCTGCTGGCCATGTTATTGAGCCAGAACATGCAGAAGAGTTGGTGGAGTGGATAACAAAGCCATCCTCATCCTCCTCATCATCTGTCATCCAGGCTCAGAATAGTTTTCCTTCCTATGCAGCTGCCAAAGCAGCCTATTCTACTCCTTGTCCACAGTCACCCCTTCCGTAGCCCAACCATCATGCCCGGAGGGGTCCCCTGAACTATTCGACCACAGTGTCGGGTACATGCTGCTGGAGGATGCGCAGCGATATGAAGGCTCCGATGTTGGTTCCTAGGTTGAGGAAGGAAGTAACATGAGCCTAGAGAGAGGGGGTGCCTAAGAAGCACAAGAAACTGGCAGTCATGTTCCACCAGCTGCAGCATAGTGTCAAGTTTGCTACAGTGATGAGGAGGGAGGGGATGATGAGGTCACTGACTCTACTTGGGTGCCTGATAGAATAGAGGAGGAGGAGGCACAACTCCACCAAGGCAGGATGTCCTCTAGGGAGCAGCTTAAGGGCAGCCACCCTACTGCATCACACGGCAGAGCTCCGCAGGTGCAGGGCGCTGCTGACTCCCCGCTGATTTTGAAAAGTTCCTTGGTGTGGGCCTTTTTGGACATGTGTGCAGCAGATCGCACCGTTGCTGTTTGCAACCTATGCCTTAAGCGGATCAAGCGTGGCCACAACAGCAGCTGCTTGGGCACCACATCCTTGACCAGACATATGACATATGACGACCTCCCAGGAAGTAAAGTATTAATTATGGGTTGGCCTCCCTTCATTGCATATCCCAGCATGGGATCGTTTGAAGTGAGTATGTGTAAAACAATGAGGTTTGGATCCCATTGTTTGTATACACAAGCCTAGGCACTGACTTGTCTGGTCTACCAGAGATTTCTGTGAAGATAATATGTTCCGCCCTACATAGATAAAAGCTAAATTAAATATATTCATAATTACAATATTTTACAGCTATTAATGGAGATTTCACATAAACTCATAAGGCAACAAGTCCGTTGGCAACAGCACTTGAAAGACCCACATCAAAGAAAAAGGCGGACTTCTCCTTGCTCCTCATCTGGGATCTCCAACCCTACTATACCTCCAGTCCTCTCGAAAACCTGCACTGAGAGGAATGAAGGTATAGCAGTAGGTGTCTCAAATACTTGCAGCCAATCTGCTAGCAGTACACCACCATCTGATTTTAGCAAGCAAATTTCCCTACCCCAGTTTCTAAACCGTAAAAAGAAATTTGTTCCCAGCCATCCACATGCTCACATTCTGAATGCTAGCTTGAATGCCAGCTTGGCCAAATTGCTAGCACTGCAACTACTGCCTTTTCAGCTGGTAGACTATGCCCCCTTTCATGAATTTGTGGAATATGCTGTACCTCAGTTGCAGGTTCCAAAACGCCCTTTCTTTTCATGGAAGGTCATTCCAGCTCTCTACCGGCATGTGGAAGGCAATGCTTTTGTCTTGTTGGACAGGGCGGTCAGCAGTAAGGTGTATATTACTGCAGACTCATGGTCTAGCAGGCATGGACAGGGATGTTACCTTTCTTTCACGGCGCACTGGGTAACTCTGCTGGCAGCTGGGAAGGATGCAGGACAGGGTTCAGCATTGTTGGAGCTTGTTCCGCCACCACACCTCCAAAATGCTAGCGGTGATTCTGCCACAGCTCTCTCCTCCACCTCCTCCTCTTTTTCTTCCTCTATGGCCTCTTCTGCAGATTTGTTCTCTGAACCAGTGGTGCTCCGTAAGCGTTCAAGGGGCTATGAAAGCACTCAGGCAATAAGATGCCATGCAGTGCATGAGTTACATAGTTACATAGTAGGTGAGGTTGAAAAAAGTCAGTATTACATTGTATATATGTTGCGGTCGTTCAGATGCTTATCTATTAGTTTCTTGAAACTATCGATGCCCCCCGCTGAGACCACCGCCTGTGGAAGGGAGGGTAATGAACCCTCTACGTAGTTTAAGGTTAAACCACTGCTTAGGGGACAGGAGCCACACTGGGGCAGAGATTCTGTCAGCTCTGCAGGGGCAGGCTCAGAGGTGGATGATGCCATGCCAGCTTCAGTCAGGAATGGTTCTATGCGACAATGGCACCAACCTTCTCTCCACCCTCCGACAGGGAAATGTGACCCATGCTCCATGTTTGGCACACATCCTGAATTTGGTGGAGCAGGTACCCAGGCTTACAAGATCTCCTGAGGCAGGCCAGAAAAGTATGTGGTCATTTCCAACAGTCATACAATGCCAGTGCTTGGCTGGCTGACATTGAAAGGGAATGCAACCTGCCCACCAACCGCCTCATTTGTGATATGTCCACCAGGTGGAAGTCAATGTTGGCAATGCTGTAGTGGCTGTACACGCAGCTGAGGGCCATCAATGAGTACCTGTGTGAGTATGGCACCAGGACAGGGTCAGGGGAGCTTGGCTTCTTTTCGCCATGCCAGTTGCTACTGATCAAGGATGCATGCACTGTCCTGTCACCATTTGATGAGGCCACAAGGATGGTGAGCAGCGACAATGAATACATCAGTGATACTGTCCCTCTTGTCTTCCTGTTGGAGCACATGCTTCATGGAATATTGGACAGGGCACTTGAGGCAGAAAGGCATGAGGAAGAGGAGGACTTCCTTACCTCTCAAGGCCCCCTTTATCCAGATATTATTCCTGCAAGCCTGCCAAACACACAGGAAGAACAGGAGGAGGAGGAGGATCATGTCAGAATGGACGTGGAGGATAACACTCAGCAGCAGACTTCAAGGGATGGTTTTTAGTCCCCAGAAACCCAAGGAGTTGTACGTGGCTGGGAGGAGGTTGTTACAGATCATGTGATCCTTAGTGACTGGTTGGCAACCCTTCTTGATCCACGTTACAAGGGTAAGTTTGCAGAACTCATCCTGCCTTCGCAGAGGATGAAACATCTTCAGGAGGCCTTGAAGAAAGGTTTGTGCAATGCATTTCCGGACCCTGTGAGGTTACAATTTCCTGGTGCTGGACAACGTGTTGCTGAGGCTTCGTTCAGTCAGAGGAAGAGCAGTGGAGAAGGTGGCCGGGTGACCAATGCCTTTAGACAATTTTTCAGTCCTCAGCACCAAGGTCTGATCGGTTCAAGCAACCATCGCCAGCGTCTGCATTACATGGTGCAGGAATATCTAGGGGCAAGAGCAGGCTTGGAGACCTTTCCAACAGAGCATCCACTGGGTTACTGGGTCTTCAGGATGGATCACTGGCCAGAACTAACTCAATATGCAATTGATCTACTGGCCTGTCCTGCATTCAGCGTTCTTTCTGAACGCACATTCAGTGCTGCTGGAGGGTTTGTAACGGATCATAGAGTGTGCCTGTCCACAGACTCCCTTGATAGGCTCACATTCATAAAAATCAATCAGTCTTGGATCAACAGCAGCTATCAAGCACCTGATGCTGATGTAACTGTTTGATTTTTCTATAAATGTGGGATCCCTTGAAGACTGCCTATGCTGAGTGACTATTCTATTCCTCCTCAATCTTGATGATTCTAGCTTCCAACAAAATTTTTGGTTTAGGGCACCACCACCACTGCCTAAGGCCCAATTTTTCTGTCCCTGTTTAACGGGGCATGTAATTAAAATTTTTGATCTAATATTTCAAAGCAGGGCCCATTCCTGCACCCAACAAGAGTATCTTCGAGGGGTTACAGTGTTGTGGCACCACCACCGAAGGCCCAATTTTTGTGTCCCTGTCCCAGCAGCAGAAAAAAAGGACAAGCGTGCCCCACAGCCACCTGCAAAAGATTCACCATGTCCATAACCAGCACTGTGGACTGTAGACACAGAGCCTGCTTGCCCTCTTTTAGTGGCCTGTGAGCGTCTGCCTCTCCTTGGTGGCCTTCTGGACATGATGGGGATTTTGTTTTGCAACACCACACTACACTGTATTGTGTACTGTGTACACCAACTGAAAAGTAGTAGCAACTGCACTATGGGTGCACGGTACTGTGTACACCAACAGAAGTGTAATAACAACTATAGGTGTACTGTATTGTGTACACCACCAGAAAAGTAGTAGCAACTGCACTATGGGTGCACGGTACTGTGTACACCAACAGAAGTCTAATAGCAACTATGGGTGCACTGTATGTATTGTGTACTGTGTACACCACCAGAAAAGTAGTAGCAACTGCACTATGGGTGCACGGTACTGTGTACACCAACAGAAGTGTAATAACAACTTTGGGTGTACTGTATTGTGTAGACCACCCGAAAAGTAGTAGCAACTGCACTAGGGGTGCACGGTAGTGTGTATTGTGTACACCGCCTGAAGTATATTAGAAAAAGTTTACCAGTAACGGCCTGCAGTCAGATATAGCTAAACTGTATACAGGACTGTCTGTGTATATATATATATATATATATATATATATATATATATATATATATATATATATTGTATAATTATATATATATATATATATATATATATATATATACCGTATATACTCGAGTATAAGTCGGTCCGAGTATAAGTCGAGGCCCTAATTTACCACAATAAAATGGGAAAAATGCATTGACCCGAGTATAAGATGAGGGGGAGAAATGCACAGCTACTGTAAGTGGAAAAAGATGGTCAACAATGCCCATCTGCAGCTGTATACCTCCCTGTCTCCTGTGCATATGTGCATATGTGTCATGTGTCCTGTGCATATGTGTCATGTGTCCTGTGTATATATGTGCATGTGTATATGTACCTGTGTCATGTATATATGTGCATGTGTATATGTATCTGTGTCCTGTGTATGTGTCATGTGTATATGTACCTGTGTGCATGTGTCTGTGTGCATGTGTGTGTGTGCATCCTACCTGTGTCCTGTGCATCCTCCGTGCGCCGCTCAGCACCAATCACCGTGTAGTATTCGGCGGCCATTCACTGTTCAAAAGCCGCGCCTCCTCCTCGTCCAAAAAACTCAATTTCCCAGCAGTCAGCGGTCAGCCTATCACGGACCTTCTCTCATCCTCATACCACGGACGAGGATGAGAGAATGTCCGTGATAGGCTGTACACTGACTGCCTATTACAGACGAGGAACTGTGAGAGCCCAGAGCTGCTGCCGAGTCTATGCAGCACACGCTGGCCGCCGTCTGCCTGCATGACACGCTGATCATGTAGGCAGACGACGGTGACTCGTGTATAAGTCGAAGGGGGCACTTTCAGCCCCAAAAAAGGGGCTGAAAAATTCGACTTATACACGAGTATATACGGTATATTAAATACACTGCAGCTAACTGAATAACCTGCCTGCCGGAAGTATATTAGAAACAGTACACCAGGAACGGACTGTTGTGAAATATAGCTAAACTGTATGCAGTGGATATATATATATATATATATATATATATATATATATATATATATATATATATATATATATATATATATATATGAGACTATCTGTATATATATATTAAATACACTGCAGCTAACTGAATAACTTGCCTGCCAGAAGTATATTAAAAACAGTACACCAGGAACGGCCTGCAGTGAGATATAGCTAAACTGTATGCAGTGGATATCTCTCTCTCTCTCTCTCTCTCTCTCTCTCTGTATATATATATATATATATATATAAATATATATATATAAACACACAAGACTATCTGTATATATATATATTATTATATATACTATCTGTATATATATAATAAATACGCTGCAGCTAACTGAATAATCTGCCTGCCTGCTCAATCTAAATGACACTCTCTCTCTGTCCACGCCAAAACCACACTACACAGGGCCGACGTGCAGGACGACTTATATAGTGTGGGGCGTGGACTTAGTCCCCCTGAGCCATGATTGGCAAAAGGCACCCTGCTTTTGGCCAATTATGGCTCTCTTAGCTGAGGGCGCTGTGATTGGCCAATCATCATACAGCGATGCACTGCGCTTGCGCAGTGCATTATGGGCCATTACGTGTCCCTTGAATTTGGCGCGAACGGCCCATAATGTTCGGTTTTCGACGAACGAGCGAACAGCCAATGTTCGAGTCGAACAGAAAGCTCATCCCTAGTCCTGAGATGTCTTCCCAGATGAAGGAACAGGCTACAGGTAGTAACTAAACTCCCACATTGCAGGGAATACTATCTAGGGGGATCCCTTTAGATCCCGCCCTGGCCCGTCAGGAGGCCAAGAAGCAGGGGAATCTGAGTGCCTTTGTTTATCGTCCACCCAATCCTCAGAATCCAGTAGCAATCAGGAGGCTTCTGCGTCCCTCAGAGCCACCCCCACTCGTGAAGAGGGCTTTGCCTCCATGGCTGCCACCAAACTGCAGGACATGCAGGAGGACCAACGCCTCATGTGTGAGGAAATCATTTAACAAACATTAAATAAGTGGTTGAGGGGCGAAATCACACCCAATAACCACCTGAGTGAGTTGCATCATCCTCCTCCTCCTGCCACAACTCCACCATCACAGACACAGCGTGGAAGGAAGCGTGGAAAGAAGACCAGAGAGTGAAGACCTGGGTTCAGTCTGGTCTGACAAAAGATGCAGGCTCTTGTATGACCACAGCCTGGGGACATACATGTCATCTGCTGCTGTTCATGATCTCTTGGACTTCTGGACCAGATTGTACTCCCTTATATATGGACTCCTCAGGCCACCAATTTTGCTGTAAAATAATTGATGCGTGCCCTGGGGGCCAAAGGCTTCGCCAATTTCTGGTTTCTCCAGCAATGCCTCCCTCTTTATTTGGTTAGGACCCCTTAATAAATTTTAGTTTTGATTTATTATACTCGCCTATGTGTGTCTTTCTTCAAAAAGGACAGTTTGTTTGTGAGTAGGCAGGTACATTTCAAAAATACAATGTGAAATTAACAAGAGACACCAACACCAAGCAAACTCCTTGAGATTAAATAATACAAGATAATAATCATGTTGTGGTAACTTGACACACAAAACACACCCAAAACTATTCTGGAGTTAAAAAATAAATAAATAAATAAATAAATAAGAATAAAACACAAGATCAGGCTTTAAAAAAATCCAAAAAAAATATTTAATCTAAAAACATCCAAAAAATATATTTTTTTCGGTAGATGTGACAAATAAAAATATTATATTGATGAAATCACAAAAAATAATAAAGAAAGAAGTTTGTGAGAACTCTGTGTGAATATGTGCAGCAAAACAACTTCATTCTTCCAGCATTATAAAGAAGAACAGAGTGCGCTGCATTAAACAATTTAAAACATTGCAGCGTGACGAAAGTGCTATACCCATTCCGAATGCTAATTTTACCAGACCGAGCAGTTCCGTCTCGGAATTTATTCTGAGCATGCGTGGCACTTTGGTGCATTGGAATTGTCCACACACGGTCGGAATTGACGCGATCAGATTTTGTTGTCGGAAAATTTTATAGCCTGCTCTCAAACTTTGTGTGTCAGAAAGTCCAATGGAAAAAGTCCGATGGAGCCCACACACGGTCGGAACTTCTGACAACAAGCTCTGATCACACATTTTCGGTCGGAAAATCCGACCGTGTGTACAGGGCAAAAGAATTGAACTATTTGAGACCAGTATCCCTGGATCCGAGGGCACTGCCAAAGAATGTGATCAAAGGTGCCAACAGAGATCAGGCACCTGGGGCACCTATCGCTGTGAGTTGGACAAAATTTTGCCAGACGCTTCAGGTAGGCCCTGTGGGTAATATAAGTTTGTATACGTCTGTCAGACAGTTTGGGAGATACTAATTTGGGGGTCTCTAGTATTTCACCCCATTCTTCATCTTCTATTTCACCTGCCCCATTTGTCCACCTCTGTTTAATGGAGTATGCTAATTTGGTTGTAGAGGGTGTGGTGAGCATATTGTAAAAAAGGGATATAAGTTGACGTGGTTCTTCGCGTTCTTCTAGGGAGGTTAAAGTGGGATATACGGCTGTAAACTGAGTATGGAGGGCATGACGTACCTGAAAGAAACGAAATAGCTTGTGATTTGGGAGGTCAAATTCCATTTTTAACTGATCAAAAGTATTGATTTCTCCATGGCAGAGGACATGTGATAATAGATATATTCCCTGAGATATACAGATGGAGGGGTCAGGTACCTGGAGAAGCTCTGGAAGGAGTTTATTGTACCAAAGAGGGGTGTTACCATGAAATACTGGATAGTCCATCCTGGAGGTCACCAGGTCCCAAATCCTCTTGTGCTGAAATGAGAGGACAATATGCGACCGGTCTAAACTATGTGGCATGTTCACCAATGCCAGGAGCATGGCGGACAAGATGGGTGAACTAGAGATACTGTTGTACGAGGAGGATTTGGATTTTGTGGGAATTCCAGAGAGGTTCAACAGCTCTCATGATTGGCTGGCAAACATTCAAGGGTATACCCTTTACCGCAAGGATAGAGAGGGTAAAAAAGGGGGAGGGGTATGCCTATATATCAAGAATAATGTACAAGTGAATGTGAGAGATGACATCACTGAGGGAGCTAGGGAGGAGGTGGAATCCTTATGGGTAGAGCTCCAAAGGGATGAAGCTAAGGGGAAAATAATATTGGGAGTATGCTTTAGGCCCCCTAACCTGAGGGAGGAAGTGGAGACAGATCTCCTATCACAATTTGGATTAGCAGCAAGGATGGGAAGTGTTATCATAATGGGGGATTTTAATTATCCAGACATAGACTGGGCGGAGGGAACCACGCATTCATTTAAGGCTCGCCAGTTCCTTAATGTCTTGCAGGACAATTTTATGTGTCAGATGGTAGACGCACCAACTAGAAATAAGACATTACTGGATCTACTGATTATCAACAATACAGACCTGATCACGGATGTGGAATTACGGGGCAATTTAGGTAACAGCAATCACAGGTCAATTAGTTTCAGTATAAATCACACAAATAGGAAACATAAAGGGAATACAAAGACACTGCATTTCAAAAGAGCCAACTTCCCTAAACTACAAACCTTGCTAAAAGGCATAAATTGGGATAAAATATTAGGAACAAAGAATACGGAGGAGAGATGGGTTTGCTTTAAGAGCATATTAAATAAGGGCATTAGCCAATGTATCCCATTGGGTGAACAAAAGTCCTGGATGGCTTAACTCCAATGTAAAAATGCATATAAAAGAAAAGGAGAAGGCCTTCAAAAAATACGAGGTTGAGGGATCATCATCAGCATTCAGACTTTATAAAGAATGCAACAAGAAATGTAAGGGTGCAATTAGGACGGCTAAGACAGAACATGAAAGACACATAGCGGAGCAGAGCAAAAAAAAAACCAAGAAATTCTTTAAGTATGTAAACAGTAAAAAAGGGAGGACAGACCATATTGGCCCCATAAAGAATGAGGAAGGACATCTGGTTACAAAGGATGGGGAGATGGCGAAGGTATTGAATTTATTCTTCTCCTCAGTCTTCACGAGTGAATCGGGGGGCTTCAGTAACCAAAACTGCAGTGTTTATCCTCATGACACAACACAGGAAGCACCTCCATGGTTAACAGAGGACAGAATTAAAATTAGACTTGAGAAACTTAACATTAATAAATCAGACCAGATGGCTTGCATCCGAGGGTACTTAGGGAACTCAGTCAAGTGATTGCCAGACCATTGTTCCTAATTTTTACAGACAGTCTACTGACCAGCTGATTGGAGAAAAGCCAATGTAGCACCAATATTTAAAAAAGGCCCAAAATACATCCCTGGGAATTACAGACCAGTTAGCCTAACATCAATAGTATGTAAACTCTTGGAGGGGATGATAAGGGACTATATACAAGATTTTATTAATAAGAACGGTATCATTACCAGTAATCAGCATGGATTCATGAAGAATCGTTCTTGCCAAACCAATCTACTAACCTTCTATGAGGAGGTGAGTTGCCATCTAGATAAAGGAAGGCCCGTAGATGTGGTGTATCTGGAGTTTGCAAAAGCATTTGACACAGTTCCCCATAAACGTTTACTGTACAAAATAAGGTCCGTTGGCATGGACCATAGGGTGAGTACATGGATTGAAAACTGGCTACAAGGGAGAGTTCAGAGGGTGGTGATAAATGGGGAGTACTCGGAATGGTCAGGGGTGGGTAGTGGGGTTCCCCAGGGTTCTGTGCTGGGACCAATCCTATTTAATTTGTTCATAAACAACCTGGAGGATGGGATAAACAGTTCAATCTCTGTATTTGCAGACGATACTAAGCTAGCAGGGCAATAACTTCTCCGCAGGATGTGGAAACCTTGCAAAAAGATCTGAACAAATTAATGGGGTGGGCAACTACATGGCAAATGAGGTTCAATGTAGAAAAATGTAAAATAATGCATTTGGGTGGCAAAAATATGAATGCAATCTATACACTGGGGGGAGAACCTCTGGGGGAATCTAGGATAGAAAAGGACCTGGGGGTCCTAGTAGATGATAGGCTCAGCAATGGCATGCAATGCCAAGCTGCTGCTAAAGCAAACAGAATATTGACATGCATTAAAAAGGGGATCAACTCCAGAGATAAAACGATAATTCTCCCACTCTACAAGACTCTGGTCTGGCCGCACCTGGAGTATGCTGTCCAGTTCTGGGCACCAGTCCTCAGGAAGGATGTACTGGAAATGGAGCGAGTACAAAGAAGGGCAACAAAGCTAATAAAGGGTCTGGAGGATCTTAGTTATGAGGAAAGGTTGCGAGCACTGAATTTATTCTCTCTGGAGAAGAGACGCTTGAGAGGGGATATGATTTCAATATACAAATACCATACTGGTGATCCTACAATAGAAATGAAACTTATTCGCAGATTAGAGTTTAACAAGACTCGCGGCCATTCATTAAAATTAGAAGAAAAGAGGTTTAACCCTTAACTACGTAGAGGGTTCTTTACTGTAAGAGCGGTAAGGATGTGGAATTCCCTTCCACAGGCGGTGGTCTCAGTGGGGAGCATCGATAGCTTCAAGAAACTATTAGATAAGCACCTGAATGACCGCAGCATACAGGGATATATAATGTAATACTGACACATAATCACACACATAGGTTGGACTTGATTGACTTGTGTCTTTTTTCAACCTCACCTACTATGTAACTATGTAACTACTATGTAACTATGAGAGTTCGGAGTGATGAGGAAATATCATCGTGCCCTTTAGCCCTCTCAGTATATCACAAAAGGGGTGTGGGAATCATGAGTCCATCGAACCGGACACAAGGGCCAGATACCTATGTCTATCTGACTTGTCTATATGAAAGAAATGCAAGAGTTGTGCGGCTAAGTAATAGGCCCCAATATCCGGGACAGCAAGACCCCCCTGTGCCGTTGGGCACTGCAATGTCTTCCATGAGAGTTTGTGCCTGCCCGATACCCAGATAAAGGATTGTAAGAGCGTGTCCATAATTTTAAAGTATTTGAAGGGGATATATGTTGGAGAGTGCCATATCACATATAGAATTTTAGGTAAAAGTATCATTTTAACTAGGCCTATATGACCCATCACTCCCACCGCTAGTCTTGCCCATGTTTGGAGTTTAGACTTAATGAACGGGATTAGGGGTTCCACATTTAAGGGGATAAAGTCTGCCAATGACCTGGAGATCTGTATGCCCAGGTGTTTAAGAGTACTCACTCTTGCTAGGGGTAAACTGGCCTGCTCTCTCGATGGGGGAAATATATCGATGGGAAGGATTTGGGACTTATCCCAGTTAATTTTGGGCCCTGAGAACCTGCCAAAATTCTCTATGATTTGTAGGGCCGTATGAAGGGAAGGACCTGAGTCCGAGCGATATAGGATAATGTCATCAGCATAGAGCCCTATCCTTTCCTCCACCATGCCTGATGCTAGACCGTGAATACCCGGGTGTTTCCTAAGTGCCACTGCTAGGGGCTCCACTGCCAGGGCGTACAGAAGGGGTGAGATGGGGCACCCCTGCCGCGTCCCCCGTGAGAGTGGGAAGGCAACAGAGGTCCATCCATTAGCCACGACTCTGGCCTGAGGAGCATTGTATAGAATAGTGAGCCATTTAGCAAAGTTAGGGCCAAAACCGAAACTATGGAGACAATGCCACAGGTACTGCCATTCAACTGAGTCGAATGCCTTGGCTGCATCGAGGGAAACGACTACTCTGGATCCTATTTGCTGGGAATAGGCCTGGACGTTCATGAAGAGACGTCTAGTAATAAATGCAGTGTTTTTGGCTGGCATAAAGCCTGTTTGGTCGGGGTGTATGAGGGAGAGGATAACCTTGTTTAGACGTAGGGCTAGAATTTTCGCTAATATCTTGATGTCTGTTTGTAAAAGTGAAATGGGCCTATACGGTAGGTGGGGGACCTTGTCTGGTTTGGGGATTAAAACTATGATGGCTTCACACATGGATTCGAGGAGGGCATTGGCCTTAAATATTGCTTGGTAAAGAGTGAGAAGTCTAGGGATGAGGGTTTCTGAAAAGTGTGCATAAAATTTGATTGGTAGTCCGTCAGACCCCGGGGCCTTGGCTTTGGCAAAGTGGGAGATAGCAAGTTTGATATCATCTGCGGACAGTGGGGCCTCGAGCATCTCAACTTGTTCTGCATTTAATTTAAGAAGTGTAAGGGTAGCAAATACATTTTCTAGATCCTGTAAGGGATAGTCCACCTTGGACGTGTATACTTCCTTAAAGAATCCCTCAAATTCCTGAACTATCAGGGCAGGGTCTGTAATTTCTCCCGCTGTGTCAGATTTCAGGGTAATAACCACCGGGGGTCTGGTGTCTAGGTGTGCCGGGTATGCTAGCAGTTTGCCTGGGTGTTCCCAGTGCTCAAAGACCTTTTGTTTGCTGAAGAACATCTTATATCGGGCCCTCTCCTGGCACAGCTGGTCAACTGCCCTGGTTTGCAACTTTAGCTGTGCCAGTGTGGTTGGTGTAGGGGATGTTACATATTCATCTTCTATTTCCGCTAGTTGCGTTATAGCTTGGGTGTAAGTGAACTTAGAGTTCCTCCTTAACCTGGATATGCATTCAGTAAGGAACATTCTAGCGTGTTTTTTAAACGCTTCCTACACAATCAATGGAGTGGATGTGTCATTGTTATTTTAAAAAAAGAACCCCCATTCCAGGACTAACCTGTCCGTATCTGGAAGTATGGTTAACCAAAAAGGATTCAATCTCCAATTCGGGGGGGGGGGGGGGATTGTCAAAGGACGTCAGTTCAATCCAGTAGGAAGAGTGGTCAGAGAGTAATCTGGGACCAAATCCAGCGTTATGTAGTCTGGGAGTCAAGGTACCGGATATCCAAAAGTGGTCTATACAGGACCTGGTGGAGTGAGAACTAGAGAAACAGGAGTAAGCTTGACGCTTTGGGTGTAGATGGTGCCAGGTATCCACTAAGCCAAAACCTGTCATCAGGCGACTGAACCTAGTGTCATCATTTGGCATGGGTGGCTGTGAGCTTTGTCCCAGGCGGTCAAGGGAAGGATAAGTCACCATATTGAAGTCTCCCAACCATATTGCCGCTACATCCTGTTATTCAGCCATGAATGAGAATCCCTCACTAAGAATGGTGGAATTGAAGGGGGGGGGGAATATACCATGCAAGTATCAATATGGAGTTACCCGCTATCTTAGCATACAGAAATACGTATCTGCCCTGAGGATCCAACACTACAGATGGGACCTCAAAGGGTCCTGACTTGGCCACCAGCACTGAGCTGGTGCACTGAGCACTGCGCTCGCTGCAGGTGTCCCTGTACATGGGTCTCCACCAGCACAATCACATCAGCCCTCTGGTTTTTAAGAAAGGAGAATACTGCAGTGCTCTTCAAGTTAATCGCCTAATCCACGGACATTCCATGTCAGGAACTTTAACCTAGCCATAAGCATTCCATAACATAACATAACACTTGAGCCGGGTAAGCCTACACACCTCAAACGTGCAGTGACATTGTAATGTACTTGTGCAAGTATATCCATCAGGCAATAAGTCATACAACAGCGACATATCAACGGTCATATTCATGCAAAATATATGTGTAAGAGACACCAGAAACTTAGGTATCAGTAAGAACAAAACCCTAAACCTCCCAGCTCTGCACACACCCCAACTCGTGCGAGCATAAGTCCCAAATAAAGGGCCCAACTTGTGAACAAATCGTGATGAATGCCAGCTCAGTGTCCACACATAGTAGGACACCGGCTCGGGCAGCGTACTTAGGAGCATGGGTAATGAAGTCATTTGAGGGGGTACTTCCTCCAACGATCTTCCAGGAGGGAAGGGACGAAAATCCTCTGGAGATTACTGCATGCAGCGAGACCCTGGTGACTCACCGGTCGTGCGCGGCAGTGTAGGTGGAGAAATGAACCGCGGTGTAGCTCTGAGTCCACAGGCGGCATTACGGCAAAAGGTAGTCCCATAACAAATGAGGGCAGTGATCAGGACTGGGCAATTGTGTGTTGTTAAATGCAATGTTGTTAAAGAGGGTCACACTAACAAGGGAACATAGCCGAAACTTAAAGCAAAAGGAACAGTTTAAATATGAGTGCGATTCCACCTAGGAGTGTCCGATGCCCAGATAATGATCAAAGCGGAGTGACGAGTTTAAGGGGAAATATTCCATGCGGTACTCACAGCTTAGGCAGGGTTGAGTCCCTAGCAGCCCTGGGTTCCTCAAAGAAGTAGACCCTGTCTTCTCCGATGACTTGTAGGCGAGCAGGGAATAGCATGGCGTATTTTAAATGGCGAACTTGCAGGCGCCTCTTGATATCAGTAAATTGGCTGCGCTGTCGCTGCACCTCTGCAGAGAAATCAGGAAAGGCCATAATCTGATGGTTGTGCAGGGGTATGTTGTCTTTCTCCCTGGACAGACGCAGGATAGTATCACGATCCTTGTAGTTAAGGAATTTGGCAATTAAAACTTGTGGAGGTGCGCCCTGGGGTGGTTTCTTTGCAGGCATTCGGTGTGCACATTCCACAACGAATGATTGTGAGAAGGCCTCTCGTCCATAAGTAGCGATCATCAGCTCTTCTAAGAAGGTAGCTGGGTTGTTACCCTCCATTCCCTCAGGAAGGCCTATGAATCGCAGGTTGTTCCTCCGCATGCGATTCTCAAGGTCATCTTGCTTCTGTTGTAGTTGTGCAATAAGGCGATTAGCCTGGTCTGATGACTCCTGCAATGGAGGGATAACATCTTCCACCTGGCCCAGGCGCTGCTCTGATTCCCCCACTCTGTCCCTCAGTTGCTGCATGTCCTGCCTGAGTAAAGAGATATCGATCTTTACCCCCTCGATCCTGGTAGTGAGGGATGTTTGGCATGCAGCAATAGCCTCCAGGATCTCACTCTTGTTGGCAGCACGCGCTGCAGATGAGGAGGACGAGGAGCCGCCATCTTGGGCCTGTGTCTGTCCGTCCTGATGGCGGACCTGCACGAGTTTAGCTGTCGCATCTGCCGTTCTGCGAGGTGGCGACATTGTTCCGCTGAGCACCGGGACTATAGCGGTGAAGTACCGGTCCAGCGGTTCCGTTTGCTGGGGTCAAGATTAGATAATAATGTCCCCGCCGGCGGAGCTCAGCTCAGGCACGTCTTACCGCATGCAGCTCCTGGCCACGCCCCAGTAGGGAACATAGTTACATAGCAGCAGGGCACATATTTACATGACAGCAGGGCACATATTTACAAGGGAGCAGTGCACATAGGGGATAATTTACTAAAACTGGGGAGTGCAAAATCTGGTGCAGTTCTGCATAGAAACCTGCTTCCAGTTTTTTTTTTGTCAAAGCTTAATTGAATAAGCTGAAGTTAGAAGCTAACATAAGAAGATTTGCATTGCGCTTGATAATATACGGGGAAATATCCAAAATCATTTGTGAAAAAATATATATACCCCACTATTCACATATATTGTGCATAATTGTGCAAAAAAATATATATAGAAAATAAAATAAAAATTATTTGCGTTAAGCTTGATTATATATCATACAGGAAATATCCAAATACTCATGTGAAATTGAAAATAATTTACATCACTCACATGCAATATGCATACAGTATGTGTATAAACCTGTGAACAGTTAAATATAAAGTGCATACATGCACCCTAAATGGTGCCAAAAATTATATATATATAATCATGCATAAATTATATATCAAAAGTAGTGACAAAAACATAAAGTAAACATGCACTGCTCTTATAACGTGCAACATGCAAACATCTATTAAAATATTAGACTAAAACGCACACTGTGTAGGATGGTTCCTCTAATCCCCAGATCAATAGATCACTGCCTTTCTGACCCCAGACTGCGAAACTGAGAGTCCATTGTTTCTTTCTCTCCTTGTTTTCATGAATGATGTCTATGGAGCCAAACTGACCTAGAGTGGAGATCGATCTAGCTTACCATACATAGCCCAGGGGGTGGCTACACAGCGTGTTTTGACACAAGTTAAACACTGTGTCACACGCTCTAAGGTGAGCGCAACCACTGTGGGGGGGCACTGAGGCACATCACGGTTGTTTATGGCACTGGAATTCAGCACATTGGAGGATTTGGACGTTTATTGATATTTATGGACACGGAAGCACTTTTTATTTTGGGACACTTATGCCGCGTACACACGGTCGGACTTTCTATCCTACTTGGTCCGGCACACTTTCCGACGGACTTTGTCCGCCAGGTGCGCCGGACTTTAAAACGGACGGACTTGCCCACACACGCCGGGACTTTCCGGCGGGCTAAGTCCGCCCGTCTTTCCGACGGACTGTCGCCGGACTTTCAGAATGAACGGACTTGCCCACACACGGACAAGTCCGTTCATTTTGAACGTGACTCAGGTGCGACGGGACTAGCAAAGGATGTCAATCTTGCCGCTCTTATCGGCTAGATTGACACCTTGCGAGCCCCGTCACGGGTCATACCAGGCCCTTAGGTCTGGTATGGATTATAAAGGGAAGCCCCTACGCCGAAAAAACGGCGTGGGGTCCCCCCTAAAATCCATACCAGACCCCGATCCGAGCACGCAGCCTGGCCGGTCAGGAAAGGGGGTGGGGACAAGCGAGCGCCCCCCCCCTCCTGAACCGTACCAGGCCGCATGCCCTCAACATGGAGGGTGGGTGCTTTGGGGGAGGGGGGCGCCCTGCGGGGCCCCCCCACCCCAAAGCACCTTGTCCCCATGTTGATGAGGACAAGGGCCTCTTCCCGACAACCCTGGCCGTTGGTTGTCGGGGTCTGCGGGCGGGGGGCTTATCGGAATCTGGGAGCCCCTTTTAATAAGGGGGCCCCCAGATCCCGGCCCCCCACCCTATGTGAATGAGTAAGGGGTACATGGTACCCCTACCCATTCACCTAGGGAAAAATTGTAAGTAATAAAACACACTACACAGGTTTTTTAAATATTTTATTACACAGCTCCGGGGGTGGGGATCTTCCTCCGGCTTCGGGGGTCTTCTTCCGGCTTCGGGGGTCCCTCCGCTTCATCTTCTCCCGGCGTCCGGTTGGTTCTTCTCCGCTCTCTTCTCCCGGTGTTCCAGCTCTTCGGCCGGCTCCTCTGCTGCCTTCAGGTAGCTCTCTTGCCAGCAGAGGTCCGGACTTCTGGGCTTCTTGTCTTCTGGGCTTCTTGTCTTCTTGTCTTCTCTTCCCCAGATGTTGACACGACGCTCTCTCCTGCTGGACTGCTCTCCGAGGGCTGCGTTGTGACTTATATAGGCGGAGACCCCGCCCCCTTTTGATGTCACAGTCCCTGGGCATGCTGGGACTGTGACGTTTTAGGGGGCGTGGTCACTGGGTGATGTTGGCCACGCCCCCTAAAACGTCACACGTTTCAAATCTAGGTCCGGCGGGCTTTTGGGAAAAAGTCCGCCGGAAAAGTCCGCCGCCGCCCACACACGGGTCCGCCGGACCAAGTATGCCGGAAAGTCCAACCGTGTGTACGCGGCATTAGATGAGAACTGTGGATTACATCTATTTAAACGCAGTGTGCGTTTTAGTCTAATATTTTAATAGATGTTTGCATGTTGCACGTTATAAGAGCAGTGCATGTTTACTTTATGTTTTTGTCACTACTTTTGATATATAATTTATGCATGATTATATATATATAATTTTTGGCACCATTTAGGGTGCATGTATGCACTTTATATTTAACTGTTCACAGGTTTATACACATACTGTATGCATATTGCATGTGAGTGATGTAAATTATTTTCAATTTCACATGAGTATTTGGATATTTCCTGTATGATATATAATCAAGCTTAACGCAAATAATTTTTATTTTATTTTCTATATATATTTTTTTGCACAATTATGCACAATATATGTGAATAGTGGGGTATATATATTTTTTCACAAATGATTTTGGATATTTCCCCGTATATTATCAAGCGCAACGCAAATCTTCTTATGTTATGTTCTTTGCACGGTTATGAGTACGTGAACTGCGTCTGCTGCTAGATATTTATCTTCGATATATTCTCGGTATATAACAACTCGTTACTGTTTGTTTATTGAGCATAGGAGCATTGTGGCTCGCAAGACTTCTATCTTTTGAAGTTAGAAGCTGATTGGCTACCATGCACAGCTGCACCAGATTTCGCACTTTCCAGTTTTAGTAACTCAACCACCCAGTAACATAGGAGCAAGGCACATATTTTACATGGGAGCAGGGCACATAGATACATTGCAGCAGGGCACATATTTACATGGAAGCAGGACACATATTTACATGGCAGCAGGGCACATATATATACATGGGAGCAGGGCACATAATTACATGACAGCAGGGCACATATTTACATGGGAGTAGGGCACACAACTACATGGCAGCAGGGCACATATTTACATGGCAACAGGGCACAAATGAAAATAGCAGCAGGGCACAAATTTACATGGGAGCAGGGCACATAATTGCATAGGAGCAGGGCACATATTTCCAGTAGGGCACCTATTTACATGGGAGCAAGGCACAGGGGGGCAGCAGGGCAGAGTAAAGGGAGTCAGCAGGGCACAGTACATGGGGTCAGGGCACATATTTTCATGGGAGTAAGGCACATATTTACATGGCACCAGGGGACATACTTATATGGGAGTAGGGCACATATTTACATGGGAGCAGGACACATCATTACATAGCAGCAGGGCACATATTTACATGGGAGTAGGGCACACAACTACATGGCAGCAGGGCACATATTTAGATGGGAGCAGGGCACATAATTGCATGGGATCAGGGCACATATTTACACTCCAGTAGGGCACCTATTTACATGGGAGCAAGGCACAGGGGGCCAGCAGGGCAGAGTAAAGGGAGTCAGCAGGGCACAGTACATGGGGGCAGGGCACATATTTTCATGGGAGTAAGGCACATATTTATATGGCACCAGGGCACATAATTACATGAGGGTAGGGCACATATTTTAATGGGACCAGGGCACATAATTACATAGGAGCAGGGCACATAATTACATAGGAGCAGGGCACATACTTACATAGGAGCAGGGAACATAATTACATAGGACCAGGGACATATTTATATGGCAGCAGGGTACATATTTACATGGGAGCAGGGCACATATTTACATGGCAGCATGGCACATATTTACATGGGATGAGGGCACATAATTACATGGCAGTAGAGCAAATATTTACATGAGAGAAGGGCACACAATTACATGGGAGCAGTGCGCATAGGGATTGATTTACTAAAACTGGGGAGTGCAAAATCTGGTGCAGCTCTGCATAGAAACCTGCTTCCAGGTTTTTTAGTTTTTTGTCAAAGCTTAATTGAACAAGCTGAAGCTAGAAGCTGATTGGCTACCATGCACAGCTGCACCAGATTTTGCACTCTCTAGTTTTAGTAACTCAACCTCCCTAGTTACATAGAAGCAGGGCACATATTTACATGGAAGCAGGGCACATGTTTACATGACAGCAAGGCAACTATTTACCTGGCAGCAGGGCATATATTTACCTGGCAGCAGGGCACATAATTACATTGGAGCAGGATACATGATTAGATGGATCCAGGGCACATGATTACATTGGAGTAGGGCACATGATTACATGGAAGTAGGGCACATGATTACATGGGAGTAGGGCACATAATTACATGACAGCAGGGCACTTATTTACTTGGCAGCAGGGGACATGATTACATGGGAGCAGGGCACATGATTACATGGGAGCATGGAACAAAATTGCATGGGAGTAGGGCACATAATTACATGGGAGCGGGGCATATATTACGGGGCATAGAATTAGGGCACATATTTACATGGGAGCAGGGCACATATTTGCATGCAAGCAGGGCACATATTTACATGCAGCAGGGGACATAATTACACAGGAGCAGGGCACATGATTACACAGGTGCAAAGCACATGATTACATGGGAGCAGGGCACATATTTACATGGCAGCAGAGCATATAATTGCATGGCAGCAGAGCAAATATTTACATGGCAGCAGGTCACATGATTACATAGAAGCAGGGCACATGAATCCATTGGATCAGGGCACATATTTACATGGCAGCAGGCCACATGATTACATGGGTGCAGGGCACATAATTACATGTGAGCAGGGCAGTAGCCGTTTCCTTCTCATGCGGAGCGATGCAAATAGTGTTTCCGTTGTTCCCAGCAGCCCCTTCTTTCTTGCCATCCCCTGTGATGTCACACACAAGCACCTGGGATTGACAGGAGGGGAGCAGGGGCCGGCCAGGAACAGCGGAAACACTATTTGCATGCCTGCACCAGCAGTGGGGGTGCAATCTACCGGTCAGTTTCCTGCGACTGACAGAGAAATTGCGGTGAAATCCCCTTAATTACAGCATGCAACAATAATTTGCAACTTCTAGAGGAGGGACCTCTAGAAGTTGCATATTAATGTTGCATGCTGTAACTAAGCCTATGATCTACTAGAACACTATTCCACTACATAGCCTTGTGTTATCTACAAACTCATAAACATTACTTTTACTCTCAAACTTTGTGTTTTTAAACTACACTGAACCTCGGGGTATACCATTTAGACTTCATGTACACGGGGAACATTTCTCAACCTCTCCTGAACGCTGTAACATCACAGCTAGTAATCCACGTTTAAAAAGGTGTGTTTAGCAGCGTTTACAAGCCGCGTTTAGCCACGTTTGCATTCAGAAGCGGTTACTAAAGATAACCTCAGGAGACCCTCCCAAATGATCAGAAAGCATGAAAAACAAGTATTTATTAACAATTTCAGCCATTCTATGAGAGAACAGTGTGAGTAGCAGCTGAGAAAGCAGTGTGCTTGTAGCTAGCTGTTATTTTTTGGTTGGTTGGTTAGTTAATATGGATCCCATGATCAGCATGTGTTTGGAAATGCTCCTGATGTTGCTTTTGCTGAGGCTCCTAAGATGTAGAAAAGAGGACCAGAGTTCATCCCTACTGGACACCCATTGATGGCTCACCGCATGTTCACAGGATACTTTCTAATATGTATGTTCAGCTGCGTAATTACTGAGAATTTTTTTTTTTTTTTTAATTTCACACGCATGTCAATTGCCACCTTTGACGTTCTCCTTGAAAAGGTTAGACCCCATCTAGTTTGCATGAACACCAACATAAGGAAAAGCGTGCCACCAGAGGAACGTCTGTTGGTGACTCTCAACTTCAGCTTTAAGTAATGCAAGTCGTGTATTGTACAGCATAATTGGCTGATGAGGGAATATCACATGGTATATCAAGCTTGCAGGCAGTGATAATTGAGTTTTTGGTGTGTTTTTAGCATTTTCCAGGCTCAAAAGTAATAAATAAAATGTTTCCCCTTAAAAACGCTTCTAGACGAAAACGCGGCTAAACACAGGTAGCCGAGTTTGGCACTTGAAATGCCTCTAAACACAGCTTCTGAACGCATTTTTTTGGGTTCCAAAAAAAGCCTCTAAACTCAACTGCCTAGAAACGACTATAAACGAACCCGTGTACATGTACTGATAAGATAACATAGAGGAGAGTTCAGGAGCAGTTGAAAAAAAATGCTCAACTGCTCCTAAACGTCTGTTTACCAGCAGCAGTGTACATGAGGCCTAACAGCTATAGATCATTCAGAATCACTGTCATTACACACTAATCAATTAATTAATACAGACTTTAATCTAGTTTTATATCAATTTGCTGACTGAATTTTCTAAGCATATAGACCTCAAATTACACATTAACCATCTGTGGAACAGTGTCAAAGGCTTTTGCAAAATCCAGGTATGCTAATTTTATAATTTCTGCCTTTTCAAAATCAATCCAATTCTATATTATGTAAATAACGTGTTGCGCTGTCAAACATGACCTTATCTACATGAAGTGCACAAAGTCCATCAATTAGAATAAAAGTGAAAAAAAGGAAGAAATAATAGTCCAAAATACCAGCTATGAATCCATAAAGTGAACTTGAAAAAGTGTTGATCCAATTTCAATCGGTGCAAACACCCAGTGCTCCCCACAGGATAAATAGGGAAAAATATATCTGCTTACCAGATATTAAGACCACCCAAGGTCTTTATGCGCATCAGTGAGCATTCACTCCTCACTATGGGTATAACCGCCTTAGTTGTTCAGCTTATTTGATTGGATTCCACAGATGTGTCCCCCACAGCTATTATCCTTCAAGGGAACTCCAGAGTCCGATCACACAGTAAAACATATGGAAGAGGAAGATAGATTAATTGCGCAACATTTCTTAAACGCACACAAGAGTTTATTAAAAGTTCTACTTACAGCAGAAATGATAAAATTAGACTTAAATAGAAACACTCTATTGTCCAGCACCCTCCATGGGTGCTCCGACCTCACCTGTTTGCACTTTATGATTGTTTTTATTATTCTCTATTGTGCTCTTGAATTTATTGATTATTTATTTATGAATATTCTACATGATTGGATATGCTCAGTCTATTTAGGGTGAGATAGCGCCACATAGTTTATTTTGATTTTTTTGCTCTGACCTCACCGCTGCTCCGTGCCTAGCCTGACGTACTGTATGTTTCGTCCAATGGGACTTCTTCTGTGAGGCAGTAAGGGAATTCTCTATTATGGCTTTTGATATTGTATTCTAGCAGATACTTATTTATGTAAGTGGTCCTTTATCAAACCCCCCAAGTATCATCCCCACTACAGAAGTTAAACAAGCCTGTAATTATTGGGTAAAAACTTTTATTCCTATATAAATATAGATACAACATTGGCCTTGTGCCAGTCCATTGGTACCAAGCAAGTCATTAAGGATCTCTACAAATTAGAAAAAATGGTTGAAAAAGAAGAGAGCTTAATTCTTTGAGGATTCATGGGTGTACGCCATCTAGACGATATGTTTTATTCACTTTTCTTTTGATTTACAGTTCCTATCAATGCATTCATATTCTTTAATTTGGAGTTTAACCACTTCCTTTCCCGCCCATAGTCAAATGACATCCGCAGGAGGGATCTCCCATCCTGGGCGGCCGTCATATGACGTCCTTGGCTTCCTGGCCGTCTAGGGGGCGTTACTCGGGAGCCGATGCGCATGCCTGGCGACTGTGATGTCCACCGGGCACCTGCGATTGGCTGTAATACAGAGCAGGGACGTGGATCTGTGTGTGTAAACACACAGATTCACGTTCTGTCAGGGGAGAGAAGACCGATCTTGTGTTCCCAGTACAGAGGAACACCGATCGGTCTCCTCCCCTTGTGAGTCCCCTTCTCCTACAATTAGAATCACTCCCTAGGTAACACATTTAACCCCTTGATCGCCCCCTAGTGTTAACCCCTTCCCTGCCAGTGACATTTATACAGTAATCAGCGCATTTTTATAGCACTGATCGCTGTATAAATGTGAATGGTCCCAAAATAGTGTCAAAGTGTCCGATATGTCCGCCATAATGTCGGACACTTCGCCACCATTACTAGTAAAAAAAAAAAACTAATAATAAAAATGCCATAAATCTATCCCCTATTTTGTAGACGCTATAAGTTTTGTGCAAATCAATCAATAAACACTTATTGAGATTTTTTTTACCAAAAATATGTAGAAGAATACATATCGGCCTAAACCTAGGAGAAAAATTGTTTTTCTTTAAAAAAAAATTGGAATATTTATTATAGCAAAAAGTAAAAAATATTGTGTTTTTTCAAACTTGTCACTCTTCTTTTGTTTATAGCGCAAGAAATAAAAACCGCGGAGGTGATCAAATACCACCAAAAGAAAGCTCTATTTGTGAGGGAAAAAATGATAAAAATGTCATTTAGGTACAGTTTTGCATGACAGCGCAATTGTCATTAAAAGTGCAACAGTGCTGAAAACTGAAAATTGGCCTGGGCAGGAAGGGGGTGAAAATGCCCTGTATTGAATTGGTTAAAAGCCAAAAGTAAGCAGTAGTATACATGCAAAAAAAAAATTACAAATTTTTAGTTCAAAAGCAAACCTTACAATAGAAGAGAATGTAAAACCTGCAACTTAAATGTAAGCAGAGTGCCCACTAGTGACTGCACATACCTCTCAATGTCTTCTCAAGTACCCTATGACCACAGAAAGAGAGGGAGCTCTATAATGCAAACAGCAACTTAAAAAAAATGTCCCCCTTCCCTCATTTTCCTACTGGTTACTGACCCTGCACATCATGTATAAGGACCAACATGTAATTGTAATAAGTAAAATGCTAGATGTCAATTTGCTTCCAGAAGTCAGTATCTGTATATCGGTGTTCCCCTGGTTTTAAAAGTCTTAATGCATTTTATGAAGGACATAAATCGGTCCTGGTGGGTGCCTGCTTCTTCATTCCTGTTGTAAGTTTACATTTTTTTTTTTTTATGGAAAGGGTTACTTTAAATCTATGCGGAAAACAAAAATAGGACATCTAGTTCTGTAGCAGCTATGTACATAACATTTCTATTTTTCTAAATGTGTATCCTCTTTGGATAAGCAGAACAGAATTAATAAAAGCAGCAAATTTAATGATTCAAGTGGAGCCAGCACGGGAAGGCAAGATCCAGTCCAGTATCATGGAGAGAGGATTTTCCATGTTGCTAGGAAAACCTAATACCAAAAAAAATTATGGCTAGGTTAAGGCGATCAAACTAATGGCAGGATGTTTATAAAAATGCAATTCTAGACGTGTCACATTCATTATTTGCTTTATATATACCATGAGAATTGAGTGAAGAACCAATGAAAAGATTAAACATGCCAACTGTTTATCTGTAAGGTAACACCAGATGCTTAGAAAAGGAATTCATTCTGCATGGCAGAATGTGTGAAAGCAAATTTTCAGAAACAAATATGCAGCCTCATATCTGCTAAGATTATTTCTCTTCTAAAAATCAGTGATTTACTGAAATCATTTTATTAAAGAAACATAACTCTTACAAAGCAGCACTGCAGGCCTACATAATGAAATTAAAACTAAAAGCCCGTGCATGATGCTGGGTAAGAACACGAAGAAGGAGCAGTGTATATTAATTAACATTTTAGATTAGTATACGCTTGTGGATGATTCCAAGTGAGATGGCACTGTCAGAGATCCCTGTTTAAAGGGCTGTACACTCTTTTTTAAGTAAAAAGTATAAAATCTTTTTAAATGATGGTATAAGCTTTCTGCTTAGGTTCTGTGTATAATTAGCTGTAACTAATAACATTATCATCATCACTAAATATTACAGCCAGCGGCAGATAAGGCAGAAGGTCTTTCAATTCAGTTTTTCCTTAGCTAACCTTGATAAATAAAATAGAGAATACATAATACCTCTGTAATTTTTAGGTCTGTTTGTGCCTATCAGGGAGATCTCCTTTCACTTACCTTCCCAGAGTCAGAACAAGAGGAAAAATCTCCAAAGTGAGGAGACATTGTTAGAGGAACAGGAGTTCCCATTGGAAGGTTTGTTATTGCCTCCTATTCCTGTGACAACTGCACAATTTTGGATTGCTCACCACCTTCTGTACTAAGGACAGTGGTCATTAGGATAAATAGAGAGGATAAATCCTCCCAGCTAAGGGGGGCTACTGCCAGGGCGGTCTGTAGGGCAGGGCAAAAGGGCAATGATGGGACCAGCTGCCCAAAGCAGCTGCCTCATACTTGCCAACAGGGCCGTAGATAATTTCTCTTCCTGGGGGGGTTCTGGTCTTTCAAACTTAAAGGCATCATTTACACTTTAATGTTGGGGGAGGTACGGTAAAAACATGTGACAGCAGAGTGGGGCCGTGAGGCTTTCCAATGCAGCACAGCAAAAATTATCCCCATTCAACTGAATAGAACGCAATGCACACAGTTGTAGTGCGGTAGTGTACACTTTAGTACAGCAAGCTCCTCCTAAGCTCCCTGTTTTTTTCTTTTCTTTCAGCCCGATGGGTTGGACTAAAAAAAACTTGCCATGTGAACCAGGCTTTAGATCTCATTCATATGTTCTAAATGGCCATGGAATGGCAAATATACCATGAATACCTACAGCCAGGATCCCAGATGTTCCATTTTTTGTCAGCTGCTCAGCCTGTTCACCTGAATGATGGGCTGAAAAGAGCTACTGCTGTTAACATGTATCTGTACATCCAGTGGTCTCCATGTTTAAGCTCCGGGGGACAAAGCAAAACACGTTGGGGTGTACCTGGCGGGAACCCGGGCTGAGGTAGTCTCTTCCATCACTACTACATTACCATAGGACTCTGTGGATGTGCGGCACCAGGGACAGTCACAGTGGTTATCTGCTGTTAGGGACAAATTTCTGACCCTGGATGCAGAGATTATATCCCAGGGCAAAAATGTATCCCTACCTCCAGGTAACCACTGGATGTGCAGAAACATTTGCATACATGTTTACAGCAGCAGACAGCATGGGCTCTTTTCCGCCCATCACTCAGGTGTACAGGCTGAGCAGATATTGGAATATCTGAGATCCCGGGTGCAGGTATTTGCAGTATACTTGCTGCACAATGGTCATGTAGGATGTATGAAAATGGAAAGCAGCAGTGATGTCACCGGTGCATGCGCTCTGAAGGGACGGCATACCGCTTGGTTGTACTTCTTTTGGAGGGGAGTGCAGTTCGTTCTGCACTTTTGTGACCCATTTTTATCCGACAGCCAGTTATAGCCCGCTGTCAGCTAACATCGCTCAGCAGGTCCAGGCTGTGGAAAAGACCCTAACTTTAAAGTCAGGATTCACCCAGATGCCTGGACCAGCAGCTAGCCAGCCGCTCCTGCCCCCTCCACAGCCTGGCATTCCAGTGAGCTTGGGGGGGGGGGCAGAGCCAGGGACTAAAAGTTACCACTCTTTGCTCACTGAAGGCTGAGAACTGAGTGATCAGCGCTCTTTGATCGCTCTGTTGTTTGTCTTAGAAGCAGCTGGGGACAGATGCAACATTGGATCAATGCTCCATCCACCTGGGTAAGTATAATTTAAAAAAAAAACATCTCTTTTAAATGAAAAAAAATCCCCCTCCCTCCTTAAGCAAAGATTCTAACTGTAAAATATCTCCCTCCCTCAAATATCCCCCCAAAAGTTAAACCCACATGTCTCTAAACCTACCCCCCAAAGCAAAAATATCTCCCACAGTCAACATCCTCTCCCCCAGCAAAGATTCCTAATTATGAAGAAAATCTCCCTTCATCCAATCAAACTCCCTCTCAGAAGCAAATAGTTACATAGTTGCATAGTAGGTGTAATCCCTGCCATTAACCACCCCCTGTAAACTGATCTACAAGAACCCCCCCCCCCTTCTCCCAAAGCAAACCCACCCCCCTTTCTTTAACCCCCCACCAAAAGAAACTCCCCCAGGCTGGAATTCTCGCTTCCTCCTTCCCAAAACAGAAAATTGATGCCTCCCCACTTACCAGACCTCAGATTCAGCACGGCACAGAAGTAGGAAAACTTCTGCATCCCCAGTCTCCCTTCAGCTGTGTTATATGATACCTTGAGGAGGAGTCTAGGAGTTCCCTCAACCGTGTACTGTAAATTGCCAGCATCTGAGACCTTGCAGTAATATCATGCTTTTCAGGGGGACCCCTTATTAAACTGAGGGGGTGGGGCACAATAGAAGGGGGGCTGGCTGTTGCACTCTGAAACTCTGATTGCTTCTACTGTGCTGATGCTGAGGCTAAACAGCAGGGACACTGTCTGTGCATTTTGCCAGGATGCTCTGGGGAGGTTTGAACACACCTGACCCCCCCTTATCTACGCCCCTGCTTTTCAACTATCCTAGTTTAAATTCCCTCATCTCAGTGTAAAGTTCTGTTACTAATGCTGCCCAGCTCTGCCCTATTGTCATGTACAGATGACTCACCAGCAGACCATGTGTTTACATGTAAATAATTGCCATTGATATGTAAATAGAACATGCATTAATATGTAAATTGCTGCGGGCCACGGCATTGATATGTAAATCAACGTGGCATTCATATGTACAGTATCTTACAAAAGTGAGTACACCCCTCACATTTTTGTAAATATTTTATTATATCTTTTCATATGACAACACTGAAGAAACTACACTTTGCTACAATGTAAAGTAATGAGTGTGCAGCTTGTATAATAGTGTAAATTTGCTGTCCCCTCAAAATAACTTAACACACAGCCATTAATGTCTAAACCGCTGGCAACAAAAGTGAGTACACCCCTAAGTGAAAATGTCCAAATTGGGCCCTAAGTGTCAATATTTTGTGAGGCCACCTTTATTTTCCAGCACTGCCTTAACCCTCTTGGGCATGGAGTTCACCAGAGCTTCATAGGTTGCCACTGGAGTCCTCTTCCACTCCTCCATGATGACATCACGGAGCTGGTGGATGTTAGAGACGCTGCGCACCTCCACCATCCGTTTGAGGATGCCCCACAAATGCTCAATAGGGTTTACGTCTGGAGACATGCTTGGCCAGTCCATCACCTTTTCCCTCAGCTTCTTTAGTAACGCAGTGGTCTTCTTGGAGGTGTAGATAGATAAATATGCGCTTAGGACAATATACGAGCTGCAGCCTCTCCCTAATTAGTTCCCCTAGGGGTCTAATTGCATAGATAAGATAGGTGGTCTGGGAGAAAAGTGGCGCTGCCCTATTATACAAAAAGTATAAGCACATACTTCAATGAACACAGGTTGCAATTTATGAAACTCATATCCACCATTAAATACTTTTTGTATAATAGGGCAGCGCCACTTTTCTCCCAGACCACCTATCTTATCTATGCAATTAGACCCCTAGTCCTATAAGCACATACTTCAATGAGCACAGGTTGCAATTTATGAAACTCATATAAACCATTAAATACTTTTTGTATAATTGGGCAGCGCCACTTTTTTTCCCAGACCACCTATCTTATCTTCTTGGAGGTGTGTTTGGGGTCATTATCATGTTGGAATACTGCCCTCCGGCCCAGTCTCCGAAGGAAGGGGATCATGCCCTATTTCAGTATGTCACAGTACATGTTGGCATTCATGGTTCTCTCAATGAACTGTAGCTCCCCAGTACCGACAGCACTCATGCAGCCTCAGACCATGACACTTCCACCACCATGCTTGACTGTAGGCAAGACACACTTGTCTTTGTACTCATCACCTGGTTGCTGCCACACATGCTTGACACCATCTGAACCAAATAAGTTTATCTTGGTCTCATCAGACCACAGGACATGGTTCCAGTAAGTCATGTCCTTAGTCTGCTTGTCTTCAGCAAACTGTTTGCAGGCTTTCTTATGCATCATATTTAGAAGAGGCTTCCTTCTGGGATGACAGCCATGCAGACCAATTTGATGCAGTGTGTGGCGTATGGTCTGAGCACTGACAGGCTGACCTCCCCCCCACTCCTTCAACCTCTGCAGCAATGCTGGCAGCACCTGGATATGACGCTAACCACGTGCACTCAACTTCTTTGGTCAGCCGTGGCGTGGCCTATTCTGAATGGCACCTGTCCTGTTAAACCATTGTATGGTCTTGGCCACTACGCTGCACCTCAGTTTCAGGGTCTTGGCAATCTTCTTATAGCCTAGGCCATCTTTATGTAGAGCAACAATTCTTTTTTTCAGATGCTCAGAGAGTTCTTTGGCATGAGGAGCCATGTTGAAATTCCAGTGACCGGTATGAAAGAGTGAAAGCGATAACACCAAATTTAACACACCATCTCCCCACCATCTCCCCATTGACACCTGAGACCTTGTAACACTAACGAGTCACATGACACTAGGGAGGGAAAATGGCTAATTGTTTACAAAAATGTGAGGGGTGTACTCACTTTTGTGAGATACTGTATATTATGCCCCCTGAGGTCATATTCACCATAACTTCTGTTGAATGCTGCCCAGTGGGGAGGTAATGGGGCATGCTTTAAAGTGCTGCCTACAACTGTGGTCATTAAGCCTAACATCAGCCTGCTCTGCAAAGGTATGCAAATTGGAGATGGAACCCTTTTTTCAAAATAACATGGCGCCACAGCACTGTAAATTTTAGTGGATGTGAATACGCACATTTCAGCAGATGCGTAAAGGTTTGATTAACAATTAATGGCACTGCTGTGTATCTGCTAAAGGGCAGCACGTTTCTGTGGTGTCCCGAAAGCGATTCTGCATTACATTGGTGATAAGAGCAGAATTGCCCTTACACTGGTGGTCAGTGTAAATACCCCTTTACATTGGTGGTCAGTGTAGAAGTGTCACCCTACATTGGTGGTCAGTACAAATCTCCTCGACAATGGTTGTCAGTGTAAATTCCCCCTTACATGGAGGTCATTGTATATTCTACACTGGTGGTTGGTGTAAATGCTTCTATTACATTAGTGACAGTGTAGAAATCCCTCTTTATATTGGTGGGTGGTGTAAAATCCCCCATTGCATGGTGGTCAGTGCAAATTCCCCCTCACATTGGTGGTCAGTGTAGAATCCCCGACTATATACCAAAGATTTCCAGCTTTGCTCTACATAATTCAGAATTTGCCACAGTGTACTGCCGCCTAAATAATCCCATCCCCCCCACCACTGCCACTGATCCAACCAACTCCCCAGCATTGCCACTGATCACACACCCCCTCCCCCAGCACTGCCACTGATCCCAGGAGTCCTAGGATCCCTATGAGTTTTCTGTATACTGATGGGTCCCCTCACCTCATCAGTCCATGGTGTGCAGGCAGTGAGGACATGATGTACTGTATCCTTTAGCAACCAATCAGTAAGCAGTAATGCTGTGCACTAATCTTTTGCAACCAATCATTGAGCAGTAAGGATGTGCAGTAACATCTAGCAACAAAATAGTGAGTGGTAAGGATGTCCAGTAAGCTCTAGAAACCAATCAGTGAGCAGTATTGATGTACAGCAATCTCTAGCAACCAATCAACAAGCAGAAGTCATGTGCTGTAACCTCTAGCAAATAATCAATGAGCCATAATGTGTGCTATAACCTCTAGCAGCCAGTCAGTGAGCTGTAATAATACACTGTAACCTATGGTGATCAATCGCAATCGCTGCCTGGTTTGATTCAGTGAACTGAGTCTAGCTGATATTTATTGTATGCCTCAGAGCAGGTGGAGAGTGAAATTACATGGAAAGGGGGGGGGGGGCAAGTAAATGTTTGCCCAGGGTCCAAACAATATTCAAGACTGCCCCGGCTGCTGCACACAGAAGGCTTTTTATTTCAATGCATAGAATGCATTAAGATAAAAATTCTTCTGCCTTTACAAACACTTTAATGTTGCTTTCAGACATCTGTTCTAGGAAAAAGTAATCCATGTGTAAGGCAGTGACCCTGGTCAAAGTGCCTTGCAAAACTCAAAAGAACCTACCCCCGGATAGGCCTTTGTGACCCTTACTTGGTGCCCAAAGAGGAGGGAAAATTGGAGGATGTGACAACCAACCACCCACCATCAGGCCAGTGAATAGACTACTGCTGTACGGTGTCCAGGAAACTACCTTTACAATTAAGGGACTACAGTTCTCATTGCCCTCCTTCAATACTATCAGACTGCAACTGAGCCAGATCTCAGAGGTTAAGGGTTAAGCATTCTGTGTAGTTAGTTTAAAGGCTAACTGTCAGGTAGGATGTTAAAAATTAAAGGCTTATTTTAGGTGTTATTATTATTATTATACAGGATTTATATAGCGCCAACCGTTTGTGCAGCGCTTTACAACATGAGGGCAGACAGTACACTTACAATACAAATCATTACAGGAGGGATCAGAGGGCCCTGCTCATTAGAGCTTACAATCTAGAAGGGAGGGTCAAGTGGAAACAAATGGTAATAACTGTGGGGGATGAGCTGATGGAGAAAATGAAAATACAGTTGTTAGGTGTGGGTAGGGTAGGCTTCTCTAAAGAGAAAGGTTTTCAGGGATCGTCTAATAGCTAATAAATAGGAGTCCGGATAAGCGGACAGATTGGGGTAGGGCATTCCATAGGAGTAGAGAGACTTTAGAAAAGTCCTGGAGGAGAGCATGGGAGGAGGTGACAAGGGAGCTAGAGAGCAGGAGGTCTTGAGAGGAACGAAGAGAACGAGTAGGTTGGTATTTAGAGACTAGGCTAGTGATGTAGCTGGGGGCTAAATTGTGGATGGCTTTGTACGTAGTTGTTAGTATTTTGAATTTAATTCTTTGGCCGAGCGGAAGCCAGTGGAGGGATTAACAGAGAGGAGTATCAGACACAGAGCGATTGGTAAGGTGGATGAGTCTGGCAGCAGCATTTATGATGGATTGAAGAGGTGATAAACTATGTAGAGGTAAGCCAATGAGAAGGGAGTTGCAGTAGTCAAGGCGAGAGATGACTAGCGAGTGAATTAAGAGCTTTGTTGTGTCATTGGTTTGAAAGGGGCGTATTTTGGAGATGTTGTGGAGGTTGAGGCGGCAGGATTTGGACAGTGATTGGACGTGTTGCTTAACGGAGAGTTCAGAGACAAGGACTACACCTAGAAACTTGGCATGTGGGGATGGGCTTATAGTTGTGCCATCAGGGCATATGGGGGAAGGTTAAAGGTTTGTATAGTAAAGGGTTTATCGTGCTTTATTGATAATGAATACTTTAGAAACTGGGTATACTTTGGGGAACTTCAGTATTTGCATTTTTTTCAGCACTAAGCGCCTTACACTAAAAAGCAACCACATGAGAAGGCAGGGCCGTCTTTAACCACTTCAATACCAGGTATACCAATACCAACAAGTTTTTCATTGTTTCTGTTAAAAAATTTTTGTAAATAAGTACGTTTTCTTCTTCAATGACGGGCACTGATATGGCTGCACTGACGGGCACTGATACTGCGGCACTGATGGGCACCAATGAGGTGGCACTGACGGGCACTGATGATGGGCACTGATAGGCGGCACTGATGGGCACTGATAGGTGGCACTGGTATGTGGCACTGATGGGCACTCATAGGTGGCACCGATGGGCACTCATAGGCGGCACCGATGGGCACTCATAGGCGGCACTGATGGGCAGTCGTAGGTGGCATTGATTGGTACATATGGGTGGCACTGATAGGTACTTATGGGTGGCACTGATGGGTGGCACTGATGGGCACTGATAGGTGGGCACTGATGGGCACAGATGGGCACTGACAGGTGGCACCGATGGGCAATGACAGGTGGCACTGAACACACTGATTGGTGGCACCGATAAAACTTATTGGTGGCATTGCTGGGCAGATCTGAAACATAATGGTGCCAATCAGTGCCCATTTGTGGGCACTGATTGGCACAGATTGGGCACATTGGGCACATGTGGATGGCCATGGGGTACATACCTGGCCATCCACATGTTGTCCCTTCCGTGGTGGTCCTAGTGGTGTCCCTGGTGGTCCAGTGTGGTGATCTGAGGGGGGGCTGTGCTGATAAACAATCAGCGCAGACCCCCCCTGTCAGGAGAGCCACCGATCGGCTCTCCTCTACGACGTGAGTGAGGAAAAGCAGATCAACGGCTCTTCCTATTGACAGCGTGATCAGCCGTGATTGGACACGACTGATCACGTGGTAAAGAGCCTCCGCCGGAGGCTCTTTACCAAGATCGGTGGAGCGGTGTGTCAGGCTGACACACCGCTCCACCGATCGCTGCGATGCATGCCCCAGCGGGCGCGAGGCAGCATGTTATCCTGCTGGACGTCATATGACGCCCAGTCAGGATAACTGAACCACCGCCCGGCCGTCATCTGCTATGGGCCGGGTGGGAAGTGGTTAATATTGATTGGACCCTGGGCAAAAATGTCCTGTGAGCCTCCACTAACAATAATAAACCAATAAATCCTCTTTGAATCAGCTGCAAGCGGTAAACATGTCTCATAAACCATGTAAAAGTACTAAAATCGCATTGAAAACGCTGCGCTGTCACAGGTATAAGAAAAACGCCTCTGAACTGGTAAAAATATATCCTCTACACCGTGGTAATAATAATGTATAAAATATATGATGAAAAATATATAAAAAGACACGTGCTTAATAGCCAAATAATAAAGTGACAATGTGCATTCATATAGTGATAAAAAGTATTAAAGCAAATAAGTGCTTGGAAATCTAAATAGATCCAAATACTGGAATTATAAAAAAAAGTACTTAAGTGCACTGTGCAAAGTTCAAATTGATCCAATTTACAGGTGCTCCACACTCCATGCGATTTAGTATGCAGTGAAAGTGATGTGATAACGGAAAATTGAATACTTACCTTTCCGTAATTTTCCTTTCCTGGTGCCTACCCATGGCAGCATACCAATGGTTGGTTGCTTCGCCCCGACCAACCCACAGGGCCACTTTAACTCTATAAATAAAAGAGTTGTTCCTCCCCGCCGGCATTCTTGTAACTAGATCTCAGAATACTAAGGATTATTGAAGGGAGGGTGTATGCTGCCATGGGTAGGCACCAGGAAAGGAAAATTACGGAAAGGTAAGTATTCAATTTTCCATTTTCCTGGTGCCTCCATGGCAGCATACCAATGGTAAATAACTCGCTTACTGGGAGGGTACTGCAATAAGAAATTTAATGAAAAACTACAGCCTTGATATCTGCAAGGTTCTTTCCTCAAATTCCCGGGAAGTAAGAACCGCTGGGTCTACACTATAGTGAGACATGAAAGTGTTGAATGACGACCAACTAGCTGCTCGGCAAATTGTCTCAGGGGAGACCCGCGCCAATGCTGCCCAAGAGGAGGCCATTCCCAGAGTGGAATGCGCGTTGACCGCATCTGGAACTGTTAGACCACTAGCCCGATAGGCCCTTTGGATTAATTTTACGATCCATTTTGCCAAGGTCTTCTTGGATGCTGCCATTCCCTTTCTGGAGCCTTTTGAGATGACAAATAGTCTTTGATCTTTGCAAAATTGTTGTGTTGAATTTAGATAGTGTCTTAGGGATCTGGCTACATCTAACTCGTGTAATCTTGAGGACTCTGGATCTTCTCCAAATGCTGGGAGAACCCATTCCTGATTAAGATGGAAGAGAGAAGGCACTTTAGGAATGAACTGATGGATGGGTTGCAAAACCACCCTGTCCGGGAAGAAGGTGATGTAAGGATCCCGTGATCCTAGAGCTTGGATTTCTGATACTCTGCGAGCCGAGGTGATGGCAATCAAGAACACTGCTTTCAAGGAAATGTCCTCTAGGGTGCAATCTTCTGTGGGAGCAAAGGGAGGATTTGATAGGACATCAAGCACAATCGTTAAGTCCCATTTGGGGTATAGTGTTTTCCTGGGAGGTCGCAATCTCAGGACTGCCTTCAAAAAGCGTTCGACCAGAGGGTTCAAAGCCCATCGTGTATCTGTCAGGGCTGAAAGGCCCAAGACCTGGGCCTTAAGTGTGTTTAGGCCTAAACCTAGATCTAAGCCATTCTGTAGGAAGAGAAGCACATTCTGGACCCCAGGATCCAGGGGATCGAAATGATTAACCTTTGCCAGTTCTGTAAATTTTCTCCATATTCTGTAATAGGTGGAATTAGTGGAAGACTTTCTTGCCTGTAGAAGTGTTTGAATAACATTATGTGAGCATCCTAAATCATCCAACCTCTTCCGCTCAATTTCCAGGCCCTCAAGTCTAGGATTTCCGGATGCGGGTGAGAGAAACCGTTTTGAGACAGAAGGCCGTTCAGGTGTGGAAGAGGAAGCGGTTTGCACAGGGCCAAGTTGACTAGGAGTGTGAACCACGGTCTCTTGGGCCAGTATGGGATTACTGCCAAGACTGTGACTTTCTCCATCGTCAGGCGCTGGAGAAACCTCAATATCAGAGGAGTCGGAGGAAACGCGTATCCTTTCTGAAATTTCCAAGGCTGGGCTAGAGCATCTACTCCCGCTGACCCTGGGGACGGGAATCTTGAGAAGAATAGAGGCGTCTTCGCGTTGAGTGGAGAGGCAAATAGGTCTATTTGGGGGGTGCCCCATTGCTGGCATATCCAACAGAAAACCCTGGAATTCAGGGACCACTCGTTGTTGTTGATGAATGATCTTGACAGATGGTAGGCTAATTGGTTCTCGGACCCTGGGATATATGAGGCCCGCATTTTGATTACGTTTCTCTCGGCCCAGGTCAGAATGGGCGTCACTTCGCTGAGTAGAGACCTGCTGTGTGTTCCCCCCTGGTTCTGGACATAGGCCACTGCCGCTTTGTTGTCCATCTGTGGAAGTATGGATTTTCCTCTGAGGTAGGTGGCTAAATGTAGGATTGCCATCCATGCCGCCCTTAGTTCCAGTATGTTTGATACTACTGCCTCCGAATTGAACTGCCATCTCCCTTGGACTAGTTGACCTTGGAAGTGTGCACCCTAGCCAAACTGACTCGCATCTGACATAAGAATGGTCCACGAGATGGACCCTAGGGAACAGTGAACCTGCAGGTTGGATGGTCTCGTCCACCACCAGAGACTGGATTTCATTATGGATGTGACTAATATCCTCTGATCCAGGTGATTCCTCCTCCACTGTGGCAGAAAACCCAGTTGGAATCCCCGTAGATGCCACCTGGCCCACTTCACGACGGGTATACAAGAGGAAAGGGACCCCAGGAGACTCAGACAGTCTGATGCCAACATGGAATGGCTTGCCAATACTTTATTTACTTTCCTTATCAGGGCAGGAATCTTTTCTAGAGGAAGTGAAACTGCTCTCTCTGGAGTGTTGAAAAGTGCTCCTAGATATGTCGTCTTTTGTGTAGGTGTGAGCTGGCTTTTTGAGTAATTGATTAACCACCCGAACCTGCTCAGCATGTCTAGGACCAGCCGTACATGTATTTCTAGGCTCTCTTTGTGCTGGGATAGAATGAGGATGTCGTCTAAGTAACTCGAATCCCTCTTTCTCGAAGAGGAGCCAGGATTGCCACTAGTACCTTGGTAAAGGTTCTGGGAGCTGTTGAGATCCCGAACGGAAGGCATTGAAACTGTAGATGTAAGTCACTTACTTTGAATCGTAGGAAAGGCTGAAACTGCTGCAGGATAGGTATATGGAGATATGCATCCTGGAGGTCTATAGAGACCATCCAATCCCCTGGTTGTACTGATAGGATTTTGTAATGCTCTATATGGATGTATCTGTTCAACCTCTTCAGGTCCAACACGGGCCTCCAGCCGCCCGATTTTTTGGGGACCAAAAAGACTGGGGATTAAAACCCTGAGCGTTTTTCCAAGTCCGGAACCGGAACTACTGCTTGCTGCCAGATAAGAATTTGCACATACTGAAGAAGGACTTCTCTCTTTCTGGGCTCCATAGCACAGGGGAAAAAGATGGAAGAGCTGGAGAGAACACCTCATAGATGTTTTCCCTAAAGCAGCTGCTCTTCTACTGAAAGTAAGCTCTCTTATATACCAGAGAGCGGTCTGGGAGTCCCAAGATGGCCGCCGTCGGCTTCACAGCGCTACTGTGCATGCGCCGTGACATCACACCGAGGCCCCACCCCCCCTTGGGAAAGCAGAGCCAAACGGCGCGCGCGAAGTGCTGCACACTCCTGGCTGAGAGGAGAGATACACAGGCACATGAGGTACGCTGTGGAGGTAAGCAGGAAATCCGCATGGCGTTTGTAAAAAAAGGCACAAGCATTTAAGCATTTAGGCCAGTATGCCGAACAAGGGAACATAGAGGAGAAAATCTGGCTCCTGTTAACCCATAAAACCCCAAAAATATCCACAGAAAAACGGGCTCCCATACTTATCTGGCGCCTTTAGCAGCCCAAGCAATGGGACTCCATACGGCAGGAGAGCATGAACCTGCAATGGTCACACCATAAAGTGGTGAGGTAGGGCTGAGCGCTTGATCCTGTAGGAACGAGGACAGAGAAAAGAATGCCGGCGGGGAGGAACAACTCTTTTAATTATAGAGTTAAAGTGGTCCTGTGGGTTGGCCGGGGGCGGAGCAACCAACCATTGGTATGCTGCCATGGAGGCACCAGGAAAATCAGCTGTATTATGCTGACCTCTAGTTGGTATTCTTAATGCGGCATTTCCTCCTTTATTGGACCTATTTTAATGCCATCCTCTTTGAATGGCAAGTCTTGGCCATTAATTTTCACTGATGTGGTGTATCAAAGTGATTCTGTCGCTATGCTGAATAAGAAAATATATGATAGCCAGGCTGTAAAAGAAGTGGTATGTTTACTTTTATGGTAGCCAGCAAGTGAATTAATCACTCTCTTACAGAAACCTGGGAGCTGCTGTTATCTGACACTTCTAGGTATGTTGATTAAAATGTCTCCAGGTGTTCGCTGTCATTCCTCCTGTTGTTTTCCATTTCACTACAGGACAGTCCAGCTAGTAAAAGGAACCACAGCGAGTGGCAGGTGTCAATCTCCTTGACAGAGCAAAAAGTGTGTGTTGCCCAGAGTTCCGCAAAAAGCAAAGAATTAATTTGCAAGGCTAGCCCTAATTCATTTCTTTAACAAATTGACAGGATCACTTTAAGGTCAAAATTATTTTTTTTATTTTTTTTTGGCTTCTTTCCTATGTGTTTTCTTTTTTTTACTTCTGTCCTATGTGCTTTGAAAAGCTGCACACAAAAAGTTAAACCTTTTTCACATATTTTTTTTTGGGGGGGGGGGTAGGGCCCCTCTTTTTTTTAAAGGGGACTTCCAAAGTTGAATCGCACCCTACTCCCCCCCCCCCCCCCCCACAAACCACCACTGGGCCAGGGTTGTGGTGAAGAAGCCCTTGTCCTCATCAACATGGGGGACAAGGTGCTTTGCCAGGGGGTTCCCCTGGCAAATTACTCTACCAATGTCCAATGTTGAGGCCATGTGGCCTGATATGGTTCAGGCAGGGGGGCCTTCCTAATCAGCCACACTGCATGCGTGTCTGGTATGGATTTTGGGGGACCTCACACTTTTTATTCTGTTTTTATGGCATGAGGTTCTTTCTTAAAATCCATACTATGTTGTATGATAGTCTGCCATATTACCCAATCGATGACAAGATGACATCCATGAACACAAAGTGGTGACTATTTACCCCTCCAGCGCTTACTTTGGGGGGTTTCAGGTCTATCTGCGCCACCCGCACCAGTTTTTATTTCAGAGTGAAATAGAAACTGGTGCAGGGTCTGTACCTAATAACCAAAGAGATTATGGCAGCTTTCAATATAGAAAACTGCCACCGATCCCCACCATATAAAATACACAGTTCACATGTGTATTTTGACTGTGCATTTATCTGCTTGCCAGGGGTTTAGTTTTAATAATTCCATGCCATAATAAGCAATACCTGCTGTGTGAATTAGCCCAAACCAATCTCCCTCTATGATTTGTGTTACTAGGACAGATGAAATGGGTTGATTGGTTGCTTGGAGGGATATGGGCAGTTTCTCTTTCACATGCTTCCAAAGTACTGTAAGTCTGATTGTATTTTGGCAAACCCAGCGTTAATCATTGACTAACTGCCAATCTCCACTATATAAGGTGAATTAGTCTATTGAAAGTTGTTCAGCCAGTCAGTACACACATTTCCATAGCAACTGAATTTCAAGTCAATTCAATCACAGAAACCTCAAACCGGATTTGTTCTTTTTTTTTTCTTTTTTTTTTTTTTTGAGCGATTTTCTGTTTAGAGAAAAGGAGTACAAATTGGAGAACAGATGCATGTCATAGATCTGAAGATATGTTACAACAAAATACTGTCCATAATATATTATGAAACAATAACAAACGCTTATTCTACCTGCAGAATGAGTTTTTAATATGTTTATCACTGACTCTGAATACATGCATAACATACATTCTGCATAATAGGGAAGGGAAAAAAATAATTAAGTAATTATTCCACTGCTTGATCTTTTACTTTTTGTAGCAGAGTGATATTTCTAGTTTAAATACATTCAACAAAATCTGCAGTGAGGGAAATATGTGGGCTGTAATGGCTGTCCTTCTTCTGAAAATACTATTTGGCTGGTGGTCTCTGTAGGATATCAGAGAGAAGTCAGAACACCTAAGTTGCAAACATGTTCCAAATCAATAACTTAGAAACTACAAAAAGTCAGAGGTTTAGCATGATAAAACAACAATAACCATAAGCAGAAATCAACAACGGCAGTCTACACATATTTCTCAATACAGGCAGTCCCCAGGTTGTAGGGATAGGATAGGGTCTGTAGGTTTGTTCTTACGTTGAATTTGTTTGTAAGTCGGAACAGGTACACTTTTAAGTGTAAAGAAAGTAAAAACCGCGCTGCAAAGTTTATAGTCCTATATATTAAAAAAGTCCAACAATCATGGATCATGGGTGAGTGACGTGAAATTCCTCAAATTCAACAAAATTCAAATCTTGTGGGTGAATAATCAGGTGAACACATCTAGATGGTAGAGCGCTTACCAGAAGTAAGCCAAAATAAGCGAGTGGCTTAAAACCCAGCCGGGGCCTTTGGAAACAGATCCCAATGGATTAGAAAAGTCACACTCGAACCGTAGGTGCAAATCCGTCAAAGATTATCCAAAAATATATGAAAAAAACATAGCATAATACTGATAGCAAAACAAATGCAAGAAAAAGGAAAAAGTGCAGCACACCACAAAACAGAAAATCATATATAATCATAAACCACATCCAGTGTCTCAAACACAACTAGGATTAGTAAGTGAGTGCCATGCAATCATGCAATAAGTGAAAATCGCTAAATACCGTATATACTCGAGTATAAGTCGTTCCGAGTATAAGTCGAGGCCCTAATTTACCACCAAAAAAATGGGAAAAACTTATCGACCCGAGTATAAGACGAGGGTGAGAAATGCACAGCTACTGTAAGTGGAAAAGAAGGTCAACAATTCCCATTTGCAGCATCACTGTGCCCATTTGCATGCCTTACTGTGCCCATTTGCAGCCATAGGTCCCCTGAACTTCAAACTCAGTAGTTAAGGGTTCCTAGATGCCCCCTAGCTGCAGCCAAAATTTGGGGTCTCTGAACCCAAAGGGTCCCGAAATGACATTGCTGCAGATAGACACAGTTGACCGAATTTGGGGCCCCGTATCTCGGGGCCACTTAGTGCTAAGAACCCTAAATTTGGTGTGCAAACCCAGTGGAACGAGCACCATAAAATTTCCAAAGCTGGGGTTTTTAGCACCAAGTGGCCCAGAGATACAGGGCCCCAAATATCAGTTCAGAAAATGTCAAGCACTTTTCTGCAGCAGAGAATGACATTTTCTGAACCAGTTTTGGGGCCCCGTATCTCAGGGCCACTTGATGCTAGGAACCCCAGGTTTGGATATATTATGGTACCAGTTCCACTGGGTTGGCACACCAAATTTAGGGTTCCTAGCACCAAGTGGCCCTGAGATATGGGGCCCCAAAGTCAGTTCAGAAAATGTCAAGCACTTTTCTGCAGCAGAGAATGACATTTTCTGAACCGATTTTGGGGCCCCGTATCTCGGGGCCACTTAGTTCTAGGAACTTCAGCTTTGGATATGTTGTGGTGCTAGGTCCACTGGGTTGGCATGCCAAATTTGGGGTTTCTAGCACCAAGTGGCCCTGAGATACGGGGCCCCAAAGTCGGTTCGGAAAATGAAATTTTTTGATGCAGAAAAGTGCTTGACTCGAGTATAAGTCGAGGGGGGCACTTTCAGCACAAAAAAATGTGCTGAAAAATTCGACTTATACTCGAGTATATACGGTAAATGATATTGAACCTTCAGGATAATCTGCTTACCAGATACCCAAAGGCTAGTAAGCATATAACCATCACCAAAATGAACGATATAGAAGAGAATCCCTCTGGGTGCAACAAGCCACTTGTAGAATCTGCTTACCAGATGTCAGACTAAAATGTGCAGATTCATACAGCTGAAATCCAAACACCCTAAGGAGTGACACAGGGTATGAAGTTCCAGCGCGCCTGGTGAAAGTCCTGCTTACCAGATGTCAGGTATGGGTAGGCAGACTGACTCGCACACAGATCAATGTCCCAGCAGGAACAGCGTGGATGTGTCCTGGAAATCCTGGCCCGAACTCAGCAGTGCATTCTGATGGCTAAATCACTGGTCTGTAATTCCAATCGTCCAGCAGTACCCTGTATTACACACGTGCAGTCCACTTCCGGAAAAAGCACGTAACTCCAGCCCAAAATTTTTTTTTACGTTTTTTGGATAGCATAGGGAAGGGTTAACACCCTTGTATCTTTTGTTTTGCTGTCAATGCCCCTGGTCAGAAGATTTCACCTCACTTTTTTGTCCTATGACAAATGGATTTTGAAAATTTTGGGTTGTTGTGGAAGCAAGGATTGGTGAAAAACCTTCAGTGGAGACACCTTTGTCCCATGGGTTCACACTGCAGCACAGAGCGGCTCACAGTAGGGTTCTGTTGCGTCCCCTTTCACCATTTCAGGTCTGAATCTTTGGCTGAATTCGGAACTGAAACAGACCAGAAGACACACAGGACTCGTGTGCAATTCGCACCGGAGCCGCCCTGGAGATGTGTGAACCAGCTCCATAGAGAGCAGGTCACAATTTCCTGACATGTGAATTGAATGCGGGTTTCCCAATAGTGTGAACCCAGCCTTACAGGAGTGCATTTATCTTCCTAGCGGTAGATTTCCTCTCACCTTCCTGTTGTCTCCCTCAGTTTGTAAGTAGGAGTCGTTTGTAAGTCATATGTTTGTAGCCCGGGGACCGCCTGTACAGGCTTTTCTTTAAGTTACGACTAGGGATATCTTATTTTAAATAGCAGCAGAAGTATGATAATGTTCATGTAGAATGGAAAATGGGAGAAGGAAGCACTAATATTGCCACATCCGTCAATAGAGAGAAATAGAAGGGGATACTGCTAGAGTAACCAAAAGTCGGACTTTTAGGGCATGGAAACAATGGAGAATTAACCAAAGTAGTATTCATAACATTTATTGGAAAAAGTACATCTTATAAACATAGTGTTCAAAAAAGATAAAAAACATGGGGAACATAGAGATGATACAGTTTGTACAGTGAGCCATTGTGCATCTACGCGTTTCGCCGTTAGGCTTCCTAAGGAAACGATCAAGGTTCAGAGATGTAACAAAAAGAAAAAAGAGAGTGAATCTCACTGTCTGAAATGAGATATATTACAGTTAAAATCATAACTATTGCACAAACATATTATAACATGTTACATTACGAAGCATATGTTGAGCTATCCAAGAGAAACCAGAAGGGACAGGAAGATAGCAAAAGGAGATACCTTCAATTTGGTTAGGACTCATGTACAAAATCCCAATAGCCGAAAAAATTTCCAAAAATCTGGAAAGTTTATAGCAAACTGTAAGGAAGTAAACAAAAGGCAATGGGTTCTAATGGGTAAAATATGGACTAGCAAGTAATTTACATACCATAAAAAACACTAAGGAACAAAAATAGAAACAAAAAATACAAAATATACAAAATACAAAAATACCTACTGGTAAGTAAACTTCAGATATTGCTATAGCGGGGGCAGGTGTGTGTCTTATATCCAAGCATGAAAGGATCAAAAGAGCAATAATACTGAAAGGTCCAGTATCCAAAAAAGGAGAAAAACCTAATAAGGTTGAGCACTGCTAGCGGCATGTAGGGCAGCCCAAGCTAGCGTGTTATGCCTATAGACAAAAGATGTAAGAGAGATTGCTTTAGAAACCATTAGCACTGCCCCAAATGATCGCATATATGAGAGTAAAGAAGAGTACTTACATGGAGACTGAGATATACAGATATGCCCCTGGGAGACAGCCAGGTGCTGTACACAAAGACCATGTGGAAAACCGGGCTATTTATATTGATCTGCCATATCCCAGCACATCAATGAAACAGCGTCATATGACCTAATCACGTCACAACGTACTAGATTAGGGGATTGTGGGTATTGTAGGCAGCACAACGAGCGGGCCTCCACTCGATGTATGCATGTGCACGGAAAATAGGTCAAGAAAACTGAATTGTGGGGTTTGTAGGCAGAGTGATAGACGAAACTCAACTCGGGTTGCATTAACACAAAGGCCAAATAGGACAAAAGAACTTGCTAGAACAACCCTGCATTAGATGTAATAATAAGTGGAAAGTATCGTTGCTGGGAGTACCTTCATTGGGCAATGTAAAGAGGCATGAAAAATGTAGATATAACAGGATATTATAGATTGGTACCAGATTATGTCACTATTGGGTCCCGTGGATAAACAACATAGGCTAAATAAATAAAAACAGCAATGCATATAAACACTTAGTCAGTTATATATATATAATAATCAATCTACTTCCATTGTTCAAAGATAAAATCAAAGTAGTTGGCTTGAAATATAGCCGAGCAAAAAGCTCATAATATAAATACATGCAAATTGTATATATCGTGTGATATCACATTGATCCATTTGTAGGATCCTTTACTTGTTGGGTAAGCAAACACTGTAAATAAGATAGAAAATAAATAAAAAATAAATAAAAAACAAACAGATAATTGTCAAATGGGGTACAATACCCTACGTGGATGAGCAGGAAAATGAGGAGAAAAAGGGGAGGGTATGCACAGGGCAAATACACGTGTGTATGGAAGTAAACTGTATGATCACATTACAGAAAAGGTCTAAAACTCATCATGTCATTGAGGTCGGATATATGGTGACCTGCAAATTGTGTATCCATTGAGTCTCTCTTTGGAGAACTTTTTCGGTCAAAATTACCCCCATGGGGGTCTTCATGGATAACATCAAGAGCAGCGAATTTGAAGACCATTGGGTTGTATTTATGCTTAAAGGCTATATGGTAGCCCATAGTGGTGCTTAGAAGGCCACTAGTGGCATAGTAAACATGGTCCTTTATCCTCCTCCAAAATGGCCTGATTGTCTTGCCAACGTAGAATGCTCCACATTGGCAGAAAATGATATATATCACTCCTAGTTTGACAAGTAATGTAGTGTCGTAGGGAGTGAGTCCGGCTATTTGGAAGAGGAATAGAGGGTCCCACCAATAATAGGTCACAGAAATCACAGGCACCACATTGAAACAGATCCGGTGGATCTTGGGCTCTGCTTTCAGTTTTACGATAGTGGCTCTGCACTAAACGATCTCTAACAGATCCTGCACATTGGTAGGTAATTTCGGGTTTGGGCCCTATATACTTGGTTAGAATAGGGTCCGCCAGCATAATGTGCCAATGTTTTTGGATTGCAGACCGTATTTTCTGATGTTGGTCAGAGTAAGTGGTTATAAACCTCACTACGTTAGAGTCTGTATGTTTGGGTCCTGGGAAGAGAATGGTATTCCTAGGTCTAGCAACAGCTTTTCTAAAAGCCTTTTTGAGGCTGGTTTTACTGTATCCACTGGCCAAAACCCGTTTATATAGTCAGTCTGCCTCCTGTTTAAAATTGATATCACTGGAGCAGTTGCGTTTAAGGCGCAAGTATTGGTCGAAGGGGATGCTTTGAATGAGAGGCTGAGGGTGTGCACTTAGTGCGTGGAGAATTGTGTTACCCGCGGTGGGTTTCCGGTATAATGACGTACCAATCAGGCCATCCTCAGTAATGTCGATGGTGATGTCAAGATATGCAATAGTAGTTGGACTGAAATGCATTGTAAATTTTAAATTGTAGTCATTCTGACTCAAAACGGCCATAAATTCTTCGAGTGCTGTTGGTGGTCCCGCCCTTAGTAACAAGATGTCATCTATGTAGCTGAACCACCGTAGCACGAAGGAAAATAGATCTGAATGCTCATCGTTGGCAAATAGATCTCGTTCCCACCCCCCAGGTACAGGTTCGCATAGGAAGGTGCACAGCACGTACCCATAGCGACCCCCTGTACCTGGAGGAAGTGGAACCCATCAAAGGAAAAAACATTCTTGGTAAGAATGTGGGAGAGTAGTTATAATACGAAGCCATTGAGGCTTGCACACTTGGGTCCCCTTTCACTAAGGAACCTGGCAATAACCTCCATACCAAATTCATGTGGAATTGATGAGTATAAGGCCTCAACATCTATGGCTACCAAATAGCAGCCAGGGGGCACAGTAAGGCCATCCAGGCTTCTCAAAAGGTTTGGGGTATCCTTAATATAGGAAGGTAGTACGATGACGTGTGGGCGTAAGTATTCATCAACAAATTTGCTCGCTCTTTCTGTTTTCGAGCCTACACCAGATACTATGGGGCGTCCCAGTGGATTTTTGGGGTTTTTGTGTATTTTGGGGAGCGAGTAAAAAGTTGGGATTCTAGGGTAGGTAATTTGTATGCCCTCAAAAATCTCCCTGGTGATCAAACCGTCAGCAAAGGCGGATTGTATGCTGTCATCATATTGCTGGTTAAATTTGGTAATGATATTTTCAGATATTGGTTTGTACCATAGTCTATCTTTAAGGATGTCCCAGCACGTTTCTATATTGAAGTTCGTCCATCACTACCACATTACCGCCCTTGTCCGAGGGCTTGATCCCCAGGTGAGAACTTCTACTCAGGTTGTCAAGTGCGGCCTTGTGTGCTTCACTCAAGTTTTGATGAGCCGGTTTTTGAAACAATAGTGATTCAATATCTTTGGTGGTCTGAGTGAGGAAAGTCCACACATTCAAATTAATATGTAGGGATGGAAACTGGGTGGATTTTTTCTTGACGGCCTCACATAGTGATTTGATATCCTCTAGGCATCCGGATTCAAACGACACTACACCAAAATTATATCAAATCACTACGCAAGGCCGTCAAGAAAAAATCCACCCATAAAACCAGCCTCAAAAAGGCTTTTAGAAAAGCTGTGGCTAGACCTAGGAATACAATTCTCTTCTGTAATGGAAATTTTTAAGTTCTGTATATAATTGTATTCTATTTTGTATGTATTGTACACTGCCCTCACTGTGCACATGGCACTAATAATGTTTTCAGTACATGTTTACATTCTTTCGAGTCCTGATTAAAATTAGCCTGCCTATGTAACGCCCCTTGTTACCATAAACGTACAATTGTAGTATTAATGTGATACCTACGTAATCATGTGTATAAAAACCTTCAATTGCGTCATAATAAAGCAGAACAGTCATTTGGAAAGATGCTGAGTGTATCTTTTGTGTCTGTTTCCTACTGCAGTAGTTATTATTAATATGGAACCACTAATCAATATGAGGATAGGAGTTGCCTATCATCAAAATATCCTGGTCAAGTAGCGAGCCAGCCAGGAGGGGCTTTGCAGGTGACCCTGAGAATCCGAAACAAGGAGCTTGAGACGATCCGGGAATTTCTGATAATCAGCCGGCTGAGGTAAGCCTTTTGCTTACATTTGAGTTATCAGACTTCCTTGATCGGTAAGGCATTTTCGCGACAAAGGGTACCTATTTTACTACCCTTACTCGAACTGTATTGATTGGTGGTTTTATGTTATGTTGTCACTGTCTACTGTCCTTCGGAGTGTTATAGATAAGAAAGGGAAGAATAGTGCTGTTCACAGGTACATGTAGTGCACATCTAAAAGATGAAGTAGTTTAGAGGCAAGAAGGTATAGGCACACATAGAGAAGACTGGCCAGTCATTATGGGCATTAAATTAAGTAAGGGAATGAAGGGTAAGAGACCCTCAAAAATGCCCAGTTCAAGAGGAATGCTATATATGAACCGAAGGTGCGGTTCCGCCTATACTGAGCCCCTAGATTAATGGTTAAAGTGGACAGGGATTCACAATGGGTAACTGGGTTACCAAAGTCCACAGGGACTAAGAATCATGCAAACAGCTAGAGAAACAGCTATCTATGTGAGCAGGATGGATCAAGGGTGACAATTAACACTGGAAAGAAAGGGACATTTTCATGTTAAGTTGTGGGATGAATTTGGGGTCAGGCACTACAACTAGTTAAGTTAAAACAGAGTAATGAGTGTTAAAACAGAATAATTTATATATTGTCAGAGAGGGAAGATGGGATGAGCACTGAATCTGATAATCTATGAGCGTCTGATCATAGAATTAGAGAAGGTACAGTATGTGCAGTATGGTATTACAATACATTGGATGCAAAGGATATCAGAACAACATAAGGAAAGCAGAAGTTAAGCAAGGAAATATAAAAAAGAGTTAAAAGAAATTGGGAGAATGATATGCATGTGTTGTGTACAAATGGGAAAACTGTAAGCAATTTTAGAGAGATATTCGCGTATGTGTGTGAATGCTGGAACCTTTAGTTCTATCGCTTGTGTGTGTCATGTACGCAGATGTGACCCCCTCCTTTGTGCTCTCATGAAAGAATGTGGCTGGAAAGAGAGATCAGTGATAAGCTGGAAGGACACCATGCCAATTTCAGTTTTTTTAGACAAAACATTTATAACAAAATGTGCCGGGTTAACGAATCTAATGATAAACAATCTGATCACAATTATTTTTGAATCTGTTTTCCAAACATGGTAAAATGAAGGTTACATTTAACCGTGTATTACACAAATTGAATATCCTTTGATAGTGGAAGCAGTGCATTTAAAAAGGGAAATTAAGTAAAATTAAGTAATATGTCCCCCTTTAACCACTTCCCTACCCAGCCATAGACATATGACGTCCTGGGATGGGATCTCCCATCCTGGGTGGACGTCATATGACGTTCTGGGATTCCCGGCGGTCTAGGGGGCACGCGCGCACACCCGCCGCGTTGTCCGCCGGGCACACGCGATTACCCGTTAACCGGGCCGGACCATGGATCTGTGTGTGTAAACACACAGATCCACGTCCTGTCAGCTCAGAGGAGAGCGATCTGTGTTCCCAGAACGGAGGAACACTGATCGGTCTCCTCCCCTTGTGCGTCCCCACCCCCTACAGTTAGAAGCATTCCCTAGGAAACATATTAACCCCTCCCCGCCCCCTAGTGGTTAACCCCTTCACTGCCTGTCACATTTACACAGTAATCAATGCAATTTTATAGCATTGATCGCTGTATAAATGTGAATGGTCCCAAAAATGTGTCAAAAGTGTCCGATGTGTCCGCCATAATGTCGCAGTCACAAAAAAAAATCTCGATCGCCGCTAAAAAAATAAATAAATTTTTTTTTTTTTAAAATGCCATAAATCTATCCCGTATTTTGTAGACGCTATAACTTTTGCGCAAACCAATCAATATACGCTTATTGCGATTTTTTTTTTACCAAAAATATGTAGAAGAATACGTATCGGCCAAAACTGAGGAAAAAATGTGTTTTTTAAAAAAAAAATTGGGATATTTATTATAGCAAAAAGTAAAAAATGTGTTTTTTTTCAAAATTGTTGCTCTTCTTTTGTTTATAGTGCAAAAAATAAAAACCGCAGAGGCGATCAAATACCACCAAAAGAAAGCTCTATTTGTGGGGAAAAAAGGACGTCAATTTTTTTTGGGTACAACATTGCACAACCGCGCAATTGTCGTTTAAACTGTGACAGCGCTGAAAACTAAAAATTGGCCTGGGAAGGAAGGGGGTGAAAATGCCCTGTATTGAACCGGTTAAGGACATTTATCTGTGGATATATATTAGTGTGTGATATTGAAATTATCATTACAGTATTACTTAAATATAACAGACCCATCACATCAAGTCCACACACCCTGTTAGGATAGATGCCACCTGCAGCCAGTTGTTTTATAGTTTTTGATGTGCTTTCTGGTCCATCATACAGATTGTTGGTCCTTTTGTTTTTATTTCTTTTATTTTTTAAATCCAAAGCAGAATGTGTGGATTGTTAAATGATATGCCCCTTTTCCTTGTAAGTGCAGTGGTATACGCAGAAGGATATTTTGGATTTATGGACATCTCTGCTTGACCGAAGGGTATTGTTATCATTTATTATAATATTGCCAGGAAAAGTTGTCTTTTTTAAACATGAAACGGGAGTTCTTACACAAACAGCATGATAGAAAACAAGCCATTGTAATATATTTATGACAGCTGGACCCAGTAATGAAGGGTTCACCTCAATATACCAGAGCTGTAGCTTTATGCAAAGGTGCTAGACAAAGTTACAGACATTATTTTGGTCAAATATTAAATTTTTTATGGTCCCACATTCTGCGCAGCAAATATACAGCTAACTAAATGTTTATCTAATGAAAGGTTCAAAATATGAATTTGTTTCTTTATGTACAAATCTAACAATGAAAAATGCATACATTTGAATCCAGGCACCTTATTGCCTCTATTGGAGGAGGCTGGAGACAAAGGAAGCCACATGTGTTAAATTGATGATGTAGGAATCAGTTGCTGTGAGCCCAGTGCAGGACACACTCCCTAAAGACCCAGATATTACATTTTTTGTAGATTTGATCACGGTTTTATACTGAGTATGGCAATACCCATACTGAGTATGCAGTTTATCGCCCAGAAGGATACTCTTTATTTAGAGTCATTGGATCCTTTTTCCCCAGCTCAAGAAGCAGAGCTCCATGTTTTAGCAAAGCCTGTGAGCTATAAAAATAGTTTATATTTATATAGATAGTCAAGATATAGAGAGCTTTTGGTTCCATTTGAAGGGCCAGAAGTTTGTTTTTACTTCGGCAGGTAAACCAATCAAGCATGCTAAGTTAATTTGATCGGCTGTTTTCAGCCTTCCAGGTTCTTGCTGAGGTAGCCATACTAACATTGAAACTCACACATGGAAGCAGACCAGGCGACTAAGGATGTTGCATTTACAGCCCCGGACACTTGATGGGTTTGTGCAACTCACAGATTCCACCCTAGTTCTGGCCCAGTATAGCTGGGATTAATAATTCAACTTTAAGGACCCCAGAACGAGAAGAACAAGTGGTCCACAGGGGGCAACTTCTTATGAAACAGGACTTTGGAAAAGGTGATCATTTATGGCTGCCTTAGTAAATGAGCGTGGGATAGAGCCAGGGTTCACCACAGTTAATTTTATAACATACCACTTCTTGTTTTACCTGTTACCAAAGGTGTTACCAAAAGCTGAACATCCCTTCCAGAGATTTCTTTTTGCAAAAGATATGTGCAAAACTTGAAGGAAAAGTCACCTGGATCCACACCAGACACTGCAAAAATGACTAAATTAAAGAAATCTCTGTGTTTGATTTGTTTCCCTCTTGCGATCACAGTCTAGGGTACTTTTTGGATCAATTACTTTAAGTGTAAGGGATATATATATATATATATATATATATATATATATATATATATATATATATATATACATATATATAATGTGATTTGAAAAGTAGTTTAGCCATGTTGAAGTCATATTTGTCTTTTGTACGTCTTCCATTTTATTTAGAATTGTCTGTGTTTACATGTGCTGATGAGTCAGCATGCCAACAATTAAGCTAGAATGCCATTCTGGCCACAGGAGTGTACAGCCAGTACTCTGTAAATATGTCTTATCAATCATTTGTTTTTCACAATGAGAAATCATTTTGTAATAAAAAAGCTGCTCAGCTATTATTTTCTCCACAATGGAGTTTTTGCCTCTTTGGCCAGGACTACCTCCACCTATGCGTGTGGAGGTTCCAGGTTAAAGGTGATAGCAGGTATGGTTAGTGATCAAAATATTGATCAAAAGAGAGGAGACTGTAATGTAAATTTGTAAATTCTGTATATAATTGTATTCTATTTTGTATGTATTGCATACTGCCCTCACTTTGCACACGGCACTAATAATTTTTTCAGTACATGTTTACATTCTTTCGAGTCCTGATTAGAATTAGCCTGTCTATGTAATGCCTCTTGTTACCCTAAACACACAATTGTAATATTAATGTGATACCTACGTAATCATGTGTATAAAAACCTTCAAACCTTGCGTCATAATAAAGCAGAACAGTTATTTGGAAAGATGCTGAGCGTATCTTTTGTGTCTGTTCCCTACTGCAGTAGTTATTATTAATTTGGAACCACTAATCAATATGAGGATAGGAGTTGCCTATCATCAAAATGTCCTGGTCACTTCCCAGGACCCAAACATACAGACTCTAATGTAGTGAGGTTTATAACCACTTACTCTGACCAACATCAGAAAATACGGTCGGTAATCTAAAAACATTGGCACATTTTGCTGGCAGACCCTATTCTAACCAAGTATATAGGGCCCAAACCCGAAATTACCTACCGACATGCAGGATCTGTTAGTGCGGAGCCACTATCGTAAAACCAAAGTAGAGCCCAAGATCCACCGGGTCTGTTTCAATGTGGTGCCTGTGATTTCTGTGGCCTATTATTTGTGGGACCCTCTATTCCCCTTCCAAATAGCCGGACTCACTCCCTACGACACCACATTACTTGTCATACTAAGGGAGTGATATATATCATTTTCTGCCAATGTGGAGCATTCTACATTGGCAAGACAATCAGGCCATTTTGGAGGAGGATAAAGGGCCACGTTTACTATGCCACTAGTGGCCTTCTAAACACCACTATGGGCTACCATATGGCTTTTAAGCATAAATACAACCCAATGGTCTTCAAATTCGCTGCTCTTGATGTTATCCATGAAGACCCCCATGGGGGTAATTTTGACCGAAGAGTTCTCAAAGGAGAGACTCAATGGATACACAATTTGACGGCCACCATATATCCGGGCCTCAATGACATGATGCATTTTAGACCTTTTCTGTAATGTGATCATACAGTTTACTTCCATACACACGTGTATTTGCCCTGTGCATACCCTCCCCTTTTTCTCCTCGTTTTCCTGCTCATCCCCATAGGGTATTGTATCCCTTTTGACAATTATTTGTTTGTTTTTTATTTATTTTTTATTTATTTTCTATCTTATTTACAGTGTTTGCTTACCCAACAAGTAAAGGATCCTACAAATGGATCAATGTGATGTCACACAATATATACAATTTGTATGTATTTATATTATGAGCTTTTTGCTTGGCTATATTTCAAGCCAACTACTCTGATTTTATCTTTGAACAATGGAAGCAGATTTATTATTATATATAAAACTGACTCATAAGTGTTTATATGCATTGCTGTTTTTATTTATTTAGCCTATGTTGTTTATCCACGGGAGCCAATAGTGACATAATCTGGTACCAATCTATAATATGCTGTTATATCTACATTTTTCATGCCACTTTACATTGCCCAATGAAGGTACTCCCAGCAACGATACTTTCCACTTATTATTACATCTAATGCAGGGTTGTTCTAGCAAGTTCTTTTGTCCTATTTGGCCTTTATGTTAATGCAAGCCGAGCGGAGTTTCATCTATCACTCTGCCTACAAACCCCTTAATTCAGTTTTCTTGTCCTATGTTCCATGCACATGCGCACATCGAGCGGAGGCCTGCTCGTTGTGCTGCCTACAATACCCACAATCCCCTTCATCTAGTACATCGTGACGTGATTACGTCATATGACGCTGTTTAATTGATGTGCTGGGACACGGCCGCTCAATATAAATAGCCCGGTATTTCCACATGGGCTTTGTGTACAGCACCCGGCTGTCTCCCAGGGGCATATCTGTATATCTCAGTCTCCATGTAAGTACTCTTCTTTACTCTCATATATGCAATCATCTGGGTCAGTGCTAATGGTTTTTAAAGCAATCTCTCTTACATCTTTTGTCTATAGGCATAACAGGCTAGCTTGGGCTGCACTATATGCCACTAGCAGTGCTCAACCTTATTAGGTTTTTCTACTTTTTTAGATACTGGACCTTTCAGTATTATTGCTCTTTTGATCCTTTCATGCTTGGATATAAGACACACACCTACCCCCGCTATAGCAATATCTGAAGTTTACTTACCAGTAGGTATTTTTGTATTTTGTATATTTTGTATTTTTTGTTTCTATTTTTGTTCCTTAGTGTTTTTTATGGTATGTAAATTACTTGCTAGTCTATATTTTACCCGTTAGAAACATTGTTTACTTCCTTACAGTTTGCTATAAACGTTGCAGATTTTTGGAAATTTTTTCGGCTACTGGGATTTTGTACATGAGGCCTAACCAAATTGAAGGTATCTCCTTTTGCTATCTTCCTGTCCCTTCTGGTTTCTTTTGGATAGCTCAACATATGCTTTGTAATGTAATGTAATGCTTTGTATGATATTAACTGTAAAATATCTCATTTCAGACAGTGAGATTCGCTTTTTTTTCTTTTTGTTACATCTCTGAGCCTTGATCGTGTCCTTAGGAAGCCTAATGGTGAAACGCGTAGACGCACAAGGGCTTACTGTACAAACTGTATCATCTCTATGTTCCCCATGTTTTTTATCTTTTTTGAACACTATGTTTATAAGATGTACTTTTTTCAATAAATGTTATGAATACTACTTTGGTTATTTCTCCATTGTTTCCATGCCCTAAAAGTCCGACTTTTGGTTACTCTAGCAGTATCCCCTTCTATTTCCCTGTTCATGTAGAACATTATCATACTTCTTATCATACTTAGCAGACATTCAGGGTTATATAGTTTGGATTCATATAAGTTTGGGCACACAGATATTATAGAAAACATTATGCTTTCTATAAATCAAGATATAATAATACATTTTACATAACCAGCAACTATACTCTTACAAAGATTCTGTCAGAGGGGGGAGAAGCAAACTGTTGCAGGTATGAATTATAGGCACCTAGAAGTGATTGTGCTGAGGCATTGTGGCTGGAATTACACATGGAAAGGGTCAAGCCAGCACAAAGGCAGGAGGCATTTGGGGTGACTCAGCTGCAGCAGGAATCCCTCCTTGTTCTCTACTGGCTGTCTCTTGCATACTGCAGGACCTGGCTGTGAAAATGACAGCCCAGCCCATGCAGATTACCTTGAGAGCAGCTTTCCTGATGTAATTAGCAGGGCTTCTCTATGCACGTGACAGCCAGATCCCAATCTATATTAAGGGAGTTGATTGTAGTTCCAGACACACACCATAGAAGCAAAACTAACATAATAAAATGTTCAACCCCATATTATCCCCTTGGACCCATTCACACTTCTCCATTCTGTTATCCCTTAGGGCCCATTCACACTTCTCTATGCTACAATACGTCTGGATATAGTTGCATTGAACATAATTGATGAGTAGTGATAGGCCCCTGAGAAGGTTCATTAAAAGTGAGTCCAAGGTTATTCATTTTGAATGGGCTATCAAAACACAGGAACAGATCTAAAAACAAACATGCAGCATTTTGTTTTCCAATACAGCGCACCACAACGCATGGTAGTGCATAAATATGTGTTGTGGTGTCCTGCAACACATATATGTGTCTGAGCTGCATAGCCATATGATTTGGGGTGCCATTCAAAATGAAGGGCACCACAATATGCTAATTCTTGTAAGGTGCATTGCAATAGCACACATTCTAACAAGCACATTTCTATAACGCATCAAACTGCATGTGAATGGGCCCTTTGTTTTTAGTTCCAATATTGTTTTCTGTTTTGCCATGCTCACCATTACTAAATCACACTAGTTTACCTATGTCACAACATGTCTCCCCAATTGGTTCAGTTTTCTGATTTAAGCCAAAGGTGAGAACCATGGGGCCAAAGAACAGTGACTCTCATTTCTGGCCCCGACATCAGGCTGGCCATTGTATGTGTAGACATGCAAGCAGGGGAATAGTTTTTTTAATGAGCAGGTTGAGAAGAAAAATACAGCCTGCCATGGCTTTTGTGGGTTTGGTTAAAAAAGTGGGCATGATCTATAAAGTGGGTGTTGCTTCATGATTTGCAGTGTGCCATCTTTCCCTTTTTGGTTTGCTATGGTTTAGACAGAAAAGGGGTTAAGGGGTACACTAAAAAGATTGTCAGTAAAATAAGTCCTATTTTTGGTGTACGAGGCAGCAAAAAATAGCCTCTAGCATTAGTATTAGTGTCAGCAGTGACAACACTCACTGGTAAAAATATATCCTCTACACCGTGGTAATAATAATATATAAAATATATGATGAAAAAATGAAAAATATATAAAATGACACGTGCTTAATAGCCAAATAATAAAGTGACAATGTGCATTCATATAGTGATAAAAAATATTAACGCAAATAAGCCTGTGTAAATCTAAATAGATCCAAATACTGGAATAAAAAGTGCTTAAGTGCACTGTGCAAAGTTCACTCCATGCAATTCAGTATGCTGTGAAAGTGATGCGATAATCAGATGCTGTGTTCTCACTCAGGTGCTCCCCCCATGTAATGAAGGCTCACCTTAAGGTGTGTGACCTTGCTGTTAAGCTTGGTCAATACACGCTTTGGAACCACTACAGGGTTCAACAGTGCGTCCGGGATCTTGGATCAATCGCCAATGTGCCTCAGTAAATCAATGAAAAAAAGGATTTCATAGTGTAGTATGCTTATGCAATTTATTGAAACAAAAATGTACAGATCCAACACAGGGTACTCACAATATCCAGGCGCCTCAGTGCGCCATTTTACATCAAGCAAAAAACGAATGGTTGAAACCGGCTGGTAACGGGATGGTATGCTGATCGTTCCAAACAGCTGATCTGCTAAGCGTGCTGTCCTGCCCCTTCCCCTACATGTGTCGATACAAGGGAATTTCATATCTTCCTCAAGTGATCACCTGTTAGGAATGATCAGCATACCATCCTGTTACCGGCCAGTTTCAACCATTCGTTTCTTCTCTTAATATTAATAAGGAGTTATAAGAAGCATCTTACACAGATGGAACAGGTTACACAGATTGGAACAGTGGGGAATTTTAACTACCTTTAACCACTTGCCACACAATCACTTACAGTATATGTACGTGATTGTGTTTAAGTGATTTTGCCAGCCATAACCCCATTATTTACATTTTCAACCGGGGATTCCCTACAACTTTAAAAGTGAAATTTTAAAGCATGACATGTTAGGTATCTATTTACTCGGCGTAACTTCATCTTTTATATTGGACCAAAAATTGGGTTATATATATTGTGTTTTTTTGCATTCAAATTCATTAAAGTGTATTTTTTCCAAAACAATTGTGTTTGAAAACCGTTGCGTAAATACCGTATGACATAAAACATTGCAACTACCACCATTTTATTCTCTAGGGCCTCTGGTAAGAAAAAAATATATAATGTTTGGGGGTTCTAAGTAAATTTCTAGCAAAAATACAGATCTTTACTTTGTCAGAAAAAGGCTGGGTCTTAAAACAGTTTTTTGTGATGTTAATGCTAAATATAGCAATAATGTGGTTATTTACTGCAGGATGATTTTATGGTCAGGAGACAAGAAGGTGGCACGCTGCATAGCACAGTCAAATACAATCACTACAGCACATTAACTGTGAACAACAAAGGAACCAATTCTATTTTAAGTTATTGCTAAATGAGATGCAATAAAAAACACAAAATGAGACTGGTTACCATTGGTTACATTAGGTGCACAGTCATTGCAAATTGCACAACCTTATTAAACAAACCTCACACAAACCTTTTATTCAAATATTGTTATTCTCCTTCACTATTAGCATTAATTTCACTAGTGGGAAATTAACTAATTAAAAAAATGAGTACTTCTATGTAATGCAAGTTAGGATGAAAGCATAATAAACTGTGACACTAAATATTGAATGAATCAAAAATGTAGCGGTGAAATAAAATTTCAGGCAAAATATAATCATTAAAAAAACAGAAACAAAAAAACAAAGAAGTTCACTGTTGATATTTGCATTGTGGGTGGTAGTCACATTGTGAAGAGAGACAGATGAAAAATACATGCAGAAAAATGTAGAAATTATCCTAACAGAGAAGAGCAAAATTCCAGCATGACGTAATCTGGAATGAGAAAGGCGTAAAGGAAAATGGCTGACAAGGAAGCTAAATAATAAACCTAATACTGATGAGCATTAAAGAGAAAATAAAAAAGGGGCAAATATAGAAGAAAACGTAAATATATGTACTGCTGCAAATGCTTTAATGGGACTTTTCCTGATAATACTGGTACACTATTATTGAGTTTTTCACCTGAGATATTATTTTTTAAGGTTATGAAATGTTTGTTATATGCATTTTGGAAAAATATTTGTTATTATCAATAATAAATAGGATTAAAGTTTTTCTCCCAAACATTTAAAATGATCTCATTCTTGTAATAGTAGTGTCAGTGGGAAGATTCCACATTATGTAATATACAATTTTTACACTTTTTTGCCTTTCATACCAAAAATGTTTACAGGTCAATATTGATTTTCTATGTGGATTAATAATCTGTAAAAGGCAAAAAGAATGTGACATATAAGCCTCCTTCCCATACAGAATCTTTTGCCTGGACACTCAGGATTCTGAAAAGTCCTGGACCATTAGCATAAGGTTCAGTGCTTTGTGAGGGTTACCATTTTTCTATGAGACCCTTCCAAGCACACACAAAAAAGGCATATGGTCTGATATCAACATGTCAGCGAGCTGTATGCCTACTGCCCCCTTGTAATTTTTTACATTTCTTTTTTTTTTTTTTTTTTTTAAATAAAGTTTTTGAAGTCCTGGTTTCACAAGGTAGAATTGACAATTTACATTGTTGGTGCTTGTCTGTGCTTTTCTTCAAGAAAATGTATTTGTTTAAAAACAAATGTAGTAAATCAGTAAGCACATTATATTATGTCTTCTATAAGAATACTGTACATCTAAGAACAAACAAGTGTAATAAAAAACAGGCCCACCCTAATTATAAAAAAAATCTAATTGGAAATACCATATTTATCGGCGTATAACACGCACTTTTTCCCCCTGAAAATTAGGGGAAAATCGTGTGTGCATGTTATACGCTGATCCTTGCTGTCTCTGAGGGAAGAGGAGCGTGCGCCGCTGAATTACATAGAGCCGCAATCTCCTGTGTACCCGGCGCTCCGTCACACTCAGCCTTCTGGCCCCGCATTGGGCCTCTGTTCTGTCTATCATATGAGCAGGGCCTGGAGGCTTGGCCAGGTACACAGGAGATTGCGGCCCTGTGTAAATCAGCGGAGCTCGCTCCTCCTCTTCCCTCGGAGACAGCAGGGATAGTCCAACACTGTGTAATCCAACACTGGCGAGGCTGCTATGATGGGAAAGGTGAGGCTGCAGCTGAGCACTGAACAGGCTGCATTGTTGGGCCATTTAATGGCTGTAGATGGGTACTGAGCAGGCTGCATTTTTGGGCAATTTAATGGCTGCAGATGGGCACTGAGCAGGGTGCATTGTTGGGCAATTTAGTGGCTGCAGATGGGCACTGGCGAGGCTGCATTGATGAGCTGTGACATAATTTTGCTTCAAAGTTCTTTATTTAAAATGTATGCTTTTTTTCCCGAAACTTCCCTCTTAAAATGAAGGTGCGTGTTATACGCCGATAAATACGGTTCACATTTGTTTATATGTTGCTTCCCTATAACATCTCCTGGACTAGTAATATTTATTTTGGCAACAAAAGTACATCACACACAGATCACCAATGTCTCACATTTTACACATTTATTATTTTACTCTTATTTCAGTAAAAACATATGAGCAAAGAACTAACCTTCTTCCAGAAAAATAGGGAAATAATTGTGTATGTACTTTATTCTGTACTGTTAAAACAAGAAAATATTTTTTGGGGAAAAATGTTCTGCTGGCCCAAAGATCACTTGTAGAACTGTAAAACCTATATCATTATCATTTAAAATGTTACTAAACCCACAACAGTAAAATCAGTCTGTATATGCAGTAAATCATGCTTGTTATACTCACTGTGGAACCTAAGGGGTTAATCCTCTGCATTGTGTAAAAAGGCTGTTTGATCTTGCCTTCTCTGATCCTCCCCTCCTTCCACTGACCCCTAATAATTTCCTGATAACACAGACTCTATGGAGTCAGGCTGTACCTGCTAAGTTTAGTGTGTATTGATAGAGGTTTTTTTTTTTCTTGGGAGGATGCATGTGATCAGCACAGGGCCAATCAGCACTGTCCAGACAGAGAGTCAGGGGTCTTGCAGTCTCATAGGTCAGTCAGAAAACTCATCCTACTAGCTTTATTCATAGCTTGACTGGACACTGATAGAAGTCACAAGACTGCTCTAACTGCTGATGAGAAAAGGTATTTAGCAGTTTATATTTGCTAAAATAATTGAATTTCCATGTTCCGTGTACTGTGAGAGACCATATATAGTGAATGCAAGGTCCTGGGTTTAGTACCACTTTAAGGTCACAGCTACAAAATCAGTCAGAGAAAATTTTTACAATTTGGTTTCTCTAGGAGCCATTTATTTAGTTAGTACCATGTATCTTTTTTGATTCTGCCTTAATTTATTTTGTGTTTACTATAATCTAATGCTTAAAAAATATACATATATTTATTTATTACAGGTACTTATATAGTGCAGTCATACAAGGGCTAGTTTAGACAGGAGCCAGGTAACCTATTAGCATGTCTTTGGAGTGTGGGAGGAAACCAGAGTACCCGGAGGAAACCCACGAGGCACAGGGAGAACATGCAAACTCTGTGCAGTTAGTTCCATGCATAGTCATTGCTAACTTCTTTGGAAAATCCTATATTCCTGGCTGTCATAATGATGCAATGAATTTGTTATATTCTGAGCCTCTGACCTTAAAACAAAATGCAGTTTTATGCCGCGTACACACGAGCGGACTTTACGGCGGACTTTGCCCGGCGGATTTTTCGACGTACTTTACGACGGACTTTCTGAATGAACGGACTTGCCTACACACAATCCACCAAAGTCCGTCGAATTCATACGTGATGACGTACGACCGGACTAAAATAAGGAAGTTGATAGCCCGTAGCCAATAGCTGCCCTAGCGTGGCTTTTTGTCCGTCGAACTAGCATACAGACGGCGGACTTTTCGACCGGACTCGATTTCAACGGATAAATTTTAAACAAGTTTCAAATCTAAGTCCGTCCAACTTTTGAGCAAACAAAGTCCGCTGGAGCCCACACACATCGAATTGTCCGACGAAATCCAGTCCGCCGGGCAAAGTCCGCCGTAAAGTCCGCTCGTGTGTACGCGGCATAAGAGTTCTAAGTTCACTCTAACTTTCTGATTTAATTCAGTGACTCCAAAAGTATGGCAGCCAAAGACAACCAAGAAACTTGCGTTTTTAAAAAGGGGTCAGCAATGGCAGCCTTCCTTTAAAGGGAATTTGCCTGGAGAGAGAAACGGGGACTGCCACTGCTGACTTGTTTTGGAATGTGTATGCTACAGGGCCTTCATCTTTATCCTGCTTCACTACTACGTGAGTTACTGACCCAGCACAAGCAATTACCACATTTGCTTCCTGAGAAGGTCCTTTTATGTTACCTAAAGGAAATTGAGAGATGGATACATAACTGTAAATAATTTAAAGAATTCAGTTAAAGTGGAGTTCCATCTACTTTTACAACTCTTCAGCATCCCTCACTAAACTGTGCACTGTAAACGAATTGGATATTTTTTAAAAAAATTTCTCAGCACCTACTGTATACCTGCTGTATTCATTTTTCACTTCCTCCTCCCTGGCCGTGTCCCATCGCATCATTTCCTGTTTGCAATGCCTTCTGGGAAGGGGCGGCAACTTCCTCTGACATTGCCGTTATTATGGAAACCTGACCTGAAACCTATTACACTGCTTGTGCTGCACTGAGCATGTGCGAGATCTTCAAGGATGAGATCCAGGAAGAAATACAGTCTGGCTTCAGATGCCAGCACTTAAGATGGCCACGGCCTGCTGTAAGTTTATAAAATAACAAACTACTGCTATAAACTAACAAAACAGACCTTAGTTTACAGACTAACTTTACTAGAATACATTAAGCGTGTGTATTATAGGGGTATTTTTTATTTAAAAAGTATCATTTCAGCCGGAACACCACTTTAATCTCTATATCTGTACAAACTAACCAACCAACAGAACCTGAAACAACTTTATAAAACAACTTTTTCAGTAAAAATAAAATTATTGTTTATGGAGTCTCCATGTCTTTGGGGGTTCATACTGGATGCAGTGACCGTGTTTTTCTGCACAAGAAAAACACAGATCACCACTAGAGTGAAAAAGTTATGTGTAATAAGGAAAAATACAGATGTGGTGCATAAACCTAAAGGATAACTCCACTTTCATGGGGAAAAAATAGCAAATAAAAAAATAATAATATAGAATATAAATATGCAACACAAGTCATATTGTAATTGAATGTTATTAAAAATGACCTTTTCTTTTGAATCTGCAGCACAGAATGTGTACAGAACACCCCAGAAACATAATTTCCTGCTTGTGTGATTGGCACAATGATTTTCCCAGAAGTCTACACTAAGATACAATTCAGATTTTTGGCATTCCCTGCAACAAAAATGTAATTTTTGGTAAGATACTGCCAATAGGAAATAACGTCTAAAGAGACGCAGACCCTCCAACTTTTCTCATTAGAGCCCTGATTCTGCAGCAGCTGGTTAATAATTTTTAAAATTGCTCCCATTAGACTCATTCAGCCCAGGGGCACAGAGGAATAAACAGTGATTTCTTCAGAATAAAAAAAAGTAGGAATCTGCCACAAAGTGTGTTTAAATCCTTGCAATGTACATAGATCACCCAGAGGGGGAATGTTTTTTTCTCAACAAAAGTGGAGTTACAATTTAATGAAGTGTTATACACAGAACTATGTTCCCCAGAAGGTCTGTACTTACTATGTACAGTGGATGCAGCCTTTCGTACTGTCTGCAGTCCGGCTGGTAAATGGAACATAGTTGTACAGGTGCAGCAACATTCCATTTAAGTCTATTACACACACATTACATTAGTACACAGGCATGGGCAGCCTGGAACCAGATGTTTTACCATCTGGGATACAGACAGAATGACACTGCCATTGGATGGGGGGGCACAACTCTATTTATTGAGGGGGATATAGAAGGGACCTAGTGTTTTTATTTATTATTATTGTGAACATGTAATTTAACAGTTACAATTATGAAAGTGTTCATGTGCACAGGCTTCCAATAACTTCCAATTTTGAAGAAATTGTTCTGGTTATTTAAAAAATATGTTTATTTGTATAATCCTAGGCCTCAAGACTTCTGACAAACTAATGCTCTAATAAGCTCCGCCACTGAAAACTGCAGAAAGTTTGTTTAGCGAGAAATTCTTCCCTAAATATTGAAAGTATAGTATGTACCTATTTTTGTGGATAGAAGGTGAACTATAATGGAGGATACATTCTCATTTTCTTATTGATGAGTGAAAACATACAAAACATGCACGCATATATATTATTAAATGACTTTAAAATGAATACTGCTGTAGAATACAATTAGCAATTTATATTAGAAATGTAAGAGTGAAGAAGCAAAGCAGTGTGCAAAAAGTGCAATAGCCCATTGCCATCAATCAAAATTCACTCTACTGAAGTCAGGACAGTGAAAAAAGGTTTTGATTTGTTCTTATTAATGCAATTTGAACTTAATGATTTGTTACTTGCACTATGTTATTAAATAATGCTGACAGTAGATTATACGGATACAGTGCCTAGACAATGGGGTACAAAACACAAGAAAAGGGTGGATAATGTACAAGCTTAGGGATAAAAAAAAAGATTAAATAAAGAAGAACCATAAACCAAAGAGTAAATGAAAGACAAAAGAAGTATGACTGGTAGAATGGGATTGTATAATTGACACAAAGAGGACCATAAGAGGATGTTTGGAAGAATATGGTAGGGTGGTGGTCTGGATTGGACTGAGCTAGGATATGGTTAGTTCTCTGGGTACCACTTTATAAACATATGCAGTTTCCATGGAAACGAGCTCAGTCTCCACAGCAACAGAGAGAAGCAGAAACATAAAGGATGCACACATGGGGGAGGGTGTGGGCTAAGAAAATGTGACATACACAATTATACACACACATTGTGGCACAAGCATGCACTTTTAGACACATATATTAGGTTAGAATTTGCACATATAAATAAATAGCAGGACAACAATGACTAATGTGTGGAGGTAACCATGACTTAATACACAATGAAACCCAGCAAATCACAAGTATAGATACTTTGACTATTGCAATTAATCACCTACAAATTATCCGTTATACAATGAGAAACATCTATTTCACACAGGAAATCAATGTTAATTGACATTCAGAGAAAAGAATGATGATATACTGTGCAAAAATCATGGAATCATGTACATATACGGTAACTACATACTATATATACACACTGATTTTAGTGAAAAGATTTCAGCTTGCTGTTAGAACCTTTTATAATACACAGATTTTCTTCTGTGAACTACCACTTTACAAAAGTCTATAATTTTGCTGCCCTTAAAAGCTTCATAATATACACTGTAACATACACTGTGCATTTGCACAGTTAACCAGTTGCACATTGTTGAAACACTGAACCCTCATATGTAAATATTGTAATGAATATATAACACTATATACATAGGAAAGTCCCCATATACTGTACTTCTGCAAACATTCAGTAATGTCAAGGAGGGATGTATGTATGTATGTGTGTGTATATATATATATATATACACAAACACACACATTTATTATTTATTTACATTATTTATTTATTCATTTATTTTTATACACACACTATCATTAAATAATCATTGCTAATAAATTGTGATTTCACCTGATAGAGCACAAGCACAGCTGTGACTTGGGTACTGGAGTGTAAAAAGGTACACCTGAGACACATCACATACATATCTACACACAAAGGCAGATAACTACAGTGGGCATGTAGAATACAGCTATACTCCTTTATAGTACACTTACTGTATCAGACCCTAGCTTGTCTTTTTCATTTGTCTTTTGTTCTCAAACATTGTTCCCACCCTACATTTTTCCAAAATGAAAGTCCACATACTCTGGCACAGGCCAGCTATTTTCCTTTCCTTTTGCCCCAACATAAGGCACACCCACATGATACCTTTTAGTTTATATCTGCCCAGAGGTTTTCTGTTAACCTTTGCCACTTTCATATCAGACATAGCATTTGCTAGCATCAAAGATTACCCCAGCACCCTGAATGTGTTATTTGGAGGGGTGATCTGACTGTACAATTTGTATGCCCTCTGGATGCCCGTATGCCCTTTGGACCCTCAGCACCCTTTTAGTTTTGAGACTCACGTGCCAGATGATGAAAAAGATGAGAGAAGCACAGAGGACGAGAGTTAGCATGTAACAGAACGCAGCAAAGGTGAACGCCATCTCTGGAGGAGACACAGCTGAATTCAAGATTGCTCCGAGGAGAGGAATACTCTTCAAGAAGGCTGAAAAATGCTGCCAAGGACGACTTTCCGAGTACGTTATCAGACAATGCTTAATTAGAGTTCCTTGAGACTGTCCAAATTCTGTGGCTACAAGTCCATCTGTTCAGCAAGTGCTCTGTGTGACTGCTTCAGTAGTATTCTGATAAACAATTTGCAGAAGGTGGTCAAAGACTTGAACACATATAAAACTGCTAAAAACTAAAACTAAAACACTATCAAAAATATTGTTAAAAATACTGACTACAGCTAAACATGAAACATCTGAGAGCACTGCATGCCAAAAAGTATTATTAGGTATACAAATTAGGTAGTCATTAGAAAGGAAAGCTGCATGTAGCGTACAAACCTATAGGTTAGTAAACTGGTTGTATAGCCTGTGACATTTGGCACTTTAAATAGTGTCGATGGTTAAAAAATATCAGTCTTGTGAAAAAATTTCTTCTTCTCCCCTCCGTGTAGCTTGCATTGTGTAGGAATCCGTGGTGGTACTTCACATACAAATGTGTATCAGAACCTCTTCATATGTGCCTTTGTGTATAGATAGCAGTCACCTAACCGTCTTCTTTTTCTCCTCTGCCTATTTAGCAACTGTCTTCTTTATTTGTCCATTTAAAATGTCTCTCACCTTTGTTGTATACTTCTTTTAAAGCTGTCTCTTCTTCTACCTGTATATTCACTCCACTTTTTGTCTGCACTTCTTCTTCAGCTGTACATCAGGAGATAGAAGTAGAAGCTGACACAAGCATCTTATAGCACACTCCTGTGTAATCTGTGATCACAGCTCCCTCTCTGTTAATGTTCTCCAGTACCTTGCACTCCTCCTGTTTGCCTCTCCCCCTTTTAAGTTCTTTCTCTCCCTCCCTCACCCTGTCACACCTCCTTCCTTGCTCTTTAATGCTTTTCTCCTCCCTTGCATTTTCTATCTATCTATCTATCTATCTATCTATCTATCTATCTATCTATCTATCTATCTATCTATCTATCTATCTATCTATCTATCTATCTATCTATCTTATCTTTTTTTTATACAGGCAATTATATGAACCACATCAATTTATGTCCATTTTTTTCTATTTTTCCCAGGTCGCCTTTGTCTTCCTCTCCCTCTTTTGACATTAACAACAGTGTACATACAGTCTCTGGAGCATATCTTTGATACTGGGTATCACAGTCTATTCTGGAATGAACTGTCATTTACTTCATTGTATCTGTCTCATTGTAGAACATCACAACACCCAGGTAATTGGGAACAGAAACACCAAAGCATTATTGTGACATCTAGTGGTGAGACTAGACAATGCAAATGACCCTTAAAAGTTGAGTGGCAAATTATTATTTTATTTTATTTTTTTTTATCATGATATCACACGGATGGAAGGTTCAGGTGTTTACTTAAAAATTATGTTACAGGCATACAGCATGTGCCCATACATTTTGCTTCTGGGTAAACAAAGGCATTAGAGTGAAACATGTACTCTCTTGGACATACTATTACTGTTCACATAAGATGCAGCGTGAAGATACTTTTTTTTTTTGCATTAGTGGGAGTAAACAGTGCCCCATCTTTGGTATTCAGGGGAGAAAGAGTACCCCATTGTTGGTGTCAGTGGAAGAAATGGCACCCCATTGTTGATGCCAGTGGCAGGATTTAAGCTCCATTTCTGGTCTCAGAGGGCAGAATAGTGTCTCATATCAGTGGTATGAATAGTGCCCCAAGGGCCGGATAAAGGCAGGCAAAGGGCCGCAGTTTGGAGACCCCTGGGTTGGCGTGTTATTAGACCTTGGCACCTGGAGTCTGTACCACTGGTCTTTATTGAGTGCCTTGGGTCTCCATTAAAGTACGATAATTGCTAATGTTACTTCAAAATAGTCCTCTAGACAAACACATAAATATTTGCTGAACTTTATTAAAAGTTATGATCATGCAATTTATGTTTAATTAAATATATATTTTAATGTTGTCATATTTATAAATTACAACTAGGACTGTTTTAGACCAATTCATATTTTAGTAAAATACATGCAAACCTGACCCAAAGAAGGCTTCTGTTTATGCCAAAGAAGGACATCCCATATACTGTATCATTATCTCTATGCGCCTTTGGGAGGGCAGAGTAAGGGTCCTTTCACACTGGGGCGGGGGCGTTGTCCGCGGTAAAGCGCCGCTATTGCGGCCGCTAGCGGGGCGGTTTTACCCCCTGCTAGCGGCCGAGAAAGGGTTAAAACCACCGCAAAGCGCCTCTGCAGAGGCGCTTTCCCGGCGGTATAGCCACACCGTCCCATCGATTTCAATGGGCAGGAGCGGTGAAGGAGCAGTATACACTCCGCTCCTTCACCGCTCTGAAGATGCTGCTGGCAGGACTTTTTTTACCGTCCTGCCAGCGCATCGCTCCAGTGTGAAAGCCCTCGGGGCTTTCACACTGGAATTAAAGCAGCGGCACTTTCGGGTCGGTTTGCAGGCGCTATTATTAGCGCAATAGCGCCTGCAAACCGCCCCAGTGTGAAAGGACCCTAAGAGTATAAAAGGACAAGGGACGATATAGTAAGGTCTGACAAACCCCAAACAATTCTGGGAGAATGGGGGAGTTGTACTGAATACATTGCCATCTTCATTTTCCCCAAAAGTTGCAAATGGGCAACAAACATGATCAGATTGATCTAATGTCTGTGCTAAGGATTCATGGATGGCTACACATTTGATTAAAAACAGCCAAGCAAAAGGCACATTAACAACATGCAAAGATATACAATTCCATTTACTATGTAAAAGGCTCCTTATGTGGCCTGTTGTAACTGTTTAAAGAAGCAACACACATCATCAAGCCTTGTTTATGAACTAAAACTGAACTATATACACAGTTGTGTGAAAAAGTAATTGCCCCCTAAACCTAATAACTGGTTCTGCCACCCTTGGCGGCAACAGCTGCAATCAAGCATTTGCGATAACTGGCAATGAGTCTTTGCCATTGCTGCGGAGCAATTTTGGCCCACTCTTCTTTGCAGAATTGTTTTAATTTTGCCACATTGGAGGGTTTTCCAGCATGAACGGCCTGTTTAAGGTCAAAATACAGCATTTCAATTGGATTTAAGTCTGGGCTTTGACTAGGCCACTCCAAAACCTAAATTTTGCTTTGTTTGAACCATTTGGAGGTGGACTTGCTGTTGTGTTTCGGATCATTGTCCTGCTGCATAACCCAAGTGCACTTGAGCTTGAGGTCACAAACTGATGGCCAGACATTCTCCTTTAGGATTTTCTGGTAGAGCTCAGAATTCATGGTTTCATCAATTATAGTAAGGCGTCCAGGTCCTAAAGCTGCAAAACAGCCCCAGACCATCACGCTACCACCACCATGTCTGACTGTTGGTATGATGTTCTTGTTATGAACTGCTGTATTAGTTTTACGCCAGATGTAACGGGATGCACACCTTCCAAAAAGTAAAATTTTTGTCTCATCAGTCCACAGAATATTCGCCTAAAAGTCTTGGGGATAATCAAGATGTTTTTTGGCAAGTGTGAGATGAGCCTTTGTGTTATTTTTGGTCAGCAGTGGCTTTGGCCTTGGAACTCTCCTATGGATGCCATTTTTGCCTAGTCTCTTTCTTATTGTTGAATCATGAACACTGATCTTACCTGTGGCAAGAGAGGCCTGCAGTTCTTTAGATGTTGTTCTGGGTTCTTTTATGACCTCCTGGATGAGTCGTTGTAATGCTCTTGGAGTAATTTTTGTAGGTCGGCCACTCCTGGGAAGGTTCACCACTGTTCCAAGTTATGTCCTTTTGTGGATAATGGCTCTCCCTGTGGTTCACTGGAGTTCCAAAGCCTTACAAATGGCTTTGAAACCCTTCCTAGACCGATACATGTACATTAGTTTGTCTCTAATCTGTTCTTGAATTTTTTTAGATTATGGCACGGTGTGTGGCTTTTTGTGATCTGTTAGCGTGCTTCACTTTGTTTGACAGCTTCTATTTATGTGATTTATTGATTCAACAGGTCTGGCAGTAATCAGACCTGGGTGTGGCAAGTGAAATTTAACTCAGTTTTCTAAAAAATTGTGCTTAATCACATTTCATTCATGATTCAGCATGGGAGGGGGGAATTACTTTTTCACATAGGGCTAGGCAGGTTTGAACAGCTTTTTTCCCTTAATAAATGAAATAATAATTTAGAAATTACATCTTGGATTTACTCGGGTTATCTTTGTGTAATATTTAAATTTGTTTGATGATTTGAATCATTTAAGAAAATCATTTAAAAAAAATAAAAATCAGGAAGGGGCAAATACTTTTTCACACAACTGTATATACAGTATCTCACAAATGTGAGTACACCCCTCACATTTTTGTAAATATGTTTTATATCTTTTCATGTGACATCACTGAAGAACTGACACTTTGCTACAATGTAAAGTAGTGAGTGCACAGCTTGTATAACAGTGTAAATTTGCTGTCCCCTCAAAATAACTCAACACACAGCCATTAATGTCTAAACCGCTGGCAACAAAAGTGAGTACACCCCCAAGTGAAAATGTCCAAATTGGGCCCAATTAGCCATTTTCCCTCCCCGTTGCCATGTGACCCGTTAGTGTTACAAGGTCTCAGGTGTGAATGGGGAGCAGGTGTGTTAAATTTGGTGTTATCGCTCTCACTCTCAAACTGGTCACTGGAAGTTCAACATGGCACCTAATGGCAGAAAACTCTCTTAGGATCTGAAAAAAAGAATTGTCTTATGACTTGGGTAATTCATATAAAACAAAATATGAGAATACAAAATACAAATACAAAATACAAATACAAATACAAAATATAAAATACAAAAATGAGAGGGGTGTACTCACTTTTGTATCTCACATCTTCTAGAGTATCTCACAAAAGTGAGTACACCCCTGACATTTTTGTAAATATTTTATTATATCTTTTCATGTGACAACACTGAAGAAATAATACTTTGCTACAATGTAAAGTAGTGAGTGTACAGCTCGTATAACAGTGTACATTTTCTGTCCCCTCAAAATAACTCAACACACAGCCATTAATGTCTAAACCTCTGGCAACAAAGGTGAGTACACTGCACTCCACTTTGTGCTGAAACTGCTGAGCTGTTTCCAAAAAATAATGGTCATTGTTTTTTCAGAAATACCTGGTGTAACAATTTAATTCAATCCTTACTCGTGTTTTTCACAGACTGATGGAATACAACCTCACCCCAAATAAGCAAGGATGTGTTTTTGCGCAAAATAGGGTTGACTTTGTAGGCCACAGACTCTCATCACTGGGTAAACAACCCTTACATTGGTGTTATCACAAATTCTCTAGGAGAAGGAACATAATGTTGATTTTACTTCTCCAGTTCTTTCCCCACCGATCAAAAAAAATATTCTGAAGGAGATTGTGAGGCATTGGCCTGTATATGTGCATGTGAACAGTGGCATCACTTTCTGTATGGTAGAAAGTTTACTCTGAGAAGTGATCGCCAATCCCTTACTTCCCTGCTTTCAGAATCAGAAGCAGGTACAGCTTTGACATTTGCAATAGACCAGGAAAGTTAAATCTAGTGGCAGATTATTTGTCCCATGTTGTCCTCAATCCAGAAGAGGGACGGGAAGACCAAGAAGAAAAGCGGCCATTTAAGATTTGTTAAATTATACATATAGTTTCCTAATTGCTGCATTTGTAAATTTAAAAAGCCAGTATAAAGGAATAATAGTAGTAAAAAAAAAGCACTTGTAGGTTTAACTAATCATTTTTTTATATAATTCTCCTTTAAGGAGGCGTGGCATTGGGTGTGTCCTCCGCCTACATACTTTTTACTTTTGCTAATAGGTGTGCCTCATTTCCATCTCAAAAAGTTGGTATGCTTATGTAACGGGAGGGCCCGTGGAACCCAGAATCCCTTGGAAAGGTTGGGAAACCCTTGTTTCAGCTCCCCATGCACCTCTTATGTCTAAGTCACCCTGTGCCATCCTGGCACAGGGTGACTGAGAAAATATATCTTGGATTACTTAAATGGGTCAGTAATATTTATCCACAATATCCACAATATCAGGATATATGTAAAGACTATTTTTGGTTTGTTTGATTCTGAACTCAACATGTTAGTTGAGAGAGCTGATTACATTGGCCTCTGTACAATGTAGGAGACAGGCTGACTCCTTTTTGAGCTCCTGCTATTGTGTGAAGGTGTCCTGTGTTTATACTTATGATAATGTACAATCTACTGTGTGAAGCTTGGTGACAACAAGTCTGACCTGTAGAGAAATCCTGATTAATCATAACAATGTTCAGGAGGGCACAGAGTCACATCAGCTGCTTTAAAGGATTAGTTAATTAGCTCATGTTAATTAGGTGTCTGGTTACAATTGTATTGTTAGAGTAATATGAGCAGAAGGTAGGGACCTCCTCTTTAACTGTATATAAGACTTGTATTTTGGTTCTAATAAAGAGTCCATGTTCAGCAACTAAACAAGTATCGTCTTGTTTTGTGCTTGTGAGCGGTTGGAATATCTGATATCTATATTCAGACTGGGAGGAAGTGGTACATGACGAAAGCACTCAAGCAGAGTGTGGGATGTTTCGTTACAGCTAACATGGTCAGTAGTCATCTGCCTTACTATGACATCTTCAGCCATACTACCATATAAGAATCAAGTTGTCACCTTGGAAAAGTGTTTTAAGAGAATACTGAGCACTAATTCTAGTTGCACTAAGAAAATAAATTCTAAAATGGCTCATGAAGGTCATCTAGGTGTGGTACAGACAAAACAACTTTGCAGCAAAGCAGCGTGGTGGTCTGGTATAGACAATTTTATTGTGTAATTTTGAACTGTGCTTTCTCAGTGGTAAAAATCCAGAAGAAAACAGCTGCTCTTTTTTACTAGTCAGACTTTTCCTAAAATGCCCATTGAATACAACCCAATTGGGTGTAAGGGGAGAAATTACACTAGCACCAAAACACCAAAGATATGGTTTGGTAGCTTATGATTTGTACTTGGAACGGCCAGAGATGGCTACAGCAGAAGTCATGATCTCAAGGTGGGGACCACCACTGAAAATCATTACCAACAATGGTCCAAAATTTAATTCAAAAGAGTTTGATACTTTCCTTAAATCAAAGGGAATAAAGCACATCTTAACACCATGATACCATCAATAGGCCAATGGAGGTGTGGAACGTTTTAAATAGACATTTAAAATGGCTTAAATAAAAAGCGTCCATTCTTATTAAAGTCTTTGCAAACCAATGGATTTCATATGCTTTCATTATGCTGCATTCTCTTCTTACAAATGGATATTACCGATGACTGTTGTTACTGCACTTGTATACATTCTCAGGTCTATAGGCCTGAGAATATCCACACCTTTTTTTCAAATAACGTATTTGTGGAAAGAAAAAATGGCTTAAGGACATATCTCCATGGGGTTTCCTTAGGAGGAGGCATGTGTGTGTTAGAGAAACTGCTATCTTTACTCGGCCGCAGCATGTGCTATGTGCTAGGGGCATGAGGAAGCTAGGCTGGAAGAGGGAATCCTCACTGAAAGGGGGGAGGGGCGCTTATTAACAAAATGTAATAAAGATGTGGAAATGCGTGCGTGGATGCACTTCAATCAATGGAAAGTGGTGTTTGATGCACTTTAAATTGAGTACTCACTACACTGCAATATACTGCAGTAAAACTGCACTGACCCACTGCAATATACTGTGGTAAACGTGCACTAATGCACTAAAGTATACTGTGTTAAACGTGCAGTAATGCACTCAAACATGTTCAGTAGGAGAGGGAAACTCCAGGTGGCAGTTTAAACCACAGCTAAGCTAGGAGAGCGCTTGACCCAAGCATACAGGTCTGAGGAACAGACCTAAGGCCTAGGCGTGAGGCCTGAAGTAGTGGTGCTGCAGGTGAGTAAGCCAGGAGGCTGAATGCGTGAACAATACAGTAATGGTGGAACCCCCTGCGAGGGAAATTGCTGTTATTTCTTCAAATTTTGTTTCCTTTTAATAAAAGTGGGCTGCCATGCCTTTAAAATGTAATCTGGACTGACACGTGTACCTGAAATCGCATGCACCACTTGAGTATAATTACCCCGATATCTTATAATTGGCGGAGGAATTGGCATTGGGCACAGATGGTGCTGGTCCAGATCCTCGCTTGCCGGAAACCGTGAGTGTCAAGAGACTGTATGTATTGCTGTTGCTGTGTGGAGCAAAGCAATGTGTGCTGTGTATCAGCCTTAAGGACACAGTACGCCGGAAATTGTTTTCTAAAGGAACTGTGTATCTGTTACCACAAAAGTGCATGTTGTTGCCTGTAGCAACAAAGCCAAGGTCAATAGTGAGACCTGAGGTGGAATGATCCTGATGATAGTCCTGGCTGGTGGGCTGGTGTTACAGCCAGTTGGAGAATGCTAGAGAAGTTCTGCAGGGAGAGTGCGGTCTCCTATAGCAAGCAGTGAAGTGTCGTCTGGATGGTGAGGCTGCTGTGAAGAGGTGGCTCACTATTCCCACAAAGAGGGCTGGGAGGCCCGAGAGTCTTTCATTTCACCCTGTGACTGCATGGGGAAATGCAGCAGGAGAGAGCAACAGGCCAACCTGAACAATACAGTGATGGTGGTACCCCCTGCGAGAGAAATTGCTGTTATTTCTTTGAGTTTTGTTTCCTTTTAATAAAAGTGGGCTGCTATGCCTTTAAAATCAAGTCTGGACTGACACATGTACCTGAAATCGCATGCACCACTTGAGTATAATCACCCCGATATCTTACAACGTGCAGTAACGCACGGACCTATACTGTTTTAATTGTGCAGTAACACACAGCTTTATACTGTGTTAAACATGCAGTAATGCACTGATATACAGTGGGGATGGAAAGTATTCAGACCCCCTTAAATTTTTCACTCTTTGTTATATTGCAGCCATTTGCTAAAATCATTTAAGTTCATTTTTTCCTCATTAATGTACACACAGCACCCCATATTGACAGAAAAACACAGAATTGTTGACATTTTTGCAGATTTATTAAAAAAGAAAAACTGAAATATCACAAGTTTTTCACACCTGGATTTGGGGATCCTCTGCCATTCCTCCTTGCAGATCCTCTCCAGTTCTGTCAGGTTGTATGGTAAACATTGGTGGACAGCCATTTTTAGGTCTCTCCAGAGATGCTAAATTGGGTTTAAGTCAGGGCTCTGGCTGGGCCATTCAAGAACAGTCACAGAGTTGTTGTGAAGCCACTCCTTCATTATTTTAGCTGTGTGCTTAGGGTCATTGTCTTGTTGGAAGGTAAACCTTCGGCCCAGTTTGAGGTCCTGAACACTCTGGAGAAGGTTTTCGTCCAGGATATCCCTGTACTTGGCCACATTCATCTGTCCCTCGATGGCAATCAGTCGTCCTGTCCCTGCAGCCTAAAAACACCCCCACAGCATGATGCTGCCACCACCATGCTTCACTGTTGGGACTGTATTGGAAAGGAAATGAGCAGTGCCTGGTATTCACCACACATACCTCTTAGAATTAAAGCCAAAAAGTTCTATCTTGGTCTCATCAGACCAAACAATCTTATTTCTCACCATCTTGGAGTCCTTCAGGTGTTTTTTTTAGCAAACTCCATGCAGGATTTCATGTGTCTTGCACTGAGGAGAGGCTTCCGTCGGGCCACTCTGCCATAAAGCCCTGACTGGTGGAGGGCTGCAGTGATGGTTGACTTTCTACAACTTTCTCCCATCTCCCAACTGCATCTCTGGAGCTCAGCCACAGTGATCTTTGGGTTATTCTTTACCTCTTTCACCAAGGCCCTTCTCCCCCTATAGCTCAGTTTGGTCGGACGGCCAGCTCTAGGAAGGGTTCTGGTCGTCCCAAACATCTTCCATTTAAGGATTATGGAGGCCACTGTGCTCTTAGGAACCTTCAGTGCAGCAGAAATTTTTTTGTAACCTTACCTAGATCCATGGGCGTCCGCACCATAGGGCAAGGGGGGTCATTTGCCCCCCCCTGGAAGGAATCTGTGTGTTAAAAATCCCTGTCTTGGCTTGCAACGGCCGCCACGGCCGCATCCGCGGCAGCCGTGGTGTTTTTTCTAAAGCCTGGCTCAGCTGCTGCTGGGGCTGTCTTTTCAGACTACATGCACCTGCTGTGCCGTGCGTGACCGTCCCTCCCTGGCTCCCTCCTTACCCCTGGCCGAGCATCTGATTGGCTCTGCCGCTCGAGCCTCTGCCGCTCGATTGGCTGCTGCTGCCTCTGCCTTTGTAAAATATGTTGTGCCTGCCTGCTGCTATGCCGATCCGGCCGGCGCGGCGCCGGCTCCTCCCACAGGTCACAGCTGCGTGAGTCGTGACCTGTGCCCGGGAAGACAGGGAATACCCTGCCTGAGTGACTGCCAGTGCCTGGACTATCCTATCCTACCCTGAAGAACCACAGGTAACAGCAGTGCCTGTATACCACTATGTACAATTTTTTTGGTATTTCAATACAACTGGAACTGTTGTGGCCATATTTTGATCTTGATGGAAACAGCTATACAGACTGTATTATACAGTCTGTATAGCTGTTTTCATCAAGATCAAAATATGGCCACAACACAATGGCGGCCCGTGCATTAAGGGCGCACGGGAGCGCCGCCCCCTCTCTCCTGCCACCCCTCTATCACCTATAGATAGATTCATGCATTGCATGAATCTATCTATGGCCGCCGCTGCCACCCCTTACTCAGGCACCTGGCCCCTTTTCAGGCGCAGGACGCCTGAATTACATCGGCGGGGGGTGTTTAAGCACCTGATTAGAGCCATAGGCTCTAATAGGTGTCAAAAATGGTGACCTACAAGCGCCATGCTTGGCGCTCGCAGGTCACTCAGCTGTGTTAGAAAAGCGAATGACTATTCACTTTCCTAACACTAAACCGCCTCTCCGCCAATCATGATGGGCACACTGGCAACATATGATGGGCACACTGGCAGCGTTTGATGGCACAGTGGCTGCTATTGATGGAACACTGGCAGCGTTTGATGGCACTTTGGCAGCGTTTGATGGCACACTGGCAGCGTTTGATGGCACACTGGCAGCGTTTGATGGCACACTGGCAGCGTTTGATGGCACTCTGGCAGCGTTTGATGGCACTTTGGCAGCGTTTGATGGCACACTGGCAGCGTTTGATGGCACACTGGCAGCGTTTGATGGCACTTTGGCAGCGTTTGATGGCACACTGGCAGCATTTGATGGCACACTGGCAGCGTTTGATGGCACACTGGCAGCGTTTGATGGCACACTGGCAGCGTTTGATGGCACAGTGGCTGCGTTTGATGGCACAGTGGCAGTGTTTGATGGTACAGTGGCTGCGTTTGATGGCACAGTGGCAGCGTTTGAAGGCACAGTGGCAGCGTTTGATGGCACAGTGGCAGCGTTTTGATGGCACATTGGCAGCGTTTGATGGCACAGTGGCAGCGTTTGATGGCACAGTGGCAGCGTTTTGATGGCACATTGGCAGCGTTTGATGGCACAGTGGCAGCGTTTGATGGCACTGTGGCAGCGTTTGGCACACTGGCAGTGTTTGGCACAGTGGCAGCGTTTGGCACAGTGGCAGCATTTGATGGGCACAGTGGCTGCAATTGATGATTTTTTTTAAACATTTTTTGCGCCCCCCCAAAAACTTTTAGCACCAGCCGCCACTGCCATAACAGATGTTTTGCAATATAAAAAGATGTACATTCTCTAGGCTTGAAAGATATATGTGTTATATAAGAGATCATTCAGCTCCACATTGTATTGGAAGTTGCTCAGGCCAGGCGTACCAGTCCATATAAATATAGCCTAGAGAATGTACATCTTTTTATGTTGCAAATTTGCAATGTATAACAATACATGACGATCTGTTATGACCATATTTTGATCATGATGAAAACAGCCTTTACATTACTTTACTAAATTTTTTTGTGGTTTTTAAAAAGTCTTGTTATTGTTATTACAGCCCATTCTCCAGGTTTCCTCCACAAGACTGAAAATGTTTCAGTACTCACTATAACTCCACCATGCCATCTATGTTATGGTCTCTCTCGCCCTCCCGCCTCTATCCTCCTCCACCACTGTCATCAGTGAACAGCGGAGACCGGGAGGAAGCACAGCTCAGGACGGAGGGCGGGAAGAGGAGCTGGCGGAACAAACTTTTTATGTTAAACCGCTGGTGATTGGTTGCTAGCACACAGGGTGGTTCTAAGCAACCAATCACCAGCTTGCTAATATGAAAAGTCACTCTGCCAGCTCCCGCCCTATGTCCATAACTGTGCTGCCTCCCAGCCTCTGCTGTGGAAACAGGTAGGGGGGAGGTTACTGCTATAGGGTAAAGGAGGGACAGAAGACACCACTGTGTGTGTGTGGGGGGGGGGGGTGATGTGAACGGGGCAGAGGACACTGTTATGGGCACAGGGTCACCCCCCTAGCAGTGTCCTGTAGCACCCTTCATATCACCCCCCCCGATCCCTGCATTCTTGAGCGCAACCCACTCCTAAACTCTGCATTCTGAGCATATCACACCCCTAAACCCTGCATTCTGAGTGCAACGCACTCCTGATCCCTGCATTCTATACTCAATTCACTCCTGATCCCTGCATTCTGAGCACAATGCACTCCTGATCCCTGCATTCTGAGCACAATGCACTCTTGATCCCTGCATTCTGAGCGCAATGCAGTCCTGATTCCTGCAATCTGTGCACAATGCACTCCTGATACCTGCATTCTGAGCACAATGCAGTCCTGATTCCTGCATTCTGAGTGCAACGCACTCCTGATCCCTGCATTCTATACTCAATTCACTCCTGATCCCTGCATTCTGAGCACAATGCAGATTGATTCCTGCATTCTGAGCGCAATGCACTCCTGATCCCTGCATTCTGAGCACAATGCACTCCTGATCCCTGCATTCTGAGCGCAATGCAGTCCTGATTCCTGCAATCTGTGCACAATGCACTCCTGATACCTGCATTCTGAGCACAATGCAGTCCTGATTCCTGCATTCTGAGTGCAACGCACTCCTGATCCCTGCATTCTATACGCAATTCACTCCTGATCCCTGCATTCTGAGCACAATGCAGACTGATTCCTGCATTCTGAGCGCAATGCACTCCTGATCCCTGCATTCTGAGCGCAATGCAGTCCTGATTCCTGCATTCTGAGCTCAATGCAGTCCTGATCCCTGCATTCTGAGAGCAATGCACTCCTGATCCCTGCATTCTTTGAGCAACGCACTCCTGAACCCTGCATTCTGAGTTTATATCTTGTGCTGTGGGTTTATATCTTGTGCTGTGGGTTTATATCTTGTGCTGTGGTTTTATAGCTGGTGGTGCTGTTTTTCTAGTGCTCTGGATCTTTATCTTGTGCAGTGAATCTATATCTGGTGCTGTGGGGTTATTTCAAGTGCTGTGGATCTGGTGCCGTGGGGTTATATCTATAGTGCTGGTGCTGTGGCAAGTCTTTTGGGTGCAATCTAGTGATGTAGCCAGGTGATAAGTAGAGTACTTAATGATCCCCATTTCTTTTTAGAAATGGATATCCGCAAATTTTTTTCAAAACGCAAATTGGATGATGTAGAATCTGATAAGGGAGCAACACAAGAATCTAGACATGGCGAACAAGAGGCAGAATCAAGTACAAGCAGTTCTGCAGGTCCAGTTCCAGCTCCAACAGAATGTAGCCATGTTGATGCTCCTGTTGATGCTCCTGTAAATGACATTGGATTTTATTTGAATTCATCCACAAAACTAACGGATGACCTTAAATACAATCTGCTAATAAATACATATAATCCACCAGAAAATTATGACTTTAAGAAAGATTCAACCGGACCACGCTTTTTCCGTCAGGTGTGGATTAATCAATATTCACCTTGGCTTAGCTACTCTCCACAACTGAAAGGTGCGATTTGCAAGTATTGTACAGTTTTTCCACAGCCAGTTCATCGTGGGATACAAGGAGCATTCATAACTAGGCCTTTCACAAAATATAAAGATTTCCATGAAGGTGCACGGAACCATGTTTCAACGTCTTGGCATAAAAATGCACAAGTGGATGCAACAAATTTTTTGGAGATCAGGAAGAAACCTGAAACAAGTATTGTTTGTCAAATAGACAGCGCTGTGAAAAGGCAAGTTGAAGAAAATCGGAAAAAGTTATTTCCAATTTTGTCTACTATCTTATTTTGTGGAACACATGACATTGCTTTACGTGGGAAACAAAGTACAACTGGAAACGTGCAAAGTCTGTACCAATTTCGCATTGAAGCAGGAGATGTGATCCTAAAGAACCATCTTGAAAATGCACCAGTTAATGCACGTTATACATCAGTTCGTGTTGAAAATGAATTGATTAGACTATGTGAAGAAACATTACGAGAAGATCTGGTATCCTTAGTCAACATGTCAAATGGGTTTTCTATAATTGCTGATGAAAGTGCTGACATTTCTGGAAAAGAACAGATGTCACTTGGAGTACGTTTTGTAGACACAAGCAGCACCGTAGCTGTCATCAGAGAAGAATTCCTTGGATTTGCAACCTTAAAAGAAATGGATGCCATCTCAATTGCAAATATGATTATGGAAACATGTTCTAAATTTGGATTAAACTTAGAAAAACTCTATGGCCAAGGATATGATGGATGCTCTACAATGGCAGGAAAAGAAGGTGGCGTTCAAGCCATAATAAAGAGAAAATATCCTAAAGCTGCTTTTGCTCACTGTGCTGCACATAAACTCAATTTGGTTGTTAATGACCTGAATGCTGTTCCTGATATACGGAATTCTATTGGCACAGTGAAAGCCATCATTAAGTTTTTCCGTGAGAGTCCAAAAAGAAGATCTCTTATTCCTAATGTGCCATTGCTGAGTGAAACAAGGTGGACAGCCAAATACAAAAGCATTCGAATTTTTAGCTCAAACTTTGAAGATATTTTTAATCAATTAGGCTTACTGGTCACTACAGCATCAGGGAAAACACGTCAGGATGCATATCAATTGCAATGTTCTTCAAGCACAGTGAGCTTCCTCTTTTGCTTGACCATCATTTCAAATTACTCATCAAGATTGGAATCAGTAAGCCAGGCTCTCCAAGCTGTTCAGCTTGATATTCTCAACGTGTGTAATCACGTGCAAGACCTTCTGACTGTGTTCCGCTATCACAGAGAAAATGCAGAAGAACAATTTAAGGAAATTTTTTCAAATGTTCAAACAATGGCAGAAAAATTGAACATCGAACTTTGTGTTCCCAGACAGTGTGGCAGGCAAGTATTTCGTTCTAATTTTGGTTCCTCTTCTGTGGAAGAATACTATCGCCAGTCTATCTATGTGCCATACATGGACTCAATCATTGCATCATTAGAAAGCCGATTTGGCAATGAAAACAAGAAAAATTTCAGTCTGTTCTCACTTTACCCAAAACAAATGGCAAAAATGACACTTGAGCAATACAAATGCCATATTGCAGACATCAAAGAAATTTACGGCATTGAAAACCTGGAAGCCGAAGCAGTCACATGGTTTGAGATCTGGTCAACGAAGGATGAGCAGTTTGACAATGGATTTCTGGATTTGCTAAACCACACAGATTTTTTTCCGTCAGTCCAGCAAGCAATTCTCATTGCTCTCACATTACCAGTGACCACTTGTACAGTGGAAAGGTCTTTCAGCACAATGAGAAGGGTGAAAACCTGGCTGAGATCGACAATGGCAGATGATCGCTTATCTGGTTTGTGCATGATGAGCATACATAGAGCAAAAATTGCTGAAAACAAACAACAGTTGATTGACAAAGTAATTGATAAATTTGCACAGGACCACAGACCTTTAAGCTGGCCATACACCATACAATTTTCCTGTTCAATTTTCTTTAGATTTACCTTCAACTATGTAGTACAAGGGCCTGCCTGATTGCATCCAAATTGAAAGTGTTTAGGTTTGACCTCCTATTATATGGTTTTGGTAAATCTAAAGGAAAGTTGAACAGGAAAATTGAATAGTGTATGGCCAGCCTTACAGTTTCTTTTTAGAGATCACTAACCAGTGAACAAAAATTGTACAAAAAAAATACTCTTTGAAAAATGTGATTGTTAAATTTAAGCAAGAGTGCAGATGTTTGCAGTTAAAGTTTATACGTTTTATTTTCAAATTTGGATGATAACAGGTATTTATTTCTAAATATATATATGTGTGTATATATTTAAGTTAATACATTCCAAAATAAATACATTTATCATATATTTTATTTGTACTTTGTTAACACCAAATGCAGATTCTACATGTGTTTTCTTTTTATAACTCACTTGTAGTGCCTTGATCATGTGTGTATAAATAATTTGGTGCATTCAATAGTGTAAATATAAAAATTATGCCCCCCCCTGAAAAAAGTTCTGCGGACGCCCATGCCTAGATCTGTGCCCTGCCACAATTCTGTCTCTGAGCTCTTCAGGCAGTTCCTTTGAACTCATGATTCTCATTTGCTCTAAAAATGCACTGTGAGCTGTAAGGTCTTATATAGACAGGTGTGTGGCTTTCCTAATCAAGTCCAATCAGTATAATCAAACACAGATGGACTCAAATAAAGGTGTAGAACCATCTCAAGGATGATCAGAAGAAATGGACAGCACCTAAGTGAAATATATCAGTGTCACAGCAAAGGGTCTGAATACTTAGGACCATGTGATATTTAATTTTTTTTTTTAATAAATCTGCAAAAATGTCAACAATTCTGTGTTTTTCTGTCAATATGGGGTGCTGTGTGTACATTAATGAGGAATAAAAATTAACTTAAATGATTTTAGCAAATGGCTGCAATATAATAAAGAGTGAAAAATCTAAGGGGGTCTGAATACTTTCCGTCCCCACTGTATACTGTGCTAAACGTACAGTAACACAATGATATATACTGCAGGAAACCTGCCCTGACAAATTAAACTGACACTAAAGTAAAAATGGATGGTCACTTTACACTCACACTGAACTATCACGAGATTCACACTAAACTGATATTCTACACTGACAACAGAAGCACAATAGTACACTATAGCACACTAACTAGCTAGCAGCACTGAACAGAGCCCTGTTCTATCTCTCTCCACGCCAATATCACACTTCAAATGGCCGCTATGGGGAGAATATTTTTATAGTGTGGGGCGGGACTAAGAGCAATGAGCCACGATTGGATAGAGTCATCATTAATTTCTCCAATCATGGCTCTGACAGTGCTCTGTGCCCTGATTGGGCAAAACTTTCATTGCTTCAGCCAATCAGGGCTTTCAATGCACTGTGCGGCACCACAGTGCATTGTGGTCATTCGGCGGGCCGGACAAGCGGTCGACCGCCCTGCTAATTCGGGTGTTCGTTGAACGGGCGAACAGCCAATGTTCGGCCTGAAGTCATGCTAGGGCTGAACCGTTTGCAGAACTCTATTGTAAACTTATCCCAGTATTTAACTAATGCCTGAAAGCTTTGGCATAGAAAGATTTGTCGGTACGCCTGAACCATCCTAGGACAGCCTGCTTCACTTCATCATCAGTGCTGAAATGCTGACCTCCGAGGAACTCTTTTTGGGGTCCAAGCAGGTAGAAATCACTTGGAGTAAAGTCCGGGCTGTAAGAGGGATGTGGTAATGCCTCCCATCCGAGTTGCTGTAATGTTCACATAGTGCGGTCAGTAGTATGAGCTTGTGTGTTGTCCTGGAGAAACAGGACACCCTTAGTGATCAAACCAGGCCGTTTTTTCCGTAGACACATACACATATCACTAGAACACGACAGTAATATTCACTGTTGATAGTGGCACCACAGGGTAGAGAAATCCACATGAATAACGCCATGTTTGTCCTAGAAAACACTTGCTATCACTTTACCTGCAGATGCAATTGTTCAAATTTTTTTTTGTTGATAGTGGTGAATTCCCTGTCCAAAATGCTCCTTCAATGCATTGCAGACTTCAACTCTTCTGTAGATAGATAATACGGAGATATAAAAGGCGCTGCCCTCTATGTTGATTAATTGTCGGTACGGATGTCATAAACTACACACTAAATTCAAATGACTATGACATGTAAGAACTCCATCACTAAATGCCGTAATGCGGTCTAAAGATAGAGAAGACCCTATAATTGGAGAAGACCGGAGAATTAAATAAAACCACCAGTGATTCAAAAAGTATTAATTACTGCTTGATAAATATTGTTTAGATCACCCCAGTGAGAATATATTGTCTGTCATGTAAAAATGTGCTGACTAAAGTAAAACAAATGATTCTATATACTATGCAATTAATTAAATTGAAGTTGACCCCAAAGTTCAAAAGTTTTGGGACAAAATGGCGCCAAGGAAAAAATTTTTGTTTATATTTAGTAAAAAACATAAGTGAGTAAAAAGTGTCAGTGCAATATCTGTTTTGCCACTCCCATATTCTATGCAAAATATAAAATAGGGTAGTATCTAACCCCAAGATTCAAAAATATTGTGACAGTAAGCGCCTGCTAAAAATAAAATTAATTATTAGTGTGAAATATAAGATAAATCGCTCCCTGAGCATTAAATACAATGCATATACAATCCCAAAAATATCATGCATAAAAGATTGTTTCCAGTCTCTTGTATATTATAGCAGGTGATGGTTCATTTCTAAAAAGTTTGTTTAAATATATATATAATCCATGTAAAAGAGTTTTTAGCCAGATGGGAAAAATAAGTTCAGTGTATATACTGTTTATTTCACCCTTGAGGGTGATGCCTGAATCTTCTGCTATATGTGTCTCCTGGATGACCACAATGGAGGCATTAAGACATTTCTTCTGAAAGGTATTAGGTCCTCTAACACTGCATGTGACCACTCTTTGAGACTCACATCCAGGATCCCATTGATGTATTCAGCGATGCTCCAGATAAAGTGGACTTTATCTGGAGGGGTGATTATTTCTGGTGAGTGGGGGAGCACTGGGGGGTGAGCACTTCAAGTCACTACCTGAATCAAACGCACAGAAGTCACTGGTGTATGCCCTCAAGGGTGAAATAAACAGTATATACACTGAACTTATTTTTCCCATCTGGCTAAAAACTCTTTTACATGGATTATATATATATTTAAACAAACTTTTTAGAAATGAACCATCACCTGCTATAATATACAAGAGACTGGAAACAATCTTTTATGCATGATATTTTTGGGATTGTATATGTATTGTATTTAATGCTCAGGGAGCGATTTATCTTATATTTCACACTAATAATTAATTTTATTTTTAGCAGGCGCTTACTGTCACAATATTTTTGAATCTTGGGGTTAGATACTACCCTATTTTATATTTTGCATAGAATATGGGAGTGGCAAAACAGATATTGCACTGACACTTTTTACGCACTTATGTTTTTTACTAAATATAAACAACATTTTTTTCCTTGGCGCCATTTTGTCCCAAAACTTTTGAACTTTGGGGTCAACTTCAATTTAATTAATTGCATAGTATATAGAATCATTTGTTTTACTTTAGTCAGCACATTTTTACATGACAGACAATATATTCTCACTGGGGTGATCTAAACAATATTTATCAAGCAGTAATTAATACTTTTTGAATCACTGGTGGTTTTATTTAATTTTCCGGTCTTCTCCAATTATAGGGTCTTCTCTATCTTTAGACCGCATTACGGCATTTAGTGATGGAGTTCTTACATGTCATAGTCATTTGAATTTAGTGTGTAGTTTATGACATCCGTACCGACAATTAAACAACATAGAGGGCAGCGCCTTTTATATCTCCGTATTATCTATCTATTTTTACAATTAGACCCCTAGAGGTACTAATTAGGGATAGGCAGCAGCTCTTATACTGTCCTAAGCGCGGATTTACCTATTTATATCTTCAACTCTTCTGTGTCAGTCAAAAGCAGAAAGCTGTCTTGGTACCAAGCATGCACTAACTTTTCAAAAATGCAAATGTTTTTGAATGATTGTGTAGCAGAATCTCTTGCCTCTTCCGGTCTAATGAGAACCTTCAGGGCCAAAGATAACTGACATCCTTCAATATGTGGTGGGTTGTGAGACATAGTGGGTGCAAAGGTGATAAAAGTCATTGGGTGCCAGACATTTCTTGGATGTAAAAGAGGTTTTATTTCTTTGACAGTCCTTTTTTATATTGTGCAAGGGAAAGAGGGTTAGGGCCAGGACACCCTTAAGTAGATGCAATTTAAATTGGCAGACTTGGAGACTTCAACAGGAGCACAGCCGTACAGGGAAAGGCCCCAGCAAGGTGCCACTTCTGCACGTGCGGGATTGCTGTCGCCTATAGTAACAGTACTTAAACAGTTCCCAACTCAAAGTAACAGTTCTCTCAGCTGTACTACACCTTCTCCTTGTAGTTCTTTACCCCCCTTGAGCTCCTGGTCTCTCACTGGACCCTCTGATTCACTACTCTGATTCCCGTGAGCTCTTCAAGGCTTTTGCGGTGGTATCTCCCTCAAGCGTCACCTACGCTTCCATGCTGGGTCCCTAGCTTGGCACTTTGGATACCTTCAAGCTTCACTCCTGCTGACCGGCTGTCCCATGGCTGCTCTGCAAGCGCCACCTCCGCTGGTTGGGTCCCTGACTTGATCACTGCCTGAAGTTTCCCGATTCTCCACCGTGCCCGTTCAGTGAGAACACTGCTTTGGTACTTGCTTCAGTTACTCACTGTGGTCCCTGGAAAAGGTAATTGGTCCCTTTGTGGCGACAACGTCCCTTCTACCTCTGACCACTGACAGGTTCTCTGTCCGGCAGAACCGTCACTTCTGGTTGGACTGCAAGCCGCAGTCCCAACCCTGTGCTGCCCTCTTACTTCTGGATAGGCCCTCACACAGCCTGGCAGCCTGATGGCCCCGGGATAGTCCCAATTAGGGATGAGCCGAACACCCCCCGGTTCGGTTCGCACCAGAACCTGCGTACGGACCGAAAAATTCGCGCAAACTGTAGAACCCCATTGGAGTCTATGGGACTAGAACGTTCAAAATCAAAAGTGCTAATTTTAAAGGCTAATTTGCATGGTATTGTCCTAAAAAGGGTTTGAGGACCCGGGTCCTGCCCCAGGAGTCATGTATCAATGCAAGAAAAAGTTTTAAAAATGGCCGTTTTTTCGGGAGCGGTGATTTTAATGATGCTTAAAGTGAAAAAAAATGGAAATATTCCTTTAAATATCATACCTGGGAGGTGTCTATAGTATGCCTGTAAAGTGGCGCGTGTTTCCCGTGCTTAGAACAGTCCCTGCACAAAATGACATTTTTAAAAGAATAAAAGTCATTTAAAACTGCTTGCGGCTTTAATGTAATGTTGGGTCCCGGCAATATGGATGAAAATCAGTGAGACAAACGGCATGAGTACCCCCCACCCCCCAGTCCATTACAAGGCACTTTGGGTCTTGTATGGATATTAAGGGGAACCCCGCACCAAAATTTAAAAAAAGGAAAGGCGTGGGGTCCCCAGGCCCTATATACTCTGAACAGCAGTATACAGGTGGTGCAAACAAGACAGGGACTGTAGGTTTGTTGTTAAGTAGAATCTGTTTGTAATTTTGAACTGGTACATTTTTAAAGTGTAGCTCCAGCCAAAAAATCTATTTTAAGATTTTTGGAAAACATAGGGAAGGGTTATCACCCCTGTGACATTTGTTTTGCTGTCTGTGCACCTCTTCGGAAGATTTCACCTCAGTTTCTGTCCCAATGACAAATGTTTTTTGACAATTTGGGGTTTTTAGTGAAACAAGGATTGGTGATAAAGCATCAGTGGAGAGGAGACACGTTTTTCCCATATTAACTCTTACAGGAGAGAACTTCCCTTCCTAGGGGTAGATTTCATCTCACTTCCTGTTGTCTCCTTCTGTTTGCAAGTAGGAGTCGTTTGTAAGTTGGATGTTTGAAAGTAGGGGCCTGCCCTATATACTCTGCAGAAATTGGGGCCTTAGGTGTTGGTGTTGCCACAACACTGTAAGCCCTCACAGTTACTCTTGGTGGGCGCAGGAACGGGCCCTGCTGTGAAATATTAGATCAAGAATTGTAATTACATGCCCCCGTTGAACAGGGTCAGAAAAATTGGGCCTTTGGTGGTGGTGTTGGTGGTGCTGGTGCCACAACACTGTAAGCCCTCACAGTTACTCTTGGTGGGCGCAGAAACGGGTCCTGCTGGGAAATATTAGATCAAGAATTGTAATTACATGTTCCTGTTGAACAGGGGCAGAAAAATTGGGTCTTAGGCACTGGTGCCACAACACTGCAACCCCTCACAGATACTCTAGTTGGAGCGCAGGAATGAGCCCTGCTGCAAAGTATTGCTTTAAAAATTGTAATTACACGCCCCTGTTAAACAGGGGCTGAAAAATTGGGCCTTTGGCACTGGTGCTGGTGCCACAACACTACAACCTCTCACAGATACTCTAGTTGGAGTGCAGGAACGAGCCCTGCTGCAAAGTATTGCATCAAAAATTGTAATTACACGCCCCTGTTAAAAAGGGGCTGAAAAATTGGGCCTTAGGTACTGGTGCCACAACACTGCAACCCCTCACAAATACTCTAGTTGAGCGCAGCAACAAACCCTCCTTGCAAAATATTGCATCAAAAATTGTAATTATACGACCCTGTTAAACAGGGGCTGAAAAATTGGGCCTTAGGCACTGGTGCTGGTGCCACAACACTGCAACCCCTCACAGATACTCTAGTTGGAGCGCAGGAACGAGGCCTGCTGCAAAGTATTGCAACAAAAATTCTAACTACAAGCCCCTGTTAAACAGGGGCTGAAAAATTGGGCCTTAGGCATTGTAATTGTAATTGTAATTACACGCCCCTGTTAAACAGGGGCTGAAAAATTGGGCCTTAGGCACTGGTGCTGGTGCCACAACACTGCAGCCCCTCACAGATACTCTAGTTGGAGCGCAGGAATGAGGCCTGCTGCAAAGTATTGCATCAAAAATTGTAATTACAAGCCCCTGTTAAACAGGGGCTGAAAAATTGGGCCTTAGGCACTGGTGCTGGTGCCACAACACTGCAACCTCTCACAAATACTCTAGTTGAGTGCATCAACAAACCCTCTTTGCAAAATATTGCATCAAAAATTGTAATTATACGCCCCTGTTAAACAGGGGCTGAAAAATTGGGCCTTAGCCACTGGTGGCGGCCCCCAGAACCAAAAATATTCTTACAAGCTATCAGCACGATCATTGAGGAGGAAGAGGATAGTCACTCAGCATAACAGGATAGTCACTCAGCATCAGCATAGGCAGTCTTGAAGGGATCTGACATTTAAAAAGAAATTATTCAGTTACATCAGCATCAGGCAGGGGCATTGCTAGGTCTACAAAAGATCTGGGGCTAGAGCCCATAGCAGCGTAGTAAAGAAAGTCATACGCTTGGACGGGCATACACATGTATATACAGTAATATACGTGTGTGTGTATATATATCTCCAGAGAGCCCCCCACTAACATCAGGGTCCCCAGAGAGCCCCCTTACATCAGGGTCCCCAGAGAGTCCCCCCTTACATCAGGGTCCCCAGAGAGTCCCCCTTACATTAGGGTCCCCAGAGAGTCTCCTCCTTACATCAGAGTCCTCAGACAGCCTCCCCCTTTCATCAGGGTACCCAGAGGGCCCCCCCATTTACATCAGGGTTCCCAGAGAGCCCCCCTTACATTAGGGTCCCCAGAGAGCCTCCCCCTTAAATCAGGGTCCCAGAGAGCCTCTCCCTTGCATCAGGGTCCCCAGAGAGCCCCCCACTTACATAAGGGTCCCCAGAGAGCCTCCCCTCCCCTTTGGGGACCCCTACAGAGACTCTGGGCTATTGGCCCCAGATTTGGGGCTATAGCCCCAAAAGCCACCCCCTAGCAACGCCCCTGGCATCAGGTGCTTGGTAGCTGGTGGTGATCCAAGACTGATTCATTTTTATGAAGGTCAGTCGGTGGACAGGCGCACCCTATGATCGGTTACAAAGCCTCCAGCAGCACTGAATGTGCGTTCTGAAAGAACGCTGGATGCAGGACAGGCCAGTAGCTCAATTGAATACTGTGCAAGCTCTGGCCAGTGATCCATCCTCAAGATCCAGTAGCCCAGAGGATTTTCAGTGGGAAAGGTGTCCAAGTCAGATCTTGCCCCTAGGTATTCCTGCACCATGTAAAACAGACGCTGGCGATGGTTGCTGGAACCGATCATACCTTGGGGCTGCGGACTAAAAAATTGTCTGAACGCATCGGTCAAACAGCCACTTTCTCCACCGCTCCTTCTTTGACTAACCGAAGCCTCAGCAACACGTTGTCCAGGAACAGGAGTTTGTAACCTCCCAGTCTCTGGGAACGCAATGCACAGACCTTTCTGCGAGGCCTCCCGAAGATGTTTTATCCTCTGCTACCTCTGTGACGGCAAGATAAGGTCCGCAACCTTACCCTTGTAACGTGGATCAAGGAGGGTTGCCAGCCAGTATTGATCCCTCTCCTTGATACCACGAATACGAGGATCCTTCCGCAGGCTTTGCAGGATCAGGGAGGCCATGCAGCATAGCTTTGTTGAGGCATTCAGTCCTCTGGGTCACCAAGGATGACATGATCTGCAGCCACCTCCTCCCAGCCACGAACAATTCCATGGGTTTCTTGGGACTGTAAATGATCCCTTAAAGACTGTTGCTGATGCTGAGTGCCAGGCTCCACGCTGACACAATCCTCCTCCTCCTCCTCCTCGTCCTCTTCCTGTGTGATCGGCGGGCACGCAGAAACACTGTCTGGATAAAGGGGGCCTTGAGAGCTAAGGAAGTCCTCCTCTTCCTGCCTCTGTTCTGCCTCAAGTGCCCTGTCCATTATTCCACGCAGCGTGTGCTCCAACAGGTGGACAAGGAGAACAGTGTCACTGATGCATGCACTGTCACTGCTCACCATCCTCGTGGCCTCCTCAAATGGTGACAGGACAGTGCATGCATCTCTGATCATGGCCCACTGGCGTGGGGAAAAAAAACAAGCTCCCCTGACCCTGTCCTGGTGCTAAAGTCACACAGGTACTCATTGATGGCCCTCTGCTGCGTGTGCAGCCGCTGCAGCATGGCCAACATTGAGTTCCACCTGGTGGGCATGTCACAGATTAGGCGGTTCTTGGGCAGGTTAAATTAATTTTGGAGGTCAGCCAGCCAAGCACTGGCATTATATGACCAGTGGAAATGCACACAGACTTTCCTGGCCTGCCTCAGGACATCCTGTAAGCCAGGGTACCTGCCCAAAAACCGATGCACCACCAAGTTAAGGACGTGAGCCAAACAGGGCACATGGGTCAGTTGTCCCTATCGGAGGGCGGAGAGGAGGTTGGTGCCATTGTCGCAAACCACCATTCCTGCCTTAAGCTGGCATGGCGTCAACCACCTCTGAGCCTACCCCTGCAGAGTTGACAGAATCTCTGCCCCAGTGTGGCTCCTGTCCCCCAAGCACACCAGCTCAAGCACCACATGGCATCTTTTGGCCTGCGTACTTGCGTAGCCCCTTGAACGCTTATGGAGCACCGCTGGTTCGGAGGACAAAGCACAGGAAAAGGCCATGGAGGAAGAAGAAGAGGAAGGGGTGGAGGAGAGAGGTGTGTCAGAATCACAAGTAGTAGCATTTTGGAGGCATGGTGGTGGAACGACCTCAAACACTATTGCACCTTGTCCTGCATCCTTCCCAGCTGCCAGCAGAGTCACCCAATGTGCCATGAAAGATAGGCAACGTCCCTGTCCATGCCTGCTGGACCATGAGTAAGTGGTAATATGCACCTTACTGCTGACCGCCCTGTCCAGCGAGGCCAAGACATTGCCTTCCACATGCAGGTAGAGAGCCGGAATCGCCTTCCGTGAGAAAATGTGGCATTTTGGAACCTGCCACTGAGGAAACAAACTCACGGAAGGGGGCAGAGTCTACCAACTGAAAAGGCAGCAGTTGAAGTGCTACCAATTTAGCCAAGCTAGCATTCAACCGCTGGGCATGTGGATGGCTGGGAGCAAACTTCTTTCGGCGGTGCAGCAGCTGGGGCAGGGAAATTTGCCTGGTACAATCTGATGTCGGTGTACCGATAGCAGTTTGCCTGCAAGTACTTGGCTGTGACACACCTAATTCTACACCTTCATTCCTCTCAGTGCAGGTCTCAGAGAGGACTGAAGGTATACTGGGGTTGGAGATCCCAGCTGATGAGGAGCAAGGAGGTCCTCTTTGTTCTTTGGTGTGGGTCTTTTAGGTACGCTTGCCAACGAACTGCATGGCAGGTCAATATATATCTGGTCAAGCATGTGGTGCCCAAGCGGGTGATGTTTTGGCCACGCGAGATACGCTTGAGACATATATTGCAAATAGCATCGGTGGGATCTGATGCACTCGTCTCAAAAAAGGCCCACACCAAAGAACTTTTGGAATAACGTTTAGAGACAGCAGCGCCCTGCCCATGCGGAGCTCTGTGGTGTGATGCAGTCGGTGTGCTGCCCTTAAGCTGGCCCCTGGGGGGCATCCTGCCTCGTTGGTGATGTGCCTCCTCCTCTTCCTCTCTCCTATCAGGCACCCACGTGGAGTCAGTGACCTCATGATCCCCTCCCTCCTCATCACTGGAGCAAACCTGGCAGTATGCTGCAGCTGGGGGAACATGACTGCCAGATTGCTGTCCTTCTTGGGCACCCCCTCTGTCTGGGCACACGTTACTGCCTTCCTCTAGCTGAGTAGCATCATCAGAGCCTTCAAAATGCTGGGCATCCTCCTGGAGCATGTACCCAACACTGTGGTCAAACAGTTTGGGGGACTCCTCAGGAGGACATGGTGGGGCTAGGGAAGGAGTAACTGATGCGATTGAGCCAAGGGAAGAGGCCTCGTTGGCAGCTGCTTTGCCAGACAAAGTACCCTGAGCCTGGGTGAGAGAGGATGAGGAGGATGAGGACGGCTTGGTCATCCACTCTACCAGGTCTTCCGCATGTTGCAGCTCAACACGGCCAGCTGCCAAAAAAAAGGACAAGCGTGTCCCACGGCTACGTGCTGATGGGGATGCTCCGTGTCCACGACCAGCACTGTTGTCTCTAGACACAGAGCCTGCTTGCTATCTTTTATTGGCTTGTGACTGTCTGCCTCTCCTTGTTGGCCTTCCAGACATACTAATGGCCTGCAGTGAGATGTAGCTGCACAAAACTGGGATGTATATATATATATATATATATATATATATATATATATATATATATATATATATATACTGATTATACTGCAGCTAGCAGAATGCCTTCCTGTGGTATTAATAGGACACACCAGCACTTGTCTTCAGGTAGCTATAGGTGCAACTGTGCAGGGTACACAGTACACTAACTGTAAATACTTCAACCTGCCTGCCTGTGGTATTAATAGGATCAGAATAAGAACACCAGCACTTGTCTTCAGGTAGCTATAGGTTCAACTGTGCAGGGTACACAGTACACTAACTGTAAATACTTCAAGCTGCCTGCCTGTGGTATTAATAGGATCAGAAGAAGAACAACAGCACTTGTCTTCAGGTAAGCTATAGGTGCAACTGTGCAGGGTACACAGTAAACTAACTGTAAATACTTCAACCTGCCTGCCTATGACATTAGAAGGATCAGAAGAAGAACAACAGCACTTGTCTTTAAGTAGCTATAGGTGCAACTGTGCAGGGTAAACAGTACACTAACTGTAAATAATGTAAAAACACCTGCCTGCCTGTCAGTATATTAGAAATAGAATAACAGGAATGGATCTAGCTAAATTGAATACAGTGCATATATATATTTATATATATATATATATATATATATATATATATATATATATATATATATATATATATATATATATATATATATATATATACATATACAGTGCCTTGCAAAAGTATTCACCCCCTTGGCATTTTTCGTGTTTTGTTGCCTCACAACCTGGAATTAACATGGATTGTTTGAGGATTTACATCATTTAATTTACAGAACATGCCCACAACTTTGAAGATTTTTTTTTTACTGTGAAGAAAAAAACAACAAATAAGACAAAATAACGGAAAAAGTCAATGTGCATAACTATTCACCCCCCTAAAGTCAATACTTTGTAGAGCCGCCTTTTGCAGCCATCACGGCTCCAAGTCACTTTGGATAAGTCTCTATGAGCTTGCCACATCTTACTACTGGGATTTTTGCCCATTTCTCCTTGCAAAACTGCTCCAGCTCCTTCAAGTAGGATGGTTTGCGCTTGTGAACAGCAATCTTTAAGTCTGACCACATATTTTCTATTGGATTGAGGTCTGGGCTTTGAATAGGCCATTCTAACACATTTACATGTTTCCCGTTAAATCACTCAAGTGTTGGTTTAGCAGTGTGTTTGGGGTCATTGTTCTGCTGGAAGGTGAACCTCCATCCTAGCCTCAAATCACACACAGAGTGGTACAGGTATTGCTCAAGAATATCCCTGTATTTAGCACCATCCATCTTTACCTCAACTCTGACCAGTTTCCCAGTCCTGACTGCTGAAAAACATCCCCACAGCATGATGCTGCCACCACCATGTTTCACTGTGGGGATGGTGTTCTTTGGGTGATATGATGTGTTGGGTTTGCACCAGACATAGCGTTTTCTTTGATGGCCAAAAAGTTCAATTTTAGTCTCATCAGACCAGAGCACCTTCCTCTATACATTTTGGGAGTCTCCCACATGCCTTTTCGCAAACTCAAAATGTGCCATTTTGTTTTTTACTGAAAGTAATGCCTTTCTTCTGGTCACTCTGCCATTAAGCCCAACTCTATCGAGCGTATAGCTTATTGTTGTCCTATGTACAGATACTCCAGTCTCTGCTGTGGAACTCTGCAGTTTCTCCATGGTTACCTTAGGTCTCAGTGCTGCCTCTTTAATTAATGCCCTCCTTGTCCGGTCCGTGAGTTTAGGTGTGCAGCCTTATCTTGGCAGGTTTGCTGTTGTGCCATGTTCTTTCCATTCGGTTATGATAGATTTGATGGTGCTCCTAGGGATCATCAAATATTTGCATATTTTTTATAACCTAACCCTGACTTGTACTCCTCTACAACATTGTCCCTTACTTGTTTGTAGAGTTCCTTGATCTTCATGGCAGTGTTTGGTTGGTGGTGCCTCTTGCTTAGGTGTTGCAGCCTCTGGGGTCTTTCAAAAAGGTGTGTATATGCAATGACAGATCATGTGACACTTAGATTGCACACAGGTAGACATCATTTCACTAATTATGTGACCTCTGAAGGTAATTGGTTACACCAGAGCTTTTTATGGGCTTTATAACAAAGGGGGTGAATACATACGCACATGCCAATTATCAGTTTTTTATTTCTGAAAAATAGTTTTATGTATATATTTTTCTAATTTTACTTCAACAACTTAGACTATTGTGTTCTGATCCATCACATATAATTCAGATTCAAAAAACATTGAACTAAAGACTGTAATGTAACAAAATATGTAAAAAGCCAAGGGGGTGAATACTTTTGCAAGGCACTGTATATATATATATATATATATATATATATATATATATATATATATATATACATACATACAACACCGTTAGATGCATATATATACACAATACACTGTAAGTGCAGCTAACTGACTCGCCTGCCTACTCTATCTAACTTAAATCAAATGACACTGTCTCTGTCTCTGTCTAATTCTCCCCGCCGCCGCCGCAATACACTACACAGGGCCACCATGTAAGCGGCCTTATATAGTGTGGGGTATGTACTAAACCCCCTGAGCCATAATTGGCCAAAGCCACCCTGGCTTTGGCCAATTACGGCTCTCTGTGCAGACGGCGCTTTGACTGGCCAAGCATGCTTGGCCAATCATCAGCCAGCAATGCACTGCGATGCCGCAGTAAATTATGGGCCGTGACGCGCCACTCGAATTTGGAGCGAAGGATCCATAACGTTCGCAATTCGGCGAACAGTCGAACACATGATGTTCGAGTTGAACATGGGTTCGACTCGAACTCGAAGCTCATCCCTAGTCCCAATCCCTGGCCCAGCAGCCCGGGGCGTACGTCACACGTCCACCCAGCCGGCAGTCTAGGTGGCACACAAGAACCTGGATTACCTGACCTCCTCCGAATATAAATAGGCTCTCCCAGCAGGCCAAGGGATTAAACAAAATCCCTGCCCATTGGCTGAGATAACCCATATACTCATAACCTGACCTTAAGTTTTCCTTCTCAATCTAATACCTTCAAGTGCCTGGCCACCTACTGGTAAAAGAGGAAAGCACAACCAGGCCAAACTTAGGGAGAAATCAAAGGATCCCTAGCAATTAACTACAGTAGCTATTCTTGACAAAGAACTTGGCGAGGAGCTCCCTTACCAAATCCCAGGGCGCTACAATTGTGTTCACTATCTCCACAAAAAGATTCATCTCTTGTGCAATTTCACAACAGGTGTTGCGTTAATTATCCAGGATCAGGCGTTCCAAGCTGTGAATGTTCACAGGAATGACTGCTGTGGACTGGGAACCACCACGGCTGGGATCATCACTGTTGGATGTACGCCCATCTTTAAAATATTTACGCCATATAAATGTCTTACTGTGGCTGAGCGTATTATTGTACTGTGCTTGAAGCCTTCTGTAGATATCCGTGGGTTTTTTGCCTTCATTCACAAGAAACTTCATCACCACACGCTGTTCCTTGCATGCACTAACACTATTGTCTGCCATCTTGATTAACGGTCTCTGGACTGACCCGCGACACACTTGCGACTTACTACTGTGTGTAGTACTGCCACGCTACTATCCCTTTTTATACCTGTAAAATTAAAAGTTCCGGTTTGACTTGAACGCCCCCGTATATACTGTACATTGTGTGTGGTGAGGACAGTTGGTCAGTGAGCAGTATGTGGTGACGACAGCCGGTCAGTGAGCAGTGTGCGATGAGCATATCTCCTAGCTTTTTGAGAATGGATTGAAGGACACCTATTAGAAAAATTGTGTAGGCATAGGACGCCCCCTGCCATGCCCCCTTAAAGGTGAATTATAAAAAAAAAAAAAAAGATTTTTTTTTTAGCACTATTCCTTTTATACTGGCTTTTGAAATTTAAAAATTCAGCAATTTAGAAATTGGATGAAAGATTTAGTACTGGGAAACACTTTTTGAAAGATAAAAAGTGCATTTTATATGTAACTATATAGATCAGACCAAATTGAGGGACAAATGAGGAGGAAAGAGGGACAGGGGGACTTTGTTCCATATCAGGCACAGTTTGTCGAAATCAGGAACGGTTGGGAGCTATGGGTGAGAACAGCCAGTCAGTGAGCAGTGTGCAGTGAGGATAGCCTTGTGTGCAGTGTAAGGCCTCATGCACACTGGACGTTATAAAAATGCCAGTAGTTTTAGCTTTAGAATGCCGCTTTAAAAACGTGAGTTCTGCCGTGTTTTTGCATTAGCATTTTTTTAGCAAAACTATACTCCCACAAAAAGCTTATGGCTCCAAAATGCTCATACATGCCAAATAGCCGTGTTTTTCACAGTTGGAGCATTTTTACAGCTGAAGAACTCTTCTTCAAACCCACTAGTTCTGTGTTTTTTCTCCAGACAGAAAATGCCCCTTGCAAAAAACACTGATATAAGCCTATGTGTGCATGGACACATACAATAACATGTTGGGGAGTTTACTGGCTGCAGAAAAAAATGGCTGAAGCCAAAAACAGCAGCTGTAAAAACGTCCAGTGTGCATGAGGCCCAAGGGTTGAAGCAGATGGAGCATAGAGGGAACTCCTGCAGTGATAAAGGTAGATCTCTACCTATCAGCAACTTGCTACATGACTGATATGTAAGGACTCCCAGGCTGCCAAATCTCTGCTCCACCTCCTTCTCAGTTTCAGCTGCTTGATCAGCCAGAGCAGCCACATATGAACTCCTCCTCAGCCCAGGGAGATATTGCACAGGTGAGAGTCCCCTCCCGCTACAAGCCTCAGCATGCTGTGTTTGGGGCACTAGAGGAACACTGTAGCCAGGGTAGAAAGTCAAAGGCAAACTTTGCTGACTTTGTGACAGTGATGCTGGTAGGGGGAATGTGAGCGAAATTCACCTGAGACCACACTCTGGATCAAGTTAAGAAGTTTTCTTTATTTGACTCATACGAGGAAACAAGGTACAACAAAAGGACAGATATTTGCCTATTGGTTCTGACTGCCTGCCACCCATGCAATAGAGCTGCATAGACAAACAGTCAGCCTGATAGACGCCTATCTGAACAGATAATTGCCCACTGGTTCTCACCTCTATGACCCGTGCAATAGGGCAGCATACATAGAGTTCAGCCTTATGAGCTCCTATCTGACTTGTCTGTCTAACAATTGTAGAATTTACATTTATATACCCTTTTACAAGCCTTATCTTAGTCATCTCTTCTAGATATGATCGGTCACTAAGATTTACGTCAATGTAACTAACCATAAATCTGACACCTGTTCTACAACCAGATAAACCTAATTATTCCCAGAATTCCTATATGTTCATTAAATTGATTTAAAACTGGTTTTGTCCAATTAAAAACACCTGTGTAGAGACAATCTGGCACCCAGCTGTGTTGGATCAAACCTTGCTCGTCCTGATAAGACAGTTTTATGACTTTGGGAGAATGAATTTTAAATAACCCCACCAAATGTGTTATATGCGTTATTGTTTTTCACTATACAATTCTATGTGCATGTGTGACGGATCTCGGATACCCCTGCTGGGCACCTCCGCCAGACCTGTGTCTCCTGTCCTCCAAATGCACCCGCAGCCTGCAGACTCGCCATAACCAGCCCTTAACCCCTCAATCACGAGACAAGCCACACAGGTGTTGAGGGTTAAACATGCAGAGCATCAACACTTTATTAAGTACCAAGAGCCCTTGGAGGAGATAGGGGGCGGTAATTAAACTGTGTGTGTCAATGGGGAAGGGGGCGTGACCGGATGGGCGGGTGTGTGTTGAGAGGCAGCATGGAGTGAGTGTGAGCATGGACGCTGTGTGCTCCGTCCCTCCTCCGTTCTCATCTCTCTCTCCCCTGGCCGTATGAACGGCATACTGGATGGCTCTGGCTCCCTTGTCGCTCGGTGCCTCGCTGCCCCTCCTCTCTCTCTGCTAAAGGTGTGCTGAGGAATCCTCTGGGTGAGACGTCATCCCCTGCACGCTGCTGTGAGATAAGTAGCTTTACTTTCACTTTCCCATCTCTACACTAGTCATGGAATAGAAGTCGGCCAGAGCTGGTACAGTATGGAGTCACTAGTATAGTAACTAGATGCTGTTTTAAAAATTGTTAGACAATCCTCGGACTAGAAGTAAATCCTGGTAATATGACATCTGTGTAGTAACAGAGTTATTTATGTGAGTCAGTGTGTTGACCTGTCTGCTGCTTGGGTAATACTAAGTCTGGGTGCAGAGTGTGCTAATATAGGAAGCAAAGTATATTCTCTTTTTTTTTTTTTTGTGTGCTGTTGACTAGCTAAAGCCCTGGGACCCCTGGGATCCTCAACAGATGCAAGGAGAGAGGTTTAGGTAGGGGTTGGGATACTCGGCGTATGAACCCCACTAACCGTATTTTGATGGCGACTGCCTTAGCGGCATTTAACCAACTGTATAAAACTACGGTGTAGGTGAGGGGCTGCACCAATTTAAGTTGTAGCTGTGGAGTTTATGTGGGTAGGGAGTTGCCCCACACCTGCCATCTAAGGTACTGTGGCTTCCTTCTGTGTGAGCTCTCTTTTTCTTTACAGGGGTGTACAAGAGTGTAGAGAGGAGAGACTTACTCCGCTTTATACACTTTATGGTATATGCTCTGTACAGCGGGTAGTTGAGTGCTGATGGGTGCAGCGGCTTCCCTTTCCTCCCCCTCTCTCCTTCGTTCCTTTTGGATTTGTGGAGGACGTTGGTAACTGTCAGTCTCTAATTTGTTGCTGTTAGAGTGTATATATATATACCTATAAGTGTAAATGATGCAGAATCTACGTTCCTCTAAAGAGAAAAACCCGCAGCATGCGGCAGCAGTATCAGCAGCAGCAAAACTGGAGCAATATGCCCATGCCTCTGCTCTGACCCCTCCAAAAAAGGGGTCGCAGCAGAAGGGTCATCAAGGGGGGGCATCGGATAGGAAAAGCCAGGGCCAGCCTCAATTACAGCCCTTAGGGGCTGTGCCGGCTACCCAGCCTTCCAAATCTTTATGTAATAAAGGCCCAGGGCTAAGTGATCAAAACACAAACGTAAACTCGGAGCTAATAAATGACCCGAATTTACCCTTGAACAGAGAACCAACTATAACGGACGTATACATGGCTGTTGGGGTGTGTAACGGCTCGCTTAAAGATCTTTGTGAACAGATGAAAGGTGTTAAAGCAGATCTGTTATTGGTTAGACAAGATCTGCAGAAAACAGCGGAGAGAACAACGGCTCTGGAAGAAAGAGTCAGTGGGCTAGAAGATAATGTGCTCCCAATAACCAAAGAAATAAAATGGCTGAAGGAACAGCTATCTAAACAAGCCTCTAAGTTAGATGAGATGGAGAACGGGAGTAGAAGAGATAATGTGAGGCTGATAGGTTTACCCGAAAGGAGTGAGGGCGCCAACCCAATTGCATTCCTAGAAAAATGGCTGGGGGAGCTAATCGGGAAAGAATCATTCTCGGCTTCGTTTTCCATGATAAGAGCTCATAGGATCCCTTTCAGGGCACCATAGAAGGGGGGCCACCCGAGACCCCTCCTCCTGAGATTTCTTAACTACCAGGATAAAGTAACCTTATTACGGAAGATCAGGGAAGCAGGGGAGGTTTTTTTTAAAGGAGCAAAAATATCGTTTTATTCCGACTTCTCTCCGGATTTGCAGAGGCGTAGGGCAGAGTTTACCCAGGCAAAACGCAATCTACAAAAATTTAAGTTGCCCTATGCTCTTTTATATCCGGCAAGGTTGCGGGTTGCGGCTCTGGGGGAGACTCTGTTTTTTAACTCCCCTGCCGAAGTTGAGAAGTGGCTGGAAGATAATAGGGAAAAAATCACGAATTTTACGTAGAGAATGGGGGAAGATATAATAGGCCGGGATATCAATAGGATGGCACGACAAGGCATTGGGAGGTACAGGGGCTGTATTTTTGTTTGTTTGTTTTTTTTCTTGTTCTTGCTTTTTTTTCTTTTTTTTTTTTTTTTTTTTTTTTTTTTCCACCCCTTTCTGCCATCTGTTAATGCTTTTTGTTATAAGGGGATGGGAGGGGATGGGTGCACACAGCTATTTGTGGGTAGGGTGGTGTGGGGTTGTGTGTGGAAGATTTGGTGTAAAAGGTTGGTGTTAGTGTAAGAGGCAACGGTCATGGTAAACCCCCAGGGGGTACACCTAGATAGGTGGGTACGGGTGGGGGGGGGGAGGATGGGGTGGGAGGGTAGGGGAGGTTAGGTGGGGAGGGAAGGGAAGGGAAGGGGTGGGAAGATGGGAGGGAGGGGAAATAGGGGGGGTAAATCATTCCTTACGAACACTTATACCACTAGAAATTATAACGGAGGTATCCAGACCTTCCTTAAGATTATTTTTGCACATACAGGCACTTTTTATAGTAAATAGGTTTTTGGTTGTTCTACACGCACATGCAAGCACCGTCTATGGCAAATTTATGCCCAAAGTAAGGCTAATATAGCCAAAATGAATACGTGGTCTAGTGGCCAAGTATGCACACACACGGAACTGTTATCACAGCCACTAGGAGGAGAAAAATTTGTTTTGGGTTAGGGTTATATATATTAAATTTCTCTTATATCTTTCTGTTATATACGTTTGTATGTGTCGGGGTAAAGGATATTCCTCAGTCTTTAGATGTTAGCTAAGACTCTGAAAATAGGATCCTGGAATGTCAGGGGCCTAGGTACACCACTTAAAAGATTAGCAGTGTTCTCTATGATGGAGAGTTGTGGGGCTGATCTGGTCTGTCTGCAGGAAACCCACCTAACCAAGGAAACTATTCATCACCTACAGATGAAAAAATTTCAAACCCAATTTCATGCGGTTCACTCCTCCTACAGTAGGGGAGTGAGTGTTTTGGTAAAGTCTGGGGTGAAGTTTTCCTGCAGCCAGGTCAGGATAGACGAGTTGGGTAGATACATCTTCTTATTATGTTCTATTGAAAACGCCAGGTATGTGGTGGCAAATATATATATCCCTCCGCCCTTTAATCTGGATGTCTTGCTTAAACTGCATGAATTTTTGCTAGATAAAAAAGAGGTGCCGATTGTAGCAATGGGGGACTTCAACGAGGTTCTAGATAAAGGGCTGGATAGATTCCCACTACGAAAAAGCTCAGAGGACTCAGTAAGGAGTCGGTTAAGCTTCTTTCTGGAAGAAGTGGGATTAATGGATTTGTGGAGGGCACGGAACCCAGGCGTGCTGCAATATACTTGCTGTTCTGCATCTTACTCCGTGCTTTCAAGGATAGACCTAGCCCTAGGAAATGATAGGGCTCTCCAGATGGTAGAAAAAATAACATACTGGCCAAGAGGCATCTCAGACCACTCACCTATGGTAGTCATTTTAAATCTTGGGGAGCCTAGGCCCCGGAAGAACTGGAGTATAAGCCCGTACTGGTTTGAAATTATTAAAAAGACGGATGGGATACTTTCCTCCTTAAGGGAGTTTGTTGAGATCAATCAGGGAACGGTGTCCCCTTCTACGCTATGGGACGCCCTTAAGGCTTTTTTTAGGGGGGTCCTGATACAGCAGATAGCTACATTCAACAAAGAGGCTAGAAGGGAGGAGGAGAGCTTGTTGAGAGACGCTCTTGAAGCAGAAAACAACTATACTTGCAACCCAACCCCGGAGACGGAGAGTATCTGGCAAGAGAAACAACAAGTATATAAATCAGTGGTTATACAGAAAGCAGAAACCAGGCGGTTACTCCAAAGACAGGAATCTATGGTGGAGGGCGAGAGAATGGGAAGGACACTGGCTATGCTAGCAAAATCCAATGCAGCTCCATCCACGGTTCTCGCGATTAGATCCCAGAGCGGTGAGGTAGTATCAAGCACCTTAAAAATAGTACAAGCCTTCAGGGATTACTATAAAAAACTGTACTCCTCCCAGAAGAGGGGTAAGGAGGCTGAGATGGAGGACTTCCTAAGGGGGTTAGACATCCCCACCATATCACAGGAAGAAAGAGATATATTAGATGCCCCAATATCTATAGCAGAATTACACCAAGCAGTAGCAGGCATGGCAACCCATAAGTCGCCCGGACCAGATGGTCTTCCAATTGAGACCTACAAACACTATGGTGAAGTGTTGATCCCCGAACTGCTGAAAGTTTTGGGGGGGGCGCTTGAGGGGGGCCAATTACCTGCCTCAATGCTAGAAGCAACTATTATTGTATTACAGAAAGAAGGGAAAGATCCCTTGGATATGGCCGCCTATAGACCAATTTCTCTCTTATGCACGGACGTAAAAATTCTGGCCAAAGTGCTGGCAGCAAGATTGAATGGGGTTATCCACAAGCTGATCCACGAGGACCAGGCGGGCTTCATAGCCAATAGATCCACGAGCCTGAATATTAGAAGGGCGTTTTTGAATGTACAGACCCCAATGGTGAACGAGGGTTCGAGAGCGTTGATGACCCTTGATGTATCCAAGGCTTTTGATAGCGTGGAGTGGGGCTATATGTGGCGCGTGCTGGAGATCTTTGGATTTGGCTCTGCCTTTATAGGGTGGATTAGAATGCTATATACTCGACCCAAGGCAAGATTAAAAATTAACAACGAATTGTCGGACTGGTTTGAGCTGGAGAGGGGGACGAGGCAGGGGTGCCCACTCTCCCCTCTGTTGTTTGCACTAGCGATGGAACCCCTGGCCATTTCCATAAGGGGAAGTCGAGCGATAACCGGCTTCCAGAGAAAAACAGGCGAGGAAAGAATCGCATTGTATGCGGATGACATTCTGTTATTTTTGGGAGACTCGAGGAAATCGCTACCGGGAGCAATGAGGATAGTGGAGGACTTCGGCAGTTTTTCTGGCTTAGAGATAAACTGGGAGAAATCAGAGTTTCTGCCGATAGACCCCATAAATGAGACAATAGCACCTGGTATGCCTCAAGTGGTAACAGTGGAAGCTCTGAAGTACCTAGGGATTGTCCTGACGAAGGACCCTGCTCTATATATCAGTAAAAACCTTGTCCCTCTATTAACAAAATTTAAACGAAAAATAGGAATTTGGAGACGCCTACCTCTATCAGTTGCAGGAAGATGTAGCTTAATAAAAATGATATGGATGCCACAACTGCTATACGTCTTGCATAATTCCCCTGTCTGGATAGGTAAGAAGTGGTTTAAAAAAATTGACAGTCTCTTTAGGGAATTGATTTGGAAGGGGAAACAAGCCAGGATCCGTCTTGGAGTGCTCCAGCTCCCTACCCAGGAGGGGGGCTTTGCCCTCCCACATCCCGAGAGTTATTTTTACTCAACTCAGTTGCAGCAATTATTGGGCTGTGGGATACCGAAAGGAGGCACCCCTAATGGCAAGTTACTGTTGTTGAGCTCCACACATAATACAATTATTGAAGCCCTAGAGGCGGACGCGTTCCATGATAAATTTCCAACAATTAAATTGATAATCAAACTTTGGAAAACAGTTAAGAAAAAGATGGGGTATGGAGCCTTAACAGTCTACTCTCCTATTTGGAACAACCGTAATTTGCAGGAAGTTCTTAAGATAGGCATATTTAGAGAGTGGGAGAAGCTTGGTCTCAGTAAGCTAAGTCAATTATATAACGACTCTGGGTTAAAGAAATTTTCAGAACTGGTTGGGGAGTTTAAGCTTCCCCGGGGGTCTTTCTTCCTATATGTCCGGTTGGAACATGCCCTTAAAGCACAATTTAAAGCCCAGACTCCGAGATGGGAAGAGATGCCTCTATTTCAGTGCATAATTCAAATAACCCCCACTAGAGGGGTAATTTCAAGAATTTATGACCAATTAAGCAAATCGGTTAATAGCAGGGAAATACTCCTTGGGGTAAAGGCTAAATGGGAAGAGGAGGTGGGAGGAATGACCCAGGAACAATGGGCGAGAATTTTGGAGTTGGGAGCGCAGGTTTCTGTGACCCCTTCACAGAGACTCTCACACTTAATGCTGTTAAACAGAGCCTATTATACTCCTAAAAGACTTTTTAAATTTGGGAGAAGGCCCAATGACAACTGCCCCAGGTGTCGAAGGACGGGAGATCTCATTCACATGGTGTGGAGGTGTCCCAAGCTGTTTAGATACTGGGAGGAGGTGACTGGGAACTTGGGAAATATTTTCGGCACGACAGTGGCAAACGAGGCCTTGGTTTGTATTCTGGGGCATAGAAGAGTGATGGGAGAAAGGTTGAGTACTACCTTAGCTGTCACGCGGGCCCTGTTTCAGGCTAGAAAGTTGATAGCACTTAGATGGCAGGTAAAGGAGCCCCCCACTGTGAGAGACTGGATCTCTACAATGAATGAAACCTTGGGTAGGGAAAGAATGGAGTACATAAAAAGGGGCAATCTTCAGGAATTTGAGAGCATGTGGAAGATGTGGATAGAGAAAGTGAAGAGTCATTAATAGTGGGATCTGCATAGACACGGAATAGACTGAGGGATGGGCTTAATATAGGTATATAGGCAACTGGTATCCTTGCAGGCAAAGGATGCTATAATAAAGTGTTTCTGGATATGAACTTTTTTAGTTAAATATATAGTTTAGTAGGGTATAGGATAAACATATAGGGAGCAGGTGGGGGGGGGGGATCGGGGTATTAGGGCATAGGTAATTTGGTACACAATACAGGCTGGGTCAGTAGAAGATGGGCAAGGGGAGCCCACAAGATCATTTTTACAAACCTCTCTTCTTGTATTTTTTGTTGGTGTTTTTGTCCTTTTTCTTCCTTCTTACGGGTCCCCTCTTTCTCTAAACTGAGCTGGAAAAGGATGGGTCCCTTTGGTTATCGAGTCCTAGTTAGTGGGGCTTACGAGATGGAAGGGACAGAGGACTAGTTGGTAAAGAGGCGTAATGGAATCCGTTGGTCATTATGGCGATATAAAAAGCAATGAGAAAAAGTATAATCCACTATGATGTGAATACGAGAAGGCGACAGTTAATGAACATCAAACTGATTTAGCCCTCCAAACACTGTTTACTGATGTGGAAGAAAAAAAAGGAAAAAAAAAAAGAAACAAAAAAAAAAAAAAAAGTACCAAACATACACTTTTAAACACAGTTAGGGACACTCCCCTTAGCCTTGTCATAGAGGGGGTAGGGGACAAAGAAGAACCAATGGAAACTCAACACTTGTATATTCAAACTACAGTTGAAACACATGAAGGGATTGTGATAAGAAGGCAGCCCCACCTTACACATCCCCTGCTGAGATGTGTCTCAAGACCTTTGTCTATGTGCCATGACCCAACACAATTTAATACAGCAACAAGAGTGGCGGGGGGGGGGGGGGAATGGGGGAGAAGGGATGTAGCATTACATTATCTCAATGCCATTTTGTCCCCAAGTCTCGTAGCCCAGCGCTTTGGGAATACCGCCATCTTGTATATGCCTTTATTAGCTAAAAGTACATTGTTTGTGGAATAAAAGTATATATTTAGCCAAGCCGGGCCAATAGGTTTAGGTAGCCAGAAACTACTCCACCATCCCAGCCTCAGATACTGCGTTCACCCGGTTCCGATGAACTGGCGACCATGGACTCAAATGTCTGGAGGTGGGATCTTCTCCAGGTGGTGGGAGGCAGCAAATAGCCCTCCAAATCTCACGTTCTCTGCTGGGCCATAGTCTGTGGGTAGGAGGCGAGCCCACAGCCCCTTCCAAAACACACAGTGACAGTGGGTTCTGTCACATTTCTCCCCTTTTAAAAACAGACTAACGCAGGTCCAGACCAACTGGTCTGGACCTGCGTTAGTCACAAATTCCCAACCCAGGCAAAGGAAAAATATTATTCTGGTGCTGGGGATCAAAACCGCACATACGGTCTCCCATGAATAAAAACAGCCACTGCAGAGTGGGAACAGCTGTCAGCACTCCCCTGATCTGGAGTCTGGATGCAGGTATTGAGGGGAGCTGAATAATCCTCTGCCCCGATGCCAGTGCTTCAACTGGTAGGGAGCGTAGGCTGGTAGTGCTAAGCCGTTGGGGAGGAAAAGGTACTTGATTTTCTCCTGGTGTATTTACCAGCCGCTGGGGAGGTATCTTGCAGGGACTATCTCCCGGACTCTCCATCTCTTTTTCTGAAGCTGGGCAGAGACCAACAGTGCTCTGCCTCGTAGCCAGCGCTTCTGCTGGGGGGACATTTTAAAAGGTAGAGTTAACCTGCTGGAGATGGGGAAGGGTTTTTTTCCCTCCCGGTTCTGTGACCAGTCGCTGGGGCGACTTCTGACAGTGGCTGTCTCCCAAACCTTCTAAAAACGTGCTGAGGGCTGGGCAGGGGCCAGCGGCACTCTGTCCCATAGCCAGCGCTTCTGCTGGGGGGATAAACACTGGGGTAGTGTCCAATTGCTGGGGAGGGAGAATTGCTTTCTCCACTCCCGGTGGGGATATCTGCTGTTGGGGAAACAGCTCACGAAGATCATCTCTTGGACTCTCTGGATCCAACTCTGAGGGTGGGCAGAGGCCAGCGGCACTCTGCCTCATAGCCATCGCTTCTGCTGGGGCACCGGTTGCGATACTCTGGACTTGCTGCTGATCACCATTTACCAGCCTTCCAGTGCCCGTCTCAACTCCCCCTTCTGAGACCTTTATGCTATTAGCTTGTCTCGCTGCCTGGGGAACCTCTGGTGCGTTCTGGCATTCTAGCACTCGCAGTGCCCTCTGTATCATCGCCGCTTCTTCCATTGCGGTTAGGACAGGAAAACGTAGGGGCACCCCTGGCCCCATTTGCTCCGCATCCTCACGACTGTCTGGGAGAATTCTCCCGGACAGTCCCAGGCAACAGGAGCCATGCCGGGCTGCTGATCACCATCAAACAGCCGCTTGTAGGCAATCTCGAACTCCCATTCCTGCTCAACCAGGAACTCCATTTCCTCCAGGTCACACGCCTCTTCGAGGAGGTTCAGCACCTCATTCTGGAAGTCAAAGATGTCTTCCAGCTGCCACTCCTCATAGCTCACAAAGTCTGGGTCTCCGTACATTTTTTGATGGAGCAGCTGTAAGGAAACTAATAGAAACCACCCATCGCACGCTCGCGGGCAACTGCGGATGCCCGTGCGTGCTTATGCACATGCCCTTAGCGCCAATTGGTGCCAGACGGCCTACTTAAAGGGGGCCCTGACCACTGATCTGTGCTGACTGGTCTTCAGCTGTTATCTTGAACCCTGTGTTTGTTCCGTCTGATTCCCGTTGATGACCTTGGCTCCCATTGACCCTGCTTCTGGACTCAGCCTATCTGATTGATGGTTTCTGATCCCGGCTTCCCATCTGATGTGTCTCTGCCTGTCGCTCAAGTACCTTGCCTCCCGCCTGCTGACGATCCCGGCTTCCTCCCTGACCTGCCTCAGCCTGATATTCTGGTACCCTGCTGCCCGCCTATTAACGAACCCGGCTTTCCTTGTGACCTTGCTTCTGTGCCCTGCTCGGCTCAGCTCTACTATCCGAGTGTCTGCCATCACAGTCCTACAGCCAGCGGTGACCTGCTCTGCAACTACAGTCCTGCGACCAGCTGCGACTTCCTGCTGCAAGTCTCCAGGTCTTCACCTGCAGGCACTCGTGTGCTTCCAGTCCTTCGGCTCCTTCTGTTTCACTATCAGCGGGACCTGGGCTGGAGATACAAGAGAGGCCGACTTCGTCATTTCAGTCTCCCTTCAGGTACATGACAGTACCAGTCAGCCAGATATTGAGTCTGAAAGGGAGGTCTCTCTGTTGCCAACCCTCTGTCAGACTGTTACCGCACTCTCCCATGTAGTGCAAGGGTTGCATATGGACTTGACTTGTATTCATAACCAGCTACAGCATGCATCCAGCCTGACCTCTACTTCTGAGCATTCAAGAACCAAAGACTCTGCTGTTCAAACCTTGACCTTTTCTCAAGCTGAACTATCCTACTTGCCTGAACCCAGGGTACCATTGCCCGAACGTTTTTCTGGGAACCAAAGTAAATTCAGGACTTTTCAGAATGCATGTGAACTTTATTTTTCCCTGCTACCTCGCACATTCTCTACCGAGGAGGTGAAAGTGGGATTTCTTATTTCCTTGTTGTTGGAGGAACCCCAGGCCTGGGAATTTCAGCTACGGGAACAACACTACCCAACCCTGGCTTCGGTCGAATCCTTCTTTACCGCTATGGCCCAATTATATGCTGATCCATTTCGTCACCAGACGGCTGAAACCTCGCTGAGCCATTTACAACAGGGTTCCCGGCCTATAGAGGACTATGTTTCAGACTTTCGCTTGTGGAGTACAGACACCAAGTGGAACAGTTCAGCATTACATTTCCGATTTCGTCTTGGCCTGTCAGAAGCCATCAAAGATGAGCTTGCCAGAGTGGAAATACCCTCCTCCCTGAATGACTTGATTCACCTTTGCATACAAAATTGACCGTCGCCTGCTTGAAAGACAGTTGGAAATAGCCAGGAATCTTCACCTATTGCCTGCCTGTTCGGTGGACCCATCACCTGCTTCCTTCTCGACCCCGCCTGAAGAAGTTACTGACGTCAAGAAGGTTCTACATGCCAGCTTTCCTAGGCCTCCTCTGTCCCGACAAGAAAGGTCTCGCCGCCGCAATAATCTCTGTCTTTACTGTGGTGATGAGGGACACTTCCTACAGACCTGCTCCCGAAGACATCGTAGGAAACCGTTCCTTCCATCTGCTACAATTGCGGCACTAAGTTCCAGCCAATTCCACACTCTACTGCCAGTCTCTCTTTGGTCAAAGGGGAAGACTCTTTCCGTTTCCGCCATTGTGGATTCTGGGGCCTGCAGCTGTTTTGTGGACTCTGCTTTTGCTACTATGCACGAACTACCTCTGTGTGCCAAGAAAAACAGCTTCACAGTCCACCTGGCGGATGGTTCGGGTATTAAATCGGGACCCATCACGTTAGAGACTGAACCCATCCTATGCCTGAATTATTCCAGAGACTACGGAAACCTCGTGTGTTTTCCAAACCAGATTTAAGTGGAGCATATAATTTAATCTAAATAAGAGAAGGGGATGAATGGAAAACGGCCTTCAGGTCTCGTTTTGGGCATTTTGAGTACCTAGTAATGCACTTCGGACTTTGTAATGCTCCAGCTACCTTCCAGCATTTTGTAAATGATGTTTTTCGGGACTTTCTTGATTTGTTCACTATTGTTTATCTTGATGACATCTTAATTTTTTCCCCCTCTTTAGAAACCTTATCCAGTTCATGTGAAGAAGGTGTTAAGTAGGCTAAGAGAACATCATCTTTATGCCAAGGCAGAGAAATGTAAGTTTGAGAAGTGTGCCATCCAGTTCCTGGGGCTCATTATCTCCGCAGACTGAATCGCCATGGACCCACAGAAGGTTTCTGCAGTGCTTGACTGGCCTCCTCCTACCGATAAAAAATCTGTGCAGCGGTTTGTGGGGTTTGCTAATTTTTATAGGAAATTTATTAAAGACTTATCCAGCTTACTATCCCCTATAACCCAGTTAACTAAGCTACGCATAACCTTCTCATGGACCTCAGAAGCTCAGACTACATTAGAGGAATTCACATCTGCACACATCCTGAAACATCCAGATCCTGCTTTGCCCTACGTCCTTGAGGTAGATGCCTCTGAAATAGCCATGGGAGACTTACTGTCCCAACGACAAGGGGCAAAACCTTTGCTTCACCCTGTTGCCTTCTTTTCCAAGAAACTAAGTGTTCTGGAAAGGAATGATGTCGGTGATTGGGAATTACTCGCTATCAAGTCAGCCCTCGAAGAATGGCGTTATCTGCTTGAGGGAGCCGCACACCCTATTCTTGTATTCACGGACCACAAGAACCTAGAATAGTTGAGAACAGCAAAAAGGTTAAGACCCCGCCAGGCCAGATGGGCTCTCTTTTTTGCGAGATTCAACTTTCATATAACTTACCGGCCCGGATCCAAGAATGGGAAGCCTGACGCCCTTTCACATATGTTTCTAGCTACAGAAGTTCTTCCCAAAAAAACGTCCTTTTGCTGCAAACTGATCTTATTTCCCAAATCAAGACAGCAGTTCTGAATCATCCTCCCTCCCAAGAACTTCACCCCCAACTTAAAGAGGGTCTCTACTTCCACGGTGAGCAGATCTTCGTTCCAGAACAGTTACGGACGGCAGTCCTGTATATGTGCCACGATCATCCTCTGGCAGGGCATTTTGGGGTACTCAAGTACTCAAGACTTTGAAGCTAGTCCTTTGTTCTTTCTGGTGGCCAGACTTAATACAGTATTGCAGGGACTATGTAAAATCTTGCACAACATGTTCACGGAACAAGACGGATAGAACCAAGAATTGGGGCCTGCTGGAGCCTCTTCCTGTACCAGATAAGTTGTGGAGCATGATCTCTATGGACTTTATTGTCGAGTTACCTTCATCCGAAGAATTTACCACCATCTTTGTCATAATAGATCGTTTGTCCAAGATGGCTTTGTGCCCCTAAAGGGTACTCCTTGCGCTGCAGAGACTGCCTCAGCTTTCGTCAAGGAAGTGGTGCGTCTTCATGGGATCCCGGTCAACATCAAGTCAGATCGTGGAGCACAGTTTACTTCCAGATTTTGGAAATCTTTGTGTGAAGTGTTGGGTATTAAACTTTGCCTATCATCTTCCTACCATTCCCCAGACGAATGGTCAAACAGAGAGAACAAACCAGACCCTGGAGCAATATCTCCGATGTTTTTCTTCTTTTGCACAGGACGACTGGGCATCTCTTTTACCGTTAGCAGAGTTTGCTTACAATAATTCAGTACACTCCTCTATCAAGCAAATCCCCTTTTTTGCCAATTATGGGTTTCACCCATCCTTCTTGCCTGATGTTCCCCAAGAATCTCCGGTACCGGCTGTACAGGATCGTCTGGAGTTCTGGAGAACTAACAACCAGTTTCTGCAAAAAGCCATTTCCAAATCCCAGATTGATGACAAGAGGTTCTATGACAGAAGAAGAAGAGGTAATCTGGATCTGAAACCCGGGGATAAAGTGTGGTTATCTACCACAAACATAAAGCTGGCCTGCCCTTCTAAGAAGTTAGGACCAAGATATATTGGTCCATTCTTGGTGAAAAGGAGGATTAACGCTGTCGCCTTCGAGTTGTGTCTGCCAGAAAATCTAAGAATTCATCCTGTATTTCACGTGTCCCTCTTGAAATGATCTGTGACTAATCCCTTTCCTGACCGAGAACCTGAGACTCCTGCTCCACTACTGGTTGAAGGAAATAAGGAATTCGAGGTGGAAGCTGTCCTTGATTGTAGGAAGAGAAGGGGCCAAACTCAGTTCCTCATTAAGTGGAAGAGCTATGGCCCTGAAGATAACTCATGGGAACCTTACTCTAATGTGCACACTCCACGATTGGTCCAAGCCTATCTTCGCCTCCATCCTGAGAAGAAAGCCTTAGTGGGCATCCAGAGGCTGCCCTCAAGGGGGGGAGGGCAATTTAAGAAAACTAATAGAAACCACCCGGCGCACGCCAGCGCGCATGCGCACCCTCGCGGGCTTATGCGCATGCGCGGCGCCCGGCGTGCACGCGCAGGAGCGCGCCCTTAGCGCCAATTGGCGCCAGACAGCCTACTTAAAGGGGGCCCTGACCAATGATCTGTGCTGACTGGTCTTCAGCTATTATCCTGTTGCTCTGAAGCCTGTGTTTGCTCCGTCTGATTCCCGTTGATGACCTTGGCTCCCGTTGACCCTGCTTCTGGACTCTGCCTATCTTATTCCTGGTTTCTCATCCCGGCTTCCCATCTGACGTGTCTCTGCCTGTCACTCAAGTACCTTGCCGCCTGCCTGCTGACGATCCCGGCTTCCTCCCTGACTTGCCTCAGCCTGATGTTCTGGTACCCTGCTGCCCGCCTGTTAACGAACCCGGCTTTCCTTGTGACCTTGCTTCTGTGCCCTGCTCGGCTCAGCTCTACTATCCGAGTGTCTGCCACCACAGTCCTACAGCCAGCGGTGACCTGCTCTGCAACTACAGCCCTGCGACCAGCTGCGACTTCCTGCTGCAAGTCTCCAGGTCTTCATCTGCAGGCACTCGTGTGCTTCCAGTTTCGGCTCCTTCTGTTTCACTATCAGCGGGACCTGGGCTGGAGATACAAGAGAGGCCGACTTCGTCATTTCAGTCTCCCTTCAGGTACATGACAGTACCAGTCAGCCAGATATTGAGTCTGAAAGGGAGGTCTCTCTGTTGCCAACCCTCTGTCAGACTGTTACCGCACTCTCCCATGTAGTGCAAGGGTTGCATATGGACTTGACTTGTATTCATAACCAGCTACAGCATGCATCCAGCCTGACCTCTACTTCTGAGCATTCTGTTTCACTATCAGCGGGACCTGGGCTGGAGATACAAGAGAGGCCGACCTCGTCATTTCAGTCTCACTTCAGGTACATGACAGCAGCCCCCATAGCCAACGCCTTCTGTCAGGCTGCCATCTGCTGTACCTGGCCACAGTTGAGCCACAAACCACCGGAGGGCTCTGTAGCTGGCATCCATTCCGAGCTCTGTCCTCCACTCATCTCGCGGTCGTTCCCACAGGAACACCTTTTGCGCATGGTACTGCCTCCAGTACATCTCTGTGGAGGAGGGAAGGATCTTCCCCTGATGGTGCTGCTTGTGGCTTAGGGTATCATGCCAGAGTTGCCGGCGGATCACATCCCCCCAGCCGAGCATGGTGTGCTCCGTCGCTGGTCCCTGATGTTGCTTCTGCATGCCTTGCAGCCTCCTCCCGAACTCCGCTCTCATGCTGGCCGGTCCCTGTATCGCTCCTTGGCGGCTGCCTGGATCTTGAATCCTGGTGGTGGTTTGGATGTCCCAAAGTGCAGGAGACATCCAACTGCTGAGATGTGTCTCCAGACCTTTGTCTACGTGCCATGACCCAACACAATTGAACACAGCAACAAGAGTGGTGGGGGGGTGGGGGAGAAGGGATGTAGCATTACATTTAGGGGTGCAACGGATCGTCACTGATCCGTGATCCGAATGGTTCAGCCTGTTCTGATCAGCACACATGCGCTCCGCGGAGCACGCCGCCGCCTCGGCCTTAGGAAAGGCCGCGGCTTCGGCCTAGCTCCGGAGCGACGGCCATCTTGGTACACCCGGTGGCCGTTTACCACGTGATTGCTCCGTCAAATGACGGAGCGATCACTTGTAAACAAACCGACGTCATGCCATGACGCCGGTTCCTCTCTCCCCTCCGTGTACTGATCTGTACAGTGGAGGGGAGAGATCAGATGGCAGCAGTGCCAATACTCTGCCATACCCTGCCAATACTCTGCAATATCCTGACAATACTCTGCAATGCCCTGCCAATACTCTGCAGTACCCTGACAATACTACAATACTCTGCAATACCCTGATAATACCCTGCCAATACTCTGCGATACTCTGCCAATACCCTGCCAATATCCTGCCATACCCTGCCATACCCTGCCATACTCTGCCATACCCTGACAATACCCTGACAATACTCTGCAATGCCCTGCCAATACTCTGCAATGCTCTGCCAATACTCTGCAATACCCTGCCAATACTCTGCAATACTCTGCAATACCCTGCCAATACTCTGCAATACCCTGCTAATACTCTGCAATACCCTGCCAATACTCTGCAATACCCTGCCAATACTCTGCAATACCCTGCCAATACTCTGCAATACTCTGCAATACTCTGCCAATACCCTGCCAATACCCTGCCAATATCCTGACAATACCCTGACAATATCCTGCCATACCCTGCCATACTCTGCCATACTCTGCCATACTCTGCAATACCCTGCCAATATTCTGCCAATACCCTGCAATACTCGCCAATACTCTACCAATACTCTGCCAATACTCGCCAATACCCGCCAATACCCTGCCAATACCCTGCCAATACCCTGCCAATACTCTGCAATACCCTGCCAATACTCTGCAATACTCTGCAATACTCTGCAATACTCTGCCATACCCTGCTAATATATTATTACAATGGGGGAGATTGTGGATATTACAGTGGGGGAGATGACGTGGATATTACAGTGGGGGAGATGACATGGATATTACAGTGGGGGAGATGGTGTGGATATTACAGTGGGGGAGATTTTTTTTTGTTGATCCGAAAATGATCCGAACCGTGACTCCTGACCTGAGGAACAATCCGAACCGTGAGTTTTTTGATCCGTTGCACCCCTAATTACATTACATTATCTCAATGCCATTTTGTCCCCAGGTCTCGTAGCCCCACGCTTTGGGAATACTGACATCTTGTATATGCCTTTATCAGCTAAAAGTACATTGTTTGTGGAATAAAAGTATATATTTAGCCCAGCCGGGCCAATAGGTTTAGGTAGCCAGAAACGACTCCACCATCCCAGCCACAGATACTGCGTTCACCCAGTTCTGATGAACTGGCGACTGCGGACTCAAATGTCTGGAGGTGGCATCTTCTCCAGGTGGTGGGAGGCGGCAAATAGCCCTCCAAATCTCACGTTCTCTGCTGGGCCATAGTCTGTGGGTAGGAGGCGAGCCCACAGCCCCTCCCAAAACACACAGTGACAGTGGGTTCTGTCACAGCATGTATACATACATTAGCTTCACAAACTGTATTCTCTAGATAATAAAAAAACAAACATATATATATATATATATATATATATATATATATATATATATATATATATATATAGAGGGCAGGACTTGGAGTGGTGGGGGCCCCTGACCTTGAGTCGCTTGAGCCCAGTCAAGCCCAATGGTAAGTCCGGCCCTGCATACATACATATACATTTATATAAATATATATACATACACATACATCAGTGTCATCCCATTCAATGTATTTTAACAGTTTTAATGAGGGCTCAAGCAGACCTTTGTTTGACCCTGTCAAACTTAATTAATGTACTTGTACATAACTTTAATTATTTCTAAACCACCTGTATAAGATGTTCTTATCTTATCAGGCTGTATTTCACTGCTGTCAAAAGTTCTCTGTTTTTCTAATTAGTAACTAAAAATGAACTATCCTAGCTCTGTGATTTATATGCATTTCAAGGACTCTAAACAATTCTATATAACTTGAATCTATTCTAATGAACTTTCACCCAGTTAAGAATATCAAAAACACCCCCTGATGAAGATATGCAATACCCCTTGTATCGACACGCGTTGGGGAAGGGGACGGGATGGAACGCTAGACAGAGGACCTGCCGGGAATGATTAGTACACCACCCCGTTATCGGCCGCCTTATCTTGCCTATTTTGACTATTATGGAGTGGCGCCCTGTAGCGCCATGAAATTGTGAGTACCCAGTGTGGGTTTTTAATGCGGTTTTAATAAATGTTTTTATATACTGCACCATGAAGTCCTTTCTCTGTTAATAACCAAGGTAAAAGTGGCACCCCTTTGATGTATGAAGGCACACATGATACCAACCCAGGATCCTGATTATACTCTGAACCCTTTTGTGGATCCAAGGCGTGTTTTGACCAAGCCTAACAGCAAGGTCACACGCCCCAAGGTGAGCGGCTATCACCTAGGGGGGAGCACCTGTGTGTGGTTACAACACTTCACCTCTTGCATTCACTGAATCGCATGGATGATTTTTGGAGCACTTATGGACTTTTCGTTTGAAAATCGCACAAAACATTGCAGCACTTAATCGCATGGATGAAATTGTGAACGTTTTGTGATTTGTATTTGCACTAGTACACTGTAGCACTTTATCTTTGAGTATATGTCCATTCATTTACTCAATGGGATGTATATTTAATATTGCACAAAATTTTGCAGCATTTAATCGCATGGATGAATTTTGAACTTTATTGATTATTATTTGAATATTGCACTAGCACGTTGTAGCACTTTATCTTTGAGCATATGTTCAGCAATACATATTCATATATAATATTAATTTCATAAATTAAAAAAAAAATTTTGGATGCCATATGCAACATTTTAGCATATGCACATCATCACTTTATTTGCAAGATTGCATGGATTGCACTTCTACATTATATAAACATAGCACACGCTTACATTTTTGATAGCGCAGCGTATATATATATATTTTGTTTGATTCTTGCATGATATATGAGACATGTGTAACGCTAGCAGCTGATCATCAAGAAGAGTATTTCGTTTTAAGTTTATATATTTTTTTGTCTAGAAATCAGTGGAGGCTCATAGGATTATCTATTATTATTATTAAGAATATCAGCATGAAGCAGAGAGGTCATCTTAAGTTCAACATCTATATCTACGAAATAACATATATATTGGTTAATATGAAATTCTACTACTTTTAAGCAATCTTTTGTAAACAAACATAAATGATTATAAAATAAGAATCTAAAATGTCTAACAGGGAACCCAAGCACCCCCCCTGGAGATGCCCCTGAAATAGGGTGTGCCCAGGCACACCCTCTGCACACGTCTATGTTCTGTTCTAGTAATTGACTTCTCATGGACAGGCTTATTGTAAAATTTTGCTTCGATCAGTTAGCTGCATGCTGATCAGCGTATTCTGATGGTGGAGGAGTCCCTGCTGTCAGAATACAAAAACACAGTGGGGTTTATTTACTAAAGCAGAAGAGTGCAAAATCAGGCAAACGTCTGCATAGAAACCAATCAGCTTCCAACCTCAGCGCACGACGATGTACATCGGCACAATGGCAGGGCTACGCAAATGGACGTACCTGTACGTCCCTTTTAAACCACGGACTTAATGTCCGCCGGTGGCCCTGGATCGTGACACGGAGAGACAGAACGGGGAGATGCCTATGTAAACAAGACATTTCCCTGTTCTGCCTAGCAACATGATAGGGATCTACTGCTCCCAGTGATCGGGAGCAGTGATCTCTGTCATGTTCTAGTGAGCCCATCCCCCCTACAGTTTGAGCACAGTGAGGGAACACAGCTAACCCCTTGATCGCCCCCTAGTGTTTAACCCCTTCCCTGCCAGTGTAATTTACAGAATAATCAGTGCATTTTTATAGCACTGATCGCTGTATAAATTTCAATGGTCCCAAAATAGTGTCAAAAGTGTCCGATGTGTCCACCACAATGTCGCAGTCACAATAAAAATCACAGATCGCCGCCATTACTAATAAAAAAAATATATAATAAAAATGCCATAAATCTATCCCCTATTTTGTAGACGCTATAAATTTTGCGCAAACCAATCTATATGCTTATTGCGTTTTTTTGGGGTTTTTTTTACCAAAAATATGTAGAATAATACATGTTGGTCTACACTGAGGAAGAAATTTGTTTTTTTTTATATATTCTTTTGGGACATTTATTATAGCAAAAAGTAAAAAATATATATTTTTTTTCAAAATTGTCGCTCCTTTTTTGTTTATAGCGCAAAAAATTAAAATCGCAGAGGTGATCAAATACCACCAAAAGAAAGCAAGAAAGCTCTATCTGTGGGGAAAAAAAGGACGTCAATTTTGTTTGGGTGCAACGTTGCACGACCGCGCAATTGTCAGTTAAACCGACGTAAAAAGTGCTCATGTCAGGAGGGGGGTAAATCCTTCCGGGGCTGAAGTGGTTAAAGTGTGTTTGTAACTCTACAAAAAAAAAGAGATCCTGTTCCTTTATATCAGATTAAACCGGAGACATACTTGTGCCGTCTACTCTGCCCCTCTCTAAACTTTAACAAAACCTGCGTGATCCTGCCACCTCCTGTGTCCCCTTCTCTGTACTGACCACGATAATCATGGCTGCTGAGCCCTATTTACCATGGTCAGTTTACATCCCTCCGTCATCCGCAGCTCTCCTCTGTCCCCCTCCCTCCCTGTCAGCTCCTGGGCATGTGTCTCCACCCACTGCCGCTATTAGTAGAAATATAATAATAATATTATTATTATTAGAAAGTGACACTGCCAGTCCCTCTATTAGATGTAGTTCATAACACACAGGGTTAGTGTTTTATTAAAACTAAGCTCTTAAAAACCTTTTTAGAGCTATCTTCCGGCCAGTTAAGTGACTCCCGGCCGGTCTCCTACTCTGATCCGCGGGCTACAGCAGGAGGGACCAAGATCTCCCTCTGACGTCAGCCGAGGAGGTCACGTGGCCGCTCAGCACTCCTGCTGTAGCTTGGGAATTGGAGTAGGAGACCGGACTGAAGATAGCTCTAAAAAGTGTTTTACAAGCTTGATTTTAATAAAACACTAACCCTGTGTGTTATAACTACATTTAATAGAGGGTCTGCCAGTGATTTACATGTTTGTGGTAACAACCACTTTAAGTTTTGACAATAAAACCTGGAAGCTGATTGTAAACGAATGATTGGATGGATGCACACCCATACCATGCAAAATCAGTTTGTTTTTTTTTGTACAAAGTCCATGAAAACAACCCGTGCTGATAGGCAGAGAAGGGAAAAAAATGGAAGCTGATTTGGTTTATATGCAGAAGTGTCCCTGATTTTGCACTCTCCAGCTTTAGTAAATAAACTCCAGTGCGGAGGATTCCTTCATCCACCTTGATTGAGTGGATGAGGAAATTGGTTCAGTTTTTTCATCCAGTCTGTTGGCTGAACAGAAACACTGAGCCATATATGGCCAACCTAAATTTTGTCCCCATCTGTTTGCGGGCCAGTTCGTGCAGGAATGAGCGCTCCTTTGAATGGGATGCTAAACACACAGAAAAGTGCAGAAAGTAGTGCAGATCATGCAGCACCAAACCACATGGTACTGCATAGTTGCCTACATTGTGAAAAAAATTTTAGGGACACTTTTTTGGCTGTAGGCGGAGTCTTGTTATAATTAGGGGGCGAGGCATGTGTTTGTGGGCGTGGAACAGGAAAAAGAAAAATGCGGCGCCCGAAGCGTGCTAAAAAAATGGGCGTGGTTTACACGAAATAGTGGGCGTGTCTTAACCACTTCAGCCCCGGAAGGATTTACCCCCTTCCTGACCAGAGCACTTTTTACAATTTGGCACTGCGTCGCTTTAACTGCTAATTGTGCGGTCATGCAATGCTGTACCCAAACTAAATTTGCGTCCTTTTCTTCCCACAAATAGAGCTTTCTTTTGATGGTATTTGATCACCTCTGCCATTTTTATTTTTTGCGCTATAAACGGAAAAAGACAGAAAATTTTGAAAAAAAATGATATTTTCTACTTTTTGTTATAAAAAAAATCCAATAAACTCAATTTTAGTCATACATTTAGACCAAAATGTATTCGGCCACATGTCTTTGGTAAAAAAAATGTCAATAAACGTATATTTATTGGTTTGCGCAAAAGTTATAGCGTCTACAATCTAGGGTACATTTTCTGGAATTTACACAGCTTTTAGTTTATGACTGCCTATCTCATTTCTTGAGGTGCTAAAATGGCATGGCAGTACAAACCCCCCCCAAATGACCCCATTTTGGAAAGTAGACACCCCAAGGAAATTGCTGAGATGCATGTTGAGCCCATCGAATATTCATTTTTTTTGTCCCAAGTGATTGAATAATGACAAAAAAAAAAATTACAAAAAGTTGTCACTAAATGATATATTGCTCACACAGGCCATGGGCATATGTGGAATTGCACCCCAAAATACATTTAGCTGCTTCTCCTGAGTATGGGGATACCACATGTGTGGGACTTTTTGGGAGCCTAGCCACGTACGGGGCCCTGAAAACCAAGCACTGCCTTCAGGATTCCTAAGGGCGTAAATTTTTGATTTCACTCCTCACTACCTATCACAGTTTTGAAGGCCATAAAATGCCAAGATGGCACAAAACCCCCCCAAATGACCCCATTTTGGAAAATAGACGCCCCAAGCTATTTGCTGAGAGGCATGTTGAGTCCATGGAATATTTTATATTTTGCCACAAGTTGCAGGAAAATGACAAACTTTTTTTTTTTTTGCACAAAGTTGTCACTAAATGATATATTGCTCACACAGGCCATGGGCATATGTGGAATTGCACCCAAAAATACAGTCTGCTGATTCTCCTGAGTACGGGGATACCACATGTGTGGAACTTTTTGGGAGCCTAGCCGCGTACGGGGCCCCGAAAACCAAGCACCGCCTTCAGGATTTCTAAGGGCGTAAAGTTTTGATTTCACTCCTCACTACCTATCACAGTTTTGAAGGTCATAAAATGCCCAGATAGCACAACCCCCCCCCCAAATGACCCTATTTTGGAAAGCAGACACCCCAAGCTATTTGCTGAGAGGCATGTTGAGTCCATGGAATATTTTATATTTTGACACAAGTTGCGGGAAAGTGACCAATTTTTTTTTTGCACAAAGTTGTCACTAAAGGATATATTGCTCAAACATGCCATGGGCATATGTAGAATTACACCTCAAAATACATTCTGCTGCTTCTCCTGAGTACGGGGATACCACATGTGTGGGACTTTTTGGGAGCCTAGCTTCATACGGGGCCCCGAAAACCAATCACCGCCTTCAGGATTTCTAAGGGCGTAAATTTTTGATTCACTTCTCACTACCTATCACAGTTTCGAAGGCCATAAAATGCCAAGATAGCACACCCCCCCCCCCCATGACCCCATTTTGGAAAGTGGACACCCCAAGCTATTTGCTGAGTATTATGCAGCTCTCATTTGTTTTTGAAAATGAAGAAAGACAAGAAAAACATTTTTTTTTTCTTTTTTCCATTTTCAAAACTTTGTGAAAAAAAAGTGAGGTCTGCAAAATACTCACTATACCTCTCAGCAAATAGCTTGGGGTGTCTACTTTCCAAAATAGGGTCATTTGGGGGGGCTTGTGTCACTTGGGCATTCCATGGCCTCCGAAAGTGTGATAGGCAGTGAAGAGTGAAATCAAAAATTTACGCCCTTAAAAAGCCTAAAGGTGGTGCTTGGCTTTCGGGGTCCTGTACGCGGAACAATAGGGAGATAAGTACAGCGCTGCACTAAAACCAGAAAAAACACTAAGATAGCAGCTAACACACCTATAGACTCAAGGCAAGAGATAACAACACAAATAAAAGTGTAGCGCTATATACTATACAGACATATAAATCAGAAAAAAAACCCAACCCATAAGTGCATACAAACAGTAAGTAAAAACTTTATCACACCTTGTATGACCATAAATATGGATTGCACATTAAAGTGACACTGTGTTATTCAGCAAAACAGTTAGGGTGAAACAGTAAATGATAAATCTTAAGTGACAATTATAAACAATAACTTATGTTTGAAAAACCGTAAAGGTTCAGCAAATCTAGCACCTAAATTTATGCAAAGAAAAGTCCTGAAACGTAACAGTCCACAATATAAGTTTGTAGAAAAATTGTGAAAAAAGAAACCACCACCAAAAGTCTAATGCCCCGTACACATGGTCGGACTTTGTTCGGACATTCCGACAACAAAATCCTCTGATTTTTTCCGACGGATGTTGGCTCAAACTTGTTTTGCCTACACACGGTCGCACAAAGTTGTCGGAATTTCCGATCGCCAACCACGCGGTCACGTACACCACGTACGACGAGACTAGAAAAGGCCGGTTCAGAACCAAGCGCGGCACCCTTTGGGCTCCTTTTGCTAATCTCGTGTTAGTAAAAGTTTGGTGAGAGACAATTCACGCTTTTTCAGACTTGTGGCTTTCAGATCGTTTTCTGCCGTTCAGATTGTGCTTGTGGGTTTGTATCTGCTCTTCAGTGCGTGCAAGCAAGTTCCGCGTGACTTTAGTCACTGTATTCTTGTTCGTTCGTTACTGGTTTTCAGGTCGCTCTTCACAGGCCTTGCTGTTCTTCAGTGCGTTCTGTTACTTCATTCTGAGCAGCCGACCGTTTTCTAGCCATGTTTCGTATGCGTACTCCTCGTAGAGTTCGTGCTGTGCGGGGGCTTGGTGTTGGGGTCCTGACCTTGACACAAGTCCAGTCCATGAACAGGGTGGGGAGGAGTTCATGGACCAAGAATTGGTTGCTTCAGCGTAACCAGTTCTGTCATATGCCTTTGCTCCGTGAGATCCGTGAGAATAATCCTGATGATTTCAGGAACTTTCTCAGGATGACGGACCCCGTGTTTCACCGTTTGTTGGCTTCGCTGACCCCCTATATCAGCAGGCAGGATACCTGCATGAGGCAAGCCATCACTCCGGAGCAGAGGTTGGTCGCTACCTTGCGGTATTTGGCCACAGGGAGAAGCCTGCAGGACCTCAAGTTCTCGACAGGCATCTCCCCCCAGGCTCTGGGGATCATCATCCCAGAGACCTGTTCTGCCATCATCCAGGTCCTGCAGAAGGAGTATATGAAGGTAAGATTTTTATCCTTTTATATCACATTTTATGGTATTGAATGTTTGCTAATATATTGTATTTCTTTCCTCATTCCCTAATTACCATGATTGTAATATGCTGTGAATGTCCCCTTTGTCCTCATGCATGCTGGATTTTTATATAATTATTATTTTAGGTCCTTCATACATATTTGCCCTTCAATAACCTCCCCAGCATGGTGTCTCCTGGCCCTATATTCACCTCATGTAGTCACTTAACAATGTATTTTTTCAGCTCCATAGTAGTGCTTTACCCCAAACACCCCCTAAAATGTTTGGAAATGTTATTTTTGATTTAAATTCAGGCAGAGGGCCAGAGGCTTTTTTTTGTGGTGTCCCCAAATTTTTTGTAACCCTCCCTCCCCCAACTGCTAAGTCAGCTGATTCCAATTCTCTATCTATCCTCAATCATCTATCTGCTGACTTTGCCAAACCCATACACACTATACCCATCTCTTTAGTGCTCAGATTTATGGATGAATTGCCCAAAGCATGTAGTGCAAGGGCCTGCCTGTATACTTTCCAATGGTACTGTTTAAAGTTCTTGTATCCTATTATGATCTTGATAGGTAATAGCAGAATGTCCAAATGTGCTCAAATGTGTACAGTGTGTATTTATATCTTTGTATTATGACACTTCTTACCTGTCCAGTGGGCTGCCAATAGTGTAACTAAGGAGGGGCTGTTCCAAGTAATACCCATTATTTAGGCATTCATCTCTAAATGAAGTGAAGAGGGTTACCTGTCCAAGAGTTCCCCCCCTATAATGTTAGAAATGGCCCATGAGGGGGGGGGGGGGGGGAATATGATAGGTGTACCTTATACTTTTTTGTTGTTAAATTCCCCTTAATAAATGCTATCTGGAGGTTGCCCCATAATGTTTGTGTCTAATCTGCTTGCCATGTTTCTGTGAAAAAATAGTAATGTTTATTGTTTTTTCCTCAACAGTTTCCTTCCACGCCACAGGAATGGCAGACTGTGGCCTCCCACTTTGCCCAGCGGTGGGACTTTCCTAACTGCGGAGGGGCAATTGATGGGAAACACGTCCACATCGTCCCACCACCCAACTCGGGGTCGTACTATTATAATTACAAGGGGTTTAATAGTATAGTGATGTTGGCGGTGGTGTCGGCTAATTACGAGTTCTTGTATGTGGACGTGGGGAAGAATGGCCAGATGTCCGATGGTGGAGTGATCGCCCAGACGGAGTTCTACAGGCGTCTCCAGAATGGCAGCTTGGACTTGCCACCTCCAGAGGACAATGTTGAAGGTCTCCCATTTGTGTTCGTTGCTGATGAAGCGTTTGCGCTAGGGGACCACCTGATGCGGCCATTCCCGATGAGGACCCTCACCCCGGAACAGAGGGTTTTTAATTACCGGCTGGCCAGAGCCCGAAGAGTGGTGGAGAACACATTTGGAATCCTGGCCAGCCGGTTCCGATTATTTCTGACACCCATCCATATGGCGGAGTATAAACTGAACCATATAATACTTGCCTGCTGTGTTCTCCATAATTTTATACGAAAACATTCAGCAAACTATGCTGGCTCAGTTGGGCCTGAGGCCGGAATCCCAAATCCATCAACACTGACGGCGCTTGAAAGCGGCCGTCCTGGCTTGCCCTCCCTGAATGCCCCTGATGTCCGGTTACGATACCTGGAGTTCTTTGCGGGTAGGGGGGCTATCAATATGCCAGACAATCTGTGACACCTTTTTCAAATAAAAAACAACCAAAAGAAATTCTTTGTGGCCATTTACTGCTTGTGTTTGTTTTAGCTGACCCTGACAGAAATGTGTGGAGTGCAGAAAATGGCGTGATTGGGTAACCTTAAAAAAAACACTGTTGGCTGGTACTTCCTAAATGCAAAAACACATTTCACTACAAGTGCACTTGCAACTGCACTGAACCTGCACTTGTAGTCCAAAGTGTATTTTCCCTTAGGAAATAACCCCCATTTTTGCATAAAACAGCAATTACATCACCCCAAAAGTGTTGTAGTGTTGAGACAATAATCCACACATTCTTGAGTAAGGCACTTTTTTATACCTGCACAATCACATGTGCATTTATGAAAGGTTTTAAAACAAACCAACATGTTTGTTGTATAACAATTTTTGCAGTAGCATTATCAAAACTCGAAATAACCATTTCAGATAAAAAAGGCCTGTGTAAAACCAACAAGAAAGCCAAAAAACTTGAACTTACAAAGTTCACATTAGGTAAAACCTGAAGGCTATATCAGACATCAGTATTTAGGAACTGGGTTTGATATAGCGTTCAGATGGGGGGAAGTCACCCCTGGAAAAGCCAAATTTGGAAGATGCACACCAATTTACGAATGTCAACATGTGCTATCTGCCATCAGGGGGGATCAAGGGACGTGTTTTGGGGGAGCAAGCCCTTGCTCAACGCTACTTTATAATTGAGGAAGGTGTTGCACCCCCAAAACGCGTCCATTGATCTCCCGTGATGGCAGATAGCACATGTTGGCACACTGTGTGCATCCTCCAAATTTGGCTTTTCTAAACATTTTAACATTTTTTGGAAGATTGGACCACAATAAAACAGGTGATTTTGTGGGGTTTAAATTCACCCCAAAACATCAATGATGTTATTATTTTTTTTAATAACATCACTGATTTGTTTCTGGATGTTTTGCAATTGGAGATTACACCCCATGATCTCCCCGATCAGGATCTGGGCACTTTCTGAAGTAAAGCATTCAGGATCCCTCACATCACGATCACCTAAAAAGAGATAAAGAACAAAAAAAAAGGTCTCAAAAATCTGCCACCATCCATCTCGTTTACCTGAGTCTGTGGTCGCAGACACTCACCTGTTGTGGTGCCAATCTCCACCACGTCTTCTTCTTCCTCCTGCTCTTCTTCTTCGTTTGGGGGTATTTCACCTTCTTCCATAGGTGGGGGGTCTGTGGTCTCCTCAGATGAGGGGTGTCCTCCGAGTCTTTTCTCCCCTATGTAAAACAAAAATGGTATACTTAGCACACAGATATTTGATGGCAGAACTAGAAATAGGAAACATTGCTTGGAAGTGGGGTACAATTGTCTATTTTAGCCGAGTTCCAAGATGTATATTTTTTTTATTGCCCTTTGTCAAGCTGCAATACTTTACCTGTTTGGTACAAGCTTCACAGATGGAGACCCCCCTATAGTATACACTGGAGCACCTGTGTGCCCCCCCCTAATAAAAATGGTGTTCTGGGGTCCCACACTAGTGCTCCAGTGTCCAGATGTGAAAACAGCTGCTCTGTGTCCTCTCCTTACACAGAATCTAGTTGTCATTTCATTCTAGTAACAAACCCATCTACACAAACAAATATTTGGCATCCAAGTAGGCCCCAAAAAATGTGTGAAAATGCATATGGCCTAAACAATGGTGTTCTAGAGGCCGAAATAAAAATGTTTGATACGAACGAATAATGGGCCCATGAACATTAAAGTTGCCCTTTTAAACGTTACAATTAATAAAAGCATATGGAGCAGAACGAACGTAATAAAGACAGAAAGAATAGGAACACAGCACAACTACTTACTTTTTTGCAGCACTCTCCGGATCTTTCGGTACTGCTCTGGCTCTCTCAACTTCAGGTCCGACCACCGCTTCCTGAGCTGATCTTTAGATCTTCGTACCCCGAAATTCCTCTCCAGACTCCGGACCACTTTACCAATGATTTTGGCCTTTCGGATGTTGGGGTGGGGGTAAGGCCCATATTTTCCGTCATAGTCTGACTTCCTCATGATGTCTACCATCTCCAACATCTCCCCAAACGACATATTTGTGGCCTTAAAACGTCTCCTTCTGGATCGGGACGTGCCTGGATCCGGGCTTTCCTCCTCCTCCTCCTCGTTGCTAGAATTAGCATGCACCTGCTGTAACTCTGCCATCATGCTCTTCACCCACTGCGCCGAACGAAAAGGGGCGGGGAATAGACTAGAAAGAATGTCAGGGGCGGGCGGAGTTACACGCATGCGCAGTGTGTATAAAGCGTAACACGCGTGCGTATTACGTACGATCTGTGAGCGGAGGAAGGAGCATTGCACGCACCGATCGTAAAAACGAAGGTAAGAGACAAACTTGTGCCTATACTGCTTCTAGATTGAGGCCTATATTGTAACAAGATTAGGAGAGTTTTGTATGACATTAGGCTTTGTCTTGTGTTGTGTCTTGCAGTGAACATGGATATCTTATTAAAAGATACTGACTTCATGTCATTATTCCTCGAGATGCTAAGGGAGCTGCCCTGTCTGTGGGAGATTACCCACCCCCATTTCAAGAACCAAGCAAAGAGGAAGGCAGCACTGGAGCAATTGTGTGAAATTGTGAAGCAGGTGATCCCCACGGCAGACATCAACTATTTAAATCAATTCATTGGTGGCCTGAGGAGCACATATCTAAGGGAGCGCAAGAAAGTCCTGGATTCGCAGAGATCCGGAGCAGCAGATGACATCTATGTCCCCAGGATGTTGTACTATGACAGGCTGCACTTTCTGGCAGGCCAGACTGAACCCAGGCCATCCCTCTCAAGTCTTCCTTCCACGCTTCCTTCCCGTCCGGCTGAGGCTTCTGATGCCCAACCTGGGCCTTCCAGGCGATATGTGGAGGAGCCCAGATTGAGCCAGGTATAGCATTCCTCTAAATATTTTTGCTTGTCCAATCAATGATGTTAACTAGATGTTAGTTGGGAGTACTAATTTATGATTGTGATTGATGATGCAAAAACTAAAACCATGTCTCTTTTTCATACACAGGGAAGTCTCAGCCAGGAGGTGGCCGGGCCGAGCCGGCTGGCTGATATCAAGGTCCCTCCACCCCCCCTGAAAACAGAAAGTGGCAGTAGGAGGAGTGCCCTAGAGGAGGCTGCTATCAGATTCTTTTGGAGGGCTACAGAGGTCCTGGGAGCACCCCACACCATGCAGGAGAACATTGCTGCCTTCATAGCATATAAAATGCAGAGGATGGAGGAGGGCCAAAAAGTAATGTGTCAGGCCCTCATATCGGAGGCTCTGGAGAAAGGTATGAGGGGCCAAATTACACCTCAAACACACCTTTGCGATGGTCCTCCTCCTCCTCCTCCTCCAGGTCCTCCCAGTCCTCCTCCTCCTCCAGGTCCTACTCCTCCTCCTGCAGGTCCTCCTCCTCGTCCTCCCTCTCCTCCAGGTCCTTCCAGTCCTCCTCCAGGTCCTACTCCTCCTCCTGCCACATCTCCAACTGCACAGCCACAGCCGGGAAGGAAGCGTGAAAGGAAGACCAGAAAGTGAGGACCCTGGATCCAGTCTGGTCGGCCAAAAAATGCAGCCTCTTGTGGTACCACATCCTGGGGACACAGATGTCATCTGCTGCTATCCGGATCTCTGTGAATTCTGGACCAGACTGCCCTCCCTTACATATGGACTCCTCAGGCCACCAATTTTGATGTTGAAGAATTGATGTCTGCCATGGGGGTCCCAGGCTTCGCTAATTTCTCATGTTGATCCAGTGTTGCCTTCCTCTTTGTTTGGTTCTGATCCCTTAATAAAGGATTTTTGTTTTGAATTATACTCTCCTATGTGTTTTCCTTCAAAAAATACAGTTTGTTTGTGAGGATTCAGGTACATTTCAAATATACAATGTGAAATGAACAAGGGACACCAACAACAAAAAATCTCCTGGAGATTAAATAATAAAAGATATCAATGGTGTTGGGGTAACTTGACACACAAAACACACACAAAAATATTCTGGAGTAAAAATAAAAATAACATTGAACAAAGATCAGCCTTGGAAAAAATCCAAACATTAAAGAGAAAAAAGGCTTAAAATACAAAAAAAACCCCATAAAAAATATAAAACTGTCAGATGTGACAACTAATAACAATATATTGAGGGAATCCCACTAAAAAAACACAAAGAAAAGTTTGTGAGAAGTGTGTGTGAATATGAGCATCAAAACTACTTGTCACATTATAAAGAAGAAGAGAGTGCGCTGTATTAAACCATTTTGAACATTGCAGCGTGACGAAAGTGCTGTATCCATTGCGAACGCTAAGTTTACCAGAACGAGCTGTCCCGTGTCGGAATTTCTTCTGAGCATGCGTCGGAACAGGCCACACACGGTCGGAATTGACGCGATCGGATTTTGTTGTCGGAAAATTTTATCTCCTGCTGTCCAACTTTGTGTGTCGGAAAATCCGATGGAAAATGTCCGATGGCGCCCACACGGTCGGAATTCCCGACAACACGCTCCGATCGGACATTGTCCATCAGGAAAATCCGACCGTGTGTACGGGGCATATGGAGGTTGTACGCTGAAAATGGTGGAAATGTAACTCCCAGGTTCACAAGTAGATAAAATTCACCAAATCTGGCAGGTAAGTAGACAATGAAGGAACCACAAGTGAACAGAGGGTCTAGACTGGTGTCGGGGCCATCACCGGAAACATCAAGAGGCTTACCGGAACTTAATGACTTGAAAGGACATATGTCATACAAGTCAAAAAGGCTTATTGACCAACCGGTCTGGACAATGTGTCTTGTCAAGTGTCGTCAGCATACAGTAGGAAGGGGGGTATCAGCACAACTTCCACATCTTCTCACCGCACACCAAAAGTCCCTGCAGGGACTGTATAGTATATAGCTACACTTTTATTTTCGTTGGGGTCCCGTACGCGGCTAGGCTCCCAAAAAGTCTCACACATGTGGTATCCCCGTACTCAGGAGAAGCAACAGAATGTATTTTGGGGTGTAATTCCACATATGCCCATGGAATGTTTGAGCAATATATCATTTAGTGACAACAAAAAAAAAAATTTGTCTTTTTCCCGCAACTTGTGTCACAATATAAAATGTACCATGGACTTGACATGCCTCTCAGCAAATAGCTTGGGGTGTCTACTTTCCAAAATGGGGTCATTTGGGGGGGTTTGAACTGTCCTGGCATTTTATGCACAACATTTAGAAGCTTATGTCACACATCACCCACTCTTCTGACACTTTTTGTTTACATGAAAAAATTTTTTTTTTTTTTTGCAAGAAAATTACTTTGAACCCCCAAACATTATATATTTTTTTTAAAGAAAATGCCCTACAGATTAAAATGGTGGGTGTTTCATTTTTTTTTTTTCATACAGTATTTGCGCAGCGGTTTTTCAAACGCATTTTTTTGGGAAAAAACACACTTTTTTAAATTTTAATGTACTAAAACACACTATATTGCCCAAATGTTTGATGAAATAAAAAAGATGATCTTAGGCCGAGTACATGGAAACCAAACATGACATGCTTTAAAATTTTGCACAAACGTGCAGTGGCGACAAACTAAATACATTTTTAAAAGCCTTTAAAAGCCTTTACAGGTTACCACTTTAGATTTACAGAGGAGGTCTACTGCTAAAATTACTGCCCTCGATCTGACCTTCACGGTGATACCTCACATGCATGGTGCAATTGCTGTTTACATTTGACGCCAGACCGACGCTTGCGTTCGCCTTTGCGTGAGAGCAGGGGGGGACAGGGGTGCTTTTTTTTTTTTTCTTTATTTTTTTTTTGCTTTTTTATCTTATTTTTAAATTGTTCCTTTCATTTTTTTAATCATTTTTATCTCAGGGAATGTAAATATCCCCTATGATAGCAATAGGTGGTGACCTCTTTTTTGAAAAAATTGGGGTCTATTAGAACCTAGATCTCTCCTCTGCCCTCAAAGCATCTGACCACACCAAGATCGGTGTGATAAAATGCTTTCCCAATTTCCCAATGGCGCTGTTTACATCTGGCGAAATCTAAGTCATGAAATGCTCGTAGCTTCCGGTTTCTTAGGCCATAGAGATGATTGGAGCCATTCTGGTCTCTGATCAGCTCTATGATCAGCTGGCCGAATCACCGGCTGCATTCTCGGGTTCCCTGTTGGGACAGGAGAGCCAGAGAAAAACACAGAAGACGTTGGGGGGGGGAGCATTCCCTCCCACTGCTTGTAAAAGCAGTCTAGAGGCTAATTAGCCGCTAGGATTGCTTTTACATGAAAGCTGACCGCTGGCTGAAAAGAATGATACCAAGATGATACCTAAACCTGCAGGCATCATTCTGGTATATTGGCCCGTGGAAGACGTAATCTGTTTACGAAACGCCGCGTAGGGCTGAGCGACGTGTTCGCATCACCTCCCACCGATGTTGTGATACCAGCAGGACGGGCTGTCTGTGAGCATCCAGTTGGTGCTCCAGACTTCTTTCCATAGGCGCTAATTCTCGATTTTATATGTGAGTGTATACTTTATTTGTGTTTTTAATAGAGCCTTAAGATTTTACACTATTGGAGCCCCCCCTTCTTTTTCATACATGGTCACATCACTCTGCTGAGAACCTGATTTCCCACTGATCCATCCATCCACACCGAGGTCCCTGATGTTCCATCCTAGTGTCCAATCTCGGCTTTACGGTGGTCCGGAGAAATTAGATCTAACAGCTCACTCAGACCCTCTGTAACGGGGGGTCATGGGTTTCTGGTAAGCAGCCAGTCACTCTATACATGGTGGTGGATTCAAGCACTTTGTCCTCATCCAGCAAGATCTCCATTTAATTTAATTCAACACTCGGGTGTTCTACTGTTCACATATGGACTCACATTAATTTTTTCCATTGTTGCACACGAAGATTGCACTTTTGATGTTAGACTTATTGATTACTTATATATGTCTATCTATATGATATATGATTATACACATTTATTTGGATTTATCCTAAAGGTGATTTAATTATCACTTATATACATATCTGTTTTTCAATAGCGCGATTCAATTAGTTTTTTTTTTTTTTTTAACAAGAAAGAGGTGATTCAATTAGTTTTACATCATTCTGGTATAACCACTCAAAGTCCAGCAACATACCAGATCGTTGCTGGTCCTTGTTGGACATATATTGTAAACTTTTTTTTCATGCAGCCTGTGGGCTGAACGAAAAAAAAAAAGATATTGATCGGTGGGTATGCCCACTATTAGTATACCTCCCTTCATCCACCTAAAGATGGGCATACATGCACCGTTTATATATGTCGAAGCATGGGGGCATCCTCCCGCAAAAGGTAGGAGCAAATCGCTCCTCCACCCACTTCTGCCCCCACGCTTCGGCATATATGCTGAAGTATGTAACTGTGGTGGTGAAATCACCTCCGACAGCACTGGAGTCACGGCTTTATATATCGTGGGAGCAAACGCTGTTGCTGTCAAGATAAATAAATCCGCGCTGCAACTGAATGGCGTACCTGCTAAGCAAATGATGGTTAACAATAAAACTAAGTAACATTACAGTATAACAGTAATGCCCCGTACACACGGTCGGACATTGATCGGACATTCCGACAACAAAATCCTAGGATTTTTTCCGACGGATGTTGGCTCAAACTTGTTTTGCATACACACGGTCGCACAAAGTTGTCGGAATTTCCGATCGCCAACAACGCGTTGACGTCAACCACGTACGACGAGACTAGAAAAGGCCAGTTCAGAACCAAGCGCGGCACCCTTTGGGCTCCTTTTGCTAATCTCGTGTTAGTAAAAGTTTGGTGAGAGACGATTTTTCAGACTCGTAGCTTTCAGATCGTTTTCTGCGGTTCAGTTTGTGCTTGTGGGTTTGTATCTGCTCTTCAGTGCGTGCAGTCAGTTCGTATCGGAGTTTCCTGTGCGATCTTGCCCACTCGTTGCTGTTTTTCAGGTCGCTCTTCACAGGCCTTGCTGTTCTTCAGTGCATTCTGTTACTTCGTTCTGAGCAGCCAACCGTTTTCTAGCCATGTTGCGTATACGTACTCCTCGTAGAGTTCGTGCTGTGCGGGGGCTTGGTGTTGGGGTCCTGACCTTGACACAAGTCCAGTCCATGAACAGGGTGGGGAGGAGTTCATGGACCAAGAATTGGTTGCTTCAGCGTGACCAGTTCTGTCATATGCCTTTGCTCCGTGAGATCCGTGAGAATAATCCTGATGATTTCAGGAACTTTCTCAGGATGACAGACCCCGTATTTCACCGTTTGTTGGCTTCGCTGAACCCTATATCAGCAGGCAGGATACCTGCATGAGGCAAGCCATCACTCCGGAGCAGAGGCTCGTCGCTACCCTGCGGTACTTGGCAACAGGGAGAAGCCTGCAGGACTTGAAGTTCTCGACAGGCATCTCCCCCCAGGCTCTGGGTATCATTATCCCAGAGACCTGTTCTGCCATCATCCAGGTTCTGCAGAAGGAGTATATGAAGGTAAGATTTATCCTGTAATATCACATTTTATTGTATTGAATGTTTGCTAATATATTGTATTTCTTTCCTCATTCCCTAATTACCATGATTGTAATATGCTGTGAATATCCCCTTTGTTCTCATGCATGCTGGATTTTTATGTAATTATTTTTTTAGTCCTTCATACATATTTGCCTTCACTTACCTCCCCAGCATGCTCTCTTGGCCCTATACTCACCTCATGTAGTCACTTAACAATGTATTTTATCAGCTCCATAGTAGTGCTTTACCCCAAACACCCCCTAAAATGTTTAGAAATCTGATTTGTGCTTTAAATTCAGGCAGAGTGCCAGAGGCTTTTTTTGTAGTGTCCCCAAATCATTTTTATTAACCCTCCCTCCCCCCAACTCCTAAGTCAGCTGATCCCAATTCTCTATCTATCCTCAATCATCTATCTGCTGACTTTGCCAAACCCATACACACTATACCCATCTCTTTTGTGGTCAGATGTATGGATGAATTCCCCAAAGCATGTCGTGCAAGGGCCTGCCTGTATACTTTCAAATGGTACTGTTTAAAGTTTTTGTATCCCATTATTATTTTGATAGGTAATAGCAGAATGTCCAAATGTGCTCAAATGTGTACAGTGTGTATTTATATCTTTGTATTCTGACACTTCTTACCTGTCCAGTGGGCTGCCAATAGTGTAACTAAGGAGGGGCTGTTCCAAGTAATACCCTGTATTTAGGCTTCATCTCTCAATGAAGTGAAGAGGGTTACCTGTCCAAGATCCCCCCCCCCCTATAATGTTAGAAATGGCCCATGAGAGGGGGGGGGGATATGATAGGTGTACCTTATACTTTGGTGTTGTAAAATTCCCCTTAATAAATGTTATCTGGATGTTGGCCGTGAATGTTTGTGTCTAATCTGCTTTCCATGTTTATGTGCAAAAATACTAAGTTTTTTTTGTTTTCCTCAACAGTTTCCTTCCACGCCAAAGGAATGTCAGACTGTGGCCTCCCACTTTGCCCAGCGGTGGTACTTTCCTTACTGTGGAGGGACAATTGATGGGAAACACGTCCACATCGTACCACCACCCAACTCGGGGTCATACTATTATAATTACAAGGGGTTCAATAGTATTGTGATGTTGGCGGCGGTGTCGGCTAATTAGGACTTCCTGCATGTGGACGTGGGGAAGAATGGCCGGATGTCCGATGGTGGAGTCATCGCCCAGACGGAGTTCTACAGGCGTCTCCAGAATGGCAGCTTGGGCTTGCCAGCTCCAGAAGAGAATGTGGAAGGACTCCCATTCGTCTTCGTTGCAGATGAAGCATTTGCGCTGGGGGACCATCTTATGCGGCCATTCCCGATGAGGACCCTCACCCCGGAACAGAGGGCTTTTAATTACCGGAGAGTGGTGGAGAACACATTTGGAATCATGGCCAGCCGGATCCGCCTATTTCGGACACCCATCCATATGGCGGAGTATAAACTTAATCATATAATCCTGGCGTGCTGTGTTCTACATAACTTTTTACGGCAACATTCTGCCAACTATGCTGGCTCAGTTGGGCCTAAGGCCGTAATTATAAATGAAACAACCCTGACGGCACTTGAAAGTGGCTGTCCTGGCTTGCCCTCCCTGAGTGCCCGTGATGTCCAGTTAAGATACCTTGAGTTCTTTGCGGGTAGGGGGGCCATCAATATGCCAGACAATTTGTGAAGCCTTTATTAAATAAAAAAAATAAAAAGCAAATCTTTGGTGACATTTACTGCTTGTGTTTGTTTTAGCTGACCCTGACAGAAATGTGGGGAGTCCTGAAAATGGCGTGATTGTGTAACCTTATACAAAGCACTGTTGGGTGTTATTTACTAAAGGCAAAGACACTTTGCACTACAAGTGCACTTGAAACTGCACTGAAACCGCACTTGTAGTGCAAAGAGGATTTGCCCTTAGGAAATAACCCCCATTTTCACAGAAAGCAGCAATTACATCACCACAAAAGTGTTGTAGCGTTGAGACAATATTTCATACATTCTTGATTAACAATCTTTTTAATACCTGCACAATCACATGTGCATTTAGAAAAGGTTTTTAACCACTTGCTTACCGGGCACTTAAACCCCCCTCCTATCCAGACCAATTTTCAGCTTTCGGCGCTGACGCACTTTGAATGACAATTGCGCGGTCATACAACACTGTACCCAAATGAAATTTTTATCATTTTCTCACCACAAATAGAGCTTTCTTTTGGTGGTATTTGATCACCTCTGCGGTTTTTACTTTTTATTAAAAAAATGTAAAAACCTGAATTTTTTTTAAAAAAAAAAGTTTATTTTTTTATAAAAAATTTTAAACGGGTAATTTTTCTCCTTCATTGATGTACGCTGATGAGGCGGCAGTGATGGGCACTGATAGGCGGCAGTGATGGGCACTGATGGGTGGCAGTGATGGGCACTGATGGGTGGCAGTGATGGGCAGCACTGGCAGGTGGCACTGATTGGCACTACAGGTGGGCATTGATAGGTGGTTCTTGTGGGCATTGATAGGTGTCACTTGTGGGCACTGTTAGGTGGCACTGTGGGCACTGTTAGGTGGCACTGTGGGCACTGTTAGGTGGCACTGTGGGCACTGTTAGGTGGCACTGTGGGCAGGGGCGTAACTAGAAATAGCAGGGCCCCATAGCAAAATGTTGTATGGGGGCCCCCCTGCAAACAGCCCCCCCCACAGCTGCCCTAGTGTCAATGCAGCATGACCTGTGCCCAATGCAGCGTGACCTGTGCCCAATACAGCGTGACCTGTGCCCAATACAGCGTGACCTGTGCCCAATACAGCGTGACCTGTGCCCCATACAGCGTGACCTGTGCCCAATACAGCCTGGTCTGCCTGTGCCCCATACAGCCCCACCTATGCAGAGGAAGAGGCAAGCCACCCAGATCAGCAGAGAGCGGGATTTCCCGCTGTAATAGCTCTCATTTGAATTTTCTGTCTTCCCGGGGCTCATCGTCACATAGCCCCACCTTTTGGCCCGACGCCTTTGATGCCGTCACATGTCCCGCATTGGATCGGCGTTCTGTCTATCAAAGGCAGCGGGCCAAAAGGTGGAGCTATGTGACGTGAGCCCCGGGAACACTGGAGGTTCTAATGAAAGCTCTTACATTGGGCAATTCAGCTCTTTGCTGATACGGACAGCTCGCCTCTTCCTTTCCTCTCTCTTCCCATGGCCGGGAGACTGTGCCGGCGGTGCTCTTATCCTCACTGGGCCCCACTCGGCTGCGGGCCCCATAGCGCACGCATGGGTCGCTATGCTGGTAGTTACGCCCCTGACTGTGGGCACTATTAGGTGGCACTTTAATTGGGCACTGATGAGGCAGATGTGCCTCTTCCACTTGGGGACCGATGTCCCTCACATCCGATCCGGTGATCGGCTGTCAGCGTGAGTAAAAAAAAAAAACGATTACCGATCTTTTGTTTACATCATGTGATCAGCTGTCATTGGCTGACAGCTGATCACATGGTAAGGGGCCGGGACCGGCCCCTTACACAGATCAGTGATCAGCCGAGTCTCAGAGACTCGGTGATCACAACGCGCCCGGCGCGCGCCCTACAGGGCGCGCGCAGGGAGCGTGCACAGGGGAGGCCGTCATATGACGGCCTCCCGGGAATGTAGGTCCGCGCTGTAGCCGTCATTCGGCTATAGCGCGGATGCCAAGAAGTTAAAACAAACCAACATGTTTGTTGTATAACAATTTTTGGGGTGGCATTATCAAAAATAAAAATGTCCATTTAAGATAAAACAGGCATGTGTAAAACCAACAAGAAAGACACAAATCTTGAACTTACAAAGTTCACATTTGGTAGAACTTGAAAGCAATATCAGACATGAGTATTTAGGAACTGTGTTTGATATTGCGTTCAGATGGGGTGAAGTCACCCCAGGAAAAGCCAAATTTGGAAGATGCACACAAATTTGCCAATGTCAACATGTGCTAGCTGCCATCACGGGGGATCAAGGGACGTGTTTTGGGGGAGAAACCCCTTCCTCTCAGCTACTTTATTATTGAGGAAGGGATTGCACCCCCAAAACGCCTACATTGATCTCCCGTGATGGCAGATAGCACATGTTGGCACACTGTGTGCATCCTCCAAATTTTGCTTTTCTAAAAATCGCTAAAACATTTTGAACTTTGTAGCACACAAAAGAAGAAAGTGATTTGGAGGGGTTTTAAACTCGCCCCAAAACATCAATGATGTTTTTATGTTTTTGAATAACATCATTGATGTTTTTCTTGAGGTTTTCCAATTCTAAAATACACCCCATGGTCTCCCCGATCAGGATCTGGGCACTTTCTGATGTGAAAGGATCTGGATCCACAACATCATGATCACCTAAAAAGAGAGAAACCAAACAAAAACAGGTATCAAAAATATGCCGGCATCCATCTCTTACCTGAGCCTGTGGTCGCAGACACTCACCCGTTGTGGTGACTAGTTCCACCACGTCTTCTTCCTCCTGCTCTTCTTGTGATGGGGGGATTTCCCCTTCTTCCAGAGAGGGGGGGGGGTCTGTGGTCTCCTCGGATGAGGGGTGTCCTCCGAGTCTTTTCTCCCCTATGTAAAACAAAAATGCTATACTTAGCACACAGATATTTGATGGCAGAACTATAAATAGGAAACATTGCTTGGAAGTGGGGTACAATTGTCAATTTTGGCAAAGTTCCAAAATGTAGCATTTTCAGTGTCCTTTGTCAAGCTGCAATACTTTACCTGTTTAGTACAAGCTTCACAGATGGAGACCCCCCTATAGTATACACTGGAGCACCTGTGTGCCCCCCTAATAAAAATGCTGTTCTGGTGTCCCACACTAGTGCTCCAGTGTCCAGATGTGAAAACAGCTGCTCAGTGTCCTCTCCTTACACAGAATCTAGTTTGCATTTCATTCTAGTAACAAAGCCATCTACACAACCAAATTAGTTTCATACAAGTAGGGCGTAAAAAATGTGGCCAAATGCATATGGCCAAAACAATGGTGTTTTATAGGCCGAAAGAAAAATGTTTGATACGAACGAATAATGTGCCCATGAACATGAAAGTTGCCATTTTAAAATGTACACTTTTAAGAAAAGCACATGGAGCAGCACGAACGTAATAAACATAAAGAATAGGAACACAGCACAACTACTTACTTTTTTGCAGTACTCTCTGGATCTTTCTGTACTGCTCATGTTCTCGTAATTTGAGGTCCGACCACCGTTTCCTGAGCTGATCTTTCGATCGTCGTACCCCGAAACTCCGGTGCAGACTCCTGACCACTTTCGCCATGATCTTGGCCTTTCTGACATTGGGGTTGGGGGTAAGGTCCATACTTTCCATCATAGTCGGCCTTCTTCAGGATGTTCACCATCTCCAACATCTCCCCAAAGGACATATTTGAGGCCTTAAATCTCCTTCTGGATCGGGACGTGTCCGGATCTGGGCTTTCCTCCTCCTCCTCCTCGTTCCTGTAATTAGCACGCACCTGCTGTGTATCCACCATGTGCTCTTCCCCCACTGCGCAGAAAGAAAAGGGGCGGGGAATAGACTAGAAAGAACGTCAGGGGCGGGCGGAGTTACACGCATGCGCAGTGTGTATAAAGCGTAACACGCGTGCGTATTACGTACGATCTGTGAGCGGAGGAAGGAGCATCGGAGGCGCCGATCGTAATAACGAAGGTAAGAGCCAAACTTGGGCCTATACTGCTTCTAGATTGAGGCCTATATTGTAACAAGATTAGGAGAGTTTTGCTTGACATTAGGGTTTGTCTTGTGTTGTGTCTTGCGGTGAAAAGGGATATCTTGAACGATACCGACTTCATGGCAATATTCATTGACATGTTCAGGGAGCTGCCTTGTCTGTAGGAGATAAACCACCCACATTATAAGAACCAAACAAAGAGGAAGGCAGCGCTGGATCAATTGTTGGAAATTGTGAAGCAGGTGATCCCCACGGCAGACATCACCTATTTGAAGATCCTAATTGGTGGCCTGAGGAGCACATATGTAAGGGAGGGCAAGAAGGTCCAGGATTCGCAGAGATCCGGAGCAACAGATGACATCTATGTCCCCAGGATGTGGTACTATGACAGGCTGCATTTTCTGGCAGGTCAGACTGAACCCAGGCCAGCACTCTCCAGTCTTCCTTCCACGCTTCCTTCCCCCCCAGCTGAGGCTTCTGACGCCCAACCTGGGCCTTCCAGGCAGCAACATGTGGAGGAGTCCAGCTTGAGCCAGGTATAGCATTCTTCTAAATATTCATGGTTGTCCAATCAATGATGTTAACTAGATGTTCGTTTGGAGCACTAATTTATGATTGTGATTGATGATGCAAAACATTACAACCATGTCCCTTTTTCATACACAGGGAAGTCTCAGCCAGGAGGTGGCCGGGCCGAGCAGGCTGCCTGATATGCAGGTCCCTCCCCTACACCTGCAAAGAGAAAGTGGCAGGAAGAGGAGTACCCTAGAGGAGGCTGCCATAGGCCTCTTTTGGAAGGCTACAGAGGCCCTGGGAGCCCCCCACACTGTGGAGGAGGACTTTGCTGGCATAATTGCCTGTAAAATGCAGCGGATGGAGGAGGGCCAAAACTCATGTGTGAGCCATTAATGTTGGCAGCTCTCAATAAGGGGTTGAGGGCACAAATAACATCTGATACCCACATTTGTGACCTCACACATGGTCCTCCTCCTCCTCCTCCAGGTCCTACTACTCCTCCTCCTCCAGGTCCTACTAGTCCTCCTCCTCCTCCAGGTCCTACTTCTCCTCCTGCCACATCTCCAACAGCAGAGCCACAGCCAGGAAGGAAGCGTGGAAGGAAGACCAGAAAGTGATGACCCTGGATCCCTGGAGCCCAAAAAACATCCCTGGGAATTACAGACCAGTTAGCCTAACATCAATAGTATGTAAACTCTTGGAGGGGATGATAAGGGACTATATACAAGATTTTAGTAATAAGAACGATATCATTAGCAGTAATCAGCATGGATTTATGAAGAATCCTTCTTGCCAAACCAATCTATCAACCTTCTATGAGGAGGTGAGTTGCCATCTAGATAAAGGAAGGCCCGTAGACGTGGTGTATCTGGATTTTGCAAAAGCATTTGACACAGTTCCCCATAAACGTTTACTGTACAAAATAAGGTCCGTTGGCATGGACCATAGGGTGAGTACATGGATTGAAAACTGGCTACAAGGGCATGTTCAGAGGGTGGTGATAAATGGGGAGTACTCAGAATGGTCAGGGGTGGGTAGTGGGGTTCCCCGGGGTTCTGTGCTGGGACCAATCCTATTTAATTTATTTATAAACGACCTGGAGGATGGGATAAACAGTTCAATCTCTGTAATTGCAGACGATACTAAGCTAAGCAGGGCAATAACTTCTCCGCAGGATGTGGAAACCTTGCAAAAAGACCTGAACAAATTAATGGGGTGGGCGACTACATGGCAAATGAGGTTCAATGTAGAAAAATCTAAAATAATGCATTTGGGTGGCAAAAATATGAATGCAATCTATACACTGGGGTGAGAACCTCTGGGGGAATCTAGGATGGAAAAGGACCTGGGGGTCCTAGTAGATGATAGGCTCAGCAATGGCATGCAATGCCAAGCTGCTGCTAATAAAGCAAACAGAATATTGGCATGCATTAAAAGGGGGATCAACTCCAGAGATAAAACGATAATTATCCCGCTCTACAAGACTCTCGTCCGGCCGCACCTGGAGTATGCTGTCCAGTTCTGGGCACCAGTCCTCAGGAAGGATGTACTGGAAATGGAGCGAGTACAAAGAAGGGCAACAAAGCTAATAAAGGGTCTGGAGGATCTTAGTTATGAGGAAAGGTTGCGAGCGCTGAACTTATTCTCTCTGGAGAAGAGACGCTTGAGAGGGGATATGATTTCAATTTACAAATACTGTACTGGTGACCCCACAATAGGGATAAAACTTTTTCGCAGAAGAGAGTTTAATAAGACTCGTGGCCACTCATTACAATTAGAAGAAAAGAGGTTTAACCTTAAACTACGTAGAGGGTTCTTTACTGTAAGAGCGGCAAGGATGTGGAATTCCCTTCCACAGGCGGTGGTCCCAGCGGGGAGCATTGATAGTTTCAAGAAACTATTAGATAATCACCTGAATGACAGCAACATACAGGGATATGTAATGTAATACTGACACATAATCACACACATAGGTTGGACTTGATGGACGTGTGTCTTTTTTCAACCTCACCTACTATGTAACTATGTAACTATGGATCCAGCCTGGTCTGGCAAAAGATGCAGCCTCTTGTAATACCACAGCCTGGGGCACAGATGTCATCTGCTGTTTTCCGGATCTCTGGGACTTCTGGACCAGACTGCACTCCCTTACATATGGACTCCTCAGGCCACCAATTTTGATGTTCAAGAATTGATGTCTGCCCTGGGGGTCCAAGGCTTTGCTAATTTCTGCTGTTTATCCAGCGTTGCCTACCTCTTTGTTTGGTTCTGAGCCCTTAATAAAGGAATTTTGGTTTCAATTATACTTGCCTATGTGTGTTTTCCTTCAAAAAGGACAGTTTGTTTGTGAGGATTCAGGTACATTTTAAATATACGTATGTGAAATTAACAAGGGGCACCAACACCAAACAATCTCCTTGAGATTAAATAATACAAGATAATAATGGTGTTGTGGTAACTTGACACACAAAACACACACAAAAATATTCTGGAGTAAAACTAAAAATAAAATAAAACAAAGATCAGCCTTGGAAAAAATACAAACCTAAAATTAAAAAAAAATCTGCCTTTAAAAAAAAAACAAAAAATATTTTTGTCAGATGTGACAAATCAAAATATATTAAGGGAATCCGATAAATAATAAAGAAATAAGTTTGTGAGAAGTCTGTGTGAATATGAGCAGCAAAACTACTTAATTCTTCTCACATTATAAAGAAGAAGAGAGTGCGCTGTATTAAACCATTTTTAACATTGCACCGTGACGAAAGTGTTGTATCCACGCTAATTTTACCAGAACGAGCTGTTCCGTCTCGGAATTTCTTCTGGGCATGCGTGGCACTTTGTGCGTCGGAACAGGCCACACACGGTCGGAATTGACGCAATCGGATTTTGTTGTCGGAAAACTTTATAGCCTGCTCTCAAACTTTGTGTGTCTGAAAATCAGATGGAAAATGTCTGATGGAGCCCACACACGGTTGAAATGACCGACAACACGCTCCGATCTGACATTTTCCATCGGAAAATCTGACCGCGTGTACGGGGCATAAGACTTACCATACCTGCAAAGCAAATACAAAAAAAACATAGTAAAAAATAAAACATTTAAACGCAACCTGTGCCTAAAATATATATATATGCCGAAGCATGGGGGTATCCTCCCGCAAAAGGCAGGAGCAAATCGCTCCTCCACCCACTGCTGCCCCCACGCTTCGGCATATATGCTGAAGTATGTAACTGTGGTGGTGAAATCACCTCAGACAGCGCTGGAGTCACGGCTTTATGTATTGTGGGAGCAAACGCTGTTGCTGTCAAGATAAATAAATCCGCTCTGCAGCTGAATGGCGTACCTGCTAAGCAAATGATGGTTAACAATAAAACAAAGTAACATTACAGTATAACAGTAAGATTTACCATACCTGCAAAGCAAATATAAAAAAAAATAGTAAAAAATAAAACATTTAAACGCAACCTGTGCCTAAAATATATATGCCGAAGCATGGGGGCATGCTCCCGCAAAAGGCAGGAGCAAATCGCTCCTCCACCCACTGCTGCCCCCACGCTTCAGCATATATGCTGAAGTATGTAACTGTGGTGGTGAAATCACCTCTGACAGCGCTGGAGTCACGGCTTTATGTATCGTGGTAGCAAATACTGTTGCTGTCTAAATAAATAAATCCGCTCTTCAGCTGAATGGCATACCTGAAAACAAAAAAATGGTTACCAAACATGATAAAAGCATAACAACAATAAAACATTGCAGAACAGAATACAGTAAAAAAGAGCAGAACAATAGAGAGAGAATAGAGAGAGAGAACAATAAAACGACAACTATTTTTGTTTTTTATTATTTTATATTTTTTTTGTGTTTTTTTTTTTTTTTACACTTTTTTTTGTAAATTTAACTTTTGTAACTGGTACCAGGTTTGGGTCTCTCAAAATGCGATGGCATCTTGGGAGACCCTGTGAAAGTGTGTCCTAGTCTGTGCAGTGCTGTACCCTATGCTAATACTCAACTAGTGTATGGTAGCGTTCAAAACATTCACCAATGCAAAGACCAGGATTGTCAGGACAGGAGGGACAATAATACTGGGTGTCACGCCTAAATCCGCGCTTGCTGCAGACACGACATCTTTTTTGAGGGGCTCGTTGGGTAGGGGTACTCGGGAGGACATAAAGAAAATGCCTCTCATGCAGCCGGCTTACTGCATTTGGTTGGGGAGGGTGAGGTGGAGCACCGTCTGGAAACAGAAGGGCTCTGACGATCTCTTCCTGGAATTTAAGGAAGGATCCAGTCCGTTCTAAAGCTCTGCATAGCACATAAGCGTTCAGCAAAGCCAATTTAAATAAATAAACAGACACTTTTTTGTACCAGCGTCTGGCCTTACGGACAACTAGGTACGGCGCCAACAACTGGTCGTTGAGGGCCACCCCTCCCATATTTTGGGTATATTCGTGGACACAGAGGGGTTTCTCCACAACACCAGTCGCCGTAGTAATTTGGACCGTCGTGTCTGCATGAAGGGAGGTAAGAACGAAAACATTCTTATTATCCCTCCACTTCATAGCGAGCAAATTATTACACTGCGAGCAGGCACTCTCCCCCAGCCTAAGACAGGAATCTACAAGCCACTGGGGAAAGCCCCGGCGATTAGGTCGCACGGTGCCACATGCTCCAATCTGATGATCACAAAGGTGACTAAAAAGTGGCACGCTCGTGTAATAACTGTCCACGTACAAGTGGTACCCCTTTCCGAATAAGGGTGACACCAAGTTCCACACAATCTTGCCAGCACTTCCTATGTAGTCAGGGCAGTTTGTCGGCTCTATGTGACTATCGTTGCCCTCGTAAACCATAAAACTACATGTATAGCCTGTGGCCCTGTCACAGAGCTTATACATCTTGACCCCGTATCTGGCACGCTTGCTGGGAAGGTACTGTTTGAATGACAAGCAGCCAGAAAACTTAATCAGGGACTCATCAACGCAGACAACTTGATGGGGAGTAAACAAGTCTGCAAAACGTTGGTTGAAAGGGTTTACGAGGGGCCGAATTTTGTAGAGCCGATCGTATTCAGGGTCTCCACGAGGACGACAGAGTTCATTGTTGTTGAAGTGCATGAACCACAAAATCTGCTCGTATCGTGCCCTGGCCATGGAGGCAAAGAACACGGGCATATGGTAAATTGGGTCAGTGGACCAATATGACCGCAACTCACTCTTTTTATTTATGCCCATGTTGAGGGAAAGGCCCAGAAAGATCTTAAATTCGGAAACCGTAATTGGTTTCCAATCTCTGGCAAGGGAGGACTGGGGAATAGTGGCGATGTGTTGACCAGCGTACAAATTGCTTTGGTCCACAATAGATCTATAGAGATCTTCGGTGAAAAACAGCGAATAAAAATCCAGTGGCGTAAAGTCAACTGTTTCCACCTGAATGCCGGGTTGGCCAGTGAATGGGGGAAGTACAGGTGCTGCAGAAGTGGTGGGTTCCCAATTCGGATTGGCGAATGCAGCAGGAAGGGCACTATGGCCACGACGGGCCTGTGTTCGTCTTCTTGGTGGCAGTGGGACACTACTTGTGCTTGCCACCTCGCCAGCTTGAACTGCACTTATGGGACTCGCCACGTCACCAAGTGTTACTGCAGTGCTGGATATACGACCAGGGTGTACTAGGCCGCTGGTGCTTGCCAGTTCACCAGAAGGAATAGTGGCGCTAGTACTTCTCTGCTCCATATGAGGGACCTGCGGTTCTTGCACTTCAAGGACAGAAGAAGAAGATTGGGGTCTGGTACGCCTGACCTTGGCAGGGACCACAACTCCGTCGTCAGAGTTATCTGTCATGAAGCCGCTGTCCTCTACAGGATCGTATTCTGAGCCTGAATCTGACAGATGAGTGACTTCCTCTTCACTATCTGTCATGCTCAGAAACGTGTAGGCCTCTTCACTAGTGTACCTTCGATTTGCCATTTTGGGCTCTAAATTTAGAAGTACACTAGTGAGACTCACAGGAAAAAAAGCTACTGACTGTCAGCGACTGTATCAAAATGCTACCAAAAAACTGTTAGCGATCGCAGGGATCAGGCCTGACTCTGCAAACGCTGTAGTTATGTGTGCTTAGTGTTTTGTAAGTGTCAGTGATCGATCGATACTGCACTTGGGTGGGCTGGGCAGGGCTGGGCCAAGGGGCAAAACGCAGGAACCCTAAACTGCTGGGGACGCTAGTATAGATCTGATCGGATCAGATATCGATCCGTTCAGATACTATAGCACTAAGAGAGGTGTATGCTGCGTGCATGGGTGTTAGCGGTACTGGCGCTAACCTGACGCTGCCTGGGGCGACGCAGACCTTATCTGACCCTAAAAACTTAACTTATATCACCGCCGGGCGATTAGGGGGTTAAATCTTTATAAGGTAATAAACGGCGTGTGCCCTGAAACTATAATAAACTATAAAACACAAAATAACTAACCAGCATCACCCGTAACAGTTATACGGTGATCACTGGTGAAAGGGTTAACTAGGGGGTAATCAGGGGGTTAAAACCTTTATTAGGTAGTATATGGGGGTCCCTGACACTATAAAATGCTAACGGCGAACCTATATACTTACCTCCCTAACTAGCGTCACCTGTGTCACTAATACAGCGATCAGAAAAATGATCGCTTAGTGACACTGGCGACAGGGGGTGATCAAGGGGTTAAAACTTTATTAGGGGGGTTAGGGGGGTACCCTAGACCTAAAGGGGGTACCCTAGACCTAAAGGGGGCTAACCCTAACTGCCCTACCACTTATAACTGTCACAAACTGACACCAATGCAAAAAAAAAAAAAAACTGCTATTGGTGTCACTGTGACAGGGGGTACAGGGGGGTGATCAGGGGGTGAGGGGGGTGAAAAGTGTGCCTAGTGTGTTCTACTGAAAGTGTAGTGTTGGTGCAGACTTACTTGATGTCTTCTCTCCTCGGAGCCGGAACGAAAAGACCGGCTCGAGGAGAGATGACATCACTTCCTCTGCCGCTGTTTACATTACAGCGGCAGAGGAAGAATTTAATTTGTGGGGAGTGATCGCAAGGGGGTGGCCACGAATGAGTGGCCTCCCCCTCAGCCTGTATCACTTCCCCAACGATGCCGACCGCCTCGGGTACCAGGGGGGGGGCGCGATGCGCCCCCAGCCCGCGGGAGGCAGATCACGTACCAGGTACGTGATTTTGCCTGCCCGTGCCATTCTGCCGCAGTATATCTGCGTTAGGCGGTCAGCAACTGGTTAAATGGGCGTGGCTCAAAGGGGGTGTGGTTAAAGTCTGAGATGAATGAGGGATGGAGAAGGAAAGGGGGGAGAGGGATGGAGGGACAGCAGCCCCAGATCCTACACAACAATGGAAATATGTGTATTCTAGAAAGTTTAACAATCAGCAGATAGAGATACTCCAAACACCTGGTGTTAGCACTTCAATCATCCCGGCACCATGGTTGTTATGGTGTTAGGATGATTGAAGTGCATTATTTCTATTATTACATTGTAATATAAAATGAAATCATTCAACTCACCATAATGCCGAATCAGTGGGATCCCTGAGCGTGTCACCTGCCACGTCGCCTGCCACCAGCAGAGTCCTTCCTTGCATCAGGTGCCCCAGCAAAGTGCGTCCTTGCATCAGGTGCCCCCAGCAGAGCCCCCCCTTACATCAGATGTCTCCAGCTGTGCCCCCCTCACATCAGGAGTCCCCAGCAGGGCCCCCCCTCACATCAGGAGTCACCAGCGGAGCCCCCCTCACATCAGGAGTCCCCAGCGGAGCGGAGCCCCCCTGACATCAGGAGTCCCCAGCGGACCCCCCCTGACATCAGGAGTCCCCACCGGAGCCCCCCTCACATCAGGAGTCCCCAGCGGACCCCCCTCACATCAGGAGTCCCCAGCGGAGCCCCCTCTCACATCAGGAGTCCTCAGCAGAGCCCCCTCTCACATCAGGAGTCCCCAGCGGAGCCCCCCTCACACCCGGAGTCCCTAGCGGACCCCCCCTCACACCAGGAGTCCCCAGCGGACCCCCCCCCACATCAAGAGTCCCCAGCGGAGCCCTCCCTCACATCAGGAGTCCCCAGCGGAGCCCCCCTCACATCAGGAGTCCCCAGCGGAGCCCCCCTCACATCAGGAGTCCCCAGCGGAGCCCCCCCCTCACATCAAGAGTCCCCAGCGGAGCCCCCCTCACATTAGGAGTCCCCAGCGGAGCCCCCCTGACACAAGGAGTCCCCAGCAGAGACTCCCTCACACCAGGAGTCCCCAGCGGACTCCCCCTCACACCAGGAGTCCCCAGCGGACCCCCCTCACATCAGGAGTCCCCAGTGGAGCCCCCCTCACATCAGGAGTCCCCAGTGGAGCCCCCCTCACATCAGGAGTCCCCAGCGGAGCCCCCCCTCACATCAGGAGTCCCCAGCAGAGCCCCCCTCACATCAAGAGTCCCCAGCGGAGCCCCCACTTACATCAGGAGTCCCCAGCAGACCCCCCTCACATCAGAAGTCCCCAGCGGAGCCCCCTCTCACATCAGGAGTCCCCAGCGGAGCCCCCCTCACACCAGGAGTCCCCAGCGGAGCCCCCCTCACATCAGGAGTCCCCAGCGGACCCCCCTTACATCAGGAGTCCCCAGCGGAGTCCCCTCACACCAAGAGTCCCCAGCGGACCCCCCCTCACATCAGGAGTCCCCAGCGGACCCCCCTCACACCAGGAGTCCCCAGCGGAGCCCCCCCTCACACCAGGAGTCCCCATCGGAGCCCCCCTCACATCAGGAGTGCCCAGCGGACCCCCCTTTACATCAGGAGTCCCCAGCGGAGCCCCCCTCACATCAGGAGTCCCCATCGGAGCCCCCTCCTCAATCAGGAGTCCCCAGCGGAGCCCCCCTCACATCAGGAGTCCCCAGTGGAGCCCCCTCACATAAGGAGTCCCCAGCTGAGCCCCCCCTCACACCAGGAGTCCCCAGTGGACCCCCCTCACATCAGGAGTCCCCAGCAGACCCCCCTACATCAGGAGTCCCCAGCGGAGCCCCCCTCACACCAGGAGTCCCCAGCGGACCCCCCCTCACATCAGGAGTCCCCAGCGGAACCCCCCTCACATCAGGAGTCCCCAGCAGAGCCCCCCCTCACATCAGGAGTCCCCAGCAGACCCCCCTGACATCAGGAGTCCCCAGCGGACCCCCCCTTACATCAGGAGTCCCCAGCGGACCCCCCCTTACATCAAGAGTCCCCAGCGGACCCCCCCTTACATCAGGAGTCCCCAGCAGAGCCCCCCCTCACATCAGGAGTCCCCAGCGGGCCCCCTTACATCAGGAGTCCCCAGCAGAGCCCCACTCACATCAGGAGTCCCCAGCGGACCCCCCCTTACATCAGGAGTCCCCAGCGGAACCTGGTCTAACAGAACCCAGCTCCATCTCTCCCTGTACCTCATCCAAAAGACACCTCTCTGTGCAGCTGACACACGGGGCGGAGGGGCGGCGGCGATGGCAGATGATTACATCCTTGTGTTCAGTGGAGAGCGGGGAGGGGCCGCCAATCCCTGCAGCCGATTGGGATGGCACACTGAAGAGAGAAGCCGATTGGCTGCCCCTCTCCTCTGCATTGAAGACAAGGGGAAATAACACTCGTGGTGGTGGTGGCCATGTATGTGTAGCCGCTGCCGTTTTTTAGCAAAAACATTCCCGATTTTCTCGGGACAAACTCAAAACCCCGGGAAAATTATCGGGACAAGCTTAAGTCGGGACGAGGGTCCCAAATTCGGGATTGTCCCGGGAAAATCGGGACTGTTGGCAACTATGGTACTGCAATTTGTTTGCAAGATGCGTTTGGAGTACCATTAAGAATTAATAGCACCCGCACGCATTTCGTAAGGGTAGTGTGTTAACGTGCGGTGCAGGAAACATGCACAGAACAATCCGTTCCTGCACTGTCGGCGCTCCAGTGTGAACCAGTTTGAAAGGGTGGCTGTTGAATTGCAATCTACAATAGGCTAGGTTCACACTGCTGCTGGTTCGGGGCCGCGTGTAAGGCCTGGTTTACACTAGTGTGAATTCAGATGCAACTTGAGTTGCACAGAATCCCATGACAATGGAAATCACATTATTTTCTTTGGTGCCCTTCACATCAATGTAGTGCAGCACGGTGTGTTTTTGGACTCTGGTGTAATTGTAGCATGATTTTGGCCCCATAGGCTTCAGTGGAATCGCACCAAGACTTCATGTACTTGTGTTTTTGCACATTACTTAGTGTATCCAGGTGAATAATATCTTGGGTTTTTTTTTCAGGACAACTTGGGCTTTCACTTGGTGGTAAATGGTAATGGATGTCTCCTGATTTTTTTTTTTTATCAAAGGAAAACTTGCAGCACGCTCCCAGTACAAACACATGTACGCATATATGCGGCCCCACAGAAGAAGACCCGTGAGGCCTTCTGTGAGGCCAAATATATGTGTAAATGTGGCAGGAAGGGGTAACAAACACCATCCAGTTTCCTCCCCCTACCAAAAAATGCAGTGGTATGAAAAATGCAACCAAGTTGCACTACATAATTGCACTGAAATCAGATCAAATCGCAGCAGCTTTAGTGTGATCCTAATCTAAATCACACACATTCCCATAACCGAAAAGTGCTTTTGCAGACACGCCAATTCTTATGCATAATTCTTATCCCCCGTGCATCAGAAAACGTGACACATTTTTGGGTGTGTGAAACCACATACTACAGAAGTCCCATGCAGTTCCATAGACACGTTTTAAAAAAAGGGTCAGGGGCTTTCTTACCACCCACACAGGTGTGAATCTTTTATTATGGACCTTTGAGACTTTACCAAATGAACTATTTTTTGCAAGTAGAGGTGAAATATACCTGACTGAATATAGTGTAAAAGCTTGTTTAGGTAGAACACTCACATTAACTAAAAGATCTAATTATACTGTGATCTTCTAAAAGAATATATTCGTATGAATAAAGACTTGTCTTGTTCGTGCTACATTTCCCGCGCAGTCACACGCTTTGTATTGACATCATTTCCGCCCTAGCCCGTGCCCTCCTCCAACATGGCGTTCGCTGCCTAGCTGCGCCTTTTCCATTAGTCCCCTGTGGTGACGCGAATTCTTCGCGACTCTCAATACAGATACGTTTGCAGCAGTAACATGGCGGAAATATCTGAAGGTAAGAACATGGTCTTCCAATGTTACGTTTACCTGCCGAACAACACATGTTCTGTGTGGTTTACACCGAATAGTTTTCTCTAACGAGCTAACGTGTTGCGGAATGGAGCATGGAATTAACGAGTTGGTTTCAGCTTGCTATGTGCGGGGCTTAGTCCTCGTTCCAGGTTCTGTAGACTGTGTTCGGTGGGAAGGGCTCGCTCAGGCCGCTTACATTGTGTGTTACAGTCGTTGTGGTTAGATGTTTTCCAATGAAGGAGTTGTCCAGTTATCAGCTGGCGTTCCTATACTTTCTAGCTTTAGTAAATAAACCCCATTGTGTACTTAAAAGTGGGGTATGCCTGTAAAGTTTTCAGGGGTGTTACTGAGGAACCAGAAACTGAGGATGTGCGTGTTGGGCAGTCTCAGAAGAAAGCAGATTTGTATTGTGGATTTTATTATGTATGTATGGATCTAATCGTCCATTTGTTTCTCAGGCAATGTATGCTGCATTTCACAAATAATAGGTTCATCGCCCAAACTAAATTCTTAGATAATAATCACTGAATGCCACCATTTGGGGAGATATTTGTGTCTGCAGTTTCTTCAGAAACACATTTCTGTTTGTGTTGGATATTGTCCCCCCACTTATGTCACTGCTGTGCCCTCCATTAATGTTGGGGTCCGCAGGAGGAAACAACCAGTGCTGGGAGGACATTGGATCTCACACTCCCACAAAATCCATTTCTGAAGAAACCTCGCCTATGAATATTTCTACCATGGGGCGGTTTTCAGAGGCAGGTATTCATCTTTTTTGTTAAAGGCACAAATTTTATCTGGACTTTTAGATAGCACTGGCTTAGAAGAAGTCTGCTTGTTTGTATGTACCATACTTTCCTGTTTTAACCATTTCAATACAGGGCATTTTCACCCCCTTCCTGCCCAGGCCAATGTTCAGTTTTCAGCTCTGTAACATTTTGAATGACAATTGCGCAGTCATGCAACACTGTACCCAAATGAAATTTTTATCATCCCCACCCCACAAATAGAGCTTTCTTTTGGTGGTATTAGATCACCTCTGTGGTTTTTATTTTTTGCACTATAAAAAAAAAAAGCGACAAGTTGGAAAGAAAAAAAAAAAAAAAACTTTAAAAATTTTTTGCTATTATAAATATCCCAATTTAAAAAAAACAAATTGTTTCCTCAGTTTAGGCCGATATGTATTCTAAATATTTTTTGTAAAAAAAAAAATTGCAATAAGCGTATATTGATTGGTTTGCGCAAAAGTTATAGCGCCTACAAAAAAGGGGATACATTTATGGCATTTGAATTTTTTTTACTAGTAATGGCGGCGATCTGCGATTTTTTTTTTTTTTTTTTTTTTTTTTTTTTTTTTTTTTTTTTTTTTCGTGACTGTGACGTTGTGGCGGACATATCGGACACTATTTTGGGACCACTGACAATTATACAGCGATCGGTGCTATAAATATGCATTGATTACTGTATAAATGTCACTGGCAGGAAAGAAGTTAACACTAGGGGGTGATCAAGGGGTTAAATGTGTTACCTAGGGAGTGATTCTAACTGTAGGGGGAGGGGACCAGACCAATCGGTGTTTATACCTGGTATGAACACAGGATTTGTTTCTTCCTCCCTGACAGGACGTGGATCTGTGTGTTTACACACACAGATCCACTGTCCTGCTCTCTAGCAAGTGACCGCGAATGCCCGGCAGACATCACAGCCGCCGGGTACGCGCGTCAGCTCCTTGGCGACACGCCGGCGCCCGCGTGCACCCTCTATGCCGCCGGGAAGCCGAGGGCGTCATATGACGCCCCCCAGGATGGGAGATCCCATATGCAGACGTCATATGACAATGGGCGGGTAGGGAAGTGGTTAAAGAGGTTAAAAAAAAAACTGTAAGACCAAGGCATAATGAGCTAGTATGCATTGCATAAAATACCTTAGAACAAAGCCCTGCAGTGGCGCCCGCACACCGCTGAGACGGCTGACATCTTCCCCGTTTGTTCGCAGGCATCGGCGCTGTGATTGGCCGGAGCCACGATGACGTCACTCCCACGCAGGAGCTGCCAGTTGTGGCACAGGGCCCTGAAGAAACGGCTTGGTCGTAGTAAATATCTCCTAAACGGTGCAAGCTTAGGAGATATTTTTAGTAACTACAGGTAAGCCTTTTTATAGGCTTACCTGTAGGTACAATTAAACAAGAAGGCTTTACTTCCTCTTTTAATGCAGATCAAAGCAGAAGACGTTTCCCACACAGTGTTCAAAACGCCACTACATTTTGCGATCTGCAGCTGGTGTCAATATTAGCTTAATAACACCCCAAACACAGGTTGCAAGTACAGTGCGTTTGCCCGCACCGAATCGCAGGGTACAGAAGTACCCTACGATTCGGGTGCAGTGAGTTTGCAAAAGTAGTGCATGCAGTGAATAGGCTGAAGTCTCACCACACAGAACTGCATATGAATCGCACAGGAACGTATAGTGTGTTGCTGTATGATTCCCAATGTGAACCGGCCCTGAAAGGCTGATGACCTGTTCACACTAGAATGCTGTGCGGGAAACACTTATTCTTTGCCAGTTTCCCACAGTGCATTCAAATCGCACTGCCTTGGCGATCTGTAGCGGGTGTCAGTGCAAAGTTAATGACATCCCAAATGCTGTGTATTTTCCTGCACAGAATCACATTGTACAAAAGTTCCATGTGATCTGGTTGCAGTGCGTTTCTAAAAGTAGTGCATGCACTACTTTTGGTGTTGTGCAATTAAAGCCCATTCAAAATGAATAGGCTGAAATATCACTGCACCAAACTGCATGTGAATTGCACAGGAACATGCAGCATGATCCTGTGCAATTCACATGCAGTGTAAATGGGCACTTAGCCTAGATACACACAAGAATGCAGTGAGGGAAGCCCGTGATCCGTGCGCCTTTCTCGCACCACATTTAAAATGCATTGTCCTTGCGATCTGCAGTGTGTGTCAGTGCAAACTTAGTGTTTTGTAAAGGCAACATTTTATTGTTTTAAAAAAACAAACATGTCATACTTACCTGCTCTGTGCCATTGCTTGGCACATAACAACCTCAATCTGCCTCTTCTCGGGTCCACTGCTGGCATTCAAGGCTCCTCCCCCCTGCCGAGTGCGCCCATTACAAGCTGCCTGCTATGGGGGCACTCATGCATGCTCAGGCTTTCACCCCTAACCACCCCCCTTCTCCTTACTTCCTGTGTTTGACAGCAGCAGTGGCTCCCCCTGCTGTCTCAGCCAATGAGGAGGGCAAGTCGCTGCTCTCATGCACATTAGTGGATTGAGATTGGTTTCCAGTAAGTATTTGGGGGATGAGGAGAAGCTGCACACAGGTTTTTTACCTATATGCATAGAATGTATGAAGGTAAAAAACCTTCAGCCTTTAGAACCACTTTAACAACATCTTAAATGCAGTGCGTTTGCCTGATTGCATGGTGTATAATGACCATGCAATCCAGTTGCAGTGCGGTTCATAAATCGGTGCATGCATGACTGAAATCTCATTGCACTGAATTGAATGGGAATGCGCTACGGTTTCTGTGCAATTCATAGGCTTAGGCTAGATTCACACTTTTGTGGGCACTGCGTGTTATGTTTGCATGTGCACCCCAGGTCGTTCTTTTGAATGGGATGCAGGGGAAAAGGTCCCTGAGCCTTGTTAAAAACAAAGGTGGTATCATGCAGTTTTGCACCCAAAATGCCACCTCTACCCGGCAGCACTTGCTATGCCGGTCCCAGACTTGCAGATAGGCAAGAGGTAGAGCTGCATGAATAAGAGCTGGATAAAATGAGAATCACACTTTTTTTGTTTAGAATAAAGATCACGATTCTCACGGCATAATATCTTTCACGTTACACAAAATAATTGGACTAACTTTACTGTTTCGTTTTTTTAAAAAATGCATTAAAGTCTATTTTTGCAAAACAATTGCATTTGAAAGACCAGTGCGCAAATACAGTGTGACATAAAATATTGCAACAACTGCCATTTTATTCTCTAGGGTTTCTGTATATATATATATATATAATGTATGTTTGGGGGTTCCAAGTAATTTTCTAGCAAAAAAATACTGATTTTTAAAGCGGGTGTGCACCTATTTAATATTTTTTTTTTTTTTAGGAGTTCATTCAGAAACTTTTCAAATCATGAAAATGTACTCACGTGTTCTGTGAAGTAAGTCCGATTGTGGCCGATTTCGTTGAAAAGAATAACTTTTAAAAATCAAAGACGGCGGTTCCCATCTTCATTGTGGGCATTTGAAACCCACAAGGATGTATTTCCGGGATGCGGTGAATGCTGTCCTCCCAGCATTCACCGCTCGTTCCCGCGCATGCCCAGTGTCATCGCCGTCTGTTTCTTTGCGGAGGTTATCCGCAATGTCTCCTGGGATGAAAGACAATGAGATCCCAGGAGACATTGCGGGGAACGAAGGATATGACGTCAATACCCGCAAAGTCCACGCCCACAGCCGCAGGGACAGAAAAAAAGAAAGACGGATAACGTAAGGTAGGTAAAAAAAAAAAAAAGCTCCATATGGCACTCGGTGTTTTTAGAAGCCACAGAGATGCTGATTAAAAAATGGGTGAAGATCCGCTTTAACTTGTAAGCAACACATGTCAGAAAAAGGTTTAGTCTGTTAGTGGTTAAACTGACAGAAGTTCATTCCTTTTGATATAAAAGTACAGAATGATACAATGGTTCTCCTTATCTCCAATGTTGAGATAAACTTAGCAGGCTGCCCAGATTTTTTTTTTTTTTTTCTTTTAGTTGTCAGAAGTGAGCAGAGAACTTTGCACTTGTTACATAGAATCAGGGAAATGCTTTTTTTAAGATCGGGAGGGGAGTAGAATCGCGAAGAGGATAAAAGAAAATTGCACCTTTACGCAAGACCTTTACAGAATACTCAATCTAAGTACAAACATCAGTAAATTATTAAGTCCGTATGCAAGAGGCCTAAGGCTCCATTCACATTTATGCACGTGCGACAGAGTGTGCATGAACGTTCATATGTTTACATGCATTGCATTTAGGCCCCTTTCACACTGGGGCGGTTTGCAGGCGTTAGTGCGCTAAAAATACCGCCTGCAAACCGCCCCTAAACAGCCTCCGCTGTTTGTTCAGTGTGAAAGCCCGAGGGCTTTCACACTGAAGCGGTGCGCTGGCAGGAGAAGAAAAAATCTCCTGCAAGCCGCATCTTTAGAGCGGTGAAGGAGCGGTGTATTCACCGCTCCTGCCCATTGAAATCAATGGGACAGCGCGGCTATACCGTGGCAATACCGCGGCTATAGCCACGCTGTACGAGTGATTTTAACCCTTTTTCGGCCGCCAACGGGGGGTTAAAACCGCACCGCTAGCGGCCGAATACCGTGGTAAAACAGCGCTAAAAATAGCGCTGTTTTACCGCCGACGCCCCCTACCGCCCCAGTGTGAAAGGGGCCTTAGAGAAGCCTATTCATTTCAGTGGGCTGACCTACGCACAAAAGACGTGCCTGACCCTTTTTAAAAATCACACCACATCAAAACACGTTACTTTGTTACTTCACGTTTTGCAACGCATTAGCCATTAGGACTTAATGGCATCACCATGCGTCTGCAAAAAGGGCTGAGCAGTTTTGTGCATTGTACTAAAGCTCATGGTTTTGCGCGTGTTCTCTCAACGCACAAGTGTTAATGTAGCCTAATTCTGGACAGAATTTTTCTCTTTGTATTGGGAAGAGGAAGAAGAGTCAACATTTCGGTCTCTGACCTCATTGGAAATATTTTTCCTCACTGGTTGGCTGTTAAAAGAGAAGTAAGGGTTTAAATTTTTTTTTTTTTTTTTTTTTAGAGTTATACTTACCTCGGTGGATGCAGCATCGCCCCCCCCCCGGCGCCTCTGCACTGAAAACCGAGCGATTGAACATCGCCGATCGGTTTTCAAAGCTCTGAGCAGAGAGCTGTAGACTGTCAGCCACAGCTCTCTGCTCATCTCCCCACTCGCTCATTGGAGGGGGCAGAGAGGGGCGTCTCAGGCTCTCAGCGGCTCACTGAGAGGCTGAGACGGGTGCCAGTCCAGGCACCTGGCAGATCCAGACTCCCATTGTTGGGATGACGCAGTGCCTGGACTGATATCCATGATGTCAGCAGAGAGCGGACTTCAGGCCGCTCTTGGCTAAAAAACGGGTCACAGGAGTGAAAAACGAATTGCACTCCTGTGATCCATAGGAGAAGTCCAGCCAAACAAGCTTCGGCTGAGCTTCTCCTTTTTTAAGACTGAACTTCAGAAATTTAGTCTCTTTGCAAAATGTTCTGGATTGTTATGGGTTAATTACATTGAGGTATGTACTACCTCATGGATTTATATCTTTGCTTTATAATTTAGTGCACAATATGGCTGGTGGTGGTGGCGCCTAGATTGTGAATATAGAATCGTGCCCCTTTAAAAGAGTGTACACTCAAATAATATGGTAAAACAAAGGTAAAGATGTTGGCGCTAAAAATTGTGATAAAATATATTTCCCTTATCGTCTTTCAGGACAGCACCTTGAGAGCGTGGCTCCACCCACTTGACAGGAAACACACCTCCACCAAACTTTAAAAGGAGGCTCCTTCCCACTTATCATCAGTTTATGTGTTTCCTCTGGCGGGAACACATGTGGGAGTTTGGAGCTCTCAAGGTTCTGTCCTGAGAGAACAGGCTCCCTACTCCACTATTTTTACCTACCTCAGGAGCGCCCATTCCTCCCATTTTCCACAGGCTTACGGGTGCCGGGTGGATGGGCTCCTTCTCCCTCGTCAGTGCTCGGGGAGAGCCAGGACTGCTCCGGGTATTGCTGCTCCCAGGCGGAGGCGTCAGGTATGTCAGGCATTTCTGTTTGTTTTTTCTTGCCTGCACATGTTTTTTCCCTGACGCCGCCGCCATCTTGGGAAGGGCAGTCAGAGGACTGCATCCGCCGGATGTGAGGTATCCGGAAGTGGGGCGGCATCCATGGAGCAGGCGCCAGGCGTCATTTCCGCCGGAAGCGCAGGGGGAGGAGGGAGGAATAGGTCTGGTGCCTATTTATTGCCGGCGTTTTCGCCACAGGCATCACGCTGCTGCCTCAGCATGGATTCAGGAACCGCAGCGAGTGGAACAGGCACAGGCACCAGCAAGGCCCAGGTAAGGAGCAGACTGTAGTTTCTGCTCAGCTTTACTGTGGGGTCTCTCTCTAGCCCTCTTCTCTCTAAATGTTAGTGAAGTTTGAGGGTATTTTTTCCCCCTGGTGGCGGAGGGGCCTGTCAGGGCACATGAGTCTGATAGCTTTTCTCACTGTGCACCTGTGGTGAGCAACCTTGAGTAATCAGGCTGACTCTAAAAGATGGTTTGTCTTTTTTCTCTCTCTTTTTTCCCTTATCATGGCAGGCCAAGAGCTCTAACCCGGGGATTAGAAAGAAATGCCCTTCATGCAAAATTAAGTTAAATGAAGGCTGGAAAAAGGCTTTATGTCAAGCATGTATTGACTCCTTGGTGAGGGAAGAAACCACTTCCGCATGCAGTGATCTAATCGCATCTGCCAAAAAGGAATTGGATGCTACCATTCAATCCTTCAGATCCTCACTCACCTATCCATCTGCAAGTCAGCCCACTACCTCACAGTCCTCTCAAGGCTCACTGTTAGTCCCGGCAGTAGAGGCGGAAATGGGTCCTCTGAACCGGGAAGGGCTTTCCCCATCCCATTCTAATGAATCGAATGAGGATAGTGATGAGCTGGAAAATATGTCTTCCAAGTATAAATTGTCTTTGGATCAGGTGGATGGCCTTTTAAAGGCTATTTATGCTACTCTAGGCCTTGAGGAAGAGCATAAGGAGATGTCTTTACATGACAAGATGTATGCAGGGCTTAGTGAGTCTAATGCCGCGTACACACGGTCGTACTTTTCGTCTACAAAAGTCGGACAGCCTTTCCGACAGACTTCCGGCAGACTTTCGGTGGACTTGCGGCGGACTTGCGGCCTACTTTCTAACGACCGGACTTGCCTACACACGACCACACAAAAGTCGGTCGGATTCGTACGTGATGACGTACACCGGACTAAAATAAGGAAGTTCATAGCCAGTAGCCAATAGGTGCCCTAGCGTGGCTTTTTGTCCGTCGGACTAGCACACAGACGAGCGGATTTCGGGGTCCGTCGTAGTTACGAAGTAAAGTTTTAAAGCATGTTTCAAATCTAAAGTACGTCGGATTTGAGGCTAAAAAAGTCGGTTGAAAGTCCGGAGAAGCCCACACACGATCGGATTACCAGCCAGCTTTAGTCCATCAGCGTCCGTTGGACTTTTGTAGACGAAAAGTAGGACCGTGTGTACGCGGCATAAGTCCCGTACCTTTCCAGTCCATGCAGTGATTTCTGAAACAATCAGAAAAGAATGGGCTGACCCTGATAGGAAACCATTTTTCTCTAGGGCTCATAAGAGAAGGTTCCCTTTTGATGAAGACCCAGCAGCTCTTTGGAATAAGGTTCCAAAACTTGATGCAGCCTTTTCTCAGGTGTCAAGATCTACTGATCTAGCATTTGAGGACATGGGGATCTTAAAAGACCCCATGGATAAAAAAATGGATCAACAGCTCAAGCGGACTTGGCAATCCATTATGGGCAACCTTAAGCCAGCAATGGCAACTACTTGCATCTCCAGGAACTTGGAGTATTGGGTAAATCAGCTTAAAGCTCATATAATAGCAGATTCCCCTAAGCAAGAAATCCTTGACTCCTTTTCTACCCTCTCAGCAGCCGTAGCCTATGTCTCTGATGCCTCAGCAGAGTCTATCAGGATGACAGCTAAGGCGGCAGCCCTTGCTAATTCGGTTAGACGGGCTTTATGGCTAAAGACTTGGCAAGGGGACACAGCATCTAAAAACAAATTATGCGGGGTCCCTTTTCTAGGAGACTTACTGTTCGGCCCTGATTTGGATTCAGTTCTGGACAGGACTGCAGATAAAAAGAAATCTTTTCCTGTCAAAAAGAAGAAACAACCAAACGGTTTTTTCGTCCTCAAAGGGCTCAGGAACAGAACAAGTCTCAAGAGAAAAAGAAAAGCTGGTCAGGGCAGAGGGGTAGGGGCAGAGGAAATGTCCTTTTCCATCCTCCTGCGTCAGCCAGCAAGACGCAATGACAGTCGGTTACAAGTAGGGGGAAGACTACAAGACTTTCTCCCCTATTGGGCAAGCATAACAGAAAACCAGTACATTCTGAATATGCTAGCCCAGGGTTACAATATAGAATTTTCAGATCTCCCCCTAGAAAGGTACTTGGTGACAAATCTTCCAAGAGATGTAACAAAATCCCTGGCAATGAAGAGCCTATTAAAGGATCTGATAGATCAGGGGGTTATGACTTACGTCCCACAGGGGGAGCTTTATCAGGGATTTTTTTCCCGTATATTCCTGATAAAGAAACCATCCGGAGATTTTCGGTTAATCCTAAACCTGAAACCGCTGAACAGATCAGTCCAATACAAAAGGTTTCGTATGGACTCCATCTTCACGGTCAAGAATCTATTGACGAGGGAATGCTTTATGGCATCAATAGACCTTCGAGATGCCTATCTGCATATCCCTATAGCCCCGCAGTCCCAAAGATTCCTAAGATTGGCGATAAATTTGGGAAAAGAGGTTCTGCACTTGCAATTCAGGGCCCTCCCCTTTGGCCTGTCTTCTGCCCCACGAATTTTCACAAAAATAATGGCAGAAGCGCTTGCTCCTCTTCGCATGCAGGGGATTGCGGTAATTCCGTACTTGGACGACCTACTCCTTTTTGCCCCCTCCAGGGAAAGACTGCTAGACAACCTCGGAAGGACCCAAGGTCATCTAGAAACCCTGGGTTGGATCATAAATATGCAGAAGTCAAATTTCGTTCCAGCCCAGAAAATACTATTCCTGGGGTATCAGATCTGTTCAAGGGAACAAAAGATTTTTCTCCCAGAAGAGAAGAAGGGGAAAGTCCTGAAGGTGGTAGCGTCCTTGCAGGCAAGCCAGCAATTATCAGTCCGACAAGTGATGTCATCCCTAGGAACCCTAACCGCAACCATACCAGCCATTCAATGGGCAAGGTTACATTTCAGGCCTCTCCAGAGCTTTCTCCTGAGAATATGGAATCACAGGTCAGAATCTCTGGAAGCAAAGGTAAAGATACCCACCAAAGTCAAGAGATCACTTTGGTGGTGGAGAAGACAGGAGAATCTGTCAGAAGGCCTGCTCTGGTCATTTCCAATAGAAAAAGTGGTAACGACAGATGCCAGTGTATGGGGTTGGGGAGCTCACTTAGACCAAGACTTCGCGCAAGGAATGTGGTCTCGGACAGAGGCAAGGAGGTCCTCAAATTGGAGGGAACTAAAGGCAGTCGCCTTAGCTTTAGATGCCTTCTCTCCCATCCTTCAAGGTTCTCATGTCCGGGTCCTCTCAGACAACGCCACTACCATAGCCTACCTAAACAAACAAGGGGGTACAAGAAGCAAAACACTTCAGTTGCTAGCTTCAAAGATCCTGGTTTGGGCAGAAAAGCATGTTCGGTCCTTATCAGCAGTCCACCTCAAAGGCACTTTAAATGTAGTGGCAGATTATCTGAGCAGAAGGCGGATTCAGGAGTCAGAATGGAGCCTGAATCCGGAAATCTTTGCAATGATTACCAGGGCCTGGGGTCAACCGCAAATAGACCTATTTGCATCACAGGAAAATACACAACTCCCAGTATTTTTCTCTATTCACAGAAACGACAAGGCCCAGGGGACAGATGCGTTAATCCAGCCCTGGAACTTCCATCTGGGTTACGCATTTCCTCCTTTCCAACTTATCCCGTTGGTGTTAAGGAAGATACAGAGGGAGAAGGTGGCAGTAATCCTAATTACTCCATTTTGGCCAAAGAGGGCATGGTTTTCCACCATTCTACAGATGGCAGTCAAACCATTTTGGCGGCTGCCTCTCCGACAGGACCTGCTCCTACAGGGTCCAATACAGCATCCGGGAGTGGCCAGTCTAAGCCTCACGGCCTGGTTTCTGAGGAGCAGTTGTTAAGAAACAAAGGTCTGTCACAACCCTTGGTAACTACCTTACTTTCCAGTAGGAAAATAGTGACCAGAAAAATCTATGCTAAATATTGGAAGGTCTTCAACTCTTTTTGTCATTTGACTAAGAGAAAAGTTAAAAATTTAGTGTCAATTTTGGAATTTCTTCAAGAAGGGGCAGACAAGGGATTGTCAGTCAGCACCCTTAAAGTTCAAGTAGCTGCTTTGGGAGTATTTCTAGAAAGACCAATCTCTTCTGAGCCCTTGGTTATAAGATTTTTCAAGGCACTTACCAGATCTAGACCAGCTCCGGCTAAGCACTTTCCCAATTGGTATCTATCAGTGGTCCTGCAAGCCCTTACAAAGGAACCTTTTGAACCACTACAAGGAATCTCTCTAAGGAATCTTACTCTTAAGACCTTGTTCTTAGTTGCAATAACGTCAGCAAGGAGAATTGGTGAGCTGCACGCCCTATCTGTTAAGAGACCCTTTTTAACCATCTACACAGATAGGATTATACTTAAAACCGATCCAGGTTTTTTGCCAAAGGTAGCGTCAGCACACAATAGGTCGCAGGAAATCATCCTGCCAACCTTTTGCTCTAACCCTTCGGGGGAAAAAGAAGGCAAATTCCACAATTTGGATGTAAGAAGGACTTTATTACAGTATCTGGAGGTAACAAGTAACTTTAGATCCTCGGATTCTCTATTTATACTTTTTTCAGGTAAAAAGAAGGACCAACAAGCTTCTAAGGGGTCTATAGCTAGATGGCTTAAATCAGCTATTCTAGCAGCCTACTCTCAGTTGGGGCTATCTCCCCCGCTGGGAATTAAAGCGCATTCTACCAGGGCTCAGGCCTCTACATGGGCAGAAATGGCTGGTGCCACCCCAGATCAGATTTGTAGGGCGGCTACGTGGTCAAGTTACCTTACGTTTGTCCGTCATTACAGACTGGATCTTCTGTCAGCCAGTGAACAGGCTTTTGGCAGAAAGGTCTTGCAGGCTGTGGTCCCTCCCTAAGTGGGTAAGTCTCTGTTATCCTCTCAAGGTGCTGTCCTGAAAGACGATAAGGGAAAAATCAAGTTAGACTTACCGGTAACTTGTTTTCCATGAGTCTTTCAGGACAGCAGCAACCCGCCCTTATTGTATTAAATTACTATGCTGTGACTAACCATATTCTGATTATGTGTTCCAGCTTGGGCCGGAGGTTCTCTACTACTACTGATAAGTGGGAAGGAGCCTCCTTTTAAAGTTTGGTGGAGGTGTGTTTCCTGTCAAGTGGGTGGAGCCACGCTCTCAAGGTGCTGTCCTGAAAGACTCATGGAAAACAAGTTACCGGTAAGTCTAACTTGATTTTTTAGGGTGCATAATAAACCATGTGCATGATCAATAGCAAACTGATTAAAGTTCATTGTGATGATCCCAACACCATAAAAAACATTGAACAAATCTTCTAGTTTGTATCTTCAAATAAATGCTTCACCATGAGTGATCGTGAGGTAAATGGCAACTCACCCAAGGTGTTTGACCACTTTTTGGGGTAGGACAAAATGCACTTTATTTGGATAAACCGGATAGATCCTGGGTTTGCATCTCTCCACTTTGGGACTCTTTGGCATAGACTGGGAATGTGGAAGACGGACTCCTCCAGGGACACAAAAAAGAGCTTTATGGCATAGTATGTTTATTTAAAATGAAGCATAAGTTGCACTCACCTGTGACTGTGCCAATCCTGGCACTAAGGTGTCTACAGCATGTGCGGATGGGTATACTAGGCTCGATCCACGCCTCGTTCTGGATTTACTAGTTGGTTAGATGTCGCATATGGGACCCAGAAATTACGAATCCCCGCTCTGACGTACGTTTCACTGTACTGTCGTCAATTTACTGAGTGCCGAAAGCACAGCTATCACTAGTCTTATATTGCTCTGATACTGGACCTTCTAGTCTCAGCTCTTACGGCTGCAGAGTCGCATTTAGCCACTGTGCCTGCCCCTTCCCTCCTCTCTAAGGCTACTTTCACACTGGGGCGTTGGAGGCATCGGCATTTTTGCAGAGGTTTTTGGCCGCTAGCGGGAGCTTTTAACCCCCGCTAGCGTCCAAAAAAGGCTTAAAACCACCCGCTGCTGCGGCGCTATGCCGGCGGTTCGGCAGCGCTGCCCATTGATTTCAATGGGCAGGGGCGCTTTAGGAGCGGTGTATACACTACTCCTACAGTGCTGCAAAGATGCGGCTTGCAGGACTTTTTGGCGTCCTGCCAGCGCACCGCTCCAGTGGGAAAGCACTTGGGCTTTCCCACTGGAGTGAGAGGAAAGGCTATGCAGGTGCTATTTTTAGCGCTATAGCACCTCAGTGTGAAAGCAGCCTTAGGCTTAATGTACTCGGGACGTTTTAAGACCTCTGAACGATTTAACTTGACAGATAGTAACCAACATATAAAAACATAATTTTTGTCGTGTTTACATGCCACGTTTAGCTGCGTTTGCGTTTAGAAGCGTTTTTTTTTTTTTTTTTTTTTTTGCAAATAGTCAAAAATGCCTGTAAATGAAACCCAGCTAAACGCGACCGGATTTACACTTGTTTACGAGCTGTGTCAGACATTTGCCGTTCAGTTGGCCTCTGAACATCCTAAACGCTTTTTGTTGCTTTCCAAAAAATGCTTCTAAACTCAACTGCCTAGAAACTACTATAAACGACCCTAGTGTACATGTACTGATGAGATAGATAACATAGAGGAGAGTTCGAGGGCTGCTGAAAAAAGCACCCAACTGCTCCACAATGTCCGTTTACATCAGCAGTGTACATAAAGCCTTACGACCTAATCATAGAGTGCTGTGCATTATGTGAACCCGTTCATAAAATACAAAGTCATCTGTAAAAAGACAGCAGATGGGATGGGTGGGCAGAGATGCTGTGTGTGAGAAGGCAGTGTAGCAATAGCTGTACTCTTAGTGCTCAGTACAACTCGGAAGTAAATTTAAAGAGGAGTTCCAGTCAAAAAAAAAAAATTAAAAGTCAGAAGCAACAAATACTGCAGCTGCTGACTTTTAATTGGACACTTACCTGTCCCTGGGTCCAGCGATGCGGGGGATCGAAGCCCCGCTCGTCCCCCCCCCCCCCTCCGTTCGGTGCCTGCATTCCAACTGTGGGCGCCGGGCTGTGGCTTCACAGCCTGGCACCCACTGCGCATGTGCGAGCGGCGCCGAGCGCCGTGATTGGCCGCTCAGTCACCTGGGACCTGTAATGGGTCCCAGGTGATTGACAGGACGGAGGGAGCAGAGCTGAGCCCTTCCTGTGCCGAGGGGGAAGTGATGTCACCAGCCCAGGCACTGGAAGAGGCAGACTACGAGGGACCCCCTAGCAACAGGCATTTAGAGGTGAGTAAAAAAAAAATATATATATCCAAATGTTTTTTTGTATTAGGATTTTTCATGTAGGTTTTTTTTTTTTTTTTTTTTTTTTTTTTTTTTGGGTGTAACCCCACTTTAAGGAGATAAGTTTACAAGTTGGTATACACCTTGTTGACTTAACCCATATTAAGCCAGCAGAAACTGGCTGAATTCCTGAAATTGACAGTCAATTGACACAGTCTTGTGTAGTAATAAACCGTTGTCAGGTTTTTTTTTTTTTTTTTTACCCTTTCCCACTTGACTAAAAATGCTTTATTTGTGGCATCAGTGGAAAGATTTTTCATCACTTGTCCATTAGTTTAGGAAATCGGGACACAAGCTCCAATTCATCCGCATTCCTCTCCAAAACAAAATGTTTTGATATGAGTTGAGCTTTAAAGCAGAACTCCATGAATGATCTTTTTGGCAAACTAACATTTGTTTAGTTTGACTCAATGTAATTATGCATATTTGATATCAAGAGGGGCCACTGGGGATGCTGAAAATCACTGTAGTAGGCTCTGCTGCATTGTTACAGTGAGAGCCAAAATCCTCAGGGCGCTGTTGGATGCGGTGGAGATCGTAACATCGTCCGCTCCTTCCCATCCTTCGCAGTAAGAGAACTCCATTATATTCGCTGCAAAAAAAAAAAGGCATTGTCTAAATGGTTGCTGTGAAGAGTGAGCAGCGCTTGGAAGATTGCAGCTATCACTACTGTGAGGGAAAAAGTATTTTTCCCCTGCTGATTTTGTATGTTTGCCCATTGACAAAGTGTTACCAATTGTTTTCTTGGTGATTATGGTCTCAGCTGCCTTGAGATTATTGCTAAGATTCTCCTGTGTAGTTCTGGGCTGATTCCTCACCATTTTTATGATCATTGAAACTTCACGAGGTGAGATCTTGCATGGAGCCCCAGACCAAGGGTGATTGACAGTTATTTTTTGTGTCTTCCATTTGCCAATAATCGCACCAGCTGATGTCACTTTCTCACCAAGCTGTTTGGCGATTTTGTCTTGTAGCCCATTCCAGCATTGTGTAGGTCTACAATCTTGTCCCTGACCTCCTTCGACAGCTCTTTGGCCTTGGACATGGTGGAGAGATTGGAATCTGCTTCTGTGGACAGATGTCTTTTTTATACCGGTAACAAACTGAGATTAGGAGCACTCCCTTTAAGGGTCCTTTCACATGGGACGGATCCGTGATGATCTGCCCCGTGAACATCCCCTTGCTCAGCGGGGATCGCTCCGCCAATCCCCGCTGAGCAGGGAGAAGACAGGTCTCTCTCTGCACACTGTGAAGCGACGGACCTGTCAGAGCGCCGCTCTCCCCAATGGGGGATTGGATGATGACGGACCGTAAAGTCCGTCGTCACCCGATCCGGTAACGGATGGAAAAGCAGGTTTTTCCTCCGTTACACTTTTTCGGATTGGAGCGGGTCGGATGTCAGCGGACATGTCACCGCTGACATCCGACGCTCCATAGAGGTCTATGGAGGGTCCATTCAGGTCCGCCTAAAAAACTGACAGGCGGACCTGAACGGATGGTTCATGTGAAAGAGGCCTTAGAGAGTGCTCCTAATCTCAGCTTGTTACCTGTATAGAAGACACCTGGGAGCTAGAAATCTTGCTAATAGGGGATCAAATACTTCTTTCACTCATTAAAATGCAAATCGGTGTATAACTTTTTTGAAATGGGTTTTTCTGGATATTTTTGTTCTGTCTCTCACTGTTAAAATAAACCTACCATTAAAATATAGGCTGATCATTTCATTCAGTGGGCAAACGTACAAATACAGCAGATTTTAAAATACTTTTTTCCCTCGCTGTATATGTAGCATGGACTAATTGCACAGAGCAGTCCTGTTCCACCTCTTCTGGGGTCCCCGCCGGTGTTCCTGCTCTTTTCTGTGTGCCCCCATAGGAAGCTGCTTTCTATGGGTGCGCCCGTCCATAGACGCACAGCACGGCTCACCCTCACCCCCCCCAATCACAGGATTTGACTGAGAGCAGAGGAAGCCAATGGCTCCCACTGCCTCAGCAAAGCTTATAAGAGCGGGGAGAGAAGAGTCACTACAGACTGGTACAGCGCTGGATTGTGAGAGAGGACTTGGGTAAACATAAGGAGACGGAGGGCTTAGGGGGTGATACTGGAACAATTTTTACCTTAACCACTTGCCGACCGGGCCATAGCCGAATGACGGCTACAGCGCAGTCGGATAACTCTGGGAGGCCGTCATGACATCCAGATTCGCACGCACTGGGAATCTCTGAGACTGTTGGATCTCCCAAACCCAGCGTGTCACGATCGGGGTAAAGGGCCAATGACAGTGTCCCTTTACTATGTGATCACTTGTAAACAAACTGGAGCTTGTCCAGTTCGGCTCCTCCCCTCGCTTCACACTGATTGGTACAGTGTGGGAGGAGAGGGGGAGTCAGCTGCAGCAGCGCTGTGGGCTGGATCTAAAGTTCCCACAGCGCTGATCTGTGTCCAGCCATTGCGCATCCATCCATTGCTCATACAGGTCTGATGATGATCCATCCATGCGTGCTCCATCCATCCATGGCTCATCCATCCACTCATGCATGCTCCATCCATGGCTCATACGTGCTTCGTCTGTGCTCCGTCCATGGCTCATACGTGCTTCGTCTGTGCTCTGTCCATGGCTCATACGTGCTTCGTCTGTGCTCCGTCCATGGCTCATACGTGCTTCGTCTGTGCTCCGTCCATGGCTCATACGTGCTTCGTCTGTGCTCCGTCCATGGCTCATACGTGCTTCGTCTGTGCTCCGTCCATGGCTCATACGTGCTTCGTCTGTGCTCCGTCCATGGCTCATACGTGCTTCGTCTGTGCTCCGTCCATGGCTCATACGTGCTTCGTCTGTGCTCCGTCCATGGCTCATACGTGCTTCGTCTGTGCTCCGTCCATGGCTCATACGTGCTTCGTCTGTGCTCCGTCCATGGCTCATACGTGCTTCGTCTGTGCTCCGTCCATGGCTCATACGTGCTTCGTCTGTGCTCCGTCCATGGCTCATACGTGCTTCGTCTGTGCTCCGTCCATGGCTCATACGTGCTTCGTCTGTGCTCCGTCCATGGCTCATACGTGCTTCGTCTGTGCTCCGTCCATGGCTCATACGTGCTTCGTCTGTGCTCCGTCCATGGCTCATACGTGCTTCGTCTGTGCTCCGTCCATGGCTCATACGTGCTTCGTCTGTGCTCCGTCCATGGCTCATACGTGCTTCGTCTGTGCTCCGTCCATGGCTCATACGTGCTTCGTCTGTGCTCCGTCCATGGCTCATACGTGCTTCGTCTGTGCTCCGTCCATGGCTCATACGTGCTTCGTCTGTGCTCCGTCCATGGCTCATACGTGCTTTGTCCATCCGTCCATGGCTTATTCATGCTCATCCGTGCCACGTCAGTGCTCATCCAGATTTTAAATGTATGCCCTTAGAACACCTGAAGGTGCTCCCTGCATGTTGGGCCTCTGTATGTGGCCAGGCTGTGTAAAATTCTCACACGTAGTATCGCCATACTCAGGAGTAACAATGTATTTTGGGGTGTCATTTTTGCCATGTGTTATAAATATCTAATAAATAAACAACTTTGTGTAAAAACAAAAATTAGTTCATTTTCTTTCCACATTTTCCAAAAACTTGTGGAAAAAATGACAATCAAAAGACTCATAATGCCTCATATTTTATACGTTGGGGTGTTTACTTTCCAAAATGGGGTTATTTTTTGGGCTGTGTCCTAATGCTCCAGGGCTTTCAATAGTGTAAGAGGTAGTCTAGAAATGAATGTGTAATTTATGTCCCTAGAACACCTGATGGTGCTCCCTGCATGTTGGGCCTCTGTATGTGGCCAGGCTGTGTAAAAGTCTAACACGTGTGGTATCGCCATACTCAGGAGTAGCAGAATGTGTTTTGGGGTGTAATTTGTGGTACAGTGAAACCTTGGTTTACGAGTAACGTGGTTTACGAGCCTTTTGAAAGACGAGCAACAGTGATGCTGCTGGTGTACAGCATACAGTAAAACTTTGTGGCCAGAGATTTGTGGGTGATGGTGGCTCCCAGCACTTCCTGGAGACACTCACACTCCCAGCAGGAGCGGGCGTACCCGTAAGTGATATCAACAGTTCCCAAGTTCTCTAGGAAGCGCTGTGAGCTGAACCTGTGGCCACATACAGCGTTGTACTGTACACCAGCAACTTTACCGAACATAGAGTACTGTATACAGAGCGGCTTTAAATAGATAAGCACCAACCTCTGGCCACATACAGAGCTGTGTACACCAGCAGCTTTACTGTACATACAGTATACACACCAGCTTTAAATAGGTGAGCACCAGACTGTTTTTTTACCCTAAAACTTCTGCAACACAGAGGTACAGTATTCCTACTACTGTACAGTACTGTAGTTTGAAATGCAGTTTTATTTGTTTTATGTTTACAGTACAATTTTTATACTTTTTTTTTTTTTTTTTTTTTTTTTTTTTTTTTTTCTTTTTGCCGTAATCATTTTTATATGAATAAATGGTTGTGGAACGAATCAGCAGAGTTTCCATTATTCCCTATGGGGAAATTTGCTTTGATTAAAGAGTGCTTTGGATTACAAGCATGCTTCTGGAACAAATTATGCTCGCAAACCAAGGTTTCACTGTATTCATATGCTGTGTGAGAGAAATAACCTGTTAATATGACAATTTTGTGAAAAAAAAATCTTAATTTTGCTAAGAATTGTGGAAAAAAATTACAACTTTCAAAAAACTTGCCATGCCTCTCACTAAATACCTTGGACTGTCTACTTTCTAAAAATTAGTTAATTTGGGGGGTATTTGTACTGTCCTGGCTTGTTAGTCTGAAGAAATGAGAGGCCGTCATAGACGTACATCAGGTGTGATCAATTTTCAATTGTATATTTTTTTTAAAAAATTTTTTTTACAAAATTTTCGGGTTTTTTTTCAAAACCTGGAGGTGGTCAAATACCACCAAAAGAAAGCTCTATTTGTGTGATAAAAAGGACAAAAATTGCATATCGGTACAGTGTTGCATGACTAATTGTCATTCAAAATGTGAGAGCACCAAAAGCTGAAAATTGGTCTGTTTAGGAAAGGGGGTTTAAGTGCCCAGTGGGCAAGTGGTTAATGCATTAAGGTAAAAAGTGTGTAGGCTTTAGAATCGGTTTAAATAATTTTGGTCTTGCAGCAGATTAGCCAGTAAGTATATGGTTGTGTCAACTAATTGTGTATTATTTGTTGTTGCAGGTAGCAGAGATGACCTTCTGGAGCACACAGGTGTACAGGTACCTTTTACAAAAAGCAGTGTCTTTGTTCTGAACAAATACTTAACAAGAGCAATACAATAAACACAACCTTATTAGCTTCCTACTAAAACACATTTTCTTCCCACATGCATTGATTATTATAGTGGAACTATGGGCAAAATAAATGTATGTTAGTTTTGTCAACTCCTGCCAGTAGATCTATTTTTTTTTTTTATTGCCTTTAACAGGGTGACAGCACTGTTCATCCTGTTGTGAAATTGCTCGTCATCATTGTCACCCTGTGGGCTGGGTTACTTAGGTGGACATAGTTACATAGGTTGAAAAAAGACAAGTCCATCCAATTAAACCATAAAAAAATAAAATAAAAAATATTGTACAATCCCATAAACCCAATCCTATACCCATAGTTGATCCAGAGGAAGGCAGAAAACCCCAGCAGAGCATGTCTCCAATTTGCTACAGCAGGGGAAAAAATTCCTCCCTGATCCCCCAAGAGGCAATCGGATGTTCCCTGGATCAACTTTACCTATAAATGTTAGTACCCAGTTATATTATGTACATTTAGGAAAGTATCCAGTAGAGGTTGACTGATATGGGTTTTTCTCTGGCCGATGCCGATATTTAGAAATCGCGGCGGCCGATGGCTGATATGATGCTGATTTTTTTTTTTTTTTAAATCTAACAGTTAGACCCCTTTCACACTGGAGGCACGTTTGGGCTAAAAATAGAGCCTGTAAAGTGCCTGCAAAAGCACCCCCCCCCTTAGTCTCAGTGTGAAAGCCCATGCGCTGGCAAGAAATGAATGGGCACCGCTGCCGAAGCGCCTGCAAAGGGTTTCAGCAGCGGCGCTACACGGGCACATTTAACCCCTTCATCGGCCGCTAGCTGGGTTATAAGTTGCTCCGCTAGCAGCCGAATAGCACCGTTAAAACTAGCAGCGTTTTGCCATCAAAGCCTGCCCGCTCCAGTGTGAAAGCAGCCTTAAGTAATAAGTGATACAGAAAATTTCTTACATTTAAACATTAAACAAAACAAACCTCCAATCAGTTCATTTGTATGTGTAATTTAGATTAAAAAAACTATCTTAAATATTGAATACACAAAAACAGGTAATCCAAAACTTTTGTACGAAAAAAATGGGCTAACTTTACTGTGTTTTTTTTTTTTTTTTAATTCGTTAGTGTATTTTTTCCAAAAAAATTGCGCTTGAAAGACCTCTGCATAAATGCCACGCAGTGGCGTTTCCAGCTTTCACATTTAGGGGGGGCACATGGGGGGACAGGGACAGAAATAGGGGGGCAATATAAAATGCAAATGGATAGATCTATCCTATCTATCTATATTTTATCTATCCTGGGGCCCTTTACCCCTTTACTACGATCCCACAACGGCCCTTTCACATGTTCTGCAGTGAGCTCCCTTCCTACTGTATTGGGGCCCCCCCAGGGTGACAGAGAACAAGAGATATATGTCACCAGCATACCAAGAAAATAGAAGGGTCCAAAGTAGTGGGAGAACTATCAGGGTTGCAAAGGTTGTCTTGCCACCGGGCCCTGGTGTTCTGTCACTGTGGGGTTCTCCAGCCTCCTCTTGCTGTCCTGCTCCTGCTATTGACAGCGCTGGTCTGGCATTTCTTGGAATTTACAGGCTCGTTCTCCTGTCCTAACGACGGGAGAAATCAGTCTGTTTTTTCAGTAACTGAGAGTCCTGGTGGAGTCCTTCCTGCAACACGCTCTTCTCCCTGCCAATGAGGATGCAGGGGAAGGAGCAGATCGGGCGGCCGTGGTTGTGTGAGCGCTTGCATTATGCAGTGTCAGCGAGCAGAGGGAGGGGGGAGGAATCACCCGCAGGAGCTGACTGGGGACGTTCTCCCTCTCAATATAGACTGTGTTACCCCAGCGGTGGCCCGAGTAAAATGTGGCACATCCGATATGAATACAAACAAAAAGAAATTGCCTTTTTGTAAAAAAATAAAAATTTTTGGGGGGGGGGGGGGGGGGACGGCACATGGTGGGGCCCAGCATAATGTTGGGGGGGGCCCCCTTAGGGTCGCCATTGATGCCACGTGACATTAAACATTGCAACAACTGCTATTTTATTCTCTAGGGTCTCTGCTAAAAAAAAATTATATATAATGTTTTACTTGTAATCAATGTGTCAGAAAAGATTTTAGTCTTTAAATGGTTAAACTGAGAACTTCTACACAGGAGTTCAGTCCATTGATAAGTATAAACATTGTATCTCCTTGCTTCTTTTATCAGACTTGGCAGGCTGCCCAGATAGGTAGTCGCTCCACAGGAAGACTTCAGGCAACTTGCATTGACTTCTATTACAGAAATCATTTGCAAGTTGCGCTGAAGTTTTAAATCTGCCTTTTTTATCAGCACAATCAGCCGATGCCGATTAATTAAAAAATGCCAAATATCGGCCGGCCGATATATCCGTCGACCTCTAGTATCCAGGCCTTTCTTAAAGCAATCTACTGAGCTAGCCAGAACCACCTCTGGAGGGAGTCTATTCCACATTTTCACAGCTCTTACTGTGAAGAAACCTTTCCGTATTTGGAGATGAAATCTCTTTTCCTCTAGACGTAAAGAGTGCCCCCGTGTCCTCTGTGTTGACCGTAAAGTGAATAACTCAACACCAAGTTCACTATATGGACCCCTTATATATTTGAACATGTTGATCATATCCCCCCTTATTCTCTTCTTCTCAAGAGTGAATAAATTCAGTTCCTCTAATCCTTCCTTATAGCTGAGCTCCTCCATGCCTCTTATGAGTTTGGTTGCCCTTCTCTGCACTTTCTTCAGTTCCCCGATATCCTTTTTGAGAGCTGGTGCCCAAAACTGAACTGCATATTCCAGATGAGGTCTTACTAATGATTTGTACAGGGACAAAATGATCTCTCTCTCTCTCTCTCCATACAAGAAAGGACTTTGCTCGCTTTGGAAACTGCAGCTTGGCATTTAATGCTATTATTATTGAGCTTATGATCTACCAAAACCCCCAGATCCTTCTCCACTACGGATTCCCCCAGTTGTAGTATATATTTTGGGGAAGCCACATATACGCGTACCAGCAAGAGCTAGCGTCTGCAAAGAGCCAAGGCATGGAGAGCCAACAGGAGGAAAGAGAAGAAGGGCACGATTAAAAAGCAAATTGGGGAAGGGGGGGTGGGTCGATAGAAGGAGCAGCCAAAGTGGAAGGGGACATTCCAGAAAAAAGGAGCCTACAAAAAAAACACAAGTGAGCAATTGTCAATGTAATGGCCATAATGGCAGACCAACAAATAAAGCAGACCACAGCACCAGACCTCTGGGCTAGTTAATGGATTCAAGCACAGACATCTACATAGAGACCCAGCTCCAGGCAGTTATAAAACTGGTATCCCCCGGGCAAGTGGCCACGGCAGCAGGGGCTCCCGTCCACCCCATATTGATACCCCCAAGTAGGCACACGCACAAATCAACGGTAGCCGGCACACGCCTAAGCTGTTGGGTAGAGATATAGTAGTAGCAAGTCTTCTCTGATTGAATGTAATCTGTAAAGCAATCAATTGGTGTGTCTAAACCCAAAAAACAAACATTTAGCCCGGTTTCACACCTATGTGAATTAGATGTGCGTTTCTCCGCATCTAATTCGCATAGCAGGAGAATGTGACTGGCTCCCTATGGAGCCGGTTCACATATCTCTGGGGCGGCTGCGGAGCGCACTGCACAAAAACGCTGTGCATCTTTGGCTCCGTTTCAGGGCCGAATTCAGGCATAGAATCTGCCCTGATTTGTCCCTAAATTGGGGAACAGGGACGCACAGTGCTTCTGTATAGGTATAGTGTGAACCCAGGCTTAAAGTGGAACTTCACCCTAAGGCAGGCCATACACAATGCTAATTACTTTCCTGCACCCACAGGTTGCAGGAAAGAAATTCCCACAACTCCCCTATTAACAGACATTGCTGACAGGGGAATCCCTCCTGTTGAGCAATTTGTCTGCTCCTGGCGGTTTTGGGCAGGGGAAGCCATCCCCTGCCCAAAGATGGGGATCTTTGAGGGGGAGCACCGCAAGTCACTGGATCTGATCAGTTGTGTCCACGAAAGTCACCTATTACAGACGCTTTTTCACTTGCTGCTATTGGATTTTGTTATTAATTTTACACTATTTTTTCATCATTTTTTGATCTATTTTTTACCCATTCTTCACTAAGTTGATCACCAATTTTTCACTAGCCTTATATTACCTAATGTGGAACTCTGTGCTATATGTTTAAAGCTGGGACTATTTATCTTCATTTTTATGCTTATAAGCATATTGGCACACATGGGGATTGATATAATCTTGTACTGTGGTTTATTTTAGTTTTATTTATTTATATGAGGTTTGGTCTATCACTGTTGACTTATTGTCAATTAATATAAAAAAATTTTTTTTTTTTTTTTTTTTTTTTTTTTGTTTGTTGATTAAATCACATGGTGTACACCTGCATATAGGTTTGACTAAGACCTGGTAGCACAGTATAATCAGTTAACGCTGGATATCTAGACCCATCACTTAAAGAGGGACTACATAAGTAGGGGGTATAGTTACTATTACATCTTTCCGGATCTCTTTTGAAGCTCATTATATTGTGAATCAAGGTACCCTCACAAGGTAGCGCCACCCACCCCCTGTCAATTTCTCTGCATCCCTGCCAGGAGATTATCGCTAGCGGCTATACCAGCCGCTAGCAATAATTGCAAGATAATTTGATAGGCTGGTTGTGCCCAAGTTAATCGATCAACTTGGTATAGTCAGCCTGCCCATTTAAGGTGTATGGCCTGCCTAACTAATTATGGTGTGATATGATCAGCTGCAGTACTCCAATAAGGAGATGTTCTTTTGTAGTTCAGAGCAGGTATTTGGGAAAGCTATCCAACGTGTCCCGCACGGCACGCTCCCCAATTCCCTTGCGCGGAAAAGTTTTATCCTTTTATCATTTATTGTGGGGTCACGGTATACAAACGGTATTTGTACATTGAAATCATATCCCCTTTCAAGCGTCTCTTCTACAGAGAGAATAAGTTCAGTGCTCGCAACCTTTCCTCATAACTAATGTCCTTCAGTCCCTTTATTAGTTTTCTTTTCCTTCTCTGGACTCTCTCCAGTTCCATCACATCCTTCCTAAGGACTGGTGCCCAAAACTGGACAGCATAATCCAGGTGAGGCCGGACCAGAGTCTTGTAGAGTGGGAGAATTATCGTTTTATCTCTGGACTTAATCCCCTTTTTAATGCATGCCAATATTCAGTTTTCTTTGCTTGCAGCAGCTTGGCATTGCGTGCCATTGCTGAGCCTGTCATCTACTAGGACCCCCAGATTTTTTTTCCATCCTAGATTCCCCCAAGCGAGTAGATAACATTCATATTTTTGCCACCCAAATGAATTATTTTACATTTTTCCACATTAAATCTCATTTGCCATGTAGTTGCCCACCCCATTATTTTGTTCAGATCTTCTTGCAAGGTTTCAACATCCTGCAAGGAAGTTATTGCCCTGCTTAGCTTAGTATCGTCGTCAAATACTGAGATTGAGCTGTTTATCCCATCCTCCAGGTAGTTTAGGAATAAATTAAATAGGATTGGCCCCAGGGCAGAACCCTGAGGGACCCCACTTTCCACCCCTGGCCATTCTGAGTACTCCCCATTTATCACTACCTATCTCCCTTGTAGCCAGTTTTCAATCCATGCATTCACCCTATGGTCCATGCCAATGGGCCTTGCTTTGTACAGTAAATGTTTATGGGTAACTGTATCAAATGCTTTTGCAAAATCCAGATACACCACGTATACGGGCCTTCCTTTATCTAGATAGCAGCTCACCTCCTCATAGAAGGTTAATAGATTGGATCATTGTGAAGGCCGCCCCTGTGTTTTTTTTCTCTGTGAATGGAGGAGAGTGTCTGTCTCTCTCTGTCGGATAAAATAAAAAGCAAAGTGCGCACTATTGTCTTTGGGCTGTACTATGGGTACGAACAAACAATTCACATTTGTGGTATTGCTGCAATTGAAAGGAGCAGGAAAATGTAATTTTGGGTTGTTCTTTGGTGGAAGTTTATGGTAGTAGCAAAAAAGTAGATGGCCATTACCATTTGTCCTGAAAAAAAACAAGCTATAAGCTGCCTGGATGCACAAAGTAGCTGTGATATGTACAGTTTTACTAACGCATGTCAAAGTTGCAAAATTGTACTTAGGCAATTAGATTTGTTTTGCCCTTAGGTACGAAGGGGTTAAGAAAAAGATGAATGTCAAACCAATACTTTAAAAAAAAAAAAAAAAGTAGGTGCTTACTGAAAATACACTCTACCTTCCTTTTTTTAAAGTGGTTGTAAAGGCTAAACTTTTTTTACCTTATTGCAGTAAGGTAAAAAATGTTTAAGTATCAGCATCCCCCATCACCCCCCCCCCTCATTTGCGCTAGCGCCATACACATCTGCAACTCTTCTTTCCCTTCACTTTTGGATCTCGCTGGCTTTGCTGGGGCATCGGGAACCATTGGCTCCCAGTGCTAGCAATCAAAGCTAGTGACGAAGGAGTGGGGGGCGGGGCCGAGTCCCATTGTCTTTGTCCATGGATGCAGCAGTGGGGCTCTGGTGCATGCACGAGTACCTTCGTGGGAAGTGGCCTCCCATGGGGGCACTGGACATAGAGGGAAGGGCCAGGTGCGCTGGCTGGGGATCCGAAAAGAGGTTTGCGGCTGCTCTGTGCAATTCCATTGCACAGAGCAGGTAAGTATAGACATGGATGTTTTTTGTTTTTTTAATCTACCTTTTTACAATAACGTTTTCCTTTTTACAATTACCTTTTTCCTTTTATGATAAATGCAGCACATTCAGACCTGGGGAAATTTTTCGTTTTTGCTGTTTGTCTGATGGCTCTCAAACACGAGGTGAAAATGAAGCAAATGGGTCTAGCAATAAAAATTCAGTGTTTTTCTACCCCTTCCACACCTTATTCAAAATATGAAAAAAAACTTGGGTGGAATTGGGTTTTGTGAAGGTTCCAAGAACAAAATTGAATAGATTGCAGTTTGCCAGTTGTTAGATGTGGTTGCATCAGTTTTCCTTTTTCAGGTTTAAATATACTGTACTTTTTTTTTTTTTTTTTTTTTTTTTTTTTTTTTTACCTTTTAATTTAGTCAAAATTTTAGTATGTGTACAAATTTTGTACACTGAATTGATATCTCAAACAATGTTAACAACTTTTTCATCTGTGTTCTGTGAACTTCAAAACACCACCTTCCTATGTGGTGCAGTTGAGCTGAATAGAGATTTTTGTCCAAATCAGGGGATCAGCCTAGGGAAATAACAATATTGCTCTTCCCAGTGAGTGAATGTTCTCTCCCTAGGACAGAAATTGTTACTGCTAGTATCATTATAGATAGATATAGATAAATATCTATATATCCATCAGGCACAGCGTCTGATAGACTTGCTGCCATATATAGAATGTGTGAACTTGGGTTTAGGTTTCCTATATTGTTATATTGTTTGTCTCAATGTTATTGGATTCTCGGTAATGTTCTTCCTTCTTCTTATGCAATATGTTTTGGGTTTTAGATGGCTGGAATGCCACTTCCTCCTATGCCGGCCCCTCCTCCACCACCCCCCAACCTAGGAATGGCTTTCACATTAGGCATGAATTCTGAAGGCAGTAAACCGGTACAAACTGACTCCCTCCCAAAGGTTTGAAATAATTGTCAGTTGGTGATCCTTTGTATCAACACTATTTATTTTTGTTTGTATTTTCCTAGTAAATCTTAATCTTTTCTTATAGGCAACACTCATTGATCAGGATTCTCCTGCCGCAAGATCACTTCTTCTTACTAGAGGTAGTAATAGATACATATATTGAGTTCTCATTTTTGTTCACAGAACTTTGCAGCTAACCCTATGTTTTTTAATTTGCAGGTAACCTTCCTATTGGAACTGCCATTCCACCTCTGATACCTTCCATTGCTCGACAGCGAGGACTTGGTCAAACACCTGGAGATGAATCTAGAGAGGCAAGTTTTTTTTTTTTTTTGGTTTTTTTTTAATGTTACGGCCAATGGTAGTGCAAAATCTTGACTCTGTGGCAAACTGAATATTGGTCCGTGTATGGCTTTTTTTTTTTTTTTTTTTTTATTAACAGACTTTGGACTTGAGTCAATGACATCAGTTTGAAATTGACTTAAAGTGGTTATAAACCTGCTGGGGGGAAAAAAAAAACCCGCAAGATAAAGGCATAATGTGCTAGTATCTAGCACCTTAGAACGAAGCCCTCTCAGCAGTGCTCAATCACCGCTGAGAGGGCTGACATCTTCTCCCTTCCCTTCTTCTCCCTTCCCTTCTTCTCCCTTCCCTTCTTCTCCCTTCCCTTCTTCTCCCTTCCCTTCTTCTCCCCTCCCTTCCCTTCTTTTCCCCTCCCTTCCCTTCTTTTCCCCTCCCTTCCCTTCTTTTCCCCTCCCTTCCCTTCTTTTCCCCTCCCCTCCCTTCTTTTCCCTTCCCCTCCCTTCTTTTCCCTTCCCTTCTTTTCCCTTCCCTTCTTTTCCCTTCCCTTCTTTTCCCTTCCCTTCTTTTCCCTTCCCTTCTTTTCCCTTCCCTTCTTTTCCCTTCCCTTCTTTTCCCTTCCCTTCTTTTCCCTTCCCTTCTTTTCCCTTCCCTTCTTTTCCCTTCCCTTCTTTTCCCTTCTCCTTCCCTTCTTTTCCCTTCTCCTTCCCTTCTTTTCCCTTCTCCTTCCCTTCTCCTTCCCTTCTTTTCCCTTCTTTTCCCTTCTCCTTCCCTTCTTTTCCCTTCTCCTTCCCTTCCCTTCTTTTCCCTTCTCCTCCCTTCCCTTCTCCTCCCTTCTCCTCCCTTCCCTTCTCCTCCCTTCTCCTCCCTTCTCCTCCCTTCTTCCAGGCTCCGGCGTTGTGAATGGCCTGGAGCCGAGATGATGTCACTCCCGTGCATGCGAGTGGGAACCCTCGGTTCTGGCACGGTACGCCGGACCTTTCAGAGCGCATGCACCGCTGACATCAGCAGCTGCATGCAGGGTGAATATCTCCTAAACCGTGCAGGGCTTTTCCTGGGCTGCATGTTTGGATAAGGGTCTGGTATGGGTTTTGTTTTTTGTTGTTTTTTTTTGAGGGGGGTGTCACAGGACTCCCCACATCAAAAATCGAAACACGCAAGAAAACTGCATCAACCGCATAGATGTGAACGTAGCCTTAGTGACTTCTGATATTATTCAGAATTCACTGAGGCTGGGTTAATACTGGTGTGAACACAGACGTTGCATTTGATTCGGACCACATTGCTGTACATATCACATGTGATGTCTGTGCGATCCAAATTCAGCCATACAAACTCTATGGCTGAAATTGCATCGCATTCGCACCAAAATGGTGCAGGACCCTTTTTTCAAATGGTATGCGATCCGGGAATTGGATCGCATACCATTTGACAGTTCGCACTGCAATCTGCCAATTGATTTGGGGGTGTCCATTAACTTTCTATTGACGCCCACAGCGGTTCGCAGAGGACAGTGTGAACTGCCTGTGAGTGACATGTGATGCGGGAACCCGCACTGGAATCGCGCTGGTTCCTGCATCTCATATGTGTCAACCCAGCCTTATGGGTGCATCTGACGTGCAATTTTCCTCAATTTGACCTGCTTCAAGGGGGTTTTACTTTTCCCTAGATTTCTATGGGAATTCAAAATCCATCTGGCAACAGCCCACAGAAATTTTACTTCAAAAAGGATTTTTTTTTTTTTTTTTTTAAACCGGGTTTGTTATTATTAAGTTTGGTTCTTTAATGTTTTGCATTTGTAATTTTATTTGCTATTGTCCTATAGACAGAAGATTCATCCGTAGGCCCAAAGATTCCTCAAGTCCTTGAAAAAATTCTACAGCTTAAAGAGATCAGGCAAGAGGAGATGAATGTGACAGTTACCACAGGTAGCGTATTTTGCATTCACTGATCATTTTGAAGAGTTTGACTATGCTTAGAGCCAATATATAAATCTTTCCTAGAAGCAAAGAGGTCTTCTTTCTTGCCCATTGAGAGGCATAGAACACAATATACTTTCAGGTTATACTGGCACCTACAGTAGAATTGAGCAATCAGAAAACTTGTCAGCTGGCCCTGGTTCACATTGATGCTACTTTGAAATCGTGCTACTTTACTTGAAGTAAGTATAATGGGTCCTGTTGCGCACACACAAGTTTTTTTTTTTTTATCTTAATGTATAGAATACATTAGGATAAAAAACCTTCTGACTTAGAACCACTTGCCGACCAGCCGCCGCAGTTATACTGTGGCAGGTCAGCTCTATTGCGCGAATCGTCGTCCTGGTACGGCGCTTCGTGTAATAAATACAATGAGCGCGCGCACAGAGCCGATGCGCGTGGCTAGCTGCCACAATGTCCGCCGGCCGCCCGCAATTGCTCCACAGAGAGGCAGAACAAGGATCTGCCTTTGTAAACAAAACAGATCCCCGTTCTGTCAGGGGGAGTACAGTGTGATCGTCTGTTTGTTTTTTGTTTTTGTTTTTTGTACCAAAAATATGTAGCAGTATTCATAGTGGCCTAAACTGATGAGGAAAAATTTTTTTTTTTTTTTCATTTTATTTATTTTTTGAATATTTATTATATCAAAAAGTAAAACCAATATATATATTTTTTGTTTAAAGCTCAAAAGATAAGAACTGCAGAGGTGATCAAATACCAGAAAAATAAGGCTCTATTTGTGGGGGAAAAAAGGACATAAATTTTGTTTGGGTACAACGTCACACGACCGTGCAATTGTCAGTTAAAGCGACGCAGTGCTGTATCGCAAAAACTAGCCTGGTCATTAAGAGGGTAAATCCTTCCTGGGCTAAAGTGGTTAAACTGGATTTTTTTTTTTTTTTTGACATGCGCACACACGCATGCCATGACCCTGTATACAGATATTGTTAATACTGCAGGCTAGGGCTGAAACAACTAATCGATAGACAACTAATAGATTATGAAAATAGTAATCAATTTCATAATCGATTAATCGGCCAGTAACATAATGGGGTTAAAAACTAAAATGAGCCCTTTATAGTACAAAAAGAGTAAATCACTACTGTAAATATTACTTTCACAGGTCTACAGTAAAAAAAATTTTTTTTTTTTTTTTTTTGTACTATAAAGGGCTATTTTTAGTTTGTTTTTTTTTTAAACTCAATTATGTTACTAAACGTCTTGGACCTAGTTCACACCTATGTTTTTTTGGTGGTTTTTGCAGAAACACACTACAGTTCATTTACATGGTTTCCTATGGGACACATTCACATCAATGCTTTTTTCAGCCGCTGCGTATTTGGAAAGGGTCAGGGACTTTTTTTTAACGCAAAACAGTGCTTTTTTTGGTTCAATATACTTCAATGGAGAAGCTGCAGAAAAGCATGTAATGCTTTTTTGCAGCAATTTGTGTTTTTTTTTATTCTGCCCAACAACAAATTGGTCAAAAAAAAATAAAAAGCAAAAACGCAAGTCGCAGCAAAATCACGTGCGCAAAAATCAAAACGCACAGCAAAAAGCACTGCAGAAACAGATCAAAGGCAAACTGCATAGGTGTGTACCAAGCCTCATGCTGGACACACCGATTCATTTTCTTTTTTTTTTTTAAATCAAACAAGGTTTTATTGAATAATTGGTGCATACATAAAATGGTTACGGTAGCATGTTGACGCTGTAACAGTATGACAAATGTTATAACTTGAATAATAAAGAAAAAACATTAAGTGCTAACATATCTGGCGTGTAGTGATATTCACGATGCATATATTTGGCTTTAATAGACTATCCATCTATACTTATAACTATGAAATCACTCTATGACCATATAATTACATTAGACACAGGTAGAAGATTCTTGAAGCCATCTATCCCAGATTTTGTTGTACTTGGCTGGGCAACCTCTGTTAAATAATACATTACCGTACAAGAAATGTATATATATTATCTCCACCTTCCATTCCACTATTCTAGGGGACTCCTGCCTCATCCATTTTTTGGCAATAACCTTTCTTGCTGCAAAAAGTGTTTCGTGTAGAAAAGTTTTTGTATATTTGTCAGTTGTGTCTGGAACTATACTCAATAGGCACTGTTTAGGGTCACACCGATTCATTTTCAGACGAGAATATTCAGACGAAAAATCTTTGTACATTCGCTGAATGAAAGAATGTTGTTTGAAATTTTCACTTGTTTTTAACATTCTGTTTTTAAAATGAATGTAATTTAAGAAGGAAAACCACATACACTGTCTGAAAATTCCTTTGGCCAAGAAGTTTTCTATTTCCAAATTTTACCATCACTGTGGTTGAAAATGAACGTCGATTTGACCCCACTAACGATTAGAAAATTACTTTTTTTTTAAAAAATTTTTTTTTAAGGAAAACGTTTGTTTTTTTTTAAATAAAAAAATGTCATCTCTGAATCTGATATTTACCAGATTCACCCTTTTTAATAGTATATACAGTATATCTCTCCTCTAATAGTATATACAGTATATGTCTTCTGTCTGTTCTCAGAGTGGATTACCGTATATACTCGAGTATAAGTCGAATTTTTTAGCACATTTTTTTGTGCTGAAAGTGCCCCCCTCGACTTATACTCGAGTCAAGCACTTTTCTGCAGCAAAAAATTTCATTTTCCGAACCGACTTTGGGGCCCCGTATCTCACGGCCACTTGGTGCTAGAAACCCCAAATTTGGTATGCAAACCCAGTGGACGTGGTGCCACAACATATCCAAAGCTGAAGTTCCTAGCACTAAGTGGCCCCGAGATACGGGGCCCCAAAATCGGTTCGGAAAATTTCATTCTCTGCTGCAGAAAAGTGCTTGACATTTTCTGAACCGATTTTGGGGTCCCATATCTCAGGGCCACTTGGGGCTAGGAACCCCAAATTTGGTGTGCAAACCGAGTGGACGTGGTACCATAACATATCCAAAGCTGGGGTTCCTAGCACCAAGTGGCCCTGAGATAGGGGGCCCCAAAACTGGTTCGGAAAATGTTATTCTCTGTTGCAGAAAAGTGCTTGACATTTTCTGAACTGATTTTTGGGGCCCTGTATCTCGGGGCCACTTGGTGCTAGAAACCCCAGCTTTGGAAATTTTATGGTGCTAGTTCCACTGGGTTTGCACACCAAATTTAGGGTTCTTAGCACTAAGTGGCCCCGAGATTCGGTCAACTGTGTCTATCTGCAGCAATGTCATTTCGGGACCCTTTGGGTTCAGAGACCCCAAATTTTGGCTGCAGCTAGGGGGAATCTAGGAACCCTCTTTTCCACTTACAGTAGCTGTGCATTTCTCACCCTCGTCTTATACTCGGGTCAATAAGTTTTTCCCATTTTTTTTGTGGTAAATTAGGGCCTCGACTTATACTCGGAACGACTTATACTCGAGTATATACGGTAGATATTTTGCTCCCTAATCATATAGTTGTTTTTTTGTATTTCCCATTGCATAGAGATATTTAAGAATAAATTGCCTTTTTTTTAAACTTTACATATTAACTAAATTATACACCACACTTTTTTTTAATGTTATTAACCGATTAATCGAAACAATCGGCCAATTAATCGATTTAAGAAAATAATCGTTAGTTGCAGCCCTACTGCAGGCTAGACTGCCATACTTTGTGGACTTAGGTCCCCTCCCACATGTGAGACTTTTAGAGCGCAGGACACCCCTCATGGCTGATATTATATCTCATAATTCTATAGTATCCATGTTTGTCAAATTTAGTGTATTATACATTCCTTCTACCAGATGGTATGTCCGTGAGATGTCCCCGTGCTCTGTTTATGGGGCTCCCACGGTGCACCAATGTATTACTGCTGGGCACTTGCCATAGCCAGACCAGACACTTTCAAGTCCCGCCTCCTCTGCACCTCAAAATCAGAAGCGATGCTCCTGGTCTACAGGATGCTGTGGCTGGAATGCATCAACCACCTGATGCTTCCGGTTTGGGCGGTGTGCGTTCCAAGCACAACACCAGTCTGGGGAGGATACCTATTCACTACATCTCTCCCTCCCTTGCATACAGAGGATGACCCACACTATATATAACATGTATTCACACCAGGTGACCTTTCTATGCACCAAGCACTAGAGGAAATGCACTCTAATCAAACTCCCACATTAAAAGACTCTATATTTATATGGGTGTATATATACTCTACTTGTTCATTTGATTTTTTTTTTTTAACGGACATATGGTGTATTATATTAATTTAGTTCGAACCACATCTATTATTCCCAGGCCAATAAATGTGGCAAACCTCTCGCTCGCATCGTTCACCCTAGAGCAGGTGTCCTCAAAATTTTTAAACAGGGGGCCAGTTCACTGTCCCTCAGATTGTCGGGGGGGTGTGATCAACGCAGCCTCACCAGTGCCCATCGGCACAGCCTCACCAGTGCAGAGGACAGGAAAAACAGCTAGATCCGTGGGGCCGGGCAGGCCAGCCGACCAGCCCCAGACAGCCTCTGGAATAGGATGAACTGATGAGTGTGACCCGGGGGGTAGATGCAGCTCAGAGAGCCCAGGAGATGGTGACAGGCCGCTAGTATGCAGCCAGATGAGTGGACTGGCAGGGAAATGGTGACTTCCGAGTGTGTCAAACTGAGCCGCATCCGCCGCGGCTCACTTGGACAGACCCCCCTGCGGGCCGGGTAAATTATCTAGGATTTAGGACCCCCTGCCCTAGACCTAGACAGTCCCGACAACCGAGTCCTTTTATCCTCTCTCCCTAAAACAACAAAAAGTATACACATTCGGAAATGGCTGTGGAATTTCGACAATATTATGCCTCTTTATAATTTGTCTCCCCTGATGGAATCCCTTTCTTTATTGTACATCATGGGACACAGAGCCTTAAGTAATTAATGGGTTATAGGCCACCTTCAGGTGTTGACACTGGTAAACCCAATCAAAGGAAGTTTACTCCCCTATATAACCCTCCCTCCTTCCAGCAGCACATCAGTTTTTTCGCCAGTGTCTAAGGTGTTGGTCACGAGTGAAGAAGTGCTCTGAGGAGCTCCAGGAGGGATCCATGCTGGATTTAAATTCCTCCATAAAAAGAAGCCAGATCCATCCAGAAGTGCCACTGAGGCCTAAAGTGGATGGTACCTGGGACCTCGTATCCGAAGTACGAGGTTTTGCCTGTAATGCCTCTCTTTGTAGGGCTGGACCCTAGGGCCTAGGTCTTGTTACATTACCTCAAGCTTCTCGATGGGGTGCTTATACAAGGCCCAAGGCAGTAGGACCCCGTTTTTACGGACCCGGTGCTTGAAGGTTTGCTAAACGTAACCCGCCGTGATGGGTTAAAGTTGGATTTACTGTTAATTCAGCAAAATCCTGCGGCGAGGACAAGATAAGGGAATAAAACTTAGATATTAAAAACATCTATGCATTTTCTTTCATTTAAGGAAAAGATGTTGTCATGCCTTAAAATCTCCACTAGATGGAGTCTATGCACATACCTTACTCAGCGCGTGGAAGGAGATTTTTGCAAGGTAAAAATCTGCAAGAAATGTATTCTATTCTTCCCCTGATAGGAGGGTTATGGGGATAGCATCCCCCTGGGGGATGCAGAAGGTCCCGCTGTTTTACCGCTTAAGTCTGTTACTGTGGCTGTATTCTTTCACATGTCTGTGCCTCACTGCAGGAGGCTCTGCCCCCCCCTCTCGTGTTGGGTCTGAGACCCGAAAAACGCAGCGCTCAGGCGCCAGAAACACGGACACGTGGACACACACACGGACACGTGGACACACACACGGACACGTGGACACACACACGGACACGTGGACACACACACGGACACGTGGACACACACACGGACACGTGGACGCACACACGGACACGTGGACGCACACACGGACACGTGGACGCACACACGGACACGTGGACGCACACACGGACACGTGGACACACGCACACACGGACACGTGGACACACGCACACACGGACACGTGGACACGCACACACGGACCCGTGGACACGCACACACGGACCCGTGGACACGCACACACGGACCCGTGGACACGCACACACGGACCCGTGGACACGCACACACGGACCCGTGGACACGCACACACGGACCCGTGGACACGCACACACGGACCCGTGGACACGCACACACGGACCCGTGGACACGCACACACGGACCCGTGGACACGCACACACGGACCCGTGGACACGCACACACGGACCCGTGGACACGCACACACGGACCCGTGGACACGCACACACGGACCCGTGGACACGCACACACGGACCCGTGGACACGCACACACGGACCCGTGGACACGCACACACGGACCCGTGGACACGCACACACGGACCCGTGGACACGCACACACGGACACGGACCCGTGGACACGCACACACGGACCCGTGGACAAGCACACACGGACCCGTGGACGCGGACACGGACACGCGCACACGCGCACACGTGGACACGCGCACACGGACACACGGACACACGGACACGTGCACACGGACACACGGACACGTGCACACGCACACACGTGGACGCGCACACGCACACACGTGGACGCGCACACGTGGACGCGCACACGTGGACACACGCGCACGCGCACGCACGCACACACGCGGACACGCACACGTATAAAGCCTTTAAGATGAATCTAGCTTCTAGCACTTTACCTTTCCAGTTTCCTCATTCAGCTTGGTCCTGCACTGTAGGGGAAAGCGGTGAGCACAGCACACTCCCCTGCACTTTATTTTCACTTTTGAGGCTGATGGAGTTTCTCACAGTGCCAATGTACAGTTCAGGGGATCGGGAGATCAGGCTCATCTGACAGGCCTATACTCCCCTGATCCCACGGCACACTGGTTGAGAGAGGCTGCAGTAGAGCATCTTCAAAGAGAACATCTTCTTGCGAATGTTTTTCATCTATTAATTTATTTGTTATAGAAGAGGAAGATTACGATGATGCAAGACAAGTTTACACTGCATCGGAAACTGAAGAAGAGGGTACTGGACAAAAGAAGGAGGTATGAAAATGGAACTGATATGTATAACAGAATATCAGGGATTTAACCTGATCCAGGATGCAAAACTATACTTTATGCTTTATTCATCTGCAGGTTTAGGTTTACCTCACCATACCTCATTTATTTAGTGTACCTTGAAAAAGTATTCATACCCCTTGAAATTTTCCACATTTTGTCGTGCTACAACCAAAAACATAAATGTATTTTATATGATAGACACACTAAAAGTGGCACGTAATTGTGAAGTGAAAAGAAAATGATCAATGGTTTTCAGTACTTTGTAGAACCACCTTTTGCTGCAATTAAAGCTGCAAGTCTTTTTGAGTAGATCTCTACCAGCTTTGCACATCTAGAGTGAAAATGTTGCCCATTCTTCTTTACACAATAGCTCAAGCTCCGTCAGATTGAATGTAGAGCGTCTGTGAACAGCAATTTTTTTTATTCTTGCCACAGATTCTCAATTGAATTTAGGTCTGGACTTTGACTGGGCCATTCTAACACATTAATATACTTTTATCTAAACCATTCCATTGTAGCTCTGGCTGTATGTTAAGGGTCGGTTCACACTGGGGCGACTTGGGATCCGACTTGTCGCCCCTCAAGTCGCCCCAGAAAGATATTCACATGACCGTGAATGGGAGCGTCTTAATAGACACTACTGAAGTCGCTCCGACTTCAGAGCGTACTCCCTGTACTACTTGGATCCGACTTGGTAGGCGACCTGTACCATAGAAATCAATGGAAGTCGCCTCCAAGTCGTATCTCTCTCTAAAGTCAAGCGACTTTGCAGGGAAAACCCCTCCCTCCCAGAGAGCTGATTGTCCTGTGATTGGCCACAGCCGAAGTCGCCTGTCCTGGAGGTGACTTGAAGTCGCGTTGTAATTTGTTGAAGCCGCGTTGAAGTCGCCGTGCAAAGTCGCGTTGAAGTCGTGTTGCCCCTGTGTGAATCGAGCCTTAGGGTCGTTGTTTTGCTGAAGGTGAACCTCCGCCCCAGTCTCTCTAATCTTTTGCAGACTGAGGTTTTCTTCTAAAATTGCCCTGTATTTGGCTCCATCCATCTTCCAACTCTGACCAGCTTATCTGTCCCTGCTGAAGAAAAGCATCGCCACAACATGATGCTGTCACCATCATGTTTCACGGTGGGGATGGTATGTTCAGGGTGATGTGCCGTGTTAGTTTTCCACCACCCATAGCGTTTTGGCTTTTATTCCAAAAAGTTCAAATTTGGTTTAATCTAATCAGAGCACCTTCTTCCACGTTTGCTGTGTCCCCCACATGGCTTCTCGCAAACTGCAAACAGGACTTCTTATGTCTTTCTTTCAACAATGGCTTTCTTCTTGCTACTCTTCCATAAAGGCCAAATTTGTGGACTGCACGACTAATAGTTGTCCTGTGGATAGATTCTCCCACCTGAGCTGTGGATCTCTGCAGCTCCTCCAAAGTTATCGTGCGTCACGGAACGTCCCACACTCCGCTTGAGTGCTTCTGTCAGTATACCACTTCCTCCCAGTCTGGATATAGATATCAGTTATTCCAACCGCTCATAAGCACAAAACAAGACGAGACTTGTTTCACTGCTAACATGGACTGTTTTTATTAGAACCAAAATTACAAGTCTTTATATACCGTTAGAGGAGGTTCCCCCCTCCTGCTCATATTACTCTAACAATACAACTGTAACCTAATTAACATGAGCTAGTTTACTAAATCATTTACCCAGACTAGGTGACTCAGAGACATGACCTTTGGGTTTAAGACTTTACGTCTCCTAGCTCATTGACTATTCAATACACATTACCATAAACATCAACACAGGGTTAATTACAACAAACAGTGTGTGGAATACCCTTAGAAGGTGTGGTAAGCCAGACTAGACTCATTTACATTAAACACATTATATCAGACATCGGACAGGTGAGTGGAGTTGATGATATTAGCATCTCCTCACAGTATGAGTCCCAACAGTATGACACAGTCACTATTGCTAATATGGCAAATACAGGGTCCCCAGAGTCTGTGTGTCCTGGGGGACAAGGACCCGAAGGTTCCAACACCTCAAGGGTACCCCAAATGCCAGGGCTCATAATCTGTAGGCAAGAGGCTGACATTCAGTCCCCTCCAAAAGCCTCTGTCCTGGGTTAGTCTGTCACACGATGGACCTATTGGCTGCTTCTCTGATTCATGCTCTTTGCCTGGCCTGTCGGTTTAAGTGGCCAGCCACGTCTTGGTAGGTTTGCAGTTGTGCCATACTCTTTCCATTTTCGGTTGATGGATTGAACACTGCTTTATCAGATGTTCAAAGTTTGGGATATTTTTTTATAACTTAACCCTGCTTCTACTTCTCCACCACTTTATTCCTGACCTGTCTGGTGTGTTCCTTGGCCTTCATGATGCTGATTTGTTCACTAAGGTTCTCTAACAAACCTCTAAGGGCTTCCCAGAACAGCTGTATTTATAATGAGGTTAAATTACACACAGGTTGACTCTATTTTGGTTACTTAAGGCAATCGGTTCCGCTAGATTTTAGTTAGGGGTATCAGAATAATGGGGCTTCATACAAATACCCGCCACACTAGTCAGATATTTATTTGTAAAAAATGTTGAAAATCATTTATCATTTTCCTTCCACTTAACAATTATGTACCATTTTGTGTTGGTCTATCACATAAAATCCCAATAAAATACATTTAATTTTTTGGTTGTAACAAAATGTGGAAAAATTCAAGGGGTATGAATGTTGTTTTTTTTTTTTTTTTTTTATTTGCTTAAAAATTAAACGAGATCCATTAATTTTGTACAGTAGGTTATAACCCATGTCTATTTTCATTTTGTTTTTTTTGGGGGAGTGTCCATGTCCCAGTGTGAGGATTTCCCTTCATTTGCTGTCCCGTAGCCAAATCGGGAAGTGAGAGGAAATCCCTCCAAAGTGAGGGAATCCCAGGGTATCACCAGGGTCACAAGAACTAGGGGCTCCATTGAAAGATTTCCAATCTATTCCTGTTCAGATAACAGCCCAAAATTTGGGAATTATTTACTTTCACTTTCAATAATGTTAAACAGGTCAAAGATGAAGTAAATCTTCCTAACTGGGGCACAGACAGCAAAAAAAAAAAACTGACGGGTTCTAATTCTAAAAAAAGGTTTTGCTTTTAGTTTAACAGTTTCCCAAAACTGGTACATTCGAACCATGCAGTAATTGATTCTCATTTGCATGTTTTCTCGAATAAACTGTCAAGCCATTATCACATGTGTAACGCTTTGGCAACTGCAGATGAAACAGGCTAGGATGGCAGCTTCCTTGGCTTCAACTGCCTAAAGACCGCCCCATTGCACATTTATTGCTAGAGGGCAGCCCTCCTGCCTAGAATCACGTGTATTTGTGTGTATGTATATATATATATATATATATATGTGTGTGTATGTATGTATGTATGTATGTATGTATGTATATATATATATATATATATATATATATATATATATATATATATATATATATATATATAAAAATAAATATTATAATACACACACACACACAAATTACTCACATCAGAAAACCATCTGCCGGTGCTAGGCACTGGATGTCCGCTAGCACCTGCCAGTCGCCGGCAAAACGCATCGAGCGGAGATATGCCTATGTAAATAAGGCATATCTCCGTTCTGACAGGGGATAAGGCATGGATTCTGTATTCTTGGAAAACTGGATAAAATTAATCTCTTCCCCTAGTAAAAATAGCGCACATGTCACAAAAACACTGGCTAGGCACACCGTTAAGTTTTTGATTGCCATAGATGTTTAACCACTTCCCAGCCAGTGTCATTAGTACAGTAGTGACAGTGCATATTTTTATTACTGATTACTTTATTAGTGTCACTGGTTTCTGCAAAGTGTCAAACATGTCAGTGTCCGATTGTCCGCCGCAATATCGCAGTCCTGCTATAAGTCGCTGACCGCCTCCATTGCTAGTATAAAAAATAAAAAAGTATATAGGGCGCACAGGACTAACGTAGTCCAGATAATGTCTCTATTAGAGATAGGCGGTCCAAAAGTAAAAAGGAGAGTGTTGGTAGGGATGATGAGGATGGTGGAATGATCTTCAGCAAAAAGGGCTGCAGCTTTAAAAGACTGAAGCAGGATCTATAATGACACAAAAAACAAACAAAGGCGCCTCTAAGTGCAGAAGATTAACAGTTTTAATGCCCCAACTGGGTTAAAAAACACTTACAAAATAGAAGTTATAATCAGGCACATCGTCAGTAAAGCTGCATTGGAAGGGGTCACGGTCAGAGGAAGCCTTCAGAGGGGATGGATGTAGTCACTGACAGCAGCGGTATGGGACACAGAGAGCCGCTGTGAAGCCGGCGTCGTCAGCATGGAAAGACTGCGAACCCGGAAGTGATGTCATCCGCTGAGCGGCTCTGTAACCAGCCTGAACCGCAAACAGCCAGAGAGGGGATGTGATGTCATCAATAAGGACTTAATAAGCCTTATTGATGACATCACATCCCCTCTCTGGCTGTTTGTTTGCGGTTCAGGCTGGTTACAGAGCCGTTCGCTGTCTTTCCATGCTGACGACGCCGGCTTCACAGCGGCTCTCTGTGTCCTATACCGCTGCTGTCAGTGACTACATCCATCCCCTCTGAAGGCTTCCTCTGACCGTGACCCCTTCCAATGCAGCTTTACCCACGATGTGCCTGATTATAACTTCTATTTTGTAAGTGTTTTTTAACCCAGTTGGGGTATTAAAACTGTTAATCTTCTGCACTTAGAGGCGCCTTTGTTTGTTTTTTGTGTCATTAAAAAAAAAAAATCCCATAAATTATATACACCATAGCTTATAGACGCAATAATGTTCACATAAACCAATTGATATACGCTTACTGGGAATTTTTTTACTAAAAACATGTAGCAGAATACATATTGGTCTGAATTTATGAAGAAAGTTGATTTTTAAAAAAAAAAAATGAAAAATGATGGACTTTTTTTTTTTAGCAAAAAGAAAATTGTTTCTTTTTATTTTCAAAATTGTCCGTATTTTTTGCTTTGTTTATCACGCAAAAAATAAATGTAGTGGTGCTAAAATAACACCAAAAGAAAGCTCTATTTGTGGGGGAAAAAAAATTTGGTACAGTGTTGCATGACCGTAAAATGCTAAGTTAAAGTAACGTAGTGCCGTACCAAAAAAAAAAAAAAAAAAAAAAAGCCTGGTCATGAAGGGGGGTAAATCTTCCAGAGGTCAAGTGGTTAAAGTTAGAAGGGTTTAGTTCCACCTTTAAATTGTTATAATGAAGCCTAAAAGGTAGATGAGGAAATGGTTTTGTAAATGCTAGGAAATGTATGCAAGTAAAATGTCTTCAAAGGTTTTCTTTTTATCATAGTCATGGTATAGCTAGTAGAGGGAGTTGCAGACATCTGGACTTCTTCTCTAATGCTGAAGATGCATTGTAGATTCTCCAGCTAGTAGCTACGGAACTCAAGGTTTTTTTGTTTTGTTTTTTTTAGTACAGTATTCAGGTAAATGTGTGACTACAAAGTCCAAACACTGGGATCCTCAGACTGTTGAAATATGTTAAAAGCTGAAATGGAATGTAAGGTATAAACCTTTTCTCCCCACAGAAAAAAAGTCGTAGACGAAGAAATCGTAAGAAACGAATACGCAGACGAGCAATTGCAGTGCCTACTGTTGTAGGGGATGAGATGAATGAGGCAGCAGAAGCTGACACAGCAGGAGGAAAAGTTGAAATAGAGTATGTTATAGAAGAGCCAGAGATTTATGATCCCAATTTCATTTTCTTCAAGAGAATCTTCCAGGCATTTAAGGTACCCCATATGATATTTTGCAAGTTATTTGTTTTGCTAACAGAATACCTCTCTACCCTGTGGAATAAAAGCTAGCAATTTTGTTTAAGGGAGAGCTTTGCTTTCAAGAAGAAAAGATCTAATTCAACACGGTGACCAAATTAAAGCGGTGGGCCAGCTGAAATTTTTTTTTTTAAAAGTCAGCAGCTACAGTGTAGCTGCTGACTTTTAATAAGCACACTTACCTGTCCCTGGTGCCCGTGATATCAGCTGCCCGAGGCCGACCAGTCCCTTGGCTCTCGGGTCCCGGCGCCGCCATTCGAACTAAGGGAAACAGGCAGTGGAGCCTTGTGGCTTCACTGCCAGTTTCCTACTGCGCATGTGCGAGTCGTGCAGCGCTTTGTGAATGGGGCACGCTGTGTTGTGGGACACACACAGTTCCCAGAACACAGCGCACCCCATTCCCCAGGAGAGAACACGAGGAGGAGAAGACTGAAGATCACCGCGGTGTAGTAAGTGGCAGATTTGGACGATCTGCCTAGCAACAGCCATTTCTGGTAAGTTTTTTTTAAAAAAAAATTTTTTTTTCTCCAGATTTTTAGGAATTTTTTGATGTAATTTTTTTTTTTTTTTTTTTTTTTAAGGTGGCCCTCCACTTTAACCTATTAATCCACTAGACACCTTTTTCGTGTGAAAGATCAAATTCTATACAGATATAATACTATTTTTTTTATGTTTCTCAAATCCCATCTTCTGACTTCAGTAACCTATCCTGAGTAACTGGGGAGCACTGTACTCTTTTCACCTGGTCTAGGGGGGTTGATGGAAGGTTGTGTTGGCTGTAACTTTGTATCTGTTTAAATTGCAGCTGACAGATGATGTTAAGCGGGAAAAGGAAAAAGAGCCAGAAAAAGTGGAGAAGGTGGAGCCAGCTGTTCCTAGAAAAAGATTTGAGGAGGAACTAATGGACAGTGACAGCGACAGCGATGATGAGGTTGGAAATCAACATGTTTATGTTTCTTTAATAATTGTCTGTTATAAGGGTCTTCTCTGTGTTTTCTCTGTTCTTAATTTTTGTGTGACTCTAAATCTGTAGGTTTTTCATGTCTCACTGTTTCCTTTACTTTCTCATACAGTGTGATCTTAGTGTTTTCTCTTAATCTCTTTTACAGTATAAAAAACTAGATGCTGCTAAGCTGTCTAAGAAGAAATTAAGGAGAATGAATAGGTTTACAGTGGCAGAACTGAAGCAGGTAATAATATAGATCTGGTGGGCATGAAATTATAAATATAGTTATGATCGTATGTTTGCAAATCAAAGTAATAAAATGAATGTATAAATATCTGTAAACCACCCTTTAGACTACTGTGAATTGAACATTAAAGATTCAGTGAAGAGATGTTTGGAGACTTTTTCAAAATCATCCTTTGCTTTGGCATATCCAGCCGTGCAGCTGGCTATTGCCACTCTTATCTGTTGCATAGACTATGGAGAGCTTGGTTGTTGAATTATCCCTTGATATAGATAATCCTACTCCTGCATGATTACAGCTCTTGCCCTCAGCCCTACTATTCTGCGTAGGTGCCATGGAGAATGCGAATCATCAAAACTCTAAACGCTTTTACTTTCTCTGCATATGCGCAGAATCTTATGGCTTAGAGTTTTGACTTTGAAGGGTGTCTTGTGCATGCTCTTTGAAGATGAGCTCCTCTTTTGGGAAAATCCCTTGAGGAATACATTGAGGCAGTCAAGGAAGGAAAGGGGGGGGGGGGGTGGTCTCTCTTTATGGATCCACTTCGGTGGAACCAACATCTCTTCTAATTAAGGTAAACAAGTAGGTCTGATTGATAATGTGGGGAGAGGCTGGGTTATTACCTTCCTGATGATATTGAAGACTAGTGGGAATGTCTTAATCTAATTATGTGTGGATGGGTTGCACAAGGGAGTGAAAGGAGGGGCAAGGGATAGATTGTTAGTAGTACGTGTATAGTATAATGGTCCTGGTGACCAGTTGAGCCTGGGTACGCCCAATAGGCTTTGTGTTTGTATTGTGGAGAGGCGACCCCAGATTACGGTGTGTATTAGCACCTTCAGCCTAGTTTTTGCAAATACAGGCATGATGATTGCACACCTGTGGGCTGGGTTTATATTCCCCTCAGGAAGAGAGCTCAGGGCTCACACTTGGAAACAGCTCCACCCTACAGGCAGGTGGCCTGGTGTAGGAGTCGGGAGGGCTTTCAGGTGGAGACAACTCCACGAGTGAAAGACAGGCGGTCTCTAGGAGTCTAAGGCTGCAGGTGGCAGTCTGAGTGTGGATGTCTGCAGGAGGCAGACGTGGCCTGTGACCAAGCAGCGCGAGGCTGAGCAAATAAGCTCCAGGAGAGAGTTTTTGACTAAGTAAGAGTGAGTGAGCCAGGAGGCTGAAATTACTGTTATAGAGTTATGGTGGGAACCCCCCGCGAGGGAAGATTTTCTGTGAAGTTTGTTTTCGTTTTAAATAAAATTGGGCTGCCATGCCCTTAAAAATAGTCTGGACTGACCGGTGTTCCTGAAAACGCATACACCACTAGAGCATTATCACCCCAGATTGTTACAGTATGTTTATTCTTTTTCAAAATCTAGTAAAAAGAATTAAAAAAAGAGGGGGGGGGGTTCCCATCCCACTATCTGCAATTTCAGTTCCTTTATTGCATGGGCTTCTTCTACCCTTTTTTGTGTACAACCTGTTCGTCCCCTCCAGGCCTGTTCGTCCCCTCCGGGGGTGGGGGGGAACAGCAGGGTTGCTTGCTGCAGGACTGTGAGCTGAGAGCGTCTCTACAGCTCAGAGTCTGCACTGACCGTTCCCTCGCACAGATGAGGGAGGAGAGGGCATATCTTCTCCTGCCTCTCTCCTCCTGTGTGCACCATGTACGTGTGAAGCTTAGCAGCAGAATTTGATCATTCAGCTCCTGTCCTTCACACTGCCCTACAGTGCACCCAGGAGAAGAGGGGTGGGAGGAGGAGGAGTAGATCGGCTCTCTTCTCTCCCATTCGTGTGAGGGAGGAGGAATGGAGAACTGTCAGTGCAGGCCCTGAGCTGTATGAGAGACGCTCTCAGCTCAGAGTTTTGCTTGGTCGGCACTGATGATCAGTGCCCTAAATATCATTGTAAATAATGTACTGGCAGTCTTGCCGGTTAACGTCTTTCCTTTCCTCCAACAGACAGTGTGGGAGGAAAGGACTGCCAATGATCGTTAAGTTTACATGTGATCAACTGATCACATGGTAAAGTGCTGCTGTGATTGGCCCTTTTACTGTGATCAGAACTGCACAGGGGGCATGCAGGAGGCAGGGTTTTGGGAGGATGTCCATGGGTGCCCTCCCAGAACTGGAAGCCTGGGGTTTGGATGAGGGGGGAGGGGGGCCCTTCATGATTTCTTGCATGGGGTCCTGAAGATTCTAGTTTTGCCTTTGCTTGTCTGCCTCTCTCACCAAGCATCTTAAGTTATGATTGTGCTACAGACATAAGGTCCCCTGCTTCTTTTTGGGAGCCCCTCCCCTCTTTTTCTTCCAGAATACTTTGTCTTCCTATTGTGTAAGTCAGCCTTCTTAGCGTCTTCTGTGGAATTGTTAGTGTGTGTGTGTGTGTGTGTGTGTGTGTGTATTTGTATTAAAAAAAGGGTGTTTTTTTTTGTTTTTTTTATGAGAAAATAAATGGTGCTCAAAGTACAGAGCAAAACAGCCTGTGACTAATTGTTGACAAGCAAGGAAGGAACAAACATAAGCCAGTGTGAAATTTGCAAATACATAGGTCAGACTAATAAATATCACCATAAAAACTGAGATGAGATTACAGGACCTTTTGACTTTCAGGAACATTATTACACCTGATCAGGCAAATAAAGAGAGGGTTGGAAAGACAGCCACATGTGAAGGGGTAGCAATTTCAAGGTAAATGGAGTTGGGGAGAAATTAGGTGAGCCCTGGGATCCATAAAAGTAGACATAATGGTCACACACATGGCTGTTGTAACCAGCAGTCCCAGATTTTATTGTATTTAGATGGGCACCCGTTGTGAATATAGATAAGGTTATGTTTTTGTTTTGTTTTTTTATATAAAGTTAGGTAGCATTACCTTCTGAGAGCCAAGCCTATTAAAGTGGGGGAACAGCTTACACCCAGCCTGGGCTATCAGTTTCTTTGCTATAGATTTATTTTTTTTAAATGTAGAAATCTGGTCATAAATATGTCTGCTTTGGGGTCTGGAAATGGCCTCAGTATACATTGTTTGGGGTTCAGAGAAAGGGAAGAGCCCATTGTATCAAGGAGGAACCTCACAATTTGATTCCAGAACCCCTGAATTTTAGGACATGCCCATGGTAAGTGAAAAAGGTGCCAGTGGCATTTGAACACATCAAGCATAACTGTGTGTTGGGCGGAACTGGGGTGAGCAGATCGGGGTTAAATAGGCCCTGTGAAGTATGTATATTTGTGTTGGGTGGTCTGAAAGTTTGGGAGATGCCAGTTTACAACCATCTAGGACCTTGCCCCAATCTTTATCATTCAAGTTAGAGAGAGAGCCTGATGCACAAGCTTTGTGGCTGAGGGTGCGAGGAGCATATTGTATACTGTGGAAATCAGATTTTGGGGCTCCATGCCACATACTACGTTCAGTAGAGGGATAGGCAATTCCATTGGGAAAGTAATGTGGAATTAAGTTTGCAGGGCATGTCTTTATTGTAGGGCCCTAATTGGATGAAGCAATGCACCTGACTGTTGGCCAAGTGCAAGGCTTTGCCCAATCAGTGCACAGAGCACAGTAGGAGCCATGACTGCACAAAGTCGTGATGACTTTGCCCAATCATGGCTCAGTGCTCATAGTCTCACCCCACACTATAAATGGTTCCTTCCCACAGGAACGTTTTGCAGTGTGTTGATAGAGCAGGGCTCTGTTTGCTACTGGCATGTTAGTTTGTTATTTTGACATAGCGTGTCAGTGTAACGTGTCGTTTACCGTGCCTGCCTTTTTTTTCTTTTTTTTTTTTTTTTTTTTTATAGTTTCTACATTTGTCAGCAGCAGTCCTCAATTTAAAGTGCACCAAACGCCACTATTCATTAAATAAAGTGCATCCAATTACACTTTTTCCAGTATCTAAAAAAATTTGGGCAGTATGTATCCACTACCATGCCTGGGAGGCCAACAAGAAGAGGCAGATGTTCCCATGCCACTATGAGGGGGCCAGCAGCGTCTGTCCACAGGCATAGGTGGACGTGGTCCATCCTTGGACAGGGCACATTTTTCTCTGTTTAGTGATGTTGCCTGTGCTATCCAGCCACAACATGCAGAGGAGGTGGTGGACTGGCTTACTAAACTATCCTCATCCTCCTCATCTCTCACGCAAGCTAAGACTAGTGTGCTTTCCACTGCAGCTGCCAGAGCAGCTTATTCAGCCTGCTTTTACTATTCCTGCCATAGCCCCAGCATCATGTATGCAGAAGTCAGCTGAACTATTTGAACAGTGTCAGCCACTTGCTTCTTGATGCGCAAGCATTACTTGATTCTGATGTTGGTTCTGCGGTTGAGGAAGGGAGTAACATGAGCCTACAGAGAGGGTAGAACACCGATGAACAACAAATCGGCAGTCATGTTCCCCCATCCGCAGCGTATTGCCAAGTTTTCACCAGTGATGTTGAAGATGGAGGGGATGATGATGTCACTGACGTGAATTGGGTGCCGGGGTGGGGGGGCACAACCCCAATGAGGGAGCTGTCGTGGAACAGTAGAGAGCAGCCACCCTTTTCCATCAGATTGTGGAGCTGTTCTCCGAGCCCACTCCCCACAGCTCAGCTGTGTGGGCCCTTTGTAGCACATGTGCAGCTGATCGCACTGTTGCAATTTGCAATCTGTCACAAGCAGATCAAGCATGGCAAAAACACCAACCATTTGGGTACCACATGCTTGCAAAGGCATTTAGCCTCCCACCGCTGCCTGTTGGCAAGGGCACCTGAAAGCCACACAAAAGGGACACAATTCTTCTCCTCACTCTTCACCTTTCATGTCTAACCGCGCGATATTTCATGACCTCTCAGCAGCCTCCTCTGACAGGGATGATGGTATAGCAATGGGTGTCCCAGGTCCTTATTATTTAAGAGAGCCAACTATATAGTCAATGACTGGAACCTATAGCCACATCCCTAAATAGAGAAAGGAAAAACAAAGAAGATGCCCCCCTGGGACTTTAGAAAAGAGAAAATTCCCCTAGGTGGTCTTCATCGGCACTTTGCTGAGGATACTAGTGTATATGATTACATAATAATTGTGTGTAACAAAGTATAAGAAATAACAGAATTTTTATTTAAACATAGCATAATTTAAAAACATAGTGTTTCATGGGTTTCACAAAGCATATTACATTGTTACATAAATCATTAATGTGGTATTCTTCACAGAACGGTGAGTAATGTGAAAGCTCTTAATTGATATCCAACGCGTTTCGGATAAAAATAGTGTTAATGTCCTTCAGGGATGTAACAAAGAAAGAGCAATTCGTCTAAAAACAGATTAGAATGTAAGAAAATCAGACAGATTGTTGTGTCTTCTGTGTATGTAGATATACATATCATGAATGATTGAGGGTAAATTACTTACATTGTAATATGCTGGATTGAGTTCCTTTTAAAAATCCAATACTGGAATAATATTGGGCATTGTTGCTAGTGCATTTATTGTAGGAAACATCAGGGTTACTACTGAGTGGTGTCAGATAGTGAGGGTTCCACTGTTAGTGGGGTATGGTGTCTCACCTGTCCCTGTCCCTCCCGGATGCGTGCAGGCCAAGGACAAGGACAGGCTCAGGGGAGCTTGGCTTTTTTCCCCCACGCCAATGGCTGCTGCTAAGGATGCATGCACTGTACTGTCACCATTTGAGGAGGTGACCAGGATGGTGAGCCGTGACATTATCCCTCTTGTGTTCCTGCTGGAGCATACTCTGCATGGAATTATGGACAGGGCACTCGAGGCATAGCAGCAGGAGGAAGAGGAGGACTTCTTTTCCTCTCAACGCAGTTTTGGAGGCATTGAAGCAGTGGAAGACGTATGTCAAACCTTAAGAGTTTTCAGTCCCCAAAAACCTTGGGAGGAGGCAGTTCCAGATAGTGTAACACTCAAAGACCCCGAGTCTGCTTCTCATGCCTCTGCAAACTTGCGGTGCATGGGCTCCCTTATTCTTCAAAGCCTGCGAAAGGACCAGTGGCATCTAGGAGAAGGATCATTATTGGTTGGCAACCCTCCTTGACCAGCGTTACAGGGGGAAAGTCTCAGGAACTCATCCTGCCCTCGTGGAGGGAGCACAGGATGAAACATCTTGAGGACACCTTGAAGAGTTTATGTAACACCTTCCCAAACTCTGGTAGGGTACAGTCTCATGCAAAAGGTAGTTTTGAGGCTTCTGTTGGTCAATGGAAGAGCGATAGAGAAGGGGGTCACGTAAGTGATGCGTTTAAAAAAAAAAAAATGTAAGTCCTCGGCACCCACGGCTGTCGGCTTCAAGATCCCATTGGCAGCGTCTGCATCATATGGTGGAAGATTATCTAGGAGCGAAAAGAGACATGGAGAGCTTTCCAGTAGACGATCCATTGGGTTACTGGGTCGTGAGAATAGACCACTGGCCCGAACTTGCCCAGTATGCAATTGAGCAGCTGGGCTGCCCTTCATCCAGGGTGCTTTCCGAATGGGTATTCAGTGCTCCCGGAGGTTTTGTAACAGATAAAAGAGCGTGTCTGTCCACAGACTCCATTGACCGGTTGACATTTGTTAAAATAAATCAATCCTGGATTAGCAGCAGCTATCAAGACCCTGATGCTGATGTTGCTGATTAAATGTTTTTGGGGAGCTGGAATGTCTATGCTGTCTAGCTTTGTGGGTGTTGATTTTATCTTGAAGTAATTTTTTGGTATAGGTTTCATGGGCACAATTCACACCTAAGACCAATTTTGCCTTACCTGTTTGACAGGTGCATATACATTCTACTTTTTAGAGCAAGGCCAATTCTTGTTTTCATCAAGAGTACCTCTGCAGGGTTAGGATGTGAAGGCACCACTACCGCCCAAAGCTCAATTTTTGCTGCACCTGTTTGACTGACAGGTGCATATACAGTATCTCACAAAAGTGACTAGACCCCTCAAATTTTTTTAAATATTTTATTATATCTTCTCATGTGACAACACTGAAGAAATGACATTTTGGTACAATGTAAAGTAGTGAGTGCACAGCTTGTATAACAGTGTAAATTTGCAGTCCCCTCAAAATAACTCAACACACAACCATTAATGTCTAATCCGCTGGCAACAAAAGGGAGTATACCCTGTGAAAATGTCCAAATTGGGCCTGATTAGCCATTTTTCCTCCCTGGTGTCATGAGACTTGTTGGTGTTACAAGGTCTCAGGTATGAATGGGCCTAGGCTGTTGCGCTACATAAAGATGGCCTAGGCTATAAGAAGATTGCCAAGACCCTGAAACTGAGCTGCAGCACAGTGGCCTGTGGTTCAACAGGACAGGTTCCGCTCAGAACAGGCCTCAACATGGTCGACCAAAGAAGCTGAGTGCATGTGCTCGGCATCATATCCAGAGGTTGTCTTTTGGGAAATAAATGTATGAGTGCTGCCAGCATTACTGCAGAGGTTGAAGTAGTGGGGTGTCAGCCTGTCAGCACTCAGAAGATACACTGCATCAAATTGGTCTGCATGGCTGTCGTCCCAGAAGGAAGCCCCTTCTAAAGATGATGCACAAGAAAGCCCGAAAACAGTTTGAAGACTAGCAGACTAAGGACTTGGATTACTGGAACCATGTCCTGTGGTCTGATGAGACCAAGATAAACTTATTTGGTTCAGATGGTGTCAAGCGTGTGTGGCGGCAACCAGGTGAGGAATACAAAGACAAGTGTGACCACAGTCAAGCATGGTGGTGGGAGTTTCATGGTCTGGGGCTGCATGAGTGCTGCCGGCACTGGGGAAACCATGAATGCCAACCATCATTGAGGAAACCATGAATGGCAACATGTACTGTGACATACTAAAGCAGAGCATGATTCCCTCCCTTCGGAGACTGGGCCGCAGGGTAGTAGTCAAACATAACGAACCCAAACACGCCTCCAAGATGACTACAACCACTGCCTTGCTAAAGAAGCTGAGGGTAAAGGTTATGGACTGGCCAAGCATGTCTCCAGACCTAAACCCTATTGAACATCTGTGGGGCATCCTCAAACGGAAGCTGGAGGAGCGCAAGGTCTCTAACATCCACCAGCTTCGTGATGTCATCGTGGAGTAGAAGAGGACTCCAGTGGCAACCTGTGAATCTCTGGTTTACTCCATGCTCAAGAGGGTTAAGGCAGTGCTGGGAAATAATGGTGACCACACAAAATATTCACACTTTGGGCCCAGTTTGGACATTTTCACTTAGGGGTATACTCACTTTTGTTGCCAGGGGTTTAGACATTTATGGCTGTGTTGAGTTATTTTGAGGGGAAATTTACACTTAGGCAAGCTGTACACTCACTAGTTTACATTATAGCAACGTGTCCTTTCTTCACATGAAAAGATGTAATAACATTTTTTTTTTACAATAAAGACAATTCTTGCTTTCATCAAGCGTACCTCTAGCCATTTCCTGCTCTCTCTGGCGCTGTGTTCTTGGATCATTCAGCGGGGAAATTTTTTCTTCCTTTTCACTGGTCTGTAGATCAGCGGTGGCTTCAGCGGCAGAATGACTTTACTCAAAACCATTTCTTAATGGCAATTTCCAAATTAGTTTTGTAAATTTATTTTCAAACTTCTCCGTTTTGAGGTTGTTGGTCTTTGTTTTTGTATATTTTTTTTTCGTTCAATAGTTTTTTATTGAAAAATTAGTAACAACAAAGGTAAAAGAAAAACTTGCAGGTTACATAGTTACATAGTAAGGTTCAATAAAGACACCAGTCCATCCAGTTCAACCTGAGTGAGTACACCCTCACATCAGTCCCTACCCTTAAGGAGCCCACAGGTAACAGTCATTTGCACTGAATTGGACATTGTAATAACAATTTCAAATATATCCAAGGGATTTCTCCCTGTTTGGATCTTAAATGGTATCATGCATATATACAGCAATAAAATCTGGAATAATTTCTTGTACGCTTATTGTTGTGCCTCTCCACCCTCCTGGCGCCCCTTTGGGAACATTCTGCGCCCTGGGGGGTGTGTGCACATAAGATTTGTATTTTCCTATAATTATTACCTCTTTATGATCCGAGCTAGGTAATTCGGATGGTATTATACTGAGCTGGTGCCATAATCCATCTCTGTGTATGATTATTAGTATAAGAATAGGTGGAGTAGAAACAGCTTTTAATTAAGGAAAGTTATAAAACGAAAGTATATTGGGGGTATGGAATTGTGGGGTGTGATAGCACCTTTTTGTGGTGTATGTGTACATTTTATATTGTGGTATTCTATTGGTCACAATGGGAGATTTTTACGTGGTTCTGTATTTTTCATACCAGTTTGTCCGTGGTTTTCAGATCAAACTTTTGGATATGTAAGAGCCTTGGGAAGCAGCGAACGTAAGTTCGTATGAGATATGAAGGTTAGTAGTTCTGACTACGTCTCTAAGGGTTGGTATCTCAGCTTTTTGCTATCTTCTCGTCACTTCTAGGTGAGCGTTGGTAAGGACCTGAGTGGCTATATTTCTCATAGGGTGAGGAATTGTTTCTATTCCTAACGATAAGAGAGCCATGCTAGGATTATCAGAACATGTAGATTTGGTGATACGTTCTATGAGGCGAAAAATGTCGGACCAGTACTTTCTCGGATGTGGACATGTCCAAAATATGTGTGTTATGGAACCTCTCTGGCCGCACTGTCTCCAGCATAACAGAGGTAGGTGCGGTCAAAGCCTGCTAACCGTGTAGGGGTTAGGTACCATTTCAAGAGTATCTTTTGGTATAATTCCCATAAGGTAACACTTCTGGTGGCTTTATATATCTATGAGATTGCTTGTTTCCATTGGTCTAGGGTGTATGCTGTTTTAAAATCCATTTCCCAAGTCCTCATAGAGGGAGTTTTAATAAATACTGATTTCTGGTGTAAGATTGTAGAATAAGGAAATGCCTTTGGTGGTAAGATTTGTGAAATATAGATAAACCTTCCACAAATTAATTGTGTTAGTATCTCTGATGGAGGTCAATAAGTTTGAGATTTGCATATGTGTATAGTACTCTTTGGGTTCTAGGTTATTTTCAAGCTGTGTTGCTCTAAAAGTCTTAATCGTAGGGCCTATGTATAGGGTCCTCAGTTGTTGTGAGACCTTTAGATTCTCAGTGTCTAATATTTAGGTTTGGTATCAGTATCTGTAAGCTGGTGATGGGAAGGGGAAAGGATTTCAAAGGTGTATCAGAAATAGGGGTGTTTAGAAATGTGTGTCATAAATCTGATGGTTAATATTAGGTCATATAATTTATGATTAGAGGATTGAAATTATTCCAATTCCTGCCACCTTGAGACATGGTTTCTAGGAAACCAATGTTTCAGCTGGGCTAAAATTGCTGCTACATAGTAGTCTTTCAGTAGAACATTATCCATTCCCTCTGCCATTCTAGATTTTATCAGTTTGTGAAATGCGCATTTAGCTTTCTTTCCCTGCCAGAGAAATCCATTTACCATAACCTGTCCAGGACTGGTATAGGAAGGGTCCTGAATAAATAAATGAATTAAGGGAGTAATATCATTTTGAAGACTGCAAGGCGACCAGTCCACGTTGATTCTATTTTAGTTATGGTTTGTAGTTTCTGGTTTAGTTCTATTAAAAATGGCGTGTAGTTGGCCTCTACTATACTGTTAGTATCTGCTGTCAGTGTTATTCCTAAGTATTTTATCTCTTCTGTAGTCCTGCCAGCTGCCAGGGAAGAGTCCACCTCTGCCATTATCATAATAATGTCGTCTGCATATAGACTTTTTGAATGGGAATTATTGCCTATAGGAAAACCCTTTTATATTTGGGTGATTTGACTTCTAATATAAATGGCTAATGGTTCCATCAACAAGTTAAAAATTAGGGGGGACAAAGGGCACCCTTGTTCCATTAGATATGGTGAATGGAGTTGAGATACCAGACATATAGACTTTAGCGGACGGCTTAGAGTATAGAGCCATAATGGCAGAAAAGATAGAGCCCTCAAAGCCAAATGAACCTAATACCTTGGCTAAATACCCTCCCTCCTAGATTGTAAGCTCAAACGAGCAGGGCCCTCTGATTCCTCCTGTATTGAATTGTATTGTACTTGTACTGTCTGCCCTAATGTTGTAAAGCGCTGCGTAAACTGTCGGCGCTATATAAATCCTGTATAATAATAATAATATAGCCAATGTATGCGGTCAAAGGCCTTCTCTGTGTCCAAGGTTAGGAGCAGAGAGGGCCTCTGGTGTACTTTTGCCATATGAATGATGTTAATCATTTGCCTAATCGCATCCAAGGTTTGTCTGTTTTGTGAAGCCTGGCTGGTCAGGGTGAATAGGCAAAATGTCAACAAGGTGTAATGCTATGAGTTTGGCATATAGTTTTAGATCAATGTTTAGTAAAGATATTGGTCTGAAATTTGAAGGGGAGATGGGCTCTTTCCCCGGCCTTTGGCAAGGCCACAACTAAAGCTTCAAGCATTTTTGGTGGGAAAGAGGCAGCTGCTGATCCAAACACTTGTATTAAGAAAGAGGACAATAAGGTCTTAAATTCTTTGTAGTAGTCACCACAAAAGCCATCAGGTTGTATGTTTTTTGTTAACCACTTCAGCCCCGGAAGATTTGGCTGCTCAATGACCAGGCCATTTTTTGCGATACGGCACTGCGTCGCTTTAACTGACAATTGCGTGGTCGTGCGACGCTGTACCCAAACAAAATTGACATTCCTTTTTTTCCCTACAAATAGAGCTTTCTTTTGGTGGTATTTGATCACCTCTGCGGTTTTTATTTTTTGCGCTGTAAACAAAAAGTAAATTTTGAAAAAAAACGTAATTTTTTTGTACTTTTTGCTATAATAAACATCCCCAATTTTTTTTTTAAAAAAGCAATTTTTTTTTCTCAGTTTAGGCCGATATGTATTCTTCTACATGATTTTTGGTAATAAAAATCGCAATAAGCATATATTGATTGGTGTGCGCAAAAGTTATAGCGTCTACAAAATAAGGGGTAGATTTATGCATTTATATATATATATATATATATATATATATATATATATATATATATATATATATATATATATATATATATATATATATATATATATATATATATATATATATATATATATATATATATATATATTTAATTTATTTTTTACTAGTAATGGCGGCGATCTACGATTTTTATCGAGACTGCGACATTATGACGGGCACTTTTGACACATTTTTGGGACGATTGACAATTATACAGCGATCAGTGCTAAAAAAATGCACGGATTACTGTATAAATGTCACTGGCAGGGAAGGGGTTAACACTATGGGCGATCAAGGGGTTTAACTGTGTTCCCTAGTGTGTGTGTTCTAACTGTAGGGGGAGGGGACTGACTATAGGAGATGACAGATCGTGGTTTCTAATTATTAGGAACTCACAATCTGCCTCTCCTAATAGAACAGGGATGTGTGTGTTTACACACACGTGTCCTTGTTCTTACCTCTTGTGCCCACGATTGCCCGTAGTGCATCTCCACGAGCATCGGCAGGCCCCCCCCCCCCGGCAGGGCACCTGAGCGGTGTTCGTTGTTTCTTCCCATTTGCACTTACTGTACATAGTGTTAGTGAGGGTAGGTTCTTTCCAGATCCAGCATCACAGAAGAGCTGCCGGGGTGTCCCTGTAGAAGACTCCACGAGCGCCATGTGTCAGCAGGAACATTCCTACGCTGTCGGCGTCCTCTCCAGGTCCTTCGAGGCTTCAGCTTCCCGCTGACACGCGGAGCTCATGCACTCTTCTACAGGGACACCCCAGCGACTCTTCTGTGATGCTGGATCTGGTAAGCACCTACCCTCACTAGCACTATGTAAGTGCACCTTATACTGTCTACAATTGGTATCTTAATCAAATAAAATAATGCTGCACTAGGATTTGCCTGGCGCTTCTCCTTTTTCTTGCCTTCCTTTTTCCCATAGTAATCGGGTCCCCCAGCCTGCGCTTGAAGCAGCCTCGCTCCCTTTTGCAGCATTTGTTTCAGAGATTTAGAGTTTTTCAAAACTCTTTATTACAAAATTTTACTTTACAAGTTATTTAACACAACTTACATTTGTCATTTCTATTATTTTTTTCTTCTATACATTTTACGTAAATATCATTCTCACTCTTACACACACCCTTCCCTCTCAATCCTCTTATGGTCACTGATTCTTTCTCTTTTTACTCATTTTATACTGTAATTTCTGGTCTTCCTATATCTGTTGTCAAATGTGATTTATTCCATTTTTCCCAAATCTTATCATATTTCTGTATATTTCCTCTTTGTTCATACATTATTTTCTCACATGGGACCACCTGGTTTACCACCCTCACCCACTGATTTATTGTAGGTGGGCTTGGCTGAATCCATTTTTCAACTATTTGTTTTCGGGCCAGGAATAATACTTTTTGCAAAAATATCTTAGTGTAACCACACACCCTATCTTTTACCACCCCCAACACACACATCTCCACCGTAGCCGTCATAGGTTTATTTATGACTTTTCCTAGTTTTTTAACTACCTGTTGCCAATACCTTCCTATGCATCCACACTGCCACATGACGTGGATGAAATCTGCTCCTCCCTCTCCACATCTTGTACAGTCTGACGCCTGCATCCTCCCCATCTTATATAATCTATTTGGTGCCAAATATGTCTGATGTATTATATTTAACTGAATTATTCTATTGTTTATTGCCGGCGATACTCTCAGATGCGAGGAGCAGATTTCATCCCAGTCCCGCTCACTCATTCCCGGGATAACTCCCTGCCATTTTTCCCTCACTCCCACCGGCTCCCCATTTATTTTACTCTGTAACAAGTGTGAATACAACTTAGATGTCAGACCCTTTGGTCCTTGAGATTTTAATATTCCTATGAGGGGATATCTAGAGATTTTTAGTTCTTTCCTTTCAAACTGTTCTCGTAATAAGTGTCTTAGCTGTAGGTATCTATAAAATTGTTTACTCTGGAGGTTATATTGTTTACACATATTCTCATATGTCACTATTACATTGTTATTATACAACTGGCCAATAGTTTTTATTTTTTTCTGTTTCCAGTAGCTACTGTCTTCAAAAATTTCTAATTTTTCAAACCTTGGATTGTTCCATAATGATGTTTCTGGTGGGATGTCCCTATATCCCGTTAGTTTTTTTTACCTCGTTCCACACCGACCTAGCCAGCTTTAGAAGAGGAATTTTTATTCCAATCCTTTTTAATTCTGCTATTTCTAATCCTGCTAGAAAATCTTCTACCTGCATTTTCTTTAATAAATATTTCTCCACCCTCGTTTCTCGTTCCTGAGCTACCCAGGTCCTTAAGTGTTTTAACTGCCCCGCCAAATAATATAAGTATAAATCTGGTACTGCCAACCCTGCTGCAGTATTGGGTCTTTGTAGCGTGGAGAGCTTTAACTTACAACGCCCATTTGCCCAGATGAATCTAGTTAACAGGGAGTTTAATTTTTTGGATATATATTTTGGTATTTTTACCTCCGAATGCGCCATCACATAGACACTTCGGTAGTATAATAGATTTTATCAGTTGGACTCTCCCTGCCATTGACAACGGTAGTTTTTTCCATACTCCCACTTTATTCTTTACATATTCTACCAAGGGGTCTATATTTGCTTTAAAGGCTTCTTCTGCTTCCAATGTAATATTTATTCCTAAATATTTAAAAGTGTCCACTATTTTTAATGGGGTTTGAAAATTCCTCCTCCTTTCCTGGTCTTAATAACATCAATGCGGATTTTGCCAGTTTATTTTAAGACCCGATAGTATCCCATATGTTTCTATTATCTTCATTGCCTCCTCTAGTGAACTATTTGCATCTTCCATATATAATATGATGTCATCTGCATATAGTCCTATGTGTTCAGTCCTATCCCTCACTCTAATCCCTTTATATATTTTAGATTGTCTAAACCTGTTAGCTAGTACTTCTATAGCAAGTGAGAACAATAGGGGGGACAGCGGGCACCCCTGTCTCGTTCCCCTTTGCAATTTCACTGTGGGGGACAGAATTCCATTAATCAGAAGGTTAGAACATGGTTGTTTGTACAAAATTCTCACCCATTTTCTAAATCCTTCCCCAAAACCACTTTTTTCCAACGCTGCCTGCAGGAATTCCCATTCTATAGAGTCGAATGCCTTGGCCGTAATCCAACGACGCCAAGGCACTCGACTCTGGAAAACATTCTTTCAGCTGAACCATCAGCTGAGTTCTTCTAATATTATCTGTAGTGGACTTCCCTGGCATAAATCCTGTTTGGTCCTCTGATATAATAGAATAACCCCATTAAGCCTCTTAGCCAATACCTTTGCCAATACCTTGTAATCGATGTTTAACAAGGATATTGGTCTGTAGGACGCACATTCCTTCCTATCTTTTTATGGTTTTGGTATCAGTATTACTGTTGCCTCGTACATGGATGCAGGCATCTCCCCTCGATCAAATGTCCCCCTATACATATTGGTCAATGTTGGGGCGATAATCTCCACGTATCTCTGATACATTTCCAATGGGATACCATCGGGTCCTGGTGATTTACCCCTTCCCAGAGACTCTATGACTTCTTTTACTTCCTCCACTTCAATATCTTTCTCCAACGCCTCCCTTTGCTCTTCTGTTAATTTCAGGAACTCCAAATCCTCTAGATATTTTCCTATCTCCTCTCCTGTACATGTCAATGTTGATGTATACATTTTCTCATAGTATCTATAAAAGGTGTCCCCAATGTCCTCCACTGTCTTAACCATCTCCCCTCTCTCATTCCTCACTTCTGTTATAGCCAGTGTGGATACTTGTTGTTTTATCAAATAATTTACTATTTTATTGGCATACTGTCCATGGTCATAATAATTTTTTTTGTTTTGACTGTAGCTTCTTACGTTTACTTTTAATTATTAACTGATTCTTATATTGGCGCACCGCTCCTACCCATTTGATTTGATTCATTATAGAGGGGTTCTTAATTAACTCTGTTTCAGTCTTTTTACATTCTTCTTCCATTTCCTCTTCCTCTTGCCTGTTGGTGCGTTTAATGTATGATATTGTTGATCTTACTATCCCTCTTGTATACGCCTTGAAGGTATCCCATGTTACTCCCTCCTTTATACTATCCCCATGGGCTTCCAGAAACATTTCCAATTGCTCCGGTATACGGTCATTTGACCCAATCTGGGCTAGCCAATAGGGCTGTATTCTATATCCCGGCCGCGTTCCTCTGGGGCCCATCTTTAGCTCAAAGATAAGCCCAGAGTGATCAGACACCTCTTTAGTCATGTATGCGACTGATTGCACCATTGGGAGAATTTTCTCATTTCCCAGGGCCAGGTCTATCCTCGACATGCTCCCCCTACCCGGAGCATGCCATGAATAGGCCCTGACCCCTGGGTTCCTAATCCTCCAAATGTCAAGCCATCCCACCTCCTTCAGAAAGCAATCCAACATTTTAGACCCTTCGCCTCTCCCAAGACTTTTTTTTCCAAATCTATCCATCTTTGGATCCAGCCACATATTAAAATCTCCCATACATATAACATATGCCTCTGGATATTCTGACCTAAATAACATTGCTTCCTTCAATACTCCCAGTGTAGCTGGGGGTGGATTATATATCCCCATAATAACCATTGGTAGTGAATGCACCAGGGCAAAGACAAAAACGTACCGCCCCTCTAAATCACCAAATGCACCATTAGTGAAACTCCTCTCGAAAAAGTTGTGTGACAAGAATGGCAAGACCATTGTATCCATGTTTTTTTTTAAAATAATCAAGTCTCTCTTTAACCATGTGTGTTTCTTGGATGCAAATTATTTTGGCCTGAGTTTTCTTAATTTCTGCAAATACCTGTGACCTTTTTACTCGTGTACCCATGCCTCTCACATTCCAAGATATAAAGGTACAATTGTTATTCATTTTTACCCATTTTTAATCATCTGGTAACCATATTTTCTTTTCTTTTTCTCCATTCATCCATTCATACATCAGACACAAACTTAAATTTAAGGCATTACCGACATATCGCATCAGCTTTTATATAGGTAATTCGTCTTGTTTCAGCCTGTCTACTCCTCCACCCCCCCCGCCATATAAATAACGAAGGGAGGGTACTTTCATTAATATATCCTTCCCTATCACTAGGGGAAGAAAGGCGGGAGGGGGAGGGAGAGACAAAAAAAAAAAATTTAGGTGAAAAAAAAAATAGGTGAATCCCCTTCCTTCTGTATTCCGTGCTTAAATCATACTATGTGCTTAGTTTTCATTCTCCCCATTAGTTCCCCTACCCCTTTAAACCAACTCTTCTTATTGAGACTCTATATTATTCCCACCCCTCCCCCCCATTAATCTATCCCATTTTGTTATATTCACTCCTTTTTATATACATTTCTACTTTTCCCCTTAAGTGTTATCTTTTTGTGATTTTTTTTTTTTTGGCCCTCTCACACAAAAAAAACCCACCTCCCATTGTTGTCAATCCACAAAAACAATTATCAAACCATAGCATCCCCCTTATCCATCCCCCTCGAGGGGCACACCATTACTCCCTCTCTGTGATGAGCGGGGTGCACTACCTTCTCCCGTATCTCTCCCATGACCCCTGTTTCAACATCCAACAGGGGCCACAGGGGGGAGGAGGGAGAACCCCTTCCATCTGTATTTCCGTGCTTAAGTCATACTCTGTGATTAACTTTCATTCTCCCCATTAGTTCCTTTATCCCTTCCTTCCACCCAAGAGAGAAAAAGAAGAAAAAAAAAAAAAGAATCCCATCATTGTTGTCACTCCACAAAACAAATTTATCCAACCACAACATCCCCCTTAACCATCCCCCTTCGGGGCACACCATTACTCCCACTCTGTGATGCGCGGGGTGCGCTACATTCACCCGCATCTCTCCCATGACCCCTGTTTCAGCCTCTAACAGGAGTCACGGGGAGAGGAAGGAGAAAGAAAAGAAAAAATAAACCCCAAAAAACCCACATCTCTTCTCCCCCCCCCCCCCCCCCCCCCATCAGTCAAACACGATCCTCCCCTCCCTCTCTTCCAGTATTTTGTCCCGGTAGTTCTTTAAATTATCTCACGCTTTTCTATTTCATATTATTTTTAGATACAGATTTGATTGATTAAATCCATTCTTTAACTTGCTCCGGTGTATTAAAAAAACAGTCTTTCCTCCTTCATCCACTCTCAACCGGGCTGGATATGCCATAGAGTATTCTATTCCTACTTCTCTCAATCTTTTCTTGACCTCGTAGAAAGTTGCCCGCTGCTTTTGTAGCTCTAGAGAAAAGTCTGGAAATATTGACACTTTGCTGTTCTCATAGTGGTTCTCTTTTTTTTTTGTCTTGCATTTCGCAGAATTGTATCTCTATCCCTGCAGTTCAAGAAACGTGCCAGCAGAGGTCAAGGGGGATAACTCAGGCTTAGGTACTACTGCCGGGACCCTATGCGCCCGCTCCACCGCAAATGCCTTTGATACCTCCATCTCTGGGAATATTTTTATCAACCATTTTTCAATAAAGTTCCCCGGGTTAAACCCCTCCACTTTCTCAGGCAGACCTATTATTCTTATATTATTGCGGCGCATCCGATTCTCAAAATCATCCGTTTTCTGCTGCCATGTACCAATCTGCTTTTGTACTGTTGCTATCTTTTTAGGTATATGCATTACTGTATCTTCCAGTTGAGATATCCTATTTTCCACCTCGACCATCCTATCTCTGATACTATGCATATCTTGCCTAATCAGTCCAATATCTGTTCTGATTTCATCCATTTTACCTGTCAGTCCCACGCTGCTTGCTTGGATGGCCGCCATTAGTTGTCCGCTCACCTGCTCCAGCGTTAGCTTCGTAGCTTTCTCTGATTTCTCAGCTTGAGACGGAGGCACGCTCGTTTTCTGGACTTCCAACGCCGAAGGCCCGCCGCTCCTTGTCTGCGGGGGGCTCCGAACGCTTTCCGTTTTCTCCGTCCTCGCATATTCTTTTAGGCGGTCGGCTGCCAGTTGCTTAGAACTCATCTCACTGCCGGGTTCGCTCGTATGTCGGGGTCTTGGGTCTCGGTTTGTAGCACGTACTACTCAGGATGCTGACGGAGACTCAGGCTGACTCAGAGCTTCCGCCGCTCACATCTGGTCGTATCAGCGGAAGTCACGCCCCACCAGACTAGAGATCTAGAGTTGACAGGGGCTCACCCCCTAGAACTCTATGCTCAACTGGTTTATTTCAGGACTTCCTGATCTTTTTTTGTTTTTTTTTATTTTTCTTATTCAATTTTTACCTCTACAATATATTTTTATTGTTGCTATTGATGAACCAGCATACTTATGCATGTCCTAACACTATTTTTCAAAATTAGGTGTTTCAGAGCTGAGCTTTACACCAGTGCTTTGTGTTTATTGTGTGTTTTTTTTCAAGTATTTTAAATGATGGAGACAGAATATCAACCAAAAATCCAGAAAACGCATAAAACAAATGCTATAGATTAAGTTTCAGTTCAGTGAGTGAAATAAGTATTTGATCCCCTAGCAAAACATGACTTAGTATTTGGTGGAGAAACCCTTGTTGGCAAGCACAGAGGTAAAACGTTTCTTGTAGGTGTTTGTAGCCAGGCTTACACACATCTCGGGAGCAATTTTGGTCTACTTTTCTCTAAATCCTTAAGGTTTCTTGGCTGTCGCTTGGCAACTTGTAGTTTCAGCTCCCTCCATAAATTTTCTCTAGGATTATTTATTTTATTTTTAATAAATTTGCGAAGATTTCAAAAACTTCTGTTATGGGATAATGTTTGTAGACTTTTGAGGTAAATAATTAATTGAATCCATTTTGGAAGAAGGCTTTTAAACTTTTCAGCCCCGGAAAGTTTTACCCACTTCCTGACCAGGCCATTTTTTACGATACGTCACTGCGTCGTTTTACCTGACAATTGCGCGGTCGTGCGACACTGTACCCAAATAAAGTAGATGTCCTTTTTTTTCCCCCACAAATAGAGCTTTCTTTTTGGTGGTATTTGATCACCTTTGTGGTTTTTATTTTTTGTATGTATATGTATGTGTGTGTGTGTATATATAATCTTTTTATTTTTTCTAGACTGTGACATTGCAGTTTATAAGTGACACGCGTTCCTTGAAAAAGTCACGTGACTGTGATGTAACGCGTGGGAGAAGCCAAGGACGCTCTGTGCAGATCAGCAGTTTCACACAGTGTACTGCACTGAATCTGCTCCTGTCTAAGGTGGCTGTCTGCTATAGTAAAACCTGCATATGCCTTATCATTATAAGGCACACGTGAGTGGATTGAAGTTTGCCTGTGTACCTTGGTATCCTAACTATTGCACAATGATTGGTTTTTTCTCTTTTTTTTAATTCCATATTTTTTATTAGATTTTGCAAGGAAATACATTGTACAATTAGAACTGTACGTCGTGCAGCGACGTCAGTGTTTTAACAGGATGTAGATATACTTTAACAGGTTGAGAGTATCTGTTCGCGGTAAACATATGTAACAGTTTATGAATAAGTTTTAATTTCCTAAAAAGGTAAAAGAGACATTTCTTACATTATTACCGTTAGCAGCCCCTTGCCCTGGCGTGGCACCCCAATTGGGATCCTTAGTGCCACTCCAGCGCAGAGCGCCGGTGTACAACTTTTATAAACCTAGAATGTCTTAAGGATATTAAGCAGAACCTTTGTGAGAGAACGTTGGGAGGGAATACAGTATTGCTCGGTCAAGAAAAAGTATTGTTTCATCAGGTGATCATATGGGGGATGCAGTGTCAGTCCAGTCTTTCCAGGGTTGCCAGTAGGTGCGTGTTTTTGTTGCGTGGCCCGTGTGGGCTACTAATGTGATCTCGTAGCTGAAGTGTAGGGCAACTATGTCCACTACTTGGGTTAGTGTCGGGTGACCATCCGACTTCCATTGTCTAGTTAGGTTGAGTCTCGCTGCCAGGAGAATGTGTGTAGTGACATGTCTGAAGGGAAATGGAATGTCCTCAATAGTCAGGTTTAGGATTGCTAGTGCAGGTGAGGGTGTGATCTTAATGTGGGTTATTATTAGTCGGAAGACCTTTTCCCAATAGGTACAGAGGGAGGGGCATGACCAGAAAACATGGAACATGTCACCTGTGGATGATTTACATCTCCAACAAGTATTGAGGTTTTTGGGATTAAAGGATGACAGTCTGGCAGGGGTTAGGTACCAACGTAAGGAAATTTTTTGCATGAGCTAGCAGAGGGCCGCACATTTAGTGGCTTTATAGACTGTTTTAGGTGCTTGCTGCCATTGGGATTCTGTGTATATGCAGGCTAAATCTTTTTCCCATTTATGATGTTCAGTCGTTTTGGAGAAGGTCTGTTTTTGGTGGAATGTATTGTAAAAATATAAGATGCCCTTGGTTTTTGTGTCCGTATTAGTGAGGTATTCCCAGGTCTTTGGGTGGATGGTATAATTAGGGAGGATGATGGTACTTAGGCGATGACGTATGCGTAGATAAGTAAAGTAGTCGGTTGTGGCGAGGTTGAATTCAGATTGTAATTGGGGAAATGGTTTAATGCTGTTGTCATGAAGTATATCTTGCAGTGATTGTATACCTTTCTTAGTCCAAGATGTTAGTGAGAGGTCTAGTATTAAATGATGAACACTCAGGGGTATGTGGGATTGTGGGGTGACAGACGTATATGTGTGGGAGGCTTTTAGTTTCGACCATGCATGTGCCGAGGCTTTCATGGTAGTGATACTAAGTAACCAGGTTTTTAGGTTAGGGCGGATGAGCGATGTTTCTTCTATTTTGTCCCCATAGAGTTGTTGGATTGGGATGGAACCACCCTGGCAATTGGGCTAGAATAGCTGCCAAGTGGTAATCTTCTAAATCTATGGAGCCCATACCCCCGGCTAGTTTGTGTTTAGTTCGTTTGGAGTGGGCACACCTGGGGCGCTTGCCATTCCACAGGAACCTGTTAAACAGTGTTTGGAGGGATCTGAAGAATTTAGTTGGTAATGGGATTGGGATAGTTCTGAAGTAGTAAAGCAGTTGGGGAAGGCAGATCATCTTGAAGGCCGCTAGTCTGCCAGTCCAAGACCATTCATGTTTTGCTATTTGTTGGTTGGCCGCTTGGATAGTCTGGAGAAGTGGTGGGAAGTTGCATGAGTAAAGGTTTTTAGTTGTTCTTGGTAAGTGAATTCCCAAGTATGTTATATCTGTAGTTGCCCAAGCAAATGGATATTGCGTTTGTAATAAGTTTTTCAAAGTGGCATCTATATTGACATCTAGTATAAAGGATTTGGAGGTGTTAACCTTGTAGTACGATACCGAGCTAAACCAGTTTAATAATTTTTGCACCTCAGCCAGGGAGCCAGACGGGTTGGTAAGGATAAGAATAACGTCATCAGCGAATAGGCTGATTTTGTGATGTACATTGCCGGTTATTAGGCCGGATATGCTAGGGTGGGAACGGATGTGTTCCGCCAGGGGTTCCATGAGTAAGTTGAATATGATCGGTGACAATGGGCAGTCCTGGCGTGTACCGTTGGTGATGGGAAATGGGCGAGACAGCATGCCTTCCGTATACACTTGGGCTTCTGGATTTGAATATAGTGCCATAATGGCGTTCAAGATGGTGCCCTGAAATCCAAATTTCCTGAGGACCGTGTGTAGGTAAGTCCAATGGACTCTATCGAACGCCTTCTCTGCATCCAGGGATAGGAGCAGAGAAGGCGTTCCTGTGATTTCAGCTTGGTGTATGATATTGATCATTCTCCTGGTGGCGTCAGAAGATTGTCTGCCTTTAGTGAATCCTGACTGGTCAGGGTGGATTAACATTGGCATGATTTTGATTAGTCTTGTTGCAATCGTTTTAGCATATATTTTGAGGTCGAGATTGAGTAGGGATATCGGGCGGAAATTTTGGGGGACATTTGATGCTTTCCCTGTCTTCGGTAATGTTATAACCAATGCTGATAGATATTCTTTTGAAAAGGAGGAAGAGGAGGCAGCGTGGTTGAATAGTTCGGTAAGGTGGGGAATCAGTTGAGGGGCGTATTGTTTTTAATATTCCCCTGTCATACCATCGGGTCCCGGTGCTTTACCGTTGGGTAGTGATTCTATGGTGGTTTTAATCTCCTGGGTTGTAAAGGGGGCATTTAAGTCCGTTAGTTGGTCGCCAGTCAGAGTGGGAAGTTTGAGGTTGTGGAGGAAATTGTCTATGTCAGTTTGCGAAGGTTGCAGGGTGTGGGGGTCCCTGTGTAAGTTGTAGAGGTCCCCGTAGTAGGCACTAAAAGCGTCAGCTATGTCTTGGGGGTTACTTGGTGGGATTGATGTGTGCGGGTGGATTAGAAGGGGTATTTTAGTTTTCACTCGTCTGCCCTTAAGTCGTTGTGCAAGTTTTTTCCCCGCTTTGTTGGAAGTGGAATAGGTAGTCGCTTTGAATTTCCTTTGAAGGAATTCGTATGAGTGAAGCAATAGAACCTTTAGTTCCTGTCTTAGGGAGAGTAATTGGTTTGTCGTTGGGTTATGTGGGGCAGTTTTATGTTTTAGTTCTAGGGTCTCTATTTGGGCCATGAGTTCATCCACACGCTGCGTCCTCTTTCTTTTGTGGTAAGCACCCATTTTAAGTAACATACCCCTCATGTACGCCTTGTGCGCACTCCACACCACGGCAGGGTCGGAGACCGATCCTTTGTTTAACATGAAGAAGTCGTTAATGTGATCTTTTATTTCTGTGGTGTATTTGTCGTTTTGAATAATGGAGTTGTTGGCTCTCCATATAAATGCGTTTTGTCCTAGGTTAGACTCTTGTATGGTAATTGATATAGGGGCATGGTCCGACCATACCGTGGTGTGGATCACAGAATTTGATATTTTTTGGAGAATGTATTTGTTGGTTAGGAACAAATCTATTCTCGAATACGAGCTGTGTCTTGAGGAGAAAAAAGTGAAGTCTCGTTCTGAACCATGATGGCAGCGCCATACGTCATAAAGATCTTGGGAAGAGATGAATTTTTTCAGGGGTGAGTCTCTCCTTTTGGTTGGTGATGTGGAATCCATGTGTATATCCGGTACGAGATTAAAGTCTCCGCATATTATTACGTGACCCTTTTGAATGGGTTTGGCGGAACGCATGACTCTGCGTATGAATTTCAATTGATGGGAGTTTGGTGCGTATAGGTTTATTATAGAATATGCCACTCTATTGATGTTGCAAATTAAGATAATAAAGCGACCTTCGGGGTCTGTTGTGGTATTTAGTAACTGGAAGTCCACTGAATTCTTGACCGCTATCATGACTCCTCTAGCTTTGGTGGAGTGCGTTGCGTGGAAGATATGAGGAAAGTGGTGGTTTTTGCAAAGGGAAGAGTTTGATGCTAGCAAATGGGTTTCCTGGACACACAGAATGTCACTTTGGAGAGCCGAGGCGGTTTTCCATAGTGAGTGCCGTTTGGCGGGGTGGTTGAGTCCGTTGGCGTTTATTGAAAGTATGTTGATCGGCATCTTGTGAATGTGTTGTTGGTTAGTGGAGTGTATAACACTTACAGTTCGTCGGTGGGTTCGGTGTCTCAAGATACCTGGCAGCTGTGTTCAGAGGCAGGAAGACGGAAGGTCACTATCTGGAAGTGAAGTGCCCAAAAGACTGCAAATAGAGCAATACGTTAGATATAACAAACAAAAAAAAAAAGATAAAATCAAAGATCACTGCTCAGTATGTAAGGTTAGGAAGTTCGTTAACCGCTTGGACAGTAGTAGAGACGCTTATTCTATAAGAGCAATATAATGCAAAGGATATAGAGGAGGTGCATAGCACCTTGAAAGCCTCTGTAGTGGGGTTCAAAAAGTTAGTAACTCGGGAGAGTGAGAACAGGGGTTCGCATGGTGTCAGAGCTCAGGGGAGCTGTATTATCGTCGTTCGGCCTTTAAACTGGTAGCCGTGTGCCTTTCAGGTGTAGTTGCGGTTTGTGTCACCTTGAGGTGATTTGGATCCTCTGCCGGGTGGAGCTGTGGGAGGAGGTTCTGGAATTATGCCCCATGATTGCAGGAGCTTGAGGCCTCTGTCGAGGTTCACAATCGAATGAGATTGACCATTCCTCACAACAATGATAGTGGCTGGGTAACGCCATTTGTAGGGCACCTTGTGGTTCTGGAGGCTCTTGGTGACCGGGTTCATCTGGCGTCTCAGTTGGAGGGTAAACTTGGAGAGATCTGGGAAAAATTGAATTCCTGTGTATGGAGCAGGAAGAGGTGATTTAGCCTTTACTCCCATGAGGAGTTTTTCTTTAATGTGATAGAAATGTACCCTCATGAGGACATCTCTTGGGACCGAGGCTGGCAAATGGGATGGTTTAGCAATTCTATGAATTCTGTCTATTATAATATCCCTCGGAGATGCTTCAGGTATAATGGTGTGCATCAGCTCTTTTGCGTACCTTGTAAGGTCCGCAGGTGGTATGGACTCAGGGATGCCTCTCAGCTTAATATTGTTCCTGCGTGACCTGTCCTCCAAATCGGCCAGCTTGGCGCGCACCCATACTTGCTCCTCTTTTACAGCTTCATATGAGTCAATGACTTCATTGATTGTGGTGGTACATTCAGTGAGGCCTCTTTCAGTATTGTGCACTCTGTCATCTAGTGAGTGTAACTCAGAGGTGACTTTCTGAAACATAGAGGATAGGTCAGTCATCAGCGAGGACTGTAAGGATATTAGCATGTCCTTTAGGGTGGTATCTATGATCGGCTGGCCTGAGGTGGGGAAAGAGGCCATGGATGAGTGTAAGGCCTGGTGCATAGTGAGGGGATTTGGAGCCTGGGCCTCAATTAGCTGACAGCGGCGGCGCATCCAGCCTCATTTTAGCTTTTGCTGGGCTACCTGGCAGGGGGTCACCTCCTGGAAAGCAAGGGGTCTCAGCTTGGGTACCTGTGTCTTGGTGGTGTTCCGGAATCTCATCCGGCAGGTCCGTGTATGAGTCCCGCGGCCCGTCTGGGCCGGCGCCATCTTGCTGCTCACTGATCGCCGGCTTGTAGGCAAATTCAGTCAGTTTCTGATGCTGATAGTCCGTGAATCTCTTCCTGGAGGTCTGCATTATGTTCTCCTGTGTCGCAGGAGTAAGGATGGCTGTGGATGGGATCTCTGGTGCGGCCTGTGTCGGTTATCTTTTCCCCTGGCTGACGAGCTGTGTGATTAGGCGTCCATCACAGTCTCCGGCCGGCCACGCCCCCGGTTTTTTCTCTTATCTGCCTGTTTATGATTCTCACATTGGTTGTGAATAGAAGCAAAAAACACATTGTTACTATAAAGATCAATGAGCACCTTAATTAAGCAAGTGTTTGTTTTTAAACAGCTTTGCTAGTGATCAAAAGCTCTATACCAATCAGGATTCTACACCTGTATAATTGAACCTTCTGAATACATCCCTATATATTTATTTTTATGTGAATTTTTTTACACATTTGGTGTCACAAATTTTTTATAATTTTACACTATTTTGATTGCTGGATTTTTTTAGGAATTTTTACTCACCGCTGGATTTATTTGACTATTTATATTTATTCTTATATATTCATTTTCATGCGCATTGTGAAGCGCTTCAAATATCATTATTCTTTTTAAGTGACTCTGAAAACACTCTCTTTTGATAGCAGCCTCACTTGGTTTTATGTGTAATTATCAGCTATTTAGCATCACAGCGCTTTGTGTTTTATATATATTTTTTCCAAAAATGGGGCAGTGGCTGACACTGTCTTTTTACATATTGTTCAACGACAGAAGAAAGCAGTGCCTCATTGGTATTCAAGGAAGCTTTACTATCCTCCATTCCTAGAACAAGCATGGAGCCAGTGTGAGATCTGGCACTGTGTTATTTGGGGGCCAGCTGCGAGAAACAGGAAGAGACAACTGGCTCTCTGTGACAAAGAGTAAATGGTGGCACGGGACAGGATCTTAAGTAGGACAGAGAAGAGGACCATGCTGGATCTGCTTGGCTTATTAGTATTCTAATCTGACATCACCAAGCACCAAAGGTAGGCGGGGAAAGACTTAAATTTGCATTGGGTTTGTGAATTTCCTCTTTAAAATGATACCTGGGCAGGTGATTTCTACCGTGCAGATCTATTGATATGAGCAAGTGAATAAATGGGAGCAAGTAGTGATCGTATGCGTTTTTGTTTCTTTGTTTTTTTTATTTCCCCTCTTCACCCGTTGTATTAACGGTCCTCTTTTTTTGCCCTTCTTGTTTTGTTTTCTCAGCTGGTATCTCGTCCAGATGTGGTGGAGATGCATGATGTTACAGCTCAGGATCCCAAGCTCCTTGTGCATCTGAAGGGTACAAGAAATTCTGTCCCTGTTCCTCGTCACTGGTGTTTCAAACGCAAATATCTGCAGGGCAAGAGAGGAATTGAGAAACCACCATTTCAACTTCCCGACTTTATCAAGAGAACAGGTATCCAGGAAATGAGAGAGGCACTACAGGAAAAGGTAAAGAACTGTCTGAACATAGTTTGATTCAACTGAGGGTACATTATAATATATTTAATCTTTTTTTGCCACACTCGAAAATAAAGTTTTGTCAAATTTTACCTAATTGAGACAGCTCAGATAGACTTGGTAAATGGTTGTGGTTTGTTACCGAATAATACTTTTGTTATTTAGAGGTTGTTGACAATAGGAGTGCCTTCAAGCACTCTCCCCTCTTCAGGGTAGGCAAAATATTTGTTTTGCAGTTGATTATATAGATACATGTTCACACCATGCTGTATTAACAGATGAAGTAACAAAGTCCTGTCTGCTGAATTTGTTCATGACATTTTTATTTTATTTTTTTTTGGTTTTCAGGAAGAGCAAAAGACTATGAAGTCTAAAATGAGAGAGAAGGTCAGGCCTAAGATGGGAAAAATTGACATAGATTATCAGAAACTGCACGATGCATTCTTCAAATGGCAGAGCAAGCCTAAGCTGACTATACATGGAGACCTTTATTATGAGGTGATGAGCAAGTTGCTGCTTGATGTTTGTTTTATATGTGATGTCTTGATAACACCAAAAGTGTTAAATGCTGATGGAATAGAGACTGCTAAACATGTAGAGTTCTGTCATCCATGGACACCTGCACCCAGGACATTCCAGACCTTGTGAGTCTAGAATGTAGTCACTAGGTAATACAAGTTTATTGGACTTTTTTCAATTTATTTTTTTCCCCTGCCCTACTTTGTCAAAACTGCCAAAAACCCCACAAAAGCTAGCAGATCTCCAAGCTGCACTGTTAAAGCTTCTTCCTAACGAAATAGTGGTTCTTACCTCAGAAGTGGAAATGTTATAAGGAGTTATACTCCAACGTGTCTGCAGTCTCGAAGCCCAGCAGCGGCATGCTGCCCATCTTGCTTTTGAAGATTTTCAACACCTTCGTTCAGGTTCACAAATTCTGTATGGCATCTACCAGTTCAGTCATTTCCTCCCTACAGCCAGGGGATTTCCTGGATTATTTGAACATCAAAGATGCTTACTTGCATGTCCCATCCTCCCAGCACATTGCTTCCTGTGTTTCTTATCGTACATCATGGGACACAGAGCCATAGTAATTACTATGTGGGTTAATAGGCCACCTTTAGGTGATGGACACCGGCACGCCCTAAGACAAAAAGTGCGCTCCCTATATAACTCCTCCCACTGCTGGGAGTTCATCAGTTTTTTTCGCCAGTGTCTAAGGCAGGGGTCTCAAACTGGCGGCCCTCCAGCTGTTGCAAAACTACAATTCCCATGAGGCATTGCAAGGCTGACAGTTATAAGCATGACTCCCACAGGCAGAGGCATGATGGGACTTGTAGTTCTGCAACAGCTGGAGGGCCGCCAGTTTGAGACCCCCTAAGGTATTGGTCACAAGTGAAGATGTGCTGAGCTCCATTGGAGCAATCCTTGCTGGGGCTAGCCATGCAGACCGGATCCATTCAAAGTGCCTTTTTGGCCAAATTGAATGGTACCCGAGCCTCGTATCCGAAGAAACAAGGTCTTGCCTGTAACGCTTCTCTTTTTAGAGTGCTGGACCCCGGGATCCAGTACTTTATGGTAGTAAGGCCATAAAGTTTTACTGGCGGAGGTGCTATTACAGGTCCATGATAGTGGGTTTCCTCGAGGATCCCCAGCTCCTGAAGGTTTGACGGAACCCACCGTGAAGGGTGATGATTGGGTCTGTTGATTTGCCACAGAAAACCCTGCGGCGGGAAAGGTAAGTGGAGTTTTCTAAGAAATTTATAAAATATTCTTATGAATGTCTCCTTTAATGTGTCGTCATGCCTATGTGTCACCACTGGGGGCTGTATTGAGCACTTACGTCTCATGCTTTTCAGAGAGCCACGTTGTGTCCAGGAAGCAGCAGTCCTTCCTCCTCCGGCCAGCAGCAAGACCTCCGGTAGGCCTCTAGGGGGAGGGGTTCCCTCTCCCCAACAGACGTCCCCATGTGCGTTTTTTTTTTCTTCCTCGAGAAAGAGTGCCAAAATTTGAAAAAAGAAGAAAAGGGGAAGGGTCGCAGATGGGGGCGGGGCTTAGCGCGGCGTTGTCGTCCTCCAATGTTCAACGTGGAAAGGGAGGTTTTAAAAGGCACCATTTTATGCTGTTTCATGCTGCAGGAGGGACACAAAAGCAAAGGTGGTATTAAGAGGTTTGGTGACACAGGCATTCCTTTTGACACATTTTACTGCATCAGGCTGAGCATTAACAGCAGTGACAGTACTGGACTATTGCTTGTGCAGTGGAAGCATTCCTTCTGGTAGTACCTCTGCTTTGTGCATCGGGCTATGGTCGGAAGGGGGGTGAAAAACACCTCCAAAAAAGGGCTCTAGAAAGACTACTGCAGACACATGGAAGCCTAGATCCATCCCAGTAGAGATGGCATCCTCCCCTGAGAGTAATATGGCTAGTCAGGGTGAGCCATCAGGAGGGGCAAGTGTTGCAGCTGCTCTTAACACTACAGCCCCTGTGTATATTATTACTAAGGAGGTTTTTTCTTCAACCTCTTTAGCTTGGAGCAAAAAATTGATGCTTTAATTGTATCCCAGAGTGGGACTAAGCGTAGCAGGTCCCCGTCCATTGCTCAGGACCCTCATCCTGAGGAAAAAGGAGCAAGAGATGATGACTTTCTTTCAAAGGACCAGGAAGAGGCTGATGTCTCCTCTTCCGAAGATCCTGATTATTATTATTGAAATTATTCAGCCGAAGCGCCATGCAAAAAGCTCATGGCCATTTTGCCTTTTCATGGTGAATGGTTGTTTGGAGACGATCTGGATCAGTATATCCAAAGAATCTCTAATGGGAAAGGTTCCCTTTTACCGGTTAAGAAGTTTAAAGAGGAGTTCCACCCAGGGGGGCCGTCCAAAAGAAAAAAAATTAAAAGTCAGCAGCTACAAATACTGCAGCTGCTGACTTTTAATTGGACACTCACCTGTCCCTGGGTCCAGCGGTGCGGGGGATCGGAGCCCCGCTCGTCTCCCCCCTCCGCTCGTCGGCGCCGGCATCTCAACTGTGGGCGCCGGGCTGTGGCTTCACAGCCTGGCACCCACTGCGCAAGCGTGAGCGGCGCCGTGATTGGCCGCTCAATCACCTGAGACCTGTAATGGGTCCCAGATGATTGACAGGAGGGAGGGAGCAGAGCGGAGCCCTTCCTTTGCCGAGGAGGAAGTGATGTCACCAGCCCAGGCTAAGGGACAGGCAGACTACGAGGGACCACCTAGCAACAGGCATTTAGAGGTAAGTGAAAAAAAAAAAAAAATATCCAAATGTTTTTTTGTTTTTTGTTTTTTTTAGAATTTTTACAGGTAGTTTTGTTTTTTGGGTGGAACCCCACTTTAAGCATTTTTCTTTTAAACGTACTTCTTTTCCAGTGCCAGGGGCATCAGCCTCCAGGCAGTCACGATGGCCTCCGTCAGATTCAACGGGCAAACCTCAGGGTCAGTCCCAGGGTCAAGAGGACCTGGGGGAAGAAACCCACAAAACAGAACTCTAAAGCCTCCTTATGAAGGGGGAGCCCTCCGCTCGCTTGAGTGAGGGGTAGGCTTCTACAGTTTTCAAGGGTCTGGCAGGAACAATGTCAAGACAAATGGGTGGCTTCCTCAATTTCTCTAGGTTACAAACTAGAGTTCCGCGAATTCTTGTCTCCTCGTTTTCTCAGATCAAACGTTCCCAGAGATCCAGTGAAAAAGAAGTCTCTCTTTCTAGCTTTGGATCATCTCTTGTCTCAGAGTGATATCGGAGGTCCCCTTGGAAGAGTGAGGTTTGGGGTTTTATTCAAAACTCCCTCTGTAGAAGTCCGTAATGAGAAAACCAGTCAGGGAGTGACCAGCACGACATCCCGGAAGTGACGCTTGCGCTCCACCATCCATCGCCCTCTACCCGAAAGCGATTGTGGTGTCTGCAAGGAAATGCACGCTTCATCCTGGATGGCTGAATATGGTGATAGCGCCCTCTGGGTCACGTTTTATGCTTGTTGATTTTACTTTGATGTACGTAGTTAGGATTAAGGGGTCCTCGGTTGTATGGGGGGGGGGTTGTTATAATTAAATGGGATTACTCTATGTGCTGCTATTCTTGTGTTTTTATGACACGCATTTGGAGCCCCTATACCAGTGGATCTTGTTGATGGTGAGGACCCAGTACTAAAGTGACTGATGTACACATATGCTTAAGGCTTTCTCATTAGAGGCTTCTGGGGTTTGACACCCTTGGGGAGTGTGCTTCACGTGGGGGAATACGTTATTATTCTCTGTTGGAAGGTGCATGCTAAGACAACTGATTCAACACCTACAGCGCTTTGAACTACCCCCACTACCATCTACTACATAGAGACTTATAACTGTGGTGTTGGCCACATGTTTATAATACGATGATATCGTTTTTAAATTTCAGCGCTGTTTTAGTATTTTAATGATCCAGTGATCGGACTGTTTTATTTCCATACTACTTCTTTTATTTTATTCAAACCTGTCCATGGCTCCAAAACCAAACTGGGATGTTGGACCCATTTTAGATCTCAAAGATCTAAACTGGTTTTTGAATATCCGCTCTTTTCTCATGGAGTCAATCCGATCAGTAGTCTCCATCCTACAAGGGGGAGAACTTCTGGCATCAATCGACATCAAGGATGCTTATCTCCATGTGCCGATTTTCCCCGCTCACCAGAAATTTGTACGCTTCGAGGTAGAAAATCTTCATTTTCAGTCTACCTTTCAGTCTAGCTACTGCACCTCGAGTGTTTACAAAGGTCCTGGCTTCTCCTTTAGCCAGGTTAAGGGCTCTAAGTATAACAATACTAGCCTACTTAGACGATCTACTCTTGATAGATCAATCAGTAGCCCGCTTAAACCAAACTTTGGTCACCGCAGTCAGCTACCTGGAAGACCTAGGTTGGATTCTCAACCTAGAGAAATCCACCTTTAAAACCATCAAGGAGATTGCAGTACTTGGAGCTGATCATAGAATTCTTCTATTCGGCTTTGAATGAAATTGTTGGAAAAGATGGTGGCTTGTTTCGAGGCCGTTCCTTTTGCGCAGTTTCATTCAAGACTGCTGCAAAACAGTATCCTGTCAACGTGGAACAAGAAGGTCCAAGCTCTGGACTTCCCAATGCATTTATCCCCCCAATGTGCGTCAGAGCCTCAATTGGTGGTTGATATCCAAGAATCTTCAAAAAGGGAAATCCTTTCTACCAGTTACCTGGAAGGTGGTAACAACAGATGCCAGCCTTCTGAGCTGGGGAGCAGTCCTGGAAGAAGCGTCTGTTCAAGGGAAATGGTCCAAATCAGAGGGGACCTTGCCCATCAATATTCTAGAGATTCGGGCAGTACGCCTGGCCCTGGATGCTCAGACTACGGAATTGTCCTGTCAGAATCCAATCCAACAATGCCACAGCGGCGGCCTATATCAATCACAAAGGGAGCACGAGAAGTTGTGTGGCCCAGAGAGAGGTGAATCATATTCTTTCTTGGGCAGAAAGCAAAATTCCTTGCCTATCAGCAATTTTCATTCTTGGATAGAGAATTGGCAGGCGGACTACTTGAGTCACCAACAATTGTTCCCGGGAGAATGGTCCCTTCATCCCGACATCTTTCTTTCAATATGTCAAAAATGAAGAGTTCCGGACGTGGATCTGTTTGTGTCCAGGTTCAACAACAAGATCGACTTTGTGTCAAGGACAAGGGATCCGATGGCATGCGGAACAGATGCCTTGGTCTTTCCGTGGGATCAGTTTTCACTGATCTATACGTTCCCTCCTGTTCTGTTGCTTCCCCGTCTTCTTCGCAGGATCAAGCAAGAAGGGAAGAGGTGATTCTTGTGGCCCAAGGGGTCTTGGTTTGCCGATATCATAAAAATGGCGGTAGGAGATCCTTGGACCCTACCACTGTGGCCAGACCTTCTCTCGCAAGGTCCGGTATTCCATCCTACCTTACAAACGCTAAATTTAACAGTTTGGCTATTAAGACCCACATTCTAAAGGACCGTGGGCTGTCAGCTTCAGTAGTTTCTACTTTGGTTAATGCTAGGAAGCCGGCCTCCAGAATCATATACTATAGAGTCTGGAAGGCAATATGCCTCCTGGTGTGAATCCAGGGGTTGGCATCCCAGGAAATATGTCATAGGTTGGATCCTTGAATTCCTACAGATGGGATTAGAGATGAAGCTGGCCTTGAGTACTATCAAGGCCCAGGTGTCGGCCTTATCGGTATTTTTTCAACGTCCACTTGCTTCACACTCTCTGGTTCGTAACTTTATTCAATAGGTAACGCGGATCAATCCCCCAGTTAGGTCACCCCTGAACCCTTTTGACTTAAATTTAATCCTGTTGGCTTTACGAAAACAGCCTTTTGAGCCAATTTGAGATATTCCCTTGGTCCTCTTGACGAGGAAAATGGTTTTCTTGGTTACCTTATCTTCTGCAAGAGGAGTATCAGACTTGGCTGCTCTTTCTTGTAAAGAGCCATATTTGATTATTCATAAGGATAAGGTTGTATTGCGTCCTCATCCTAAGTTCCTACCAAAGGTAGTATCAGGTTTTCATTTAAACCAGGATATTGTTCTGCCTTCATTTTTCCAGAACCTCGTTCTGTGGAAGAAAAGTCACTACATTCTTTTGATGTGGTGAGAGCGGTCAAGGTCAATTTTGAAAGGGACCGCTCAGATTCGTAAAACAGATGTTTTGTTTGTGTTGTCAGACGGTCCTAAAAGAGGACAGGCAGCGACGAAATCTATTTCTAAATGGATTTGTCAAGTGATTGTTCAAGCTTATGGTTTAAAGAGGAAAATTCCTCCTTTTCATAATTAAAGCGCACTCCACCAGGGCTGTTGGTGCTTCTTGGGCAGTGCATCACCAAGCCTCTATGGCTGAGATCTGCAAGGCTGCAACTTGGTCTTCAGTCCATACATTTACCAGATTCTATCAAGTAGATGTAAAATGTCTTGAGGATATTGCCTTTGAGCGCAGGGTACTGCAGACTGTAGTATAAGTACTCTAGTCTCTTAGTACCCTGCTTTTTGTTGTGTCTTCCTCCCTTCAGTTGCCATTGCTATGGGACATCCCACATAGTAACTACTATGGCTCTGTCTCGTGATTCTCGTGATGTACGATAAGAAAATGAGATTTTTATAGCAGCTTACCTGTAAAATCTCTTTTCTTTGAAGTACATCACAGGACACAGAGGTCCCTCCCTTCTTTGGTATACGCATGTATTGCTTTGCTACAAAACTGAGGAACTCCCAGCAGTGGGAGGGGTTATATAGGGAGTGCACTTTTTGTCTTGGGGCGTGCCAGTGTCCATCACCTAAAGGTGGCCTATTAACCCACATAGTAACTACTATGGCTCTGTGTCCCGTGATGTACTTCAAAGAAAAGGATTTACAGGTAAGCTGTTATAAAAATCCTATTTTTGCAGTGGGCTCACATTACCAATTTGTTGCCCTGCACTTTGGTCTGTAAACAGCACCAAGGGTTTTCATCAATGGGCTTGCACCTATACCTGTGGGGGAAACAGAAGTCTTGCTGCCTATATCCGATTCTGGCTTAGGCACAACGTTGCTTCACAGCCTTCTCCACCATCTATTTTCCAAAAGTAGAAAATCAGCATGCTTCCTTCAGTCATCAGTCTGGTCTCTGGTGAATAGTCAAGACCTCTGTCACAGGTGAGGAATTCTGGACGTGAATCTCCTAGCTTTTTTGGTTAAACAAAAAATTGGAACAGCTCATGTCCAAATCCAGGAGTCCCCTTGCTCTTCCAATGGACATTCTGGTAACTTTGTGGGATCATTTAAGCCGGAGCTACACATTACCTCAAACCCCTTCCTAGCCTGATCTGTAGAATAAAGACCGAGGGCATTCTGTTAATGCTTATTCCACCAAATTGGCCCAGGAAAATGTGGTACTCAGACGACTACAGTCCCAGGTGGCGGTTCACCATCTCCTTTTTATGGTCGCAAGCCTTAACAACTTGGCTTTTGAAACCCAGGCCTGAAGGACGAGGCCGTCCACTTTAGTTCTTGCTACACTTTTGAAGGTCATGAAGTCAACCTCTCATAAAGTCTACCATGGAGCACTTGAAAGACCTTTTTCTCATGGTGTGAGACTAGGCATAATCACCCCCGGAAGTATTTGTGGACAAATCTGGTTATTTTGCCAATTGATTGTACCATCAAGGGGCTGATTGCAATCTTGGTGATTCCGTTCCAAAGACTGCTCACTTCCCCCGTCAGTTCTCTGATAGAATTCTGGTAGAAATGGGTTTCCCCATAGTGGGGCGTTGGGAGAATAAATAGCTTGGGTACTGGGTGGTAGTAGTTTAGAAATTCTAAAGACCCGCAGGGTCGTGGCCAGAACATTTACTCCTTCCCTCCCCCTAAGAGACATGCGGTGTATTATATTTTGGAGAGATTCATATGAGGTGAGGATGGCTGCCTCCAGGGCAGTAGTTGCGTTGTTGGCCTCAGGAAAAAAACACCAATGAACATGTGCCAGTTGCGAAGCAATATAGTACGTTTGGAGACATGGGAGTGCCAGGCCCCCTTCCAAGGTAGGTAGCTGTAGAGTGTGTTTAGCAATATTCACCACACTGCCTCTCTATATAAAATTGGTGATTATGGAGTCTATCTCTTTAAATTTGGCTTTGGTTATGTATATTGGTGAGTTGCTCAGGACGTATAGGAATCGCGGGAGATGGATCATTTTAAAAATATTTATTCTTCCTAACAGCGTAAGAGGGAGATTATTCCATGTTTTCAGGGTGTTTTTTAATCTACTAAGGGGGTCTAAGTTAATCTTGGCATAAGAGGAGTTAGGGTGTTTTTTTTTGTCAGGACCCCGAGATATCAAAGTGTGAACTATTTGTAGTGGGCACTCTGGGGGTAGTGTTATTGGTGTCTCTTGGTCAATCTGGAACAAGAGGTATTTGTCCCAGTTGACCCGAAACCATGAAAAGTGGCCAAACTGCTGGATAATCTCCAGCAGGGCTGGGAGTGACGACTGGGGGTCCTCCAAATAAATTAACATATCATCTGCATATAAGGACACTTTTTCCTCTAGACCCCCAGTCATCAGTCCCTTAATCTCCCCGCTGGACCTTAGTGCTGCAAGGGGCTCTATTGCCAGCGCAAACAGGAGCAGCGACAACGGACACCCCTGTCTGGTACCTCTCTTTATCTGGAAGGCATCCGATATGGATGCATTAACCCTTAGTCTAGCGATGGGTTTGAAGTATAGGAGTTGTACCCACTTTATATAGGTAGTGCCAAATCCAAATTTAGCCATGACTTCAAAAAGATATGGCCATTCGACTGAGTTGAAGGCCTTGTGAGCATCTAAGGCCAGCACAGCTCGGGAGCCAGTCGTGTCACGAGCTGCTTGTAGATTGGTAAAAAGTCTACGCAAATTGATAGAAATTGATTGTCCGGGCATAAATCCGGTTTGGTCCGCCCCTATAATGGTTGTAATTACTGTATTCAATAGTTTGGCGCGTACCTTGGCCAGAATTTTAACGTCGGAGTTGATGAGCGAAATCGGTCTATATGATTCGCATAGGAGGTGATCCTTATGGGGTTTGGGAATCAAAACTATTAGTGCTTCCGACATGAAGGGCGGCAGCTGTCCTGTTTTTAAGGGCAAAATTGTACATCCGCAACAAGTGTGGGATCCGCAGGTCCCGAAATTGCATGTACCACTCAATAGGGAATCCATCAAGGCCTGGAGTTTTGTGTCTGGCGAATGATTGTATAGCTTCCCCTATTTCTTCTGTCGTCAATGGAGCATCAAGTCCGGAAACCTGGTGCTCCGTTAGTTTCGGAAGTGACATTTTTGAAAGATAATCATCTAGTTCCACTATTGTATAGTGAGCTCTAGTAGCATAAAGCGTGGCATAGAAAGCGACAAATGCTTTCGTAATGTCATCATTTTTGCTCGACCATTGTGCCCGCTGAGTTTGTTATTCTAGGGATATTACAGGGTCGATAATCAGGCCTGGCCAAGTAGGCGGCTATTTTTATCCCCGAATTTAAATATTTGTTGATTCTGATATAGTAGGTTTTTTTTGTGTGCGTTCCAGAAGTACCAGTTCTAATTCTCTGGCCCTGTGTCGCCAGGTAGCGTGTGCTTCGGAGGTAGGGTTTGCAGAATAAGCAGTTTCCGCATCCCTAAGTCCTCCTTCCTTCTGCGTCCAACAGTCTGGACTGCGATGCCTTGCGGGCCGGCCCGATTACAGCTGCAAAGGAGCCACGGGCAGTGGCCTTAAAGGCATCCCAGACCACAGGGATAGGCGCACTTTGGTAATTACCTAAAATGATTCCATGTCTGCTGAGCTCTGATCTATCACAGCCTAGTCTGCTAACCATAATGGACTCAACCTCCATACCCGGTACGATGAGGGTATGTTCAGAGCGAGGTCCACCATCAAAGGTGAGTGGTCGGACATTACTCTGGGGAGATATTTGATTCCTGCCACTAGGTGAAGTATATCGGATGAAACCAGACAGAGGTCGATTCGTGATAATGTACCATGAGAGTCAGACTGGCATGAGTACTCCTGCACATTCGCATGTTTATATCTCCAGGTTTCCACCAGGTCAAATTGGGTTAGGAAGGATCTTAGGGGCGTGGGGGTAGCGTAGAGCATCCAAATCTATCCATAGAGTTGTCTAAAACTGTGTTGTAGTCCCCAGCTATTATTAAGGGGCCTTCAGCAATTTCCAGTATCATGCCCATCACCTTCTCAAAGAATTTTTTGGTAAAAGATGGTGGGACATAAATATTTGTCATTGTATGAGGTTTACCCAGAAGTTCCAGCACCAGGACCACAAAACAGCCATTAGGATCAAGTTTGATGTGTTTAATTGAGATTGGTGGCGTTTTGGCAATAAGGATAGACGTCCCTCGGGCATACGTAGAATAGGTGAAATGAAGAGTGTATGCTATTTTGGCTCTTTTAAGGGCCATAGCCCTAGAGATGGGTTTCCTGGAGAAGGATTACATGCGGTTTGTGTCTCGCTAAGTAATCAAACATTATAGAGCGTTTTACCTTAGAGTTAAGCCCCCTAACATTCCATGATATCAGGCGTAAAGCAGCCATGTGTGGGTGTTGGTCAAAAACGTGCGTGTCCATCTCTCGAGATGTCCCAGAGCCAACCAGGGCTTTGGACCCTGTGCCTCTTGAGAGGTGGGGGCGCATCCTGATAAATACATATGAGAGAACATTGTGCTTCTATTCATTAATACCTGAGTACCCTGATTGCCTGTCTGGCCTGTGAACCTGTAAACAAACAATTATTATAAAATAACAGTCATGTAACCACAACAACAACAAAATAGGGAAAATTCCCAGACCGTCCCAAGCCACCCTAACCCTCCCGGCTCCCATACCCAAACACATGAGAGCTTTGTTCCCTGAACTAGAACTGCAAAGCAGGGGGTGTTTAAAGTAGTCCCGTGGTCAACAAACCCTAGATAACAATAAGGGGCGGGGGGGGGACTGTGGATGTAAGCTACCACCCGTGTGCGCTTAATGGGCTGGATAGGTAGTAGCCCGGCCATGATAAATTATTTTCCTGAGGGACTACAGGATGTTCATAGTTGAAGCCAGCATGGCGGTGATGAGGATAGTCAGCCATAAAGGATAATGAGAATGTGGTCTCCTTTGAAGCATTATCAGGTGTTTAAATTTTCCTGTAGTTGAAGTGCAAGTGTGGGTATGCCGGATTCCGTGTGTTGACCCCCAGTCTCTCCTGTCGATACCAATAGGCAGTACAGTCAGGATATCAGTAAATGGAAAGTTCTGTCGGCATATGTTCAATGGGGTATTGTGCTGGTCAGCGAGGAGGGGATCTCCGTTGCTGGTTCCTCTGCTCCAAGGGGCCTAGTGTGTCCGCCCAGTGAGCCGCTTCTTTCGGATCAGTGAAAAAAAGGGCCTTACCCTGGTGGATGACCCGTAGGCGCGCCAGGCATAGCATGCTGTATGGCAGTTGCAGATCACGTAGGTGCCGTTTAACCGCCAAGAAGGTGGCACGTTGCTTTTGGGTGGCTACTGAAAAGTCAGGAAAGATGGTAATGCCATTGCCAATAAAGAGCAGGTGTCCCTTTTTCTCTGGCTGCCCTGATGATGGCCTCCCTGTCTCTGAAGTGCAGCAATTTAATAAGCATGGCACGTGGGGGTGCCCCAGGGGGTAGGGGGCACAATTGGGACCCTGTGCGCTCTCTCAATGGCAAACATAGTTGAAAATGTATTGGCGCCAAATGTGCCTCGCTCGGCACTCTTCGGGCACGGCCTCGCTTCGCTCGGCTCTTTTAGATTCCCCCTCTACTTGGATGGTGGGTCCACTTGGATGGTGGGGAAGGAACGCCGTGTACAGCTGATTGTAGATTGTGTCGTTCGGCTATCTCTGGCGGCTGCTAGTAGTTCGTACTGCGCAGGCGCTGCGCCTGCGCAGTACAGGGGGGAACTTTCTCGGCAAGACACCGGCGAGTACTCAAAAAAAAAAAAAAAAGACCCTAATGTAACTTAATGGTAACTTTTTTATTTCTTTACACATTACATTATTTTTTCATTACATTTCTTTAAATTTGATTGAAGCAAAGAGTATTCTGTCTTATTTTATTGCCATCTTGTTTGATAACCTAATGTTCAGAAGTTGTAAATCTTTAAGAGCCCTTGCACACTGGGGCGGGGGGCGGCGTCGGCGGTAAAACGCCGCTATTATTAGCAGCGTTTTACCGCCGGTATGCGGCCGCTAGCGGGGCAGTTTTACCCCCGCTAGCGGCCGAGAAGGGGTTAAATACCACCGCAAAGCGCCTCTGCAGAGGCGTATTGCCGGCGGTATAGCCGCGCTGTCCCATTGATTTCAATGGGCAGGAGCGGTAAAGGAGCGGTATACTCACCGCTTCGAAGATGCTGCTGGCAGGACTTTTTTTACCGTCCTGCTAGCGCATTGCTCCAGTGTGCAAGCCCTCGGGGCTTTCACACTGGAATGACAGTAGCGGCACTTTCGGGGCGGTTTGCAGGCGCTATTAATAGCGCCTGCAAACCGCCCCAGTGTGCAAGGGCTCTAAAGAAAAGTTCTTCAGAATCGTGAGAGAATCGTGATCTTTATTCTAAGCAAAAGAATTGACTGCAAAAAAAAGGATTTTACATGTAATCCAAAAATCCTATATTGCCATTCAGCATTAAAAAGTTAAGTGCAAAATCTCAGTCTTTTTTGTCATTTAAATAAATTGTTTATTGGTAATATTTTGATCGTTTTAACTTTTGCCATTAGGGAAAAGAATTTGAGACTCGTCTGAAGGAAAAAAAGCCAGGAGACCTTTCTGATGAGTTGAGGATCACTCTAGGAATGCCAGTGGGACCAGTGAGTTCATTGATAATTTAAGTTGTTTTAAAAAGGCTGTGTGTCTTACAAGTGCAGATGTATTCAAAATATGGGTGGTGGCATTGGGAGGGACGGGGACGGCACACCTTGGGTGTAACATTGTCTAAAAGATAGAGTGAGCCTTTAGCTTTATACTTATTACCATGAGCTAATTTCATTTGTTTTCAAATAAGATCCCATAGTGGGCTTGCTTTCTTTCTTTTCTTTTCTCCTTTCCTTTCCTTTTCTCCTCTCCTCTCCTTTCCTCTCCTTTTCTTTTTTCCTTTCCTTTTCTTTTTTCCTTTCCTTTCCTTTTTTCCTTTCCTTTTCTTTTTTCCTCTCCTTTTCTTTTTTCCTTTCCTTTTCTTTTTTTCCTTTCCTTTTCTTTTTTCCTTTCCTTTTCTTTTTTCCTTTCCTTTTTCTTTTTTCCTTTCCTTTTTCCCTTTTCCTTTCCTTTTCCCTTTTCCCTTTTCCCTTTTTCCCTTTTCCTTTCCTTTCTTGCACTGAAGGTAGTGGACCTGATATTGGAATACCTCGCTTTCTGAATGTTAATCTGCTTTATAATTTCTTGTCCTGCAGAATGCTCATAAGGTTCCTCCTCCATGGCTTATTGCAATGCAGAGATATGGACCACCCCCATCATATCCCAACCTTAAAATTCCAGGTTTGAATAATCCTATTCCCGAGGTAAGACACACGTATGATACTTTTGGTGTACACCTGGATTTTTTTGGGTTTTTTTTGCAATGCGTTATACTTATTCAACTTTCTCCTTTTTTAAAATGTTTACTAATATCCCAAGGGCTGTTCATTTGGATATCATGCTGGTGGTTGGGGCAAGCCTCCTGTAGATGAAATGGGAAAACCACTCTATGGCGATGTGTTTGGAACCAATGCCTCAGATTTCCAGGTAAGCAGCTGCCACAATGATTGCTTTAAAGTGGTTGTAGACATTGAAATGCAATATGGACAAAGCATATCCTCATATCGTGTGTTTCTACCTGGTGTAAATCCTGGTCACTGTCTCCTTCCTACAATTTTTTTTACTCTCTCAGTGACTCTCTCAAGCACACAGGAATTGATTGACAGCCTTCCAGTGACACTGTGCATAAGCGGGGGTCCAGGCCCTCCACTCCACAGGTGTCAGATTACACTTGGTTCTGTGCTGTGGATTGTGACATCAGAAACTCACCACCTGGAAGCTGACAAATACTTTGGAGGACTCTAGGGGGGAGAGTGTTGCAGCTTCCTTTTTGTTTATAACCCACAGCTTGTCATTTCAGAAGGTTTGCGTAAAGGTTTACCACTTAATACAATATTCTACTGAATATTGTCTTTCCCTTTTTATTAGTGTATCTAAAACTGTGTTTTTGGAAGGGGTGAGAATAGTAGAAACCAACAATTTTTCTGCCTGTGTTTTGTGTGGGAAACTATGTAACTGTTCTGCTGATCACTGTCACCAAGGCTAAAAATTGTGGAAAAGCTAATATTTTGGCTTGTCACCAGAACAGGAATAAGGGGGCGAAATTGCACGAGATGTTTATTTTGGTGACAACCTTTACTTTGGAGAAATTTGCTCTCATTTCTTGTTTTACCTGCACGACAGTTGGTAAAGGGGAATCATGTTTTCAATTATACATTTACCAAATAAGAAAAACAAAGTTCAGTTTTCTCATCAATGCCCCCTCTTTATAGAGTGCATTTTAAAGGATTTTGTTTGTTTTTGCCATTTAGAGTAAAAATGAAGAAGAGGATGTAGACAGAACCCCATGGGGAGAGCTGGAACTGTCTGATGATGAATCGTCTTCTGAGGAAGAAGATGAAGAAAGCGATGAAGATAAAGCAGATGAGACTGGATTCATTACACCTGCAGATAGGTGAGTGATTTCTGGTCTTACATAGCTATCATGCTTGGTTTTCTTTTACCTTGTCCCAGTCTTTTTTTTTCTTTTTTTTCCAAAGCTACGTTGACCATTAAAGTGATTTGTAAACTATCACCTTGTAAAACAACCCACTCAGCTTAAGTTACAAATGAAGGGCAAAACATCTGTGTAAAGATAAAAATCTAAAAAATGCATTTCTCCCCCCCCCCCCCCTTTTTACATTGTTTTTTATTTTTTGATCCCATTCCCTCAGTTCTAAGCTGCATAAGAGCCGTGGGGAGGAGGAGCAGCATCACACTGATCTTCCCAGTGAAAGGGGTGTGTGTGTACAAGTCTGATGGAGAAGAGCTGGCTAGAGAACTGACCATGGTGTGTTCTCCTGCTTAGCGTGGTTTGTTTTTAATAGGAAAGCAGAGGGACTGGCAGGAACACTAGGAATCTCACACAAAGGAAACAATACAAAGAGAACACTTTTTTTTTTTTTTTTTCATACAAGTACATGGTACAGCAGGCTCATATCAGGAATATAAAATGTTGGGTTTACATATCCTTAAGCTTTTGTGTTCTGCTTTTAATTTTTTTTTTATGTTTTGCACAGACAGAGATTTAAACATGACAGCAGATTTGGGTTTAAATATTTTATTTTCGTTTATTTTTTTAGTTTAAATTAGTAAGCTGTAGAAAAAAATATGAAAAAATATACTTTTATTCATTTTATTTTACAAAGCAATGTTTACTTAACTGCAGCTCCATAGATTTACGACAAAATACAGTCTACAAGGTCTCCTGCTTAAACATGACATTTGTATGTCATTTTAGTGCAATAGGTAAGTAAAGGTTCAAAAGAGCTTTTTCCCCCTTATTACATCGTCCGGTAATCAGGCTACACACTGTTTACATAAACTGTTAAGCCTGGTACACACTGTGAGTTTTTTTTCCAACTCAACGGGCTGAACGAAAAAAACCTGAAGAGCTCAGGGGGAGCCGCTGTACTAACAATCTTTTGTTAGTATAGCGATCTCCCCTGTTGTGCTATTATGTTTTGACGGGGGACTGCCAAGAAATAACAAAGTTTAATTCTTTGAATGTACAAAGAATGTTCATACGAATATTCTCATCCAACAATCAATACGTGTATGGCCAGCATAAGGCACTTGTTGTTTTTATCATGATGATGTAAAAAAAAAATGATCCTGCGATATTACAAAAATGTTCTCTATCTATCTATATATGTAATTTTTTTTCCCTTTAAATACTATGTTTCTTAATTAGGGGGAGGGGTCTGGATTAGGTTATAGTAATGTGATCCAGTATCCCCCTAAACTAACAATCAACTCTGCTCTTGGGCTTTGTGCTGGACTACAGCTGTCACCAACAAGCTGCAGTAACAGCGGCCTGCCAAAGCCACTGAAATGTTTAAAAAAAAAATAGCACTAAGACAACAGTGTAAATGCCAAACTTAGTCTGGGACTCAGTGGTCAAGCATTTTAACTGCTGTTACAGAAGCATTTTTTTCTTGTTGCAAACTGTTTTGTGTTTTGTCTTGTGCAGTGGTCTTATTACTCCTGGAGGATTTTCTTCTGTTCCTGCTGGTATGGAGACACCAGAACTTATTGAGCTGAGAAAGAAAAAGAATGAAGAGGCCATTGATGGGTATGAAGCTCTACATAATATTTATAGTCTGAGTGTTGAAAGTTTTAGAATAATTTATATACTTTTCCCATCACTGCCAGATGTTCTCCTTTTCAGTGTTAAATCTGTCAGTAAAATCAAAGCCTACTTGACTTATCAGATAATGCAGTTTCAAATAAACCGCTAGCATATGTTGAGAAAAATTAAAGCATAACTACACTGCTACGTAGCGCCACAAACCAAAAATACTATTACATTCATTTTTAATATTCAAAACAAACGTATTCATTCATGTCTCAATGCTTTTATTTTGCTGAGAAATCACTTTGAAAATCACCCCCCATGTAGAGGCAGATTATTCATGTAGCATTCCTGTAATCCATCTGTTCAGGCATGCAGGCAGGAGGGTAAACTTAGCTGAGGAAGCTCCTCTTCCCCCCCTGAAGACTCCTGGGATGCGTGACATCACTTGCCTAAGCCTGGAAACCAGGAAGTAACTGAAGAAATGTTAAAAAAAGGTTTTAAACAAGTAAATATGATATACATTCATATCTATTTACTAATGCTAGGAGCATAAGGATTAAAAATAGTCAATGTTGATTGAGAGAGTGAAATACTGCTTTAAAAATAGGAGGTTGCAGGGTGGTGGTACAAGGCCCCAGTACTCTATCCACTGACAATTGGTCCCCTTCTGATTCCCTGCCTTCTTCTGGTCATTCAGTTGACTCATTGGCCATGCCCAGCCAAATTCTTTCTTTTTTGGAAGTTCTTTGGTAAATCCATCACAGTGGAGCATATAATTTTAATAGTTATGGATGTATAAGATCATGTGTTTTTTTGTTAATGGTATTAATAGATTTGTGATAAATATCAAATACATTTTTTTTTAATTTCATGGTACCTTGCATGTATCCATTTCTTATCCATATTCTGGTTCTTGCTTTTTTTTATAACCCAACAGTACAGAGACTCCGCTACTTTTTACGGTGCTTCCAGAGAAGAGAACTGCAACTGTTGGTGGTGCAATAATGGGATCCACTCATATCTATGAAATTTCTTCGGTGAGTTTGTCTATGAAATAGAAACTGAGCTGAGAAAATGGGCTGTCGGGTGTACAGTTTTAATGATATCAGGTTTGTTTACTTGAGAGTTCCTTAATGCAGAAATATCCAAATGTGTTGAATACAGTTCTAAGGTATGTGTGCTTTTGGATCCATTTGCAATCTTCTTAATGGAGGGATGGATAAACTTAGTCGGTACACATTAAAAGACTTCATGTAGATAAACATATTCTATTTAATCCAGTTTTGCGCTCTTTTTAGAAAATGTACTACCTCCTTTTTTTTTTTTCTTTAATCGTTCACTGGATAATATAGGATCAGTATTAAGGTGAATTTCCATCCCAACTTTAACTATGCTTGAAATGTGGTTTCCCTTTTCCTGCTACTTATTCTGCCTTAATGTTTATACCTACATTGGGACACAGAGCCTTAAGTAATTACTTAATAGGTTATATATAGGCCACCTTCAGGTGATGGACACCTGAAGGTGGCCTGGTTATACCCAATCCAAGAAGTTCACTCCCTATATAACCCCCCCCTCCTTCCAGGAGCACATCAGTTTTTTCACCATTGTTTAAGGTGTTGGTCACGTGTGAAGAGGTACTCCAAGAGGGATCCATGCTGGATTTGAATAGCCTCCATAAAGACCAGATCCATCCAAAGTGTCACTAAGGCCTAAGAGGATGGTACCTGGGGCCTCGTATCCGAAGCACAAGGTTTTGCCTGTAACGCCTCTTTGAAGGGCTGGACCCGAGGAACCCAGGGCTTTGGTCTTGCTACATTACCTATCTTTCCTGTTGGGGTGCTTTTACAGGTCCAAGGGAGTTGGAACCATATTTTAGGGACCCGGTCCTTGAGGGTTTGCTAAACACAGCCCACCGTGATGGGTAAAGGTTGGATTGTCTGTTAATTCAGCAAATCCTGAGGCGGGGATAAGGTAAGGGAAGAAGCTTGGGTATTAAAAACACCTAGGTATTCCATTAGGAAAAATGTTGTCATGCCCTAATTCTCCACTAGAGGGGGTGCGGAGGTCCCGCTGGTACTGCTAATGTTGTTAACGGTTGAAATGCTGTTTCTGTTGTATGTACCTGCTACAAACAGGTCTCTGCCTCTCCCCCGCGCCCCCCCCCCCCCTCGTGTTGGGTCTGTGGACCTGAAAACGCAGCGCACAAGCGCGGGAACATTTTAAATGTAAAAAGGGGCAGGATTTTTTCTCTGAGGAGGCGGCGCCTAAGCGCGGTGCCGTGAACGTCCACGAGGACGCACGGCAGGCATACACAGATAAACTACAGCTGTGACAGTCTCTCCTCGGCTGACTAGGAGAAAACAAGCAGCCTGCAACACGAGCTCTGGGACATGTGAGGTTTGCAAACTGGCATTCCTGAAACAGGAACGACACCTTTTTCCCAGCACTAGGCTGAACTTTATAGTGGCTTTAATGTCATGACTATTTTCAGCGATTAAGTGCAATTTGTATAGTGCCTCTGTTTTTGTACTTAGGACTATGCCTACCAAAAAAGACACCACAAAAACCAAAAAAGTAAAGGTTTCACCCCCAGGCGTTAGGATCTCGAGTTGCATTTCCATGCTGTCATCATCGCCTGCATTACCAGTTATGGCAAACCAGGGTGAGCCATTGAAACAAATTGATGGTGCAACTGCTTCTCACATCTCAGCCCCTGGATACGTGACTGAAGATGTCCTTTCCTCCTCCCTGCAGGGTCTGGAAGAAAGATTAGCGGCTTCAATCGCATCCTCCATTTAAATTGATAGGAAGCGTGCTAGATCCTCCTCCCCCACTTCAGAACCTTTGCAAGGGGAACAGTGGGCACAGGATGAGGTGTTACCCTCAGTCGATCAGGAGGAAAAACAAACCGATGATTCCTCTACGGAGGAAACAACGGTAGATGAACCTTTTTCTGCCTCTAAATCTGAAAAATTGCTGATACAATCTCTTACGGAGATGGTTCGCTTCACTTACATGCTACCCCTAACGGAGTCTCCTGAAAGCTCGGTTTCTTCCTTGGGTTCCTTAAAACCTTCTCAACCTTTGCATGCATTATCCTGCACATGCATTACTAGAACAGCTTATTTTTGCTGAATGGGATCACCCGGATAAGCATTTTCTCCCTCCCAAGAGATTTGCAATTCTCTATCCCCTGGAGGAGAAATTCTCCAAAAGATGGAAAATTTCAGAAGTTGACGCTGCGATTTCCAATGTGAATAAAGGCCTAACTTGTCCAGTAGACAATGCACAAATGCTTAAGGATCCAACAGATAAAAAGTTTGAATCCCTGTTAAATCTACTTTTTCCATGGCAGGTACCATTACTCAGCCTGCAATCGCTGCAATAGGCGTCTGTCAATCACTAAAGGACCAATTTAAACAGGCCCTTAGAGAGATTCCTGCAGAACAAGCTCGGGAATTGGCTGAACGACCAAAAGCATTATGCTTTGCCATAGATGCTATTAAAGATTCTATTCATCAGGCGTCCTGCCTTGCGCTTATGCTTGTGCAAATGCGTAGAATCCTGTGGTTAAAAAATTGGTCAGCTGAAGCACCATGTAAAAACCTAACTGGATTCCTGTTCTCATTGGGAGCGACTATTTGGAGAAGACTTGGACAAATATATCCAAACAATTTCTAGTGAGAAAAGTACTCTTTTGCCAGTCAAAAGAAAGTATAAACACCCTTCATTTAAGGGGGGGGGGGGGCTCTTTCCCCTAGGCCAGGAGCTTCCGCCTCTAGGCAGTGACGATGGCCTCCGCCGTCAGACTCTAGAGGATAATCTCAGTCAGACCCAGGTTCAAAAGGAGTCCTGGGATCGGAAACCTGCAAGGCAGAATCCTAAAGCCTTATCATGAAGAGGCAATCCCCCTCACCAAGGTGGGGGGAAGACTTGTGCAGTTTTCAGAAGTCTGGAAAGAGGAAATTCAGGACAGATGGGTCATCTTCACGGTAACGCTGGGGTACAAGCTGGAATTTCAGGACTTTCCACCATCTTGCTTCCTGAGGTCAAGCGTTCCCAAAGATCCAGAGAAAGATAATCTCTGTTTCAGGCACTAGAACGATTATTATCTCAAGGGGTCATCATACAGATCCCCACAAAAGAGCAAGGTCTGGGATTTTATTGAAATCTTTTTTTGGTACCAAAACCAAATGGATTTGTCCGACCCATTCTAGATCTAAAAAATCGAAATCATTTCTTGAAGATTCGCTCCTTTTCGCATGGAGATGATCAGGTCAGTAGTTTCTATCCTTCTAGGAGGAGAACTTCTGGCATCAATCGACATCATGGATGCATATCTGCATGTCCCTATATTTCCCGCTCATCAAAAGTTTCTGCGGTTCGAGTTAGAACAGCAGCATTTCCAGTTTGTAGCCACAGCACCCCGGGTGTTCACCAAAGTGCTGGCCCCCCTCTAGCCAGGTTAAGGGCACAGGGCATTACAGTCATAGCGTACCTAGACCATCTATTGCTAATAGATCAGTCGTGGCTCATTCGGAGCAAAGCGTATGCACTACAACCAATTATCTGGAACGTTTGGGTTGGATTCTCAACCTAGAGAAATCTTCCTTAATACCGCTAAAAAGGCTGGAGTACTTGGGTCTGATCATAGACACAGCCCAGGAAAAGGTGTTCTTGCCTCAGGCAAAGATCAACTCCATAAGAGAGCTGGTGCGGATGGTCAGGTTAAATGGCGATCCCTCTGTTCACCTTTGCAAGAGGTTGCTAGGAACCATGGTGGCTTCATTCAAAGCAGTTCCCTATGCCCAGTTTCATTCAAGACTGTTGCAAACAGTATCCTGTCTGCTTGGAACAAAAGAATTCAAGCTTTAGACTTGCCAATGCAGCTTCCTCCAAGAGTGTCTCAAAGCCTCACTTGGTTACTAACCCAGAATCTGCTGAAAGGAAAATCCTTCAGACCAGTCACCTGAAAAGTGGTAGCAACGGATGCCAGCCTTTCAGGCTGAGGAGCAGTACTAGAAAAGACAACTGTGCAGGGACAGTGGTCAAGAACCGAAAGAACCTTGCCCATCAATATCCTAGAGATTCAGGCAGTGAGTCTGGCTGTAAAGGCCTGGACTTTCAGGTTACGGGATTGTCCTGTCAGGATTCAGTCCGATAATGCCACAGCTGTGGCCTATATCAATCACCAAGGGGGCACCAAAAGTGTCTCAGCACAGAGAGAGGTGAACCATATTCTAACTTGGGCAGAAAGGAATGTTCCGTGTCTTCATTCCGGGAATAGAGAATTGGCAGGCGGACTACTTAAGTCGCTAGCAGTTATTCCCAGGGGAATGGTCTCTTCACCCCAACATATTTTTGGCTGTTAGCCAAAGATGGGGGACTCCGGACGTAGATCTCCTAGCGTCCAGGTTCAACATGAAGTTGGTCAACTTTGTGGCCAGAGCAAGGGATCCACTCGCATGCGTAACAGATGTATTGGTGACATCATGGGATCAGTTCTCGCTGATCTATGCATACCGCCCTATTCACTTGCTGCCTCGACTTCTTTGCAGGATCAAGCTGGAAAGAAAGCCGGTAATTCTGGTGGCACCAGCATGGTCCAGAAGGTCATGGTATGCAGAAAACGTAAAGATGGCAGTGGAGGGCCCATGGTCCCTCCCACTACGGCCAGATCTGCTCTCACAGGGACCGATATTCCATCCTTTCTTACGATGTCTAAATTTAATGGCTTGGCTATTGAGACCCACATTCTGAAGAAACGTGGGCTTTCCGGGTCAGTTATCTCTACCCTGATTAATGCAAGGAAGCCAGCTTCCAGAACTATATATTATAGGGTCTGGAGGGCTTTCTGGTGTGAATCCAAGGGTTGGCACCCTCAGAGATATATCATAGGCAGAATTTATGTCTTTCTACAATTAGGGGTAGAAATTGGCCTTGAGTACTATTAAGGGCCAAGTCTCAGCTTTTTCGGTCTTATTTCAAAGACCACTTGCTAGACATTCTTTAGTCCGGGGTTTTATGCAAGGGGTTTAACGCGGCTTAATCCGCCCGTCAAACCTCCCTTGAACCCTTAGGACTTGAATTTAATTTTGTCTGTGTTACAAAAACAGCCATTTGAACCAATACAACATGTTCCCTTAGTCCTTCTGACAAGGTATTTTTGGTTGCTGTATCCTCAGAAAAGAGGGTTTCGGAATTGGCTGCTCTTTCTTGTAAAGAGCCATATTTGATTTGTCATGAGGACAGAGTGGTGTTACGCGCTCGTCCAGGCTTTTTGCCAAAAGTGGTCTTAGGTTTTCACCTGAACCAAGATATTGTCCTGCCATCGTTTTTTTTTTTTTCCAAAATCATGTTCCAGGGAAGAAAGGTCGCTACATTGTCTTGATGTGGTGAGAGCAGTGAAAAGCTATTTAAAGGCAACTGCTCAGATTCGTAAGACTGATGTCTTATTTATTCTGCCAGAGTGTCCTAAGAAAGGACAGGCAGCTCGCTAAGTGGATTCGGTAAGTGATAATTCAAACTTATGATTTAAGGGGTAAGATTCCCCCTTTTCAAGTTAAGATGCACTCTACCAGGGAGGTTAGTGCTTCTTGGGCAGCGCGTCATCAGGCATCCATGGCTCAGATCTGTAAGGCCCCAACTTGGTCTTCAGTGCATACATTCACAAAATTGTATCAGCTGGATGTAAGGAGGTATGAGGATGTCTCCTTCGGGTGCAGTGTGCTGCAGGCAGCAGTATAGATCCTCAAGTTTGGGGTTACCCTCCGGGTTGTGTCTCCCAAGTAGCATTGCTATGAGACGTCCCATTAAGTAATTAAGACTCTGTGTCCCATGATGTATGATAAAGAAAATAGGATTTTTGTAACTGCTTTTCTTGGAGTACATCATGGGACACAGAGGTCCCTCCTCTCTTTTTTGGGATTTAAGTATATTGCTTTGCTACAAAAACTGATGTGCTCCTGGAAGGAGGGGGGGGGGGGGGGTTATATAGGGAGTGAACTTCTTGGATTGTGTATAACCAGTATCCATCACCTGAAGGTGGCCTATAACCTATTAAGTAAGGCTCTGTGTCCCATGATGTACTCAAAGAAAAGCATTTTACAGGTAAGCTGTTATAAAAATCCTATGGTCCCGCAGCTTCGGCACCTCTGTCAGTGAGGTAGGGAGCAAGGACAACGTCTGGGACATGGAACCTGTGAGTGATGTCATGGCTCCCAGAATTCCCAACCATTGTTGTGCTCACTCCCTTTCCCCTGCAGCTGCCACTCATTGACATTCGGGATCATGTAATTGGAGCTGACTAAATACAAATCCTTTTTTATATATATATATATATATATATATATATATATATATATATATATATATATATATATATATATATATATATATATATATATATATATATATATAAAATTAATAATTATTTTATTTATTATATAATGTTGTAATGCTTCAGTTTAATGCTAATGTCTTGGGAGGATAGAGGGCCCATCTTTTCTGGGAGAAAAAATACATTTCCTCCTAGAATAGATGCTTTTCTGGGGTTCTGCAGGGGCACTCCCCAAGTCTGCTTGTGTTAGGGATGTGCAGGGTACCCCCTAGACCACAGCTGCAGTAAGTCGCAGGGCTTTGCCTTTCTGAAGCTGTGCTTATGTAGCAGGTATTGTACGAGTTTCAGTCTGCTGCCCTTGCAGGGCTTACTGCACAGATTTTTGGCTGTGACAATTCTTTATCAGATGGATGTTTAGGCCTCACCTAATGGCAGGTTTTGGATATAGGTCCAGCACTCTGTCCCTGTCCCAGGAATGCTAAGCTCCTGGAGAAAACGCACTGTGCATGCCAGCAAGAAGCACACAATATTTGCAGAGTCCTGAAAGCTGTCAGGGACAAGAAAATGTGAACAATATGTTAGTGCATTTGGCAAACTTCAGGGGTTCTGTGAAACTGCTTTCAACATTTCCAATGAGCACCCCCCTCCCTCCCCCCCATTGAGAAAAGTTCTTTCATTGCTCTCACTGCCTGTAACACAATCTCTAAATGGGGGACAGAATCTTATGACTCATTGGACTTTCCTTCATTCACAGAGAGTGTTACATGCAGTGTGCATTGTGAAACAACTTTATTCAGTTAGGGTGGGGGTGGGTCCTGGACAGAAACTTTTTCACAGCAGCTTCACAGAAGATTCACAGAAGCTTGAAGACTTGGTTATTTACCCTCGCAGCACTAAAAGTTTAGAGACCGGAAAAGGAATGTGCATCCTTGCACAGAATATTAACCCAGGCTCCAGCTGCCTGCGTGATGTTTTGTATATACTTCATTAAGACCCCTGTCACACTGAGGCGCTTTGCAGGCGCTATAGTGTTAAAAATAGCGCCTGCATAGCGCCCTGAAACAGCAGCTCCATTCACTCCAGGGTGAAAGCCCCCGGGCTTTCACACTGGAGCGGTGTGCTGGCAGGGCATCAGAAAAAGTCCTCCCAGCAGCTTCTTTAGAGCGCATTAGGAGCGGTGAACTCGCCGCTCCTACAGCACCCCTGCCCATTGAAAGCAATGGGACAGCAGTGCTATACCACCGGCAAAGCGCCGCTGCAGCGGCGTTTTGCAGGCAGATTTAATCCCTTTTCGGCCGCTAGCGGGGGTTAAAACCAACCCGCTAGGGGCCGAATAGCGCCACTAAAACAACGGTAAAGCGGTGCTAAAAATAGCGCCACTTTACCGCTAACGCCCGAGGAGGCTCAGTGTGAAAGGGGTCTAAAGGCAAGTCTGTTTAGTAAAGTTAGAGTGGGCTGTAATTGCAGTATTTACATACGATAAGTGGCACAGTGTTTGGCAGCATTATGGGTGACTTCCTGTCTGCTGATAAATTGAAGAATTAAAAAGTCTGGCTAAGTGTATTTCTGCCATTCAGGAGAAATCTTGTATTTTTATCAATAGATAAGACATCCTCTGATTGGCTGAGGCATAAATAGGGCCATTATCCATCTACCTCTTGACCTTTGCCGATCGTAGAAAGCATTGTATTCATGGTTAAAAATACAGGACCTCTCCTGAATGGCGGAAAAGCACTCAGCCTGACCTTCTTTAATTCTTGAATTCCGGCAGCAAGTCGTCCGTACTGCTGCTGGAACATAGGGCCCTTTACTATACTATACTATTTTGAGTGTTATTAAAGCTGGAATTCTACTTCAGGGGCACAGGTCCCACCCCTCTGTCTTTTTGATCCTCTCTTTTGTTTCTTCCATTTAGCGTTGAAAGTGAAATTACAAATATTTCTAAATTACAATAGGGTTATAATGCACATTTTGTTTTTCATTTAGAGATCTAACATTTCAACTTTTTTTGCCTAAAAGTAAAACCTTGGATTGCAAGCATTATTCATTCCAGAAACATGCTTGTAATCCAAAGCACTTATATATCAAAGCAAATTTCCCCATAAGAAATAATAGAAACTCAGATGATTTGTTCCACAACCATTTATTCATAGGTATTTCAGTTAATAGTCCATACAAAAAGATTATAGCAATGTGATTGTATGTAGCAATATAGTTACATTTAACCGCTTGCCGACCGGCTCATGCAGATTTACGACGGCGGAAGGGCACGTACAGGCAGATTAACGTACCTGTACGTTGCACTTTAAGAAGCGGTTTGCGGGCCCGCCACGACCTCCGTGAGTGTGATCGCGGGTCCCGCGGACTCTATGTCCGTGGGGATACCCGCGATCGTCTCACAGAGGAAGAACGGGGAAATGCTGATGTAAACGAGCATTTACCCATTCTGCCTAGTGACACTGATCACCGCTCCCTGTAATCGGGAGCGGTGATCAGTGTCGTGTCCCACACAGCCCCTCCCCCCACAGTTAGAATCACTCCCTAGGACACACTTAACCCCTACAGCGCCACCTAGTGGTTAACCCCTTCACTGGCAGTCACATTTACACAGTAATCAATTCCTTTTTTATTTGCACTGATCACTGTATAAATGTGAATGGTCCCAAAATCGCGCCAAAAGTGTCCGATCTGTCCACCATAATGTTGCATTTACGATAAAAATTGCTGATCGCCGCCATTACTAGTAAAAAAAAAAAATTAGTAAAAATGCCATTAAACTATCCCCTATTTTGTAGGCGCTTTAACTTTTGCGCAAACCAATCAAACGCTTATTGCGATTTTTTTTTTTTTTTTTTTTTTTTTTACCTAAAATATGTAGAATACGTATCGGCCTAAACTGAGATGGGAAATGTTTTTTTATATATATATTTTTTGGGGATATTTATTATAGCAAAAAGTTAAAAAAAAATTTTGTTTATAGGGCAAAAAATAACTGCAGAGGTGATCAAATACCACCAAAAGAAAGCTCTATTTGTGGGGAAAAAAGGGCGTCAATTTTGTTTGGGAGCCAAGTCGCACGACTGCGCAATTGTCAGTTTAAGCGACGCAGTGCCGAATCGCAAAAAGTGCTCCGGTCTTTGGCAAGCCAAATGGTCTGGGGTTTAAGTGGTTAATGAAGGTACAACATTTAGCAACTTGCACGGTTGATGATTAAAACAGGCACATCGAAGTATGCAGGCATCCGGGGTAAAGCTGTCCACATAGACCATCCTCCGCACCACTGGCTCTCACCACTGTCAGTCTGCAATCGTGACCGGGAAGACTCCCCTGCAGTAGAGCGATCTAAAAGCGAGTTCTGAAGCGTAGAAGGGATGACGTCAATGGCGGTGTGGAGGACAGTCTATGTGGACAGCTTTACCCATGATGACTGCATACTTAGATTTGCCTGTTTTAATCATCAACCATGCGAGTTGCTAAATGTTGTACCTTCATTAAATGTAACCATATTGCTACACTTGGAGACGCCTCTCTTCTCTTTTATACTCGGTTGTGACATGACGCTACTTGTATATCAAGGACATCGCTTGTTTATCAAGTCAATATTTTTTTTTTAAATGTTGCTTGTTCTTCAAAACCAAGTTACTCTCAAACCAAGGTTTTACTGTATTTCACATTATATTAGGCTTGTTTGTGCTCTGCAACATAACCAGTACTGTTTTGGTCACTGAAATAGTTTGCCCACATGTCGCACACTTTAGAAATCTAAACATTTGCAAAAGGTTATTGATATATAAAGTTGAACTAAGTTATTGTGTGTGTGTTTTGACAGTTCATAATTTCATGATTTTAAACTGAATGAGTATGGTTAAAAGTGAAATGTTTAATTTTATATTCGCCTTTCTCTCTCTCATAGGCATTGTCCCGAAGGGGTGCACCTACAGAGCCACAAGGTGTAGAAGTGGCACTGGCTCCTGAAGAGCTTGAATTGGATCCATCTGCCATGACACAGAAGTATGAGGAAAGAGTACGGGAAGCACAGGAGCAAGTACAAAAAGAGGACTTCAGTGACATGGTGGCTGAACATGCAGCAAAGCAGAAAGTAAGAATCTTGCGTCAAATTTCTGTGTGTGTGTGTGTATATGTGTGTGTATATATATATATATGTGTATATATATATATATATATATATATATATATATATATATATATATATATATATATATATATATATATATATATATATATATATATATATATATTATATATAATTATCTCACAAAAGTGAGCACACCCTTCACAATTTTGTAAATATTTTATCTTTTCATGTGACAACATTGAAGAAATGACACTTCACATAGTAGTAAGTGTACAGCTTTTGTAACAGTGTAAATTTGCTTTCCCCTCAAAATAACTCAACACAGCCAGTAATGTCTAAACCACTGGCAACAAAAATGAGTACACCCCTAAGTGAAAATGTCCAAATTGGGCCCATATAGCCATTTTCCCTCCCCGGTGTCATGTGACTCAGCGTTACAAGGTCTCGGGTGTGAATGGGGAGCAGGTGTGTTAAATTTGCTGTTATCGCTCTCACTCTCTCATACTTGTCACTGGAAGTTCAACATGACACCTCATGGCAAAGAACTCTCTGAGGATCTGAAAAAAAGAATTGTTGCTCTACATGAGGATGGCCTAGGATATAAGAAGATTGCCAAGACCATACAGCGGTTTGACAGGACAGGTTCCACTCAGAGCAGGCCTCGCCTTGGTCGCCCAAAGAAGTTGAGTGCACCTGCTCATCGTCCTATCCAGAGGTTGTCTTTGGGAAATAGACATATGAGTGCTGCCAACATTGCTGGTGGGGCGGGGGGGTCAGCCTGTCAGTGCTCAGACCATACGCTGCACACTGCATCAAATTGGTCTGCATGGCTATTGTCCCAGAAGTAAGCCTCTTTTAAAGAAGATGCACGAGGAAGCCCGCAGTTTGCTGAAGACAAGCAGACGAAAGACATGGATTACTGGAACTATGTTCTGTGGTCTGATGAGACCAAGATATACTTATTTCGTTCAGATGGTGTTAAGTAACTGTGTGGCGGCCACCAGGTGAGGAGTACAAAGACAAGTGTGTCTTGCCTACAGTCAAGCATGGTGGTGGGAGTGTCATGGTCTGGGGCAGCATGAGTGTTGCCGGCACTGGGGAGCTACAGTTCATTGAGGGAACCATGAATGATAACATGTACTGTGACATACTGAAGCAGAGCATGATCCCCTCCCTTCGGAAACTGGGCTGCAGGGCAGTATTCCAACATAATGACCCCAGACACACCTCCAAGATGACCACTGCCTTGCTAAAGAAGCTGAGGGTAAGGGTGATGGACTGACCAAGCATGTCTCCAGACCTAAACCCTATTGAGTATCTGTTCTGTGGGGCATCCTCAAACAGAAGGTGGGGAGCGCAAGGTCTCTAACATCCAGCTCTGTGATGTCATCATGGAAGAGGATTGCAGTGGCAACCTATGAAGCTTTGCTGAACTCCATTCCTAAGAGGGTTAGTGCTGGAAAATAATGGTGGCCACACAAAATATTGTCACTTTGGGCCCAATTTGGACATTTTCACTTAGGGGTATACTCACTTTTGTTGCCAGAGGTTTAGACATTACTGGCCGTGTGTTGAGTTATTTTTGAAGGGACAGGAAATTTACAGTGTTATACAAGCTGTACACTCACTAATTTACATTGTAGCAAAGTGTGATTTCTTTAGTGTTGTCACATTAAAAGATATAAGGTAAAACCTTGGATTGCAAGCATAATTTGTTCCAGAAACATGCTTGTAATCCAAAGCACTTGTATATCAAAGCGAATTTCCCCATTAGAAATAATGGAAACTCAAATGATTTGTTCCCCAACTATTTATTCATAGGTCCTTTAGTTTATAGTCCATATAAAAAGATTATAGCAATGTGATAGGTTGTGTAACCATGAAATGTGCATCCATAAATGGAAGCCTCCACAAGGGGATTAGAAGCAAAATCCAGCAGGAGCTAGAGAGTATAGAAGAGAAGAGCGGTGCCTCTAAGTGTAGCAATATGTTGCTAAATGTACCTTCATTAAATGTAGCCATATTCAGTAGTGTATTTAGGTTTTGTGCTGCCCTAGGCCTGACTAAACTGGTGCACCCCCTAATTTAAATATGACCCACCCCTTCCTGCCAAGGATGCACCCCTTGCTGTTTAAGACCCGCCCTGAAATTTTCAAGTGGGGATCACTAGTTCTGAGGGCCGGGGGTGGGGGTGGGGCGCAATGGATTCCCTTAATTTGCATAGATTTCTTCTCACTTCCTGTTTGGCTATGGGGCAGGAAGTGAAGGGAAATCTCTGCAATGAGACAGGGATGATAAAAATAAACTGACAGGGGCTAAAACCCTCCCTTTATCCAAAATGAAAAAAAAAGGGTTGCCTCCTAGTTCTACTTTAACCACTTCAATACCAGGCACCCCCCCACCCCTTTCCTGTCCAGGACAATTTTTTAGCTTTCAGCACTGTCGCACTTTGACAATTGTGCGGTCGTGCAACACTGTACCCAAACTAAATTTTTATCATTTTCTTCCCACAAATAAAGCTTTGTTTTGGTGGTATTTGATCACCTCTGCAGTTTTTAATATTTGCTCTATAAACAAAAAAAGCCGACCATTTAAAAAAATAACTCATGGACACTGATAGGTGGCACTGGATAGGCAGCACTGATGAGGAGCTACTGACAGGCATTACTGAGTGGCACTGATTGGCACTTTGATGGGGTACTGACAGGCATTACTGATGGAGCACTGATTGGCACTTTTTTGGGCACTGTTGTGGACGCTGATCGGCACTGACATCCGTTTATTATGGAGACAAGGTGGCAGGTGTTGGGCACTGATTGGCAGCTGATGGGCACCTTTTGATGGGGGCTGTGCTGATGATCAATGTGCTGATTATCAGCACAGACCCCCCCTCTGACAGGGAGAGCCGCCACAGTTGCGCAATGCCGACTACCCGCATACCGTAAGCAGTGCAGCCGCTTTATGGGGTTGCTAGACTAATTCGCCTCTCAGCCCCATAAGACTGGCGCTAATCTAACAGTGTAGCTCAAGTCAGCGGGGACTCTTTCCCTGCTGACCCCCCTGCAAAGTACTGCCCTAGGCCTGGGCCTTGTTGGCCTAGGCCAGGATACAGCGTTGACCATATTGCTACACTTAGAGGCACCTCTCTGCTCTTTTATATTCAGTTGTGGTATGATGCTACTTGCATATTAAGACATCGCTTGTATATCAAAATTTATTTAAAAAATTTGCTTGTCTTGCAAAACGCTCTCAAATCAAGTTACGCTCAAACCAAGGTTTTACTGTATAATAAAAATTTACAAAAATGTGAGGGGTGTACTTACTTTTGTGAGATATTATTATATAAACTAATTAGCCATAACATTATGACCACCTTTGATAGAAAGGTGTCAAAACACTCAGTGCATTGCAGTTTCTTACGTATGGGGGTGCTCATGCTGACCCGTGTTCAGTCAAAAGCACCTATAGTGGGCACTTGAGCATCAGAACTTGACAACGGACCAATGTTCTGGTATGATGAATTCAAGAATGTTGTGTTCCTCAAACCGATGAGTTTGCGGTGTTTACTTCAAAATGTTCAGATTTCAGTCGAATCGAGCATCTGTGGCATGTGCTGGAAAAATAAGCCCAATCCATGGAGGGTCCACCTTGCAACTTGCAGGACTCAAAGGATCTGCTACTGGTGTCTTGGTGCCAGGTACCAGAGCATACATTCAGAGGTCTAGAGGAGTCCATGCAATGACTGGTTAGCGGGTGGGTGGTCATAATGTTATGGGGCTGATTGGTGTGTGTGTGTGTGTATGTATATATATATATATATATATATATATATATATATATATATATATATATATATATATATATATATATATATATATATATATATATATATATATATATATATATATATATAATATATTTGAAAAGTTTAAGAAAGGTAAATGGTGCGATTTTCTGTAACAATGCATAGCACTGCCCCTACGCATCGGACACCAGTGATCATGGGTTATAGTGTGTCAGTTGGTATGAACAAGCTCTTAAACCATAATAACAGAACACTGCAGGAGTAATTCTCCCATAGTTACATAGTTAGTCTGGTTGAAAAAAGACACAAGTCCATCCAGTGCAACCTTAAAAACCTCCCACTTACACATGCATCAATTTCTCCAGGACCAGACAAAATTTTTCCTGACTTTGATTGCATTTGGACAAGGGATGGGTTTGGAATGGTGAAAAATCTGAGCTTGGCAAACCTACAGTCTAGATAGGTTCCTGATATTTTTTTTTTTTTTTTTTATCTTCTGGCCACACTGAAATAAAATGATCGATGGTGGCTGCAGTTTTACAAGGGCAAACAGTAGTCTAATTGACCTAGTCATTAATTTGTCATTTTGTATCGCCAATTGTGACGCACTTCTTTCATCTTATAGCAAAAGAAAAGAAAAGGACAGCCACAAGACTCTCGCGCAGGAGGGAAAAAATACAAGGAGTTCAAGTTCTGAGTACTATTTCTTTCTTTCTTTTTTTTTTCTTTTTTTTTCTTTTTTTTTTTCCTTCTGATGTCAGTTTTTATTTGTAATAAAACATGGTAAACCATAGAAGTCTTTACTGGTTTTTCTATACATTCATAGATGATATATACAATAATGTAAAGTTGGTTGGGAAAAATTTTGTAAAGGATACTCTTGGAAAGTTTACTTGTTCTATGATTATCCAGTATCTAACTGAACAAATTATGGATTGTAACATGTAATTGTTGCATACATTCTCTTGCTTAAAATGATTGCTGTCTTTGCTAAGGATCTTCTCAGTATAACATTAAGAGATCATCTGTATTTGGGATTTCTCAGTATTATATGGTGAGATCTTCTTTCATTCAGTAGTGGATAGATGTAGGGAATGCTACACTTAGTGCAGGCTTCTTTAACCACTTGAGTACTAGCCTCAAATACCCCTTCATTACCATGTCATTTTCAGTTCTCAGCGCTGATAGTTTGACAGGCAATTACTCTGGTATGCAACACTGCACACACATGGTTTTTAGTGAAGGGGTTATTGTACTGGTCACATAGTGTTATCATGGAGATGAAGTGATTAATGTGCAGGATAAGGGAGATAAAAGGGTACATATACAGCTCACATGGAGACAGCATAGAGGTCGTATGAGGAGGAGAGGAGTTGGGGGGTTAATAAAAAAAAAAAACACCCAATCCTTGTGTCAGTGAAACGGAATGAATCTGCAGCTAAAGTTCCCAATCACAGGTACTCTCTCCTTCCTCTGTTGGAAGGGGGAGGATCAGCGCTGTAAACAGTACCTTGTGATCTCTGACCAATCGCAACGATCAGCTCCTCTGCTCAGCTGGCGGCTTGGTACACAGGGATTACTGGGGGAATCTGCCACCTGACTACTCGTTATCCAACGCCGTTCATAAATAACCATGGGTAATACCAAGAATATGTTCATTATACTTGGTTTGACAAGTGAGGGTCTGATGCGTGCGTAATTCCTTAATTTTCATGAAAGACCAATTGCTGCTAGGTTACACACCTAACTAATCATGATATCTTATTGTACTGTAAGATACTGGCCTTTTGGAAACTAGAACTTCTTTGTTTCTGTACTGGCCGTGTTTTCTTTCTTTAGGAGGACAGATGGTAAGCTCTGGAAGCAGCATTAGGCACTGTATGAAATATACTTCTAGGTGGGTTACGCTGTGGCACATTTCCTGCTCTCTATACAGAACTCTCTCAAGGTGCTTTTTTTTTTTTTTCCGTTCCAATCAGCGGGGGATCAGCTCACAGATCTCCTACTGATCAGAGCAGAGTGGGAAGGTGAGGCATCCATTTCTGTTTACTTTCTTGTGTGTGTGTGTGTTTTTTTTGTTTTTTTTATTATATAGCTGACCTGATCGGAAACTGGAAGTAGGCAATTGTAAAGAAACAGGCGGACCTGGGAATTCCTTTGTGAAAGGGTCCTTAAGGTGGTTCTAAAGGCTTTATTTTATGCATGAAGATATAAAAAACCTGTGTGCAGCAACCCCCATCAGCCCCCCTTACCTGAGTCCCATCTCGATCCAGCGATGCTGCACGGGAGTATCAGCTGTCTGGGACTAGCCCTTCTCATTGGCTGAGACAGCAATGGGTGCCATTGGCTCCTGCTGCTGTCGAAGTCAGTGAGGAGAGAGAGGAGGCGGGGCAGAGCTGCGGCTCCATACCTGTATGGCCTCAGAGCAGTGGCTTGGCTTGGGCGCGCTATAGCTTGCTGTTGGGCGCTCGGCAGGAGCGCCAGTGAGAGACCCGAGAAGAGGAGGATCTGGACTGCTCTGTGCAAAACCACTGCACAGTGCAGATAAGTATAAAATGTTTTTCTTTTTCATACATCATGGGACACAGAGTTAGGCTTATATTCATTACCTACTGGGTTATAGGTCATCTCTAGGGGAATGGACACTGGTAGATAAAGTCTTAGACATGTTCACCTATATAACCCCTCCCATACAGGAAGTACTTCAGTTTTTTTACCAGTGTCTGCAAAGTGGATGGGCACGTTTTGTTTGAGCTTTCTGAGGTCTCTAGTCCCGCAAACCGTTAATTAATCAAGTGATTGACCAATCGGATCCATTTGACACAGGCTCTATATGCTTAGATAAATATTACCTGAGCCTCGCAAAGAAGACTCAAGATCCTGCGAGGTTTTGCGTGTAATGCAACCTCCGGCGCTGGACGAAGTGGAATCCTGGACACCACAACGTTAAGGCATTCCTGCAGGGTGCTGTAAAGGTCCAAGGGAGTGGACTCTAAACTTGAAAAGGGTTCCCAGTCCTTGAAGGTCCTCAAGTGAAAGGAACCCGCCGTGATGGATGAAGATTGGGCTCCTAGTTTCTAAGCAGTCCTGCGCCTGGGCAGGTTAGTGAAACCACTTTATTTACTTATTTTGGGGTGTCCCAGTGATTGTAACAATCAGTCAAGCTAGCTAGAGGCTGGTCACCTGTGTGCAGTGATCATACGGGAAGTTTTGGGCTAGCTGTGGGTGTTTGCAAAGTGTGCCTTTTTTTTTTTTTTGCTTGTCTGGCTGTTTTTTTACCTGTACGATGGCGCACGTGCATTCGCAAGAGCACTGCTGTGTCCAGCAGTTTGTTTGGTTAGCCTCCCAATTGCTGGTCCGAACCTTTAGGTCACCTATGTGTCCTTTGGACTTGAACTTGGTGCTTTCTGTGTTACAGAAACAACCATTTGAGCCTATCAAGGAAATTCCATTAGACTTGCTGTCATGCAAGCTAGCCTTCCTGATGGCCATCACCTCGACTTGAAGGGTGTCAGAGTTGGTGGCTTTTTCGTGCAGGGAACCATACTTGATCCTTCACCACGACAGGGTCGTGTTACGACCTGTTCCATCCTTTTTCCCAAAAGTGGTGTCGGCCTTTCATTTAAATTAGGACATTATTTTGCCTTCTTTTTTCTCTCAGCCTTGTTCGGCGGAAGAGAGGCGACTGCATTCCTTGGACGTTGTCCGGGCAGTCGAGGTTTATTTGTCTAGATGTGCGGAGATCCGAAGATCAGACTCCTTTTTTGTTTTACCAAAAGGACCCGAGAAGAGCAGGCAGCTTCCAAAGCTTCCATTGCCAATTGGGTCAGCCAATTCATCATTCAAGCCTATAGTCTGAAATGTAAACCTCCTCCCTTTAGGGTGAGAGCTCATTCTACCAGGGGTGTAGAGAACCTCCTGGGCTTTTCGCCATCTGTGGCTCAGATTTGTAAGGCTGCTACCTGGTCTTCATTGCATACGTTCACAAAATTTTATCAAGTGGATGTTCGAGCAGCCAAGGATTTGGCTTTCGGCCGCAGTGTATTGCGGGCTGCCGTATAAGGACTGATGGCTATTGTTTGGCAGGTTGTCTCCCTCCCCTCAAGGCTATTGCTCTGGGATGTCCCAGTAGGTAATGAATATTAGCCTAACTCTGTGTCCCATGATGTATGAAAAAGAAAACAGGATTTTTTCGTCATACCTACCTGTAAAATCCTTTTCTTTATCGTACATCACAGGCCACAGAGCCACAGTAATAACTGTATGGGTTATATGGCACCTTCAGGTGATGGACACTGGCACGCCCTAAACGGGAAGTTCAATTCCACATATAACCCCTCCCCTTACCAGGAGTAACTCAGTTTTTTTCGCCAGTGTCTTAGGTGTTGGTCATGAGTAAAGATGTGCTGTGCTGAGCTCCACTGGAATATTCCTTACTGGGGCAAGCCATGCAACCGGATCCATTCAAAGTGTCTTTTTTCAAACCAAATTGAATGGTACCCGGGCCTAGTGTCAGAAGAAACAAGGTCTTCTCTGTAACGCTTCTCTTTTTAAAGAGCTGGCCCCCGGGATCCAGTATTTGTTTTTTTTACAGCCAAATTTATGGCAGTGTGCTTTTTACAGGCCCAGGGCTGTGGATCCCCTGATAAAAAGGGGGCCCCAGTCCCTGAAGGTTTTTTAATGGAGCCCACCATGAGAAGGGGAAGATTGGGTCTGTTACCACAGAACCCTGCAGCTGGATAAGGTAAGGGAGATTCCTGAGGAGTTTTTCTAATTCTTGTGGGTTTTCTCCTTTAAGTAAATGTCATGCCTATAGTCACCACTGGGGGCTATCAAGAGCACGTACCGGTTCCATGCTTGTCAGTCTCGCTCTGTGCAACAAGCTGCACGCTTCCTCCGGCCCAAGCTCCAGGTAAAATCGTGGGAAAGGGTTTTTTTTTTTCTCCTAGGAATGTTCCTCCAGGCAGAGGGAGCATGGCATTAGACGGTGGTATGCCGCGCCGCTCCCGCCGCCATTACGGCGGTTTCCTTCAGCAGCTCTCCTCCACCCAAGTCCTCCTCCATGCGGTCCAGTCAGGATTGGAGCCCGCTCGCGCGGGAAAACAATCTATTTTAAAATAGATGGGGGGGGGGGCGCGGTGGGTGGTCAGAGGAAGGGGGCGGGGCTTGTTGGCATGCTTCAGCGTCCACAACGCGGGCTGTATAGCTTTCAGATGCACCTTTTTTCAGGTGCATACAGCTAAAGGAGGGACACAGTTCGGACAGGTGGCATGTGAGTTGGTGACAGGCATTCCCAGGCACATTTACTTAGGCTGGGCCTAATAGCAGCGGCAGTTGCTGGACTATTGCTCAGCAGTGGGTGCATTTTTCCCCTTTCGTCTTTCAGGACAGCCACCATGAGAGATAGTCTCCTCCTCTTCCTCTTGGGAAACACTGCGCCAGCCCATAAATTCTCACTTCCCCCTGCCAGACCTCAGTATTAGTGTTTCCTCCGGTGGGGAGACACTGTGCAAGGAACCAGGTTCTTCAGTCAGGGGACTGTGGCTGTTATTTGTTTTTTTGAGCCTGTAAATGGGAGCAGGGGCTTCCTAAGGGCATGGGGGGGACTTACCCCTCGTTCAGTGGCCACCACTTCCTAGCTGAGCGCAGCTTCAGGCTGTGGGGGTTCCCTATCACGGCCACAGGGCTGCAGCAGGCTGGCGTCCGCCCTTCCTGTATACTTTACAGGCCGCTCTCTTTTTGGAACTAGGCGGGCCGGACGACGTCATTTCCGGCGGAAGGGCGGGGGCTTGCCTTTGACCCGCGGCTTCCGGTTCCGGGTCGCAGGGCTGATAGGGAAGCCAGGCACAGGCTGGAGACGAGTCTGGGACGCGCACAGGCAGCGTTGGACTCGGTAGTAGCAACCACCTGCAGGTCATGTCGGAAGCGGATGCTCAACCAACGGACACTACCTCCAGCCTTCCTAAGGTAAGAGTGCCTTGGGGAAAAGTACTCTTTACCTAGGATTGTCCCTCCATGTATGGTTCCTGTCATGGGGGGGCAGATACCCTGGGTGGTCAGGGGAGGGAGGCTCAGATCCCCATAGATTAAGGAGGGTCTAGTGCACTCCCAGGGTTGTATCCTTGTTTTTTTTTTTTTTTTAAAAAGTGACAATTTTTGTTTTTTTCCTTTCTTGTATTTCAGAAAGCTACAGAAAAATCTAAGTCTACCCATAGCTCTAAGAGGTGTGCCTCTTGCAGGGACACATTAGGGGAGGCATGGACAAAGGTCTTGTGTAGGGAGTGCATAGACTCCCTTGTTAAGGAGAGGGACTCTGAACAGGAGTCAGGACTTGCAGCCTCAGTAAAGGAGCTCTCGTCCACCTTTTCTTCATTTAAGGCCTTATTTGAAAGGTTTCAACCTCCCATTAGTCCAGCTCCCCAGGATACAACCCCGCCTCAGGCGCAGGGCTCTGCTCCTGCCCAACCTGCAACTTCAGTTAGGGCAGAGGAAGCTCCAGGGCCTTCCGGAGTGGAACTAAGACAGCCAGATAGTTCCTCTTCCGATTCCCAGGATGGTTCAGAGGGGGAGGATCAGGACGGGGAGTCCAGGAGATCCTCCAGATATAAATTATCCCTAGAGGAGGTAGAGGACCTCTTAGGGGCTATTTATACAACCCTCGGTATTCAGGAGGACAGGAAACCCCTGACCCTTCATGACCAGATGTACAGAGGCTTGGGGGAACAAAAGAGAAAGGTTTTTCCAGTTCATGAAGTACTGGTTGAAACTATCAAAAAGGAGTGGCAGGATCCCGAAAGGAAACCCTTTTTTTCTAGATCCTTAAAAAGGAGATTTCCGTTTTCGGATGATCCTACATCTATCTGGAATAAAAATCCCAAGTTAGATGCTGCTTTCTCCCAGGTTTCCAGACACACTGACCTGGCATTTGAAGACATGGGGGCCCTGGTGGATGTCATGGATAAGAGAATAGACTCTCTCCTTAAAAAGACGTGGGATTCAACAATTGGTAACTTGAAACCTGAGTTGGCTGTCACAGTAGTGGCTCGCAATCTGGAGCACTGGCTCTCTAAGATTCAAGAGCATATTGAGGCTGGAACGGCAAAAGAAACCATTCTGTCTTCTTTCCCTACGATTCTGCGGGGTATCGCCTACATAGCTGATGCCTCGGCAGAGTCAGTACGTATGACGGCCAGATCAGCGGCTCTGGCCAATTCAGCCAGGAGAGCCCTCTGGCTAAAAACCTGGCCGGGCGATAGCGCCTCTAAAGTCAAATTGTGCGGCATACCGTTAACGGGAGACCTTCTCTTCGGCCCAGGCTTAGAGACTGTCTTAGACCGCACAGCAGACAGGAAGAAATCCTTCCCGGTTAAGCGGAAAACCCCTGCACCTACAAAGAAGGGGTTTCGTCCGCAAAAGCTTAAGGAGACTCCAAAGCTGGAAGGGCAAAGGAAGTTCTGGGGTCAGAAAGGCAAGGGCAGAGGAGGGGCGATTTTTTGCCCTCCTGAACAGCCCCGTAAAAGTCAATGACTCCCCAACCATGGTGGGGGGAAGACTGGGGGCCTTCCTCCCACAGTGGGAGGCAATATCCCCCAATCGCTTTATCCTAGGGATTATAAGAAAGGGGTACCATATCGATTTCACAAATCTTCCTCCACGGAGATTTTTGGTCACGCACCTACCCAGGTGTACGGCAAAAGCCGAGGCTCTGTTGGAAGCATTAAGAGATCTGGTAGATCAGAATGTGGTTCTCAGAGTTCCAAAAGCCGAGGAGGGAGAGGGGTTTTATTCACACATCTTCGTAGTGAAGAAACCCACAGGGAAATTCAGACTAATTCTGAATCTAAAGCCCCTGAACAAGTCAGTGACATACAGGAGATTCCGTATGGAAACAATTTTCACGGTGAGAACACTGTTGCCCCGCAACTGCTTTATGGTATCCCTGGACCTAAAGGACGCGTATCTACACATTCCCATAGCAGAAGCCTCACAGAGGTTTCTCCGGCTAGCGGTAGATCTAGGTGGAACAACGGTACATCTACAGTTTCAGGCGCTGCCTTTCGGGCTATCCTCCTCGCCCCGCATCTTCACCAAGGTCTTGGCGGAGGTGATGGCCTTTCTTCGGCTCCAGGGAATATCAGTGATAGCATACCTGGACGACCTGCTCCTGTTTGCAGCGTGTCCACTGCAGTTAGTCAGGGATCTAGAACTTACAAAAAGAGTTCTTACAGGTCTAGGGTGGCTAATGAACTTGGAGAAATCCAGTTTGATTCCCTCCCAGCGCATTACCTACTTGGGGTACCAGTTGGACTCAACACTACTGAGAGTGTTTCTTCCAACAGAAAAAATACTAAAGCTGGACAGGGCAGTGGCTGGTCTCCAGTGCAGCAGTCGGGTCTCCATAAGAGTTCTGATGTCGGCCCTGGGACTTTTGACCGCGACCCTCCCAGCAGTGCAATGGGCAGGTCTGCACTTTCGTCCCTTACAGTCCTTTGTCCTAAGGGTGTGGGATCACAGCCAGAGAAATCTGGATGCCTTGGTTCAGGTCCCATCCCAAGTAAAGAGATCCCTCTGGTGGTGGAGGAGGGTCTCAAACTTGTCGCAGGGTCGTCTGTGGTTCATCCCAGTCTCTCAGGTGGTAACCACAGACGCAAGCGGCAGAGGTTGGGGGGCGCATCTAGGTTCCCTTGTAGCACAGGACACCTGGGAGGGAGACGAACTCAGAAGGTCGTCCAATTGGAAGGAGCTGAAGGCAATCGGGCTAGCACTCAGGTTCTTCAAAAAGGAGCTACAGGGCCACCATGTACAGGTGCAGTCGGACAACTCGTCCGTCGTAGCTTATGTGAACAAGCAGGGAGGCACAAAGAGCGGAGTACTGTTGGCATTGGCATCAGACATCCTGAGCTGGGCCGAGACTCACACTCTCTCACTTTCAGCAGTCTACCTGAGAGGAGAAAAGAATGTGAAAGCAGACTTTCTCAGCCGAACCAAGCTGAGAGAGGGCGACTGGATCCTCAACCAGGAGGTTTTCAGTCTCATCTCAGAGAAGTGGGGTCCTCCAGAGGTAGATCTGTTCGCGTCAAGAAGCAACGCGAAAGCCCCTTGTTTTTTCTCCCTAAACAGAGGGGAGGGAGCGCGAGGGGTCGAAGCATTGATCCAGGACTGGCATTTCAGAATCTGCTATGCCTTCCCGCCCCCAGCGTTATTACCAGCAGTTCTCAGGAAGTTTCAGATGGAAAACACGTCCCTGATTCTGGTAGCACCACATTGGCCAAAGAGGGCTTGGTTCTCAGTACTCAAGCAACTAGCGGTCGAACCTCCCTTATTCCTGCCACCTCGAGAGGATCTCCTCTCACAGGGCCCAGTCCTCTGTCCACAGGTTCACCAATGGCAGTTAGCGGCCTGGCTACTGAGGAGGGTATGCTGAGAGCTAGGGGTTTTTCTGAGAAATTAATCTCCACCCTCCTCAATAGCAGGAAGAAGGAAACACGCCAGATATATAAAAAAATCTGGGTACGTTTCAATGAATGGTGTGCAGAAGGCTCCTTTGCGGTACATAGTCCCACAGCTGTGTTGGAATTCCTTCAGTGCGGGGCAGACAGGGGTTTATCCATAAGTACCCTTAAAGGTCAGGTTTCAGCACTCGGTGCTTATTTAGAGAAGCATCTGGCCACCAACCCCTGGGTGGTCAGATTCTTTAAGGCTCTGTCTAGACAAAGACCGGTTCAAGGCCCTCCCTTTCCCAAGTGGGACCTATCGTTAGTTTTGCAGGGCCTGACGGGAATCCCCTTTGAACCTTTAGAGGAATGTCTACTAAAGGATCTTACGTTAAAAACAGTTTTTTTGGTAGCAGTAACAACTGCCAGGAGAGTCAGCGAGATTGAGGCCTTATCTGTTAGACCTCCTTTTTGCGTTATTTTTCCAGATCGGATCATCTTTAAGACCGATCCAGCATTTTTACCTAAGGTTGCTTCTGGTTTTCACAGAAGTCAGGAGGTAGTTTTACCCTCATTTTTTGTCCCAACCCCTCGGGGGAAAGGGAATTAAAATTTCATTCTTTGGATGTAAGGAGATGTATCCTTAGATACCTAGAGCTGACCAAGATGTTTAGAAAGTCAGACTCTTTATTTGTTTTGTTTTCTGGGGCCAGAAAAGGATGCAAAGCGTCTCAACGCACTATTGCCAGATGGCTCAGAGTAGCCATTGGCCAGGCCTATACATTGGCAGGGAAAGAAATCCCAATGGGTATAAGAGCACACTCTACTAGAGCTATGGCAGCTTCGCAGGCAGAAAGGGCTGGAGCAACACCAGAACAAATATGCAGGGCTGCAACATGGTCCAGCTACTCCACTTTTGTAAAGCACTACAGAGTGGACCTGGTGTCGGCTAGTGAGCAAGCCTTTGGGCGAAAGGTATTGCAAGCTGTAGTCCCACCCTAAACTGGTAAGTGCTCGTTTATCCTCTCATGGTGGCTGTCCTGAAAGACGAAAGGGGAAAATTAGAGTTACGTACCGGTAACGTCTTTTCCAGTAGTCTTTCAGGACAGCCCTAGTTACCCACCCGAAATTTTTGGGGGGTCTTACAAAAGACCAGAACGCAGAATGATAATGATATGGAATAGTATGTTGTTAATGTGTTCTTGTGTCTCCCCAGCTGACCGGAGGTAATCTCGAAATATACTGAGGTCTGGCAGGGGGAAGTGAGAATTTATGGGCTGGCGCAGTGTTTCCTAAGAGGAAGAGGAGGAGACTATCTCTCATGGTGGCTGTCCTGAAAGACTACTGGAAAAGACGTTACCGGTACGTAACTCTAATTTTTTTTTTTGGAGGTACCTCTGCGTTTGTGCTCAGCACTATGACCAGAGGAGGTGGTTCAAATGCCACAAAAACCAAGGACACAAAGGGGTCGCCCTCGGGTCCTAAGGATCCTCCCTCTGCAACACCATCCCGATCTAAGGAGGCTGGTCAGTGAGCCATCGGGGTCATCAGGGGCTGCAATTGCTTCCGACACTTCAGCCCCTGTCTATATAACTGAGCAGGTTTTCTCCTCAGCTATGAGTGGTTTAGAGGAAACATATTAATGGCTTTAATCATGTCTTCACAGAGTGGAAGAAAACGCATCAGGTCCCCTTCTACCACCCAGGATCCTCAAATGGAGGAACTGTGGGAGGGGGAAGATGAATCCCCCTCAGGGGACCGTGAACAGACTGATTCCTCTTCCGAGGAATCAAGTGGGGAAGGACCTTCTTCAGCTTCACTTGCTGAGAAGTTGCTGGTGCATTCTCTTGCTGAATTGGTCCGCTCCACATTTAAGCTACCCTTAACGGAGTCGGTTGAAGAGCCCACTTCCTGTTTGGGTTCACTAAAGCCTCCACAAGCCTTGCGTGCCTTTTCCTGTCCATTCATTATTAGAAAAGCTTATGTATTCTGTGTGGGATCACCCAGATAAGCACTTTTTTCCTCCTAAAAAGATTTCAACACTTTATCCTATGGAGGAAAAATTTACTCCAACTGCTAAAAAATTGGAATTCCTGTTAAACATTTTCTCCTTGGCAGGTTCAGTGGCTCAACCTGCAGTGGCGGCAATTGGAGGTATGTCAGTCCTTGAGAGTCCATTTGAAACAGGTACTCAAGGTGTAACCTGAACAGCAGGCCCATTAATAAGCTGAGCTGCCAGCAGCTTTGTGCTTTGCAATTGACGCAATCGGATTCTATTCTTCAAACCTCCCGCCTTACGCTTGGGTTGGTACATATGCGTAGAATCTTATGGTTGAAAAGTTGGTCAGCCGAAGCGCCATGCAAAAAGCTCCTGGCTTTTTTTCTTTCCGCGGTGAAAAGCTGTTTGGGGAGGATTTGGACAAATATATCCAAAAAATATCAAGTGGGCTAGATCTCAAAGACGTAAACCGGTTCCGGAAGATTCGCTCTTTTCGCATGGAATCAATCAGATCCGTAGTCTCCATCCTACAAGGGGAGAGCTTCTGGCATCAATCGACATCAAGGATGCATACCTGCATGTCCCCATTATCGTACATCACGGGGCACAGAGCCATAGTAGTTACTATGTGGGTCATAGGCCACCTTCAGGTGATGGACACTGGCATGCCCTAAGACAAAAAAAGTGCACTCCCTATATAACCCCTCCCACTACTGGGAGTACCTCAGTTTTTTCGTCAGTGTCTCTAAGGTGTTGGTCACGAGTGAAGATGCGCTGTGCTGAGCTCCACTGGAGCAATCCTTGCTGGGGCTAGCCATGCAGCCGGATCCATTCAAAGTGTCTTTTTGGCCGAATTGAATGGTACCTGGGTCTCGTACCTGAAGAAATGAGGTCTTGCCTGTAACGCTTCTCTTTTAGAGAGCTTGACCCCGGGATCCAGTACTTTTTGGTATTAAGGCCATAAAGTTTTACTGGCGGTGGTGCTATTACAGGTCCAGGATTGTGTGTTTCCTCGAGGATCCCCAACTCCTGAAGGTTTAACGGAACCCTCCGTGAAGGGTGAAGATTGAGTCTGTTGGTTTACCACAGAAAACCCTGCGGCAGGAAAGTTAAGTGGAGTCTTCTAAGAAATTTAAGATTGTTCTTATGAATGTCTCCTTTAATTTAGTAAATGTTGTCATGCCTATGTGTCACCACTGGGGGGCTGTATAGCGCACTTACCGTCTCTTGCTTCTCAGAAAGCTCACAATGTGTCCAGCAGTTTTCTCTCCCTCCGGCCCACAGCAGACCTCCGGTAAGTCGGGGGGGGGGGTTTACCTCCCCACCAGACGCCCCCCTGTGCTGTCTTTTTCTTCCCCTCTTCTTGGGGAAGGAGCGCTTTAAAAAAAAGGGACGAGAACGGCACGCCGCTCGGCGGCTTCCAGGCCCCCCCTTCGCCATTACTGCCTCTCCCTGCTTATCCCATAGGATCGGAGCCCGCGCTTGCGCGGGAAAAACTTTTTAAAAGAAAGAAGGAAGGGCTGTAGAGGATGGGGGTGGGGCTTAGCGCAGCGTTGGCGTCCTCCAACGCCCAGTGTGGGAAGGTGTGTTTTAAACAGCACCACTGTTGCTGTTGCAAGCTGCGGAGGGACACGAGCAAAGGTGGCATGCAAGAGGTTTTTGGTAACATAGGCATTCCTTTTGACACATTTGCTACTGCATCAGGCTGAGCATTAATAACAGCCGCAGAGCTAGACTATTGCTCAAGCAGTGGATGCATTCTTTCTAGTAGTACCTCTGCTTTGTGCATGGGGCTATTGTCGGAAGGGGGGTTAAAAACACCTCAAAAAAGGGCTCTAGAAGGACTATAGTCACACGGCAGCCTAGAACATCTCAAAAAAGATGGCATCCTCCCCTGAGAGTAATATGGCTGGTCAGAGTGAGCCATCAGGAGGGGCAAGTGTTGCAGCCACTCTTAACACTGCAGCCACTGTGTATATTACTAAGGTTTTTTCTTCAACCATTTTGAAGCAAAGAAATTGATGCTTTAATCACATCTCAGAGTGGGACTAAGCGTAGCAGATCCCCATCCATTGCTCAGGACCCTCATGCTGAGGAACAAGGGGCGAGAGATGACAAATTTCTCTCAAAGGACCAGGAAGAGGCTGATGTCTCCTCTTCCGAAGAACCTATTATGGAAGGCTCAGGTTCGTAGTAAAGATTGTTGGTACAATCTCTCACTGAATTGGTCCGCTCCACATATTTACTGCCAGTAACGCAGTCAGTCGATGAGCCCACCTCTGGTTTGGGTTCACTAAAGCCTCCCCAATCTGTTCATGCCTTTCCTATCCATTCATGGCTAAGAAAGCTAATGTATTCTGAGTGGGAGCACCCAGATAAACAGTTTTTTCCCTCCAAAAAAGTTTTCAATACTTTATCCTATGGAGGAAGAGTTCTATAAGATATGGGGAATTCCTGCAATCGCCGCTGCTATATCCTCTGTAAATAAAAACCTGACTTATTCACTAGACAATGCTCATATGCTAAAGGATATGAGAAGTTGGAATTCCTTTTTAAAAACTATATTTTGCACGCAGGTAAAGTCGTTCAGCCTGCGCTGGCAGCGATCGGAGTATCTTAGTCCTTAAAGGACCAGTTTATAGAGGTACTCAAGGTTATTCCTGATCAGCAGGCCCAGGTTTTGGCCGGTATATCAGAAGCATTGTGTTTTACAGTAGACGCTATGAAAGATTCTATTCTCCAGGCCTCACGGCTCATGCTAGGGCTGGTACATGTGTTTTTAATCCTATGGTTGAAAAATTGGTCAGCCGAAGCACCATGCAAAAAGCTCTTGACCAGTTTCCCATTTCATGGTGAACGGTTATTTGGAGACGATCTGGATAAGTATATCCAAAGAATTTCTAATGGGGAAAGTTCCCTTTTACCGGTTAAGAAGTTTAAGCATTTTTCTTTTAACCACTTAAGCCCTGGACCATTTGGCTGGCCAAAGACCAGAGCACTTTTTGCGATTCGGCACTGCGTCGTTTTAACTGACAATTGCGCGGTCGTGCGACGTGGCTCCCAAACAAAATTGACGTCCTTTTTTTTCCCACAAATTGAGCTTTCTTTTGGTTTGTACTTGATTTGATTTTTTGCGCTATAAACAAAAAAAATAGTGACCATTTTGAAAAAAAGCATTGTTTTTTAATTTTTCTATAATAAATATCCCCAAAAAATATATAAAAAAACATTTTTTTCCTCAGTTTAGGCTGATACATATTCTACTACATATTTTTGGTAAAGAAAAAATCGCAATAAGCATTTGGTTTGCACAAAAGTTATAGCGTCTACATAATAGGGTTTTATCTGATTTTTATTAATTTTCTTTTTTTTTTTTACTAGTAGTGGCGGCGATCAGCGATTTTTTATCGTGACTGTGACATGGTAGACAGATCGGACACTTTTGGCGCTATTTTGGGACCATTCACATTTATATCAGTGCGATTAAAAATGCATTGATTACTGTGTAAATGTGACTGGCAGTGAAGGGGTTAACCACTAGGTGGCGCTGTAGGGGTTAAGTGTGTCCTAGGGAGTGATTCTAACTAGGGGGGGGGCTGTGTGTGACACGACACTGATCACCGCTCCCGATTACAGGGAGCTGTAATCCGTGTCAGTGTCATTAGGCATAACAGGGAAATGCTTGTCTACATTAGCACTTCCCCTTTCTTCCTCACCGTAAGACGATCGCGGGTATCCCCGCGGACATAGTCCGCGGGACCCGCGATCACGCTCACGGAGCTCCTGGCGGGCTCGTTCACCCGCAAGTTGCCTCTTAAAGGGAAACGTACAGGTACGTCAATCTGCCAGTACGTGCCCTTCTGCCACAGTATATCTGCGTGAGGTGGTCAGGAAGCGGCTAATGGTGCTTCTTCAGTGCCAGGGGCATCAGCCTCCAGGCAGTCACGACGGCCTCCACCATCAGGTTCAAGAGGTAAACCTCAGGGGCAGTCCCAGGGCAAAAAGAGGACCTGGGGAGGAAACCCACAAAACAAAATACTAAAGCCTCCTTATGAAGGGGCGCCCCCGCTCGCTCTAGTGGGGGGGAAGGCTTCTACAGTTTTCAAGGGTCTGGCAAGAACAATGTCAAGACAGATGGGTGGCTTCCTCAATTTTTCTAGGTTACAAACTAGAGTTCCGAGAATTCCTGTCTCCCTGTTTTCTCAGATCAAACGTTCCAGTGAAAAAGAAGTCCCTTTCCAGCTTTGGATCATCTCTTGTCTCAGTGATATTGGTGGTCCCCTTGGAAGAGCAAGGATTAGGGTTTTATTCAAACATTTTCACAGTTCCGAAACCAAACGGGGATGTCAGACTCATTTTAGATCTCAAAGATCTAAACCGGTTTTTGAATATCTGTTCCTTTCGCATGGAGTCAATCCAATCAGTAGTCTCCATCCTACAAGGGGGAGAATTTCTGGCATCAACATCAAGGATGCTTATCTCCATGTGCCAGTTTTCCCCCCTCACCAGAAATTTCTACGCTTCGAGATAGAAAATCTTCATTTTCAGTTTGTAACTCTGCCTTTCGGTCTAGCTACTGCACCTTGAGTGTTTACAAAGGTCCTGGCTCCTCCTTTAGCCAGGTTAAGGGTTCAAGGTATAACGATACTAGCCTACTTAGACGATCTACTCTTAGATCAGTCGGTAACCCGCTTAAACTAAAGTTTTGTCACCGCAGTCAGCTACCTAGCATACCTAGGTTGGATTCTCAACCTAGAGACGCCCTCCTTAAAACCATCAAGGAGATTGCAGTACTTGGGGCTGATCATAGATACAGTTCAGAAGGTGTTTTTGCCCTAGGAAAGGATCGGTTCCATAAAGGAACTGATTCAGTTGGTCAAAACAAAGAAGAGTCCTTCTATTCGGCATTGCATGAAGTTATTGGGAAAGATGGTGGCTTCTTTCGAGGCCATTCCTTATGCGCAGTTTCATTCAAGACTGCTGCAAAACAGTATTCTGTCAGCTTGGAACAAGAAGGTCCAAGCTCTGGACTTCCCAATGCGTTTATCCCCCGTAGTGAGTCAGAGCCTCAATTGGTGGTTGATATCCAGGAATCTTCAAAAAGGAAAATCCTTTCTACCAGTCACCTTGAAGGTGGTAACAACAGATGCCAGGCTTCTGGGCTGGGGGAGCAGTCCTGGAAGAAGTGTCTGCCCAAGGGAAATGGTCCAAATCAGAGAGGACCTTGCCCATCGATATTCTAGAGATTCGGGCAGTACGCCTGGTCCTAGTGGCCTGGACGCTCAGACTACGGATTTGTCCTGTCAGGATCCAATCTGACAATGCCACAGCAGTGCCCTATATCAATCACCAAGGGGGCACGAGAAGTCATGCGGCCCAGAAAGAGGTGAATCATATTCTATCTTGGGCAGAAAACAACATTCCTTGCCTTTCAGCAATTTTCATTCCAGGAATAGAGAATTGGCAGGCAGACTACTTGAGTCGCCAACAATTGTTTCCGGGAGAATCGTCCCTTCAACCCGACATCTTTCTGTCAATATGTCAAAGATGGGGAGTTCTGGACATGGATCTGTTTGCGTCCAGGTTCAACAACAAGATCGACAACTTTGTGTCAAAGTTAAGGGATCCGTTGGCATATGGAACAGATGTCTTGGTTTTTCCATGGGATCAGTTTTCACTGATCTATGTGTTCCCTCCTGTTCTGCTGCTTCCACGCCTTCTTTGCAGGATCAAGCAAGAAGGGAAGGAGGTAATTCTTGTGGCCCCAGGAGATCTTGGTTTGCCGAGATCATAAAGATGGCAGTAGGGGACCCTTGGACCCTACCACTCTGGCCAGACCTTCTCTCGCAAGGTCCAGTATTCCATCCTACCTTACAAACGCTAAATTTAACAGTTTGGCTATTGAGACCCACATTCTGAAAGACCATGGGCTGTCAGCTTCAGTAGTTTCTTCTTTGGTTAATGCTAGGAAGCCGGCCTCCAGAGTCATGTACTATAGAGTCTGGAAAGCATATGTCTCCTGGTGTGAATCCAGGGGTTGGCACCCCAGGAAATATGTCATAGGTCGGATCCTTGAATTTCTACAAATGGGATTCGATGTGAAGCTGGCCCTGAGTACTATCAAAGGCCAGGTGTCGGCCTTATCAGTGTTTTTTTCAATGACCACTTGCTTCTCACTCTCTGGTTCTAACTTAATTCAGGGGGTAACACGGATTAATCCTCCAGTTAGGCCACCCTTGAACCCTTGGGACTTAAATTTAGTCCTGTCGGCATTACAAAAACAGCCTTTTGAGCCAATGCGAGATATTCCCTTAGTCCTCTTGACGAGAAAAATAATTTTCTTGGTTGCCATATCTTCTGCAAGAAGAGTATTAGAGTTGGCTGCTCTTTTTTGTAAAGAGCCATATTTTATTATCCATAAGGATAAGGTTGTATTGAGGCCTCATCCTAAATTCCTACCGCAGGTAGTGTCAGATTTTCATTTAAACCAGAATATTGTTTTGCCTTCGTTTTTTCCAGAACCTCGTTCTGTGGAAGAGAGGTCACTACATTCTCTTGATGTGGTGAGAGCGGTCAAGGTCTATTTGAAAGTGACCGCTCAGATTCGTAAAACAGATGTTTTGTTTGTGTTGCCAGACGGTACTAAAAGAGGACAGGCAGCCTCGAAATCTACTATTGCTAAATGGATTCGTCAAGTGATTGTTCAAGCTTATGGTTTAAAGAGGAAAATTCCTCATTCCTCATATTAAAGCGCACTCCACCAGGGCTGTTAGTGCTTCTTGGGCAGTGCATCACCAAGCCTCCATGGCTCAGATCTGCAAGGCTGCAACTTGGGCTTCAGTCCATACATTTAGCAGATTCTATCAGGTGGATCTAAGAAGGCATGAGGATATCACCTTTGGGCGCATTGTGCTGCAGGCAGCAGTATAGGTCCTCAGGTCTGATTGCACCCTACTTTTGTTTGTGTCCCCTCCCCTCAGGTGGCATTGCTCTGGGACATCCCATACAGTTATTACTGTGGCTCTGTGTCCCGTGATGTACGATAAAGAAAATAGGATATTTATAACGGCTTACCTGTAAAATACTTTCTCATTCGTTCATTGACAGACACAGCCTTCATAACGATAGTTATATTGCCTCTATTAGGAGTAGGACTAGGCAGAACAAAAAAGCACACGAGCACCTGGATACGCCCATGGGCTGTCCTTAGTATATAACCCCCTCCCTGCTCTAGGTATTGTTTTTTTTCTGCCTAGTCAGGAGTAAGGATCTGGCTCCCTGTTGGGACCTGTGGTTCTTTGGATTCTAGTTTTATTTTTTTATTTTCTCTTTTTCCTGTGATGATCTGAAATTAACTGCTGGGCTGGGTGACAGGCTGGATAATATAGATCCTGGCAGTATCCCCAGCCTTGCCATCGAGCGCGCGCAGACCTTAGCTCTGCGCTGGGTCGACCGCGGCAGGCCCCATTCTGGAGCGGGCCGGCCAGCGAGGTACAGTTTCGCAGGGACACATATGCCCGGGCTACTACTGTCTGAGTCAGTGTCGCCATGGCCGACAGCCACTCCATCTAGGCGGGAGATGGATCTGTCTGTGGAGTGCGTCTAGCAATCCCTGCAGGAGGGGTAATGGTGGGGCCCACCGGTCCAGGCACGGTGGAGCAGCTAGGCACTCCCTGGGGGGGTCGGTTTGGGGAACCATGCTCTCCTCCATTCACCACCCCCCTCTGTCCCGGGTGAGGTTCAGGCTTCTGGCCTAAGGACTTTTTTGGGACGCATGCCCCTTTTTTTCCACCCTCAGTTTTGGTATTGGGGGTGATTGGGTGTCCGGGGGCTAATTTAGGCCGTTGCGGCCTACTGACCCTCGCTCGCGGTGGCTGCGGGGCCAGCGGGTCCATCCAGGGCCGGCCCGGTCCCCCTGAGGGTCGTGGGCAGGCGGCGGACGACCAAAAATTTAGCCCACGGCTTTTGCGGGGGTACGAATATTTAGCCCGTGGGCGCTGAAAATTTAGCCCATGGCTTTTGCGGCCTACCGCGGGCATCTGAAAATTTAGTTCACTGCTTTTGCAGCTTACCACGGGTGGCTGAAAATTTAGCCTGCGGCCAGGAATTGAGGCCGCAGCTTTTGTGGCCTACCGTGGTCCCCCCGCGGGCGGTGGCCATAAATTGAGGCAGCGGCTTTTGTGGCCTATCGTGGTCCCCCCTGGGCGGCGGCCATAAATTGAGGCAGCGGCTTTTCTGGCCTATAACGGGCTGCGTGCTTGCAGCGGGCGGCCAGAAATTTAGGCCGCGGCTACGGTGGCATGCTAGGCCTCGTGGCGGCCCCCCCTTTTCCTCAGGGGTGGTCCTGCGGGGGTCTGTGCCCCCTGTGAGGGGCTCCGGTCTGTATCCCCTAAGTGAGGGGCCACGGTTTGCGTCTCCTGTGGGGGGGCCACGGTTTGTGTCTCCTGTGGGGGGGCAAGGTTTGTGCTCCTTGTGAGGGGCCATAGTCTGTGTCTCCTGTGGGAGGCCACGGTTTGGGTCCTCTGTGAGGGTTTCCGGTCTGTGCCCCCTGGGAGGGGCCACGGGTTTTGCCCCTGTGAAGGTTTGTGTCCTGTGAAGGGCCACGTTTTTTGCCCCCTGTGAGGGGACACAGTTGGTGCCCCCTGTGAGGGTTTGTGTCCTCTGTGAGGGGCCACGGTTTGTGTCCTCTGTGAGGGGCCACGGTTTGTGTCCTCTGTGAGGGGCCACGGTTTGTGTCCTCTGTGAGGGGCCACGGTTTGTGTCCTCTGTGATGGGCCCCGGTTGGTGACCCTGTGAGGGTTTGTGTCCCTGGAAGGGCCACAGTTTGTTCCCCCTGTGATGGGCCCCCGGGTCTGTCCTCCCTGTGATGGGCCCCCGGGTCTGTCCTCCCTGTGATGGGCCCCCGGGTCTGTCCAACCTGTGATGGGCCCCCGGGTCTGTCCTCCCTGTGGGGGGCCCCCGGGTCTGTCCTCCCTGTGGGGGGCCCCCGGGTCTGTCCTCCCTGTGGGGGGCCCCGGGTCTGTCCTCCCTGTGGGGGGCCCCGGGTCTGTCCTCCCTGTGGGGGGCCCCGGGTCTGTTCTCCCTGTGGGGAGACCCGGGTCTGTGGGGGGGCTTCAGGCTGTGATCCCTGTGTGGGGCCTCGGTCGAGGGGCACTGGTTTTCGCACTTATTGCATCTGTGCGGGAACCTTTTCAAGAGGGTGCAGCGGTGGCTGAGGCGGAGGGCTGATATCCCTTTGGATAAATGGTTTTGCACGGCGAACGCGTTCCCTTCTCCCTCTTATTCTGACAGATTTGTCCATGAGGACTGGGGTTGTCCAAAGTGACTGTGGTGTTTCCAAGAACACCTGCAGTAAGGTACTCCTTTGGGGAGTCCCTCCTTCAGTAGATGATCCCCGTTGTCTCTAGGCTGCTCAAGGCAACCATGGTGCCTATAGAGGAATCTCTGGCTTCTAAAAGGTTCAGCTGACATGCCTGGAAGGGGAGCAGAGTCCCCCTGTATTTGCTGCATTGGAGGACCTGTTGATCCAGGTGCTGCAGTTGTCTGCTGGGTCGCAGTTACCCTGGTTGCTGAGCTCTGTTTCCTCAGTGGGGCTGAGACATGTTTTTTGGGGGGCGACCCTGAATGGTAGCATGTCGCGTCTGGATCTTGTCCGTTTACAAGATAATTTTCCGGCTGTGTTCCTCCAAAGAGTTTTTTGCATGGTACATGCCTTATGGGGGTGCAGCAATTCGGGATAGAGTCCGTCCGCACAGCGGTAGCACTCCTTTGTCAGGGGGACTTTCTGATTTCTATCGACATCACAAATGCGACTTATGCATTCTGCTATGTGCCCGTCTCCAGCACTCCCTTGGAATTTAGCCCCGTGGCTTTTGGGGCCTGCCGCGGGCGTCCAAAAATGTATCCAGCAACTCTTGCGGCGGGCCGCGGGCGTCCGGCTGCCTGAATGATCTTTGACTCCTCGGCTACTCAGAGGAGCACCTAGGTTCTTATACAAACCTTGACTGATTTCAGTTGGGGGCTATACTATCTGATGTCTGCTTGGCTCTGCCAGATTGTTGGATTATCTGAGCCTGACCCGGGCTTCAGTTCTGGCCACCGTGATTCTTCTCCCGGACAATACTCCGAAGGTTGCATGCTGTGTTTCTTTCATTTACCGTCTGACAGGCGGGCTCCTCTGCGGTTCTGCATGTGGGGTTGGTTTTTTTAAACTATTCTATTTGCATAGTTCCATACAAGGTCCCTTAGGGGAGATCCTGGCATAATGGGACAAGTAAATATATACAAAATAATTTTGCGCTGCCAGAGGAGAAACAAGCAGCTAACACAACCAACAAGATGTAAACAATAAAAACAAAATAAGTGTAGCGCTATGAAATGTAAAAAAAGTCCAATGTAAAAAACATTAAACCGGCAGTTCAAAGAAGGGACATCCTTGGGAAAGAGATGAGGAATCTTCAGGAACTGAACACTTCAAATATATAAACCATCTGGAGTAGAGACATGCACAACACCACCAAAAGTGAAGAGGCTTACCAGAATCGGTGGACCCAACGGGGCATACGCCGAGTAGGGTCAGACAGGCATAGGTGGTGATGGGCTACAGGTGGCCCGGAAGGGCAATGTTGATGGAATGGCTCACACGTTGCTGCGTTCCTCAAAATGATACCAGAACCGAGGGGTATGGGACAAACGGCACGTTGAATGTATCCCTCAGAACGGTGTTAAAAACCAAAGGATGGCAGTAGCGGATGGAAGAAAAGAAGGAATGGCCACATAGTGTAAATCCATATAAAATTGGAATTTATTTAAAACTAGTATACACTCACATGTAGAAGCATAAAAGACAGCGCTGTAGAAAAGTGGCGACAGTGGGGTTCTGCCCGACGCATTTCGTCTGCATAGACGTTGTTGGGTCCACCGATTCTGGTAAGCCTCTTCACTTTTGGTGGTGTTGTACATGTCTCTACTCCAGATGGTTTATATATTTGAAGTGTTCAGTTCCTGAAGATTCCTCATCTCTTTCCCAAGGATGTCCCTTCTTTGGCGACTACATTTTGAACTGCCGGTTTAATGTGTTTTACATTGGACTTTTTTTACATTTCATAGCGCTACACTTATTTTGTTTTTATAATGGGACAAGTACCCAGGGTCTCTTGACAATCTGATTCGGCTGAGTTGGGTATCCAGAGTTTTTCCTAGTCTGGTGGCTTTGCTCTCTGGTTCTTCGGTGGGGTAAATCCTTTCTCACCTTGTGTTGAACAGGGTGGCTACCAATGCCAGTCTGTCCGGGTGGGAGAGGTCCTAGGACTGAGCGCTGCTCAGGGTTGTTGGACGTTGGTGAATTCCGGACTACCGAGTAATATCTTGGAACTTCATGCGAACAGACTAGTTCTGGATCATGGAAGGATCAACTTCGGGGGCTCCCGGTACAGTTCCAGTTGAGCAAGGCAATGGCGATGGCTTATGTCCTTCACCAGGGCGGGCCAAGATAGGCTGTTAGATGGGCAGAGCGTCTCGTTCTGGCCCTTTCTGGCATACTCTCTCCAGCAGTAAAATACTGTAAAACGGATACCTCATTTGGTTAGGGTGGACCACGGGGTGGGCCCTTCACTGGGTCGTGTTTCATCGTATTGGTCTCTGCTTGGGCACGCCTGAGGTATTTCTGTTTTGCATCCTGGCTCAACAGGACAGTACCGGGGTTTCTGGCAAGGTCACGGGAGCTTCTGGCGGTTCTAGTAACCCACGTTTGCTCTATGCCTTTCCTTCTCCAGCCTCTGCTGTGTCATTTGGGCGGAATCACGGCTGCGGTGATTCCGGTCATTCTATTTGATCAGGTTGGGTCCTGGTGGTCTAGGTACGCCGACCGGGTGTGCCCAGTTGCCGACGTTTTCTTTGGCCGCTGCCTCTCAGGAAGGGCCTACTGTCTCATGGACCGTTCTTCCTTCTGGTTTTTAACGACCTGGTTGTGATGAGCCCAGGTGCTGCGGTTTCCAACACTGCTGATGGGGGGCCTGGGTGGTCTTCTTCAGCGTCTCCTGGTCTCGCACTTCCTTGTGCGTACCTTTTTATTCCAGGGGTTAAGCGTATGTTGCCACCAGTGTGGTTCTTCTACCGCCGTGGGATCTGAACTTGGTAATTTTGGTTCTCCTGAAGCCTCTCTGTCTCTTTTTCAAGATATTCGGGAGATTCCAATACTTATTCTGGCTCGGGAAGTGGTCTCTTGGGGGTTATCACCTCCGCTCACAAAGTGTCAAAAAGGGGGGGCGTTATCTTGTCGTTCACCTTACCCAGGTTAAGGTGGTGCTTTGCCCTTTTTTTACAGGGTTCCGTCCTTGGATTTCCATTTGAATAAGGACATTGTGTTGCTTTTCTTGTGTCCCTGGTCAGCACTTTCCAAGGAATTGCCTTATCCGCCCTGAAAGGGGTATTGGCGGACGGGCCAAGAAAGGGGCGTTCTGTTTTTTCCTGCGACCCTTCTCCGGAGGGAGGGCATTTCGGTCAAGGAGCGGGTGCCTTCTTTCCTGTTACGGTGCTTTCTTCTCGGGTGCTTAGTGCTTCTGGGGCCTTCGGTCATCATGCGTCCGTTGTGCAAGTTTGCAAGGCGACCACTGGTCGTCTGTGTACTTGTTCACAAGTTTACGAAGTGAACGGGTTGGCATCTGCAGATTCCTCTTTTGGCCGCAAGTTTTTTTGCAGGCCGCTGGTTAGAGGGTCTATTCCCTCCTTGAAGGGGTATCACTCAGGTTGGGTTCCTGTTACCTGGTTGGCTCTTGTATTAGCCTTGGGGTTTTTCGTTCTCCCACCCCTCATGTTTGGCACTGCTTTGGGACGTCCCTATTGTTATGAAGGCTGTCTGTCAATGAACGAATGAGAAAATAGGATTTTTTACTTACCGTAAAATCCATTTCTCTCAGTGCATTGACAGACACAGCACCCACTCCTCTATGGAGTTCTTTTGATACTTCTGTTACTGCTTGCTACTAAACTGAATACCTAGAGCAGGGAGGGGGTTATATACTGACTAAGGATGGCCCATGGGCGTAGCCAAGTGCTCGTGTGCTTTTTTTGTTCTGCCTAGTCCTACTCCTAATAGAGGCGATATAACCCTATCGTTATGAAGGCTGTGTCTGTCAATGAACTCAGAGAAATGGATTTTACGGTAAGTATAAAATACTATTTTTCTTGGAGTACATCACAGGACACAGAGGTCCCTCCCCTCTTTCTGGTTACATGTGTATTGCTTTGCTACAAAACTGAGCTTCCTGTTTAGGGTATGCCAGTGTCCATCACCTGAAGGGGACACACTAGGGAACACAATTATACACTTATTGCAATTTTTTTTTTTTTTACCAAAAATATGTAGAAGAATACATATTGGCCTAAACTGAGGGGAAAAATTGTTTTTTATATATATATATTTTTGGGGGATGTTTACTATAGCAAAAAGTAAAAAATATTGTTTCTTTTTTTTTTTTCAAAATTGTCGCTCTTTTTTTGTTTATAGCCCAAAAATAAAAACTGCAGAGGTGATCAAATACCACCAAAAGAAAGCTCTATTTGTGGGAAAAAGGGACGTCAATTTTGTTTGGGTGCAACGTCGCACGACCGCGCAATTGTCAGTTAAAACGACACAGTGCGGAATCGCAAAAAGTGCTCTGGTCAGGAAGGGGGTAAAATCTTCCGGGGCTGAAGCGGTTAACATACTTTTTATAAAATAGTGGTAACATAATAAATGTCGCACAGTATGAGTCTTCCTGCAGTTTCTCCCCTGCTGTCATCTTCTGTTGCAAAAACCCAACTGCCATATTCCAGGATCTTCACTTCAGTCGTGCTCTTCCTGGAGTTTGAAGCTGGCAATGTAATCCTATGCCTGCACACATTGTGTTACATATATCCTCCTGCCTGTGAATCTGACAAGTAGTCTGATTAAAGTCTGTCATTTGACTGGCAGCATGGAGAAGAAAACAATATGCAGATAGAGGTACAGCAGCATTTTTCAGGTTGCTAAAGGCTCATTTGGCTATCTTTTTATTTATAAAGTGCTGGCCGTACTTTACTGCAGAAGTATAGATTTTTTATTTTTTTTGAAGGTTTCCATCTAATGGCTTGTCTAAGTAAAAAAAAGTAGTTCTTACAATGCGATATACTGCGCTGTTATAGTGGTTTGAGGAGATGTCAGACACTTGAAATTTGGGTGAATGTGTAGAGAGGCAATAGAAAGATTGATGCCATCCAAACACTTCATGCAACTGAAGTCTGCAGAAGTTTCATGCAAAAAGTCTGGCTTTTCTAGAAATGGTTGACACTTGCCTGATGACTTTTGTATGAGAAAATTGGGGAAATAAAAACGTACAAATTCCTCCTGCCTGCAACAATTATGTGTACAGGGGTAGGGATTTTCTTCTGTGGCGCTGTGGGGACCAAGGCTTCAATAAAGTGCAGTGCCTGATGCAATACCTTTGACAAATGTTCAAATGAAGTAGGTTTAGTCTAACCCCCATCCATTCTGCTTGGGTGGGCAAACCTTCAGAAGGATTTTTTTTTGCCCTTAACTTAGACTGCCCTGTTCTTGTAGTTGGCGCACAAACTCTGGGTTCCTTCTTGTAAAAAAAAAAGAAACAAAAGAGCACACTAGCCTTGTGTACCCTCTTTTCTTTATTTCTTTTTTTGACTGTTAGGATACCCCTATCTGGTGGGCAGCAAGGCCTGAGACATTAAACATCACAAACTATAGACCACCTGATTAACACACTTGTGCTCAAGAGTATTTGCTGCTATCAATAAAAGTTCCTTGTTGTGCCCTGAAGTATTCTCTGCCTGGCTTATAGGACTTGAACTGATCATTTGTCACCATTCCCTGATCAAAAATGCTTTTTTTTTTCTTTTCTTGTTCATCACCCTGGAGAATTTCCTCAGACTTGCCTCTGATGACCAGCTTGATGGTGTCGTCCTGGGTCTGCCTACCACTAACTATAGAACGGAGGCTCTGCTTGGGGATGTTGGTGTTTCAATGCTTCAACAGAAAGGGTCTTATGACTGTAACAGTATAAGCCAACAGGCTGTCTGAGGCCTAAACCAAATCCACTGCTGTGATATTCAGATCATTTAGGGCTATTAATTGACAAAGCTCTGTCCACTTCTGACTTTTATGCTGGCTCCAAATTTCCTGTTTAGGCTTTCATAAATACTTGGCATCAGTAAAAATCCAAGATGCTTATCTACATATTCCCATTTACCAGACTTACCAATGCTTTCTAAATAGGAGACAAACACTTCCAATTTGTCACACTGCCATTTGGCTGATCCGCTCCTCCCAGTGTATTCACAAAGTTACTTGCACCACTTTATGCCCTTCTAAGAACTCTGGTCATTCAGGGTACAGGGTACCTAGATGACCCTATTTTGAAGGACTCCTCTCTTAAAACACACAAAGGACTATTCTGACGCTTCAAGCCTTTAGTTGGGTAATTCGCTTTCAAAAGTCTGCTCCCCACCTTTCCCTTTGCCTCAAATATTTAGGCCTCATTCTGGAAACGGCTCAGCCCACAGTCTTTCTTCCAGAAAACAAAATTCTCTAAGATCTTATGCTCAGGTCTTAAGCTCAAACAAACATCCCATGGTAAGATTCTCTTTGAGGGTCCTGGGCCTCATTACAGGCCTCACCCTTTGCTCACTTTCATTCAAGGCTTCTTGAATACAACATCTTGGCTGAGAACAAGCATGCCCACCTTCTTTCAACCTCCTTTCTTGATTTGGTTGTGTCTGCCCTGCAGAACTCACCCTTTGCACCCATCAGAGAATAGGGATTGCTCTTCATTGTCAGAGCTATCCGTCGTCTTTTTTATTTTTTATAGTAGTTGTTTTTATTCATACTCTGTCTTGTCATTAGGTCCTCACAAAGGACATCCTGCTTCAAAGTCCATTATACTACAGTTTGTACAGGAGATAAGACCACTCCTCTTAAGAGCTTACGCTTCAAAGCCGGAGTCAGCAACCCGTTGATCGCAATCTACCAGTCGACTGCGAGTAGGTGACTGGTAGATCACATGCTTGTCCCTACCTTGCCAAACCGCAACTGGCCGAGCTGCACAGGAAAGCCACGAGTGCTGGGAACTTGTCAAAAGCCGACAAAGGCACTTTCCACCCCCCGCAGCATGCTTTCTGCTTGCGTGCGGCTGCGAAGTGTGGGAAGCCTCTGCAGTCTATGCAGCAAGGTTTAGGCTGCGAGTCCAGGAAAGTCTCTGCCGCCGATGACAACGGGCGGGTAGAGCGAGGAAGGAATCTGCCGCTGATGTAATCGGCTGGGGTCTGACTCTTTCAGAAGGCACCTAAGCTGGAGTGCATTGTGCTGACCCCTCCCTCCTCAGTTCATCTAAGGCACTTATGAATGACAACATGTGGGATGGACGAGAGAGGAGGGTTGGCTGGGGTCAGCACAAACAGATCTGCCACAGTAGCTGCGCCTCTGCATCAGGTAACAATTTTTTTGTCATCCTGAGCCCCCAGTGGTGTACGCTCCAAACTCCTCCAGTAATATGTCCCCTGATACCACAGTGGCATGCCTCCCCTGAGGCCTCTAGTGGCATGTCCCCCTGATTACCCCATACTGTGCCCTCCTGACCTTCCTGTGCCAGGCCATCCTGAGCCCCCCGTACCTTTCCCTCCTGACCTTCCTGTGCTAGGCCATCCTGAGCCCCCCCATACCATTCCCTCCTGACCTTCCTGTGCCAGGCCATCCTGAGCCCCCCCGTACCATTCCCTCCTGACCTTCCTGTGCCAGGCCATCCTGAGGCCTCCCCTCCACCATTCCCTCCTGACCTTCCTGTGCCAGGCCATCCTGAGCCCCCCGTACCATGCCAACCTGAACTTCCTTTGCCAGGCCCTCCTGACCTTCCTGTGCCTAGGCCTTCCTGAGCCCTCCTGACCTTCCTGTGCCAGGCCATCCTGAGCCCCCTGTACCCTGCCCTCCTGAGCCCCCTATACATTGCTCTGCTGACCCCCTGTCCTGCTCACCCACGTCCACTGCCCTACTTTTCGCTGTACACTGCCCAACCTACTACTGACCTCTGCAACACTGACCTACCTACTACTGGCCTCTGTACACTGCCCTACATCCTAATGACCCCTGCATGTTGGCCTACATCCTACTGATCTCTGTACACTGACCTAACTACTACTTACATTGGTCAGAACTCAGAGCAGAAAGTCAGGCCTGAAACTAGGCAAGTCAGCCTGCAGTACCAGATGTTGAGAGGGTGACCAGTTAATCCCCAGTCATTGTGAATGAAAGTGAATGTAGAGTTTCAGGCTGAAGCTAACTTTTTAAGGTAGGCTACATTTGTATTTTTACAGTGACATTAGTTTTATTATTTTTTTTCTAAGTTTTCTCAATGTCCTCCTTGTCCTTACTTTTCATTGGGGGCTTGCTGGTTAACTTAAAGAAAAAAAAGGGGGGGGGGGGGCTCCAGGGACCTATGATATCTTCCTTGTTGTTCAGGTAGATCACCTCTGAAAGGTTGCCTACCGCTGCTCGGATAAAACACCTCCAGCACTCTTATGTGCTCACTCCATCAGATTGGCAATTCCTGATCATTCAGACATCAAGCCTCTGTTGGCCAGCTATGCAAGGCCGACACCTGGAGGGTGATTTATGAAAGCGGTGCGCCATCAGTAGAGGCGCACGGCGAAGCACAACACACATTTCCATATTTATGAAATGGTGCACCGGTAACAGCGTGAATCCCCCATTTACTATAGCGATCTTGGCGCACGGGAGAATGCAATCTGTGCGCCACTATGGACATGCCGCACATCTCCAAATCAATATTGACAGAAGATGGAGGCGCCAATATTATAGGGTGATGTGAGGAAGTTTAGTAACAGCTGCCCAAGTAACAAATCTGTCCAAAATAGAATGAGAAAGTACCTGTGTATTGTCTTGTTGAGTATTAGTTTCAGCAAGCTAGTTGTTAGGTAATTTGTACAGGGTATAATCCCCAATCCTCATTAAATTAATAGGTACGATGCTCGGTGGGTGTGGAGAGGCGACTCGGTGTACATCTTGCGGCATGTATGCGTTCCTTGATCATCCCATCGAGGGTGAATACTGCTGTGCAAAATGTAAGCACATTGTTTCCCTGGAAGCCCAGGTTCTGAATCTGGGTAAGCAACTGTCAGCACTGAGAGTCCCTCCATGCTAAAGGAGAGCCAGGAACGTACACGGCAGGGGCCAGCACAGAGGCGGGTGGAGACAAGGAGGTGCAGGCACTAGGAAAGAGTAGATGGGTGTCAGGTAGGGTAGAGGGGGAAGTGCCAGGGAGGCTGATCCAGGCCTGGAGCATCCTAGTAAGTACGCTCCATTGAGTGACTTTGTTGAAACCAGTCAGGGACCAGCACTGCTGGAGCTGAGGGACTCTCCTAGCTGCGGGGGGAAGAACTCCTCCAGTGAGAGTGGGGGGGAAGGGAAAGGAAAGGCAGATTCTGGTTGTAGGGGACTCAAGTCTTAGGAGGACAGAGGGCAGTCTGTCAAGACCTGAAGCGCTGAACTGTATGTTGTCTACCGGGCACTCGGGTTCGGCACATCTCGAATCTGGTGGACAGATTACTGAGAATGGCTGGGGAAGACCCAGCTGTCATGGTGCACGTTGGCACCAATGACGAAGTCAGAGGCAGATGGAGTGTCCTAAAGAACGATTTTAAGGAATTGGGAGTTAAATTGAGGAAAAGGACCTCCAAGGTAGTATTCTCAGGAATACTACCGGTACATCAAGCCACACCAGAAAGGCAGAGGGAGATTAGGGAAGTAAACAAGTGGCTGAGGAGCTGGTGTATTAAGGAGGGGTTTGGGTTCCTGAAAGACTGGGCCGACTTATCAGTCGATAACCAGTACTATAGAAGGGATGAACTGCACCTAAATGAGGAGGGTGCAGATCAGCTGGGAATGAAGATGGACAAAAAGTTAGAGGGGTTTTTTAACTAGGCGACCGGGGGGGGGGGGGGGTGTCCAGAGTTAGAGATGGTCAGCACAGAACATATTCCACAGGGTAGTATTGGGGGGAATTAGTGGTGGGTTGACCAAAGCACATAAACCCAAGGTAAGTATAGTAGCAAGTCCTAGTTGCAATGTCGGAACACCCAATAAGAGGATAATATGCGACCGGTCTAAACTACGTGGCATGTTCACCAATGCCAGGAGCTTAGCGGACAAGATGGGTGAACTAGAGATACTGTTGTACAAGGAGGATTTGGATTTTGTGGGAATTTCAGAGACTTGGTTCAACAGCTCTCATGATCGGCTGGCAACCATTCAAGGGTATATCCTTTATCGCAAGGATAGAGAGGGTAAAAAGGGGGGAGGGGTATGCATATATATCAAGAATAATGTACAAATGAATGTGAGAGATGACATCACTAAGGGAGCTAGGGAGGAGGTGGAATCCTTATGGGTAGAGTTCCAAAGGGATGAAGCTAAGGGGAAAATAATACTGGGAGTTTGCTATAGGCCCCCTAACCTGAGGGAGGAAGGGGAGACAGATCTCCTATCACAATTTGGATTAGCAGCAAGGATGGGAAGTGTTATAATGGGGGATTTTAATTATCCAGACATAGACTGGGAGGAGGAAACCACTCATCCATCTAAGGCTCGCCATTTCCTAAATGTCTTGCAGGACAATTTTATGGGTCAGATGGTAGACGCAGCAACTAGAAATAAAGCATTACTGGATCTGGCTTTTGAATTTGCTTTGAACCCCCCCCCCCCGCGCGCGCCATGCTGTTTCCTTTTGTAGGTCCGAGAGGACCTGTAGTCCGCCGCTCGCGCAGGAAAAAGCTTTAACCACTTCCCGCTCGGCCTATAGCAGAATGACGACCGGGCGGTGGTTGCGTTATCCTGACTGGGCGTCATATGACGTCCTGCAGGATAAAAGCCGCCACGCGCCCGTGGGGGCGCGCATTGCGGCGATCAGTGGTGCGGTGTGTCACTGACACACCGCTACACCGATCTCGGTAAAGAACCTCCGACGGAGGCCGCCCATCAGTGCCGCCTTATCAGTACCCGTCAGTGCAGCCATATTAGTGCCCATAATTGAAGACGAAAACGTACTTATTTACAAAAAAATTTAACAGAAACAAAGAAAAACTTGTTTTTTTTCAAAATGTTGTCTTTTTTTATTTGTTGCGCAAAAAATAAAAATCGTAGAGGTGATCAAATACCACCAAAAGAAAGCTCTATTTGTGGGAACAAAATGATAAAAAAATTTGTTTGGGTACAGTGTAGCATGACCACGCAATTGTCTTTCAAATTGCGACAGTAGTGTATGCATTCCTTCTGGTAGTTTCTGCTTTGTGCATCAGGCCATGAGTGGAAGGGGGACAAGGAACACCTCAAAGGGTTCTAGAGGGTCTGTTGTTTCACGACAACCTAGATCCATATCTAAAAAGATGGCATCCTCCTCTGAGAGTGATTTTTCTAATGTAAACAAGCATCTCCCCATTCTGCCCAATGACACTAATTACAGCTCCCTGTGATTGGGAGCACTGATCAGTGACGTGTCACACAGCCCCTCCCCCCCACAGTTAGAATCATTCCCTAGGACACACTTAACCCCTACAGCGCCACTTAGTGGTTAACCCCTTCACTGCCAGTGACATTTTTACAGTAATTAATGCAATTTTTTAGCATTGATCGCTGTATTAATGTCAATGGTCCCAAAAATGTGTCAAAATTGTCCGATGTGTCCGCCATAATGTCGCAGTCACGATAAAAATTGCTGATCGCGGCCATTACTAGTAAAAAAAAATTATCAATAAAAATGCCATAAAATTATCCCCTATTTTGTAGACGCTATAACTTTTGCGCAAACCAATCAAACGCTTATTGTGTTTTTTGGGGTTTTTTTTACCAAAAATATGTAGAAGAATACGTATCGGCCTAATCTGAGGAAAAAAAATGTTGTTTTATATATTTTTTGGGGATATTTCTTATAGCAAAAATTAAAAAATAATGTGTTTTTTTTTTCAAAATTGTCGCTATTTTTTTTGTTTATAGCGCAAAAAATACAAACTGCAGAGGTGAGCAAATACCACCAAAAGAAGGCTCTATTTGTGGGAAAAAAAGGACGTCAATTTTGTTTTGGGAGCCACGTCGCACGACCCCGCAATTGTCAGTTAAAGCGACGCAGTGCCGAATCGCAAAAAGTGCTCTGGTCTTTGGCCAGCCAAATGGTCCGGGGCTGAAGTGGTTAAAGGTGACCGCTCAGGTTCGCAAAACAGATGTTTTGTTTGTATTGCCAGACGGTCCTAAAAGAGGACAGGCAGCGTCAAAATATACTATTTCCAAATGGATTCATCAAGTAATTGTTCAAGCTTATGGATGGTCTAAAGAGGAAAATTCCTCCTTTTCATGTTAAAGCAGTGTACTGCAGGCTGCAGTATGAGTCCTCTAGTCTCTTAATGGTCTACTTTTTGTTGTGTCTCCCTCCCTTCAGTTGGCATTGCTATGGGACATCCCACATAGTAACTACTATGGCTCTGTGTCCCGTGATGTACAATAAGAAAATAGGATTTTTATAACAGCTTACCTGTAAAATCCTTTTCTTTGAAGTACATCACGGAGCACAGAGGTCCCTCCCTTCTTTAGTATACACGTGTATTGCTTGGCTACAAAACTGAGGTACTCCCAGTAGTGGGAGGGGTTATATAGGGAGGGCACATTTTTGTCTTGGGGCGTGCCAGTGTCCATCACCTGAAGGTGGCCTATAACTCACATAGTAACTACTATGGCTCTGTGTCCTGTGATGTACTTCAAAGAAAAGGATTTTACAGGTAAGCTGTTACAAAAATCCTATTTTTTCAGAGAAAGCCTGCTGTGCCTGCAAGTACGTTTAGAACTGCTTGAGATCAATGTATGCAATGCGCAAGTGGCTGTTGTGCTCGTTCACATGCGTTTGTTGACTGCGTGGCTAAAATCTTAGTGAATGTTAACCACTTGCCGACCGCCTCACGCCTATATACGTGAGCAGAGCGGCACGGGCAGGCAAAATCACGTACCTGAAACGTGATTGCCTTCCCGCGGGTGGGGGGTCCGATCGGACCCCCCCCGGTGCCAGCTGCGGTCGGCATTTGGTTGGAAGCGATGGGAGACGAGGGGGAGGCCATCCGATCGTGGCCCCCCCCTCGCGATCGCTCCCAGCCAATGACAAACATCCCCTGCCTCTGTATAGTACACAGAGGCAGAGGATGTGATGTCATCTCTCCTCGGCTCGGGAGTTTCCGTTCCAGCGCCGAGGGGAGATGACATGTAAGTGCACCAACACACACACACAGTAGAACATGCCAGGCATACCTTACACCCCCGATCGCCCCCCGATCCCCCCCCAATCACCCCCCCCCCCCGTCACAAACTGACACCAAGCAGGTTTTTTTTTTTTTTTGTTTTTTTTTTCCTGATTACTGCATAGTGTCAGTTTGTGACAGTTAGCAGTGTTAGGGTAGTGACTGTTACCCCCCTGTAGGTCTAGGGTACCCCCCTTACCCCCCCTAATAAAGTTTTAACCCCTTGATCACCCCCCGTCACCAGTGTCACTAAGCGATCATTTTTCTGATCGCTGTATTAGTGTCGCTGGTGACGCTAGTTAGGGACGTAAATATTTAGGTTTGCCGTCAGTGTTTTATAGCGACAGGGACCCCCATATACTACCGAATAAATGTTTTAACCCCTTGATTGCCCCCTAGTTAACCCTTTCACCACTGATCACCGTATAACCGTTACGGGTGACGCTGGTTAGTTTGTTTTTTATAGTGTCAGGGCACCCGCCGTTTATTACCGAAAAAAGGTTTAGCCCCCTGATCGCCCGGCGGTGATATGCGTCGCCCTAGGCAGCGTCAGATTAGCACCAGTACCGCGAACACCCATGCACGCACCGTACACGCACCGTACACCTCCCTTAGTGGTATAGTATCTGAACGCATCAATATCTGATCCGATCAGATCTATACTGGCGTCCCCAGCAGTTTAGGGTTCCCAAAAACGCAGTGTTAGCGGGATCAGCCAGATACCTGCTAGCACCTGCGTTTTGCCCCTCCGCCCGGCCCAGCCCACCCAAGTGCAGTATCGATCGATCACTGTCACTTTTTTTTGTAGCGTTTTGGTGAACTGGCAAGCACCAGCGGCCTAGTACACCCCGGTCGTAGTCAAACCAGCACTGCAGTAACACTTGGTGACGTGGCGAGTCCCATAAGTGCAGTTCAAGCTGGTGAGGTGGCAAGCACAAGTAGTGTCCCGCTGCCACCAAAAAGACAAACACAGGCCCGTCGTGCCCATAGTGCCCTTCCTGCTGCATTCGCCAATCCTAATTGGGAACCCACCGCTTCTGCAGCGCCCGTACTTCCCCCATTCACATCCCCAACCAAATGCAGTCGGCTGCATGAGAGGCATTTATATATCCTCCCAAGTACCCCTACCCAACGAACCCCCCCAAAAAAGATGTTGTGTCTGCAGCAAGCGCGGATATAGGCGTGACACTCACTATTATTGTCCCTCCTGTCCTGACAATCCTGGTCTTTGCATTGGTGAATGTTTTGAACGCTACCATTCACTAGTTGAGTATTAGCGTAGGGTACAGCATTGCACAGACTAGGCACACTTTCACAGGGTCTCCCAAGATGCCATCGCATTTTGAGAGACCCGAACCTGGAAGCGGTTACAGTTATAAAAGTTACAGTTACAAAAAAAAAGTGTAAAAAAAAAAAAAAAACACAAACAAAAATAAAAAAAAATAGTTGTCGTTTTATTGTTCTCTCTCTCTATTCTCTCTCTCTATTGTTCTGCTCTTTTTTACTGTATTCTATTCTGCAATGTTTTATTGTTATTATGTTTTATCATGTTTGCTTTTCAGGTATGCAATTTTTTATACTTTACCGTTTACTGTGCTTTATTGTTAACCATTTTTTTGTCTTCAGGTACGCCATTCACGACTTTGAGTGGTTATACCAGAATGATGCCTGCAGGTTTAGGTATCATCTTGGTATCATTCTTTTTAGCCAGCGGTCGGCTTTCATGTAAAAGCAATCCTAGCGGCTAATTAGCCTCTAGACTGCTTTTACAAGCAGTGGGAGGGAATGCCCCCCCCCCACCGTCTTCCGTGTTTTTCTCTGGCTCTCCTGTCTCAACAGGGAACCTGAGAATGCAGCCGGTGATTCAGCCAGCTGACCATAGAGCTGATCAGAGACCAGAGTGGCTCCAAACATCTCTATGGCCTAAGAAATCGGAAGCTACGAGCATTTTATGACTTAGATTTCGCCGGATGTAAATAGCGCCATTGGGAAATTGGGGGAGCATTTTATCACACCGATCTTGGTGTGGTCAGATGCTTTGAGGGCAGAGGAGAGATCTAGGGTCTAATAGACCCCAATTTTTTCAAAAAAGAGTACCTGTCACTACCTATTGCTATCATAGGGGATATTTACATTCCCTGAGATAACAATAAAAATGATTTAAAAAAAAAAAATGAAAGGAACAGTTTAAAAATAAGATAAAAAAGCAAAAAAATAATAAAGAAAAAAAATAAATAAATAAAAAGCACCCCTGTCCCCCCTGCTCTCGCGCTAAGGCGAACGCAAGCGGCGGTCTGGCGTCAAATGTAAACAGCAATTGCACCATGCATGTGAGGTATCACCGCGAAGGTCAGATCGAGGGCAGTAATTTTAGCAGTAGACCTCCTCTGTAAATCTAAAGTGGTAACCTGTAAAGGCTTTTTTAAAGGCTTTTAAAAATGTATTAATTTTGTTGCCACTGCACGTTTGTGCGCAATTTTAAAGCATGTCATGTTTGGTATCCATGTACTCGGCCTAAGATCATCTTTTTTATTTCATCAAACATTTGGGCAATATAGTGTGTTTTAGTGCATTAAAATTTAAAAAAGTGTGTTTTTTTCCCCAAAAAATGCGTTTGAAAATCGCTGCGCAAATACTGTGTGAAAAAAAAAAAATGAAACACCCACCATTTTAATCTGTAGGGCATTTGCTTTAAAATAATATATAATGTTTGGGGGTTCAAAGTAATTTTCTTGCAAAAAAAAATAATTTTTTCATGTAATCAAAAAGTGTCAGAAAGGGCTTTGTCTTCAAGTGGTTAGAAGAGTGGGTGATGTGTGACATAAGCTTCTAAATGTTGTGCATAAAATGCCAGGACAGTTCAAACCCCCCCCAAATGACCCCATTTTGGAAAGTAGACACCCCAAGCTATTTGCTGAGAGGCATGTCGAGTCCATGGAATATTTTATATTGTGACACAAGTAGCGGGAAAGAGACAAATTTTTTTTTTTTTTTTTTTGCACAAAGTTGTCACTAAATGTTATATTGCTCAAACGTGCCATGGAAATATGTGAAATTACACCCCAAAATAAATTCTGTTGCTTCTCCTGAGTACGGGGATACCACATGTGTGGGACTTTTTGGGAGCCTAGCCGCGCACGGGACCCCGAAAACCAAGCACCGCCTTCAGGCTTTCTAAGGCCGTAAATTTTTGATTTCACTCTTCACTGCCTATCACAGTTTCGGAGGCCATGGAATGCCCAGGTGGCACAAACCCCCCCCAAATTACCCCATTTTGGAAAGTAGACACCCCAAGCTATTTGCTGAGAGGTATAGTGAGTATTTTGCAGACCTCACTTTTTGTCACAAAGTTTTGAAAATTGAAAAAAGAAAAAAAAATTTTTTTTTTCTGGTCTTTCTTCATTTTCAAAAACAAATGAGAGCTGCAAAATACTCACCATGCCTCTCAGCAAATAGCTTGGGGTGTCTACTTTCCAAAATGGGGTCATTTGGGGGGGGTTTGTGCCATCTTGGCATTTTATGGCCTTCAAAACTGTGATAGGTAGTGAGGAGTAAAATCAAAAATGTATGCCCTTAGAAATCCTGAAGGTGGTGCTGGGTTTTCGGGGCCCCGTACGCGGCTAGGCTCCCAAAAAGTGCCACACATGTGGTATCCCCGTACTCAGGAGAAGCAGCTGAATGTATTTTGGGGTGCAATTCCACATATGCCCATGGCCTGTGTGAGCAATATATCATTTAGTGACAACTTTTTGTAAATTTTTTTTTTTTTTTTGTCATTATTCAATCACTTGGGACAAAAAAAAAAATATTCAATGGGTTCAACATGCCTCTCAGCAATTTCCTTGGGGTGTCTACTTTCCAAAATGGGGTCATTTGGGGGGGTTTTGTACTGCCCTGCCATTTTAGCACCTCAAGAAATTACATAGGCAGTCATAAACTAAAAGCTGTGTAAATTCCAGAAAATGTACCCTAGTTTGTAGACGCTATAACTTTTGCGCAAACCAATAAATATACGCTTATTGACATTTTTTTTACCAAAGACATGTGGCCGAATACATTTTGGCCTAAATGTATGACTAAAATTTAGTTTATTGGATTTTTTTTATAACAAAAAGTAGAAAATATCATTTTTTTTCAAAATTTTCAGTCTTTTTCCGTTTATAGCGCAAAAAACAAAAACGGCAGAGGTGATCAAATACCATCAAAAGAAAGCTCTATTTGTGGGAAGAAAAGGACGCAAATTTCATTTGGGTAGAGCATTGCATGACCGCGCAATTAGCAGTTAAAGCGACGCAGTGCCGAATTGTAAAAAGTGCTCTGGTCAGGAAGGGGGTAAATCCTTCCGGGGCTGAAGTGGTTAAGAAACGTACATGCAATTGCAAGGGTTGAATGGGCGCACCTCTAAACTTGACAATTTTTTTTTTACACTGGTTCACCTTCATGTATTTCTTTAACCACTTCAATACAGTGCATTTTCACCCCCTTCCTGCCCAAGCCATTTTTCAGCTTTTAGCGCTGTCACACTTTGAATAACAATTGCACGGTTATACAACACTGCACCCAGATGAAATTATCATTTTTTTCCCCACAAATAGAGCTTTCTTTTGGTGGTATTTGATCGCCTCTGCGGTTTTTATTTTTTGCGCTATAAACAAAAGAAGAATGAAATGTTTGAAAAAAGCACAATATTTTTTACTTTTTGCTATAATATCCAATTTTTTTTTCTTTTAAAACATTTTTTCCTCAGTTTAGGCCGATATGTATTCTTCTACATATTTTTGGTAAAAAAAATTGATTGGTTTTCACAAAAGTTATAGCGTCTACAAAATAGGGGATAGATTTTTATTTTTTTACTAGTAATGGCGGTGATCTGCGATTTTTATCGTGACTGCGATATCGCTGCGGACATATCGGACACTTTTGACACATTTTTGGGACCATTCACATTTATACAGTGATCCGTGCTATAAAAATGCATTGATAAATGTGACTGGCAAGGAAGGGGTTAACACTAGGTGGTGATCGAGGGGTTAACTGTGTTTGCTAGGGAGTGTTTCTAACTGTAGGGGGAGGGGACTCACAAGGGGTGTTCCTCTGTACTGGGAACACACCATCGGCCTCCTCTCCTGTGACAGGACCGTGGATCTATGTGTTTACACACACAGATCCATGGTCCTGCTGTGTTACCTGCAATTGCAGGTGCCCGGCGGACATCGTGGTCGCCAGGCACGCGCAATCGTGCGCACCTCTCTGGTGGGCCGGGAACGAGAGCTGCGCCGCCTGGCCGTCAATTGACAGCCGGCGGTCAGCAAGCAGTTAGGGAGATTTGCACACAGGTCATTTTAGTATGTTACGTTGCCAACATGTGATGTGCACCTTTTTAAAATTATGTAAAATGACTCCAGCACCTCCTAAAAGTGCATTTAACCTTCCCCCTCTAATGCATATGATTTCCTTGGGCTAGCTTTTGCTTTTAAAGGGGTACTCCACAATCCATTCTCCAATGCTCTTGTCTCCCCCCTCTAACCCCTTGGATATCCATGGGCTAACTTTTGCTTAATTTTGGACAGGGGTGGCTTATTTTGTGCTATTTGGGTTGTTCTGGGCATTCTCAGGGACTTTGGTTTTTTGCTGTGGCTTTTGGTGTGTGAAATGCATTTGGGTTAATCTTGGCATGCTCATGGACTTTTTTTTGTTTTTGTTTATTTGTGCTTTTTGTGTGTGAACAGCACTTGCATTTTTCTGGGCATGCTCAGAGAGTGTTTTTTGGGTTCGTAATTTAAGGACATCCTTAACAGGTGTACCCACTTTAAAGTTCTGTCTCTACATTGGGTGTACTTGCATTTTGTGTGTTTCATGGACTGTGCATGTGTTTTCAATCGCCTCATTAGCACACAAACCTATGTTATATAAAGCTTGCAGACAACATTATTGCTTGATGGTGTGTGTGTGGCAAGAGTACATTTGGGTGTCCTTATAGAGTTTGTAACACATGTATTTTCTCTTTGTATTTTGTTTGTCTTTGCAAAACACGTGTTTTAGAGCAAGTATTTTTTACTTTTATTTTATTTATTTTTTTGTGAGGGGGGGGTTATTTTTCACTGAATGTTAATCTGTGTTGTTTGTAGGTTGTTGGTTTCACTTTGATTCCATTGTCTGTGCTGCATTATTTTGCAAAATCTTCCTCAAGCTGTTGTGACTAATGTTTAAATACTTAAGAGACTGTCCGTTTGTGGGTACAGTCCTTTTAACTCCTGTTAATTTCCTCTGCAAAATGGTCAGACCTCAAAACCATATTCTGTTAGTGTCTCAAATTAACATACATGTGTTTTTTGCTTTCCTTGATCTTTTCCAAGTCCCGTTTTGTTGATCAATAAAATTTGTGTTTTTATGTGTTTTGTTAATTTGTTTTGCAGATGCATGCTCAATCCCCGCCCCCCCCCCCCCTTAAACAATTTTCATGCAACAGATTTCCAAGCTGCAGCTTAACTAGGCTGATTCGCATGGCAAAACAAAAAAAGGTATGATTTGTCTGAAAGCTACTTTCCTGGTGCCTTCATGTTAGCATATGCATGGATTGTGCGTATGCTGCCATGGATAGGCACCAGGAAAGGAAAATTACAGAGAGGTAAGTATTCAATTTTCCATTTTAGCTTCCGGGACCCAGCTATAGCGGTCAGCACAGCACTAACCTGGTTAAAAGTTTATTTGTTGTCACCCCCGCATCCCTGAGCGCAGGTGGAGGTGGGGGGGCGCCTTTTCAGCACCGAGCGCGGTGAGACGAAGTGCAGATCCAGCAGTCCCATACCTTCAGCAGCGCGTGGATACAAACCATGCCAGGTATTAGGACTGCACGGCCTGTGGCGGGTGACGTCATGTCCGGCCGAAGGGGCGTGCACTTCCAGGTTCGCGGCTTCTGGTTACGGCCGCAAACTATGAAAAGGCTGGAAAGGAGCCGTACATGCTGTAGAGACAGCAGGGGCTCCAGGGGTGACACTACAATGGCGGATGCAGAGGGATCAGACCAAACTGCTCCAGCAGAGACCAGCTCCAGCCACGTGAAGGTAAGGGGAACCTAGGGTGGAACTCCCCTGGCCTGAACCCACCACCCCCCCTTTAGCAATGTGGGATGGGAAAAAGGAGGGGGGGGTAGGTAAAGGACCCTCCGGTGTCAGAGGGTGGTTCATAGTTCCCCTGGTGAGGCAAGCCCATATGAAGATGCTGCACTCCTGCAATTGTGCAGGGGAGGGTGCTAAGTATTAATTTTGTGGGGGTTTTCTTTTATGCCTTTTCAGAATACAGACAAAACCAAGGCCCCTCGTAATTTAAAAAGGAGGTGCCCTTCTTGTAAAACTACCCATAGAGATTCCTGGGGGAAAGCGTTATGTAAAGAATGTATTCGTAAATTAGTACAAGAACATTCCACGGAGCAGTGTGAGCTAGCGGCATCTGTTAAAGAATTATCCAGTACTTTAGAATCCTTTAAAACCTTTTCTCCAAGCATCTTCCCGGGCAGCCCATGAGACCTTGGGCTTCTCCTACCAGGACAGGAAACATGTTACCCCCACCAGATAAAAGGGCGGTCCTCCAGGCCCATGTCCGTTATTTGTGTTTCCTCCGGACGGGGGGTAACATGTTCCTGGAACCTGCTCCCATAGGTCTCATGAGCAGGGGCTTTGTATGGCTATTCTTTGGGGCATATCTCTTTACCTCTTCCTCTGCCAGAAGCAGCATCACCGCTGGGGAGGTTGGCTGTGCTGCTGTTCCCTGTCCTCAGTGCCTGGAGAGGGCCAGGACCGGTGTGAGGTCGGGCCCCTAGTGCAGTGCATTGCATTAATAGCTCAGCTGAGCACCGGTTCTCCTTCCCTGCTGACAGAGTGGCTGATTTGTGCAGGGAGTGGAGGAAGCCGCGGCGCTTGAGGGGGCGGAGCTATTGCGCTCCAAGCTGGCCCATAGGAAGTGCCTGGAGAGGGTTACTTCCAGGGCATATGACGACGTCATCGGGCGCCGGAGACGCGGTTCCAGTCTCCATAAACGGCGCGAACAGGGAACGCTGGTTGCTGGTGTTCTCTTGGTGTAAAGCAGCCAGGCTGTGGACGACCAAGAGGGGCAGAATGGATCCTTCAGCAGTACCTGCACAGGCAGCGGATGCGGTTCCCAACACCAACACCTCACAGGTAAGCCTGGGGTGTTTTGTCACCACCTTGCTATCCCTGTGAGTGTCCCTCCCCTCCCTGTAGTAGTGGGTGTAAGGGGACACATTTCCTCCCTCCTGCACGTGGTGTTACGGAGTGATTGGGTGGCCTTTAATTACATTGTGGGTCATTTATTTTGTCTTGCAGACCAAGACTCAGGACAAGGCCCAGGCGCAGCCACTAAAGAGGAAATGTGCAGTTTGCGCAAACAAATTGAGCTCCTCTTGGAGCAAAGCCGTTTGTCGCACCTGTATAGAAGGCCTAGTAAAAGATGACCCAGTTGCCTCTTGCCAGAAGATACTTACTTCTGTTAGGGATGAGCTTTCGTCCACCTTTAGTTATTTTAGGACACTTATTGACAAGCTCCAGACTCCAGCAGAGAGTCAGTCTTCACAGAAGACGTCGGTCAGCACTCCGCAGCAGGCAGAGAGTGAGGACTCTGAGGCTGAGGTCAAATCTACCCGTTCTTCTCCGGAAGAATCAGGGTCAGATACAGAGCCCAGGTATAGAGAATCCACTCGGGGCTCAAGATTTAAGTTATCTGTTGAGGATGTGGATGACTTATTAAAGGCTATATCTATACTACCCTTGAATTGAAAGAGGAAGAGGTTCAGTTATCCAAACATGATCTTATGTATAAAGGATTGCATAAGAATAAATCAAGAATTTTTCCAGTTCATAGTTCTTTGGTTGATACTATTAAACTGGAATGGGATAATCCTAAGAGAAAACCATTCTTCTCTAGTAACCTAAAAAGAAGCTTTCCTTTTGATGAGGACACTGCACAGCCGTGGAATAAGAATCCCAAGTTGGACGCACCTCTTTCAAAGGTTTCAAAAAACTCAGACTTAGCGTTTGATGATATGGGCACGCTTAAGGATCCGATGGACAAGAGAGGGGATATCCTTCTCCACAGAGCTTGGGACTCAGCGGTTGGGAACCTGAAACCAGCTCTGGCCTCCACTTGTGTGGCCAGAAATCTGGAGGTTTGGTTGACTCAGATTCAGTCACATCTGTCAGCAGGTACCTCCAGAGAGCAAATTTTTGAAGTCTTTTCCTCTCCTTTATCAGGCTGTGGATTTTTTGGCGGATTTTTCCGCTGAGTCGGTAAGAATGTCAGCCAGGACTTAGGCTCTAGTGAACTCGGCCAGGAGAAGCCTTTGGCTTAAGACCTGGTCAGGGGACTCGGCCTCTAAGTTGCGCCTTTGTGGCCTTCCCTTAACAGGCGATCATTTATTTGGCCCAGGTCTGCAGGAGGCACTAGGAACGCACGGCTGATAAGAAAAAGGCGTTTCCAGAGAAAAAGAGAATCCCCACAGCCAGAAAATTTTTTCGTGGCCAAGGCAGGCAACAGAGTCCTAGAGAAAAGGACAGCAGGCCGAAAAAACACTGGACTGGGCACAAAGGCAGAGGCAAAGGGGGAGTGCTGTTTAACCCTCCTCAACAGCCCGCCAAATCACAGTGACTTGTGTTCCCCGGTGGGAGGAAGATTGAGGGCCTTCATCCCACAGTGGGCAGCAGTCACTTCGAGCCCCTTTATCCTGGACCTAGTGACCAATGGGTACAGGCTAGAGTTTGTTCACCAACCATCAGAACGATTGTTGGTCACCTTTCTCCACAAGATCGAGAGAAAGCGAGGGCTTTGGGTCTCCAGATCGGAGATTTATTGGATCAAAAAGTCCTGATTCCTGTTCCACAGTCAGCAGGGCAAGGGATTCTATTTGTGGTCAAAAAGCCGTCAGGAAAGTTTCCACTTATCCTGAATCTCCGGACTTTAAACAAGTCCATCAGATACAAACATTTCCAGATGGAGACGGTTTTTACTATCAAAAACCTACTATACCCAAACTGCTTTATGGCCACATTAGACTTAAGGGATGCCTATCTTCACATCCCTATCCATCCAGCTTTCCAAAAGTTTTTGAGATTGGCAGTGAAGACAAGTATAGAGACCCAACATTTTCAATCTCAAGCCCTCCCTTTCGGTCTTTCCTCTGCCCGACGCATCTTTACGAAAGTGTTGGGGGAAGCGCTGGCTCCACTGAGGTTAAAGGCGATAAATGTTATCCCTTACTTGGACGACCTCCTGATAGTGGCAAAATCATACCAGAGGCTGTTGGTAAACAAAGAAAGATCGTCCTTGATCCCGGCCCAGAAAGTAACTTATCTGGGTTACGACTTTTGCTCTGCGAACCAGAGTTTTTCTTCCTCAGGAGAAGATTACCAAAGTGTTCCAGACTATGTCAGCATTGCAGGCCAACCAGTCGGTCTCTCTGAGACAGGTGTCGAGGTCAGTGGGTCTTATGACCTCATGTTCTCCCACAGTATCCTGGGCGAGACTCCGTCAACGTCCGTTACAAATGTTTCTATTAAGAAACTGGGACGGGGACGTAAGGTCCCTGGAGTCAAGGATCCGGCTTCCCGCCAGGATAAAAAGAAGCCTGTGGTGGTGGAGGACTGGCCAGCACCTAACAGGAGGTCTCCCATGGTCCTTTCTCATATCCCGAAGAATTACCACAGATGCGAGTTCCTGGGGATGGGGGGCCCACCTCAGCAATTCAGTAGCACAGGGAGAGTGGTCCTCGAGGGAGGCAAGGGCCTCATCCAATCCAAGAGGAACTGCTAGCTGTCCAGAGAGCCCTGCACTCTTTTCAGATGGAGATAAAGGGTCACAACCTCCAAATTCTGTCAGACAATATTGCGACAGTCGCGTATATCAACAAGCAGGGAGGCACGAGAAGCCGGATTGCCCAGGAGATCCTTTCATGGGCAGAGGGGAATCTGGCTTCAATTTCAGCTGTACACCTGAAGGGGACAAACAATTGCCTGGCAGATTATCTCAGCCGTCACAGGATAGACTGAGACAACTGGTCCCTTCATCCCGAAGTCTTTGCAGACCTCACCAGGAGATGGGGTTATCCCGTAGCGGATTTGTTTGCGAACCGAAACAACCGCAAGACGGAGATATTCTTTTCCATGAACCCGGCAGACCAAGCCTTGGGGATCGATGCTCTGGCAAACCCGTGGCCTTCAGGCCTATGTTATGCCTTCCCGCCTATCAGACTCATTCCAGAAGTCCTCCGGAAGTTTCTGCTAGAGGAGACGAATCTCATTCTAATTGCCCCATTTTGGCCCAAGAGGTCATGGTTTTCCCTGCTACAATCTCTGGTTTCGGAGACTCCGTGGAGTCTTCCGAAAAGAGAAGACTTTTTAGTGCATGGTCCAGTATCACACCCTCAGGTGGTTTCCTTAAATTTGACGGCCTGGTATCTGAAGAAAAGATACTGAGCGCCCATGGGTTCTCTGACAAGGTAGTCAAGACCCTTGTAAATTGTAGGAAGCCGGTCACTAGAGCCATTTATTCCAAAGTTTGGAAAAAGTTTAACTCATGGTTATCTGATAATGAAAGATTAACTCGTGATATTCCGTCTATTTTGGAATTTTTCCAAGAGGGTGTCGACAAAGTTCTTTCAGTTAGTACCTTAAAGGTACAGGCGGCAGCTATTAGTGTGTTCCTCCAGTTTTCTCTCCTGGAAAATCCCACTATAGCCAGATTTTTCAAATCTATCTCTAGGGCCAGACCAGTAGTGGTGAGAAGTTGTCAAACTTGGGACCTGTCCCTAGTACTTCAAACTCTGGTAGAATTTCTGTTTGAGCCTCTGGGAAGTATTTCAGTTAAGTTACTTACATTAAAGACTGTTTCTTATAGCTGTTACCTCAGCTCGTAGGGTAAGGGAGTTGCAGGCCCTATCAGTAAGGGAGCCCTTCCTCACGATTTTTGAGGATCGTGTTGTTTTACGAACCGATCCAGGTTTTTTGCCCAAGGTGGTCAGTACATTTCACCGATCTCAGGACATTGTACTACCAACCTTTTGTAGTTCGCCACAGGGCGACCTAGAAAGAAAATTTAGTTTTTTGGACGTAAGAAGGATTCTCTTAGTCTATCTCAAGGTCACCAAGACCTTTAGGAAAACTGATGCCTTATTTGTCCTCTTTTCTGGAGTTCACAAGGGGAATAGTGCATCTAAAGCCACATTGGCTAGATGGATAAAGCAAGCCATCTCTGAAGCTTACAAAATTAGGGAGGTTCCTACACCTTTTGTTACTGCGCACTCAACTAGAGCCTTGTCTACATCTTGGGCTGAGAGGGCTGATGCCTCACCGGAACAAATTTGCAGGGCTGCCACATGGTCCAGTTACTCAACCTTCATTAAACATTATGGCCTGGATCTCCTATCAGCTCAGGAGCAGGCGTTTGGTCGTAAGGTCGTTCAGGCAGTTGTCCCTCCCTAAACTGGTAAGTTCTGGCTCATCGTCTCATGGGCTGTCCTGGAAGACAAGAACATATTTGGGGGGCACACCCTACAATGCATTTAAATTCAAGATGGTGCTGCTATAAGACCTACAAACAGTACAAAATATTTTACAGCGCACACATACAAGAATGACATTTCCTGCAGGGCTAGTTAAAAACACCTGAACATATTCAAAAATACGGGGGTTTGGTCACACTATATGGTCATATAGTGCTAAGCCCACTTACTGCGACAAAGTACCCCGAATTAGTGGGTCCTACACTAGTAATAGAATGGAAGATCCTTTGTCTCAACCATGGGAGCTGAACTCCTCTATGTGGGAGAACTGAAAGGGATACATCCTAAACACTGGTGGCCACTAAATAGGAGGTAATGAGGAGGGGGAGGGGTGCTCCAGCCCAAAAACCTGGTCAGGGCCTATTACAACATACAAGAACATATTTGGGGGGCACACCCTACAATGCATTTAAATTCAAGATGGTGCTGCTATAAGACCTACAAACAGTACAAAATATTTTACAGCGCACACATACAAGAATGACATTTCCTGCAGGGCTAGTTAAAAACACCTGAACATATTCAAAAATACGGGGGTTTGGTCACACTATATGACCATATAGTGTGACCAAACCCCCGTATTTTTGAATATGTTCAGGTGTTTTTAACTAGCCCTGCAGGAAATGTCATTCTTGTATGTGTGCGCTGTAAAATATTTTGTCCTGGAAGACGCTTGGAGAAAAGCAGAGTTAGACTTACCGGTAACTCCTTTTCTGGGAGTCTTCCAGGACAGCCGGATTCCCACCCTGTTTTGTCTGAAGTTATGTGTATTATGCATATGTTTTGCAGGGTCCTACGGTTCTTGAGAAGACTGACATGGGCCTGGAGGACCGCCCTTTTATCTGGTGGGGGTAACGTGTTTCCTGTCCTGGTAGGAGGAGCCCAAGGTCTCATGGGCTGTCCTGGAAGACTCTCAGAAAAGGAGTTACCGGTAAGTCTAACTCAGCTTTTTTGAAGGGTTTCAGATACCGCAGCTGCAGACTACTCCTCCCCCACTACAGGCAGCGTTACCAAAGACGCAAGCAATACCCTCCACTAGTGCAGGCCCTTCAGTAGCCCCTAGAGAGGAGGCGGAAGAGGAACCTGACAGTGCAACATCCGGCTCCCAAGATTCTGAGGGTGAAGCTCTGGATGGGGATTCCAGAAAGCCATCCTGATACAAACTCTCATTAGAGGTGGACCATCTTTTAGTGGCCATTTATACGACGCTAGGTATACAAAAAAGAAAAAGAAACCTCTATCCTTGCATGATCAGATGTATGAGGGCTTAGGAGAACAGGAAAAGAAGAATTTTCCTGTTCATGAGGTCTTAATAGAGGTAATTAAAAAAGAATGGCAGGAACCAGAAAGAAAACCATTTTTTTTCTAAAGCCTTAAAGAGATGGTTTCCCTTCACAGAGGATCCAGCATCAGTATGGAACAAAAGTCCGAAATTAGATGCAGCTTTCTCACAAGTGTCGAGACACACGGATTTAGCATTTGAGGAAATGGGGGTCCTATCCGAGGCGAAGGATAAAAGGATGGACTCTTTATTAAAGAAGTCATGGGACTCAACAGAGGGCAGCCTAAAGCCAGCTATGGCGGTCACTGTGGTGGCTAGGAATGTAGAGTTTTGGTTGAACCAAATACAGGCACATATTGAAGAAGGAACTGCAAAAGAGCAGATTCTATCTTTTCCCACACTCCTGCGAGGCATCGCGTATATCACAGACGCTTCAGCAGAGCTGGTACGGTTGGCAGCCAGATCCTCCGCACTAGCCAACTTTACAAGAAGGGCCCTATGGCTAAAGACATGGCAGGGGGACTGCGCGTCCAAAGCCAAACTCTGCGGGATTCCATTTACAGGGGACCTGCTGTTCAGGCCAGGTTTGGAGAAAGTGCTGGACTGTACAGCAGATAGAAAGAAAGCGTTCCCATTGAAACGAAAAGCTACTTGGAGTCAACCACTACAGAATAAAAGGAGGCAAAGAAGGGACACAAGATCCCGCTTTACAACACCCAAGGCGGATAACCAGAGAAAACCTTGGGTTCAGAGAGGGAAAGGCAAGGGAGGAGCGATTTTTCGTCGTCCCGAGCAAACCCACAACAAAAAATTACAAGGTAGTCACAGTGGGAGGAAGAGGGGGGGGGGCCTTCCTCCCACAATGGGAAGGAATATCCTCCAACCGATTTATTTTGAGAACAATAAAAGAAGGGTATCGTCTAGGGTTCTCAAGATCACCCCCAAACAGGTTTTACACCACCAAACTTCCAAAAAACAAGGAAAAGGCCAGAGGGTTAATGAGATCCATAAAGGAGCTCAAAGAACAAGGAGTAATCGCCAAGGTACCAAAGGAAGAAAGAGGGCAGGGTTTCTACTCCCACATATTCGGAGTACAAAAAAACCTCAGGGAAGGTCAGACCAATCCTCAACCTCAAACCCCTAAATGTGTCCATAAACTACAAGAGGTTCAGAATGGATTCCATATATTCAGTGAAGGCGCTATTGCCTCCAAACTGTTATATGGTTTCCCTAGACTTAAAAGACGCATACCTCCACATCCCGATGCATCAGAATTGTCAGAGATTTCTAAGGTTAGCAATAGAAACAGAAAAGGAAATCATGCACCATCAATTGCAAGCACTACCCTTTGGCCTTTCCTCCTCACCCAGAATTTTTACAAAGATTCTGGCCGAAGCTCTGGCACCATTACGAGTCAAAGGCATATCCATCATTGCCTATTTAGATGACCTTCTCCTTTTTGCAGAAACACCCGGGAAATTACTAGAACATCTCAATTACATGCAGACATTCTTAGAAAGTCTAGGTTGGTTGATAAATTTAGGAAAATCCAATCTACAACCTACTCAACAAATAATATACCTGGGATATATCATAGACTCAGCTCAACAAAGAGTATTCCTACCCAAGGAGAAAATTGAAAAAATTCAAAGGGAAGTGAGCATAATGCAGGCCAATCTACCAATCTACCATGTGCCATAAGGCAGATAATGTCAACGCTGGGGTTACTAACGTCTGCAATCCCAGCGGTACAATGGGCAGGCCTGCATTTTCGGCCACTGCAGATGTTCCTGTTAAAGATATGGGAAAAGAAAGCAGAAAAGTCAGAGCGTTCTTCTCCCTGAAAAGAGAGGATGGAGCGCTTGGGGTAGATGTGTTTGCACAGAGGTGGGCATTCAACAAATGCTATGCCTTTCCCCCACCAGCACTGCTACCAGTAGTAATAAGCAAATTATGTACAGAGAATACAACACTAATTCTCATAGCACCTCACTGGCCCAGGAGACCGTGGTTCTCTATGCTCAAAGAACTCGCGGTAGAACCCCCCTGGTTATTACCAATCCAGGAAGATCTACTCTCCCAGGGCCCAGTACACTGCCCCCAAGTGGAAAGGTGGAACTTGACAACATGGTGTAGTGATATAAAGTCTGATGAAGAACCAAGAGCTGTGCAAATTACAAAAGCAAATTGTGACTGGCTATCAACAAAGATGGACTCCTGAATGTCAAGTGCAAGGAAATAGTTTGCAGCACAGTTTTTACTGCCATATCCAAACCTTTTCTACCTTGAAAGTGAGTGCTGGTACATTGATAGTTCTTCTTACTATAAAGATGAAAGTAGAGTGTTTGCGTAAAAGCATCTTTAAAAATGGAAAGCTTGAGCCTGGAGATGGAAAAAATCCTGGACTTATGTGGATTGGAGTTCCCAGAGCATATCAAGTTTACTTTCAGTGAGATGGTGAGAGATGTGATGAAGTCAGACCAAAGGATGGACTGTGACATCAGCTCGTCTTTGCGCAATATTCAAGTTCTTGATGTGATATAATAAGGCCTAACAGCTATATGGGCCACTGATGTTTACCAAATCCTTTTCTAGTCATGGTCTAAAAGTTATATTATCTAATAACTGTTTCATGGGGATATTTTAGAGGCTGGCGAAGAGAGATGTAACCAGTTTCAACTTCATATTTTATATGAGCCATTGTAAAGCATCCAGTACCTTAAATCATAATGATATTTTTTTGTTGTTTGATTTATGGGTCAGTTCTAGTAGTTAGAACCGACCCAAGTGGGGGTATATGTTGTATATGTTGTAATATGTTCACCGATTTATGTGGGACATTGTTGTGTGTATGTACACATGCAGTCAATGTTGACCAGGCCAGAATTCAATTGACAATGGTTGATTTGTCCAACTGGATTTTAACATAGCAAGGGGACAGCTGAAGACCCTTTGATGTGTTAATCTTATGCAAGTCTATTTGAACATTTCAAAGGGTGTTCAGGTGGTATCTGTTAATCTAATCTAATTACACATATCTAAGGGTACATTGTTTAAAGGACCATAGAAGAAGTATTTATTGATGGTAATTAGACTTGAGGGGGGTAACAATAAGATCAAAGAGTATTTTGGGTTGACCTAGCAGAAACTCCCTCCTAGTGGACTAGTATTTCATAGAGGACATTCAAGCTGGCTTTTAGTTTTTAAGTTAGGCTTGTCTGTGTATGGCTTGGAACACACAGACCTAGGAGATGGGTCTCTGAATTATATACTCTGTCAGATTTTTTTGTCATCTGTGGACTTTGGACTTTGTTCTGTGTTGGAAGTCAATAAAGTGCATCTCTCTGGAAGAATTGGGTTGCTGCGGAAGAGTACTTACTAATTAATTATCATACGCACGATACCACTCTACTACTATACCACAATATACATTTATATCACTATATCACATGGTATCTGAGGAGCAGCTGCTGGAAGCAAAAGGGTTCTCAAGCCATCTAATAGATACACTGCTGAAAATCAGGAAGGTCGAGACACGTAACATCTACCAGAGAGTATGGAAGTGCTTTAACAGATGGTGCACAGACAACAATTTCAACATACAAAGCTCAGTGGAAGTCTTATGCCCGTACACACGATCGGGCATTCCGACAAAAAAATCCATGGATTTTTTCTGACGGATGTTGGCTCAAACTTGTTTTGTCTACACACGGTCGCACAAAGTTGTCGGAATTTCCGAATTTCCGATCACCAAGAACGCGGTCACGTACACCACGTACGACGAGACTATAAAAGAGCAGTTCAGAACCAAGCGCGGCACCCTTTGGGCTCCTTTTGCTAATCTCGTGTTAGTAAAAGTTTGGTGAGAGACGATTCGCGCTTTTTCAGACTTGTTTTCAGATCGTTTTCTGCTGTTCAGTTTGTGCTTGTGGGTTTGTATCTGGTCTTCATGTAAGACAAAAACAATTCCATAGCTCAACTCACCAACCAGTCTGCTGACCAACCAAATTAGCCTGTCTAACCGTCTGTTAAAAGCAGGGGTTTAGTTAGCACACATTTGCAAACGCATGTGAAAACTGCAAGGCCTCGTCAAGGCACCCTGTATTGCTTGCAGTCCTAACACTACAAAATTTATAAGTGTCTCCACAGTGGAAGCACATGCATGGAATGGATAAGTGTGGGACAGGTGAGCCTGGAGGCCGCCCTGTTCTTTGTATTATGACACTTCTTACCTGTCCAGTGGGCTGCCAATAGTGTAAAGTAAGAAGGGGCTGACCAAAGTAATCCACATTATTTAGGCATTCATCTCTCAATGAAGTGTAGAGGGTGACCTGTCCAAAACATCTCCCCCCTCTCACAAAATGGCCCATGAGAGGGGGGGGGGATCTGATAGGTGGACCTTATACCTTTGTCTTTAAATAGTTCCTAAAATAAATGTTATACTGATGTTGACCAAGAATGTTTGTGTCTAATCTGCTTTCCATGTTTATGTGCAAAAATGATTAATTTTATTTTCTTGTTTGACTCCACAGTTTCCTTCCAACCCACAGGAATGGCAGACTGTGGCCTCCCACTTTGCCCAGCAGTGGGACTTTCCTAACTGCGGAGGGGCAATTGATGGGAAACACGTCCACATCGTCCCACCACCCAACTCGGGGTCATACTATTACAACTATAAGGGGTTCAATAGTATTGTGATGTTGGCGGTGGTGTCGGCTACTTACGAGTTCCTGTATGTGGACGTGGGGAAGAATGGCCGAATGTCAGATGGTGGAGTCATCGCCCAGACGGAGTTCTACAGGCGTCTCCAGAATGGCAGCTTGGACTTGCCACTCCAGAAGACCATGCGGAAGAACTCCCATTCGTCTTCGTTGCGGATGAAGCGTTTGCGCTGGGGGACCATCTTATGCGGCCATTCCCTATGAGGACCCTCACCCCGGACCAGAGGGTTTTTAATTACCGGCTGGCCAGAGCCAGTAAAGTGGTGGAGAACACGTTTGGAATAATGGCCAGCCGGTTCCGCCTATTTCTTACACCCATACACATGGCGGAGTATAAACTGAATCACATCATCCTGGTTTGCTGTGTTCTCCACAACTTTTTAAGGAGAAATTCTGTGAACTATGCTGGCTCAGTTGGGCCTGAATCCAGAATTCATGTAAATGAACCAACCCTGACGGCGCTTAAAGCTGGCCGTCCTGGCTTGCCCCCCCTGAGTGCCCGCGAGGTCAGTATAAGATACATGGAATACTTTGCGGGTAGGGGGGCCATCGATATGCCAGACAATGTCTGAGACATATTTTAAATAAAAAACAAATTTTAACTACTAAAATATTTGCTGACATTTACTGCTAGTCTTTCTTTTAGCTGACCCTGACATAAATTTGGAGAGTCCCGAAAATGGCGTAATTGTGTAACATTAGAAAGCACTGTTGGGTGTTATTTACTAAAGGCAAAGACACTTTGCACTACAAGTGCACTTGAGACTGCACTGAAACTGAGCTTGTAGTGCAAAGTGGATTTGCCCTTAGTAAATCACCCCCATTGTCACAGAAACCACCAATTTTAACACCAAAAAATTTTTGGAGAATTGAAAGAAGAATCCACACATTCTTGATTATCAATCTTTTTAATACAAGCACAATCACGTGCATTTATGAAAGGTTTTTAAAACAAACCAACATGTTTGTTGTATAACAATTTTTTGGGTCACATTAATAAAAGTAGAAATGTCCATTTAAGGTAAAACAGGCATGTTTAAAACCAACAAGAAATACACAAATCTGGAACTTACAAAGTTCAACTTTGTTAGAAATTGAAGGCAATATCAGACATGAGTATTTATAAACTGTGTTTGATATTGCGTTCAGATGGTCACCCCTGGAAAAGCCAAATTTTGAAGGTGCACACAAATTCCCGAATGTCAACATGTGCTAGCTGCCATCACGGGGGATCAAGGGACGTGTTTTGTGGGTGCAACCCCTTCCTCTCAGCTACTTTATTATTGAGGAAGGGTTTGCACCCACAAAACGCCTACATTGATCTCCCGTGATGGCAGATAGCACATGTTGACACACTGTGTGCATCTTCAAAATTTGGCTTTTCAACAATAGGTAAAAAAAGTGCAACTAATTTTTAAAAAAAAAATGCCAACTACATTAGCGATTTCAAGGGGTTTTAAAATCTCCCTAGAACATCAATGATGTTCTTCATTTTGTTTTTAACATCATTGATGTTTTTCTGGATGTTTTCCAAGTCCCTATTACACCCCATGATCTCCCCGATCAGGATCTGGGCACTTTCACTGGTAAAATGACCTGGATCCACAACATCACGATCACCTAAAAATGTAAAAAAAACACACCATGTATTATAAATATGCCGGCATCCATCTCTTACCTGAGCCTGTGGTCGCAGACACTCACCTGTTGTGATAATTTCGACCACGTCTCCCTCCTCTTGTTGGCTTTGGGGGATTTGGGGGCTGTGGGGGTCTGTGGTCTCCTCGGATGAGTGGTGTCCTCCGAGTCTTTTAGCCCCTATGTAAAAAAAAATAGGTATACTTAGCACACAGGCATTTGATGGCAGAAATAGGAATATGAAACATTGCTTGGAAGTGGGGTACAATTGTCTGCTTTGGCAGAGTTCCAAAATGAAGAAATTTTTTTGTCCTTTGTCAAGCTTGAATACTTACCTGTTTTGTACAAGCTTTACAGATGGAGACGCCCCTATAGTATACACTGGAGCACCTGTGTGGGGCCCCCTAATAAAAAGGGTGTTCTGGTGTCCCACACTAGTGCTCCTGCGTCCAAATGTGTAAACAGCTGCTGAGTGTCCTCTCCTTACACAGAATCTAGTTTGCATTCATTCTAGTTACCAACCCATCTAGACACCAAAATTATTTTAAGAGAAGTAGTCTAGCAAAAATGTATTCAAAAGCATATGTCCAAAACATGGTGTTTTCTATGCCGAACGAACAATGTTTCATACGAACGAATAATGTGCCCATGAACATGAAAGTTGCCATTTTAAACTGTACAACAGTTAAGAAAAGCACATGGAGCAGCACGAACGTTAGAAAAATAAAGAATAGGAACACAGCACAACTACTTACTTTTTTTTGCAGCACTCTCCTGATCCTTCTGTACTGCTCGTGCTCCCTTAATTTGAGGTCCGACCACCGCTTCCTGAGTTGATCCTTGGATCGTCGTACACCAAAATTCTTCTGCAGACTCTTGACAACTTCCGCCATGATCTTGGCCTTTCTGACATTGGGGTTGGGGTAAGGTCCATACTTCCCGTCAGTCGGTCCTCTTCAGGATGTCGACCATCTCCAACATTTCCCCAAAGGACATATTTGAGGCCTTAAATCGTCTCCTCTGGGATCGGAACGTTTCTGGCTCCGGGCTTTCCTCCTCGTTTCTGTAATTAGCACACACCTGCTGTGTCTCCGCCATGTGCTCTTCCCCACTGCACCGAGCAAGAAGGGGCGGAGAATAGACTAGTCAGGGGCGGGCGGAGTTTCACGCATGCGCAGTGTATATAAAGCGTAACACGTACGATCTGTGAGTGGAGGAAGGAGTATCGGAGGCGCCGATCGTGATAACGAAGGTAAGATTGAAAATTGGGCCTATACTGCTTCTAGATTGAGGCCTGTATTGTGACAAGATTAGGAGACTTTAGCCTGACATTAGGGTTTGTCTTGTGCTGTGTCTTGCAGAGAAAATGGATTTATTAAAGGATCAGGACTTTATCACCATATTCATTGATATGTTCAGGGAGCTGCCCTGTCTGTGGCAGGTAAACCACCCCGATTATAAGAACCAAACAAAGAGGAAGGCAGCGCTGGATAATTTGCTGCAATTTGTGAAGCCGGTGATCCCCACGGCAGACATCCCCTATTTGAAGGCCCTAATTGGTGGCATGAGGAGCACTTATCTAAGGGAGCACAAGAAGGTCCAGGATTCCCCGAGATCAGGAGCAGCAGATGACATTTATCTCCCCAGACTGTGGTACTATGACAGACTGCATTTTCTGGCAGGTCAGACTGAACCCAGGCCATCACTCTCCAGTCTTCCTTCCACGCTTCCTTCCCCCTCAGCTGAGGCTTCAGACATCCAACCTGGGCCTTCCAGGCAGCAACATGTGGAGGAGCCCAGCTTGAGTCAGGTATGGCATTCTAAATATTTCTGGTTGTCAAATTAATGATGTTAAATATATGTTAGTTTGGAGTACTAATTTATGATTGTGATTGATGAACCAAAAACTAAAATGTTGTCCCTTTTTCATACACAGGAAAGTCTCAGCCAGGAGGTGGCCGGGCCAAGTAGGCTGCCCGATACCCAGGTCCTTCCCCTCGCCTTCAAAGAAAAAGTGGCAGGAAGAGGAGTAACCTGGAGCAGGCTGCAATAGGCCTATTTTGGAAGGCTACTGAGGCCCTCAGAACCCCCCACAGTGTGGAATAGGATTTTGCATACATAACCGCCTGCAAAATGCTGTAAATGGAGGAGGGCCAACGCCTCTTATGTGAGTTTGTCATTTTAGAAGCTCTACATAAGGGGTTGAGGGGCCAACTCACATGCGAAAGCCACGTTTGTCAGCTCACCCATGGTCCTCCTCCTCCTGCCACACCTCCAACACCAGAGACACAGCTGGGAAGGAAGCGTGTAAGGAAGACCAGAGAGTGATGGCCTGGGTTCAGTCTGGTCTGGCAAAAGATGCAGGCTCTTGTATGACCACAGCCTGGGAACATACATGTCATCTGCTGCTGTTCATGATCTCTTGGACTTCTGGACCAAATTGCACTCCCCTTATATATGGACTCCTCAGGCCACCAATTTTGCCTGGAAATAATTGATGTGTGCCCTGGAGGCCAAAGGCTTCGCCAATTTCTGCTGTTTCTCCTGCGTTGCCTCCCTCTTGGTTTGGTTATGAGCCCTTAGTAAAGGAATTTTTGTTTCAATTATACTCGCCTATGTGTGTTTTCCTTCAAAAAAGGACAGTTTGTGAGTAGGCAGGTACATTTCAAAAATACAATGTGAAATTAACAAGAGACACCAACACCAAGCAACCTCCAAGATAATAATGGTGTTGTGGTAACTTGACACACAAAACACACCCAAAAATATTCTGGAGTTAAAAAAAAAAAGAAAACACAAGATCAGGCTTGAAAAAAATACAAACCAAAAAAATAAAATAAATTTTTTTTAGTCAGATGTGACAAATCAAAATATAGTGATGAAATCACGATAAATAATAAAGAAGTTTGTGAGAAGTCTGTGTGAATATGAGCAGCAAAACTACTTCATTCTTCTAGCATTATAAAGAAGAATAGAGTGCGCTGCATTAAACTATTTAAAACATTGCAGCGTGACGAAAGTGCTATATCCATTCCGAACGCTAATTTTACCAGACGGAGCAGTTCTGTCTCGGAATTTATTCTGAACATGCGTGGCACTTTGTGCGTCGGAATTGTCCACACACGGTCGGAATTGACGCGATCAGATTTCATTGTCGGAAAATTTTATAACCTGCTCTCAAACTTTGTGTGTCAGAAAATCCGATGAAAAAAGTCCGATGGAGCCCACAAACGGTCTGAATTTCCGACAACAAGCTCCGATCGCACATTTTCCGTCGGAAAATCCGACCGTGTGTACAGGGCATTAGAGTTTCTACAGAGCGGTATAGACAAAGGACTAAGCTTTAGCACATTAATGAGTCAAGTGTCAGCACTTTCGGTTTACCAGGAAAAAGATTAGCATCTAATCCGTGGATAATCAGACTCTTTAGATCTGTGAGCAGACAGAGACCAATACACAGTGCAGTCTTTCCAAAGTGGGATCTGTCATTAGTGCTGCAAACTATGACAGCAACCCCTTTGAACCATTAGATAATTGCAGCCTGAAGTCTTTTTGGTAGCAATTACTATAGCCAAAAGGTTCTGTGAGAGAGGCCCTATCAATAAGACCCCCCTTTTTTCAGATTTTTCCGGATCGCATAATCTTTAAAATGGTTCTGGGATTTCTGCCTAAAGTGGCTTCGAAATTCCACAGAGGCCAAGAAATTGTGTTACCTTCTTTTTGTCTGAATCCCTCTAAGGAACAAGAGGTAAAGTTTCATAATTTAGACGTCAGGAGATGCGCCTTACATTATTTATTTTTTTTTTTTAACAAATAACGTTCTTTATTGAAAAGTTATGCATAATTACAGAATAACCAAATTTGTAATGCAAATGTTAGGTAGTTACAGAACATTACAGGTGAATAATTAAAAACTATGCATGTAAGTTATACCGTGACTTTGTTACAAATGCATCTACATGTTAGTGTTGCCCGTTCACTTTTTTAAATTTCGTTATAGTATCATACAGATGTTATCTCACTATCACTATTTTAGTCAGGTGGATCGTCATCTAAATCATCACCGGTGGAAGCCTCGCTCAGCCAAGTATCCCAAATCTTTCCATACTTTTCAGGGCATCCCCTGTGCGCATAATTTTTTTTTGTAAGGTAGCACATTGTTAATTGCAGCAACCCACTCCTGAATGGTAGGTGGCGTTGCCCTAAGCCATTTCCTTGCAATAAGTAGTGTGGCTATAAACAATGTTTCTTGTAGAAAAACATGATGAAACTTGTCAAAGTCGGGGTTTGGGAACACTCCTAGTAAACATTGTTTAGGGCACAATGTTAGGGGAGAGCCCATTTTGTCATGAATGAACTTAACTATATGGGACCAATAGTCCTGTATCATTGGGCAAGACCATAGAATATGAAAGAATGTTCCTTTGGCTCCCACACATCTAGGGTTGTAATTATCTCTAAACTTGGCTAATCGCAGAGGGGTCAGGTAGGACCTATGTTAAATATATAGTTGTGTGAGACGGTCTGAAATCTTACGTGATACATGCGTCTAGCACTTCTTCCCACTCAGCATCCTCGATCTCACCCACGTCCCTAACCCATCGATCTTTTAACTGATATGCAAGTGTCGCTGCAGACAGGAGTAGAATATGGATATCAACTTTTGGGACTCAGAGCCAGTTATCACCTCTAAAATATCCAATTGCTCCAGATTTGGGGGGGATTCATGAAATTGGGATTGAAGAGCGTGGCGTAATTGGAGATATCGTAAGTGCGAGGAGTTGGCAAGGCCAAAGTCATCTTTAAGTTGTTGGAACAATTTTAAAATGTCTCCTCTATACATGTCTGCTAGGTAAACCACCCCACTAGTGATCCATAGGTCTCGATCTGGTAATTGCTGTAACTCGGGTAGGCCAGGATTATCCCACAGCGCTGTCTGCCTATGCATTGAAGGGAGTTTGAGTTTACGTCTTACTACTGCCCATATCTTACAGTGGTTATATAACAGACCCTTGCGACCTCCAAGGTTCCCGGACTCACCCGGGTCTCTAAGAATAAGCTGGAGGGGGTGTGTGTGTGACCGAGTGAATGGAGAACATATTAAAGCCATATATCGTTCCTTATTTCCTTTGTCTAGGTGGAAAAAGTGAGACAATTGTGCTGCCAAGTAATATAAGTTGAAATCCGGTAGTGCTGTGCCCCCTAAATCAGTGGGATTCTTCAGCACTTGCCAGGATAGCTTGTGACGTGTCTTGCCCCACACAAACGTATTCAGGATGGCTTCTAGGGACTTAAATATCGGCAGGGGTATATAAACTGGGGCATGCCATAGGACATATAAAAACTTGGGTAGCAGAATCATTTTTATCAAGTTTATACGGCCCATGACTCCCAAAGGTAATCTGGACCATGTCTGTGTTTTATTCTTTAAGACCGTGAATAATGGCTCTAGGTTAAGTCTAATAGTCTTCTGAGGAGCGGGTGATTATAATACCTAGGTATTTCAGTTCGCTAACGCAAATTAGCGGGGAAGAAGCCTGCTTCTCTTATGGGGCCCCAATATCTAAAGGGAGGATCTGGGATTTCTCTCAATTGATCCGTAGCCCTGAGTAGCTCCCAAATTGTTGTATAATTTCAAGGGCTGTTAGCAGGGATTGTCCCGCATCCTCTAGATACAGGAGCATATCATCCGCGTATAAACTAATCTTTTCAGTCAGATATCCGCGGCTTAAACCCCTAACCCCTGGGTGTGTGCGGAGTGATGTTACCAGGGGTTCCACTGCCAAAGCGTAGAGTAAGGGGGAAAGGGTACAGCCTTGCCTTGTGCCCCTGAACAACCTAAATACTTCTGCAATTTTACTGTTTACCAGGGTCCTGGCACTCGGAGCTTGATAGAGAAGCTGAATCCATCTAATGTAGTTAGGCCCGAAACCAAACCTGGTCAGACACTCCCAGAGATAGCCCCATTCTACAGAATCAAACGCTTTAGTGGCATCCAGGGACACCACCACTCTGGAACCTATCATGTCATGTTCAGCCTGCAAATTCATATACAACCTGCGTATATTAAACGCCGTGTTTTTTGCAGGCATGAACCCAGTTTGGTCGGGATGTATAAGATTCAGGATCACCTTGTTCAACCGGAGTGCCCAGATCTTGGCCAAAATTTTGATGTCCAATTGTAGTAAGGAAATTGGACGGTAAGATTCGGGGAACGCCGGGTCTTTGCCCGGTTTGGGTATGAGTACGATAAATGTCTCGCTCATCGATTTAGGGAGGGAGCCCGATTTAAATATATGTGTAAATAACACATGTAGCTTGGGGGCTAATGTCTCACTGTAGATGGTGTAAAATTCTAAGGGGAGACCACCTGACCCAGGAGCTTTCGAGGGGGCAAGGTGAGACATTGCTTCCGCAATATCATCTGTAGTGATGGGAGCTTCCAGCATTTCTATTTGAGTAGGGGTTAGTTGAGGGAAGTCCACAGTAGATAGAAAATCCGCTATCTCTTGTCTAGAGTTATTTGTGGTGGACGAGTATAAGGATGCGTAAAAGGAGCGAAATTCATCAGCCTCTTTGTCTGGGTCTCTTATCATGGCACCCGCAGCATCTTGTAGGGCGACCACAGTAGGCGGTTTGTTTTCCAAGTGTGCCAAATATGCTAGCAGGGGCCCTGCATGCTCCCCATACTCGTACACCTTTTGTTTAGTATAAAATATTTTTCTTTCTGCCCTTTCAAAATGAAGTCCGTTCACTATACGGTTTTGTAACTTTACCTGATTCGCTGCCTCCAGAGAGGGGTTTTCTGAGAAAAACTTTTCTACCTCTGCCATTTTTTGTTCAGCCTGTTGAAGAACATGGTTAGAAGTTCTTTTATAACTAGTTATACGGTGGGATAGTAGCATACGGCATGGACCTTAAATGCATCCCATACAGTGTCAAAGGGGGCTGAGTCCGTATTTGTCCGAAAAAAGAACTCCCACTCCTCTCCCATATTCTCCAAATCAGGAACAACCGAAAGCCAGAAGGTGTTGAGTCTCCAGGCATACGAGGAGGAGGGGGAGCTCAGTTTAAGTTCTATCCAGCATGGGGCATGGTCCGAGAGAATGCGTGGGGCAAAACCAGCTCCATTTAGGTTCGGTAATAGGGAGTGAGAGATCAGGATTAAGTCAATACGTGACATAATGTGATGCGGAGAAGCATGAAAAGGTCCCATCAGTGGGATAGCAGTGTCTCCAAGTATCAACCAGCCCTAACTCACACACGAGCTTCCCAAATCTCGTGGGGGGGAGGGTGAACAGTCAGTCAGGGATGTCGGGGATACTCTGTCTAGATGTTTGTCTAGTACTGCATTGAAATCCCCCATCCACAAGGCCGGACCCGATGGGAATTGTGCCATGAACGCCATCCCCTCGCTAATGATACTAAATTGAAATGGAGGAGGTATATAAATTGCCAGCAGCAGTAATTCTAGTCCATTCAGCCTGATGTGCATAAACAGGAACCTGCCCTGTGGATCGGATCTCAACGTCAGCATGGAGATTTGTGCTGATTTGGCCACTAAAGTCGCAGAGTGCGCAGAGTAGGGGGCTTGGTACACCCAACCCAGCCATGGCCTTTTAAGAAATAACAGTAATTGATCAGTTAGATGGGTTTCAACTAACACCATAATATCTGCACGTTGTGCTTTAAGATAGGCCATAACTGCATTTCGTTAGGGTTTGGCTCTAAGGCCGCGGACATTCCACGTTAAACACTTTAAAGTAGGCATGTTGGTGCAGACAATCTATAGGCGCATCCCCCAGCCTGTGCCCACGGGTCCCACAACAGAACCACAAGTGCACAACACATCTGGGAGACACTAGCTGTGTGCTAAACGTGCCCCTGGGGTCCGAGGGTATCCAAAAGGCATATCCCCATAGCATGTATCCAGAGGCTGTCTGCAACCAACATCATCATCTGTACACAGGCATATGTAATTGTGCATCAAAATATGAAATTGAAGAACGAAAACCTTATATTTAAACTTTAAACTTGAACATATACGCTCGCCTGGCTGGGTACCTCACATTCCCAAATCACATTCACACAGAAAAAGTGCGCCCAGATAGGCCAGGGAAACAAAACTTGGGTTACATTAGTACATTCCTGAATTGCAATAACGGGGTCTAGTAGGACTCCCGCAACTAGGGGGAAGAACATCCGCCGAAGAACCAACAACAGTGCGGGGGGGATGACCCCCAACATCAAGCGCACAGGATCATCTAGCAAGAGAAGATAGCGGGGAATGAAGATGTGTGCCCAAAAATTAGGCATCAAAACGAGGGACATCTCGAGGCAGTCTAAGAGTTTTGGTGGCTGCAGTGCTTCTCTGCCAAACATATCCAGAGTCATGGGGCATGGGAGTAGAGTTCTGATCAGCAGTTCCAAATAAGGGAAACAAATAGCAATGCAATTGTATGCAGGTATGTATGCAGGTAGTAGAGATCATTTTCCCCCAGTGTAGTGACGAAACCAGAGCCGTTTACGGGAGTGCATTCGGAGAAGATGTGGTGCATCCGCACAGCCGTGCAGATGGGGTCAGCATATGTATCATTCTCCTGGTGGTGGTTCATAGGGAGCAGCTTGGTCTAACCACGCGAAAACTGCCTCCGGAGTATCGAAGAAGTGAGCCTGGCCGTCTCCCACCACGCGGAGCCTGGCGGGAAACAGCATGGCATACGTGTAGTTTCGAATCCGGAGTTGGCGCTTCGCCTCCGTGAAATGCGCTCTCTTCTTCTGGACCTCCGCAGAGAAGTCCGGGAACACTTTAATTTCGGAATTCCTGTTCAAGAATTTTGCAATAAATGTCCGGGGAGGTGCACCTTGCGGGGGGGTCTAGCCGCGAGACGGTGCGCTCGCTCAACCACAAACGACGGAGAAAGCTCAGGTCTCCCGAAGGTAGAGATCAGCAGATTTTCCAGAAAAGTCGGTGGATCAGAGACCTCCGCTCCCTCAGGAAGTCCCACGAAACGGAGGTTGCACCGCCTCAGCCAGTTCTCCATGTTGTCCTGCTTGGAGAGTATTGTGTGGAGCTGGTGCTGTATTCTCCTAGTGGCATTCTGTAATGGCGGCATTTCATCTTCCACCCGGCTAATCCGAGTCTCCGTTTCTATGACACGCTCCCGGAGTTTCTGTAAGTCCTGTCTAATCAAGGACACGTCAATCTTCACTTCCTCGATTTTACAGGTTAGGGAGCTTTTACAATCCGAGATTGCCTCCAGTACACGGGCCGTATCGTCTGCCACTGGTTCAGAGGAGGAAGGTGCATCGGCGCCATTTTCTCCCGGGGTCCCCTTCTCCTTCAGCCAATATTTATCGAGTTTAGCGATCGTGTCCGCTGTTTTTTTAGGAGGCGACATTATAACAATAGGTGCGGGAGAAGGCAGGCTGTGTTTTTAGGCAGTAGAAGTCAGCTGCAGTCCAAGGATATCTAAAAACCTAGTTCATCTCGAGCGGAGCACCCGTGTCACACTCCTCACACCATGCCGGTCCAGGCCACGCCCCGCGTCTTACAGTATTTAGAGGTAACAAAAACTATTAGGAAGACAGATTCCTTATTTATTTTAAGTTCTGGAGCGAAGAAAGGGCACAAGGCCTCAAAACGCACCATAGCCAGATGGCTATAAGAAGCCATTGAACAGGCTTATAAATTAGGAGGCATGCAGATCCCAGAGGGTATCAGGGCACACTCCACAAGGTCAATGGCAGCGTCGCAGGCAGAGAGAGCTGGAGCAACGCCGGAACAGATTTGTAAAGCAGCAACTTGGTCCAGCTTTGCCACCTTTGTAAGACACTATAGAGTGGATCTTTGGTCGGCTAAAGATCAGACCTTTGGTTGCAAGGTCTTGCAAGCCGTGGTCCCGACCCTAGTTTATCCTCTCAGGTGGCTGTCCTGACAGACGATTAGGGGAAAAATTAAGTTACTTACTGGTAACGTTCTTTCCCAGAGTCTTTTAGGACAGCTAGGTACCCACCCAAATGTTAAGACATGAAGATTTCCTTACAGGAAATGTGATATAGTAATTATGTGTATCATATGTTCTTGTGTCTCCCCAGTGGACTGGAGGTGCTCTTTAAAGAACTGAGGAGCCAGCAGGGGAGGAGGAAATTTATAGACGGCTGGCGCAGTGTTTCCTACAGAGGGGAGGAGCCAAGGTCTCTCAGGTGGCTGTCCTGAAAGACTCCGGGAAAGAACTTTACAAGTAAGTAACTTCAATTTTACATGGGGTGGTGTTTGTGTGGGTCATGTGTGTATGTCTAAATGATATGGCCTCAAAACACACACCTACTTCCTGTGTACAGATTCACTTCCGGGCCAATGTATATTGCTTCAGTGTGTGTGTGTATGTATATATAGATATATATATCTATATATACTGTATTTATCGGCGTATAACACGCACTTTTTTCCCCTTAAAATCAGGGGAAAATCGCGCGCGCGTGTTATACGCCGATCCCCTGCGATCCTGAGGGGATCCTGCTCTTCTCGGCCTCTTTCGGCTTCACTCGAGCGCCGCCCGAACCTAGCCGAGTGTACTCGGCTAGGTTCGGATAGCTCCGCCATCCCGGGCGGGACTACGTGTGGAGCCGAAAGTTAACGAGAGCCGCCGAGGAGAGCCGAGGACCGGCTCTGTGTATTTCGTCGCCGGCGGCGCCATTTTCAAATCGCGGTCGGCGATTTTGAAGCTCAGGATCGCAGGGGATCACAGGATCGCAGGGGAGCGGCGCCATTTTCAAACTGCGAGCTGCAAGGCTGCACTGGGGCAAGGCTGCACTGGGAAAAGGCTGCAATGGACACTGGGGAAGGCTGCACTGAGAAGGCTGCAATGATGGGCATTTAAATGTAAGTTTTTTTCCCTTCAACTTCCGTCCTAAAGGTTTTTTTTCCTTAAAATTCCCTCCTAAACTTGGGGTGCGTGTTATACGCCGATAAATACGGTATATATATATAGATGTAGATTCTTGTGTCCACCAGCAGAGAGAATTTGGGTAGATGCCACACCAATAATGTTCTAGCACAGGGGTCTTCAAACTACTGCCCTCCAGTTGTTCAGGAACTACAATTCCCGTCATGTCTGTGAATGTCAGAGTTTTACAATGCCTCATGGGATGTGTAGTTCCACAACAGCTGTAGAGCCGTAGTTTGAAGATTCCTGATCACTCTAGCATGTCTTGAAAAAATGTGTTTGTTCATGTGCCTTGTATAATGCCCATAAATATCGTTAGAAAAATACAAGTGGGTCATGGCACATCTACATTCCAAATTTGGCACTTAAGTTGGTCATGCACTATGCAATCTGATTGGCCAATCTCTGTACAACTCTATATTTAGGTAATAGGAAGACGCACTTAAACAATTAATTCAAATTATAGGAAATCAAACAGGCTCTTGCACTAAATCTAATTTATTTAGGATCTAACTGATTGCAGTGTATGGTCACCTTTAAAGATCAAGATCTGAAAATCTTAATTTATTCGGTTTAGAATCACTTCTCTGTTCTTTGTAATGTATTGAAAGATTTGGGTAAAAAAAGAAAAAAATACATTTCAGATATATATTAGAAGTGATAGGAATGACATTGGCATCAAAAGGGTTAATTAGCTGAATACACCTACTAATTGCCTAACAAGACACATCCATTGAGATTAAATTCACCAATTGTATTGGGCGTGCACTATTATTAGTGAGAAAACCGCAGTTACCCTAGCACCACTTGCAGTTTACATATGGGGGTATTATCGTTATTTGCGCTTCAATGTGCGCCAGTTCGCATGTTCAATTAATGACTTTTCCGGCCCACCAATCAATGTATCAACTAGTACAGTGCCTTCTTCTTAGTAACTCACCCCCCAAGTATGTGAAAAACTTCTGTGCCCTTCAAGGGAATTCGGTGAACCAAATATAAGGCAACTTCAGTGCTCTTCAAAACACAAAGACTTTAATATCCCATCGCCACATAGATTCACTTCTTACCAGATAGCAGTAGTTTCAAGCATTGGATAATAATTCCAACCATGCTCCAACAGACTGGGCTGTGAAAACAAACCAAATTCCAGATAACAGCAGTATCAGACACTGGACAATGATCCCATCGGGCTCAAACACCTTATAAGCTATAAAGCCGCGTACACAAGATCGGATTTTCCCGACGGGAAATGTGTGATGACAGGCTGTTGGCAGAAAATCTGACCGTTTGTACGCTCCCATCGGACAATTGTCGGACAAATGTTGGATGGCAGGCTTTAAAATTTTTTTTTTGGATTTTCCGAGCGTGTGTACACAAGTCCGTCGGACAAAAGTCCAAAGTACAAATACGCATGTTCGGAAGCAAGGACAAGCCAGAAGCAGTCGGTCTTGTAAACTAGCGTTCGTAATGGGCAATTAACATTCGTGACGCAGCAAATTATGAAATCTCGAAATGCAGCGCACCAATATCTGCCAATAGAACTTAACCAAAAAGTGCATTCTATGCATCCAAAAATATAGAAAATATACCAAGTTAAATCATTATTCAACCAAAAAATAAAATAAAAGCCTTATGCATGTGTCCTGCTTCTTAATATGGGGGGTCAACAGTGCCAAGAGTTGTTGAAAGCAGGGGTCCGTCGTCCGGAGATAATTCCGAATATCATCTGGATTATTCTCCTGGAGCTCCCGCAGGTGTTTGTTGGCTGACAATTGTGTACCATTTGTATGCAAGACAAAATCCAGGCACACGCCTTCAGACAAAAGTCCAAGGTTTTGTCTGCGGAAAATCCAATCATGTGTATGGGGCTTAAAAGTGGACCCGGTTTTTCAATGGGCACAGAAATCACGGTATCTTTGGAAAATTTGATATCCAATCTGGCAGCTCAAGGATAAATCCCAGAGCATAAGGGAAGAAGAGGATAGCCTCATAGTGCAAGCACAGCACAGTGGTGTAGTGGATAGCACTCTCGCCTAGCAGTAAGAAGGGTCGCATGTTCGAATCCCAACCACGACACTACCTGCCTGGAGTTTGCATGTTCTCCCTGTGCCTGCGTGGGCTTCCTCTGGGTACTCCGGTTTCCTCCCACACTACAAAGACATGCTGGTAGGTTAATTGGCTTCTGTCCAAAATTGGCCCTAATATATGAATGTGAGTTTGGGGACCTTGGATTGTGGGCTCCTTGAGGGTAGGGATAGTGAGTGTGCGATGTATGTGTGGAGCGATGCGTAAAATTGACGGCACTATATGGGTACCTTAAATAAAATGGGGATAATTGTAGGCACACTCAGGTTGAACTGGATGGACTGGTGTCTTTATTCAACCTTACTAACTATGTAACTATATGCAACTATGCAATATGTTTCAACAAAGGGGTTTATTAAAACGGCACACTAAAAACTTACATCAAGGCAACCAAACATCAGCAAAATTAAATGCACATAAACAGAGTGGTGGTTTACACCAGCCAGCTCAAATGGTTAGGTGTCTCACAATGGGCTCCACCCGACTAGTTTCTCCGTAATAGGCTTCAGGTGGGAAAGGAGACTCACCCAAGACATTTGCTACTAGCATATAAATACATGTGGATGTGGGTGACACCGGAAGTTGAATTGATCTATTCATCCTTTTGGTGTCACCTAGATGGGACATGTCAAAAATTCTAAATAAGAATAAAAAAAAATGCTATGCCACCAAAGTGAAATTAATACTTGGTATTAGGCATGCATAAAAGGTCAAAAATAATAAAATAAAACATTTTTTTAAATATGTTCAGGGTGTAGTGTATACATATTAAAGAGTCATCATAAACCCAATGTATTGGTAGGTAACCCAGTATGACAAGTAGACATAATATCTATCAAATATTTAAAGAAAACCCTTCATTGAGTAAACAGTAGTATAGATAGTAATCTAAAAGGAATACTAAAAAAACCTAACACTAGCACGAATGGAAAAAGAAAGATCAGCTATTATCAATGAAATTAATATCCCATTCTATGTTCATTCCCATGGGTCTACAAGTACGTAAATAAAAAAATCCAATGGGTTTCACGACGGGATATAGATTTTTTTTTTTGTTTCAAATAATTTTTATTGGAAATAACAAAACAGTTACATGCTTTAAACACGGCAATAACAAGTATAACTGGAAATTCTATGTATACTTGTACCAAGTGCTTTGATTAGAGTAGCTAATGATCGTATTGCAGTGTAACATTTGTCGTATAAAGGTCAAGCGTGTGTGCAATACTGTGTAGATGAGATGTATTAATTTAACAAAATAACATAAGAAAGATTAAGGTATAATTTTCCTAGATATAGTATGGGTCACCTCATGATGAGGTCAAGGGGGGTTTCCTGTTAGGATCAGGTAGACCAAGGCGGGTCCACCCTCGCCCTACGCACCCCTAATGGGAACTTACTGTGTGTTGGGGATTAGTTGGGGAGAAACATTCTGGTAAAGTCGTGGGTTTGGCCTCGTCTTGGAGGGTTAGTCCAGTATCGGATAAGAAGGTAGGTAGGCTCTATTAGTTTGGGGTCAGAGTCTACTACATTGATGCGTGGTGGAGGATTTACTAAGTGTAATGTGTGGGAAGATGTTTGAATAAACTGGTATGGCGGGTACGTTAACCGTGGCGAAGGGGGAAAGTAAACGGGAAACATTGATGCATTTCCCCTATAGGGTACATTTATGAAATGCGTGAACTCCTGAAACTCAGAGGAGATTCTAAAGTGTTGCCAGCAGGCCTAAGTGTTCCGATATGTCGTCCGGTTGTCATTAGCTTGATGGATTAAGTCTTCCATCTCTGTAATTTTCTCAATGCGTTTAAGCCAATCGGATATTTTATGGGGGTTAGTGTTTCTCCAATATAGTGGTATACATTGTTTAGCTGCATTAATAAGATGGAGCATATGGGATTTTTTGTAGGTGAATTAGGTAGTAGATGTGTGATGCAACAGATATTGGGCTGGAGTGAAGTATGTGTATGTCGTGATTCTGGTAATTGTATTATGCACTTTTTCCCAGAATGGTTTTAAGTGTATACAATCCCACCAGAGATGGAGCAGGGAACCGACTGTAGAATTACATCTCCAGCACAGTGGTGACACTGTTGGATGGAATACATGCAGCCTTTCAGGAGTACCGTACCATCTGGAGTATATTTTGAAACGGTTTTCCTGAACTGAGATATTGATAGAACCTTTATGGATATGGTCAAAAATATGTTCCCATTCCTCATTGGGAAGGTCCAAATTAAGTTCCCTTTCCCATCTCTGATTGATCGTGTTGGATTTATGGTTGATATCTCCAAAAAGGAGCAAGTAAACTGTCAAGATCAGATGTCTTTGAGGGTCTGTACTGGAGTACAGTGTTTCAAAAGGATTTTGTTCTCTACACCATAGAGTGAGAGGTCTGGTGTTATTTAGAAAGTGTCTGATTTGCAGATATTTGTAGAAGGGAATGTTACTCTCTGGGAATCAGGAGGGCAGGGTAGCAAAAGGGATGATTGAGTCATTCTGAAAGAATTGGTGTGCTCTAAGCGTGTGTTTTGCGTGTGACATATTCACGTTATCTTCCCGGAGGCCGGGTGGGAAGTTGGGGTTGCCGTTTAAAGGAGTCAACGGACCTGGTGAAGGGGTCATTTTAAGTGAGCTACACGTTTTCCTGAAGCTAAGAAGCGTGGGTCCCGTAAGAGGATGTGAGGAGTGTTCCTTAGTCGTGGCTTTGGCAGTAATCCATGGTGTGTGTGAGAGGGGAATTCGTGAAAGGGAATCCTCAATTGCAATCCAATCTTTCATGCCTGTATGTATGTGCCAATCAATTAGTCTTGTGATATGGCAAGCTGCGTGATATCTGTGGCTATCTTGGAGGCCTAGACCACCTTTCAGTTTGGGGAGCGTCATTCTAACCCAGCTTAGTCTGGGGGATTTGGAGGCCCAGATAAAGTTTCTGCATAGTCTTTTGTAGGTGTTAAAAAATGATATAGGGAGTCTAATACGGTTTGTAAAATGTATAAGACACGGGGTAAAATGTTCATCTTTAGAATGGCTATCCGTCCAAACCAAGAGAACTGGCCTGAGGACCATTTGCTGAGATCTTTCTGTATAGTTTGGAGTATGGGTGTGTAGTTTCTATCGTAGAGCTCCTCTAATTTAGTTGGGATATGGATACCTAAATAGTTGAGGGCATTTGGTTCCCAGCTAAAAGGGAAATTTGCTTGGCATTGAGATACTAACGTTGATGGGAGGGGAATGTTGAGGGCTTTAGATTTTGTAAAATTAATTTGCAGGCTGGATAGATTGTGAAAGAGGGCAAAATCCTGTAGCATATTAGGGATGGTGATTAAATGGTCAGAGAGGAAGAGGAGGATATCGTCAGCGTATGCTTGTTTCGAATATCGATGCCTTTAATGTTGGGATTAGTCCTGAGTTTGCATAATAGGGGTTCTAAGGTGAGAACAAAGATGAGAGGGCGATAGGGTGCATCCTTGACGGGTGCCGTTCGAGACAGAGAAGGCGTCCAACAGGCGGCCATTTACCCTAATTCTGGCCGTGGGGGATGAATATAGTGCAAAGATCATTTGGAGAAAGTGTGCCGGGAACCCCTTAGCCTGTAATGCTGCCTTTATGTAGTCCCAAGCCACCCTGTCGAACGCCTTCTCCGCGTTGAGAGATAGAAAAAACCCTTTTTTGGAAGAGGTCGAAAAGCCAATGGTGGATGTTGATAGCCTTTATGTAGTTATCCTTGGCCTCCCTACCAGGGATAAATCCTACCTGGACAAGTGAGCTCAATTTAGGGAGGAGAGGAAGTATGCAATTTGCAAGTATTTTGGCATAGAGCTTTAAGTCTACATTGAGGAGGGAAATAGGTCTGTAGTTTGATACTATTGTCTCACCCTTGCCTGTTTTAGGAATGAGTGTGATATGGGCTTCTAACAGATCCTTGGTTACTGTTGGTGGGGAAGATAATGCATTAAATGCCTTAGTGAAATGAGGGGTGAGTATTTTGTGGAAAGTTTTATAGTAACTGACGGTCAAACCGTCTGGGCCTGGACTCTTACCCGTTTTAAGTTGTTTAAGGGCTGTCATAGTTTCCGCTGCACTGATGGGGTGTTCCAGACTCGTAGAGTCTTCTGGGATGATAAGGGATGGGCAATATTGTGTTAAGAAATCTTTAATTGCCTCTTGTCTTTCTAGTGTGTGGTCCCTTTCGTTCTTGGGTGGTAAGTTATAAAGTTTGGAAAAAAAGTGGACAAACTGATTAGCAATGTCTTCCGGAGAAACTAAGGAATTGCCTGCGGGGTCTTTGATCGTGTGGATGGTATTTATTGCCTTTTTGTGTTGTAGGGCTCTGGCTAGTAATTTTCCTGATTTGTTTCCGAACTCATAAAACAGTTTTTGTGTTATGACGTATCTGCGTTTTAATGTCTTACCTAATTCCTCCAAGAGTTTTTCTCTTGCTTTTAAGAGCTCAACGAGAGATTTATGCCGCGTACACACGGTCGGACTTTCCGGCATATTTGGTCCGGCGGACCAGAGTGTGCCGGACAATCCGCCCGCGTGTGGGCGCCGGCGGACTTTTTCCCAAAAGCCCGCCGGACCTAGATTTGAAACATGTTTTAAATCTTTCCGTCGGACTCAGTTTCGGGTGGAAAGTCAGCTCGTCTGTGTGCTGGTCCGACGGAAAGCCCGCTCGTGTGTATGCTGGTCCGACGGACCAGATACGACACGGGGGCAGGGTATTGCATCTCGCGCTCGCTGCAATAGGAAAAACAAATTTTCCTATTGCGGCGAGCGCGGGTCATACCAGGCCCTTAGGTCTGGTATGGATTATAAAGGGAACCCCCTACGCCGAAAAAACGGCGTGGGGTCCCCCCTAAAATCCATACCAGACCCCGAACCGAGCACGCAGCCTGGCCGGTCAGGAAAGGGGGTGGGGACGAGCGAGCCCCCCCCCCTCCTGAACCGTACCAGGCCGCATGCCCGCAACATGGGGGGTGGGTGCTTTGGGGGAGGGGGGCGCCCTGCGGGGCCCCCCCCACCCCAAAGCACCTTGTCCCCATGTTGATGAGGACAAGGGCCTCTTCCCGACAACCCTGGCCGTTGGTTGTCAGGGTCTGCGGGCGGGGGGCTTATCGGAATCTGGGAGCCCCCTTTAATAAGGGGGCCCCCAGATCCCAACCCCCCACCCTATGTGAATGAGTATGGGGTACATGGTACCCCTACCCATTCACCTAGGGAAAAAGTGTAAGTAATAAAACACACTACACAGGTTTTTAAAATATTTTATTAAACAGCTCCGGGGGGGGGGATCTTCCTCCGGCTTCGGGGGTCCCTTGAAGATGAAGCGGAGGGACCCCCGAAGCCGGAAGAAGACCCCTGAAGCCGGAGGAAGATCCCCCCCCCGAGCTGTTTAATAAAATATTTTAAAAACCTGTGTAGTGTGTTTTTCCCTAGGTGAATGGGTAGGGGTACCATGTACCCCATACTCATTCACATAGGGTGGGGGGCTGGGATTTGGGGGCCCCCTTATTAAAGGGGGCTCCCAGATTCCGATAAGCCCCCCACCCGCAGACCCCGACAACCAACGGCCAGGGTTGTCGGGAAGAGGCCCTTGTCCTCATCAACATGGGGACAAGGTGCTTTGGGGTGGGGGGGCCCCGCAGGGTGCCCCCCTCCCCAAAGCACCCACCCCCCATGTTGAGGGCATGCGGCCTGGTACGGTTCAGGAGGGGGGGGGCGCTCGCTCGTCCCCACCCCCTTTCCTGACCGGCCAGGCTGCGTGCTCGGATCGGGGTCTGGTATGGATTTTAGGGGGGACCCCACGCCGTTTTTTCGGCGTAGGGGGTTCCCTTTATAATCCATACCAGACCTAAGGGCCTGGTATGCCCCGCGACGGGGCTCGCAAGGTGTCAATCTCGCCGATAAAAGCGGCAAGATTGACATCCTTTTCTAGTCCCGTCGCACCTGAGTCACGTTCAAAATGAACGGACTTGTCCCTGTGTGGGCAAGTCCGTTCATTCTGAAAGTCCGCCGTAACTCCGGCGAAAGTCCGTCGGAAAGACGGGCAGACTTAGCCCGCCGCAAAGTCCGGGCATGTGTGGGCAAGTCCGTCCGTTTTAAAGTCCGGCGCACCTGGTGGACAAAGTCCGTCAGAAAGTGTGCCGGACTAAGTAGGATAGAAAGTCCGACCGTGTGTACGCGGCATTAGTGGCCAAGGATAACTTATGCGCCCTTTCCAGGATATGATTTTTTTCGGACAGTGTAGCAATGCGGTTACGTTTGAGTTTGGTTCTGTTAGCAGTTATAGAAATGAGTTCTCCACCCATTACGCATTTATGTGCCGCCCATATGATGTCTGGTTTGGAGTCGTCCGTGACATTTTCAGTGAAGTATTGTGTGATACGGGTATTAATTTGTCAAGTGAGTTCGGGGTCTGTTAAAAGAGAGTTGTCAAGGCGCCAGATCATGGTTTTTGGTTCGTGTTGTTGGTATATCCAGTGTAATGGATATGGAATTATGGTCTGAAAGTATCATTGAGTCTATGGTCGCTTTGGAGAGGAGCCTAAGGTCATTCTGGGAGATAAAGAAATTGTCAATTCTAGTGTATTTATCATGAGGGGAAGAGTAAAACGTGAAGTCTCTCTCACTGGGATGTAGGGTACGCCAGGTGTTGTGTAAGGTCAGGTCTCTGAAGAGGATTTTGATAGCTCTGAGGGCTTTGTATGGCATAGAGGACGCCCCTGTAGAAGAATCTTGAGACGGGGTGAGTGCAACATTGAAATCCCCTCCAACAATGATGATGCCCGAATAAAATTCAGTGAGCAAATGTAGAGTTTTCTGGAAGAAAGAAACTTGTTGCTTGTTAGGTGCGTATAGATTTGCTAACGTAATAGGTTTATTGTGGAGAGTCCCCTTGAGGAATAGATATCTACCGTTAATGTCTTTTTTGACTTATGATATTTGAAGAGGGCAATTCTTAGATATCAATATTGCTTCACCCTTAGTTTTCAATACTTCATTAGAGGCGTGGTATACCGTAGGGAAGTGGTGGTTGTAGAGTTTGGGGATTTTATCGGAGCGGAAATAGGTTTCTTGAATGAAAGCTATTTGCGTTTTGTTTTTCTGTAATGTGTATAGTAGCTGAGATCTCTTCTCAGGGACGTTGAGCCCATGCAAAACTTCACCTGTGAAGTGGGCGATTGTCTATCATGGCCAGTCGTGCCTTGGGTGTGTGTTCCCGCCATTATAAGGAAGGGGGGGGATCGTTTGGAGTTTTAAATGTTATGAGAGGGTATCAACCTCAGATAGGATCTTGGGATGTGCAAGTATCAGTCTCAGAGGTCAGGGCTTTGTGCGGTGAGAGAAAAAAAAAAAAAGGGAGAGGGGGGAGTATTAAACTAACCTCTACAAAGAGAGGGGTTATGAATGTACAGTGTGTTGCCAGTGGAGTCAGGCCCAGCCACCGGCTGAAACTGTTCCACTGCACTGTGTGGGGATTGGCAAGTACCTAACATGAAGGGTACTTCCGAAAAGCGGGCTAGTCCGCCGTTGCCAATCATAGGGGCAGATGGATAGAGGAAAGTGGTTGAGGATTTGAGTAAGACTATGAGTAAGATATTACGTATTATCTAGGAAATGAGGGGGTATGTATAGTGGACCATAAGGGTCCCGAGACAAGGAGGTCAGGTATGAGTCTGAGGTCAGGGTGTGGATGATAGGGCCCTCTCACGTCGTTTTAGTACGTAGACATAGGTGGCGCATCACATGTGAGCTAGGATCTGGCACAGGGCATGTATATCTGGCCGTGGGGTCTCTTATCTTATCAAGGGTCCTAAGATGTTAAAACATGGTATGATTAGAACTTATCATTAAACTAACTTTGGAGGGGCGTGACCGGAAGCCGCTCTGGATGGCAGCCTGATTCTCTTGCTCTCTCTCGGCCCGTGATAATCCAGCGCATAGGGGACGTTTAGCCGCTTCCACATGGGCAGATCCAGGACCACTAGATCCGCAGCAGCTAGGGGATCATCTCTACCCCCGCCAGGAACCTCCACGGACCTCAGGTCCTTCTTTCCACCGACGGACATGCCTCACACTGGAGCGGCCAAGATGGCGCCAGACACTCCTGCGGCCTACTCCCGGAGCTCCACTCGGATCACCCCGCCGCCTCACTCACCCCATCAGAAGATCCCGGATCGCGAATCAGCTCCGACGGGCACCACAGTCAAGCCCTATCTACCTGGAACGGTGAGTCCCCATCCCGGATCCACTTCCCACGAGGCAGCACCACTAGTCTCACAGGGCGCCATAATGGGCCTCCTCCCAAGCAATACACACAGTGCTCAGAGGCGTTTCCTCGCCTGCTGAGAACAGCATCGGATCCCTGCATTCAGGGCACTGAACCAGGCTCCCCAACCCCCTCAGACTTTTCTCTGGACTTTCCGGCCCTGCCAGATCCAATGCACCCAGCTAGCCGGATCCCGCCGGAGCCTACACTGAGCCCAGCACCCTCCAGCCACACGGACCCTGACTCACCACCCTCAAAGACCCAGAGGCTAGCCCTCTCACAAGCCATCGGCTCATCCACAGAAAGGACAGTATCACAGGCTACTTATGCTCAAAAAGTGTGCCTACCCAACCCCCACCTCCAGAGGTTGGGTACAACAGGGGCCCTTCCGCTCACTCAGACTCCATCCTGGAGTGAGCCATGGGACTCCCCACCAAGACCTCCGCATCAGGCCCCAGGCCTCACTACTCTCAGCCCTCAACCTCTACCTTCCCGCACAGCCTCAGAGCAGTGGACCCCAGTGCCAGTCCACCCCCAATCAGCACCCCACAATGGCAAACATACCTGCAGGCGATCCCCACCAAAGAAGATTTTAGACAACTGATAGAGGAGGTAAAGTCCACATGTCGCTCGGAAATACAAGTGCTCCAATCAGGCCTTAAACACTTAGCAGACAGAGTGGAAATGGCTGAAGAAGAAATCCAAGAGACTGAGCTAGCAGTCCACAGAACCCAACTTCAGGGAGCAGATCACCATACTATGTTAAGAGATATGCAGCGACATGTGGAAGACTTGGATAACAGGGGGCGCAGAAACAACATACGAGTGAGGGGGATCCCCAGAAGTCGAAGGCCCAGAGGACATTCAACATACTTTACAAGACGTGTTTAACAATCTTCTGGGTGAACTCACCACCAAGTTCATAGAAATGGACAGAGCCCACCGAGCCCTGCGTCCCAAGAGCGCCACCTCGCAACCGAGGGACAATATCTGTAGGATTAACTCCTACCCCTTGAAAGAGGACATTATGCGGCAAGCTCGGTTAGCTCGCAAAGTGACTTATAAAGATGCTCATGTACAACTATATCCGGATCTCTCATGGATCACATTACAAAAACGCAGACTCCTTCAACCACTGCTGCGCGTCTTACAAGACGAAAATATTCCCTACCGTTGGGGGTTCCCCTTCAGCCTTACAGCTAAAAATCAAGGCAAATCTGCCATTCTACGATACCCGGAGGACCTAGAAGCCTTCTGCGACACCATAGGAATCTCCGTTCTCAGACTCCCGGATTGGGACACCACCCACAACTTGGCAGAAGGCAGAAGGTTCCCTCATCCAACAGATCCCGGAACAGGGATGCGTCTCGCAAGAGTACCAAGCACAGAAATGGCTGACCCTGGCTGTAGTGATGACACCTTAAGTTACTTGTTGATGGACTATTCTCCCATCAGATACCACTGGTGACTTAGCCCTGGACATTACAGCATACTTAGTCCCCCCTCCTTGCGCCCTAGTTTTGCATTTCAGTCTACAAAATGGGCATGTCTCTGTAGAGACTCGAGAGAGTAGGAAATCCCATACCTACCCACCCCCCCTCCTGGTTAAATGTTAACAGTTATAACTGTTTTGCAGTTCATGTTTTATATGACCAATTTTGGGCTCCCCTGCATCCGACCGACTGGCCCTTCGGGACCCTTGTTGGGAGGATCCCTGGAATCCCGTACTGACCTAGGCCTCTTAGCCTCTCAAGGTCGAGAGATAATAGTTGTATGAATTTATAAATGTTTAATATGTACTAACTACCTTCTTTTCTTTTCACTTTCCCTCTCCCTTCTCTTTCTCCCCTCCGTTTTTTTCACCATCATGTGACTCGCTACACAATCCGTGGAGTCTGACTGGCTCTCCTCTCGAAGTATGTACACCGTTGTTCCACAACTTCCGAAACCTCTCCTCCACATCAGGTAAGGCATTTTCCCCCTTTCACTTGGTATCATGGCTAAGATCCTATCCTTAAACGTCCATGGCCTAAATTCCAACAAAAAAAGACATTTGGCGCTGAGGGAGTTTAGACAATCTGGAGCGGACATTATTTTTGTTCAAGAGACACACTTTGACAAGGGGGTTTCATTTGCATTCGCCTCTAAACAATTTCCCCAAATATACCACTCCTCAGGTCCGCATAAAAGAGCAGGGGTCGCCATCCTCATTAACTGCTTCAGATCCGGGCCATTGCCAAATGACGGCAACAGCGCGGATCTAAATTGCCGGGACTACGTCCATTGACGTCGTCCCGTGCACGAGCGGCCTGCGCGCCCCCTGCAGGGCGCGCGCGGCGCGCTCGGTGATCAGCGAGTCTATGAGACTCGCCTGATCACAGATCAGAGTAAGGGGTTGGTCCCAACCCCTTACCACATGATCAGCTGTCAGCCAATGACAGCTGATCATGTGATGTAAACAGAGCCGGTAATCGGCTATTTTTCCTCCTCGCGCTGACAGCGTGAGGAGGAAAAAAAAACCCGATCACCGGCGGCCGTGATCGGGACATCAGTCCCGATCACGGCGATCTTATAACAAAAAGCAATAGGCAGCAGTGCTGCCTACCAGTGCCCACCATATTAACCCATCAGTGCCCACAGTGCCATCAATCAGCGCCACCCATCAGTGCCCACAGTGCCACCCATCAGTGCCCACAGTGCCACCCATCAGTGCCCACAGTGCCACCCATCAGCACCCACATCAGTGCCACCCATCAGCACCCACATTAGTGCCACCCATCAGCACCCACATCAGTGCAACCTATCAGTGCCCATCAGTGTCACCTACCAGTGCCCATAAGTGCCCATCAGTGCCACCCATCACTGCCCATCAGTGCCACCCATCAGTGCCCCCCATCAGTGCCCCCCATCAGTGCCCCCCCATCAGTGCCACCTATCTGTGCCACCTATCTGTGCCACCTATCTGTGCCACCTATCTGTGCCACCTATCTGTGCCACCTATCTGTGCCACCTATCTGTGCCACCTATCCGTGCCGCCCATCTGTGGCCATCAGTGCCGCCTTATCTGTGCCCATCAGTACCGTCTTAACTGTCCCCATCAGTGCTGCCTTAACTGTGCCTATCAGTGCCGCCTTAACTGTGCCTATCAGTGCCGCCTTATCTGTGCCTATCCGTGCCCATCAGTGCAGCCTATAAGTGCCCACCAGTGCCGCCTCATCAGTGCATATCAATGAAGGAGAAAAATTACCTGTTTGCAAAATTTTATAACAAACTATTAAACATGATTTTTTTTTTTTTCAAAATTTTCCATCTTTTTTTGTTTGTTTAGCAAAAAATAAAAACCCCAGCTGTGATTAAATACCACCAAAAGAAAGCTCTATTTGTGGGAAAAAAATGATAAAAATTTCATTTGGGTACAGTGTTGTATGACCGCGCAATTGTCATTCAAAGTGCGACAGCGCTGGAAGCTCAAAATTGGTCTGGGCAGGAGGGGGGTTTAAGTGCCCAGTAAGCAAGTGGTTAAAAGTGGGTCTCCGTTTACTTGTGCAGCTCACTACAGCGACCCACACGGCCACTTTGTTATCCTTCAAGGACAATGGCAAAAACAAGCAATCACTCTTTGTGCCCTCTATGTCACCAACATTAAACAATATAACTTCCTGTCTAAAGTATTCACTCGCCTCTTTAAATCTGAGCATGAGATGCTAGTGGTGGGGGGCGACTTTAATTTAACCCATTCAACAACTGTGGATTGCCAGGCGGTGAGCTCCAGGGCGGCATCAGCTCGAGCCCTACGAGACTCGAAGCTTTTTCGCAAACTCTCTAGATGATATGCTCTCTTTGATGCCTGGAGGGCTCTCCACCCTGGCGATCGGCAATACACGTTTTATTCAGCCCCCCACCAAACACATTCACGCATTGATTACTTCTTTGTAAATAACCGCACGCTTAGAAATACACGAGAGGCACGGATACTCCCAATCTCATGGTCTGACCATGCACCTATTTTACTTAAGCTGGAACTAGGACCTCCCAACTGTAGACCTTACAACTGGAAGTTAAATACATTTCTTCTCCAGCACCTCCCATCGAAAACTGAACTAGTATCCACCTTAAATTATTATTTTGCAGAAAACAATACTCCCGGCATATCCCCTCCCACACTCTGGGAAGCCCACAAGGCAGTACTTCGAGGCAGGTGTATGGCATTATCATCTGCCATGAAAAAAGATGCCCTGACCACAAAACTTCAAACTGAAAAAAAACTAAGAACATTAGAGTGCCAACTGCAAAGGTCTCCCGCCCTGTCCCTTCTTAAGAAAATCATACACTTGCGAACTACTCTGAGCGACTTAGCTATGTGACGGGTAGAAAAGGCCATCATTAGACTAAGACAAATGTACTATGATAAGGGCAACAAGGCACATTCCTTACTAGCGAAAAAACTACGAGATAACTCACATATGTCCACGCCACACCAGATTAACAATAAACTAGGCTCCCTATTATCCCACCCCAAAGACATTGCCAATACTTTACCAGGACCTCTATAATAATCCTAATATTCCTAGTAACCCCCTCCTTCCCGAGGGGGTTACTCAGGGAGGAGCCTGGTAATGGCTCTGTGCACGGCGTGAGGATCCTGAGAACCCTCTCCCTGCAGCTGAGAGGAATGATCGGCCTGATGAGAAGGTGTAGGTAGCTTCCCTCCCCGCCCCCCCTGCTCATCACTCACTGAGCTGTCTTGTGGTGTAAGCCAGAGGAAGTTTGTACCTGCGTCTGACTGCAACAAGCTGTAGTGAGCGTCCCTTTCTGTCCCAACTTCAACAACAACTAAAAGATAAGTACCGTATTTTTTTTTTTTTGGCTTTTTTTCTATTGCAATTGTCTTGAAGTGAAAAGGCAAAGGAAAAGTAATAGAACAAAAGAAAGGGAAAGGGAAAAAACATATTGAAATAAAACGAAATAAAATGGAATAAAAAGCGAAAGTAAATGAAAGTAAATGAAGGCGAAAGAGCTGAAAAAGTAGAATCAAGCGAGCTAAGAAAAACAATAAAAACAGGGGGGGAACAGGGGAGAAGGAGAAGGTGAATGAGAGACAAGCCAACGGAAGAGTTGTCTCCCAGCCCCCACCTGCTTGCTGCTGCTGCTGCTGCAGTAGCTCCCTTTCTTGTGATCTTTTTTTTTTTTTGGTCTTTTTTTGTTTTTGTTTTTTGCAAATGGTATTAACTATAGGCTCGATAGTATAAACTATAGAATAAGAAGAAATCTCATAGTAACAAAATGTGGAACATATAAGCTCATACTGGAACTATACTGCTGAATATATAAATCATCTTGCTGAATACTTGAATTAGATTGCATTATACCGCTAAAACATTTGAATTATTTTTATGAGCACCTGGGCCCTCATGCACATGGGCTGTTGGGAGAACGTTGTGTCTTTGCAGTGACTTTTTTTTTTTTTTTTAACTTTTTTCAGCGTTTTTGCAATAGCATTTTTGAGCGTTTTTTTTTTTTTTTCCTCCTCTTTTGGCTCTTTTCTATTGCAATTGTCTTGAAGTGAACATGCAGGGGAAAAGGCGAAAGAGCTGAAAAAGTAGAATCAAGTGAGCTAAGAAAAACAATAAAAACAGGGGGGGGGGGGGGGGGGACAGGGGAGAAGAGAAGTAGAAGGTGAAAGAAAGACAAGCCAACGGAAGAGTTGTCTCTCAGCCCCCACCTGCCTGCTGCTGCTGCTGCTGCTGCTGCTGCTGCTGCTGCAGTATCTCCCTTTCTTGTGAATTTTTTTTTTTTTTTTTTTTGCAAATGGTACTAATTATAGGCTTGATAGTACAAACTATAGAATAAGAAGAAATTTCATAGTAACAAAAATGTGGAACATATAAGCTTATACTGGAACTATACTGCTGAATATATAAATCATCTTGCTGAATACTTGAATTAGATTGCATTATATCGCTAAAACATTTGAATTATTTTGCTGAGCCCCCATGCACACGGGCTGCTGGAAAAGCGCTGTGAAGACGCCGGTGTCTTTGCAGTGACTTTTTTTTTTTTTTTTACTTTTTCCAACTTTTTTGCAATAGCGTTTTTGAGCGCTTTTTTTTTTTTTTTTTTTTTTTAACTTTTTCCAGCTTTTTTGCAATAGCGTTTTTGAGCGCTTTTTTTTTTTTTTTTTTTTTTTTTTAACTTTTTCCAGCTTTTTTCAGCATTTTTGCAATAGCGTTTTTGAGCGCTTTTTTTTTTTTTTTTTTCAGCTTAAGAACGCTTAAACAATTGAACAGCACCAAGGAATGCTTAATGTACTTAAGGTAGTAACATAACTTCTGGAAAACGGGGAGTACTCATATCTCATTAATTATTTCTATTATTGGATTGTGGGGAGGATGCCGGGTATGAGAACGGAATAAAAGAAATATTAGTAAAAATAAGTCAATTTAAAAAGGCTGGGAGATTTTTTCATCATTAAGAGACCCCAATCAAGGGGTATTCTGGAAGGCAGCTTTGAAGATCTTATAAATCCAGCCATAGAAACAAAACATGAAGGGGAAAACAACAAGAAGTGCGGGAGCAATACCGAAATCACCTAGGACCAGCCTAGGCCCAAGTCCAGGTCCTATGAACAGGTATATACAGCAAGGAATTGGAGAAGGAGAGAAACAAGTGGGTTCAAAGGGCAGACAAATAGATACAAAAGAGAAGGACAACAAGGATAAAAAAGGCCAGTATAAAGTACAAACAGAAACCAGCCACCTCTCAGAACCCAGAATGGAGCCAGAAATGGGAGAGGAAGACAGAGGAAAGGAGGAAGGACAACAAGGGCCACAGTTGCCAACAAAACAGGATATGGAAAAAATGTTCGCGGCACTAGAGAATTCCCTAAAAGCAGAGATGTCAACACTCCATAAAGATATGGGATATATGTTAAACAGAGTGGAAGAAGTAGAGATCAAAGTAGACCTACATCAAAAAAACATAAAGGAACTAGAAGACGAAATAAAGAAATTAAAACGGGAACAACAGGAACAATCATATAAAATAGAAGAGCAAGAAAATAGAGATAAAAAGAAAAACTTGAGAATACGTGGGTTACCGGAAACAGAACAAGCAGAAAATCTAATAAAAAAAAATGAACAATCTCTTCAACCAAATCTTGGGAAAGGAAACAACTAACACAATAGGAATAGAAAGTGTCTTTCGAGTAAAAAAACCTCAAAGGTTCGCAAGGGAAACACCTAGAGATGTAATCGTACGCTTTGAAAAATGGGAAGAAAAAAACCAGATCTGGATAAACCTAAAGAGGAAAACACAAATAGAGTTTGCGGGAGGTAAATTACAAATATTTCAAGACTTATCTCAAGAAACGTTGAAAAGACGACGGATACTAAAGCCATTATTAGAAATCCTCCGGGAGCAAGAAATTCAATACAACTGGGGTTTTCCAGCATGTCTAATAGCAAGGAAAAACGGAATAAGTGCGAGGCTAAGACATGTGGAGGAGATTCCGGACTTTTGCAACAAACTAGAAATCCCCTCCCCAGAACTGGAAAAATACGCAAATAGTCAGGAGCGAATAACGGCAAGAGATGACCTACAGTGGCAAGTAAATTCAAGGATCAGACATCAAGAGGTGGACTCTCGAGGAAATTAATATCTGAGAAAATACCACACAACGGTGCAAGGGGCCTTAGAGTGGAAAGGGGGGGGGCTGGGGTTGATGGGATGGGAAAAAAGGAAAGTGAAAGGATTGGTAAAACACAACAAAAACGCAGGGAGAGGGAGACAGGGACTCACGGAGTGGACAGGGGGTCGCCCTATTAGTGCTTAGGCAGGGGGGGAATAGGGTGTCTTACAGAGCTCCGCCTCACAATAAATAGAGCAGAGGGGGCAGAGCGTGCCCCACAAAACAAAGTAAAACGCTCTCAGCTCTAGAGAATATGGGGGTAAAAAACCCATATCAGAAAAAAGGGAGGGGGAGGGTGGGAGGAGGGAGGGTGGGGAGGGAGAGGTCTGAGTCACATGAGTGGTTACATAGGCACACCTGTTCTGAGACAAGAGATGAGGAGACCCCGTGCGTCCGCTGGGTGTCCCCTCCATCCGGTCTCCTAGGGGGACCGCGTGGGGGGAGGGCCGGAGGACGGGCGGGGAAGAAAAGGCACAAGAATGGAAAACGTAAACAGCATAAAAATAATCTCTTACAATGTCCGAGGACTAAATTCCCCAGGGAAGAGAAACATCATCCTCCGAGAACTAGAAAAAAGTAAAGCAGAAATAATTTTCCTACAGGAGACGCATATAACCCAAAACTCAAGTGCCAAAATTTATTCAAGAAACATACCAACATGGTATCAAGGAGACTCGCCAATAAGAAGGGCCAAAGGAGTAGCCATCGGTATAGGGAAAAATGTACGTTTTCTAATAGATCAAAGGAAAATAGACCCGGAGGGTCGATATCTTTTTATTACAGGAACTATACACGGGGTAAAATATACATTGGCCAATGTCTACTGTCCTAATAAGAACCCTAAAAAATATTTGATAGATATAATTAAAATACTAATGGAATTCAAGCAAGGAAAATTAATACTAGCTGGAGACTTCAACTTCAGCATGGATAATAAAATGGACAGTACCTCAAGAGTAAGGGACAAAGAGGTAAATCAACTAAAGAAATTAAAAAGAACATTATATGAACAGCAACTAATAGACCCATGGAGAATTCAGCACCCCAGCACAAAGGACTACACATTCTATCTATAATTAAAGAAATTTATGAATTGGAACGAAAACACAAAAATCAAGTAAACAACAAAATCTTTGGCCTACTATCTCAAAAGAGAGAGCAATTAAAAGACTGGATGGAACAAGAAGAAAGGAAGGACTACAACAGAGTAGTACAAGAAAAATATAAATGGGGTAATAAACCAGGAAAATACCTAGCAAATCTGGTAAAAAAAAAGTCTTTGAATTACATTGAGAAGATCAAAAATGAAAAAGGAGAAGTGGTAAATAAAACTACAGATATAGCGATAACATTTCAAAAATACTTCAGCTCCCTTTATGCAATAAAAGGACAGGAAAGTTGGAAAGAAGCGAATACAAGAACAAAGAAGATACAAGAATATTTAAAAAAAGCAAACTTACCAAAACTAAAAATAGACCAACTAGAAGAATTGGAAAAAAATATTACGCATGAAGAGGTAAAACTGGCATTAAAGGAAACTCCCGTAGGAAAAAGCCCAGGACCAGACGGGTTTACGGTCAAATACTATAAAAAATTTGAAGAACAGCTGACTCCAAAACTATTAGAATATATGAATTCCTTAGGGGAAGATGAAGAAATAAGAAGTGAATCGTTATTAGCTCATATTACAATACTACCAAAAGAAGGGAAAGACAAAGTTAACTGCTCAAGCTACAGGCCAATAGCCCTATTGAACGCTGATACGAAGCTGTACTCCAAGATCCTGGCCACTAGGATAAAAAAACGAATCCCACTGTGGATCAACCCGGACCAAACTGGTTTTGTCCCGGGGAGAGAGGGGCGGGACAACAGCCTAAAATTATTATTGATGTTGCACAAGAAGGTGCAGAATGAGACCCCAGTTCTGTTCCTGTCATTGGATGCAGAAAAAGCATTTGACAGGGTAGACTGGGGTTTCATGATGGATACATTGCGGCACTTGGGTATTGGGACAAAAATGATGAAGTGGATAACAAATTTGTATAATGGCCCGACAGCAGTCGTAAAAGTAAACGGTAGACTCTCTCCAAAAATTAAGATGCAGAATGGAACACGGCAAGGCTGTCCACTGTCTCCACTATTATATGTATTGGCCTTAGAACCACTATTAGCAACACTCCGCAATAACAAAGAGGTAGAAGGAGCGAAACTAGGAGGAAAAGAGCATAAGATCGCTGCCTACGCGGACGACATCTTGATGTACGTATCCAACCAAAGAGTGTCACTCCCAAACATACTGAAAGAAATTAAAAAATACGGAGAACTGTCAAACTTCAAAATTAATCCAATAAAAACGGAAATATTAAACATAGGTCTAGAGAAAAAGGAAGTTCAGTTTTTACAAAAAGAATTCCCATTCACTTGGGTAAAAGAACTAAATTACCTTGGAATTAAAATAACTCCTAGAGTCGAAAAAATTTATCAGGCAAACTTTATTCCACTGATCAATGAGGTCAAAGAAGAAATGAAAAAGTTAAGAATACAGCCACTTTCATGGATTGGAAGAATAAATATGTTTAAGATGACGATATTACCTAAAAAAAACTACAGATTACAGATGTTACCAGTAAAAATCCCGCAGAGCTTTTTTAAAATAATTAAAACAATCCTGCTAAAATACATATGGCTTAATAAAAAACCAAGAATTAAATACACGCTGATCACAAGGAAAAAGGAGCATGGGGGTCTTGCCGTCCCAGATATAAGTAGGTACTATAAAGCCATAGTTTTAACACGAATGTTAGAGTGGACAAATGAGAAAAATGAAAAAAAATGGGTGGAAATGGAAAACACAATAAGTGGAGCCACACTACATAAGAATATTTGGATTCCACGGAAATATAGAATATTGGACACCGACACGCACGAAATAACAAAAAATGTATTTAAAATTTGGGACACCATTCACTTAAAGAATGAATGGAAATATAATTCACCACTATTAGCACTCACAGGATCGAATCTCTTCACCCCTGGGAGGGAAATATTTGAAATCCAAGGAATAGGTAACCCGCGACTGAAAGATATCACTAGAAATGGCAAAATAAGAACACGAGTAGAAATAGAGGAAAGGAATGGATGGAAGATGAATGAATGGAATTATACTCAAATAAGGCACCTAGTAAGCACAATACCACACCCACTGAGAGATGAAACAAAATTAACTGCACTGGAAAAGCTATGTAGCAATGAAACACCATTAACCACTTGACGACCGCCTCACGCCGATGTACGTCGGCAAAGTGGCACGGACAGGCAAAATCACGTACAGTGTACGTGATTTGCCTTCCGCGGGTGGGGGGTCCGATCGGACCCCCCCCCGGTGCCCGAGGCGGTCGTCCTTTGTGCCCCGGCGATCGGTGGTGAGGGGGAGACCATCCGTTCGTGGCCCCCCCCTCGCGATCGCCGCCGGCCAATCGAATCATTCCTTTGCTGCTGTATGCTAAACAGCAGCAAAGGAAATGATGTCATCTCCCCTCGGGTCGGTAATTTCCGTTCCGGCCCGAGGAGAGACGACGAGTGAGTGCACCAACACACACACACACAGTAGAACATGCCAGGCACACAAAACACCCCGATCCCCCCCCCGATCGCCCCCCGATCCCCCCCCAATCACCCCCCCCCCCCCCCCCTGTCACAAACTGACACCAGCAGTTTTTTTTTTTTTTTTTTTCTGATTACTGCATTGGTGTCAGTTTGTGACAGTTAGTGTTGGGACAGTGAGTATTACCCCCCTTTAGGTCTAGGGTACCCCCCTAACCCCCCCTAATAAAGTTTTAACCCCTTGATCACCCCCTGTCACCAGTGTCACTAAGCGATCATTTTTCTGATCGCTGTATTAGTGTCGCTGGTGACGCTAGTTAGGGACATAAATATATAGGTTCGCCGTCAGCGTTTTATAGCGTCAGGGACCCCCATATACTACCGAATAAATGTTTTAACCCCTTGATTGCCCCCTAGTTAACCCTTTCACCACTGATCACCGTATAACCGTTACGGTTGACGCTGGTTAGTTTGTTTATTTTTTATAGTGTCAGGGCACCCGCCGTTTATTACCGAATAAAGGTTTAGCCCCCTGATCGCCCGGCGGTGATATGCGTCGCCCCAGGCAGCGTCAGATTAGCGCCAGTACCGCTAACACTGACGCACGCAGCATACACCTCCCTTAGTGGTATAGTATCTGAACGCATCAATATCTGATCCGATCAGATCTATACTAGCGTCCCCAGCAGTTTAGGGTTCCCAAAAACGCAGTGTTAGCGGGATCAGCCCAGATACCTGCTAGCACCTGCGTTTTGCCCCTCCGCCCGGCCCAGCCCAGCCCACCCAAGTGCAGTATCGATCGATCACTGTCACTTACAAAAGACTAAACGCATAACTGCAGCGTTCGCAGAGTCAGGCCTGATCCCTGCGATCGCTAACAGTTTTTTTGGTAGTATTTTGGTGAACTGCCAAGCACCAGCCCCAGGCAGGGTCAGGTTAGCGCCAGTACCGCTAACACCCACGCACGCACCGTACACCACCCTTAGTGGTATAGTATCTGAACGGATCAATATCTGATCCGATCAGATCTATACTAGCATCCCCAGCAGTTTAGGGTTCTCACAAACGCAGTGTTAGTGGGATCAGCCCAGATACCTGCTAGCACCTGCGTTTTGCCCCTCCGCCCGGCCCAGCCCAGCCCACCCAAGTGCAGTATCGATCGATCACTGTCACTTACAAAAGACTAAAACGCATAACTGCAGCGTTCGCAGAGTCAGGCCTGATCCCTGCGATCGCTAACAGATTTTTTGGTAGCGTTTTGGTGAACTGGCAAGCACCAGCGGCCTAGTACACCCCGGTCGTAGTCAAACCAGCACTGCAGTAACACTTGGTGACGTGGCGAGTCCCATAAGTGCAGTTCAAGCTGGTGAGGTGGCAAGCACAAGTAGTGTCCCGCTGCCACCAGAAAGACAAACACAGGCCCGTCGTGCCCATAGTGCCCTTCCTGCTGCATTCGCCAATCCTAATTGGGAACCCACCGCTTCTGCAGCGCCCGTACTTCCCCCATTCACATCCCCAACCAAATGCAGTCGGCTGCATGAGAGGCATTTTCTTTATGTCCTCCCGAGTACCCCTACCCAGCGAACGCCCCCAAAAAAGATATTGTGTCTGCAGCTAGCGCGGATATAGGCGTGACACCCGCTATTATTGTCCCTCCTGTCCTGACAATCCTGGTCTTTGCATTGGTGAATGTTTTGAACGCTACCATACACTAGTTGAGTATTAGCGTAGGGTACAGCATTGCACAGACTAGGCACACTTTCACAGGGTCTCCCAAGATGCCATCGCATTTTGAGAGACCCGAACCTGGAACCGGTTACAGTTATAAAAGTTAGTTACAAAAAAAGTGTAAAAAAAAAAATATATATATATATATATATATATATATATATATATATATATATAAAATAAAAAAAAATAGTTGTCGTTTTATTGTTCTCTCTCTCTCTATTCTCTCTATTGTTCTGCTCTTTTTTACTGTATTCTATTCTGCAATGTTTTATTGTTATTATGTTTTATCATGTTTGCTTTTCAGGTATGCAATTTTTTATACTTTACCGTTTACTGTGCTTTATTGTTAACCATTTTTTTGTCTTCAGGTACGCCATTCACAACTTTGAGTGGTTATACCAGAATGATGCCTGCAGGTTTAGGTATCATCTTGGTATCATTCTTTTCAGCCAGCGGTCGGCTTTCATGTAAAAGCAATCCTAGCGGCTAATTAGCCTCTAGACTGCTTTTACAAGCCGTGGGAGGGAATGCCCCCCCCCCCACCGTCTTCCGTGTTTTTCTCTGGCTCTCCTGTCTCAACAGGGAACCTGAGAATGCAGCCGGTGATTCAGCCAGCTGACCATAGAGCTGATCAGAGACCAGAGTGGCTCCAAACATCTCTATGGCCTAAGAAACCGGAAGCTACGAGCATTTTATGACTTAGATTTCGCTGGATGTAAATAGCGCCATTGGGAAATTGGGGAAGCATTTTATCACACCGATCTTGGTGTGGTCAGATGCTTTGAGGGCAGAGGAGAGATCTAGGGTCTAATAGACCCCAATTTTTTCAAAAAAGAGTACCTGTCACTACCTATTGCTATCATAGGGGATATTTACATTCCCCGAGATAACAATAAAAATGATTAAAAAAAAATAAAAATGAAAGGAACAGTTTAAAAATAAGATAAAAAAGCAAAAAAATAATAAAGAAAAAAAAAAAAAAAAAAAAAAAGCACCCCTGTCGCCCCCTGCTCTCGCACTAAGGCGAACGCAAGCGGCGGTCTGGCGTCAAATGTAAACAGCAATTGCACCATGCATGTGAGGTATCACCGCGAAGGTTAGATGGAGGGCAGTAATTTTTGCAGTAGACCTCCTCTGTAAATCTAAAGTGGTAACCTGTAAAGGCTTTTAAAGGCTTTTAAAAATGTATTTATTTTGTTGCCACTGCACGTTTGTGCGCAATTGTAAAGCATGTCATGTTTGGTATCCATGTACTCGGCCTAAGATCATCTTTTTTATTTCATCAAACATTTGGGCAATATAGTGTGTTTTAGTGCATTAAAATTTAAAAAAGTGTGTTTTTTCCCCAAAAAATGCGTTTGAAAAATCGCTGCGCAAATACTGTGTGAAAAAAAAAATGAAACACCCACCATTTTAATCTGTAGGGCATTTGCTTTAAAAAAATATATAATGTTTGGGGGTTCAAAGTAATTTTCTTGCAAAAAAAAAAAAACTTTTTCATGTAAACAATAAGTGTCAGAAAGGGCTTTGTCTTCAAGTGGTTAGAAGAGTGGGTGATGTGTGACATAAGCTTCTAAATGTTGTGCATAAAATGCCAGGACAGTTCAAAACCCCCCCAAATGACCCCATTTTGGAAAGTAGACACCCCAAGCTATTTGCTGAGAGGCATGTCGAGTCCATGGAATATTTTATATTGCGACACAAGTTGCGGGAAAGAGACAATTTTTTTTTTTTTTGCACAAAATTGTCACTAAATGATATATTGCTCAAACATGCTATGGGAATATGTGAAATTATACCCCAAAATACATTCTGCTGCTTCTCCTGAGTACGGGGATACCACATGTGTGAGACTTTTTGGGAGCCTAGCCGCGTACGGAACCCCGAAAACCAAGCACCGCCTTCAGGCTTTCTAAGGGCGTGAATTTTTGATTTCTCTCTTGACTGCTTATCACAGTTTCGGAGACCATGGAATGCCCAGGTGGCACAAACCCCCCCCAAATGACCCCATTTTGGAAAGTAGACACCCCAAGCTATTTGATGAGAGGTATAGTGAGTATTTTGCAGACCTCACTTTTTGTCACAAAGTTTTGAAAATTGAAAAAAGAAAAAAAAAAAAGTTTTTTCTTGTCTTTCTTCATTTTCAAAAACAAATGAGAGCTGCAAAATACTCACCATGCCTCTCAGCAAATAGCTTGGGGTGTCTACTTTCCAAAATGGGGTCATTTGGGGGGGTTTTGTGCCACCTGGGCATTCCATGGCCTCCGAAACTGTGATAGGCAGTGAAGAGTGAAATCAAAAATTTTCACCCTTAGAAATCCTGAAGGCGGTGATTGGTTTTCGGGGTCCCGTACACGGCTAGGCTCCCAAAAAGCCCCACACATGTGGTATCCCCGTACTCAGGAGAAGTAGCTAAATGTATTTTGGGGTGCAATTCCACATATGCCCATGGCCTGTGTGAGCAATATATCATTTAGTGACAACTTTGTGCAAAAAAAAAAAAAATGTGTCACTTTCCCGCAACTTGTGTCAAAATATAAAATATTCCATGGACTCAATATGCCTCTCTGGAAATAGCTTGGGGTGTCTACTTTCCAAAATGGGGTCATTTGGGGGGGTTTTGTGCCACCTGGGCATTCCATGGCCTCCGAAACTGTGATAGGCAGTAAAGAGTGAAATCATAAATTTACGCCCTTAGAAATCCTGAAGGCGGTGATTGGATTTCGGGGCCCCGTACGCGGCTAGGCTCCCAAAAAGTCCCACACATGTGGTATCCCCATATTCAGGAGAAGCAGCAGAATGTATTTTGGGGTGCAATTCCACATAGGCCCATGGCCTGTGTGAGCAATATATCATTTAGTGACAACTTTTTGTAAATATTTTTTTTTTTTTTTTGTCATTATTCAATCACTTGGGACAAAAAAAAGAAATATTCAATGGGTTCAACATGCCTCTCAGCAATTTCCTTGGGGTGTCTACTTTCCACAATGGGGTCATTTGGGGGGGGGTTTGTACTGCCCTGCCATTTTAGCACCTCAAGAAATGACATAGGCAGTCATAAACTAAAAGCTGTGTAAATTACAGAAAATGTACCCTAGTTTGTAGACGCTATAACTTTTGCGCAAACCAATAAATATACGCTTATTGACATTTTTTTTACCAAAAACATGTGGCCGAATACATTTTGGCCTAAATGTATGACTAAAATTGAGTTTATTGGATTTTTTTTATAACAAAAAGTAGAAAATATCATTTTTTTTCAAAATTTTCGGTCTTTTTCCATTTATAGCGCAAAAAATAAAAACCGCAGAGGTGATCAAATACCATCAAAAGAAAGCTCTATTTGTGGAAAGAAAAGGACGCAAATTTCGTTTGGGTACAGCATTGCATGACTGCGCAATTAGCAGTTAAAGCGACGCAGTGCCAAATTGGAAAAAGACCTCTGGTCCTTAGGCAGCATAATGGTCCGGGGCTCAAGTGGTTAAAAAACGGAACATCAAAAATTTATAGCATACTGACAGATTTGGAAGCACAAGAAAGACCAGAATATATAAATCAATGGGAAAAAGAAATGAATTTAAAAATAGATAACCAAAAAGTGGAAAAAATGATAGAAATGGGATATAAGGCTTGGGACATGAAGACCATAGAAATGAATTATAAACTAGTATCAAGATGGTATATGACCCCAGTAAGAATACACAGATTCCATCAAGATAGAACCTCCTTGTGCTGGAGAAAATGTGGCCAAATAGCAACGATCACACACATATGGTGGGAATGCCCAATAATAATGGAGTACTGGAAGGAAGTGTTAAATAACATAAAGGAAATAACTGGAGAAGAAATAGAACAAAATATTTGGACTTGCCTCTTCCATATCTACAATAAACCTAAGAAACAATATAGAAAATCAATAATACCTAACCTCCTGAATGCGGCCAAGGCCTTAATTCCCAAGAATTGGCTAAAAAGTGGAAAACCAGACATTAGAAACTGGCTAAAGGAAATAGATTATCACTACAAAATGGAAGGAGGAGAGAAAGGGGATAATAGTAGATGGGAAAGTTGGAAAAACTACAAAGTCTCGGATATTTATTTAGATAGGATAAAAGAAAGAACAGGTGCAGAGCCAAGTGGATAAATAAATAACATAAAGGAACGGACCAGACACAGGGGAGGGGGAGGGGGGAAATAAGAGGGACTGAGAGAGACTAAGATAATAATAGGGTTTATAATTATAGAAGGCGTTTTGTCGCCGGTTTTTAAAAAATATTTAAGAATATCCTAGAAGGGAAAAATAATAAAGATGTGACGGAAACAATCCACAATGATGTGAAAAAGGAGAAGAGATAAAGTTTGACACATAAAGTTGAAATAATGTCTCTCGGAAAACTTTCGCTGAAGTGGATAAAAAAAAAAAAAATAAACAATTTCCCCAAATATACCACTCCTCAGGTCCGCATAAAAGAGCAGGGGTCGCCATCCTCATTAAAAGTGGGTCTCCCTTTACTTGTGCAGCTCACTACAGCGACCCACACGGCCACTTTGTTATCCTTCAAGGACAATGGCAAAAACAAGCAATCACTCTTTGTGCCCTCTATGTCACCAACATTAAACAATATAACTTCCTGTCTAAAGTATTCACTCGCCTCTTTAAATCTGAGCATGAGATGCTAGTGGTGGGGGGCGACTTTAATTTAACCCATTCAACAACTGTGGATCGCCAGGCGGTGAGCTCCAGGGCGGCATCAGCTCGAGCCCTACGAGACTCGAAGCTTTTTCGCAAACTCTCTAGACGATATGCTCTCTTTGATGCCTGGAGGGCTCTCCACCCTGGCGATCGGCAATACACGTTTTATTCAGCCCCCCACCAAACACATTCACGCATTGATTACTTCTTTTTAAATAACCGCACGCTTAGAAATACACGAGAGGCACGGATACTCCCAATCTCATGGTCTGACCATGCACCTATTTTACTTAAGCTGGAACTAGGACCTCCCAACTGTAGACCTTACAACTGGAAGTTAAATACATTTCTTCTCCAGCACCTCCCATCGAAAACTGAACTAGTATCCACCTTAAATTATTATTTTGCAGAAAACAATACTCCCGGCATATCCCCTCCCACACTCTGGGAAGCCCACAAGGCAGTACTTCGAGGCAGGTGTATGGCATTATCATCTGCCATGAAAAAAGATGCACTGACCACAAAACTTCAAACTGAAAAAAAACTAAGAACATTAGAGTGCCAACTGCAAAGGTCTCCCACCCTGTCCCTTCTTAAGAAAATCATACACTTGCGAACTACTCTGAGCGACTTAGCTATGTGGCGGGTAGAAAAGGCCATCATTAGACTAAGACAAATGTACTATGATAAGGGCAACAAGGCACATTCCTTACTAGCGAAAAAACTACGAGATAACTCACATATGTCCACGCCACACCAGATTAACAATAAACTAGGCTCCCTATTATCCCACCCCAAAGACATTGCCAATACTTTACCAGGACCTCTATAATAATCCTAATATTCCTAGTAACCCCCTCCTTCCCGACCTGTACCAGCGCATGCAACATTACTCCGATCTAGCAACCTTAAATATGCCGATCACCGAAGAAGAAATAGAACAGACCATTAAAACTCTCCCATCCCACAAAGCTCCAGGCCCGGATGGATTACCCTATGAATATTATAAGGCTTTCCTCCCCATCCTATTACCACATAGGTGCAAACTTTTTAATGCCTTTTATCGAAATTCTCCCATCCCATCAGATATGCAACGATCATTTATCACCTTGATCCCTAAACCAGACAAAGACCCCACCCTATGTGCTAACTACAGACCTATCGCTCTACTGAATTCGGACCCAAAATTTTTTACAAAACTGTTATCAATCCGTCTGAACATGATCCTCCCATCCCTTATCCATAAAGACCAAGTGGGCTTTGTCCCCCTCAGACAGGCGGGGGATAACACTAGGAAGGTGATTGATCTGGTGGATGTGGCGAACAGGGAGAACTCGGAATCCTTGTTGCTTAGCCTAGATGCCGAAAAGGCCTTTGACCGCCTTGGGTGGCCCTTCCTGTTCACTACACTACAACATGCTGGGTTCCGAGGACCTTTCCTGAGAGCCATACAACACCTCTATTCCAATCCCTCCGCCCAGGTCAGGACCCCTTTTGCCCTTTCTCCCACTTTCTCGATAACTAACAGCACTCGCCAGGGATGCCCACTATCACCCTTATTATTCGCACTCTGTGTAGAACCCCTGGCGGCCTCTATTCGAGGCAACCAGGATATTCTGGGAATTTCAGTCAGGGGTCGAGAGTTTAAGATATCACTGTTTGCTGACGACGTGATCCTCACCTTGACCCAGCCCAGAATTTCCCTTCCAAACCTACATGCAGAACTTGACCGATATGGAGCCCTTTCGGGCTATAAAATTAATACATCTAAAGGGGGCATGGTTTGGCCGCTGGAGTTAATGGCCGCTTAAACAGAGAGCTCCGACGGGGAGAAACACCGGCCAGCTACTATCCAGCACCTCCAGCCCAGGAAAAACAACCGGTGACTGCCGCCGACCTCCAGGATGTCACGGGGAACTCCCGCTCACCGCAATCCCGGATCGGGACAGCCCAGAAAGCTTACGGACTTCTTCCCGGGCACAGGCTGTGAGGGGATACAAGATGGCGACGGAGGAAACATGGACCTCTCTCCCTCACCCTCCACAGCGCTGTTAACACATCCCGGCAGCCAGGAGCCTCACTTGCAGGACCACAGACTGGATGAAAAACAGTCTCACAAGCGCCCAGCAGATTCTCCAACTGCCTCACCAGCATCCAAGGGTCCCGTGAGTAAAAAGCAGTTCTCTTCACCAGAGAACACTGTCCTTACACAGATCCCACAAGAATCACTCGCGGCATTCCCCACCTCTGACCGCCCTGCCTCAGAGTCCACTCTAAAAGAGATGCTGTTATCACTAAAAAGCGATCTGCAGGCTGAATTATGTAACTCCGTGTCAGCACTACAGGTGCAGGTGGAACAATTAGAGGGCAGAATGGATACCACAGAACAGAAAGTGAGGGAATGCGTATCCGCCCATAATGTCCTAGTGGACAGTTATCAAGAACGCGATGCTGACATACAATGGCTGAAATACAAGGTCACAGACCTCGAAGATAGGAGCAGGAGGAACAACCTGAAATTCAGAGGTATCCCTGAAACAATTACTCCTCCTGAACTCTCACAATACCTACTTCAATTGCTAAAAACCCTCCTTCCTATGGAAAATGCCCGTGACCTGGTCATTGACAGAGCTCATCGTATAGCTAAACCCAATTCCCTTCCGGATTCAGTCCCAAGGGATGTATTGGCCAGAATTCATTTTTTCCATATTAAAGACAGAGCCATGGCTGCAGCTCGTAAAGCAGGCAAGCTCCCTGATCCATTTGCCCACATCAATATCTACGCCGACCTCTCGGCTACCACTCTAGCCCGTCGCAGACAGTTCGCACCCATCACAGCAGATCTAAGAGAGAAAAAGATCTTGTACAACTGGGTCTTCCCTGCCACCTTACAAATCACGCATCAGGGTCAAAAATATATCCTATATTCACCAACGGATGCACGGAAACTGCCCCGACAATGGGGTATCTCTACTCCGCATGCTAAAGATGGGGAACGCTCCAATATCCCTCGTTCACAAGCTCAACCCCGGTCTGCTCCTTCTGGACTAGGCTAGCACAGTTGCGCCACATATGGGCCACACACTATACCTATCAAAGGCATGACAATGCTTAAACTCAGCGATTCACCTCCCCTTGGTTTGGAACTCTTTACCTCGCACCCCTACGCATCAGTTGCTATTGGTTTGGTTATTGACCACAGGGCTTAATATCCCTCTTTATTGCTTGTTTGCATTTCATAATCTGTTGCGTACTATTTAGAAGATTTAATACATTATTTGTATTACATAGAACTACTTCCTAAACTCCTATAGCCTTGTTAACTTTAGTATATATCTTGTTCAGCTGTGGTACATCTCTCTACCTGTGTGCACTTCTCCATAGCAACACACAACGTGAGAGTGGGACACTCTCAGCTCCTCACATCATACCTCCTACTTTAGTGCCCCATCATTTAGGAAATGTCACTTAAAATCATTTCCCTAAATGTAAAGGGCCTGAATAGCCCATACAAACGATCCCTGCTCTGGAGAGAAGCTCTCCCAGAAATGTGACATACTATGTGCACAAGAGACGCACTTAACTCAATCCAACACACCACGAGTCTCTCACCATAAATTCCCACACTGCTTCTTCGCCAACTCGGATAAGAAAACCAAAGGTGTGCTGATAGCTATTAGAGACACAATCACCTTCTCACAGAAATTCGTAGAATGTGACCCCAATGGTAGATATGTAATCCTAGGAGCAGAGCTCAATCACCAACCATTCACCCTAGTGTCCATATACGCGCCAAATACAAACCAAAAATCTTTTTTACGTCAGTTACTAAAACATGTTCACTCAATCCAAGTAGGCCAACTTATAATCTGTGGAGACTTGAACGCTGTTTCAGACACCTCATTGGACTCCACAAGCTCACACCGGAAACACTCACAGAACCTATCTTCTCTCACACGAGACGAAGGTTTATATGATGTATGGAGAAGTATACACGGCTCTGAGAAAGACTTCACTTTCTTCTCTACTGCTTTCCATGTGTATTCCAGGATTGACATGTTCCTCGTGGACAGGGCCACCCTTTTCCAAGCCACTGCAGCACAGATAGGCACTATCCTATGGTCCGATCACGCGCCAATCTCCCTAACCTTAACTCTTCACCAACATACGCAACCCACAAAACTATGGAGACTAAATACCAACCTCCTAAATAACCCTGGCTACGAGGAACAGGTCACGTCCGAATTAAATGTTTTTTTCACACAAAATGCTAACTCAGTGACGAACGCACACTCCTTATGGGCGGCTCACAAAGCCTACATGCGTGGAGTGTTCCTCAAACTGGGTGCCCAGGAGAAGCGTAAGAGAACGCAAAAGATTAATGACCTTACCCAGACCATAACAGACCTTGAGACCCAAAATAAAATAAAATCCTCCATCGAATTAGTAAATAAACTTCAAGAGACTCGACACAAACTCTCCCAATGTTTTGTGTCACAGTATGACCTTCTCCTTAAAAGACTCAAACTAAACTACTATGTAGCGGGCAATAAAATAGGCCCTCTACTGGCAAGGCAAATAAAACATAAAACAAATAAGAGCAAAATAGACCACCTATTAGATACACAAAACCAAAGGCTAACCAATCCAATGCATATAGCTAATCGCTTCGCCGAATACTACACTGAACTTTATAACTTAGAATCCGCCCAAGAGATCCCACCCCCTGATCAGGCTCAAATTAAAGAGTTTCTACGTTCCCTCTCGCTACCGCAGATATCCTCTGCAGACCTTACCACATTATCCTCTCAGTTCTCCAGTCAGGAAATCCAAAAAGTAATTACCACACTTCCTTTGCACAAATCCCCAGGTCCAGACGGGTTCGGTAATGAATATTACAAAAAATTTTGCAATTTCCTGATTCCCCACCTACAAGCAGTCTATAATGCAGCAGCGACCTCGGCAAGCTTTCCCAAGGAAACACTCGAAGCACTAATAGTAACACTGCCCAAACCAGGAAAACCCCCATACCAACCAGCTAATTACCGTCCCATCTCCCTCCTCAATTCTGATATTAAGATCTACGCTAAAGTCATCGCCTCTAGATTAGAAAACATCATACCCAAATTAATTCATCCTGATCAAGTAGGATTTGTGAAAGGTCATCAAGCCTCTGACGGCACCAGACGCATCCTCAACGTCCTTCAATGGGCCGAGTCACATCGCACACCTTCTCTGCTTCTCTCTTTAGATGCAGAGAAGGCGTTCGATCGGGTTCACTGGACATACCTGAGGGAAGTACTTCACATCTTCGGCTTCACAGGATTTCTGGATTCGGCTATAAGGGCCCTATATTCTAATCCTTGCGTAAAAGTATACACCTCTAACACCCTCTCACGCTCATTTAACATCACAAATGGCACCAGGCAAGGCTGCCCATTATCGCCTATAATATTCGCCTTGGTTATGGAACCCCTTGCACAAACTATCAGGAACCATCCCAACATCACAGGTATCAAAATCGGCCATGTGGATCACAAAATCGGACTATATGCCGATGACGTGATCATATCCCTCTCAAACCCTGAAACCTCCTTCCCAGTAGTCTCTGATATAATTCAAAACTTCGGGTCATTATCTCTCTACAAGGTCAATGTTGCTAAATCACAGATGCTCCCTATCTTACTATCCAAAACAAAACAATCACATATATCGGCAATCTCCGGATTCTCCTGGGCTCCCAAGTCAGGTATTAGATACCTGGGCATACAATTGACCTCCCCAAGTTCCTTAATGGTCCATACAAACTATGATTCATTACTGAGGAATATAAGAAATCAAACACAGGAACTTTCCAAACTACACATTTCATGGGCAGGTAGAGCAGCAGTCACCAAAATGTCCATACTTCCAACGATTTTATACTACTTCCGTACTCTGCCGATCCCTCTAACTAACTCATACTTGCAGAACTTGCAAACCTCCATTAACAACTTCATCTGGAAAAAAAAAAAGAGCTCGCTTCAGCAACAACGTTTTGTACAGACCTAAATGCACCTCCGGCATGGGAGTCCCCAATTTGAAGCTATACTATCATGCCGTGATTATGGATCAAGCTGCCGTATGGTGATCACCCTCAGAAGGAAAACAATGGGCCTCTATGGAACAATCCATAGTGGGCCACCAACTCAAAGGCCTCATATTCGCACTCCTTCTAGGTCTCCCTCCCA